>CM074726.1:24415403-25746653 GCA_037306005.1 Rhinophrynus dorsalis
CATGTGTATTTAAATATTTATGTGTGGGCGTATATATGTTTCTCTGTGCGTGCGTGTATATGTGTTTCACAGCTTATTACACAACACAGGCTTCATCTTGTTTTTTGTTTTGTTTCTTTTTTTTTACTTTTTATTACATCCTGGACTCAGTCCAAGCACTGTTACCATGTGTCCAGCTTGTTCCGTTGCACGGTAATCCCCAAACACCCTGATTTTGTATTACGGTAAACACAAGTTGTTGTGCCACCACAGCTGTTAAAAAATTAACTCTTTGGATACTGCAGTGCAGACCTCTTTAGCATTCAAGGGATTAAAAGATTCTTGCTCTGAGGACATATCTCTATGAAACATAGCAAAGTAATGTGTTTAGCACTCAGCTGGTTCTTAACCCCTTAAGGACCAGCGGTCCTGGGGTGTGTGGCCCATTAAGGACCAGATAGGAAAGTTTGACGTGCCGTCCCACGTGACTGATCACGTGTGCTGGCACGCCGAATGTGGGACTGAACGGTATCACTCCAATCTTGGGGCGATCAATTTCAGTCCCTGCTATTACTCACAGCGCTCCTGCAGGAGTAAAACGTACGTGACTTGCCAGGACCATCACTGGTCGTTAAGTGCCCGACAGCCGTGACGGCCCTGGCATGTCACTGGACGTGAAGGGGTTAAAGGATTAAAGTGGAACTGTCTACCTAAAATTAATGAATCTTAAAGAGAATTAAAAACTGTCCTATTCTGTTGTGGTAATCATTTGTTTATATTGTAAATTGTATTTGAGAACTTAACCTTTGCTACTTACACAGCATGGCACTTTATGCTAATTAGTTTATGTGCTTTGCCAGTATAACCACCCACAGTGTTATGAATGGATCTAGGCAAAGCCCACAAACTGGACATATTTTTAATAAACCAGCGAGTGATTAGTTTAGCTTCAAACATAGCTAATTTAATAAACCAGCAAGTGATTAGTTTAGCTTCAAACATAACTAATTAGCATACTGCCTGTGGAATTATCATAATGGGCCAGGACTGTGAAAACATGAAGGTTAAAGGGGAACTATCGCTCCAACTAAAGTTCACCCCACCTAATTAGGCATCTAGCGATAAGCATAAAGGGTTAGTAATGTCTAACATTAACATTAATATTGAAGGTATTCAAAAGATAATCTTACTGTGCCAAGTTGGATCACTCAGACCTTTACGGTTTGAGAGATATAAGCGCTTAAAGTTCCCCCTCCCTCCCCTTTTCCAGGCGTCAGCATGTAGCTGATGTCATGAGATCCCGGTCCCAGACCAGCTGGTGGCTCTTCAGCAGAGCTGAATGAGCGCTATTGAAAAACAAGTACTTCAGTTGAATGGTCTGCAAAGTGTGCTTGCAAACCAAGCACACTTTGTAGACCATTCCAGTGAAATATCTGGTTTTCGATAGTGCTCATTCAGCTCTGCTGAAGAGCCGCATGACTCAGATCCACTGCTGACAGCTTTACAGCTCATCAGCAGGAGGGGGGAACGTTAAGCGCTTATATCTCTCAAACCATAAAGGTTTGAGAGATCCAACTTGGCACAGTAAGATTATCTTTTGAATACTTCAATATTAGGGTTAGTTAATGTTAAACATTACTGACCCTTTAACAACCAAACTGTTATGTAGAATAAAGACAGTGTTAATCAGAAATCCTACTTCAGCCGACCCTGACTGCCAGGCAACAGCACAAACATCTTTGCTTACAAACATCTGCACGCCTGCTCCATCAGTCCTGGTCTCCTCTAGGAGGAGTTGCATGGTACCTTAAGGTACCGGAAGGGATTGACGGCATAGGCGCGCAGATGCCTCTAGTGCACTGTTGCCTGACCGCCAATGTTAGGTGAGGAAGGATTTCTGATTTCTGCATAAAAGTTTCATTGTTAAGCTTATCGCTAGGTGCCTAATAAGGTGGGTGGACATAGTTGGGGTGATAGTTTCCTAGAAATTAAAGGGGAGCTATTTTACAAAAAAAAACAAAACTAGCTGAACAGCCTGTGTAGACGGGCAACAGTGCCAGGCAGCAACGGCCACGGTGTAGTCATTCACAGTACAGACTGCCCGTGCCGCAGCTGATAATGGAGCGAGGCGCTCTGAATTCAGACCTCGGTGTGCAGAGAGGACTACTGTCTGAATTTGAAGCACCCTGCTTCGTTATCAACCGTGGCGCGGGCAGTCTCTACCGCACATGAAAGCTTCTGACAAACATACATTAGCAAATTATTATATAGGATATTTTAATTCCCTGCAAAACAAACAAAAAATAAATCTGTTTTAACCCTTTGAGTGACAGAGGGGTATCCAGCCCCTCTGACACTCAAAGGCGTAAGGTGACAAGTCCACTTTAAGCTCTTGGGTGCCAAACTGCTCTGGAGCCAAAAGGGTTACAAGTCAGGTTTAACCCATTTGAAGCCATACATATGGATGTTGCTCTATTTATGGCTGTAGAAGATACCTATGAATTATAATCAGATAATCAGCTGTGCTTTATTAATTATTCAGAGTTTGGACAGCATGCACATTATACAAATTATCTGAATGTACTCTGTAAAATGACTTATTTCTATGCATCAGCCATGACTTAGAGGAGCTCTGCAGGAGGCTCTGAATAAGTTATCAACAGCAGTGTTTCCCTTCATCTCTTACCTGAAATACTCTGTATATTCATGTGTTTAGGAAAGACCTTACAACCAACATATGGCACCTGGAAATAGAATTCTCTGTTTATGTGTAGTATGTGATATAAGCTTCCCAGATATTTTAACAGGCATTATTAAATTCTATATCATACAATCTGAATGTTAAAGCATTTTGTATTGTTATCGCGGTAGAGTGGCAGGGGCAGAGCTACTGGTGTTGCAGTCAGTACATGCCAGCAGGGTCCGAAAACAAATGTGGGTCCATTATCAAGAGGTTTTGTAAGGCCTTGAAGGACTCAAGAAACCCCCATACCTTAAACTGAATTACCTCCGTTCACAGTCAGCCCTTGCCATTTAATTGGGCTTCGGGTAAGAAGGTGTTTAGGGAGAAAAGCTACTCCTATGAGGCATGCAGTCTGTAGTTCTCAACTTGCCTACTCCTCTGTATCAGCTCCACTGAATGCAGAGAGAGAGAGACGTGAGGATACAACCAGATGTGACATGTCCCTCACATCCAGTTGTAGGAGACACAGGTCTTGTGCACTGGATTTGGGAGAATTGAAATAGAGAAGGGTGCAGATAGGTGGCTTTAAACTTGATGCCTCATTGGAGCATATTTTATCCTTTAAACTATGGAGGGAGCAACCAGGGGAGAATGGGGAGTGAGATAGCACCTACAGGTGTATAAACTGTAAGGGCCCTAAACAACTGATTGCCGGTTCGGCATCTTTCAGTCTGTAGCATAAAATACAATGCTGGGCTCCCTGCAAACTCTATGGATGAGCCCTGTTTGCCAACCCTGGAATTATGCCCTCCTCCAGCTTTACGCTCTTCTCTCAAAATAACAACAGCAACATTTATAAGACATGATTCAACAAACACCCCACAGCTCCCCCTGTGATAAACATTTTTAGTGGCTCATAACAGCCTCCTATAGCCTTAAAATAAAATAGATCATGGCTCAGGCCGCATAGTCCCCTGTTTTAAAGGGGAACTACCACCCGACACAATTTTTAACGTCACTAAGTCCCCATCTGGCGACTAGCTGCTTAGTAGCACTAGTCGCCAGAATAATTACCTTATTTAATAGATTTTGCTCTCTTCCATGGGTGACAGGCAGGACGGAGCGCGGACATCTTGCCATTGTGACGTCCGTGTGCCTGCGCTGTCAGTCCCAGCCGAGTCTAAGAGGCGTTGCTAGGAGCCATTTGTCTCCGGCCGGGACTGACAGCGCAGGTGCGCGAACGTCACAATGCAAGATGTCCGCGATCCACCCTGCCTGTCACCCATGGAGGAGAGCAGAAATCTATTAAATAAGGTAATTATTCTGGTGACTAGCGCTACTAAGCAGCTAGTCGCCAGATGGGGACTTAGTGAAGCTAAAGATTGTGTCGGGTAGTAGTTCCCCTTTAAAAGCAACCACCTGTAGGGAGACATGGAGGGAGAAAGCAATTGGCAATTGGAAGGACTGAGGAAGAAGTTGGGGTGATAAATGAAGAAGGTGGAGAGGGAAAGGAGATGTTGGAGAGGGAGGAAAAAGCCAGAGAGGGAGGAAAAGGCTGGAGGGACAAGAAGAAGATAGAGTGGGAGACAGAATCTAGAGTGGGAGGCAGAAGCTAGAAAGAAAGGAAAGAGCTGGACTGGGAAGAATCATTGAATCCTATGGGCTATTTCAAAGGAGTTGCAATTGCCAGAGAGAGAGAGGAGGCACCATGATGCAATTTTCTTCTCAAAGTGCAATAATGCAACTACAAATCTCTCGTATGGATTTCAATGGAATTGCCTTCAAATCATACATCTCTCACAGGTGGCGGCTCTTTTGTGAATTTGTTGTGTTTGTAATGGGATGCTGGGAAGACCTTGCTACTCCATAGCACTAAACTGCACCACCATTTTCAGTTGCTACAAAAAATTGTGCTACTATAGTTATCAGTGTGGAACCCCCCCTTACCATTACATTATTTAAAATAATAATAATAATAATAATAATAATAATAAAGAGAGCACCCTAACACAGTAGTGCACTATAAGTGTGGCCGTAGGTAAGTGAAAATATACTGTCACCTACAGTATACAAAATAAACACTCCATATATAAATTCAAATGAGCATGGATGGGGGAATTTATGAATAGACTCTTACAATATTGTCAGATAATAAATAGTATCTATACAGCACCTTTCTCCCAGTGGGACTCAAAGCGCTTTCAGCACTCAGAATTAACCAAATTGGCAGCTGAAATAATAGGTGTTATTATTACCCAATCAATGGTACTCATTTTATGAACCTCGGAAGGATGAAGGGCTGAGTTGACCCTGCAACCCTGAGGTTGAATAGGCTTCGTAATCAGGGACTTTACCACTGAGCTATCTCACCGGCTTTACAGATTTTACATCCCAGACACCCATAGGCAAGACACTCTATGCCCTTAACTCCACCCATGGCCACACCCCCACTTCTCACATGAGCCTGCTCCTCATTCCAGACTGAGAAAATACGTTTGTCTGATAACAAGCAAAAGCAAAACAGCTTTAACCCCTTAGTTGCTAGAGAGAGCTCCAACACATTGTTCTGCAATGCATTGGAGATCCCTCTAACATGCAAGGAGTTAAATAATAGGCTGCAAAGGGGTATAAATCTGCTGCAGAGCAATTGAGATTGTTCTGGACACACCCATAATTCAGAATGTGGGTGTGGCCAGCACAGCTGAGGTTCCCCTCAAAACTTGGAGCTTTAGGTAATTTCCTGTTGGAACATCTGGCCCTGAAGATACTGGGGAGTTGAATCAAATATTGTCTACATTCTCTTATTCCTGTGGTTCTCATCTCTATCTTCATGGACCACTAAAAGGCCACGTCTTTAGGATTTCCCGGATTGAGTACAGTTGAGTTAATTAGAGGCTCACTCATCTAATGAACTAACCTGTGCACAAACAGGGAAATCATAAATACCTGGCTATTTAGTTGTCCTGGGGAGAGGGTTTAGAACCACTGACCTACTCCACTATTGTAGATGTATTGTAATAACAAATCCAGTTCAAAATCTGAAAGTACAGGGAAGGAGATGCTAAAACTGTCAGTAGTTATTTAGTCATTTAGATGCCTTCTCGATAATGCTGCTAATCGCATGATTTGTGATGCAAACAATATGTACCTATGTGGCATATCCTATTTATGTGTCCATAAGGGCATGGCCGGATTTACAATAAGGCAGATTAGGCGTCTGCCTACAGGCGCACCCCACAGAGGGGCGCCTGTCATTTGGATCGCTTTTATACTTATTTATTTTTAATTAGCCTCGCAATAACAATAATCCCCCCACCCAGCTCCAGCTCCATGTTGGCCTCACATTGCCCCCTCCCCTCTGTTGTCCGTTTCCTACCTCCCTGGCAGGACAGGTCTGCGCCTCTTTTGGCACAGTCCTGTAGCTGCTGAGCTCCCTTGCCGGCTCTTTAGTAATGCAGAGCTCTGGGAGATGACATCATCTCCCAGCGCTCTGCATTCCTGAAGAGAAGACCACCCAGGAGCTCCAGCAGCTACAGGACTGTGCAAAAGGAGGCACAGATGACAGATCTCTCCTGCCAGGGAGGTAGGAAACAGAAAACGGGGGGGAGGGGAGGCAGAGTGAGGGCAACATGGAGATGGTGGGGGCAATGTGGAGCTGATGAGGGGACAAGTTGGAGCCGATGGGGGGCAATGTGAGGGCAACATGGAGACGGTGGGAGAAATGCGGAGCTGATAGGGGGCAAGTTGGAGCTGATGGGGGGCAATGTGAGAGCAATATGGAGATGGTGGGGCAATGTGGAGCTAATGGGGTGCAAGTTGGGGCCGATGGGGGCAATGTGAGGTGTGACGGGGGGGTACAGGGGTTACTATTTGGTAGGCCGAGGGTTAAGCGATTTATCCAGCCAGACAAAAAGATAACAAATTGTATTTATTAGGGTTGTCACGGCACAAAACATAGGACAACAATTACAGGCAAACAAACAGGGGTGAAACATAAAAACTAAGCACTTCTGCTGTTCTCTTCTTAGTTGCATAACTTGCCAGGGGTTACAAATAATACTCACAGTCCATTTTAGCTTAATGCTGGAGCTTATTCATAGTCCCACTAGAGGCAAGAGTAGGCATCCTGCCCACTCCACATGCTGCAGGATTCCATGAAGGTTCCTTATATCTTTTAGTCCTGGCAGAGGAGTTGGGGCAGACATCCTAAGATCCTTCAGGCAGGAACATCAGGGTACTCTCTCTGTGTCTGAAGCCGCCTTAACTTACAGCCCACAACTGAAAAGGGAACCTGGTCCTACAGTGCCCGCTCACTCTAACTCTTCTGGTGAGGGCACTCACCAGTCCCAGTTTCTGCAGTGCTGCTTTAGGATGCCCAGGGACCCTAGGCCTCCCACCATTATGGAGAGGCCCTTTCTCCTGGTCCTACATTTTTGCAACTCTCTCCCTCACTCCCTTCTCTCTCCAGGTTTTCTCTACCCACCCCCTACAGGATGTGTTGTCACAGGTACCATCTACCAGGTCTGTTCTGCTTGGCCTGATGTGACTGGGGGAGATACACACATTCCTCTACCTCCCCCTCTCTATCTGACAAACACTGGCTATCTCATAACACAATCTCTGGGTTTAGCTAGACTGAATTGCACCATTCCTCTGTCCATCCTACACACTAACTAACCCATTCACTGCTGGTAACTGGACAACCCTCTCTAATGCATGCACACACAGGGGACATTAAGGTTTCAAGAATGGGAACATGTTAAGACAATGGCAATCACTGAAAACAGACACCTTTCATTCTCTGGGTGACACCCATTCCGTCACAGTCTGTCCCCCCTTTTCAGATGGGGACCCCAGAGTTCAGTCCACACGGACAGATCACTGGGTCCCCACATATTAACTAATTTCCTATACTTCTATCAATACAGACATCAAGCCTACAAAGCATTTGTATATACAGTACATCATTTGTATCTTTAGTGGCGATAGTTCCATAACAAAGTCCAATGATTCAGGATACTTTCCAGGGCAAGACATATCCAATTAGGGTGCAGGAAAAAGCAGGCCCAAAACATTTCAAATAGGCAGATCTTCTGGTGTGGCAATGCATTTTCCTCACACACACACAATAGCTTACTGCCATCAAAATTAAGAGACCGTCCCAGAACACCATCCCACCTAAATCAGCCCAACATAAAGAATCAGAACCAGTCCCATCACAATCAGTGATCCCACAGGAGTGTCACTTACCCCTGCAAAGACTTCCAACATTGCTTTTGGGGTGGATTAACTTTTCCATTAAAATTCCCACTGTAACTGGTTTCTGAATAGCGCATCCTCCCCTGGATTTTCCTTTAAGCTGAGAAGGTAGTGCAATGTTCTCTCTGGATTATCCTTCTGGTCTCTGTGTCACATTACTCCCATGCTTAGATTCTGTGGCATACAACACTGGTTTAGCACATTCTGAATTTCCACTCTGGATCTGGTGGCTTGGAGCTCTGTCTTTTGATGTTTGACCACTTTGCTTTGAAGTACTGGATCATCAAGGCAAGTCTGTAAAGCTGTAAATCACTGCATTGCTAGGGCATAGTGGGTGCTGGATGCAGACTACACCCCTAGTCCCATTTTGTCTGGCAGTGCTGATAGGGTACTTGCTCACATGTCCCTTAGGCTAACTCTAAGGCAAAACAAAAATAACAGGAGGGGTTCCCATACTGTTGTCCTTGGCCGTGTCTTTTTGTCTGGGTGCTAAAGTGACCACGCTACTGAGCTGGCACAACTAGCACACATAGTGGTCAGGGTTGCCCTCAGACACCCTGAACACCTAGGCTGGATATCCCACCGCTGCCACCAGTGTGACGGGGGGGTACAGGGGTTACTATTTGGTAGGCCGAGGGTTAAGCGATTTATCCAGCCAGACAAAAAGATAATAAATTGTATTTATTAGGGTTGTCACGGCACAAAACATAGGACAACAATTACAGGCAAACAAACAGGGGAAAAACATAAAAACTAAGCACTTCTGCTGTTCTCTTCTTAGTTGCATAACTTGCCAGGGGTTACAAATAATACTCACAGTCCATTTTAGCTTAATGCTGGAGCTTATTCATAGTCCCACTAGAGGCAAGAGTAGGCATCCTGCCCACTCCACATGCTGCAGGATTCCATGAAGGTTCCTTGTATCTTTTAGTCCTGGCAGAGGAGTTGGGGCAGACATCCTAAGATCCTTCAGGCAGGAACATCAGGGTACTCTCTCTGTGTCTGAAGCCGCCTTAACTTACAGCCCACAACTGAAAAGGGAACCTGGTCCTACAGTGCCCGCTCACTCTAACTCTTCTGGTGAGGGCACTCACCAGTCCCAGTTTCTGCAGTGCTGCTTTAGGATGCCCAGGGACCCTAGGCCTCCCACCATTATGGAGAGGCCCTTTCTCCTGGTCCTACATTTTTGCAACTCTCTCCCTCACTCCCTTCTCTCTCCAGGTTTTCTCTACCCACCCCCTACAGGATGTGTTGTCACAGGTACCATCTACCAGGTCTGTTCTGCTTGGCCTGATGTGACTGGGGGAGATGCACACATTCCTCTACCTCCCCCTCTCTATCTGACAAACACTGGCTATCTCATAACACAATCTCTGGGTTTAGCTAGACTGAATGGCACCATTCCTCTGTCCATCCTACACACTAACTAACCCATTCACTGCTGGTAACTGGACAACCCTCTCTAATGCATGCACACACAGGGGACATTAAGGTTTCAAGAATGGGAACATGTTAAGACAATGGCAATCACTGAAAACAGACACCTTTCATTCTCTGGGTGACACCCATTCCGTCACATGAGGGTAATATGGAGATGGTGGGAGCAATGTGGAGCTGATGGGGGGCAAGTTGGAGCTGATGGGGTGGGGGCAATATGAGGGAAATATGGAGATGGTGGGGGCAATGTGGAAATCATGGGGGGCAAGTTGGAGCTGATGGGGGCAATGTGAGGGTAACATGGAGCTGATAGGGGGCAAGTTGGATTTGATGGGGGCAATGTGAGGGTAACATGGAGCTGATGGGGGGCAAGTTGGAGATGATGGGGGGCAATGTGAGGGCAATATGGAGATGATAGGGGCAATGTGGAGATTAGGAGCATTGTGGATGTGTCCAGTGGAGATGGCCAAGGGGGGGCGTTTCAGATTTCTGTGCCTACAGGCTCCTGAGATGTAAATCCAGCCCTGCATAAGGGGTGACAAGGTTCCAGTTATAATTAGTATTCTTTATAAGGTGAGCACATTTGAGCAACCCAGTACTTAATAGTTAAAAAAGTAATTAATACTGGGCAAGCGTCATGGTGCATCTCTATTTCTTCTGTATCTCTTTACATGGTGTATCATTTGCATAGGCATAACATGATGATGACTGGTTATAATAAATGTTATGCCAAAACACCCTGTCCTTTGTTCCTTCTCCATCCATGTCTATATGTTCCCCATCACCCCATTCCCTTCCGCTGCTGTTTGTATATTTGCCCAACTCCTTTGTCACTCTCCTTCCTTTTAGCACTGACCTGGGACCTCTATTCACCACCATGGACTGCATACATTAAGTGTTAGGTGGAAAACGGTATCCGGTAAGGCTGCCAGTGAACAATGGACTCTGACAAATCTACATGTACTCAGAGGAAACACTGGGGAGAAGATAAAATCAGCATCTAATGCCAATGGCTGCACTAAGGGGTATGCACTGACTATACTTTTTTTAGAGAGTAGCAAAGCAGTACAAAGACAAGATCATGCTTAAGGTAAATTTAACAAACAGATATAGCGCATAGCTAGTTGACTCTCACTAAACACATAAATATGTGAATCTTTCATGGATATCCTCCCTGCCATCCTGTGAGTAACTGTGCAATGTCCTAAATCCACTCTCTAGTATATTGGTGTTGGATCTGGCAACAGATCAACAAAATCCAGTGTTTTCTATGTATAAATCTGTGGTGCAGATTCCAACACTAGTACCTTGGACAGTGGCTTTATATAATTTCAGAGTGACTCTTGGGGGCAGAGAGGATATGCATGATACAGACGCATATATATGTGCTGTATTATTTACCTTATCTAGTAAGTGCAATTAGATATGCTTTATATCTGTTTATTAAAGGTGCTTTTGCCATGTTCCTGTCGTTGTTGAGTATCTTTACTCTCTAAATAGGTGTGTGTCTTCTGGGATCCATGTTACCCAAGGAAAAGCAGAATGGGTCTGGAGATCTTGTTGAAGGGTGAAGAGATGCAGGGACAGTGCAGATATTTGTGATAACCCTGATTTTGCACTGTTTTGATCCTTTAGCAATACAGTTTGCAAACCTTGAGGAAAGGAATTCCCAAAATACCCACAGATTTTTCCTTTGTCCTCCCCTTGGAGCAAGTGTTGTTAAGTGGGCATAGGTAACGTAGTAAAATGATATTACATAGGAGTAGTGACTAAAAATCAAATCCAGCAACTGATTTTGTGTGGAACCACCAATGTACATTCATCTCATTGTCTTCCGATAACTCCAGGAACAAGGATTCTCCACAGAGACTCCTCAGGTAGATTAGCTGTCATTCGGGGGAGGATCTGTGGTGAGGTACTACCTAGGCTTTGCTTAGCAGGCTGTCTGCGATAATTATATTGGTCAGTTCAACTTTATGGGCCAAGAGGGTAATATTGTAGCCCTATGTGATTAACCTAATCCCAGGACATTTCCCCTGCATTTTCCTAGTTGTTTATGTATCCTGTACACTAGTCACTACCTATGGGATAATTATGTAACATATATATTATTTTGCTGTGTATTTGTGTGTATTACGTGAAGTAAAGTTAATCATCCCCGGGGTTCAATGTGACTATTGATTCAGCATCATGGCTAAATAAGTGGTTTATAAGCCTGCTGGTGCCCAGTAGTCTGCACTATACAGAACATATAATTGTTCCTTCATTTATGATCATTGTTCTATGGGGCAAAGGGGACACTACAAGGGGATATCAGGCCTGCAGGGATTATATGGGGGATTATCTTAGCCCATTTTTTTCTGTGGAGATTGTCAGTGAGGTTCCTATTGGTTGAATTCAAGCCTGGTACTCACTGGCAGTCCCCTGAGTGACTTATTTGGATCCCCCAGGGAATTGGGGCTTCAGGAGTGTAGAACATAAATACTGGGGACTGTGGCTGTGATTATGTTGTAGTTTTTGAGTGTTCCAGCAGGGTGAGCTCATGCCTAGACTTTTCTCCAATGCCCCATATTCCTGTTAATGCTGAATAAAGTTTAGTTGCACTGTTCATCTGGTGTCAAAGAACCTTAGTGGAATTTCTAGTCATGTGCAGGGAAGCTCAGGAGCCATATTAAAAAAACCTCAAACCGAGATCTAGAATAATCACACCAAAGAGTATAATATTATATATTTGGTAAAGGAAGGAAATGTGGCACTCCAGGGAGTAACCAATTGCCCGGGCACCAAGCAATATCACCAAATGGTGTACTTTATATACAAAAGTGTAAGCCATCACTCAAAGGACTTGTTTATGAAGAGGTGCTACTTTTATATCTATTTGGATTTACCAAACTCTTATTAATCTTTGGCATGTGGCAGAAAATCATAGGGTAACTAACATTTAAGAAGTTTTATTCCTGTCTGTTTAGTATCTCCAGTTTATCAGTTATTTGTATTCTCTTTGAAATTTTGGCAGGGGCTTAGATAGGAGCTTTTTATTGGAGTGAGTATCCCCAATTATTTTTTCTGCTCTCCTCAATAACCCTTTCTTGATTGTATAACAGTCTCTCCTTCTTTGCTGGCTCTTTTCTCATCAGGTCCTTGTTATCCATTACGTTGCTTGAAACTTGTTCTTTCTCTTGTCAAATTGTGACAAATATGCCAAGGTTTCTCAAACATGCTGTTAATTTCCTTGAAAATCCTATCAGCAAAAGCCTCTATGAAATTAGCCTTGGGGTGATATGGGTAGAACCTCAATGGTGGTTTCAAGCCACTATAAATAACTTTGGTACCAGATTCCAGTATAATTGATCTGATATTCCTTCCATATGAGATTCATTAATCATCCCATTATCTACTTCCTCCAGGAGTTCTTCAGGGATTCTTCATTGTTTATTTATTTATTCCATTTTTGAGTAAATCGGTCTTTGATTCTTTCACTAATATTGTTTCTTCCTTGCCTAGAAAATATATTTCAGAGTTAATTTTCATACAAATCTATGTGTGTCCACATATAACTCAAAGTTATTTGGACCACTAACTGGTGCATTTGTAGACCATTGTTTAAGAGTGTGAAAGCCTCTTCTTTTAGTGTATAGCTGGATAGATAGTAAGTACCTTACCCTGGTGTTCTGATTTTCCCTGATATATTTTTCTGTTTAATCTTCATTTCTCCTCTTCTTCATTTTCTAAATTTCTGTTCTGCTGTGTGGCTGTGTAGTTCTCTGTGGATTTAGTTGCACGTTTTACACTCTTCTCTTAACTAGTGGTAGAAAAGTACCTATGAACCTACTCCTAAAAAAGCTTCTGAGCAGTTGTAATTGGGAATGTTTTGGACCATGCTTCCATAGTTTTAGGATCTTGTCCTCTATTAATTTTGTTGAATTTTGTAGTGTTGGATCTGAAGTTGCCAGGTGTTTTTGTTTCATCATATAAGGCTTCTGGTCTTTTAGCTAGTAGCTAATCTTTTCTTCTTATTGGTGTTGGGTTTTCTATGAACGATCCACTCCTTCTGGTCTGTTAATCTTGTCTGATGACTCTTCTGTCCGTTCCTATAATGTTAATGCTTGATATCTGTTTTTAAGTGATATTACATTCCACACATTCTTGTAGCTGGTATGTTAGAGACCAACAGTTTTCTTCTGTAATTGCAGTGGTGTTCTTTACCTAGTGCCTTTAATTTAAGTCTTCAGTTGCTGGTTGATCATTTGAAAGTTTTTAAGAGGATAAGTTGAGATTTCCCTAATGTCTTCTATCCCCCAATTCAATATCTCACCTGGCTCCTCGTATAGTCATTCTCATCTCTATGTACTTCCTTCTGTTTCTAGATATTGCCTCTTTTTCACATTTTTATCTGCTTATTAAAAATTTGTAATACTGCATTCTCTTTGAAAGGATATAGATTGCTTCTAATCTGTTCTATATCTATATTCAGTTCAGCCACAGTTTGTTTTCTAAAACATATTATGTTGTAGTAAGTTAAATGAACATTGTTCTAGGAGTATAAGCCATTTGTCATAGAAAGTTTTAATCTCTTGCCCAAAGTAGTCCCTTTGGGATTCAATATGCGTCAATATAATTTTGTTGGGTGGCATTCTCCCACCAATAGCTCCATCTTTCTTTTGTAACTTTTCCAGTGTGAAAAAGAATGTATTATTATCCAGTGATACAATACGATTCAAATTTATTGACCCAATATCTTATAAAAAAACTGTATAACAATTTGTTTCTCCTAGTTTGTCTGTTTAGACATATCACTGAACCATCTGCTATTCTTTTGCAGTGTAGTTGTATCACGGTGCCCGTGATCTTTTCTGTCACTCTCACTTGTGCTGCTCCCTGATTGGTTGAGCTGTGTTGACCCTTCCCTGGTGACCTTTTTTATTTTGGCCATTGGCACCTGTCAGGTGCCCTTTCGTGGTGTTTCAGAGCCAGTATTGCTGTTGCTGTGTTCAAGTGTTCCTGATCTCCTGTGTACCGACTTGGCCTGTACCGACTTCGCTCCTGTGTTCCTGTTCCATGATCCGACCCGGCCTGGCTGACTTCCTGCTTGTTTTTGATCTGGCTTCTCTGCGAATCTCCTCCGTGATCCAACCCGGCCTAGCTGACGTTCCTGCTCGTTGCTGATCCAGCTTGTCTGCGAATCTCCTCCGTGTCCTGACCCGGCCTGACCGACTACCTTCTCCTGGACTTGTTCCGGATTTCTGCCGCTCCAGTCCACAGCTCCTGTTGTCACCTCGGCGACATTCTGATCGCTGCAGTGTGTGGATCTGAGCCTCTCGAGATTACTGTGTTAACCATTGCTGAGCCACGTCTCCTGAGCTGAGCCTTCCGTTCTCCTTGTATTGTGAAGTATAGCTGAGTATCATTGACACTTGCTGTGCCGTATCGCTACTAGTGAGCCTCCGATCACTTGTGTTGCTTCCTTCTACCTCGCTGCCACTTTAACCCTTGCTAAGCCTTTGCCATATACTCTGCTTCTGCCGAGCCGGCCGCGTTGTGGGCCTCGGTAGTCGGCGGCTCATTGTCATCTGCAGAGCAGTAGTTCTCTGTTACGCCCGTGGGCTGTTGGCGCAATCAGTGCAGCAACCAGTGGTCTCCGTTACGCCCGTGGGGCTATTGGCTCAAGCGATTCCAATACTGTTGGTCTCCGGTATACACCCGTGGGGGCTATTAACTCAAGCTATCACAATACTGTTGGTCTCAGTTACTCCCGTGGGGGCTATTGGCTCAAGCAATTCCAATACTGTTGGTCTCCGTTACGCCCGTGGGGGCTGTTGGCTCAAGCAATTCCAATACTGTTGATTCCGTTACGCCCGTGGGGGCTATTGGCTCAAGTGATCCCAATACTGTTGGTATCCGTGGGGGCTACCAAACAACTACCCTGCAGCTTCAGTCTCGGTCGCAGCTCTTATCAACAGCGTTACACATTTAATGGACTTAAGGTGTTGTATGATCTAGCACCTACTGCAGTCTTGTTCACCAAGGGCGTGCCTAACACCACATTTGAGACTGATTACCCTTGTAATTAACCATTTGTCTCCAGTCGCTGTTTTGCCTGCTCTGTATCTGTACTAAGATATATATATTCCCTGTTCTGTATCCTGGTTCTGTGAAGGCATATGTAGCCTATATTCTGCTATTCACAGTACTGCCTCTAGGGGGCAAGCTTGTTATTATTTTTTGCTCTAATACAATTGTATTTTATCCTAACCCTCTGTCTGAGTGTCTGAAAAACTGTTACAAGTTGCTGGGGAAGCAGTTACTGGATCTAGCGCAAAAATATTTTAATGTAATACAAGAACTGGTGAAGGAACAGAGTTGCTCCAAAACCAACAAACACACTGAGTGGTGGAAAGAAACAAGAGGATATAATCTTGTATGGAGATAAAGGAGCCTAAAATGCTATAGCACTGGAATACAACAAGGGCTTACTGCTGTCCTTAAGTCTCAACTCCACCACAGTTGTGCTACTTGTCCACAATGTCTCAGATCCTCCATGACCGTATCATAAATGTAAAACAAAAGAAGGGAGGACTTTGCAAAAAACAGAAACCTCTACGTGTGATATATATGGGAATCAGTTTAATGAAAAGGAGATAAAAGATACAAATCAGAAAAAGATAAAGCTAAGTGAAAAAAAACTCCTCAGATACAGGTCTAGAATAATCATACAAAAGGGTATAACCCTCCCTATTGTTGTGGTCAATGTCTATTAGAAATGAAAACATCCTTATCACCCTAAAAGGGTGTATATTAATAGCATACAGCAAGGGATGATGGTAGATAATGGTAACTTGCAAGATGTGCCTATTGGTGTAGCACGCAGTGTAGAGCAAGGTATGATGGTAGATAACAATATGTATCTCTTGTTGCAACACACATTTTTATATTCAGACCTGTGGGACTACTATTGGAACCTGGTTTGCTCACAGATAACATTGTAAATAAAACCAGCTATATACTAAGTATGGGGTGAATCTGGCCCTTTATGCAAGATACGTTGATGGTTTATAGTGATGAGCGAGCATGCTCGGCCGAAGCTCGGTTCGGCTCGAGCATCGCTCTGCTCGGCACATGGCGGTACTCGTACGAGTACCGCATGTGCTCGCCCGCCATGTTCGGGTCTCCTCCCCGCACGTTTCGCGGCTGCTGCGCAGCCAATAAACGTGCGGGTAGGCTCTGACATCAGTGTAATGCCAGCAGCCATGTTGGCTGCTGGCATTACACTGATTGGCTGGCCAGAACCCGTGATCGGGTGCTGTATAGCACCCGACGCGCGAGTTCGGCTCATTCTTAGCCAGGGAGAGATGCGCTTAGGCAGGGAAAGTCAGTGTAGGGAGAATAAAATTGTTGAAACTCTTTCAAGACCCAAAAGTCCTTTTTAGGACTGTTGTGTGTGGGGGCAGCATTTATATTTTGTTTGGGGGGGCACAATTTCCTTTTTTTTGTGGGGGGGATATTTGAAAGGTGACATATAATACTAGATGCACAGGAAGTCAGTGTAGGGAGAATAAAATTGTTGAAACTCTTTCAAGACCCAAAAGTCCTTTTTAGGACTGTTGTGTGTGGGGGCAGCATTTATATTTTGTTTGGGGGGGCACAATTTCCTTTTTTTGTGGGGGGGATATTTGAAAGGTGACATATAATACTAGATGCACAGGAAGTCAGTGTAGGGAGAATAAAATTGCTGAAACTCTTTCAAGACCCAAAAGTCCTTTTTAGGACTGTTGTGTGTGGGGGCAGCATTTAATTTTTTTTGGGGGTGGCAGAATTTCATTTTTTTGTGGGGGGGGACATGTTCTAAGGTGACATTGTACTAGGTGCACAGGGACAAATATTTCACAGTGCAGTGACAAGCTGACATATTCTGTTAGGTGCACAGGGCCAATGATTTTACAACGCAGCGACAAAAAGGGCCATTTTAAACGTGTGCCTAGCCATAGATTATTGTCACATTCTGTTTAGAGTGCAAATTCACAAATTAACGTCACATATTCCGTTCACTGTGCCTAGCCACAGATTAGCGTCACATTCTGTTTCGTGTGCCTAGCCGCAGATTAGCGTCACATTCTGTTTCGTGTGCCTAGCCGCAGATTACCGGCATATATTCCGTTTAATATGAAGAAGGTGGGTAAAAAGGGACGGGGAAGTGGGGAAGTGTGTGTTTTACGGTCAGTCTGTAAAAATGGCGTACTACGGGCGAAACATCGTTCCCAGCAGCGACGTTGGAGTCCAAGATGCATCCAGACATCCTCCCTATGCTGTCCCTGAACCATTTCTGTGGTGTTTCCATCATTTTCTGACCTTTTCCTATGAACCAGGCACCCTCCCCTCATCAGAGCAGGGGGTGCCTGGTGTAATGCTCGAGTCCTCCCATTGACTTCAATGGGGCTCGGGTGCTCGGCAGAGCACTCGAGCCTCCGGGGGCGCTCGGCCAGAGCACCCGAACACCCGAGCATCGGGGTGCTCGATCATCACTAATGGTTTACTCTTTGTATGGAATGGAAGAAAAATGTTCTTCAGGTCTTTCATATGAACAACAGACAGTGGGGACTTCAGTTCACATTCCACCATAGCTGGGAATCACTGTTTTCATGAATCTGGTATTAGGAATAAAGGAACAGAAAAAATAATCTCTTAAAACTCACCAAAAATCAGTGGAAGTTTAGATTTTTTGAAGCATATTGAAGCATACAACACCTATCATCCTAGACGATTATGTTTTTAATAAATTAAGACCTTTTTACAGTGTGCCTTTGGGAGCAGTGAACATTTGACTTGTGGAATCCTTTCCTCGAGCAGAGACGAGGTATAATGTCTGCATGCTTGGATGTTAATGAGTGGTGTACACCTCCTTTACACCAATACATGTGAGTGCAACACACAGTTACTATTTAGAATTAATTTCTCTCAAGTGATGAAGCACTATTAGGACCCCCTGTCTTCCTTTTGTTTCCCTTTATACATGTTCTTCCTTCGTTGGATGTGGAGAGGAGTTGCCATCCTGTATTGAAGACTGATTGACCTGACAGCCCACACTGACTGCCCCGCTACCGGAGCTCCTCCTGTGTTGTTCCTTTTACAGGCCCTCACACTTAAAAGAAGGCTGCGAAGCAGAAGAAGGCTTTGACTCCATTTGGGCTGGAACTAGAACTGCAATCATAGCGAGTGGTGTATTAATTCTCCTGATGGGTGATCTTTCATTAAGAAATAAGTAAGGGCAACTGTACAAGGGACTTCATTCCCTTTGGGCATTTGATGGTTAGAGAATATATTTTGTTGTTTTTAGACTGCAACTGCGCTGTAACAAGAGATAAGTATTATGAGCTTATTAACTATCATCATACCTTATTATAAACCCGTGGTTCTCAACTCCTGTCCTCAGGACCCACTAACAGGCCAGGATTTGATGATTTCCTTGTTAGAGCACAGGTGAGTTAATCAATGTGAATGAGCCTCTGATCACCACACCTGTGCTCTAGCAGAGAAATCCCTAAGTCCTGGCCTGTTAGTGGGTCCTGAGGACAGGAGTAGAGAAACACTGTTATAAACTGTAAGCTACATCAAAGAGACACATCTCATAAGCCACCATTATCTACCATCATCCCGTTCTATATATTGTTGTCTTACATGCTTTTAGTGTGCTAAGGACATTTTCATTTCCAACACAACACTAGAGAGCTTATACCCTTTGGTGAGATTATTCTATTACACAAGTTTTATCTGTAATTGAGTTTTTTACTTATTTTTATGGTTTTTGATTTTCATATTTAATCTCTTTTTCATTAAGCTACTTACCACTTATACTATGCTTAGTGGGTTCTGTTATTTGCTCTGTCCCCCCTTCTTTTGCTTTATATTAAGAAGAGAATGTTACATGATGTAACACTTACAGTAAAGTATACCAGGAGGTATTACAAGGTTCACCTTTAATCCTACTGTAACTGCTAAATGATCTCAGTAATGCCAACAGCAGGTAAATACATGAACATGGAACAATAAGCAGAAGAGTTGGCAGCACAAGGTACCACATAATATAACAACGTGTGTGGCACCAAATGCATCTGAGCATGTAGCTTTTCACTTAAAACATGACGTGAAAGATACTGGTAGGTTAACCCTTTAAGAAGCAGAGGGGTGAGCAATCATCCTCTGATCTTTAAAAGGTTAAACACATTTAACACTTTGGGTGCCAGAAGGGTACTCAACACATTGCAAAGCAATGTATTGCGTACCCCTCGGGCATTCATAGGGTTAATCCTGTGACATTTCAGCATATTCATTCTATATGTAATGTCCCATCTATTCTATACACCATAAATATTTCATTTGATGCAGTATGTATTTTTTACGCATTAATGCACTCTAATAAAAATGTATCACAATAAATAATTCAGCTTCATAAACGCAATGATTAACCCTTCAAGGGCTGGAGGGATGTGTGTAATGCATTACTTCACAATTCATTGCAATATCTCTCTAGTCCTTAGGAGGTCACATTAATAAAGTGCAAATGTTTTACTCAGTGCGTTACAATCTGATAACAAAGGGCTATATAAGTAAAGACAAAGTAGAGTAATACCATTTCAGTCCAACTGTGCTGTAGGAGATAAACAAGAAATATCAAAACTCCATTGATTAAAATGGGTTTGAGAGCCTGGTACCTTGATGAGAAGGTCATGTTAGCCTAGAAAAGCATTGGCATGAATTGGGCTCATCCTTTTATAGGCCTTTGTGGCTATTATATGTATGATTTTTTAAACCTTATTACATAGACATAATTACTGTTTGTTTTGTCTACTCCAGGGTCTGATAGAGAGACCTGAACAAGGGCACCTGAATTTCAGCAATAAATGTAAGTTCAATAAGGCATTTAATTATTGAAATTATATGTGCTTTCCATTTTAAATTGTCCTCGCTCCTTTAGTTATCTATCGGGTTAAAGGGTTAGTAATGTCTCTTTACAAGTAGTTTGCTGAGTCTTCTGTATATTAAAATTAACAGGTTGCGCTATCTGTAACATCTTACTTTTGTGTCGTTCAAATGATATGAAGAGATAAAGATCCCCCAACCCGCCCCTTCTGGCTGCCTCCCACTGAATGGCCAGAAGCAGAGGCGTAACTAGAAGCCTCCGGGCCCTGGTACAAGAAGTGCCGCGGGACCACCACCACCACCACCACATTGGCCGCCCTGATCACATTGACCCCCTCCACAATGCCCCCATCTACTACCTGGAGCTCCCGCGCGGTCTTCTTAGTAATGTAAAGCGTTGGAGATGATGTAATCTCCCAGCGCTCTGCATTACTAGAGCGTCAGCGGGAAATTGCGGGGGCGCCAGGCGGAGGGGTTGCAGGGGGAGGCCGGGCCCCTGGAGTACAGGGGCCCAGTCACAGGTGCGACCCCTGTGACCCCTATTGTTACGCCACTGGCCAGAAATGTGTGACTCAATGGCTGCAGGGACCAACTTCAGTAAGTAAGTATAAGGGAAATCCTACCCCCTTGATGAAGGAGGGCAGGTTTTCCCTTTGCTAACTGAAGTTTGTCCCTCACGGCATCTATCCTCACCAGCCTTTCAGCTTTGCATGACATGTCAGAAAGGGGCATATCTTTCATATCTTTTGAGTGACACAAAAGTAAGGTGTTACAGATAGAGCAACCTGTTCATTTTAATATACAGAAGACTCTGAAAACTACTTGTGAATAGACATTACTAACACTTTAAATGTGGGGTTTAACTCCTTGAATTTCTCTATCTTATGAAAAAGTTTACATTGGTTTGTCCCTCTTTTGTTTGTACATTACCCTCAATGTGTGCGATAGAGAAAGACATTAGGGGGTTTCTAAGGACTCCTTGAAGAGGTGAGCGAGTTTTCAGGCAAGGTTTGGATAGAGTTTGATGTGGTGATGTTTAATGTTAGAGATCTGACTCATCGTGGAGACTTCAATGTGGGTGGAAAAACAATACAAGCCATTGATAGAGCAAAACATACAAGGGGGGCATATTATGAGATGACACATGATCTATAAGAGAGGTAGGGCACCATATTTAAAGGAGCAGCACGTTTTCTTTCATGAAAAAAGTATTTTGTTTTCTAATTTAAAAACATTTTTTTTACAGCTATAGGAGTACCATTGTTCCATCCACTCAGAATGAAAATAACTAAAATATTTATTTCTAAAAAAGTGTCTTTGGATCGATTAAAGCATTTATGTATAACTAGTTGAAGAGCCCTTTACACAGGCCACAGTGCCACTGCCAGCCGGTCGTGGGGCAGTCATGCACAGTAGAGACTGCCCGCGCCATGGCTGATACATTGCCAGCCGGTCGCGGTGCAGTCATGCTCAGTAGAGACTGCCCACACTGTGGCAGAGACAGAGCTGGACTCTCCTTCGGAGCGCCCCGCTCTGTATCAGCCTCGCCACGGGCAGTCTCTACTGCGCATGACTACAGCACGCGCAGCAGTCTCTACCTTTTAAGTAAGTTTAATGGATTCAATTGTTGACTGTAAAAATAAATTTGTTCCCAAATGAGGAAATCTGTTTGTTTAAATATTTACAGAGTGGGCCTCCAAAAAAAAATCACAACAAAGTTATTTAGGATTATACATTCTCATCTGACCAGCTACTTTGGTGGTCTGAATAAGACATAGGACCTTATGTCTGGCTGGTAGCCATCTTCTACCTAGAAACTAGACTGTCTTATCCAAAGGAAAGTTCCCATGTTGGTAATTTTTCATTTTGCTCTGATAGTGTTAAACTGACCACAAAATATTTTAGAAAATAGCCATCTCAATAACTACATAGCAAGCTGTCAGGATTTTTGATGTCACTTTGGCTCCCAATTGGCCAGTTTCTGTTTCAGCTACTTGAGGTTTTTGAAGTGACCAGATTGACTGGGAGCCTAGTTTTAGCCTTTTCTGGATAGAAGAGCATGCGTTGAATAAACTTGAATACATGGAAGCCTTAATTACAACTGTAGATAAAACCTGTGTTGAATTTTAATATCTTGTGACCCTTTAGATGGAATATGTAATAAGAAACAATAAAGTAGCAATGTACTAACTTTGCAGATCTCTATATAGTTCAAATAAAACCTTAAAATGTGCATTACAGACACCTGCTATGCTCATCTGTAATGTGGTCAATAATAATTTATTAATTTACTAATTAGCTCAATGGTTTGAGATGCAAAGGCTTGCAGCATACTTCAGATTACTAATTTATCTCATTGGGTTAGAGTTCCCATGAAAACAGCTACATTTTGCAGGTTTAGGCCATTCAAGGATACTCTTGGTGGTTATCTAAGATGTTCCAATGACAAAATATCCACAGAAAAATCAGGCTTATTTAGAAAAGAATACCCATCAATGTAATGCAAAACCTAACAAATCAAAAAATGCTGCATCAGGAGACAAACTCTGCACAAATGGAATCAGATTTTTAACCTATTGAATGAGTGGTCTCTAATGCATTGCTATGAGACCTTGCTAGTATTCAAGGAATTAAAACATCCATTGACACTGGTGTGGCAGCTCAGTTGGTTAATTCACCACTAATAGAAGCTGTTCAAACCTCAGGGTCACAGGGCAACATGAGAATCTCACCCGCATCAAAAGGGCAAGATTCTCATGTCGCAGGCTTAAGTGTCGCTCATTTGAGTGCCCGCATCTAAAGGGCAAAAGTTAGCAACGATATACAATTAAAGTACAGTCCTGAAGTGCCCACATCTAAAGGGCAAGATTCTCAAAACATACCTTGCTCATATATGAACAAGGCGAGCAATTATGAGCCACAAACACTGAAGGGAAGGAGAGCACTGAAGAAGTGCAAGGCATTCCCCGGAACATATGTTTGTAAAGGAAGACAGCGGAACAGGGATGGAATGGTAGGCAGTGCATGTGTCAGTTTGTGAATGCTGGTGGATAGGTGCAAGATTCATACAAGGCAATTTTGTATCAACTGGCAACTGTTGCCATATAAAGGTCAAGGGTTATCCCTGCAAATAGAGGGGCAGATGAGTAGTTATTAGGGTACCTATTTATGTCCATACGATGTTTTACTCACCCAATTACCTATGATCCAAGATGGTCTGAGGAAGATAATGTAGGGACAATCAATACTAAGTTTTTATATCAATCCTAATTGCTCCAAATGGCTGAGAAGCAGACCTAATAAATGTATGAATGACTCTTAGGACCCTGCTCTTCTATAAGGCATCTACAATTCTCCAATCAGATTCTAATGATTTGGAGGTTAAAAAATTATTTCTGAAAAATAAAGAAAAATGGACAGAGTAATCATCACATTATTGACACCTAGAACAGTGGTTCTCAACCTGTGCTCTCAGTGGGTATTAACAGGCCAGGATTTGAGAATTTCCTTTTAAGAGCACAGGTGAGTTAATCAATATAACTGAGCCTCTGATCAACACACCTGTGTTCTAGCAGGGAAATTCCTAATTCCTGGCCTGTTAGTGGCCACTGAGGGTATGGGTTGAGAACCTCTGACCTAGAAGACAGACTTCAGAAACTTGTTTCTGTATTTGGAAGGTCTTCCTGGTGAAAGATCAAAGGTCTAACCATTCGAGTGCCAGAGATGTGTCCAACTCATTGCACAGCAATGCATTGCACACCTCTCTGGCACTCGAAGAGTGGTACATACCTGTGGCCAATAATCTGCATTTCCTACAGAAAAAGTCTGAAGCCATCTTCACTTAACCCATTAATGAACAGAAGGCTGTTCTACACATTACTTCACAAAGTGTTGCACATCTCTCTGGTCCTTAAAGGGTTAAAGTTCAGATTTTGGCCTTTTCTGCAACACTTCTCTTTCTGCTGGCAGAACACAAATTCTCTGCAAATGCAATGTATTGAATGAAATCAACCAATGGAATCTGGGGAACAGCGTGGAATCTTAACATTGCCAATGAATCACTGGCAAAAGCTCCCTGAATCGTTTAAATATTTCTCTGATGTTGCTCATGCCCAAGGTTTTATCAAACACTATAATGTTCTTACTTGCTTTCTTTTATTGTTTCCTTCATTCTTTCTTTGCGGAAAAAAGAAGGGAACAGAGGAGTGTGGCCAGAGGCCCACACACAGTTCTCACAGTGTACTGTAGCTATTCAGCTTGTGAGAATGAACTGTCCACTTGAACACTCTCGTTTACATTCTCAATAGACACATACAGTGCAGAGAAAGAGTAGACGCAGACAAGCATCTCATAGATCAACTGATGATCAGTCATTTAAGTGATATCGTTCTTTCTTTCTTTCTTTTTCTTTCTTTCTTTTTTCTTTCTTTCTTTCTTTCTTTCTTTCTTTCTTTCTTTCTTTCTTTCTTTCTTTCTTTCTTTCTTTCTTTCTTTCTCTAGCATTCCAGTTATTAAAGGGATAGTAATGTTTCACAAAACAGCAGCTCCAATTAATCTTCATAGTATTTGGGTCATGGAGAGTGTTATTTCAATAATGTCCCAGCTGCAGTTCAAGAGTAATTGAATGATAAAGAATCCCTCTCCCGCCCCTTTTACCTAGCGTAAGCCACCTCCCCTCAGATGTGAAATCTGGTCCTGGGACCAGGCACCTCTCTGGTAGAGCACAGGTGTGGTGATCAGAGGCTCATACACATTGATTAACTCACCTGTGCGCTAACAAATAAATCATCACATCCTGGCCTGTTAGTGGGTCCTGAGGACAGGAGTTGAGAACCACTTCCTTAATTGGATGTCCGCGGAATAGCCTGCAACGTGGTTGAGAACCATTGGAATAAATTGACAAATATATTGAGTTAAATATCTCATAAACTATTGTTTGAAATAATAGAATGATTAACATTAATATAGCTGATATATGTTACAGTTCCATTATAACGCAGAACATATAAAAGCATCCATTATAAAAACTTGTATAACCAGTATCCTTTAACATGTGGAAAATATACTGAAACTGTCCATATAAATCTTAGGGAATGTGTACTTATAGACAGTGAGGTTTATGCACTAAAAAGAACTGTGGGATTATGTATTAGCACCTTAAAGCTGAACGTTCACCTAAAATAAAAATGGAACCATGCGTTTTAATCATTAACACAACATTAGCGCTGTGTTTGCACCTCAGTAAACAGAATTTGCTGTAACGTTAGCCCACAGAAATACAACTATGAAGGGGAGCGTGGACTCACTCCCTGGGGCAGCTGGGGAGTCCTGAGACGGTATAAGGTCCGGTAGAACACAGAAGTGCCCGATTTTGAAGGCTAAATATCTCTACTAGTAGGCGAGTTAGGTAAAAAACAAACAGCGCTAATGTTGTGTTAATGATTAAAGGGATAATAATGTTTCACAATACAGGCAGCTCCAATTAATCTTCATAGTATTTGGGCCATGGAGCGTGCTATTTCATTACTGTCAGAGTTGTGGTTCAAGAGTAATTGAAGCATAAACTTTCTCCCTCCTGCCCCATTTTACCTAGTGTAAGCCATCTCTTCTCAGATGTGGAATCCAGTCCATAGACCAGACAGATAACAGCAGGGGACAATCTTCTTCCTATGAGAACAATGAAAACCCTGCCACCCTTTACAAGTTTTTCAGGTTTTTCCGTTATCTTAATTGAAGATTGTCCCTCTTTGCAATCTACCTGGGCACCTCCCTTGTGTTCTGGCTGAACAGTGTTACATAAGTAAAAGGGATGGGAGGGGGATACTTTGTCATTGAATTACTCTTGAATTACAACTCTGACAGTATTGAAATAACACTCTCCAAAGTCCAAATACTATGAAGATTAATTAGAGCTGCTTTTATTATGAAACATTACTGTCCCTTTAAAACACATGGTTAAATTTTTATTTTAGATGAAAGTTCTGCTTTAACAACCAAACTGTCCGGGGGTGGCCGGCTCTAAAGGACCACAACACTTTTTTTTTATCGCAATGCATTCTGGGACCGCAGAGCTGCATATAGCTGCACCGCAATCCCAGAATTCCATGACACGCCAGGAACATCACTGTTCCTTAACACACATCCACAGATGACGGTCCTATCACATCATCATTCGTTAAGGTGTGATAATGAGGAGATCACTTCTCCAATGTTGCAAATTCTTGAATTCCTATGTTATTTTATGGAACCTATTCACTAGGATCTCTCAGGTTGGTGGGATCTTAATGCACTGGCTACATTGACGACCATAGGAACTGGAGAGTTTATTCCATTGGATAAGTCATCTCCAGTTTATTACCTCTTTATCACAAATTGGTGTATCTCCCTCCCTACAGTAATTCTGGAGCAAATCAACTGCACCATATGGGGCCAGTATAAATTCCCCAAAACAAGTGATTTAAATGAAGCATTTAAAATCCCCATTTAAATCAATAGGAATATCTGTCTCCTATGGTACAGTTGGCTTACTTCAGGATTACTCCATTTCGTCTTAGTACACCAGCCTTACTACCGTTATATACATAAATATTGGAGGTCATGGCTGTGCACTTACAATTCATAGCATATACATCTCAAAATAATCCAACTATTCAAATGCATAGAATTAATTTGTTTAATGTACATGGTTCCTTGGTAATTAATTATAAATCCAGCTTAAATAGACCAGATGGATAATCGTCAATATACTTTGAGCCATAAAGAAATGACTTTATGAATATGTGAAATGATAGAGAAATATGATACTGTGTGCAAATGGGTGTTTATTTTCCATACGTATAGATGAACATTTATTTAATAAAGGAGTAGTAAACTAAATTATAAAAAAAATATATTAGATTTTTTTCTACTGGGTAAAACAAGGTTACTCCTACCACTGGGAGAGTTTTCATTAAAACAATTACTAAAACACAAACAGTTCGTAACAGAGCCAGATAGTGACCAAAAGGCACATAATTATTTACTATATAATGCAGTCTATGGGAGAGCTTGATTCACTGGTTACAGCTTCCCATACTAAGTGATAGGAACAGCACCACCTGGTGACCGCAATACAGAGTTGCAGTTTAATGTGAGAAAAGTTTGGGCTGAAATAACTTTTTGAATGAAAAATCTCACAGCATAAGAGTAACATTGTTTTACTCAGCAGGAAAAGTCCCAAAAAAGGTGACTGCTCCTTTAACCCTTTGAGTGCCAGAGGGATACGCAACGCATTGCAAAGCAATGCGTTGCGTACCCCTCTGGCACTCAAAGGGTTAAAAGAAAATATTGTTCAAATCTGTTCAACTTTCTGACTGCCAGTAAAGCAATATATTGTGTAAAAGTACCCTTTCTAAGTCAGGTTTCCTGCAGTATAGCTTTGTAGTGGACCTAATATTATGTCAGTTCTGTCCAACAGAGCAGCCTCTTCCTGTGTTTTGATGTGCTCTGTTGTTTGCCTTCTGTAGCTCATTGCTCCACTTCCTGTACTTCCCAAACAAACAAAATATACACAATGGGTTATTTTAATGAGAATTCGTCATAACAAAAGAGCAGTGTCCTGAAAATAATTATATTGTCAGCTCATTTAATAAGATATGGAAGCAGTTTGGAAACTATTGCACACTACAATTTGACCTATAATAATCTTCTAGATGGATTGGTATTTTTCCTGTATTTATATCAATGAGCCTATGCACTCATGTGATCTAGATCAATTTTATGCCTTCTGCTTTGTAGCACAAGTGTGATGCATAGGTTCTGAATGGGTTACACAACTGTAACATCAGCAGCTTGCTAGAGTGATTTCTAGCATACCTGGGGGACTCTTCTGATCTTCCCCAAAGACCACTGTTTTCTGAATTAAAGAGATAGCAATGGATCATTTTAAGTTAAGGTTCGATCATTCCTTATAGTGTGTGCTAATGCTCTCCACCTTACATCAATCTTCTGTCTTCAGATCAGAAAGTCCGTCTGGACGGATCACAACGAGGGACAATATTCTCTCAGTATAAGAAAAAAATTGCCCCCCTTCCTCAAGATGATTGTCCCTCATTCCGATCTGTCTGGACCGACTTTCTGATCTGAAGACAGAAGATTGATGTAAGGAAAAGGGGTGAGAGGGGGGCCACTTTATAATATAATTACATGGAAACTAGAATGATATGAACATTGCCAACGATGGTGAGCGTTAGCACACTAAAAGCAATGATTGAACCTTAACTTATAATGAACCATTACTTTCTTGTTACTTACCCGCTCTCTGGGAACAGAGAGTGTTTCACTAGGTAAGGAAGATCTGCAGTAACCGCACCTACTTTCTCACCCATTTCACCCACTCGCTGCTTCATTCCACCCAATCATATCCTTGTTCTGCACATTCTGGGACAAACTCCTGCCTTCCCTCATCCCAATTCTACCCATTTCTATGACGTCCTCTCCTTATTTGACTCAATTTACATAATTTGGAAACTCCTACCCTTCCCCCATATTTGTCCCTCTGTGAGCTGCTTCCAGCAACATTCCCAGTTATGGACTACAGGGAGCATCAGGACATTTGAATGAATGGGCATAACGGTGTTTGTCAGGAGACTCCTGTTTTGGGTCTTCATCTTGTGTTCACATCAGTCCCATTTTCAGAGGAAGCCACCTGTTTAATCCTATGGTCAGTACACACACACACACACACACACACACACACACACACACGATGTTACTTTCCCCACAAACCATAAGGAAAGAAAAGAAATGTTACCACTAGAGGTGTTTTCCTATATTTGGGGTCCTCAGTTTCACTAGGGGTTGCAGATTTTCTTAAACCTTTAATGGAGAACACTGCTATATAGAGACTTTCAAACTGATGTATTAGAGGGATAGTAACAATTAACCCAAGGCGTTGGGTACCACTCTGGCACTCACAGGGTTTATGTGAATAAAAAAAAATATATATATATATATATATATTTTTTTTTTTTTGCAGGGTTTATCCTTCTGAGTAAAACAAGGGTACTGTTGAGAGGTGTTTTATTCAAAAGTTATTGCAGTATCACAGTGGCCGGAAAATTTACAATGGCGCTGTTGCTACACCATCCTATAGACAGATCTGGTCAGTTGACCATAAACTTCCATAGGATGGTGTAGCAACAGCACCACTGTACAATTTCAGGCAATTGAGATATTGCAGCTAAAAGATTTGAATTTGATCTGAAATAACTTTTGAACAGAACACCTCTCAGCTACGGGAGTACCATTGTTATACTGAGGAGGATAAACCCTACAAAGGAAATAATTTTACATATCAAGTGTTACTTTATCTTTAACCCCTTACCGCCCAAGGACGTACATGTACGTCCCGAGCAGATGTCCCATGTAGACAGAGTACGTACATGTACACCCCGGAAATCATTTAAAAAAATGAAAAAAAAAATGTTCGGTGGGCGTTAAGTGCCGGCCGCGTGCGCGTGCGGCCGGTCACTAAGGGGTTAAGAAGAACCGGGGAAATTATATGTTAATCCAACTGTACAATAAGGAACAAATCACAATTCCCCTTGATTTAACAATCCTTTGAGTGCTGGGGGTGCATAACACATTTCTTTGCAATGCATTGCATACACCCCTGGCATTCAAAGAGTTAAATAGATTTTTTAAACCCTCCCCAGATGCTAGAGATAGACATCCAACACATTGCTTTATAATGCATTGGAGACCCCTCTAGTATTCAAGAGGTTAAAGTGAATTTGTCTATCTAAGACAAGTTTAGCTTGTTTTGCAGATAATTCAAATCTGCCTCCCTGTTGCACAACTTGGAACAATTAAAACTTTCTATTGATTTAAATAGGACTTTTAACCCGCTGAATGCTAGAGAGGTCTGAAGCAGTGAGCTGGTGACTTCTCTTGCATTCAAGGGGTTAAAGTGGTGGTTTCACCCTAAGACACATTTAGCATGTTTTGCATAGAATTAAATCTGCCTATATGTTATATTTCCAGGACAAAGATAAAGAAAGCGCCAGATATTGTAATAACATCAATTGATAAAGATATTGAAGGTAACAAAAACGTAATCACATATGGTTGTGTTCAGGCAACTGATAGCACATGTCTGACTAACAGAGGAGATCATAGACAAAAACAAAAAGCAGGGTGCAGACCCTCTAAGAGTAGACCTGTATAACAACTGAATATATAGACCCCCTTATATCCCAGCTTCTCACCGGATATCAGCGATCAACAGCATAAATCAACTCTCACAATACAGCCAGTACTTTGTAATATTTTCTTTATTTTCAAATCCAGAATTATCCGACGCGATTCCTGTTGTTTAATGACCACAGAGGACAAGAAAGGAAGATTATCCCCCTGACTAGCCTCACAAGAGATACGTAACAGAGTGACTATTACTCAAAGTCCAGTTATAGACTGTTTTTTTTCTGAATATTAAGACTTGGATTTTACCGTTCTCTGTTCTTTCCTAAATTACAATAAGAATATCTTTTCTGGGATTATTTAAGTTTATTTTATGTGAAATTATCTTCAGGGAGTCCTTTCAAACTACTAAGCTCTCTGATAGTGGTGTTTTTGTACAGAGGAGATCATAGCCCTGTCTCTGTTTGGGTAACACTCTCAGTATCAATAATCTGATTGGACTCAGGTGGGTATGTTCTCCAGTGTACCAGTTGTCTCATATTCACCCAACCCACAATAAGATATAAGACACATGTTATAATATTTTTGTCTTACTTCAGCTTAAGCTTTCTAAATAAGGATCCCGGAGAGCGAGCTTTATCATAAGTGTGAATTAATTAATTACCTGAACTCTCCTCCGGTAAGACCCGGTAGGAAAATTAGTACTGAAGTTAGATATCTCTGACACTTTCCACAAGTCACATCACATACTCGCATAGAAAGAACACTGAACAAAACGATTGGTGTTTGTATATACTAAGCGGATTATTCTCTAAAAAGGTAGATACTAAGTAATGCCAAATACTGATGAATTCATGAGACAGGGCCCAAATGCACCAAATCGCAGCTTCATAGACCCTTTGAAATGTGTCACTTTATGAGATAAATAATAGAACAGGTTTTTTGAGTACTGGGCTACTTTACTATACCAAACCAGAGACAATTCCGGCTATATGAGCATTGGGCTACTTTATTACATTAAGCGAGAACAATTTTTTCTACACTTATTTTATAATTATATATTTAAACAACTAGGATACATCCTAGTAACAACCCAATGATTCTTTCCTGTGGTACAAGAAAGTTCCCTCTTTTTTTCTTCTATTATATTTCCTATTTGGTTTTATTTCTTATTGTATACAGTAATAAATGTTAAGTTTTAATTAACTATCCTTAGCTACAAGTCCATGTAGTACTAATTTTCTCCAATAGTCCACATTTTGACTATCTCAGCAGGGACTAATAGGGAGTGCAAGAAGTGGTGACATAACAGATTCTTCCCTTTGTTTAAGAGGGAAGAAGTCTGTGTCTCTTTTTAAATTTGTCTGCTCTGCTCATCACTGCACCCCTTAATGCTGACACCTCACTTACAAGCAAGTCCCTACTAATTAGGTAGTGCGGTTCCTCTCCCTTTCACTTCTCGTCATTCTTTCATATACCTGGGAGCATTCAAAGTGAAATGGCCCTAAAATCTTTAGAATATTAACCCTTAGTGTCCTCCATATTGTAGATTATAGGCAGTATGTGCATACTTGCTGTTGCACAGAGGTGCTCAAATCATTCCTCAATTAACCTATAAGATGCCATAAAGTAGTGGCATTTCTGCTTGATCACACAGAAGACAGACAGGACTTCTCCTTCCTTCTGCTAGAAATGACCAATTTAGAGAGTAAATAAGCAGGTAACCCTTTCAGTGCCAGAGGGGTACACTGCGTACCCCTCTGGCACTGAAAGGGTTTTTAATTGGTGCAGATTATAGAGCAGGAAACACAGGACTCTCGTTCTGAGAATGTGAGACACTCAGATTGTGGTCAGACCCTGAGTCTCAGGGTAAAACACTGAGATCAACCATATATGGTCCTTGAGCTGTTTAATACTAAGACTCCTATCATCCCCAACTGGCCATTGACTCATTGAGGTTAATGGGAGTTACATTTCTCAGCATCCGGAAGACAATTGACTGTCCTTGGGGTAGAGGGTTTTAATTGCTACAGGTCACCTGAGTACATCAGCATCTCGTTGCTGTAGCCACTTAACAGGAAACCTTTACTGCACCAGGGATGTGAGTTCATTCGAGCTCAGTGGTGTTCTAGGGATCTGAGGACATGCCTCCACAAGTTCTGAAATAAAATATTTTATAGATCTCAGAGACAAGACACACCCTGAGGCTGGCATGTAGATCAATATCCACATACACAAGTCAGCACACACAGCTCAGCATCCGCACAAGAGACAGCAACAATCTCCATATCAGACAGCTGTTTTGCCGTCTCCATGTGGAAATAGTTATTTAACAAGGACAACTTCCTGAATCATTTTATCACACGTGAAAAAATTCCTCACACCAGTAACATGTAGACTTCTTACATTCTCAGAGGGCTTTATGTATGAAAACAAAATGGAATACTTCTGGGATAAACCAACTGCACCATGCTGGACAAGTTAAAATTTCCATTGATATAAATGGGCCTTTAACCAATAGAATGCCAAAGAGAATTTCACAATATGTTAGGGACCTCTCTTGCATTCACAGATTTAAACCCCCATAAAAATCAATGACAATTTGGGGACTAGGATTGCATGTTAACAAACTAGACTCATTGGGGGAGGTTTATAAAAGTGGAGTTTGGCAAAAAGAAGCGTTAAAATGGCTGTAACAGTGTCTCCGATAGCTATAAAATTAATAACACCAGTTAAAGAGGGCTGTATATCATGTAGTATTTTTTTTTTTTTTTTTTAAATGGAGCAACGATGTTTGTAAAAAATTGTGCAGCGAATTTATAAAGAAATGTCGCTATTTGCGGCAATTTTCAGACAGAATTTTAACTAGTATCTTAACGCCAGGTATATGCTGTCGGTATATGCTGTTCTTAAACATTTCAGGAGTTAACATCAGAGTAATAATGCCATATTTCTAAACCAGACTTGGTGTTATCACCAGTTGCCATAACTTAAAATAGAAATGTCACATACACATATGTGCCCCCAATCAATGTCCACATTAAATCCCTGAGGCAAAACAGTGTAAAGGGATACTAATGTTTCACAAGAACAACAGCTCCAATTAATCTTCATAGTATTTAGGCCATAGAGAATGTTATTTCAATACTGTCTGAGTTGTAATTCAAGAGTAATTGAATGATAAAGTATCCCCCTCCCGCCCCTTTTACTTAGTGTAAGCCACCTCCCCTCAGTTGTGGAATCTGGTCCATAGCTCACACCAAGGGACAATCTTCTGACTGTGAGAACAATGTAAACCCTGCCCCCCTTGACAGGTTTTTCATTATGCTCACTGAAGATTGTCCCTCTCTGCAATCCATCCGGACAGTCTTGCTGCTCTGAGGTGAGCAGTGTTACATCAGTAAAAGGGGTGGGAGGGGATACTTTATCATTCAATTACTCTTGAACTACAACTCTGACAGTATTGAAATAACACTCTCCATAGCCCAAACACTATTAAGATTAATTGGAACTGCTATTATTGTGAAACATTACTATACCCTTAATGTTTAATAAACATGCCCAGTGTACTATTTTTACCTCTGTATCCATAGAGTGATATAGAGAGAGTGTGGCCATGTTGCTGATATGGCTGTTGACGTCTCTGTTAAAACACTGCTACTTTTTGTTTCTTGTCCTATCAGAGTGCTAGCAGTGGCGTAACAATAGTGGTCGCAGGGGTCACACCAGAGAATGGGCCAGTCACTCCAGGGGCCTGACCTCCCCCTGCTAGACAACTGCCAGCAACTACAAGCTTGGACATTGGGAAGGTCAGACTGATCTCCCCTCTTGCAAGCAGAGGTCTATCTTCTTTGGCACAGACATCTATTAGCAGCTCCCTTGCCATCTCCAGCAGTCTAGTAATGCAGAGTGCTGGGGGATGACATCATCTCCTAGCGCTCTGTATTCCTGAAGATAGGACCGTGCAGGAGCTGCTAATACAGGTGGCACAGACCTCTCCTACCACTCCACTGGACCACCAGGGAGGTAGGAGGTGAACAATGGGGGTCAATGTGGAGGAGGTTAATGGGGGCTGATGTGGAGGTGGACATTGGGGGCAATGTGGAGATGGACATTGGGGACAATGTGGAGGTAGCCAATGGGGGCAATGTGGAGGTGGCTAATGGGGGCAATATGGAGGTGGACAATAGGGGTAATGTGGTCGGGGGCCCCATGGCAATTTTTCCACCAGGGTCAGTGGCTTATACTTACGCCTCTGAGCACTAGCTATATGCCCATGGGCTGGTTTTTGTTTGAAGGGATAGTAATATTTCATAATAAAAGCTGCTCTAATTAATCATCATAGTATTTGGACTTTGGAGAGTGTTATTTCAATTCTGTCAGAGTTGTAGTTCAAGAGTAACTCAATGACAAAGTGTACCCCTCTTGCCCCTTTTACTGATGTAACACTGCTCAGCCAGAGCAGAAGGGAGGTGCCCAGGTAGATTGCAGAGAGGGACAATCTTCAATTAAGATAAAGGAAAAAGCTGAAAAACTTGTCAAGGGGGGCAGGGCTTTCATTGTTCTCATAGGAAGAAGATTGTCCCCTTCTGTTATCTGTTTGGTCTATGGACTGCATTCCACATCTGAGAAGAGATTGCTTACACTAGGTAAAAGGGGCGGGAGGGGAAACTTTGCTTGTGAATTTCTCTCAAAGGTTTGAGAGATAAGACTTATAACATTCTTCATGTTTTTTTAATGCCTACAAAATAAAATAAAGATAAAACAAAGAATTACTATCCCTTTAAGAAAAGGGGAATGAGGAAGCCGTGTGGTACAGCTTGTACTGTCGAGCTAGCTTCAGGAAATGCCTTAATAAATGATTTCTAGATATAGAGTATGAATTGAAAAAAAAAAAAGCTGTGTTATGTCACACAGTAACTGAAGAATCTCTACAGATGAAGTTTAATTGGGGTGAAAGTTCCCAGTTAAGGACCGTTACACAGAAAGTACTAACAATAATTTTTACAAATCTCCCCCAATGGCCCATATTTATAAAAGCAATCTGGAGTTATTCTGGACTAAGCCGACTATACCATAGGGTAGAAATAGAAATTCCTAATTTCTCATGCACTTGAGTAAAGCTTTTTAAACCCTTGAATGTTTCTCAGTCCATTGGAGACCTTTCTAGCATTCAAGGGGATAAAAGACCACTTTAATTTAACTGGAGTTTTATTTGTCCCCTAAGGTGCAGTTGGGTTACTCCACAATAACTCAGGTTTTCTTTTATAAATATGGGCCATTGTGACTGGCCCTTAAAGTGATAATAATACCGCTATTAAAGTTGATGTCCGAGTTTTCTTGACTTCTTTGTAATACATAGCGTTATATTTAATTACTTACAGATTTGTAGTTCAAGCACTATTGAAAACGAAAGGATCCCCCTCCTTTCCCTTTCCCTGTGTTACTAAGGCTCTCAGTCTTCTCTGGATGGAGTGCAGAGAGGGACATTCTTCAGTAAGCAAAAGGAAGGAGGACAGGATTTTCCTTATACTTACAGAATGAAGATTGTCCCTCGGTGCGATCCGTCCAGTCCCACGACTGTATTCCAGATAAATGGGAGATGTCCAGAAGGGGCAGGAGGGGGTCCTTTCAGTTTGAATAGCACTTGAACTACAAATCTGTAAGTAATGAAATATAATGCTATGTGTTACAAAAAAAGTAAAGAAGACTCGGACATCATCTTTAACCCTTTGAGTGACAGAGTGGTATGCAAGGCATTGCAAAGCAATGCTTTGCGTACCCCTCTGGCTCTCAAAGGGTTAAAGGGATAGTAATGTTTCATAATAAAAGCAGCTCAAATTAATCATCATAGTATTTGGACTTTGGAGAGTGTTATTTCAATTCTGTCAGAGTTGTAGTTCAAGAGTAATTCAATGACAAAGTATCCCCCTTCCGCCCCTTTTACTGATGTAACACTGCTCAGCCAGAGCAGAAGGGAGGTGCCCAGGTAGACTGCAGAGAGGGACAATCTTCAATTAAGATAAGGGAAAAACCTGAAAAACGTGTCAAGGGGGGCAGGGCTTTCATTGTTCTCATAGGAAGAACATTGTCCCCTGCTGTTATCTGTCTGGTCTATGGACTGGATTCCACATCGGAGAAGAGATGGCTTACACTAGGAGGGGAAACTTTGCTTGTGAATATCTCTCAACCCATAAAGGTTTGAGAGATAAGACTTATATCGTTCTTCATGTTTTTTTATTGCCTACAAAATAAAATAAAGATAAAACAAAGTATTACTATCCCTTTAATACAGGTATCACTATCACTTTAATGGGTAAAGTTCATGCACTCTGCCTGCATCAGTCTGCATCATCCAGGAGTAACTGAAATTGTAATCTCTTGAACAAAGGCACAATGGCAATTTACATAAGGGTCATAAGGATTTTCTGGCCATAGTAAGGTGAATGGGGAGTTATTATTAGGAGGTGTTAGGCCTCCTTTAACAAAGCATCAGCTGACCCATGTAATATATTTGTGTGGATCATAGAAATCAGATGAATCACGCTGGGACTGAGCACTGTATTATTACAGGGTAATTTGGTGCAGACAATTTGCAGATGTCATCTGCTCAGCATACTTCAAGATTAAAGGGATTTTCAATAGCAGTTGTCATATGACGACACTCCAGATATGTATATCTCCATTTTATGGCTTGTAAACTTTGTTTTCTTTGTTATAACAAATAAGGATATGTTTTTGCTGGGGAGTTTAGCTTTCATTTTAGTCAAGAGAAAAGGAATGTTTGTTTGTTTGTTATAACTAAAAAATAAATATGTTCAGCTGCTGCTCTAATAGTTGTTTTGCTTGTCTTGCAAACATTACAATTCAAGTCATCCATTAAGAGAAAACTGTGATTGTTCACTTGCTGGGCGTAGCTGGGAACTTTTCAATGAGAGCTACCCAGAGTGCAGTCCTCTAGAGCTGGTGGGGGAGATCTATGACACGATTTGTATCAGAAAAGGGGTGGGGCTTAATTGTGAGTGGGGGCGGGACTTCATGTGAAAACCCCCCTGAGAAATAACCTGAAAAGCAGCAGGACTTGGTGTTGAGCGCAAGGAGCGCATTTGGAAGACATGGAAGTGGGCAGAGTTATATTTAAAACTCCCCACATCTGGAGAATTAGCCTCGGCCCAGGAGACCTGGTAATTAGAAGCCCAAACCGGGGCAAATCCGTAGCATTCCAAGCTATGTTATTGGGTCATTCATTATATCCTTTAAAACTGCAGGGAACGTACTTCTCTCCTCACCGATGTCCTATCTTACTTTTTTAAACACAAAGGGCAAGCTTGAGAGGTGCGGTTCTGGAACATTCTAACTACATCATAGGGTGGGAAATGATAATTCCATTGTTTAAAATTGGACTTTTAGGCCCTTGAGTACTAGAGAGCTCTTTGCAATGCATTGCCAACCTCTTTAGCATTTAAGGGGTTAACCCTTTGAGTGCCAGAGGGGTATGTAACGTATTGCAAAACAACACATTGCAGGCCCCACTGGCACTCAACTGTTAAAGGCCCCATTTAAATCAATATGAAATTGTGTAATTTTAATTTCAAACCGATAATGCACTGGTTTGATCCAGAACTGCACCTCTTAAAGGAGCAGTACATTTTTTTTTATGAAAACATTTATGCTATAGAGCTTTTTCTGCTGAGTAAAAAAAAACAAGGTTACTCCCACTGCTGGGAGTGTTTACTTCCTGGAGGTTCTAAATGACAGTATGATGCAGCAGTGTCTATCACATTCTATGGAGAACTATAAGTCACTGACTTTCCTCTTCACTAGAATGCAACAAAATTACTAATTGGAATTTGACCAGTAGAGGGCATTGCTAATGTAAAAAAACATGGGTTTAAACTGTAATAACTGGAAATATGCATCTCTCAGCAATGGGAGTACCCTTATGTTCCTCAAGAGGAAAAGCCCTACAATATAATTTTTTTCAGAAAAAAAGTGTACTGCTCCTTTAAGCTTAGTGAATAAGACTATTAGTTTGCAAGACTTGGAGATGTATCATGTTAATGCTTGACACATCTTAAAGTAACCCACATTTTTGTGGTGAACCTACAAGATAACAACCCCCCCTACAAAAAAAAAAAAAAAAAAAAAAAAAAAATATATATATATATATATATATATATATATAGATTACCTTTAAAGGGATAGTAACCATGTATAATGCTTAAGTGCAACTGTAGAATATGTACATTGTCACTCATACTTTATGTATTATTTTCATCTTCACTTTTTAGTTTTGCAAAAATAGAGATATACATTAATATGAGGTATAAATAAACCCCATGTTAATGCATTAAAAATTAAAAGCTATAAAAAAAAATGAAAGTCAACAAGTGAAATCAATATTGTGCCAAGGGGCCCATATTAAATCATACAATGACTCACACACACACACACACACACACACACACACACACTCTCTCTCTCTCTCTCTCTCTCTCTCTCTCTCTCTCTCTCTCTCTTTCTCTCTCTTTCTGAGCCATTATATCGGAGGCCTTCGTTTGTCTTCCCTAAAGTATGTGTAAAACAATATGGGGTCCAGAGCCCCCATATTAATAAAAAAAACAAACAAACACATGAGATTAAGCAAGAATTTATGCACTAATCTTTAGCAACCACTTCTCCTTATTCCTCGGAGTGGCTGGGAGTTGAGGTTACTCCAGGGAAAGTTCTGTGCCCTGCTTAACCCTGATTTCCAGCCAATCAGAGTGTGGGAAAAAATGTAAACACGGATTGGGTAAATAAAAGCTAATCCATTTTTTTTTGCAGTTGCCAGGTGGTTGCTCAGGCAGGATGTGGAAGCTTATTTTTTCTGCTCTGAGTGAGGGATTGTAAGGCGCCTTCATTTATTTATTTATTTGATTGATTATTTCTTTAGTTCGTTGATTTAGGACCAAGGCATCACAGATAACTGTTGAACTTCTAACATCAAGTGGGGTATATGTTTTTTACATACACACACACAGAATGGTGAGGAGCATGGAAGGGGTCCTGGTGAGTGACCAATCCAATTGTTTTTATTAATTTGGGTGCTTTGGGCCTCATTTCAATTTGTAAACACATTCCTAAATGTGACTGTCCCCATATTATTATTGTTTTTCCTTTAACCTCTCTCGTGTAAGTGTGATAATTGTAGCCGACATGTCAATGGAAGGGTTAATACTCTTTGGGGGAGGGGCTTATTTCTCCACTACTCATGGTTAACACCTCTGTTGCCAGAGCAAAGATTTTCTCCCTGCCACCATTGCTTTCATAGTGGCCTTGTGCCAGCCTAGGCAGGACTGGAGAGGATTGTGGTATTTTCTTTTTTGATTTTCAGCTGTGGTGAGTGTGGAGGTATTATTTTATGTCAATTTTAATTATTTTTTTAAATGGCTTTAGGTGATTAATATGGAAGACTATGGTGTCACTGACACTACTGGACTCCGACATCACAGTGTGTATATGTTTTGTACATTCATCCACCATTGCATACCTGGGATCTTTCAGATCTGCCCTGGAAATCCTAGCTTTCTGACTTAATTATAGGTTCTCTGGGGACAGAGGGTTATTCACAGGGTAAGCAAGATCTGGGGGCGACCCTCCCTATTTTCTCACCTATTCCACCCACCTTCCCTCTTCCCAGGCCAACCTACTCCTAAGAAGCCCTTCCCACATTGTGGCATGAATTGTGTCATTTGGATGCTGGTTGTTGCCAGCAAAGTTCCCAGGTATGGGTGGAAGAGACTCCGAGAACCATTCCAGTTATTTTTGAATTAATATGAGTGTTCTGAACCCCATATATATATTTTTTTTTAAATGTTTTTTTAGTTTAAACACTAACACCCATAAATGAACTCTGGTATATACACATAAAAACCCTGTACTAATCTAGACTTACATATTCTCGGAGAGGGGGTCAAGCAGGGGACCAGTGGTGGTGGTGGTGGGGCTATTGCATCCCCAGTTTCTCCTGCCTGATCCAGGCAAAGAAAAGATGCAGAAATCCGGCCACTGACCCTTAGTCAGGATATAATTGCAGAATTGACCAGATTGTAAATTGTAAAATACTAATTCAGCAAAAAATGTTGGATGGAATGGAATCCAGCCCTTTGTTAGCAGATACAATTTGGATGTTTGCTTACTGATGAGCAGTGGCATAACTAGTCCCTGGAAGGTCTCAGTGTAAAATCATTTGTGGGCCACCTAATACAGTAAAATTTGCCCAAGATCATAATTCAGACTTTTTGGGTCATGGTGCTGATTGATACCCTTGGGTGCTGGCCTTGGTCCCATAACAACTACACCCTCTGCACATCCTGTATTTGCTCCCCTTTCACACAGCTACTTCATTATATTGAGAAAGTTTGTTGTTTTCTGGAATTGGTCACAGATTATAAGACAGAATTTAGTTAGTTCACTAACTAGATCAGGAATGGGCAAGCTGAGGCTCTCCTACACTTGTGGACTACAATTCCCATCAGCCCCAGTCAATCTTGGAGGATTTCACAACAGTTGCAGGGCTCCAGAGTCCCAACACTAACCTAGATGAGAGGTTCTGGATGTGCACATTTATAATGGAATATTTGGACAGAGTTGTGGATATCTAGGTGTCCTACAGCAGGGCTGCCCAAGTTCATTCCTCAATGGCCACCAACAGGCCAGGATGTAAGGATTTCCCTGATTAAGTACAGGTGAGTCAATCACAATGAATGATCCACTGATTAACTCAACCTGTGTTTAATCAGGGAAATCCTTACATATTGGTCTGTTGGTGGCCCTTGAGGACTGAACTTGGACAGCTCTGTGCTACAAGGTTAGGATATGACACATGTTATTAAAATGGATTAATTTGTGTACTATTGTGTGTTATACTTTATATGTTGGTATTCAAAGTTATATTTTTAGTAATCCCTTAATTCTTTGAATGTCAGGAGGTATGCAATGCATTTCAATGCAATGCGTTGGTTACCTCCCTGGCACTCAAAGTGTTAAATGCTATAGATTCCTCCAATGTGTTGGGGATGTTTCCAACATCCAAAGGGTTAAATAGGCTTCCTTTTAGATCCCTTTTTAGTCTATGGGGATGGCTATAGGAACTTGGGATGCATTACTAGAAGTTGTGGCTTTTCTGGAATCATTTGTTCTCACAGACTACTTGGTGTTTTTATAATTGAGTCTGATTACTATAAACTGGAAACCTACTAGGACAAACCAACTGCCCTGTACGGGTCAAAAAAAAATTCCCATTGATTTAAATGCAGCTTTTAATCCATTGAATGTTAGACATTTACAATGGACCTTAACCTCTTGAAGTCTAGAGAGTTCTCCAATTAATTCATTTTCTAGTATTTAAAAAGGTATAAAACCTATTAAAACAAATAAACAAGAACACAAGAGCATGGCTCATAGGATAATAACATCTAGACCATTGTTAACTTTGTGTAATCTTAATTGTTCATACTCACATGCTTTATAATCTACCAGTTCAGGTAAGTGGAGGACATTATTTCTGCCCCCACACAGATAAGCTCTTCAGAGAAACCTATCAAGTACCTCAATAACCGTTATGAGCAAGGTCAGAACAACAGCCTGTCCAACTACTGCTAACTCTCATTCCCTTCTAAATTCACTCTTCCACCAAACTCACCATCACAGCTTCATTGTTCAGGCTTTTCCCACAAACAAAACCACCACTTCCCTGAACCACTGCACTCGACAACGGGACTTCTTTCTCCTACCAACTGACTGACAGTTCATGTGGCAGAAGGCACTTACACCCCATAGCACTTAATCCTTCTGTGTCCAACCTACCTTCCTCTAGACTGTAAGCTCTCACGAGAAGTGCCCTCTGATTCTTTTTTTTACATATTCAATATATACTATTTAATATCTCTGTATGCCTATTCCCTATTGTACAGCGCTGCAGAATAAGTTGGTGCTATATAAAGAATAATAATAGTAAGCCGGCCAACCCCCTGAAAACAAATGCACCAGAGATATATCAAAAGAGAACAAACAACAAAGGGGCACTTCAATCAATCAAGCGCATTTTTATCAACATCCACATTTACTCACTTGTGATGTCGGCCGGTGCACAGCTCTGTGCTCACTGGCTAATATGCTTCAAGGGAAGTACAATCATCCCTGTTTGAGCTCCCAAGGGTAAATTCGAACAGTAATCACATTTTCAAAAATATTTTATGGTTAATACAAAAATGATTCAGTAAAAAAAATATAAAATTTGTTTAAATAACCAACACATTTCTTGGTCATTAGGACTTTCTTCAGGGTAATAAACTCAAATATAAAAGAAGCAAGAAAAAGCCAGCTGGCACACCATCCCAATTATATATGGTGAAAGATTCACAACTCGCATATTAGACTTGTGCACGGGCAAAATTTTCGGTAAAATTCGAATTCGGACAAATTTTTTTTTTTCTAATTCGGATGATCCTAATTTCGGACCGGGCCTATTCGATTCGGATGAAATTCTGATCCATTCCGAATTATTCGGCCGAATTTAACATGGGTTAAATTATAGCAGTGCGCCTCCGTGCACGCTGCTATCATTCTTTGCAGACAGGGTGTGCATTTAGAAAAAGATCCATCCCAAAAACGGACATTGTCATCCATTGAAAGTCTGTGCATGCCTCTACTCTAGCATGGGATGCCAGTCACAATGCAAACGTCGAACATCGAAAACCCATGCCTGTCATTCAATTTAGCATATGTTCGAACATCGAAACCCCATGCCTGTCCTTCAATCTAGCATATGTTCGAACATCGAAACCTCATGCCTGTCATTCAATTTAGCATATGCTCGACATCGAAAACCCATGCCTGTCACATCCTACTCAACATAAGTGGTCGACTCGAATATGGACAAACTACATGTCACATTCTATGTTAGTACATGGGTAAAGATTAAGGTTTCCTTTTCTGGTACCAGCCTCCTACCCTACTGTCCCTCTTTAGTACCCAAATTCCTCTCTCTCGTTTTCCTATCCTGATTTCCCCTCATATCAGATAACTCTATGTGTATATACATTGTAGAGTTTCATACTACATCAAGAATAAACATCAATGATTGTAATGTGATAGATGTAATGTGTTAACCCTTTGAGTGCCAGAGTGGTACGCAATGCATTGCAAAGCAATACGTTGCATACCACTCTGGCATTCAAAGGGTTAAAAAGAAAAATTGAGACATTCTGTTGTGAACAAACTGCAACACAGGAGAGAAATAAAAAAAAAAAATGCTTGACATCTATTCTGAAGAGGGGTCCACAGCATTGTCTTAGTATAGCAATATCACCGTTTTCCGTGAGTGTGCAATACAGGGCTCTACGGTAATTGCTGGGAATTTCCCAACGTCATAATCAGGGGATGATGGGAGTTGTATTCTAACTACTGTTAGGAAACACATAAGTGATGCACATTCATCTCCCACCTAGAAATTATTTACACACAAGGCAACTCCCCCAAGTAATACCTAGCCCCTTTCCAAGTGAAAGGACTTCCAGAAAGGATTCAGATCTCTTAGTGACTCACCTGTTATTGCCAGTCAGCGGGACCCGGAGAGTAGGAGGGGGTGATGCTATGGCTGCAGATTAAGTCTGGCACGGTGCTCTTAGTTGGTCACTCGTCACAATGTTGAAGCTCAGCCCGGCCAGCACCTTCTGGGTGGAGACACTTCATAGCAATCCTGTTCAGGACACACCATGCACTGTTGTGCACTCATACTAGGGATCCCAAATGTTTAGACTCATTTCGTACAGGGGGCACCCTCCTGTATTTGTAAAACCTCTCTAGCAAATCTGGGATGGTAGACCTATTTACTCAAGTCTTGACTTTAGGTGGGCGATAAACAATACAAAATAGGCATAATGTTTCACTATCACATAATTCACGTCACTGAAGCAGCCAGCAGGCATCGCCAGTGAGTGAGCATAGGGCTGCCCGGCTGCTGACAGTCACACTGATGGGACACCCTGCAACACAGAAATGGCGGAAGAGCACAAAATAAACATGCTATGGTACGGCAAATTGCCGCCCCTGTCAAAGTGCCGCCTGGGTCCATGGACCCACTGGGACCCATGTAAGGGCCGGCCCTGTATTCGAACAAATACCTAATATTTTTTTATATTTTGCACAGGAACAAATATTACTTGCTCTTGCAGTGGCAATAACTTGAACTAATGCTGGCTGCCTACCTATGCCTAGCCTAATGCTACCTGCCTGCCTAGACAACAACTGTACACTCTCTAATCTCTTCTCTCTCTGAGCTCCAACAACCCAATGAGGAAATGCAGGCTGTCTGTCTGTGTCATTAGTCCAACCCCCATCATGAAACGAAGAAGGCTATTCGAATACAGACAAAAGAGGGAAGTAGTGCATGAAACGGAGAATGGAATTGGACTAGAGACATGGAGGGAAAATTATGGAGGGAAAGTAATTGAGCGCGCACAGGAAGTACAAAAAAGTCCTGGTCAAAAGTAGTCAAAACTTTTGGAAATGTGTCGATTGCCGAAACTTCCGAAAGTTTCGACGAATTTCGGACCTGGGCTGTTCGGAGTCGGATCATTTTTTCCGAATGACCCTTGAGTTTCGGATTGGCCGAATGTCTCCGAATGACCCCATTTTCGACGAAATCCGAATGTCTCCGAATGAATTCGCACATGTCTATCGCATATAGGATATGATTTGAGGTGTAGATTATCAATCACAAATGCAGGACTTGCTGCTAGTATCATTTTACATTTAGACCCCTTTAACCAAGGGAATAAAAAACAAAGTTTTGGTTTTGATTGCTATTGCCAATCCCCAGATACAGGAGTTGTCTGTTAATGTCATCAGCCAATAGACTTGTGAGATTCGGTTTGGACAATTTCGGAATTCGGACGAATAAGCCGTATTCGGCATCATTCAGACCTTCTGAAAGCTAAGGTCCACCCACAAAAAAAATCAGACTCCGAAAGAGACCTAGTCCGAAATTTCAGTGTAAATTTCGGAAATTCGGACAGCGCTTTCCCACCTGAAACTATTACAATGTTGCTGTATGCTGCTAAAAATAGATCTGGTAAAACAGGCGCTTTACAGTTTATGCAAATGGCAGATATTAACCACATAAGGACACAAGCAATTTTGGCATTTTTGCCATGTGTGTGTTCAACCATAATTCCTATCTTTCTCATTTATTGCACAAACACGTATTATATACTGTTTTTTAAAGGGCAGAAAGGGCTTTAATTTGATGTAACATATTCATATAGAAGTGTGCAGGGGTTTATAAAATACCCCTTCCTGTCTTATTAGAGATTTAATATTATTATTAATTTAGTTTAATGTATTTTTTTATTTTTATTTGTTTCATTTTCATTTTTCTATTGAATATTTTACTTTTTTTTTTTAAATTTGGCCGAAAAATTCAGACTATTGCCTAATTTTGTCCGAGTTGAATAGGTCCGGACCAAAATTCGGATCCTCCGAATGGGAAAATTTTTTTTTTTTCCAAAATCGAATTTTACCAAAAAGTTTTGCTATGCAAAAGTCTATCAGCCAATTTCCAGTTGGATTCTTGGTTTTCACATATGTGAATAATATACACTAATTAGTTGCTACACTGAAATTACAAAATACCCTCATATACTAATTGTAAATATGAGATCACTATATGCAAAAAATGAATCCAAAAACTAATGTTAGGAACAAAATCTATAGCTCAAATAAAAAGACCATTCACTATGGTAATTATTCAATAAACTCACCCTGGAGAAGAAAAAAAAGTAGTTTGAATGTGTAGCTAAGTAAACTATGTATAATCTATACATAAGTACTACTTAAAAGAGTTCAGTATCTATTGATATATATAAAATGTATTATTTGTGTAAAATATGTTATGTGGAACAAAGATTATACTAATTTTTAAACTACTTGTATAAGCTAACATAATCAAAAATGGGCAAAGTCTATTAGTGTTAATGTTATATTTATTTGTAATATAAAATAATAATAAGATAATAAAAATATGTATGATATAATATAGTCAACTGAATGATAAGAACTATATGTCAAACAACAGTTTCAGTATATTCATTAAGTCCCTCTGGGGACATAGTATGTAAGTTAAACATTTAAAATGTTTCACGGTTATTTAGACTATAAAAGCAATTATAATAAATAGCTGGTTGAATGTGTTTTAGAAGAGTGACTGTCAATGCTTTTGGGTTCTTGTTGAGAAATATGAAACAGTGCTTCGACACATTAGAGGTTATAACATACAGAATGTGAGAGGCTCCAGGAAATGAACAACAGCACAATGGCCTGTTTTGCGGCTAGTCACCTCCCAGAAGCATCACGTTTTAGCTCTCTAGTGCCATTACAGAGAAGAAATTTCCCCGTACACATTAGACTAGTCCCGCCTAAAAGGGCAGTCCAGTTCCAAAATTACGGGCAAGTCCCCCCTGCACGGGAACACCAGCTAACCCCCGACGTACGTTTCGGTCTAGATGGGCCTCATCAGGAAGGTGCAGCTGGATTCCCTAAGCACTGAGAGCAAGGGGTCCATGTCTGGATTACTCTTCACTCTCAGGGAGACCCCCTAAGAGTATTCAAAATAATATACAGAATGTGAGATGCTTCTCGGAATGAACAGCAGCACAATGGCCTGTTCTGCGGCTAATCACCGCCCAGAAACATCACATTTTAGCTCTCTAGTGCCATTACAGAGGAGAAATTTACATGCACACATTAGTCTAATCCTGCCCAAAAGAGCAGTCCAGTTCCAAAATGACAGGCAAGTACACCCTGCCAAGGAACACCAGCTAACACCTGACGTACATTTCAGCCTAGTTGGGCCTCATCATGAAGGTGCAGCTGGATTCCCTAGGCACTGAGAGAAAGGGGTCCACATCTGGATTACCCTTCACTCTTAGGGAGACCCCCAAAGAGTATTCAAAATAACATACAGAATGTGAGAGGCTTCTGGGAATGAACAGCACAATGGCCTGTTCTGCAGATAGTCACCACACAGAAGCATCACATTTTAGCTCTCTAGTGGCCTGTTCTACAGCTAGTCACCACCCAGCCGCATCACATTTTAGCTCTCTAGTGCCACTCTTTCACTCTTAGGGAGACCCCCAAAGAGTTTTCAAAATAACATAAAGAATGTGAGATGCTTCTGGAATGAACAACAGCACAATGGCCTGTTCTGCGGCTAGTCACCTCCCAGAATCATCACGTTTTAGCTCTCTAGTGCAATTACAGAGGAGAAATTTCCACGTACATATTAGACTAATCCCGCCCAAAAGAGCAGTCTAGTTCCAAAATGACGGGCAAGTCCCCCCTGCCTGGGAACACCAGCTAATCCCCGACTTGCCATTACAGAGGAGAAATTTCGATGTACACATTAGACTAATCCCACCCAAAAGGGCAGTCCAGTTCCAAAATGATGGGCAAGTCCCCCGTCAGGCCATTGTGCTGTTGTTCATTCCCAGAAGCTTCTCACATTCTGTATGTTTACATTAGAGGTTATGCAATAAAGGGGTGATAAAGTGGAGATGACTTCTACAGTGATATCACTTCTCCACTTCCTATGTTAATATACAGAGCCTATACACCAAGATCTCCAAAGTTGGAGAAATCTTAGTGCATTGGATCCATAGAATAACACAGGAATTGGATAAGTGATATCAATGGAGAAGTTATCTCCACTTTATCACCTTCCTATGACACCTTTGTGTATCTCCCCCATTGTGTTGAAGAAACTCATGTTCACCACGTCTATGGTGCCAACCAAATCTCTTATGTAGGGTCTGAATGATCCACTCTACATATTGCATTCCACATATACATGTGATTAAATAGATTGCATATGTGGAACTGCAGTCCAAATGACTTGTAAACTCAAATTCTTCCTGTTGCTGTTAATTTCACTTTTTTGTGTGTGAAATGGACTTACACATGTGTCAAAGACTTGTACCACATCTATAACTAGCCTAAATATAAAACAAAAATATTAATATATCTTACTCTTCTTCTTTAATTCACTAGGGTTAACACAAAAGTTTTGGCTCTTCTAAATACTATGCTTTTTTGTTACCTTATGCTTAAGAAAGTATCAAAGAACAAGATGGACCAATGTTTATTTAGAATCTTTGTGATATTAGACATAATCACTAGTGTTGAGCGAGCATGCTCGGCCGATGCTCGGATCGGCTCGAGCATCGCTCTGCTCGGCACATGGCGGTACTCGTACGAGTACCGCATGTGCTCGCCCGCCATGTTCGGGTCTCCTCCCCGCACGTTTTGCGGCTGCTGCGCAGCCAATAAACGTGCAGGGAGGCTCTGACATCAGTGTAATGCCAGCAGCCATGTTGGCTGCTGGCATTACACTGATTGGCTGGCCAGAACCCGTGGTCGGGTGCTGTATAGCACCTGACCAGCGAGTTCGGCTCAGTCTTAGCCAGGGAGAGATGAGGATAGGAAGGGAAAGTCAGTGTAGGGAGAAAAAAAGCAAAATTGTGAAAAAAAAAGAACCAAAAGTCCTTTTTAGGACTACTGTGTGTGGGGGCAGCAGGTTATTTTGTGTGGGGGGAAAAAAACAAAAAAAAAAAAATTTTATATATTCTGTTTAGTGTGCAAAGTTGCAGATTAGAGCACATTCTGTTTAGTGTGCAAAGTTGCAGATTAGAGCACATTCTGTTTAGTGTGCAAAGTTGCAGATTAGAGCACATTCTGTTTAGTGTGCAAAGTTGCAGATTAGAGCACATTCTGTTAAGTCTTCAAACTAAAATATCAAAGTCACATATTCCATTCAGTGTGCGTCGCCGCAGTTCAGCAGCACATTCTGTGTACTGTGCAGAGTTGCAGAATAGGAAGAAATACTGTTAAGTCTTCAAACTAAAATATCAAAGTCACATATTCCATTCAGTGTGCTTCGCCGCAGTTTAGCAGCACATTCTGTGGACTGTGCAGAGTTGCAGAATAGGAAGAAATACTGTTAAGTCTTCAAACTGTAAAATATCAAAGTCACATATTCCATTCAGTGTGCTTCGCCGCAGTTTAGCAGCACATTCTGTGTACTGTGCAGAGTTGCAGAATAGGAAGAAATACTGTTAAGTCTTCAAACTAAAATTTCAAAGTCACATATTCCATTCAGTGTGCGTCGCCGCAGTTTAGCAGCACATTCTGTGTACTGTGCAGAGTTGCAGAATAGGAAGAAATACTGTTAAGTCTTCAAACTAAAATATCAGTCACATATTCCATTCAGTGTGCGTCACCGCAGTTTAGCAGCACATTCTGTGTACTGTGAACAGTTGCAGAATAGGAAGAAATACTGTTAAGTTTTCAAACTCAAATATTAAAGTCACATATTCCATTCAGTGTGTGTCACCGCAGTTTAGCAGCCTATTCTGTGTACTCTGCACAGTTGCAGAATAGGAAGAAATACTGTTAAGTTTTCAAACTCAAATATTAAAGTCACATATTCCATTCAGTGTGTGTCACCGCAGTTTAGCAGCCTATTCTGTGTACTCTGCACAGTTGCAGAATAGGAAGAAATACTGTTAAGTCTTCAAACTCAAATATTAAAGTCACATATTCCATTCAGTGTGCGTCACCGCAGTTTAGCAGCCTATTCTGTGTACTCTGCACAGTTGCAGAATAGGAAGAAATACTGTTAAGTTTTCAAACTAAAATATCAAAGTCACATATTATATTCAGTGTGCGTCACCGCAGTTTAGCAGCCTATTCTGTGTACTCTGCACAGTTGCAGAATAGGAAGAAATACTGTTAAGTTTTCAAACTCAAATATTAAAGTCACATATTCCATTCAGTGTGTGTCACCGCAGTTTAGCAGCCTATTCTGTGTACTCTGCACAGTTGCAGAATAGGAAGAAATACTGTTAAGTCTTCAAACTCAAATATTAAAGTCACATATTCCATTCAGTGTGCGTCACCGCAGTTTAGCAGCCTATTCTGTGTACTCTGCACAGTTGCAGAATAGGAAGAAATACTGTTAAGTTTTCAAACTCAAATATTAAAGTCACATATTCCATTTAGTGTGTGTCACCGCAGTTTAGCAGCCTATTCTGTGTACTCTGCACAGTTGCAGAATAGGAAGAAATACTGTTAAGTTTTCAAACTAAAATATCAAAGTCACATATTATATTCAGTGTGCGTCACCGCAGTTTAGCAGCCTATTCTGTGTACTCTGCACAGTTGCAGAATAGGAAGAAATACTGTTAAGTTTTCAAACTCAAATATTAAAGTCACATATTCCGTGTAAGATGAAGAAGGCGGGTAAAAAGGGACGGGGAAGTGGACGTGATCCTGATAGTTCAGGGCGCGGGTCAGGACGCGGAGAAACTGTGCCTGGTGCCAGAGCACAAGAAAGAAAGACATCCACCATACCTAGCTTCATGTCTAATTTTACAGGGCGTCGCAGGACATCACTCTCGAGGTCCGACCACTGCGAACAGGTGGTCGGTTGGATGTCAGCTGATACTGCTTCCAGTCGGTTAAGCACCACCCTGTCTTCCACCAAGTCCACTCTCAGTAGCCAAGAGTCTGGTCAACATAATCCTCACTCTGATCATCCTTCCTCCCACCATAGACGGTCTGGTCAAAGAAGTGATCCCACACTGGGATATAGTGAGGAGCTCGTCTCATCACCAATCCTTCATTTGACCCTCTCTCCAAGCACGCTTGCAGAGGAACATGACATCTTGTGCCCTGATTCACAACCTCTAGAGGGTACCCAATCACAAGAAGATGACAGATGTGAACGGCATTTAAGGTCAAAGGAAGTAGTGGATGATGATGATGATGATGAGACACAGTTGCCATTAAATCAACCACTATTACTGTCTCAAGACCTTGTTGAGGAGAATGTTATACAGTTGTCAATGACTGAGTATGTGGTGGGATCAAGACATGGGGAGGATGATCAGAGTGAGGAAGTGGAGGAGGACTTGGTGGACGATGAGGTGACTGACCCCACCTGGGAAGGTGTAGAGCCGAGCGATGACAGCAGTCCTGAGGGTGAGCCATCTGCAGCACCGCAACAGGCTGGAAGAGGAAGTGGTGTGGCTACAGAAAGAAGGCGGACCGCACCAAACCGGCCCGCAAATGTTCCACGGAGCACCCCCTTGCGTAAATCTCCCTTGCCAAAGGGTAGGTGTTCCGCGGTATGGCGTTTTTTTAAGGAAAGTGCGGACGACAAAAGAATTGTAGTTTGCAACCTGTGCCACACCAGAATGAGCCGAGGCATGAACACTAGAAACCTCACCACCACCAGCATGATCCGACACATGGCATCCAAGCACCGTAGTAAGTGGGAGGAACGCCTGGATCGCCCATCTGTGTCTGCAGGCCACACCACTGCCTCCTCTTCCCCTGTTTTCGGTGCCGGCCAATCGCCTGTCGAAGGCGCAGGCCCGCATACCTCCCGCCCTGCACCTGTACAATCTGAAGCACCATCAGCGACCACATCCACTTCCCTGTCCCAGCACAGCGTCCAAATTTCGTTACCCCAGGCATTTGAGCGCAAGCGAAAATACCCAGCCACCCACCCACAGGCCATAGCACTAACCTCACACCTTTCCAAATTACTGGCCATCGAAATGCTGCCATTTAGGCTTGTGGACACTGAGTCCTTCCGCAGCCTGATGGCAGCAGCTGTCCCTCGGTACGCGGTCCCCAGCCGCCACTACTTTTCCCGGTGTGCCATCCCCGCATTACACCACCATGTGTCCCGTAACATCACCCGTGCCCTGACCAACGCAGTTACTGGGAAGGTCCACTTAACGACTGACACATGGACAAGTGCTTGTGGCCAGGGACGCTACATTTCCCTGACGGCACACTGGGTGAATGTCGTGGAGGCTGGGAGCGACTCGGACCCTGGGATGGCACGGGTGCTACCCACGCCGAGGATTGCGGGCCCTACCTCCATCAGGGTTTCCGCCAGCACCTACGTTATTGGCTCCTCCTCCTCCGTTTCCACCTCCGAATTCTCTACACGCAGCGCCACTCCCCCATCAGCCAGTAGCTGGAAGCAGTGTAGCACTGCAGTGGGGAAGCGTCAACAGGCCGTGCTGAAGCTGATCTGCCTTGGGGACAAACAGCACATGGCCTCAGAGCTGTTGCAGGGGATTAGTCACCAGACCGAGCAGTGGCTCTCGCCACTCAACCTGCAACCAGGCATGGTTGTGTGTGATAATGGGCGTAACTTGGTGGCGGCTTTGGAGCTTGGCAAGCTCACACACGTACCATGCCTAGCGCATGTATTTAATTTAGTGGTGCAGCGATTTCTAAAAACCTACCCCAATGTGCATGATCTCTTGACCAAGGTGCGCCGCGTGTGTGTGCACATTTCCGTAAGTCATCTACAGCTTCGGCCGGCCTGTTGAAGCTGCAGCAGCGCTTACAATTGCCAGCTCACCAGCTGCTGTGTGACGTGAGCACGCGCTGGAACTCCACCTTCCACATGTTGGCCCGGCTTTGTGAGCAGCAGAGGGCAGTAGTGGAGTACCAGCTGTTACACGGTCGTCGCCTCTCCGTTCAACTTCCTGTAATCAGAAGTGAGGAGTGGGAATGGATGTCAGACCTCTGCGAGGTTTTACGCAATTTTGAGGAATCGACACAGATGGTGAGCGGCGATAACGCTATTATCAGTGTAACCATCCCACTTCTGTGTCTACTGAAACGCTCGCTGCTCACAATTAAAACCGACGCTTTGCATGTGGAAGAGGTGGAAATGGGGGAGGAAGAGCTTACACAAGGTGATAGCCAGAGCACCCTCACTTCGTCTTCTCAGCGACAATTGGAGGCGGAGGAGGAGGAGGAGGAGGAAGACACGGTTGCCTCCGCTACAGAGGGTAGCCATGGAACTTTAGTTCCATCTCTTCAGCGTGGGTGGGCAGAAGAGGAGGAAGAGGATGAGGAGATTGAGAGTCATCCTCCTGGTGAGGACAGCGAAATCTTGACTGTTGGTACTCTGGCACACATGGCTGACTTTATGTTAGGCTGCCTTTCCCGTGACCCACGCGTTGTACGCATTTTAGACAACAAGGATTACTGGGTGTTCACCCTTCTGGACCCCCGCTACAAAGAGAATTTCTCATCTCTCATTCCTCCGGTGGAGAGGACAAGCAAAATGGTGCAATAACAGAAGGTTCTTGTTGAAAAATTGCTCCAAAATTTTCCATCTGACAACGCTGGCGGCAGAGTACGTGCTACCTTGGCCAACCGAGAAGGGGAGAAAAGGGGAGCACACAGCAGTTCCGACAAAGGCAGGGCAACACTCTCCAAGGCGTGGGACACCTTCATGACACCCCGCCAGCACCCTCACCCTGATGCGCAGCCTAGTGTCACAAGGAGGGAAAAGTTTTGGAAGATGGTGAAGGAGTACGTAGCAGACCGTGTCAGCGTCCTCAATGATCCCTCTGTGCCTTACAACTACTGGGTGTCCAAGCTGGACACGTGGTATGAACTGGCACTCTACGCCTTGGAGGTGCTGGCCTGCCCTGCCGCCAGCGTTCTGTCTGAGCGGGTATTTAGTGCTGCTGGTGGCATCATAACAGATAAGCGTATCCGCCTTTCCACCGACAATGCTGATAGGTTGACACTTATAAAAATGAACAAGGCCTGGATTTCCCCTGACTTCTCCACTCCACTGGAGGAAAGCCCCGGGGGAACATAAACTCACTTTACATATATTATTTACAATGATGGGAATACTCTGTATTCCCATTCACCCCTTCCACCCAAAAAACGGGTATATGGTTGACTCTTAATCTTCTCATCCTCCTCCTCCTCTTCCATATGCCCTGTGCTATAATTTTTATATAGGCCAGCTCACCAGCGGGCCCTGTGATATAATTTTTATATAGGGCCAGCTCACCAGCGGGCCCTGTTTGACAATTTTTATATAGGTCAGCTCACCAGCGGGCCTTCTCATATAATGTTTTATTGGGTCAGCTCTCTAGCGGGCCCTCTCATATAATGTTTTATAGCGTCAGCTCACTAGCGGGCCTTCGCATATAATGTTTTATAGCGTCAGCTCACTAGCGGGCCTTCGCATATAATGTTTAGGATGGTCAGCTCTGCAGCAGACCCTCACCCATAATGTTTTAGATGGTCAGCTCAGCGCACGTTTCCCTCTTAATCATGGCCTCAGTTCAATAAAATCAAGGAAATTTTTGGGAGAATTTGCCTCTGCGCACGTTTCCCTCTTAATCATGGCCTCACTTCAGAAAATCAAGGAAATTTTTGGGATGATTTGCCTCTGCGCACGTTTCCCTCTTAATCATGGCCTCACTTCAGAAAATCAAGGAAATTTTTGGGATAATTTGCCTCTGCGCACGTTTCCCTCTTAATCATGGCCTCACTTCAGAAAATCAAGGAAATTTTTGGGAGAATTTGCAGATGATATACAAGTAAATATTCAGCAAATATTGTTTGGTAACAATTTTTCGCCTAAAGTCGTTTTTATTTTCCTTTTTGTGTGTTTTATGGTCAGTCTGTAAAAATGGCGTACTACGGGCGAAAGATCGTTCCCAGCAGCGATGTTGGAGTCCAAGATGCATCCAGACATCCTCCCTATGCTGTCCCTGAACCATTTCTGTGGTGTTTCCATCCTTTTCTGCCCTTTTCCTATGGACCAGACACCCTCCCCTCATCAGAGCAGGGGGTGCCTGGTGTAATGCTCGAGTCCTCCCATTGACTTCAATGGGGCTCGGGTGCTCGGCCGAGCACTCGAGCCTCCGGGGGCGCTCGGTCAGAGCACCCGAACACCCGAGCATTGGGGTGCTCGCTCATCACTAATAATCACCAGTATATCCTGTCATACATGTTATATCTTACACTTTCTTTTTCTTATTACTTGTTTTGGTCTGATACTTTAGTAAGAATTCCCTGCTAAAAGATATAGCATTCAATTAGGCCCCCTCACTCAACTACATTGGATATTTTTAGCTAAAAATCACTTTCCTAAATACTGGCTTCAACAACATAATCTTTTTGTATTTGTACGATTTTGCCCAATCCGATGGAATTGACTGAAGGGGACATTTCTCAACCAACTAGAATTGTGACTACCAGAAAAGTCCAGGAAACTATTAGAAATTATTCAGTGTAGGTTCTAGAGCAGTGGTTCTCAACCCGTGCCCTCAGGACCCACTAACAGACCAGGATTTGAGGATTTCCTTGTGAAAGCACAGGTGAGTTAATCAGTGTGAGGAGCCTCTGATCAACACTCTTGTGCTCTAGCAGGGGAATTCCTAAGTCCTGGTCTGTTAGTAGCAACTGAGGGCATGGGTTGAGAACCCCTGTTGTAGAACCTACCTTATTTGACTCCACCACAAAAAGTTCAACATTCAGGAATTGAACAACTTGTTCATGAATATTAGTAGCAAATGTAACTACTTAATCATTGGAATCAAGATATTTAACAAATTCTTGAATCACATCCATTTTACCCTAATAATCTTATAATATAAAGTGCTAGCCTGCGAAGCTTCCTGTGTGCATGACCACACATGCGCAATAGAGACTGCCAGAACGATGCAGTCATGCACAGTAGAGATTGGCCGAACACACTATTCGGAGCAGAGTGCTCTGAACGGCTCACCACCGGGGCCGCTGGGTGGCACTTTAGCCCATGTACACAGTCTTTCATACTAGTGTATTCTATAAAACGCCTATAGAGGACCATGTTTTGTGCTTAATGATGACCAAGTGTACTTCTTTTCAAACTAACCCACAAAAAAATTAGCAAAGCTCAGCACAAATCGGGTCCCCACAGCTGCTGAATACAAAATAAACTGCATTGCTGTAAACAAAAGTGAATATTGTTTTAATGGCCTCAGTTAAAAAACACTTAAAGCGGAACTTTCACATTGCATAAAGTTGCCCTTTAATAATTAAACATATGGCGACTAGCTTCATAATAGTTCTATTAGATCTCAAAAGTACCGGATTCTTAATTAATCCTTAATCTTCAGAGGCTGAAAGCCAGGTTAGTGCCGTCTGCACACCTGCACTGTCAGTCCTTTCCGGTACCTTATGGCACAGTGCAATGCCTCTTAGAGGAGACCGGGACTAACAGTGCAGGTGCGCAGGCAAGAGGTCTGTGCTGATGCCTGGCTTTCGGTCTCCGAAGATTAAGGATTGCTTTAGAATCAGGTACTTTTGAGATCTAATAGAACTATTATGAAGCTAGTCTCCATATGTTTAGTTATACATACATATGTTTATATATATATACATATGTTTAGATAATGAGGCGCTAAAGTGGAGATGACTTCTCCAGTGATATACTTCTCCAAGTCATATGTTATCCTATGGAGCCTATGCACTAAGATATCTTCATCTTTGGAGATCTTAGTGCATAGGCTCTATAGAGTAATATAGGAACTGGAGAAGCAATATCATTGGAGAAGTCTCCATTTTATCACTTCTTTATCACACCTTTGTGCATAACCCCCAAGGTCTCCAAACAACTTTACCCAATTGTTCTAAAACTTGGTGGTACCCAGGCACGTGCACACATAGACACCAAGGGGGGCTTGATTACCTGCCCTTTTTGTCCAAAGTGCCCTTGTGCCCTTTTAAAAAAAAAATATAGTTGCCTCGCCGCCCGCACTAACCCCCCACCACCCAGTCAGGTCTGTGCCTCCTTCAGGACAGACCTGTAGATGCTGCGCTCCCTTGTCGGCTCTTTAGTATTACAAAGCACTGGGAGATGACATCATCTCCCAGCGCTCTGCATGAAGAGAAGACCACGCGGGAGCTCCAGCAGCTACAGGTCTGTGCCAAAGGAGGCACATACAGACCTCTCCTGCCACTGGACCACCAAGGAAGAGGTAGGAAACGGACACTGGGGGGAAATGTGGAAATGATGGGGCAATATGGATCTGATGGTGGGCAAGATGGAGATGACAGCAATGTAGAGATGATGGGGCAATGTATGTGAGGGTAAGTTGGAGCTGATGGCAACATGGAGCTGATGGGGGGCAATATGGAGATGAAGGGGGCAATGTGAGGGTAAGTTGGAGTTGATGGGGCAATATGAAGATGATGGGGGAAATGTGGAGATCAGGAGCATTGTGGAGGTGTCCAGTGGAGATGGCCAATGGGGGGGGGGCTTCAGATTTCTGTGCCTACAGGCTCCTGAGATGCAAATTCTTTTCTTTTTTTTAAATATATATTTTGAATAAATAATTATGAGAAGTGCCCTTTTTTTCATTTGAGCCCTTGCCCCCCAGAATGTCTGTGCACGTCCCTGGTGGTATCCCTGATGTATGAGGGCAATCATAATACATGTCGCTATCGGTGGAAAGCAAGAAACTGTGAGAGATTTGAAGTCAAGCAATCAATTCTAGATATATTAACCCTGTCCCCTTCCCTGAAGCCTGTGAAAATCTGGCTTATGGGTACTGTAGTTTTCTTAAATAAAAAATGGCACTGTGGCTCTCTAGCCATTGCTCAAACACCCTCAGGGCTCTGCTAAGTAGAAGACAAAGGTAGAAGCACCATAAGCTCTCTTCTCTTACACCCACAGCAATGCAACCGGTGGAAAGAGAAATCTCTTAAACACGTTTATGTTACAGACCAATATGGCTGCCACATGTGCCTATTCTTAAAGGTAAAGAAAAAAGTTAGAAAGGTGATTAAAAGAAAAGGACTATCAATAATATAAAAGAGTATGAATGAAAATAAGCATACAAATACATTTTAAATGCAGTAGCACTAAGATAGAAAGGAATGCCTTACAAGCAAGGAAGTGAAAGGGTTAAATGTAAAACAAAGATCTCTGTGAACGAGAGGGACAGGAAAAGACAGGGACATAGCGTACGTATAATAACCAATAGTGCAGAGTATCAGTCAGGCTAAAACACCACAGGATCATAGAAATGTGTGAGCCAGACAACCAGACAGGGACATACTCACAGGACCTGTGTACTCAGAATGAAGGAATCTTGGCCCATATTTAAAAAAGCAAACTGGAGTTCTTCTAAATAAACAAACTGCACCATAAGGGACAAATAAAAATTCCTAAATTCCCACGCACTTGAATATAGCCTTTTAACCCTTTGAGAGCCAGCGAACGTACCCCCACTGACATTCAAGGGGTTAAGTCATTGAATGCCAGAGAGGTCTTCAATGCAGTGTTTAGCAATGGATTGGAGACCTCCCTAGTATTCAAGTGTTAATAGCCCATTTTAATTCAACAGGAATTTCTATTTGTCCCCTATGGTTCAGGTGGTTTACTCCAGTATAACTCTAGTTTGCTTTTATAAATATGGGCCCTTGTTCTCTTCAAAAGCCATGCTCCTATGTATCATGTGTGTAACGTCTTATATTAGCTAAGCAGAGAAACTGTGAGGAGACGGCTGATAATGCAAGTCATCCTCTTACAGACCCAGGTCCCTGAGATCTGTGCTGCAGGTCAAACTAACAACTGATACCAGAGATAGGAGCCCACCTAATGGGGGATTACACATCCCCATCCTAAGAGAATAAAAAACAAAAAGAAAGGTAAGTTAAGAGACTCTTTGCCCTGTTCTATTCCTAAGGATTTCACTTTTAAAACTGAACATGCCTGGTAGAGATAAAGTGGCTCATGGAAAGAGTATCTGCCTCTGAGAGTCTTTTAAAGCAAGTGCCCTGCTCATCTAGCCGGAGGACACTTTACCCCATGGTTCCTGTGTTCCACATAGGATGAAAGTGGAATATTTTTTAAGAGTTGATCACTGTTTTTAATTACCCTTGGAAACTCGAACAGGGACGAGGGTACTTCCCCTGATGCATATTAGTCAGTGAGCACAGAACTCTGAGCTAGCAGACATCATAAATGAGTAAATACTGATATAAACACAAATATGCTTAACCGAATGAAGAGTGCCCTTTGTTGATTGTTATTATTACAATTAATGGAAACGTGGAGGATTTCTGATTTGTCTTCTTTGGTGTACTTGCTCCAGATTTGTTCCAATACTTTTTAGTACTCCAGTCTCAGTGTCTGTAAATCCAGGCTGAGACATTTTTATTTATATCAACCAGTGTGATTACAACCCTTGGGGTAAAATACAGGCAGACCATTAAATCCTTGGGGAAGATTCACTAAGTGGTGCTAAAGTGGAGATTACTTCACCAGTTTATCACTTCTCCAATTCCTATGTTATTCTATGGAGCCTACTAACTAAGATTTCTTCAGCTTTGCACATCTTAGTGCATAGGCGCCATAGAATAACATAGGAACTGGAGAAGTTATAAAGTAATCTCCACTTTATCACCGATTAATGAATCTCCCCTCTTTTGTTGAAATGCGTTAGAGACATCTCAGGCAACCAAAGAGTTAAAAGGACAGTAATGTCCCCCCAAAAATATGTCCCATTTTGTAGAGTTTAAAATGTTAATCAATATGCTCCAAACCCTATCTCTCAAACTGCTATGGCTTGAGAGATATAGGGATTCAAAGTTCCCCCCTCCTTCCCATTCTCCTGATGTCAGTGTCTAGCTGACAGCAGGAGATCCCGGTCCGGGGACCAGCAGGCATCTCTGTAGCAGAGTCGGAATCGCATTACTTAAAAAGAATTCATTCATTGGAAAAGTCTACAAAGTGTGCTTGCAAACCAGGCACACTTTTTACACCTTTCCAATGAATTAATTCTTTAGCAATAACGCAATTTCGGCTCTGCTGCAGATTCTCCTCGAGTCATATGACTCGATTCTCCTGCTGTCAGGTTTACAGCTGGCATCAGGAGAAGGAGAGAGAGGGGGGAACTTTGAATCCCTATATCTCTCAAACTATAACAGTTTGAGAGATAGGGTTTGGAGCATATTGATTAATATTTTAAACTCTACAAAATGACACATTTTTGTTTTGGGACATTACTGTCCCTTTAAAAGAAGAGAGATCTGTGGCTCAAAATGTGTTTCTTGCAGTGCTGCTTTGAGTGGCACATTTTCCTTAAGCCACCAACCTTGCTGATTACTCCCCCAGGGGTTTGCACTGTTTATAAGGAATGTAGAATACTTAGGTCTGATTGTCTTCAGCTTGTGCTGAATGTGATCCCTAAACCCTAAAATATTCAAATGTGAGAACAGCATGGCAACAATTGGGCTGTATACTTGAGGCAAAGGAATTATAAAAACTTTGGTACTAACTTCTTCACAGGTAACAAAGAGGTCTTTTCACCTTATAACGATTTAGAGCCTTATGCAGAAGGTAAATAGTGCAATTATTGAGCAAACTGCACTGTATGGGGCAAATGAAAATTCCCATTGAGTTAAATTTATATTTTAACCCCTTGAGTGTTAGAGAGGTCTAACTACACATTCCCCCTCTATGACTTGAAACCCTCTCTAGATTCAAGGAGTTAACCCTTTGAGTGTCAGCATACCACTCTGGCACTCAAAGGGTTAAACCACCTCCTCCTTGCACTCCTTTTGTAGAGCCTAAGGCACTTCTGTGGACGCTGCATTACAGAGCATCTGGCCATGGGCAGTAAGCACTTAGAAGGAAGCCCAGAGACTGCTAGAGTGTTGACACATTGTTCATCATCCTCATAATTCATGCAGGGACATCCCATTATCATTAGACTGTGGAGTATCAGAAAGATTGTGAATGTCTCTGACTCCCTCCTACTACTTACTTCATCTTCTTTTCATCTCCATTAGTAGGAAAGGCGATTAGTGGGTCCTTTTTTCCTTATATATGGCTTATATTATACAGTGAGGATTTGTGGACACTTATTATGGACTAAAGTGTGAAACAAGTTGTGATTTAGAGATTATAAACATATACTTCAACACTACCATTCAAAAGCTTGGGGTCACTAAGAAATGTCCTTGTTTTCCATCAAATTAGTTGCAAAATGAGTAGGAAATACAGTCAATACATTGACAAGGTTATAAATAACGATTTTTCATTTAAATAATAATTGTGTGTTTCAAACTTTGCTTTGGTCAAAGAATCCTCCATTTGCAGCAATTACAGTCTTGCAGACTTTGGCATTCTAGTTGTCCATTTGTGAGGTAATATGAAGAGAGTTCATGCTTCCTGAAGTACCTTTCACAATTTGGATTGGCTTGATGGGCACTTCTTACGTACCGTACGGTAAAGCTGCACCTATAGCAGAAATAAAGGCATTTCTAAGTAACCTCAAACTTTTGAACGGTAGTGAATATCAGATTTATTTTTATCCTAGGGATCTAGCAAGTATTTCATTTATACATCTCTGACTTTTGATTAATTTATGTTCAATATTGTATGTATTTTATTGTTCTGAACCTTTTATCTGCAGCTTCATTCTTAGACTGGAGCATTTTTACTTGAGATTATAATATAGTATTATGGAGTTGAGTGCAATATTATGAACTGCTTAGATAATTTTAATATAAATTACATTGTGGATTTAGAAAGGAATGTTACCTTGTGATTTTATTTAAAATAAAATACCATAGACCAAATACTAAATATTTGTTGTTTGTTTAGATATGTGTGTGCTGACATGTGAAGAAGAGAACATTGCATTTTATAAAACTTATACAATGAAACAGCTTTCATATCTGCATTCTTCATTGGTTCACTAAAAGTTATCATAATCTGCAAAAGTCAAAATATGTATAGCGAAGAGAGCTCATCTTCCCATGGATATTTTCTGTCTTCAGACCTGTAATATGTTCTTAGGGTATGTCAGGTAGAATCTGTAATTAGAAGCTGTAAGTAAAATCACTTTGACTGACAAGCCATCCGTCAAATCAGCATTAAGAATTGTTTCCTGTGGGGAGACTCACTACAGTCCAATAAAGGCTTGGTATGACAATGTTGTGTTGGATCTGTTTTGAAGGCACTTCGACAGAATGCACTAATGTGTCATATCCCCGTCAATCCACCACCAATCTGCTGTAGTCACCTTGACTCTGCCATGCCTTTGACAAGTCTGAGATTTTCCTCTTAACACAGCGACAATTGCTCATTTCCATGTGGAAATGTAGGTTAATGAGCCATTGTCGTATTTAAGTTAGTATGTTTATATTTTAATGTGGCTGTTCATCACAAGCACTAAGGTACAACAGCAGCTTCTGTCGGAGTTCACAGGTCCAACATCTCCAACCTCAGGTTGGCGATGTTGGGATCTGAGCCAAGAAAAAAGAACTGCACATTTGTTAAATAATGAAAGAGGAGAGAGCTCCTCTATTAGAATATATGTAAATTAAATCAAAAACACCAATATGAAAATAAAATTGAAAAGAGAAATTAAAAGCACATTTAATGCCCAACTGGATAGTCCCAGATGAAATAGATAAGCAATTGGTAGATGTGTAAAAACTGTAACGGTCTTACTGGTAAGATAATAGTTGGTTGTCCTCTCCCATCCTCTGCATGTGTGTTAGATAATAGTTGTGGTAAGCCATCTCCATATTGAAGGAACATAATGTTAGCTAGGGCAGGGAACTATACTTTTATCCTTTGTAAAACCATCTCTCAACTTGACTTTACCATGTCCTTCTAAAGCACTAAAGGCAATTTTGAAAGTTTGTATTGCGTTTTAAAATCCCCTCCATAAGAAGATATTAACCCCTTCAACACCTAAACAAAAAAAGAACTGGATCACAGGAAAGTCAGGAGTGATCAGGTTCATGATTGAGGAAGGAAGAGAGAAGGGATCGCCATCACTAATTAAGAGCTTTAGAAGGACATTGTAGATGCAAAACCCTTAAGGGGTGTAATTTCCTTCAATACGATGATGGCTCACCACAACTTCTGATTCTTTATCATACATGCAGAGGATGGGAGAGGACAACCAACTATTATTTGTCTGACCGGTAAGACTGTTATTCATCTACCATTTATTTATCTATTTGGCCAGGGACTATCTATTTGGACATTATAATATTGGATGTATAACCCATTGAGTTCCTTTATTCAAAGGGTTAATCTCTATTTTTCATTTTATTTTCATATTGGTGTTTTTGAACATACGTATCATGAGACAGGTACTTTGTACATCTAGCGATGCTATCTGTGGTGCTGACTTCAGAGCAGATCCTGTACATCAGTGAGGAAGCAGAAAGAGGATGCGCTCAGACTTCAGGGCTGTTGGATTGCTGGCGATGTATTAGAGAGGGCATGTCTTACACATCACCAGCAGTTCGATAACCCTGCATGCTGGCCAGACACACATCTCCATATAATTGCCGCTTAATGCATCTCCCCTTGGTCTGTGAAAGGTCTTGGAGTGGTTGTTATAAGACATTTTACCACAAAAGAAGTAAAGGACATAATATATACTGGAGATATATGAGATGACTGCAGTGAAGTGATCTATTGGTGAAAATATGGTCATGCCAACTTTTGTACCCTGCTCTAGATCATTATTCATCTAGCCGGTATTGATATTGGCAGCATGGAATTTGTTGATTTGATGAATCTCAGGAAGGATTTGGTGCAGTTAAAGATCATTTTTTCTTGTTTTTATAGTTTGGCCAGTGGTGGTTCAGAAACATAAATCGTTGCTCTTTCCTGTTCTAAAACCTCTTGAATGGTCTCAAAGGAGGCTCACTGGTGTAATGCAGAAATAGGGGGATTAACTTTTAGACATGGTGCTGTAGAAGGCGGTGGTAAAGGATTGCACAGGAGAGACCTTGTCCACCTTTCTGATACCGATCTTTATATATTTAATTTAGGTCTGCAAAACATCTTGAAAACAAACTTATAGTTCTGGGAATTGCACATATCTTTGGTTGAATCCTTAGAAATTGTCAGTGGTGGCTCAAATTGACAAATAAATTGTAAACAGTTGAAGACTGGGGTAACTCCTGGCAGGATGACGGAGTTGTAACAATTTAGCTGATGATATTTTCTAGAGATCTCTTGGGCTGTAGAGCTGAGGATCTATTGCTATGTGCTTATCTCAGTGTTTGTCAGTCGTTTTTTCCTCAAGGCACCCCTAGCAATATGGAATTTTCAGGGCACTCCTAACAATTTCTAGGTCATTTGTCATGGAGTAAGAAAGGGAACAGAGGCACAAATGCAAAATTCATAGGGGTTATTAGGATTTTCTGGCCATAATTAGATACATGGAGATTTATTATTAGGAAATGTTACTTCACCTTTAACCCTTTGAGCGCCAGAGCCCTCTGGCACTCATAAGGTTAAATGCCTCATTTAAATCAATGGAATTTTTGAGAATTTGTATCTGTCCCATAGGATCGGTTTACTTGGTTATTTAACTGACACAAAATATGAAAAACTGACTATAAAGCTGTGATAACCCACTTCAATTCTCAGTGACAACAACCTATGCAAGCCACTTTATCTGCATGGGCCTCAGGTACCAAAATGTAGAATATAAACTCTGTGGGGCAGAGATTCACTGAGCCTAAAATATTTTGTGTATAGCACTGCTTACAAATTAGTAGCTCTTTATAAGAATACAATATTATGATGGTGCAATTGGTTGACTCAAGATTTGTACTTCTTTAGCTTCCTGAATATGGCCCAAAGTACATTTCAATTAAATATTATAATCCTATATAATAATTCGATAGGATGTTTGTTAGAAGCCGTCATGCGCACTAGAGACTACCTGAACGCACAGAATGCTGGGAGTGTGGTGCTGGTAGCACAGAATGCTGGGAGTTCTATGCCGGAAGCATTCTGTGCTTTCAGCCGGTCTCTATAATGCATGACTGCGTCGGCGGCAGGACACAGAGCAGGACCGGCCTCTTAACCCTTTGAGTGCCAGAGGGGTATGTAACGCATTGCAAAGCAATGCATTGCATACCCCTCTGGCACTCAAAGCGTTAACATCACCCGGACCTTGGCCCATGTACATGGGCTTTTACACTAGTTTAATATACTCAAATAACTTTATTATTTTTAAAGCTTTCTTTGCCACCATAAACACCCCTGCTTTCCAATGACGGTATAAACTGTCTGGCTGCAGTGGAGACAGCAGCCATCTTAGAAATGTCAGCCAGGTTCAAGTGCTGGGGGTGCATATTGTGGTTTCAGCCCTTTGTCTGTTATAAAATGCTGCCAGGAATGTAGCTGAATATTAACCTCTCTGCTTCCCAGAAGGATGGTAATATTAATTATATGAAGTTAGCAGCAAATCCTGTCAGGCTCTTTATCATTGGGAAAATGTCAAGATACTGTATATCTATACCCCTTTAGGTACGTTTAGTTCCCCATGTTTTTAATATTTACCAATTATTTACCAGATTTCTAAAATTAAGTTGATTTTTATAGATCTTCATCTGATTTTTGAGTTTGTAATTGAATACTTTAACCCTTTGAGTGCCAGAGAGGGTATCCTATATTGCATAAAGGATAAGCAGCAACTACAGATTAAATGGGATTATATGCATTTAAATTTAATCAAAGCAGGGCCAGATTTATCGTAAGGCAGAGTTGGCATCTGCCTACAGGCGCACCCCACAGAGAGGCGCCTGTCATTGGGACCCGTTTTTTTTTTTTAATTATTCTAACCACGTTATCACGTGGTTACAGGTCTGTGCCGAAGGAGGAGCAGACCTGTCCTGCCACACCGCTGGATCACCAGGGAGCAGGTAGGAAACAGGGGTGGCCGTAGTGTGAGGGCAATATGAAGCTGATGGAGGGCAGTGTGAGGGCAAAGTGGAGCTGATGTGGGCAATGTGAGGGCAGTATGGAGCTGATGGCTGGCAATGTGAAGGCATTATGGAGCTGATGGGGGCAATATAGAGCTGATAGGGCAATGTGAAGATGATAGGGGCAATGAGAGGGCAATATGGAGCTGATGGGGGGCGAGTTGTAGCTGATGGGGCAATATGGAGCTGATGGGGAAATGTGGAGATAAGGGCAATGTGAGGGCAATATGGAGCTGATGGAGGCAATATGGAGCTGATGGGACAATGTGAAGATGACAGGGGCAATGAGAGGGCAATATGGAGCTGATGGGGGGCAAGTTGTAACTGATGGGGCAATATGGAGCTGATGGGGGGGAAGTTGTAACTGATGGGGGCAATATGGAGCTGATGGGGCAATGTGAAGATGATAGGGGCAATGAGAGGGCAATATGGACATGATGGGGGCAGTGTGGAGATTAGGAGCATTGTGGAGGTGTCCAGTGAAGATGGCCAATGGGGGGGGGCACTTCAGATTTCTGTGCCTACAGGCTCCTGAGATGTAAATCCAGCCCTGAATCAAAGCCAGCATCCATTAACAGAAATCTTTATTTAATATTGGATTCTTAAAACCTAACCCTAAATTTGCTTTTCTAATGCATGTGCAGACTGTTCTATATAGTCACTGCTTTTATTAAGTTAGTTTCTGCAGTTTGTAATGAGTGCCAAGATCTAAAATAGTTAATGTACTGAAACAAGTACCTACCCTCCTTCTATTCTGAAAGCCCATTCTCTTATATGTTAATTTTTTTCTGCTGAGCAAAACTAGGATACCCCCACTTCTGAGAGATGTTACAATTAAAAGTTAAAGGGGAACTACCACCCCGCAATAACTTTACCTTAAATCAGTCTTCATCTGGCCACTAGCTGCTTAGTAGCGCTAGTCGCCAGAAATATTACCCGGTTCAAAAGATTTTTGCCTTTTTCTGATGGTCACAGGAGCAGGAAGCACGGACATCTCGTCACAGTTACGTCCGTGCGCCTGCACTGTCAGTCCCTTTTGAGCCGGCTGGCAGGATTTTGTTTGCCTTTGCTACTGCTGTTTGACACTGGTCACTGTTTCCACTGTTTCATGTATTTGAATGTTTCTATCATATCCCCTCTTTCTCCTCTTCTCCAATCTATACATGGTTAGATCATTTAGTCTGTCCAGACATTTCTTTTCCTGTTAACCAGTCACCATTTTAGTAGCCCTTCTCTGAATTTTCTCTAGAGTATCTATATTCTTCTGGAGATGGGGTCCCCAGTACTGTACACCTCTGTGGTTCCTAACCCCTTGTGACCTGCAGATAAGGTCCACGGAGCATTTTTTTTTTGTTAGATTCTGGGGTTCCCGAGCAGTGTGCAGTCGCACTGGGACCCCTGAATTCTATAATGTGCCAGGACCTCACTGGTCCTTTAATGCAGAACCACCATGACAGTCCAGCCATATTCAGGAACAAACCAACTGCCCCACAGTGTCTGAAAAACACAAGATTCAGACAAAGAACAAAATATCACGAATTCAATCAAGCAAATCAAATAACCACAACAGAAATTATACTACAAAATATTTTTTTTATTCTACACATCAAAAAGCACAAACACCAGGATTTCAATTTCATATGCAGAATATTTTTATGTTTTTTTTCCTTTTTTATTATACGTAAAACAGTAGAGATTTGGTCATATCTCAGCTTCCAGGAAAATTACTGACCAGTTAGCATACAATGAGTAATGCAATTCTACAGATATTAGGTCTGTTATATACAGTGTTGCCTCCTGTTAAATTATACATATCATGATTAAAAGACAACAAAAAAATATGGTATATTTGGCAGCAGGAAATAATTTTCTAGATACAGATAACTACGTAATTCTGCAGTTTATAGGAAGCCTGGAAGTAACACAGTTAAACCCTGGATTTCATCATATCATTATAGCAAAACCAAATTCTGATCTCAACAGTGAGGTTCATGTACTAAGACCTGGAACAATTCTGAGGATACCAAATGCGCCACAGGGACAAATACAACTTTTTATTGATTGATATGGCGTTTTTCTCCTGAATGCTAGAGCGGTATCCAATTCAAGGGTTTAAAACCATCTTTTAATAACCATTTGAGCGCCCAAGAGGTATCCAACACACCTCTCTAGAACTCAAAGGCTTTAATTGGGACTAACACCTTAAAACAACATATGTGATTTTGAAAGACCTTTCAAAGTCACCTATACGTTACGTTAGCCATTCTTTATTTAAAGCAATAGTTTATGAGTTATTTGCCTTTATTTACATCTCAGTTTATGCAAATTAGACCATACTAGCTGACATGCCTCCAAGATACTAACATTCCATACTGTTGTCCCACCCACCTGCCTCTCCCCTGTCAGCCAGCACTAGCTAATGTGCATTAAACTTGCAAAGAAAGTAAAATATCGCATAATCGTTTGTTTTAAATTAAAAAAAGGGCTAACACAACATAAAAATGTTTATCAAAGCTGTTTCAAAATAACCTAAATTGTCAAAAGGTGTTAGTTCCACTATAAATTATTGGGGATTTTGAGGCTATTTATTTGTCCACTATAGTGCAGTTGGTTCAATCCAGTTATTAGTACATCAGTCCTAATAGGTTTCAGCTCAATTGCATAGGCCTGGAATACTTCAAATATGGACTCCACCTCAGAACACGAGGGTTCGTGTCAGAACAACATATTTGCTTACAAACTGTAAATAATACTGCTATTTCTTGAAACAATTAACAACTGTTTGCATGGATTAAAGGGACACTCAGCCCATGTAAACTGCTTTAATATTAAAGCACATATTGTGTGCTGTAACTATGCCTGTCAGAGAGACATGTTTTTATTTCTTATTCTATATTGAAAATATGCTTGGCTTCCTAGAAATGAGGAATGCAGAACTTTCCCACCCAAGACATGCTGCATAGCCTTCCTTTGACTTTATTTAGTGTATAGCCTCTGCTACTTCACTGATTCTTCAGATGGTGATGCCGCCATCATGTGACATCACAAAGTGCTCTACTACTACTAAGCGACAGTAAGTGTTTTCTAGTCCAGTCTGAATGGTGTGTGAGTCTGGGGCAGGCTGCCACAGCCTAACACTACATTCACAGTGTTAAAATTTGTTTTACCGCTTCACACCAATACTCAGTAGCAGGGCGGCATGTGACATCACACAAGGGGTAGGACTGACTGAGAGAGTGCACTACAGCCAATAATCAGACTTACAAACCCTCCCAGTCTCTAGAATGTTTCCAATAACAGAGCATAAAGCAGCCAAGCCAAAAATATTTAATTCATAATAGAATACATGTTAGTTGTCACTGTCCCTTTAATGTATGCTTCACTGTGGTTTTAGACATAATCACACTTTTTTATTATGAATGGGACATGTTTGATGTCCCATTTTGAGTTCTGCTCCCAGGAGGGGTGTCAGGTGAGAACTATGAACAGCAGAGACACACGTTAGTAGAAAGATCACAATTCCTAACATTGCAGTGACTTACTTGTAGGGCAAGTTGGTCAGCATATCCTTTTTATGTATAAAATGGACGTTTACAACATGGTCAGTCTGAAATCATTTCCTGCTTTCCATTCAAAGAGAGAGAGGCCTTGAATCGCAAAACAGCCATTTTGAACTGAGATCTTTCAATAACTTCAAATTTACATTACTGCTCATGTAATCCAGTATATCTATTTTTCCTGGCATATCTGATAACAACAACAAGTCTGTGTTAGCCTTTTGAGTGCCAGAGGGGTATGCTATGCATTGTGTTGTGTACCCCCTGGCACGCAAAGGGTTAAGCACTGATTATTTATGTGGAAATCTCTTCACACAATCAGTTCTGTTATCTAGTAAAAAAAAAAAATCATAAAAATGAAACAAAAATTGTGACAATAATAAGCTGAGAACTCACATGTCTGGGGTGTAATAACTTTATACATAAAAGAAAAGATGAGCAATTCTGGAACAAACCAACTGTGCCATAGATGAGAAATAAAAATTCCCAATGTTTACTCCCATGAATTCTAGAAAGGTCTCCACTGCAATGCTTTGCTATGCGTTGGCAACCTCTCTAGCATCCAAGGGGTTAAATACCCTATTTAAACCAGTAGGAATTCTGGGAATGTTTTTTTTTTTTCCTCAGTGATGATGCTTGTTTTCCTCCAAATTGCTCCTAATTTCTTTTGTACATAAGGACCTAAATAATCTATTTAGTCACTGGGACTAACATTATATGATTTCAAAGAAGAAAAGGTGACTGTATAATTAATACAGTTTGATATGCATAGAATAGTAATTTGTCATATGTCTATAGTAGTGGCAAATTCCAGGTTTGTAAATCAGCCAATGATGGGAGTTAAATGGGAACATTCACCTCATTCAAATTTTTTTCCATAGATTTATTAATAAAGTAGTATAAGGAAAGCTGTTTTGTTTGTTTGCTAAATGTACATACTTATACAGAAATTGCATCTTCAAGCTGTGCCAGTCAGCATAATGCAGCACACTGAATCTTTGGCACAGCTCTTCTTATCCTCCCACCTCCTTCCCAGCTGCTCCAGGGAGCACGTTCACGCTTCCCTTCCGTGTGGTGTGAATGACTTCTATCGTTACATCAAGCTCCGGTTAGCATTATACTGAGGTTGCAACCTCTAAAAGTACGTACATTTAGAAAAAGAAAAACAGCTTTCCTAATGCTGATTTATTAACTAAACCTATGGTAAAAAAAATTTATGAGGTGATTGTTCCCCTTTAACCCCTTAGCGACCAGCGATCCTGGGATGTTTCTGTCCCATAAGGATCGCATTGAACCATGTCGACGCGCCGGTACACGTGACCTATTGCGTGTATCGGCACGTCACTTTGAGGCCTGATAGAGATCGCTCAGATCTTGGAGCGGTCAATTTCAGGCCCCATTTTTACTTACAACGCTCCCGGTAGAGCGCAGTAAGTAAAAAGTAGGTGACGTGCTATGACCGTCACCAGTCCTTAAGGGTATAAGGACCGTGACAGTCATAGCACGTCATCTGGTCCTTAAGGGGTTAATAACGCAGACTTTTTCATCATAATAACAGTATGGCTTTACATATCGCTACATCAGAAAAGGATTGGGGGGCAATATTATGAAGGTGATTGTTCCGCTTTAATTACACCTTAGTGAATAACCCCCTTTGTTTCCTTGACAATATTCATTTCAAAGACAAACCCTAAGACATTTTTAGCATCAGAATTTTTAAGGACAATATTCAAGATCTTCTTACCGTCATTTCTAATTCTTTAAAACGTGATGAATTTTTGAACATCTCGCCCTTAGGCTTGATCTGATTTCAAAAAGATTGTTAGTCAAAGTGCTCTGCATCAGACATGATAACGGGAGAAATCCCACCTCTTCCCTCTTTTTAAAGGTTGGAAACTAGGGAGTCCTTTGGAAGTGAACCACATTATTTTCTCTATGTGATACTTCCTGGTAAATATTAAAACAGTTGACCAATAGGAAGCCATAATATGATTTTGCAGCTTCTAATTGGCCCATAGGATTTTGGCAGCCATGCTGATTTATCTGAAACATCAGTGGGTATGTCTGAAAACAAGATGTATTTGTTAAGAATGATGGTCCTTGGTGCCTAAATTATCATATCAATACAAAAAATAAACAGAATAGACAAAGAGTTCTAATACTGCAGAAAAAAATAAAACCACTGGAATCATTTCTGTACACAATTTCACACAAGCTGATAAACACAGGCTAAGCTCTTGGTAACCCAGAATTACTAGTGCATACAAGAGGTGTCATTAAGGCTTGGATAAGGACTAAAGAACACTAGGTCATTTGGTAAAAGCATCACTACAAAATCCTTTCTCTAAAAGCTTAAATGCATCAGAAAAATTCGCGAAATATCATGATTCTTACAAACCTAAAACGGCACTTTTCTACTAAATTAGCCAAGCGTGGGCTTTTGGAGTAAAAATCCATCTAGCAGCTCATCTTAAGGGGCCTATGTTCAAAAGAAAAGGGCACTAATTCTGGGGCAAACCAACTTCAACATAGGGGAAAAATAAAAATTCCTATTAATTTAAATGGGGCTTTGAACCGCTTGAATGCTAGAGAGGTCTCCAACGCATTGCAAAGCAATACATCGGAGACCCCTCTAGCATTCAAGGGGTTAAAAGCGCAATTTAAATCAATAAGGACTTTGAGAATTTATATTTCTCTCCCCTGGTACACTTGGTGTGCCCCAGAATGGCTTCCCTTTCAACCCTAGGGCCCTTAGACATAAAATAATGGGAAGGCACTCAGACACAGTCTATTTTTCGCATCTTTTATCTGTTAGACCATTCGTAAGTATAAAACAGTGTAAATGAAGATAGTAATAATATTTTCATGGAGAACTGGGAAACACAGAGAACGCAGAAGGGTATATGATTATCAGCATTATTGGTTTCAAGTGTCCCCAGTGCTGATCTTCAGGGTATACAGGGCCAAATTCACATCCCAGTCTCTAGTAGGCAAGGCACTTTAGGGGCCCTTAGCTCCACCCATGGTCACACCCACATTCCCCACATAGCCACACCCATAGCCCAATCCACTATTTCCTGGCACAGAAAATACCCTTGACCTATAGCAAACAAGGACAAAAAGAAAAGCTTTCACCCCCTGGTTGCTAGAGAGATCTCCAAAGCATTAATAATAATATCATAGTATAATTAAAGGGTAATATAAAGGGGTATGAAACTCTGGACACACCCACAATTCAAAATGTGGGTGTGGCCAGCACAGGTGATGCTCCATTCAAAACGTGGAGCTCTGGGCATTTACCTACTCTGCCTGTGGGGAAATCCGGTCCTGAGGGTATGCACTACAAGATATATTTGCTGCAGTGCTTAAAGGCGTAGATCTCCACCATCATTAGGACTTTAGAGTGGAGCTATCATCTTAAATAAGTTTAGTTACTTTTAAAAACAGCATATATGCTGTACTAGCAGTTTACTTGTAATATAACGTTTATGAGAAATGAACCTTTACTTGCAGGGATTTAGAATAAAGTGCCAAAAACATAACTGTTAAAGAGACGCTTGCACCTCCACAGAACACATGCTAGCATTAAAGCCCACACTATGTGCTTTAATACTATGCCTGCATGAAAGTCTGCAAGACTGGCCAGTTCTCTAGAGAAGTGGAAGCCTAACTTTTCTACCTTTTAGTCAAGCTTCAACACCAGTAAGGTTAACCCTTTGAATGCCAGAGGGTTACGCAATGCATTGATTCACAATGCGTTGCTCACCCTCTGGTACTCAAAGGGTTAAGCCTCTGTTTGTGGTGTCTGTTCAGAAGGTGGCCTGATTCCTCAAATGACACCATGCGACTCACTCGTACTTTGTGACAGTGTGTAATAAATCAGCCATTCTAATGTCTCCTGGGGCAGTTTGCACCAGCCTCACACCACAGCCAAAATAAATTAGAATGGCTGATTTCTCCTGCACTATCGTTCAGTACAGACATGGTGCACAACATTGTGAGAGGATGGGGCATCTTGGTGCCTTCCGCCAATACCCAAACCCTCCAACAGTGCAGCAAGCTTCCACTAACTGCTGTTGACTCAGCCAAAGGCAGCAACTAAATCTTTAAAATGTAATCTTTATAGTTAGGATATACAAAGTAGTGTAGCACATTATATGTGTTTTAATACTACACAATTGTTCTGGAGAGATGTGATTGTCCCTTTAACTTCTCAAAAATAATTATTTTACTAAACAATGGATGGTACAACATATAAACAGCTTTTAATTCTCTAAAACAAACTAAACTCATCTTAGGTCCACTTCAGTGCCAACACCTGTCCCATGTCATGCTCAGGAACATGGCATACATTCATGCCATTTCTTCTACGCCTATGCTCCTTGATTAACTCTTAGAGTGCCAGAGGCGTGTACAATGCGTTGGATACCCCTCTGGCAATCAAAGGGTTAATACACAGATTAAACGAACGTCCCGAAAGGGTCACACTCTGCACCCCTGCCATCCCCTTGCACAAGCAATGTTAAGGGAAAGAATTCAGGTGTACACAGCTCAACAGATTGGTGCTTGGCAGGTGTAGGGACTGAAAATCAGCACAACACTTGATCTAGTGCTGCATTTTTGGGATTAATTTGCCCCAGTGACCATAATACCTTTTACATAGAAGCCTCTGTGTAAAGGCACAAGTTAAGCAATTCTGGGGCACAATATTTATAATATTATCATCTTGGATGCTGGAGATGTCTCCAAAAGATTGCAAAACAATGTAATCAAGACCTCTCTGGCATCCAAGGTAATTAGTCTCTTGAGAAACACAAAGGTGTCTTTATAAAGCAAGGATTAAAAGTTCAATTTAAATCAATCAGAATTCTGGGTCGGTGGTTTTCAATCTTTTTGGCTTAATGTACCCTAACATGCAATCTGGAATTTTCAGGGCACCCCTAGCATAGGCTGACCAGATCTCACCTTTAACCGGGGACACACAGGAAATAGCCATTTTTCAGTACTTCACTGAAATCAAAGCAGTCCTGCAGTATGCATTTTTCCTATGCGTCCCCGTTAAAGGTGAGGTCTGGTCAGCCTACCCTAACATGTTATAGAGAATTTCACAGGGACTTAATGAAGGTTATGGTACATAAATGTATGATTATGCTTAGGTATCACAGTATAATAGTTTCCATAATTATAAATTAGATACTCAACTTCAACATTTTGTCAAGGTCTTCATAGAAAAAGTGGGGTATCCTAATCTGGTGTCCACAGCACCTTAACCCTTTAACGACCGGTGACATGTCAGGAACGTCACCAGTTAACTTGATTAAAACATTGGTGATGGTCCTGACGTGGTCTAAAATTGACTGCACCAAGAATGGAGCGGTCTCTCTCAGACCCCCATTTGGCTCACCAACACGCGTAATCAGTCACATGTGCCAGCTCACTGACCATTTCATAACGGTCCTTGAATGAAGTTAACTTCCCAGTTTGCTAGTCCTTAAAGGGTTAAAGTGCCACGGCACACTGATTGAGAACCACTGTTTTAAGCATTCCATATGGTGCAGCTGGTTTGCCCCAGAATTGTTACACTTTCTTTGTGTATGTGGCCCTCCAGGTTATCTTATTCAGGATATGTACTTCATGCACATTTACTTCTTCAAAAAGGTCTTAACTTGTTTTTAGAAATATTTCCTATATACCGTTCTCATGAATTTTTCATGTATAAATGCTGAAAATCCCACCATGTACTTGAAAAATGTTTAGGGCATTATAAAATTTGACCCATATTTTGCCCTTGCAAAGGGGCAGCCAACCTTTGGCTTTTCAGCTGTCGGGTAGGGTAACCAGACCTCACCTTTAACCGGGGACAGACATGAAAAATGCCTACTGCAGGACTGCTTTAATTTCAGTACAGTCCTGAATTATGCCTATTTCCTATGTGTCCCCGGTTAAAGGTGAGGTCTGGTCAGCCTACTGTTGGGGACTACAAGTCCTATCATCCCCAACCAGTCTCATCATCCCCAACAGCTGGAGAACAAAATGTTGTCTACCCCTGTGCTAGGCAACTAAAATTAGCCACAGCCTTCTATATATCATCAACCCAACAATAAAGCTAATTTCTATCCACTCACGATAACTGCAGCGAGTATTAACCCCTATGCCACTAGTCTGGTAGAAAAGGGGCTTACTCTTCCTATGCTTTTCTCTAAGGCAACATCTCAACCTATGATTGTCATTGCTTTTATACACAACAAGCAGCTGCTGAATACTGCAAAATGGGCTCATTTTATATACAGCTCCAGAAAAAAAATGGTTCCTTTATATGAAACCAAGCTTACTACTTCCACTGCCAGAGAGAATCTTCAGTGCATTGCAGACTTGAACCTTCTGGCAGTGGAAGAGTTAAAAACCAGATTAAAAAAGATGATAATTTAAGGGTCTTATGCAAAAAAAGAAAAGGTCAAAGATACTGGGACAATCCAACTGCATAGCAGGGGACAAATATATATGTCTCCTTGTTTTCACTAAGGCTTTTAACCCCTTGAATGCTACAGAGGTCCCCAACACACTGCTTTGCAATGCATCTGAGACCTCACTAGCATTCAAGGGGTTAAAAGCTCCAATCACATCAATCGGAATTTTTATGTCCCTTATGGTGCAGGTCGATTGCCCCAAAGTTGCCACACATTTCTTAGCCTTTAGCCCATTAACAGTTACAAGCGCTACAATCTGCAAGCAAATGGGATAGAACCTAAATTAACCCTTCACTTTCTAGGGGTGCATAAAAAAACCAGTGGGTCATCCCCCCAGCAAGAAATGGACTAATCCATGTTATCTTTAACCCTTTGAATGGCAGACAGCACCCCTTTGGATGTCAAACCCTTTGAGTGCCGGAGGGGTACACAACGCATTGCTTTGCGTATGCCTCTGGCACTCAAAGGGTTAAAGCCCATCTCCCTTTTTTTTCATCTTAATTTCCACAGCCCTGCTGACTGACCAGGTGAAAATAATGAAACTGTTACAAAAGGATCGCAAGTGATCCACAAGATGCTACTAAGTGTTACTGTATTATACAAGAGAGACTGTGACCGCAGCCCTGGGCAGCAGGCTGAAGGAGACTCTACAATATACATTTTCAGGGAGCCAATGTGTTGCATAGCCCTCTGGCACTCAAAGGATTAAAGCAATCATTCCATTAACCCTTTAAGGACCAGAGGGGCGTGCAACAAACACATTGGGGGAGATGCACTAAGGCGTGATAAAGATGCGATAAAGTGGAGATTTTTCCAGTGTGGGGGATCTTAGTGCATAGACTCCATAGAATAACACAGGAACTGGAGAAGTGATATCACTGGAGAAGTCTTCTCCACTTTATCACACCTTAGTCCATCTCCCCCATTGTTCTGCAATGTGTTGCACAGCCTCTGTTCCTTAAAGGGTTAAGAAATGCACCATGGTCAATATGCATAAAGGCTAAAGTGTGGCAAAGGACATATACCATAGGGGACACATAACAATTCCCATTTATTTAAATGGGCCTTATCACCTCTTGAATGCTGGCATTTAAGAGGGTTTAAAGCCCCCTTTAAAACAATTAGATTTTTTTCCCCATAATGCACTAGGTTGCCACAGACTGTCTCCTCTTTTTCATTATGCATATGGTCCATGCTGATATATTCTTATATTTTTAAGACCAAAAATGGGAAACCTATAGTATTCCAACTTCTCTTGGTCCACCATTCCCTTCATCCTAATCCATTAGAGGATGATGATGGGCATACCTGAGTACTCTGCCCCGGGGACTCCATTTTTTGCTGTTTATTACCGGGACAGAGGCTGATTCTCTGGACGTGGGGAGTTTCTAATGAAACTCACAATTAAGCCCCACCCCTTTGTTGACGCAAACTGTGTCATTTATCTCGCCCAGCAGCACCACAGGTGTCCCCTACATGGACCCCACAAAACAAAGTTCCCAGGTATGATGATGGTAGTAGTTCAACAGTTAGAGAGCCAGAGGATGCCTACTCCCATCCTATATGCATGTGTGTGTGTGTATTTGTCTCCAGCTATACAAACATTCAAATCTTAACTTTCTCACTGTACATTCTGATCGTAATAACTATTTGGTGCATTTATTTCATAACAAATTCAAAATGTTAAGAATATTGCATGTTACGTGTCATTCAGATTTAATTAAGGACCGAATGACACGGTCCAAACAATATCGGAACACAAACGACACATTCAACACTTTTGTGCACATTCATTTGTTTCATTCTCTCTTTAATTTCTCTGCAAACTCGCACATTTAAGTAAGTAATGCACTTACCTTGATGTTAGAGGTCCTTGCCACCCTGATCTTCCAGCATCTGTAACTAAAAATGTTAAACACTAAATAAACCCCCCACTAGCTCTCCACCAACATCCCCTCTTCCGTCACCTATAATAAAGAAAAGGGAATGGCTTTTATATGACCATCGCTGTTCAGATAAGTTCCCAGGCTTCCATTGGCTGGGACTATGTGCTTACGAAGGGAACAAAACGTGCCCCCAGTAACCTCACCTCCCAGCCAATCAACATCTAGATGGAGGGGTCATGTATACACATTTTCATCCCTCCAGCTAGCCAATGATTGGCTGGCAGGAGGGGTGACATTATGCATATCCGTGACCCCTCCAGCTAGATGTCGATTGGCTGAAATGTGAGGTTAGTGCAGGGCATGTTCTGTGCCCTGCTTAACCCCACAGTCATAGCCAATGGGAGTGTGGGAACTTATCTGAACAGGAATGGCCATGTAAAAGCCATTCTCTGTTTTTATCTCCCTCCTTCTGGCATGGACATTGGCCTAAGAAGCATGAGGGGTTGTATATTATAGGCAGCAGAAGGGACAGTGGTTAGTTACAGATGCTGTTGCCCAGGGAGGTGAGGACACCGCAGGACCCCCGACATCAAGGTGAATGTGATTACTGGGGTGAGGGGGTGAATTCAGGTGAACAAAGGTCATTTATTAATGAAAATCTTCACCAAAATCCTGATTAACCAAAATGTGCGTGTGTGGGGGGTTGAACAACAGTCATTATTTGTTTCACCTAAATGGTGGTAAAACATTTTAACTAAATCATTTGGACAAAATATATTGTTTGCTGTGCACTTCTCCACTATCTGACACTCCAGCAGATTTCTGTGTTCCTCTAGGTTCCAATATAACAGATCTGGAGAGCAAAGCTAGAATTAAAAATAGCTTTGAAACCACTGCATGTTTCCAACAGCAAGTTGTTGCCCAGAGCTGCCTCACAACGTGGGTTGTGTCCCATGACACATGGGTTATCATGGGAGCGGACTACACTTGAGCGTCTGTCACAGGGTTCCCTGGCAGAAGCTCTCCATTCACCACGCTGTCATGTGTCTTCTCCTTCTCTGCCTCCAGCTGTTGCTCCTTCCTCAGGTCTCTCTCATGGATCAGAGGAACAAACAAAAGAACTAACGCTCCAACCAGAGGAGGGACGCCAGCCAGGTAAAATGCCAAATCGTAATTCTTGCAATAATCCCGCAGGAGACCTGTGGTAGAAGAATATGAACTTATTCAAGGGTGTAGTCTCTCTGAACACCCATCAGGTGTGAAAATTGTTAACTTTATTTTGCTTACTGCTTAAACACATACACTATAAAAATAAAAACCTGTGTCCCGTCCATGTGATCCCTAGGCCCTTTCAAAAATGAATTCCTGGCTACGCACTATGGTTATAACAAGGAAAACAAAAACAGAAAGGGGCACAAACCACAATCATGTGTATATAAAAAATAGATAATAAAAATACTCACAAGAGAATACCCACTAGACTCTATAGGCAAAGCCGGTATCTAAGCATGCAGAGAATATCTATCCACCCTGCTTGGAGATACAACTCCCTTTGAGGATAAAACACTGGAGCTGCTTGTTGTGAATCACAGTATAAATTTAAAGCAGACCTTTCACCTTAATTTAAGTTTGCATATTTGAAATCTGCATTAAAAACGTCCTATATGTCATGTTAATCAAAAGACCATCACATGTACAGTTTAAGAGATATTCACACTTCTTTCATATGCTAACGTATGCTAATGGTGGCACCCATGCAGCATCAATGATATTTTCATATGCTAATTACAACAATCAATGATGTTTCATATGCTACTGAAGCCTATTCAATGATGTGTCATATGCTAACAACAGTTTCAATGATGTTTCATATACTAATTAAGCTGTGTGCAGTACCAGGAAATGTTCACTTTCACTTTGCCCAGAAACAAAAAGTGAGAATATCTCCTAAATTATACATCTGCTGGACTTTTTGTTAACATGACAAATACAGAGTGTTTAATGCAGTTTTCAAATATGCAAACTTGAATTATGGTGAAAGTCCCACTTTAATAAAAAATAGATTAAAACAATGATATAAAAGTTGACCAAATGCTCAACGTGTTTCTAAGTGCACTACTTCTTTGTCAGGAGAAACTATGGCCCAAAAAAAACACAATAACAATATACCAAAATATCTGTGCTACAGGAAGTGCTTTAAAAACCTATGATGCACTTGTGCCAAGCTCCTGTTCTGCCCATTTTTTTTACTAACCTGCAATAGGAGGTCCGGCAGTCATTGGAATGGACATCAGTCCCAGAACGTAACCAATAGCTTGTGAGGCCTGCATGGGTCCCACCAGCTCAAAGGCAATAGGACTCATCATGCTGATCAGAAAGCCATCACACAGTCCCAGGAACAAGCACACCACAATGACACTCTCAAACACCTGGCACAGTGGCAGCATCATACTTAGGATTCCAAGCAGGAGGAACGAGGCCACCTGAAACACAAATGTAGTACAGATGAAGAATGATATGGCAAAGGGGTGGCTGTTAACACTGATAATAGTGACTTGCTTAAAGTGTTGCTTGTTGCACACCCCTAGGGTTTAAACAGGCAAAGGGGTGCAAACTCTTAAAACTATGACCTTACAGAAAGAACCATTTTAGTGTTTGGTCAGACCTGGCATTTATCAGGCATACCTTTATTTTGAAAAAACATAAATTGATGAGAAAAAGCTTGTGAACCCCTTCTGATTTTCACATGGTTCTCATATTGCAAATCCTAAGTTTTTGTCAGATCTTGATCTAAGTCTTAATAATAGGAAAAATAACCAGAAATAACACAAAAAACATGATACATTTTCAAAATGTATTAATCAACAATGGATTCATCATTCAAAATTCTTGTGTAAAAAGCTACGCACAAAAGTATGCAAACCTTTAGATTCAGTAGTTGGTGGCACTCTCTTGAGCAGCAATAACTTCAGCTAAATGTTTCCTCTGTTGGTTGGTCAATCTCTCACAATGGTTTTGAGGTGTTGTGGCCCATTACAAATCAGAGACATTTGTGGGCTACCTCTTATGGACAGCTATCACCACATTTTGATGGCATGTAATTAGGCCAGTCTAATGAATGGAATTTCTTCTTCTGCAGCCATTCATTTGTAGATGTGAATATATATAATAGCATCATTGACTTGCTGCATGATCCCCTTTTGCTTCAGCTCAAAGGTGGATGGCCTGCTCTAAAATCTTATGTTACAATGAATAATTCATGGTTGTGTGAATGATGTCAAGTAGTCTAGGTCCTGAGGCAGAAAAGCATGCTCAAACTATCACACTCCCACCACCATCCTTGATGAATGGGATAAAGTTCTTCAGTTAAATATGTTTCTCACTTAAGCCACAAAGATCTTCCTTTGACTCTTCTCTTCAGGGAACATTGTTTCAGAAATCGTGTGATTATCTGTGTGTTCTTTGGAAAACATCAAACAAGCAGCAATGTTCTTTTTATACGGCAGAGGTTTATTCCTAGCTATTGTTCCGTGGACATAATCCTTGTTCAGTCTTATTTTGCTCATTGAATCATTTGAATCATGTAAATTCACATTATCAAATGTGAGAGTGACCTGCAGATCCTTTAATGCTACCTTGGGATTGTTTGTGACATCATGGATAATGCATGTTGTTGCTTTTGGAGAAATAGTAGTAGAATGACTGCTCCTGGATTTAGTTACTGTGGTCTAAGACTTTCACCATTTTTAGACTACTTGTCTGACAATGGATGGGTGGAGTAAGTAATCCCTACCAATGGTTTCTAGTCCTTTCTAGACCAATGAGCAACAATAACTGCCTTTCTGATGTCCTCAGAGATGTATTTTAATTGTGGCATAATGTTCTTCCACACAGCCTTATGGCAAAGCCCAAGTTCACACAGGTTCTGATAATTTTATAGACCCTGCCTCTTAAGTAGTGATCGTTTGCCTAAAATATGCATCATTTTGTTTAAAAAACACATACTTCTTTGTCAAGGACTGGTTTTGATTAACACAGACTATCATGGTACAGCTATGGAAATTCCATAATTATCATTGGGGTTCACACAATTTTTATCACCCCTGTATAATGTAGGCTTTATCCTGCTGAGCTTTGTTACAAAGCTATCTCAGTGTAAGCTATTATTTTTTATATTATCACCTCCACCTGGTGCACAGGCAGTTGACCTGCTGTCCAGCCAGATATTCTATAGCATTCTATGGGAGAAGTGAGTCACTGACTGCAGTTCTCCATTGAATGTGACTGTACAAGCACCACCACTTTGGGACAGTGGACTGTTAGACATTATGAATAAGGCAGCAGCACCTTGAATTATGGAGCAGGAAAAAATCTACACTATGTTTGTTTGTTTTTTCTTCTGAATAAAACAATAAGCCTGGGTTCTCATATGTTTTTTTTCTTCTGAATAAAACAATAAGCTCGGGTTCTCATATGTTTTTTTCTTCTGAATAAAACAAAAAGCTTGAGTTCTCATATGTTTTTTTCTTCTGAATAAAACAATAAGCCTGGGTTCTCATATGTTTTTTTTGGTTCACAAAGGCAATACAAATTTGAAGTGTAATTTTCTATATCACCTTTATCATTAAAAAAATTAAAGTAAAACCAGAAATAAAAAAGGGGAAGTCCTCTTTAAGACCTAGTACTGTTGATTATCTGGCAGGGGGTAACTGGTCAATCAAGGCAGCTTTAGAACACCATAGCCCATTCACTTTAAAATATGCTGAGAACTGTGAAGACCTCCAGCCGCTGTTGGTCTATAATCAACTGCATTTGGTTGACTGAGTAAGACTGAATGGTGAGGAATGTGTGATTTTTCAGTCGTACTCAGTCAACCAACTGCAGATGACTATAGACCAACAACAGCTGGAGGTATTCACAGTTCTCAGCATATTCTAAAGTGACAGAGTTATGGAGATTTAAGGTGCCTTGATTGAACATTTCGCCCGACCAACACTTTGCCAAGCATTTACTGCTAGATAATCAAAAGTACTAGGTCTTAAAGAGGACTCCTCCCCTTTTTATGTTTTTACTGTCATTTTTTTAATGATAGAGGTGATATAGATATTTACACTTCAAACACAAATTATTCCTACAAGAACAATTCGTACATCTCATATACATGGTAATTTGAAATTCTGCACCAGTCAAGTATGCCATGTTCTCATAACATGGTAAAAAAACTAAAGATAATATAAAGCTAAAGTGAAATAAAAATATAAAAGAAAAGTAATTCAAGAAGTGTGGAAAGTAAAATGACCATGCGAATGACAAAAGGCAGTTCCTGGTATACACCTTCCTTTCCCCAGTAACCCTCCTATTACATAAAGTGGTAGAATGCATCGCTCACTGTGAGCCATAACCGCACATGCGCAGTAGAGAGTCTCTACTGTGCATGTGTCGTTTTGCACACAGGGAGCTTTGCTGTGAGCCGTCTGGAGCTCCCTGATAAGGATCAGCGAGTTCAGCAAGTCTCTGCTGAGCATGACTGCAGTCATGCGCATAGAGACTCACTGAACACGCTGCCCCACTCCGGACGGCTCACGTCCTGTCTCTGCTCCCGGCTCCGGGGCAGCAACCGGGACAGCTGGGTGCACTTTAGCCCGTGTATATGGGCTTTCATACTAGTTGCTACATAAATCAGATTCTTTTATATAGTTTTTCAATTTTGCAAAGTAGGTGTGTCACATTGTTTCCAAAAAAAACAGAATAACTCTTCTGGCTACATTTTGAAAATGTTGTAACAGAGAGTTCTAATAAATTTTGAAATCATAGATGTTTTGTTTAACATAATAACCCATGGAACTGTGGGGACTTGCATATATATATATATATATATGGATGTAAATTTGCTAATAATCTTTAACACGTAGTCCCAGTAAGATTTAAGTGTGGGACATGGGTATGTTGTTAGGCTATGCCTTAGCCAGAAGGTCTAAGGTTCTCTACTATCAAAAAGAGGATTTCTACTGTTAAAATATTTGAAGAGGATCTATCTGTTAATACTCGAACATAAGCAAATCCAATAATCCTTACTCAGTGACAGTCACAATTTTTTCTCCCATGCCAACATTCAAATCATTTTTTCTTTTTAAATATTGCATTTTTTTTGTTTGTTTTCTTTTTATCAGGATAAATATATTCAACGATTGTACGATCCCTGAAAATATCTTCTTTCTGTTTACAGGTTACAATTAAATTTGCACATTTTCTATATGTCCAGTTTTCTTTTTTTGTCTTTTTTCTTTTTTAATCTAAAATGCCTCAAAGTTATGTGATGTTATTATATTATCTCCCTGGACTATCTGGCATAACCTGAGATTGTTGTATATTTTTCTTGTTCTTTAATACAAGTTTCTCTCATCCTGGTCAGAAGTGTAGATGGGCTATGAAGTCAGGAGGAGATCTGGAAGAAAATATTACCTCTGTTTATGCATCTATCACATAGAATCAACTGTGTAGTGTGTTTGAACCTTGATATGTAATTTCGGTATCTAGGTTAGTTTAGTTAGTTGAATTAACCCCCGTGCAGTGTTCTTTTATTTGTATCCACAGCTTATTTGTTTGATTTTCAAACCAATCTGCAATGTAAAGAGTCTTGAGTATAATATACATAGGTGATCCTAATTGTTGTGGACATAGTGCTGAGTTTAATTTTGTGGGACCCTCTATACCATATATAAGAACTAATCAGTTTTTGAAATGTCATAATATTAATTTTAATAATAGTAATCATACCTCCCCATGAGACATTAGAGCATTTTCAATTATGCATGTTTTTTTAATGACAATTGTGATATTATCATGGGGGGTAAACTTGATACCTAAACAATTAATAAATTTATTTTGCCAAGAAAGTGATTTTGTTGTAATTTCTAAATAATTAGTTTAAGTGTGCATAGGTTTAAAATTTCTGTTTCAAGTTTATTTATTTGAAAAATAGACAGGCCCACAGAACTATTAATTTCTCCATCAAAACCTTGCATGAACTCTTTAGCACAGAGGGCTAATTTATGTTCAGTGTTTCTTTTTATGTATAATTGCATGTGATTATTATTCTTAATGGAGTTAAAGCCAGGGCCTCCATCATCAGCATAAAAATCAAGGGGTACAAAGGACAGCCCTGTCTCATCCCATTGAACTGATTAAATGTTGGGGAATTACTTTTGTTTACTTTAATTTTAGCTGTCAAGAAGAAGTATAATGTCATTAAATATTCTAGGAACACAAGAGTAAATCCCATGACCTGGAGTCTTGACAAAATAAAATCTCAATAAACCCTGTCAAAAGCATTATCTACACCAACCAATAATAATAATGTTGCTGTTTATATTGCGATGCTTTGTATGTATCGGATGTATTAAGCTAGCTTCTCCCTCAGTAAAATGACAACCTAGTTCAAATCTATTAGTGTGGGAAGAATTTGTTTCAGTTGGTTCACCATAATTTTTGAGTACATTTTAACATCTACACTCAATAATTACACTGGGCGATAACTATTACATTATGTTGAGTCCATTCAGGGATTAGGGATTTATGTCAGTTGGAGCTCCAACATATTTTTTGCTATATGTTTTTCTATAGGGAACATAATAATCAAACTTGTCGGTACCCTTCAGTGTCCTTTAGTACATAAGTAAAAAGATATAGCAATCAGATTCTTAATCTTTGCAGCAATGTAACCTCGAATTATGCCACATACAACAAATCTGCCATGAGATGTAGGATAAAAAAGGATATGCAGCTTTTGGCTCTCAATGGATCCAACTTCTCCTTCACTACCACAGACCACAGACCAAAGAATATGAAATACAAGCCTAACACTGGCCCCTCTTAGATATAAAGGCAACCTCAACTAACTTGCAGCCTCTCTGCTCTTTCCCGCCTTATATAGGGAAGTTATAAAATGTCTCAGCTAGGAATTGGATCAAATCCATTTGGAATGTTTGGTAGAAGTGGGCCTTGCACCCATCTGGACCCAGATATTTCCCATTGGGAGTTTAATATTTCTTCTATCAAAATAGGGTGGATTTAACTTCTTTTTAGTTACCTGGTATAGTTTGAATAGTTTGTCTTTTTTCAGGTAGTTATGGATAGCCTCTGAATTGGCTTTGGAAAGGAATTATTCAGGTTGTAGTCAAGGCCAGATTTACATTCCAGGCTCCCCTAGGCAAGGCACTCTGGGCACCCTTAGCTCCGCACATGGCCACATCCCACTTCTCACATGACCACGCCACCAGTCTCATCCACTGTTTCCTGGCACAGAATATACATTTGGCCTACAACAAGCAAGGACATAACAGCTTTTACTCCTTGGTTGCTAGAGAAGCAATGCTTTGGAGATCTCACAAGCATCCAAGGGGTTAAATAATAGCCTTTAAAGGGATGTGTAAGCTACTGCATGGATACAGAGATTGCTCTGGCCCCACCCACAATTCAGAATGTGGGTGTGGATAGCACAGCTGAGGAGCCCCTCAAAATCTGGAGCTCTAGACAGGTGCCTAGTCTGCCTATAGGGAAATCCGGCCCTGGTTGTAGTGCTTTCAAAGTAATTTGGCATATATCTCTGCAATTTAAAAGCTATATTGTGTAACTACGCCCTCCTCATTTTGAAGTTGGTAGGTATATGTTTTAGATTTCTGCTTCCTAGTTAGATTAGCAGCCATCTTACCAGAACATGTTTAATTTTAAGGGTTTTAGTATTAGTATACTAAGTAAAAATGTTTTAATCATTATTTCTGCTATTGGAGCCTTGATTTGTGCCTGTTTACTTTTATTCCCTAGGGTTTGCAATATATAAATAGGGAGTCAATTTTAGCCATTTTATGCTGTTTAACATATGCAGCCCATTCTACAAATTTCCCTGCACTACATGGATACGCAGATACTATTATCCACTTGTAAATACCATACTGTTTTATGACTTCATTAATTTGAAGGACCACTGTAACGTCTCAAAGCAGTGAATCTTTTAAACACCATGGGCTGGATTCAAATGCAGGAGATAAATGCTATCTTCTGTGTTATAAAAAATATTCCTGTTGAAGTCTATGGGGATACAGGAGATAAAAGAAGAGATACAATTAGCAAAATTAGAGTAAGTGTGATTGGTGTATGATCTGACTGCACTGTATGTATTCTTGTCCAATTAATAAGAAATCAATTCTAGAATAGGTTTTTGTATGTTGGAATAAAAGGTGATATATTTCTGTTTTCGGTGTAGTTTACTCCAGGGGGGTGATTCACTAAGCGGTGATAAAGAGGTGATAAAGTGGAGATGACTTCTCCAGTTTATCACTTCTCCAATTCCTATGTTATTCTATGGAGCCTAGGCACAAATATTTCTTCAACTTTGGATATCTTAGTGAATAGACTCTATAGAATAATAGGAACTGGAGAAGTGATATCACTGGAGAAGTCATCTACACTTTATCATCTCTTTATCACTGCTTAGTGAATCTCCCCCCAGATGTCTATAACACAGTTTTCTAGACATTTGTTTACTGAGTAAATGATTTTTAGGGGCTGAAGAGTTTCCTGAAGATGTATCTAGTTTTGGTAGAATCGTTATATTAAACAGCCCTAATTCACTCAAAGCATGTATTACAAAATAGTATTGGTCTGCATTAGTGCTGTACATACCAGCTACCTATTGAACTGGTCACCTCTCCTATCATAATGCAATAGAGACCCATGCTTTTTTCTTTTTTGTATCAATAATTTTAAAACAAAAATGCCATTATTAATCAAAATTCTATTTTTTATTTGAACTGATAAAGAAACCTAAGGGGTAGGCCTTTGCATTAAAGGGACACTAACACCTAACATGTATCCGAGGTTACACACACTTAAAGAACTTGTACTCCATGCTAGACTGTGTAAAAAAATATTTATTTCTTTTCCAAGGCCTAAAATCTACTCTTACATATGCACCGTGGGGGCTCCTCTTTCTGCTTTTTTCCATGGCTACAATTATCATAGGAATCTTGATAGATTTGTCTGAAGTTATGGTGTTTTATTGTTTGCACAAAGGCATAAAATCATGTAACAGCCTTTCAGAGCAGGATGTTTGCTCTCTACTGGGGGATTTGCATATAACTGCAGATTGGGCAAACAAATGGAATATGACATGTAATGTGGGAAAGTGTAAAGTTATGCATTTGGGACAAGCAAATCGTAATGCTGCTTACGAACTTAATGGATTCATTCTTGGAGACTTGTTGCTAGAGAAAGACATGAGGATCTTTGTAAAACTTGAGAACACTGATCAGTGTAAAACAGCAATAGCAAAAGCAAACAAAGTAGTCTTGCACAAAAAGGGGTATGGAAGCAAGAGTGTATAACATAATTTTGCCACTCTACAAATTGTTGGTAAGATCCCACTTCAAATATGCAGTACAGTTTGGGCACCAGTTCTGAGAAAGGATTTTCTAGAACTGGAGAAGGTGAATTAAAGGAATGGAGGACTTCACGTATGAGAAACATCTAGACAAACTTGGCTTATTTACTGTAGAGAAATGATGCCTAAGAGGGGATTTTGTTACATTGTATCTGCAATGTCAATACAAGGATCTACGCTAGGGAGCTTTTCATTCCAAGGTCAGATCAAATCACTAGGTTCCACTTATGATTCGAGAAAAGGATGTTTCAGCAGAGGTAGCTTTTTTTTACAGAAAGGTCTGTTAAATTGTGGATTTTGTTTTGCCAAGGATGTGGTAATGGCAGATATAATGGATACATTTAAGTGAAGATTTATTTCAAGAAGGCACATATGGGGTTATACTGTGTATTAGAAGGTAAAACAGAAACCTCCAGTAAATAGACAAATACTCATTTTTGAGGCAGGAAGGCTTATATAATTTTCATTTTTCTGGGTAATGATTGAACTTGATGGACTTGTGTCTTTTCCCAACTTAATTTACTATGTTATTATGTAAGAGTAGTGGGCACACACTATCACGGTGCCCGTGCTATTGCTGGTGACATTCTGACAGTGCTACTTCCTGATGCCTTTTATTGGTTGGTGTGGCTCTATAACAGTCATAAATGCGAGTTAATGTCTGCCTCCACCCCTACACTTGACCCCTTCATATAAACATTATAAATATAGCAGTTGGCAGGCTGGCCTGGGGGGGGGAGCATATTATTGTTTTACCATCTTGGAAAACTTCTGAGGATGCCCCTGGATAGAGGGCTTGGATCCCCTGCTGTCTGTTCACTCTGTCTAGTTGTGTATCTGCACAACTAGTGAGGCATCTACATTAGTGAGGCTTTTCATTGATGTAGCTCTGTGTTGCTTCGATTAGGATTATCACAACCTTAAGGGAGGTTTTGTTTCCTTAAGCACTGCATATAATGTTTAAGGTATCTCTTGTGCTATATTGTTAAAACTCATAGATCCTGGAAATTTTGCAAGAAAATATTCCTGAAAGGAAAATTCTCAATATGTCTTGCTTTCTTGAGTACTCCATCCTTTTAGTAAGCTTATTGTAGGCAACATACCACTTATTTCTGTATGCAGTCAGTGCTTTCTTTGAGTGATTCCAGTGTTTAAGCACCCTGTGTGTCTGGTTTATTCATATATCTGCTGGGTCATCCAGGGCCTCTACTGTCAGAATTAGATCTGGTTACAGATTATTCAATGATATACTCTTTATCAGCAGATTGCATCTTCTGCCGCTATTTTCCACATCATCATGAAGTTTAAAGCAGAACTATCACCTAAAACCAAGGTTTTACCATGCATTTTAATGTTTAACCAGACCTTAGTGCTGCGTATGTGTGTTCTTCAAGTTGCCTGGTAGTGAAGATATTTGCCCTGCAAAATCGGGCACTTCCGCGTTCTACGGTACCCTGTACCATCTCAGGACTTCTCAGATGCCCCAGGGAGCGCGTTCACTCTGCCCTTCGAAGCTGGATTCCTGTGATGTAGCGTTACAGCAAACTCCATTTACAATACTCCTGAGGTTGCAACCTGTAATACAACTATATACAACCTCAGTAGCATTGTAAACAGAGTTTGCTGTAACGTTACAATACAGAAATCCAGCTTAGAAGAGGAGCGTGAACAGGCTCCCTGGGGCAGCTGGGAAGTCCTAAGACGTCATGGAGTCCCGCAGAACGTGGAAGTGCCCAATTTTACAGGGCAAATATCTCCACTACCGGGCGACTTGAAGAACACAAACACACAGCACTAATGTCGGGTTAAACATTAAAAAGCATGGTTTTAGGTGAATCTGATGCACCTGTGTGTATTTTTCTTTTTGAACATAGGGGAATAGAGATAGTTATGACACTGCTATTTATGTGCTGAATACAGAGTGACAACCTGCATATTTCTCCTGTTGATTCAATGAGAATCTCTCTAAAATGGGGCCATCTTAATGCACCACCAATCCATGCACCGGACCCCTCACAAGTTAATTTTAAAAGTAATTAAAAACTGCCTGTGATAACTATTATATTATAATGTCTAGTCATTTTTTGTAGGCTCTTTTTTTGAGAAACTAAGCATTATTTTTCAAACTGTAAGCTAATGAATCCTAAATATTGAGAGGCACAAAGAATGAACAAAAACAAATATTGATTGCTTGAAGGCCAGTTGCCAATCAGAAGAATACTATTTTGGCTCTCTAGTGCAGTACAGAGGATCTAATCACACCCAAAAGGGCAGGCCAGCTTTGAAATGACAGGCAACTCCTTTCTATACAGGAATACCTGCTAACCCTAAACATATGTTTCAGCCTTGTTTAGGCCTCATCAGTGATTATACAGCTGATTTCCTTAGTCACTGAGAGCATGATGTCCACTTCTGAATTACCCTTTAACTTTATGATGATATCCCAAGGGTTTTCAAAATCAAACCAAAGTATGTGATAGGCTCTGAGAATGAACAAAAACAAATATTGCTTGTCCTATAGCTAGTTACAGCTCAGAAGCATCACATTTTTTAGCTTTTTAATGCTGTTAAAGAGGAAAAATTAAGCTAATATACAACCTTCTATGCTTTGTACTAGATCATACAGCATTCGCTATGCAATGAATTAATTTAGGCTGCTACCCCACATTAAGGTTGTTACTAATTGCAGAGCGGGTGGAAATGTTAGTTCACATAGATAAATCAATGGAAATGTTGAGAGTGCAGTTAATGTGCTCCAGAATTACTCCTATATGTCTTTATACATGAGATACAGTATGCCTTTTCTCTCATACATAGCATTATGAATATTGGTCATATATTTCCAACAGATCAGTACAAGTTACATTGACACTTCTACTGTATTGATATATTTTGATCTTTTGTACTGATTCTACAAAGCAGGATACAATATCAGGTCAGCTGAAACAAAAATGCAACAGGGATGGGCAACCCAACACCCTCCAGCTACATTTCCCATTGCCTGCCGGGGAGGATGGGAATTGTAGTCTTCAGGTTGCCCAACCTTTGTATAGAATGCAGGTACAGCTCAAGATTAGAAGGCAAATTATTCATTACTAGTGCCAGGCAGCAACAGCCGTAGTAGAGACTGCCCGTGCCGCGGCTGATACGGAGCGGGGTGCTCTGAATTTAGACCGTAGTTGGACCTCCCGCTTCATTATCAGCCATGGCGCGGGAAGTCTGTACTGAGCATGACTGCAGAGTGCGAAGCCGACTGTACTGTGCATGACAGCTTCTGACAAACATACATTTTGTGAATTATTATATAGGATTCCACCACAGCACTCTCGTTTACAGACCATAAAGGTAACGTATACATAGGTAGCTTGACATTTTCCTGTTGATGGGATTTTAGAGAAATAATAAGTAAGGGGTTAACCCTTTCAGTGTCAGAGAGGTAAGCAATGCATTGCAAAAGCAATACATTGTCTACCCCTCTGGCACTGAAAGGGTTAAGTATAAGATGTACCTAAATAATAATCCAGAGTTTGTTCATAATTGTTGACCTTAGTTTGGTCTGACCACTTTATTCATCAATTGCAGCTCATTTCCTGCCATACTCTTGCTCTAGAGTTTTACAAGCACTCTTAAAGGCGTTTCTTCATTGAGTTGAATGAACTTAATATAGGTTCCATCAATCTATTTATCTTAGCTCTTTTCTTTAGAATGTGTTCTCATATTATTAATTTGTTCTAGGAAAAAAATGTTTATGTGCTGTATTTCCACCCACACATTTGAGATGGATGAGTGGTATATTAGATAAATATGTAGGATGAAGATGACTAATAGCAGGTATAAAGCAAATGTACTCTTCTTTTTCAAATATATGGTAAAGATCTCAAAAGGCAACGATCACGTACATTGAGTTTTATTGGTAGGTCTGCTTTCATGGTGGGAGATTGCAGATGAAGATGGGATTGCATTCTGAGCCTTGGCTGACCAATGAGAAAGTAGAAGGGGTGTCTCACAAGAGGCACCCTAGGCTCCCTAACTCGTCCTATGAGAACTGCAAGATTAGAATGATCATAGTTCACTCTCATTGGGGTTTCACTACAGCTTCATAAACACAAGTGAAGGGCTTCCAAGTCTGACACTAAAGGAGCAATTCTGGAAGCGAAAGAACTGCAGTTCTGGAGCAAACCAACTGCGCATAGGGGACAAATGAAAATTGCTCTTGATTTAAATTAGATTTTTAACCTCAGGAATGATAGAGAGCTCACCAAGACAGGTTTCCAATGCATTTAGAATACCTGTCTAGCATTCAAGGGGTTAAAAAAACCCATTCAAACGAATGTTAATTTGTCCCCTATGGTCAAGTTGGTTTGCTACAAAATTTAACACCTTAAGCGCCTATAGAGGCTGTGTGGTAGCTCTGAAGTCTGTAGTTATGAATCACAGATTCCTTGGTTTTATTAACCCGTTGAGTGCCAGAAGGGTACATAACACATAAGCTCACTGACAGCTAAGGAGGTCAGTTTTCTGACCCTCCAAAAGTCTGGCGTGAGTCGTATTGGGGCTGCCCAGATCAGCCACAGGCTTTTTACAAAGTCTGCTCCCATAAAACATGGGATTATAACCAATGGTATGTTAGAAAGGTCTCCATTGTATTGGAAAGCAATGTATTGGGATCTAATATTCAATAGGTTAAAAGATCCTTTATCCGTTAAAGAAACAGAGGTGTATGTAACATATTATAAAGTAATATGCTGTACAGCCATTTGGTTCTTAAATAGTTAAAATCAGTGAGAATTTTAAGTTGTACCACAATGTACATTTGGTTTGTTCCAAAGTTGCACCTATTTAGCTTGATGAACAGGACCTAAAAATGCTCATGTACTAAAAAAGACCTGGAGCAATTCTGGAGAAAACCAACTGGAAAGAAAAATGACCATTTATTTAAATTAACCCCTTCAATGCTAGAGACATCTCCAATGCATTGCAAGTGGACTTCTCTAACATTTGAGGTATTAAAATCTCCTTAACTCTGTGAGAATCTGTGGCATGTGTATTTGTCCCATTGTGCTTAAAGTGTAACTTTCACCTGCTATAAAGGCACCCTGCAATAATTAAGCAGGTAGTGACTAGCATTATAATATACATATGTTACCTCTGAAATGTAGCCCATTATAAAGAAATCCTTTATATTTTAGGAGACCGGAAGCCAGGCATCAGTGCAGACATCTTGTCTGGGCGCCTGTGCTGTCAATCCCGATCTATCTATTGAGAAGCACTGCAGTTACCACAAGGTAATCCAGAAAGGACTGACGGTGCAGGAGCGCAGACTGCACTAACCTGCCCGTCAGTCTCCTACGGTAAAGAATTTCTTTATAATGGCCTACATTTCAGAGGTAACATATGTATTATAAAGATAGTCGCTACCTGCTTAATTATTGCAGGGCGACTTCATATAGGGTGAAAGTTCCACTTTAACTACTTGGATAACCTCCTGTGTGTTGGCCCAGTGGGATCTGGTGTTTGTGGCTGTTTACTCGAGACATTCAGATTGGTGGCTGATCATTCTTGATGACAACATGACAGAGGGACTGACATGTTGCCTAATTTTTCTGGGAATCGAGTTTGATTCAGAAAACATGGAGTGCAGGCTCTCGGTTAATAAGCTTGAAGATTTGAGGGAGGAAGCGAGGAAGTTTTAAGGAGCAAAGAAGGTTACATTGCAGCAGTTGCAGTCCTTCCTTGGAAAGTTGAACTTTGTCTTTTGGATTATACCAATGGTTAGAGTATTTTAAGGTGTCTGGCTCAATCTACTATAGGGGTGAAGCAGAGACACCATTTCATTCAACTGAAATCAGATTTGAAGGAAGATTTGAAAGTCTATAATGAATACCTTGAACATTACAACGGGAGTCCATTTTGGCAGACACCTTTGGTACAAATGTAAAGTTGCATTTGTTTACAGATGCAGCAGAGTCTCTGAGTTTTGGTGCAATTATTTGTCTACTAAATCTGGCCCAGTAATTGGTTGTTATAGTGTTAGTCCTCACTTGTATGAACTTGAATATGACATGCAGTGCTTTGCATTTACCAGGTTCTAACAATTTGATTGCTGGCACATTGTCTCGCTCTCAGTGTGACAGCTTCAGGAGGCTGGCTCTAGAAATGGACCTCTTGTGACATCACTACCCAGACTACCTATGGGAGTTGAGATTTCTGAAGGTACCTCTTGAGTTATGAGGTGCCTCTTTTTTGTTTAGCTTTTTTTGTTAGCTTTCTTCAGGGCTCTGAGGATTGACAAATTAGTCAGCAATAGTAGGGATCATTCGGGTGAGTCCATGAGGGAGGATGTCATACTTAGAGATAACATTCTCTGTTTCTGATCCAGTGATAAAAGAGAGAGACCAGCTTAGCAATGGTAAACATGTGGGACTGAGAGTGGTCGGCGGTTTGGTAATATGTATGGTGCATTTAGCAAGGGGGTTCTTCCTCGTTAGGCTAGCGGGAGTAGGTCCAGTGTCAGTACATGATGTTCTTCTTAACCTTTAAAGGGATAGTAATACTTCATTTTATCTTTATTTTATTTTGTAGGCATTAAAAAACATGAAGAACGATATAAGTAACATAGTAACATAGTAATTTAGGTTGAAAAAAGACTTGCGTCCATCTAATTCAACCTTTTTTACCATCGTTGATCCAAAAGAAGGCAAAAACCCCCCCCCTTAATTAGTAATTTAAAATTCTGCCTTGAATGGGGGAAAAAAAAATTCCTTCTTGATTCCAAATGGCAATCAGATTCCTCCTTGGATCAACAAGCCCCAACTAAATATTCATCCCAATACTAACGTACATAGCCCTCTATTCAGTTAAGATAAGGAAAAACCTGAAAAACTTGTCAAGGGGGGCAGGGCTTTCATTGTTCTCATAGGAAGAAGATTGTCCCCTTCTGTTATCTGTCTGGTCTATGGACTGGATCCCAGATCTGAGAAGAGATGACTTACACTAGGTAAAAGGGGCGGGAGGGGAAACTTTGCTTGTGAATATCTCTCAAACCATAAAGGTTTGAGAGATAAGACTTATATCATTCTTTGTGTTTTTTTTAATGCCTACAAAATAAAATAAAAATAAAACGAAGTGTTACTATCCCTTTAAGGCCCCTTTGGTCCTTAATGGGTTACATAGGTGTATGAACTCTGCCTGATTAATTTTTAAAAAATGCAAATAACTGTCATGTTTTCCTCCACGGTACATAACATTCAGAGAGATGTTATCTCTTGAACAAAGGCACACAGGCAAAATTCAGAGGGGCCATTAGAATATTCTTGGCCATAGTAAGTTAAGTGTTAGTATATCATTTGGAGATGTTAGTTTCCTTTAACTATGATAGAAAAGTATGCTTCCAGACTGTAATGCTTACATGGAACAAAAGTGGCTATACATATATACACACACACATATATATATATATATATATATATATATATATATATATATATATATATTTAAAAGCACTGAACAAAATGCCCCAGTGCAAAAAGATGTTTGCAGTTAACGAGCCGCAGTGGCCAAGCACAACACTGAGCTCGGAGCTGCCCTGGCAGGACAGGGTGTTAGCTGCTGGAATTATGAGCAGTGAAAAAGTGTGAGATTAAACACTAATCCTGATGGCTCTATACTTCAGTGCAGATGTTTCCCTCATTCATCCCACAGGAACAACTGCGAAAATTCCAGCAAGTAGTGTCAGAAACAAACCATTAATATGGAGGAACACGCACTCTCTTACCTTATTGCACTGGACATAAACGCCCATATATATAAAAGCAAACTGGAATGAATCAACTGCACCATAGGGAACAAATACAAATTCCTAAATTCCCATGAACTTGAATTGTGATTTTTAACCCTTCAATACTAGGGAGGTCTCCACTGCATTGCTTCACAATGCATTGGAGACTTCTCTAGCATCTATGGGGTTAACAGCCCAATTTAATGTAAAAGGGACGGTAATACTTAAAATGTAAAAGAAAACTATGTTGTAGGGTTTATCCCCCTGAGTTAAACAAGGGTACTCCCACTGCTGAAAGGTGTTTTATTCAAAAGTTATTACAGCACAAAGTAGAATTTTTTTTAGGTGCAATATTTCAATGGCCTGAAACTGTACGGTGGTGCTGTTGCTACACCATCCTATGGAGATTTATGGTCAACTGAACAGAGCTGCCCATAGGATGGTGTAGCAACAGTGCCACTGTGCAATTTCAGGCCACTGTGATATTGCACCTAAAAAATTCAAGTTTGAGTTGTAATAACTTTTGAAGAAAAAAAACACCTTTCAGCAGTGGGAGTGCCCTTGTTTTACTCATAGGGATAAACACTCTAATATACATTTTTTTACATATTAAGCATTACTATCCCTTTAACAGGAAATCTTTATTTTCCCCTATAGTGCATTTGGTTTAATCCAGAATAACTCCAGTTTGCATTTATAAATATGGGCCATAGGGTGTTATGTATAAAGCCAACCTGGAGCAATTCCGGGGGAAAACCAGCTGTGCCATTGGCAAAAAAATAAACATTGTCAAAATTCCCACTGATTTAAAATGGGATTGCAATCACCTGAATGTATTGGCAATCTCTCTAACATTCAGAGGGTTTAAAAACCCATTTAAATCAATGACGACTTTTATTTGTTCACTGTGGTGCAGTTAGTTTGTCCCGGAAATGCTTGGGTTTTGTTTTCTATCCAAGGCCCATATGTCCACATGTTAACCCTTTGAGTGCCAGAGGGGTATTGCTTAGCAATGCTTTAGATACCCCTATGGTACTCAAAGGGTTAAATACCTAACCTGTATGTAGGGTGCAGACCAGCCTTATTTCTCAGATGTAAAAAGAATACTACAAAACATACATGACACCCATTTAAAGGGATAGTAACCCTAGTGCAGAATATGTCAACTCAAATTGCCTATTTTTTTTTTTTTTTTTTTTTCACTTTTCACCTTCACCTATTTTTCTAAACATTTATGAGATACCTGGATTTTTTTCCAAGCCTTCTTTCAAGGACTGGGAAAGAAAGTGTAGTGTTACAACACAGATGATATACAATGTAAACAGATACACAGCACCTTGTATTGCAGGCTAGTGTTATATTGCATCACTGTTCTGCAGGATAGTGTTATATTGTATCACTGTACTTCAGGATAGTGTCATGTTGTATCACTGTACTGCAGGATAGTGTTATAGTATATCACTGTACTGAGGATAGTGTTATATTGTATCACTATTCTGCAGGATAGTGTTATGTTGTATCAATGTACTGCAGGATGGTGTTATGTTGTATCACTGTACTGCAGGATAGTGTTATCCTGCAGTACAGTGATACAACATGACACTATCCTGCAGTACAGTGATACAATATAACACTATCATTGTACTGCAGGATAGTGTTATGTTATATCACTGTACTGGAGGATAGTGTTATATTGTATAACTGTACTGCAGGATAGAAGTTAACAGACACTTCTTTCCTGTATATAGTGGTATGGATTCTCCTAGCCTTTACATCACCCCTTAGGGTATCACTGTACTGCAGGATAGTGTTATATTGTATTACTGTACTGCAGGATATTGTTATATTGTATCACTGTACTGCAGGATAGTGTTATGTTGTATCACTGTATGGCAGGATATTGTTATATTGCATCACTGTACTGCAGGATAGTGCTATATTGTATCACCATACTGCAGGATAGTGTTATATTGTATCACTGTACTGTTTTCATGTTGACATTCCATATCAATGTAGCCTGAGAGGTAAAAAGGCAGTTTATGTCTTTATATCTACCATCTACTTAAAGGGGAACATTCACATGTTAAAAAGTTTTGTCCATTGTCTTAAATTAGCCCAAGTATATTACCAGTGGTATTTAATTTTTATTTTACCTACCTAGTGTTTAAGATATGGAGATTTAAAATGTGCCACTTCCGCATACTTCGGCACACTGTATGTGTGACACCATGCCGCAGGACTTCCTACCTCCCCCCCGCTTCCCTTCATAGTTGTATTTATGTGGGCTATCATTACAGCAAGCTCTGTTTACCATGATACTGAGCTTGGCTCCCATCAATACTTTAGATTGTAAAGTGCTGTGTACACTATATAAACATACTAGTATAAAAGCCTGTGTACACGGGCCAAGGTCCGGGTGATGTTAACCCTTTGAGTGCCAGAGAGGTACGCCCCTCTGGCACTCAAAGGGTTAAGAGGCCAGTCCTGCTCTGTGTCCTCCTGCTGCTTCACTGGCGGCACACACAATGCAGTCATGCTCTGTAGAGAGAGTTCAGGCAGTCTCTACTACTCATGACTGCTTCGGACAAACATTCTAGTGTTTTATTATATAGGATTAATTCATTCAACCATTCAATATTGGACTGAACATTTTTCTTATGGAATGACATGTTATAAAGAAAACCTCAAAGTGTAATCAGCTTGGGGCCTGGAAAAGTGACATGTATGAAGCTGTTGGTTCAAATGTTACCCATATCACACATACCGGGGTGGCAAACCTGAGACTCTCCAGCTATTGTAGACTACAACTTCCATCATCCCTACCACCACCAGCTAGCAGCTGTAAGGGAATTATGGGAGTTGTAGTCCATAACAGATGGAAGGCTTCAGATTGCCCCCTCCTGACATACAGTACATGTATTGCGTTATACTCACAGACACACACACACACAAAAGCACAAAAGCGTGGACTGACACAGAGCACTGATTTATTGTCTTACGTGTTCATTTTCTGAACATGAAATACACTTTTAATGAACACTGGGTCATTTCAGGGGAATCAAAAACCAATAAACCATTCTTCTGTCTGTACCCACAATCCTGATTTAATGGTCTTGTTATATAGGGTCTGGACTCAGGACCCACTACACGTCAGCGGTATAAAATTTCCTGTAGCCTATACAGCCTCTTATAAAACCTCAAGTCTTTTGGCTGGCCAAGAAACCTGCTAAACACAGCACTTCATTTCCAAAATCCTGCAGGGACATTCTATATGTTGTAACCCTGGATAAAGAAATTAATGTTACTCTATAAATTATAATGGAGCAGCTGGACCACATAAAAGTAAAATATTAACAATCTGCCTGGGTTAACAAAAAAAAGCAAAAAAACAGTCGTAACAAACTCTGAGGATATTTATCAAAGTCTCCTGGCTGGAAGAACAGGGAAACTGGTGAAAAGTACAGGGAAGAACCGTATTGTATTAATGGTAAATCTCAGTAAAATGCTCTTTAATGAACTTGCCGTAAATGCATTTTCCACTGGGATTTAGACTAGGAGAAATTGCTTATACTGCTCCAAATATCAGAATACAAGGTCAGCACGAAGACTTGAAGTGGTTCCATGCTCAAAAAAAGAGTGTTATAGGGGAACTATCACCCTGAATAAAGTCTCCCCCCAGCAATCAGGTATCTAGAGATTAGCCGAACAATAGTTGTATTATCCATCATAATTATCGCGTTAGTGAGAAATCTTTCTTCTGTCGAGACTGACGGAGAGGTAATAGCGTAGACATCTTTGCTTAGACATCTGCATTCAAATGCCTCTAAAGCGCTGTTACCTGGCCGTCAGTCTTGGCAGAAGTAGGATTTCTCTGTAACCCGGTAATTATGCTGGTTAGTGCTACTGTTTTTAAGCTTATCGCTAGATACCCAATTGTTGGGGAGGGTACTTTATTTGGGGTGATAGTTCCCCTTTAAATATATTTCTATATATGTATTACTAGTTGTAGAGCTGCGGGGCAGTCATGCACAGTAGAGACTGCCTGCACCGCGGCTGATACAGTGCCAACCAGTCGCAGTGCAGTCATGCTCAGTAGAGACTGCCTGCGCCGTGGCTGATACAGAGCGGTCCCTCTCTGTATCAGCCTCTTCACTGGCAGTCTCTACTGTGCATGACTGCAGCATGTGCAGCAGTCTCTACTGCGCATGACTGTGGCGTTACACACATTTTAGCGAATTATTATATAGGATTCTTATTGTGGCCAAAGTTCTAAGTCATCTGGCCAAGTAAGTCCACCCAAAGCCTCAATGAACTGAGCATGCTCAGTCCAACTGAATTTAATGTCAAAGGCAGGCAACTGCACATACTCACTTAGTGAGGATGATGCACTGAAAAGGACTGGTGCAATTCTGGGGCAAACCAACTACACCTACTGATTTAAACAGGGCTTTTAACCCCTTGAATGTTAGAGTGGTCTCCTGTGCTTTTGTTTGTAATGCTTTGAAAACCTATCTAGCATTCAAGTGTTTAAAATTACCCCAATTCCCATTAAATCAATCCTTTGAGCGCTAGAGGTGTACACAATGCATTGCGAAGCAATGCATTGTGTACACCTCTGGCACTCAAAGCGTTAAATAAGAATATTATTTTGTCCCATATGATGCAGCTAGTTTATCCTTGAATTGTTCTAGTTACTCTTAGTAAATCAGACTGAATGTGCCTTTGAGCTCTCAATGTATGTAAAGGTGAACTATGCTTACAGAATGAAGTGGTTCTTACTTTATTTAATAGAAGGACTTATTAAGCTTACACTAAAACCACATTTTTTCTCCAGACATAAAAATGGCAAATTCAGGCGGCTTTCCAAAATGCATAGCAGCTCCTTTACATTGCCATGCACATAGAAAATTTCACTCTTGAATATGGCAACTTTCCAGCTGAAATGTTCTCAGAGGATCTGGATAGAACATCTTGAGAGTCAAATAAACTCCAGAATGTTCTGGATCTCCGAACGGCCTGAACTCTGTTATGGAAACTCCAACAATGCTAAGGTGAATGGTCTAATGTGTACATGCTCTTTCAGGCTGGCAAACTGAATCCAGGCAATTAAGAAACAAGTAGAAATAGACAGAATGGGACCTGAAGTGACACTTTCAATCCTAACCAGATGTAACAGTATACCTGTTGTTCCAGAATCCAGTGATTTGTCCATAGTAGTTTGAACGAGAGATGATCAACTCCGAAGAGTGCTGCCAAAGTCGCTGAACTGCCATAATGGTTCAATTTGAAAACTTCTGCCAAACAGCATTTTCTGAGGAACTTTTTTCACCAAAGTATGGTTCTGTTCTTATGTAATCCAAACATTACAAAGGATTCTTTCATGCAGCAGTCCTGTATATCTATTAGAATTTTTGTACACAGAATGTGCACTTGTCTGTATTTACGGAGGTAATTTTAAGTATACCTTTAGTTTAAGCCTATTGGCTATCATGCATAAGTGTAAACAATGTGTATATGATAACACAGAGCAAAAACCCACCCATGCTTCTTTAGAAACATACAAGCATTTCCAGATAATGAAAAGGCATTGCACAGCTATAGATTACAGCAAAATTCTAATGAAATAAGTATTTACAATCTAGCTATCTATCTGTCTATCTATATATCTGTTTATTTATTTATATATTTATATCAACCTGCACTCTTCTTGGTTTGCAGTGGAGGCATTCAGTTATTATATATATATATATATATATATATATATATATATATATATATATATATATATATATATCCAATGTCCAATGATTTGCACTCACTCTGTGAATCAATAATGCCTGGGTGCCGTCCTCTGGATTAATTATAATACACTTCTTAGAAAAGAGAACACACTCACAGGTCCTATTCCAGGTGAAATAAAGTGCTGGTTTATTCATGAATAAACCAGCACTTTATTTCACCTGGAACAGGACCTGCGAGTGTTTTCTCATTTCTAAGATGTATGTATATGCAGAATTCCATAAAGGTTATGTACAATAATAAAAAAAGAGGTCAGGAAACCCATGATCTTTAATCAGGTAACAAGGAAACTTTATCAGCCATTCATAGGTAGTTGCAATGAGCAGCAAAACTTCCACAAATGCTCTTGTGAAAGGTCTGCAGGTGGCTGTATAGGTTACTGTGCAGACCTGGCCTACTACATCTTCAATGTCTTCCTGAGGAACACAATAAAGATGCAGTATTCTGGATTTTGGTGCATTGACACTAGGCAATAGTTGCCCATGGGAAAGGCACAATAGTCAAGCATAGGACCTTTCATAACTGGCAACATAACCAGCTCAGCATTGCTGTACTGGCATTGTCGTATTAAAGGGGCCTTATAAAGGAGACTAAGAAATAACAACCTGTGACTGATATGCTGGATGCAATAATGAAATTTAGGGCTCTTTCACATGGGCAACTTTACAGCACACCTTTGTTGTAGCAACTAAAAATGTTGGTGAATTTTTAGTGTTTTCCCAGGTTCTCAATATAAACAGAAGTAATACATTTGCAGAGACAATGTAACTACCTGTAATACCTATGCTTTTCCAATGTGATTGTATTGAAATCCATACTACATCACTGTAGCTTTAGGAGGAAAGTTGCAGCAAGCTGCTTCTCTCTCCAAGAATTGCAGCACATGTGAAATGCCCAACAGGAAAGAAAGATTCACAACTCAAACCTTATTTTCATGTCACTGAGACAATGTCACCCCTCCTCAAGGTTCTGTTCTGAGACAACTTGTGTTATCTCTCTACACAATAACACTTGGAGATCTCAGTCAGACTCATATATTATCTCTATGCGGATGACACCCAGCTTTATTTATCTGCACCTCAACTGCCTCCTAATATTCAATCTAAACTCACAGATTACCTGGATGGCTCATAGGCATCTCAAACTTAACATGTACAAAACTGAGCTACACTTCATCCCACCTAGATCAGGCCCAGTAGTGCCCATCCAGTTGATAGTAAATGGAACTATTATAAATCCAGTATCAGAAGCACGGTACCTGGTTGATGCTGCTCTCTCATTGTCTCCTCATATTAATGCTATCACCAAACACTTGTGTAACACAGAAAAAATCCATCCTTTCCTCTGTTTCTCCACAATTAAAATTCTTACACAAGCACTCAACCTATCCCATATAGACTATTGCAACTTTCTTCTATGTGGTCTTCCCACCTCTCAACTCCATATATTTCAATCCATACAGAATGCTGCAGCACAAATTACCTTACTGTCATCTAAGTGTGTCCCTACCTCCTACTCCTCCATTCTCACCAAAGGCTGCCTATTAAACTCCAGATGTACAAAATACTGATTCTCTCATTAAACACACTTTTCTACTCTATCCTTTTCTGCATTTCCTCTCTGATCTCAAGCTATAATCCTTATAATCAGCCAATGACATTCTGCTCTCAGCTTATTTTGTGTCTATAGCTCTCTCTCTCATATCAAACCCTTTTCTCACATTGTTCCGTATTTGTGGAATGCTGCAACTCCCAGCCCGTGCCTAGGCCCTGACTATTTACATCCAAGGCACTTAACATTGACTTTATATATGTTTTCCCTATCCCGACCACAAGTCTAGTACTGTATCCCGCACTTAAGCCTTCTGTACCCTGTATGTCTCCCTTAATCACTTTAGATTGTAATTTTTCAAGCAGGGACCCCACTTCGAGTGTTTCACTTTGTAAAGAAACTGTAACCCTGTATTGTATAAACCCTAAATTGTAAAGAGCTGCATATTCGTTCATTCCATGTGAAAGAGGCCTAAATGCATGACTACATGTTACGCAACACTATAGATAATCAGCCTTCTTTCAGATCTTGAGTCAATGTAGTTAGCTGAGAGCTCTTGCTACAGTTATTGGTATTTCACCAGGAAATCAGACAATACCTGCAAGTAAACCTTCTTTAAACCAGGAATACAGTCCCCAATTCTGCCAGAGGCAAGGCGTCCAATGCCGGATGTGGCTCCGATACAAACCAATAGGACCCATTCCTTTGTGTTCTCTTTAAATCTTTGCTCTACGAACTTTATCTGAGAAGAAAATGGGGAATACCAGAAACTGCATCAGATCAACACATGAAAAACAAAACCCAAAACATTATGTTTTACATCCACAGGACATCAAAGGACATTACTTAATTAATGCCTTAAACGGACTATATCACATAAAAAATGTTGTTGCGTTTGAAAGAACTTTATTTGCAATTTTATTCGAAAAATAATGATTATATTATTTGACTTTATATTTTGTGCTGTGTGGGCATCGATGAAAATTAAATTACATGCCGTTTTGAATCTGCATTGATAATCCCAATTATACTTGCCACAGGGAGCTTGTCCCAAACCCACTCCCTTCCATATAGTACTAACAGCACCCTCCTCTTCCTATGTGTCCTAAGTAGCCATCACATGCAGTATCCGATACTGCACCATAAGGCAATTGTATCTTTTCCATATATTTATGGTGTTTTTGAGCCCTCTGTGCAAGTAATCCTACTCTAGCTAAGGATCCCAGATGTTTTCCCCATAAGCGGACTATATTGGGAAATTATACTCCCTGATATCTGGCTTGTTGGAAATAAAGGAGGAACTCGGAGGAAGGATACAGGAGGAAGCTACTTGTACAATATCATGAAAGGAAAACCTACATGGGGTTTGTTCCAGGAGAGCTAAGAAAAGTGAGAGGCAGTATATATAACCTCTCTATCAAGTGAGTGCATTTCTATGAGAGCACAGGGTGCAGGTGGAGGTTTTACTGGTCTATAGAATACTACGCTTAGAAGGACTTCTGCGCTTTTGTTTCTAATCTTGCTTTTTACTGAAGATTGTCCCTCGCCACTCTCCATCCGGACCAGCATGAGAGGAAGTGTGACACAGTTTATGGGACGGGAGGGGAATCCTTTCTGATTAAATTGAGGTTGAACTACAAGCCTGTTAGTATTGAACTCTAGCGCTACGTGGGACAAATAGTATGAAGAAGATTCAAAGCTAAGCTTTGTTACAAGTATTACTATCCCTTTAAAATGTAAATAAAAATATATATTGTAGTGTTTAGCCCCATGAGTAAAAACAAGGGTACTCCCACTGCTGAATGGTGTTTTATTCAAAAGTTAATACAGCTCAAACCTGAATTTTTTTAGGTGCAGTATCACAGTGGCCAGAAATTTTACAGTGGCGCTGTTGCTACACCATCCTATGGACATCTCTGGACAGATGACCATAAATCTCCACAGGATGATGTAGCAACAGCACCACCGTACAATTTCTGGCCACTGTGATACTGCACCTAGAAAAATCAAGTTTGAGCTGTAATAGCTTTTGAATAAAACAGCTTTCAGCAGTGGGAATACCCTTATTTTACTCAGGGGAATAAACCCTATAATATATATTTTTTAAGTATTGCTATCCCTTTAATGTTGATAATAAGGAGAGAGGACTCTCTTGTTCCCCAAGTTTTATATTATTGCTCTAAAATATTGACATGGAGAGAGAGATGGACTGATGACTTATCTCTCTCAATATCAACACTTAATATACAATGTAAGTATACTTAAATGGAAAGAGAGGTCCTGTGGACACTCTCTCCATTGCAACACCTTGCCCACATTGAGTACTCATGGGAGAACAACTCAGGGGAGACACAGTGGACTAGTGAATGCAGATATAGAATGATGTGCCATTTCATACTTATAAAAACTACTGATACTGCACAAAATATGAACTGAAATAATTACAAAATATTTTTCTGATTGTATTCTACCCCCTTCCCCTTTTCCTTTTGTATACTACTCCCATAAACACATTCATTAAAATAACAAACAGACAAGGTAAAAACTGCTAACACAACAGAGATCTTTCAAAATGCACCAGTCGTTTAAAGGGATAGTAATACTTACATTTTACTATCTTGTAGCCCTTAAAAAACTGACTTAAATGAGCCCAGCAGCATCTCTCAAACTTTTATGGTTTGAGAGACATCTGCTTTCAAAATTTTGCTTTTTTCTCTCTCCCCTGACATCAGCGTTCTAGCTAACAGCAGGGGAATCCTAGTCCCTAAGCAAGCGTAGGGTCATTTCAGTGAAGGATTTCTTCTTCCATAACATGATCTTGGTTCTGCTGAAGAGCCTCTGCCCGTCTCGGGATCAGATTCCCCTGCTTTCAGCTAGAATGCTGACGTCAGGGGAGAGGGAAAAAATCAAAACTTTGAAAGCGGGTATCTCTCAAACCATAAAGGTTTGAAATATGCCGCTGGGCTCATTTAATTCATTTTTTAAGGGCTACAAGATGGGGGATAGTAAAATGTAAGTATTCCTATACCGTTAAGGTAATATCAACCCCTTAATGTTAGCTGATGTGCCAAAGGGTATATATCCAAAGCACTGAGAGGATGCTTATGGCATGGGTGGGGAATCACAAGCCTTCCAGCTTTTGTTGGGCTTCAACAATCATGATTTGTAGCCATCCATAAGGATAATGGGAATTGTATTCCAACAACAAGTAAGAGCTGTGGGTTGCTGACTCATGGCTAATGTCAATGGTATTCAATTGTTGGGGCACTGACTGTATGGGGGCTCAGCTCCCATATCACTAAACGCTTGTTGGCTAGTGGGACATGATGGGAGCTAGTTGAACTAACTAACAGCTGGATGTCCAGGAATGGAAAACCACCGACTTATAGTGTTGATGAAAATGTACTGTATCCTCTATTAAATTGGAACTTTCACATAGTACTAAGTCACCATGCATTCATTAAACGCATGGTGACTAGCTTGGAAATCCACATCTTAAATTTAAAAAAAAGCAGATTCTAAAGAAATACTTGCCATTTGGAGACTCACGGGCAGGTTAGTGCTGTCTGCACTGTTTCCTGGGTTCTGGTCTCCAAACAGCAAGGATTTCTTTAGAGTCTGCTATTTTTTAAAGGTAAGAAGTGGATTTCCAAGCTAGTTGCCATGTGCTTAACGAATGCATGGTGACTTAGTAATATCTGAAAGTTCTGCTTTTATGGTTTCTCTGGATCTACCCATACTGCCCCATTCTCATTAGCTATCATACCAGGTGTACATAAGGAACGAAGTATCCAAGGACTGTGGTTGCAATTCCAAATGCCCAAATTCTGTATGTCTTCTTCCGAAACACTTGCATGCTGAAATATTTGCGAGTTTGTGCGAGACACTGCTGGGTCTTGCTCCTGCCGGCAACCTTTTCTTTCTCTTTGTTATAATCAATGGGAGGGGGTAAAAGGGGCTTGAAAGTGAGAGAGAGGAATATCTGTATGAACATGAACACGCTGAGCACTTGGAAAGTGTGCGCCAGCCCAATAGCTTTCCCCATCATTTTCATTAGGAAAGGAAGGCACATCGTAAACACACAGCTGCCACCGGCCACAATGCCATTCACCAAACCCAGGCGCTTCTTGAAGTAGTGACCGAGTATGACTAGCGAGGGCTGGAAAGCGAAGGAGGAACCACAACCAAAGAGTATTCCATAGGTGAAATATCGAACACCAAGGGACCTAGCAGGTGGAACAAGAAAAAAGAACAATTACAGGCCTCCCGTCATCAACAAAGTATAAAAGCACATTTTATATTTAAAGTGCGCCCATCACCCTAAGATAAGGTTAGTTCATTATAAAGAGAAGTAAAAACTGCCTATATGTCGTGTTAGCCATTTGTTTAAACTATTTCTAGATTCTGCAAAATTTGCCTTTATTTGTTGGTGGCACAGAGTGGCACTTTATGCCCAAAAAGTTTGCCCAACGGTAGAAACATCAAATACTTTATTGAAAAAAATGGGCATAAAATACCTTACAAGTTCGTAAGTCATAAATTCAGGTACAATGTTGATGTTTCAGGAAGCCACATGGTGACTGACCAACGCGTTTCGCGTTTACTGCTCTTACTCATGATCAAACTTTACTACTCAGTGTGCTATAATTACTCTAAGTAGAGTCCACACTGCGTTGTGTACCCCTATGATACTCAAAGGGTTAAAGAAAAAATACATAGATAGTTCAGTTCTATGTAAAACAAACTAAATTTGCCTTAGGGAGACATTTCTGCTTTAACTGTGAACCCGAAGGGGGGCACGACACATTGCTTTGCAATGCATTGCAAAACCCTCTGGTTCTCAAGGGGTAAAAATGAACTCTCTTACAAAAAAATAACTCAGTCTGATAAAGTTTTCAAGACAATATGCTAGTCAAACTGACAGTAAAAACAATATAGTATAATTCAGTATGGAGGGTAGGTCCTTGTTTCAGAGATTCCCACTGCATTCAGTGTAAATACAGTCTTAGAGTTATGTTCATGCATTTAACCTTGAACAGCTTGCCCCTTCATACCCAATATATTACTTCTTTAGAACATTATACGTGGCTGAGCCACAGGTGGTATTAATAAGCTTTCAAAATAAATAAATAACACATGATATATACCAATATGGCTACCCCTAGGACTCCCTTTAAAAACGGGAATCAATAAAATGACATTTGTGAGACCAAAATTTAGGGGTCAAAATCTCAGTTTCAGAGAAAGTTATATCTCTCATTAATTGTTACATAATAAATCAATTTTCTCCAGATAATCCTGTGAAAAAATGATATAAGGCTCCATATAAACAGTAATTACATGACTTGTGTAATCATGAAATAATCAGGTGAGGCGATGTTAACTGTGTCATGAGGCCACACCTTTGTGTGATAACCCAACTGACACAACATAAGGAAAATGTTACTTCAAGTTTATAGAGGATACTTTAAAGGAAAAGTAAACTTTAATGAAACAATATATGTGATAGGAATTTTTCTACTGACCAAACAAAACAAAGAGCACTCAAAGTGATGATTTTTAATTTGAAACGTATTACAACTCAAACTTGTTTATTGTTAACAGAGAAATATAGTTTTTAATGGTAGATAAAAACCATATTGGTTCATCCAATATGCCCAATTTTTTCTATCTAGATAAAATGGACAATCTTATATAGTTCTCAGAATATACTTATGTCTATCCCGGTCAATTTTTAATTCCCTTACTGTATTACCCCCTACCACCTCTGTTAAACTGCAATTTTCTATTGTAAACACCAGGGGATGCTGTTTCTATTACACACTATGGAGAGCTATAGTGAATGATCCAATCTCTTCCATAAAAATCTGCCTTTTGGCCACTAGTTGGTGCTGTTGCTAACAGTTAGCTAGCAGTGGGAGTGCCCTTGATTTATTCATCAGAAAAAAAGACACATAACATAAAAAATGCTTACCATTCCTTTAACAAATACAATAGCTAAGATAACAGTTTCCGCCTTATCCCCCTGCCTATATGGTAAAGTTGAACTTTCATACAGTTAAGGGGATATTCATACTTGTTACCACATGTTAATGTATGATAATTGTGGTACATGTGGTGTTTCATATGCTAATTAAGCTTTTCAGTGACATTTCATATTCTAATGAAGCCTTTTCAGTGACGTATCATATGTTAAGATAGGTTTGATTGATGTTTCATATTCATATCTACCATGAGACTTTCACTTTCCCCAGAAATAAAAGTGTGAACATTTCATAAACTATACATCTGCTGGACTTTTGGTTAACGTGATAAATAGGCAGTTCTGAATGAAGTTTCCAGTTATGTAAAGAAAATTCAAGGTGACAGGTCCACTTTAAAGGTCTCTTCCACTTGGGTGACTTTACAAGTAAATGAAAATATAGCAAGCTTTTCCCAGCATCCCATTCTCTCAATATACACAGAAGTGGCAGATCTGCAGGGAAGAAAAAGCTACCTGTGATAGCTGTGTGACTTCAATTTGATTCAACTGAAACCCATAATACAAATTAGTAGCTGTGTTACTACACCGTTGGAGGAAAGCTGCAGTATTCTGTGTCCCTATGTGACAATCACAGCTCAGTTTGCCTGAGGGAAATGCCCCATAGGACAAGATTCAAATGACAATTTTTTTCATGCTTTGCTGTCACGGCTACAATATCGCCTTGTGGAGGAGGCTAAAGTGGCCTGCAGTGCATTGCATGCAAGAGGTAATTTTGTCTCACTCTCTAGTCTCCCTGCAGCCCACCACTGACATCAGCATTCCATACTAGCTTCCTTATACACCAGGAGCAGTCAACCTTTGACTCCCCAGCAGTTGGAGACTACAACCCCCATTATTCCCAACCAGTCATTGGCTGGTTGAGGATGATGAGAGTTGTGATCTCCAACAACTAAAGAGCCAAAGATTGCCTCCACTGGTGTACACTATGTGATGGAGCACAAATGTTTAACCCAGAGAGGAATCATAAGACTGGCATCCAGCACTGACGCCAGTTAGGGGATGGGAAGAAATATAATAGGAAAATAAAGATAAGTAAAGACGCCTTAACATATTTTTTTATTCCTGTTAAAAGAACAGTAAACCTCAGACACTTAACCTAACTAAAAGATTGGCCATGTGTCCCTGACTACCACTAGCATGAACCAGTACATCAGGAGTTAAGAATTAGCTAGTCACATGGCCAATCCATTAATGCTCCCTTATAACTAGGAGTGAAGAAGCCTCTGCTTCCTGTCTCTGTGGGATCTGGGACTGACGTCTCATTTCCCCACAGAACCAGTGTTCTTGTGCAGATCCAAAATCCCATAGGCAAGCACATAGGCTCAATGGGGAATTGAGACGTTGATCCCACCTCCCATAGCGCCAGTTGCAGAACCTACTCAGAATGTGGAGCATGGGCGTTAAGGACCACTGCACTTTTTTTTTATTCATCACAATGAATTCTGGGATGGCAGATTGGTATGCAGTCATGCAGCCAACCCAGAATTCCATGACGTGGCAGGGCCGTCATCCGTCCTTAACATGAGGACCGATGTGATGGTCCTGGCACGTCAAACATCGTTAAGGTGTTAAAGGGAAGATATACAAAAATAGCAGGCTTTACCCTTTAACCCTTTGAGTGCCAGAGGGGTATCCAACACATTGCAGAGCATTAGGTGTGTATGCATTGCATTGCATACACCTCTGTCATTAAAAGATTCATTAACCCTTTGAGTGCCAGGCCATGAACTCATGCACAAAGGAAAAGAGTTATAATTGTGGAGCAAACCAACTGCACCATTGGACAGAAATGAAAATTCTTCAAACTCCCATTGAGTTAAATCATATTTTAACTCCCTAAATATATTGACTTTGAGACCTCTCTAACATTCAAGGGGTTAAAATCCTAATTTAAATCAATGTGAATGATTATTTCTCCCAGTGGAATTGCTACTGTTTTGTGTCTGAATCACCCACCCATATGTATAAAGTGAAAGTGGAGCAATACTCCAGGAAACCAATGGCACTGTACATGACAAACACAAATTCCCAGAATCCCCACTGATTTCACCCTTTGTGTACCATAGAGGTATCAAACTCATTTCAGATACATCTCTGGCACTCAGAGGGTTAACCAAGGCTTTTAAAACCTTGAATGATAGAAAGGTCCCAAACGCATTTCAAAGCAATTCTCTGGAGACCTCTCTAGCATTCAAGGGGTTAACAGGCCAATATAAATGAATGGGTATTACTACATGTCCCCTGCATTGCAGTTAGTCTGCCCCAGAATTGCTCTACTTTAACTTGATACACAAGACCCAATATTGACCTTTTCCTTTCTACGTTCAGTTTGCTCTGCTGAAGTGAGTTTATATCATCTCAGAATAACCATTATAATCATCTGTATGGATGGATACAATGCATTTTTATTTTCAATGTAAAAGCAAAGTGTGAACACACAGTGATATTAAAATTACACATGGGGATTTTATTCAATGCCCTAAGCACTTCTAAATGTTAAAAAATAGTAAAAGGGGAAGTTATTTATCAAATGAGAAGGCTGAACATCTTTATTGGCTCTGTATAAATGTTATTTTTAATCTCTGCTTAAAAATAAGAAGAATTTATAAACTGGCCATAGGCTTTGATAAAGCTCCATCTTTAGGCATGAAACGTGGAAGTGGGCCATTGCACATCTTTTACTGATGTTTTGTAATACGGCTTTATTGAATACTACTTTCTTTTTTTATTTTCTTCAAGCATCTGATTAAGCTCTTTGCAATGAGTTGGATACCCGTCTAGCACTCAAAGCGACTATTGCTCCAAATAAAGCACCCCACCAGCAATAATCCTATATAATAATTCTCTAATGCATGTTTGTCAGAAGCCGTCATGCGCACTACAGACAGCTGTGTGCGCTGCACTCATGAGCAGTACAGACTGCCTGCGCCACGGCTGATAACGGAGCGGGGCACTCTGAATTCAGACCTTAGTTGGTGCTCAGAGAGGACTGCAGTCTGAATTCGGAGCACCCCGCTCCGTTATCAGCCGCACCGCGGGCAGTCTTTACTGTGCGTGACTGCACCATGGCCGTTGCTGCCTGGCACTGTGGGCTATGTACACGGGCTGTTCAACTAGTTAGTCATATAGCGATAAGCTTAGAAATAATACTATTATCCAACATAAGTACTGGGTTATTAAAGGGATAGTAATGTTTCATAATAAAAGCAGCTCTAATTAATCAGGTAGATTGCAGAGAGGGACAATCTTCAATTAAGATAAGGGAAAAACCTGAAAAACTTGTCAAGGGGGGCAGGGCTTTCATTGTTCTCATAGGAAGAAGATTGTCCCCTTCTGTTATCTGTCTGGTCTATGGACTGCATTCCACATCTGAGAAGAGATGGCTTACACTAGGTAAAATGGGCAGGAGAGGAAATTTTGCTTGTGAATATCTCTTAAACCATAAAGGTTTGAGAGATAAGACTTATATCGTTCTTCATGTTTTTTTAATGCCTACAAAATTTACAGTAAATAAGTTTTTTAGTTCAGTAACTTCATGCCCCTGCACTAGGGTATTTAGACCTAGATTACACTGAGGTTGATAATAAAGTTAGCAAGTGGAATGGAATATATGCCTTAGTTTGACAGACACATATAAATAAAAGGACAATACTAGTATAAAATGGTACTAGCTTTCTACAGGTTTTCTTTTATCATAATCTTTATTAGCTGTAAGCTACATACAACTATCATTATTGGTAGGTAATGTGGGATTCAATGTACTTTTGTAGCAAAAAACTTACAAGAGTGATACAAAGATGATAACTTTTAATGGCTAACTGAGGACATAGAAAGCACAAGCTTTCAGGACACTAAGGCATGGGTAACCTGAAGAAAGGGACCTTAGAGTCATGAAAGCTTGCACATTCTACATCCTCAGTTATCCATTAAAAGGTATCACCTTTGTATCACTCTTGTGAGTTTTGTTTGCTACAAAAGTACATTGAATCCCCTCTACTCTACTGACTAACATGGAACAGACTTGTTTCCTAATTAATACAGAACTTTGTGGGCCCAGTTAGAACATCAGAGGCACAAACTCGCCTTAGCTCTGAAAAAAGGAATAAATTTACTGCCACAGGCCCCAAGCATAACGAACACAGCAGGAACATAGCAGAAGCACTCCCAGCATAGGAAGAGAAGCCGTGTGCTAGTCATACTTAGTGAAGGAACTGGATAGGAGCCCAACGAATGCCACTGCGGCCCCTCCGGATGAAGTCTTCCTGCAGCCCAGCCTGTCCGTGAAGATGCTCACAACCGGTGAGCAGAAAAAGATCATCCCCATGGCTAGTGATCCGACCCAGGCTTGAGGGAGAAGACAAAGATTGTTAGTCTGAGAACATACATTCACTAACTTGTATAATAGAACCCTAACACATTGCACATTACTCATCAACCTAAAGAGGTGCAATTCTGGGACAAACTGGATTTGTCACAGATGCTATATTTAACCCCATGAGGATCAGAGTGGTATGCAACTCATCTTTCTCAACTGGTTAAATACTCCTTCAGTGGGCCATCTGCACAAAATAAAACAAGCAATTCTGGAGAAAACCAGCTGAACCATAGGGAACAAACACAACCTCTCATTGGGTTAACCCTTTGACTGCCAGAAAGGTATCCAATGCATGGCAATCAAAGGATTAAACGTCCCTTGATATCAATGAGAGTGTTGTGAATGTAGATTTCTTCCCCACAGTGTGTGGCCTGTAATCTGCAAATCTTATAAACTGGGGCATATATAAAGAAAAAGTGGAACAATTCTGGAGCAAACCAAAGGCACTTTAAAGGAATCATTCAAATTTCAACTTGATTTAATGGGGCTTTTAACCACTTGGATGCTAGTGAGGTATTTAATGCATTCAAATGAATTTAAAGCCTCATTTTAGTTATTTGAATGGCAGAGGAGTACGCAACACATTGCTTTGCAATGCGTTGCTTACTCCTCTGGCATTGAAAGGGTTAATCAATGGGGCATTTTCACTTGCTCCACTTTGCTTTTGTGCTTATGGCCCACTGAGGCATTGGTATCCAAGAAGACTTTAGCAAATCAAACAAATATAACAAACTTATGTATCAAATGGAGATCAATGGGAATTTCTTGGTTGTCTGCACCAGATTCACTGAACTTCGGCTTGATGCGTACACCCCAGAGTCTTTGATTTTATGGTTACTTGTTAAAGCGAAACTTTCATCATCATTACACTTAGCCCCAAATCCTTCATAGGGTAGCAATATAGACAGAAATACTTGCCAGTATAAGTCTGGCATAAGTAAGAGAGAGAATGTTCTCAGCAGGCAGGCATCGGATGGGATCTTGCTGTAGGCACTCTCTGCGCCTGCGCTGTCAGTCCCTTCTGGTGCCTGAATGCACAAGGCTTCCAACACGCCAATCATGAAGCTGAAGGGGACGGACAATGGAGACGCAGGGATGCAGTCTCTGCAAGATGTCTGCGCAGTTCCCTGATGCTGCCTGCTGAAAACGTTCTCTCTCTTACTTATGCCGATCTTATACTGCAAATGGCAAGTATTCTATGTATATCACTACCCTATTAAAGATTTGGGGCTAAGTGTAATGTTGGTGAAAGGTCCGCTTTAAGTAGTAGCAGCCTTAATTGGAGCACTTCATTACACCACAGAGCTGACAGAACGAACCCCCAAATCCCCCACTAATCACTGAAGTGAAAATTATTTTAGTTCAGTGTTAAAACAGAAATAACATCTCCTAATAAACACCCGCTTACCTTACCACGAAATCCTAATGGTACCTATGAATTTTGTCCTTTCACCTTTGTTCAGGAGATAATGGGGGAGATGCACTAAGGTATGATAAAAAGGTGATAAAGTGGAGACGACTTCTCCAGTGATATCACTTCTCCAATTCCTATGTTATTCTATGGAGCAGTGGTTCTCAACTCCTGTCCTCAGGACCCACTAACAGGCCAGGACTTAGGGATTTCTCTGCTAAAGCACAGGTGTGGTGATCAGAGGCTCAATCACATTGATTAACTCACCTGTACGCTAACAAGGAAATCATCAAATCCTGGCCTGTTAGTGGGTCCGGAGGACCGGAGTGGAGAAACACTGCTCTAGGATAAGTTTCCTGTATACAGTGTTTCTCAACTCCTGTCCTCAGGACCCACTAACAGGCCAGGACTTAGGGATTTCTCTGCTAGAGCACTGGTGTGGTGATCAGAGGCTCATTCACATTGATTACCGTAAAATCTCGGGTATAATACGCACAATTTTACACACTTCACCTTATGTGAAGTGGGGGGTGCGTATTATACATGAGAGTTTAAAAAAAAAAAAAAAAAAATTAGGGTTGGCTGATCCCTTCCCTCCCTCCCCCGGGTCAAACCCGCTGTCAGAACAAGCCTTACTTGTTGAAGTTTAACGCCCCCACTTGAAGTCCGCATCTTTTGCTGTGGAGAAGGCAAAATACAGTGTTATGCACAGCTTCCCTGCGAGCGGCACGCTTCCCTTTGCCGCCCACTTCCATCAATGGGCTTACAGGACCTTCTGCCTACAGCCAATGGTAATGCCCTGTGTATCAAACTTCAAGCAAGTAAGGCTTGTTCTGACAGCGGGTTTGACCCGGGGGAGGGAGGAAGGGATCTGCCAGCTTTTATAATTTTTTAGCAAGGGGGAAAACAAGGGTGCATATTATACATAGGCACTCTTGTTTTCCCCCAAAATATTTGGTATAATATGCACCTGCGTATTATACACAGGTGCGTATTATACCTGAGATTTTACAGTAACTATCCTGTGCTCTAACAAGGAAATCATCAAATCCTGGCCTGTTAGTGGGCCCTGAGGACAGGAGTTGAGAAACACTGCTATAGAGCCTATGCACTAAGACATCCAACACTGCTGAAATGTTAGTGCACACAGTTACACAGGAACTGGAGAAGTGATATTACTGGAGAAAACATTTCCACTTTATGACCTCTTTATCACGCATTAATGCATCTCCCCCAACATCTTCAGCCAGTACTGGATGAGTGCTATTCATGTTTTCACACTTGTGTTGCAGTTCACAGTAAAATTAACATTTTTGGTACTTTTCTCTGAACAACCAACACATGTCATATGCTATTATTTTCAGCAGACTCTGCACTTTCAAAAGACACCATTGATTTATGGAAATCCTCTATCATGACCACAAAATTCTACCAAGAACAATTTTTCTTTAATTGAATTTCCAATTAATTGAATAATCAAAAAAAACCTGTCACATAGTGTATATTTTCTTTGTTTCATTAACAAGTTATTATGTTTCTAACTTTAGTATGAATCTCCCTTTCCAAAACACTAAAATTTATATTTTTAGGTTTAGGTCTTCCTACAAAAATTAAGAATTGAAATTTTTATTTTTTTTACAATTTTCCTTTATTCTATTTTGAATTTTTCTGATTTCTGGTACAGAATAACCAGAAATAAATCATATAGCCCTTACATGCTATATATTTTTTAAATGTAGATGAAAATACATTTTCAGAGACTGGTCATTTACTTTTCAACATCAAGCCTGGTTTGCTATGAAATCACTGTAAAATGGCGCAATAGCAAGCAAAAACAAATTAAGAACAACGTTTTTCAAATTTACACTCTTTCAGATATACTGAAATCTTTGAAAACAATGGGGGAGATGAACTAAGGCGGGATAAAGAGGTGGTAAAGTGGAGATGACTTCTCCAGTTTATCACTTCTCCTGTGTAATTCTGCGGAAACTATGCACTAAGATTTCTTCGGCTTTGGAGATCTTAGTGCATTGGCTCTATAAAATAACATAGAAACTGGAGAAATGATATCACCGGAGAAGTCATCTCTGCTCTATCACCTCTTTATCACATCTTAAAGGGATAGTAATACTTCGTTTTAACTTTATTTTATTTTGTAGGCATTGAAAAAACATGAAGAATGATATAAGTCTTATCTCTCAAACCTTTATGGTTTATGAGATATTCACAAGCAAAGTTTCCCCCTCCCGCCCCTTTTACCTACTGTAAACAATCTCTTCTCAGATGTGGAATGCAGTCCATAGACTGGACAGATAACAGAAGGGGACACTCTTATTCCTATGAAAACAATGAAATCCCTGCCCCCCTTGACAAGCTTTTCAGGTTTTTCCGTTATCTTAATTGAAGATTGTCCCTCTCTGCAGTCTACCTGGGCACCTCCCTTCTGCTCAGGCTGAAGAGTGTGACATCAGTAAAAGGGGAGGGAGGGGGAAACTTTGCTTGTGAATATCTCATAAACCATAAAGGTTTGGGAGATAAGACTTCTATCATTCTTCATGTTTTTTTAATACCTACAAAATAAAATAAAGTTAAAACAAAGTATTACTATCCCTTTAATGCATAACCCCCAATGTATTTTAATATTACATTAGATAACTAGAGGCCTCCCGAGTAAAATGTTACTCCACTGGTATGAGCTGACATACAGTTGTGGGTACCAGGACCACAAAAATGCATGGACCGCAAACTGTCAGTTTACTTTTGTTTTTTATATGACATACCAACACTTAAATGTTTGTAACAACTACCGCAAAGAAGAACAGTAGACAAGGCATACTGTTTTGTAAAGAAGACAACCCCCACATCATACAACTCTAGTACAGTATGTACACATGTTTCCAGAAAATAGCCCTAAGGGACGCAATATGCATTGTTTTAAATTTCTACTGTACTGTAATCCTGAAAACTAAAGAATTTCCTACTGTAGTCATTAGCATCTTCTCTGCCAAGAGAAATAACACCCCACTGGTAACCACTGATAACTCATAGGGCATGCTAGGAGCACAAAATTACCCTTACCCAAAATATGTTGCTTTTCTTACATTCTTCTAGTATGACCTCTCTGTAATACAATGGTTGTATATTTTACAACTACAGATATGAAGAAAAGGTAGACAAGGCATTTTGTAAAGAAGACAACCCGTTGCTATTTACCCTAGGATGGTGAGCAGAAATGTTTTGAGATCTCTCTAGCATTCAGGGGGTTGAATTCCCCAGAATTCCTCCACTTGTCATTTGAAGACATGGTCCCTAGAACTACTCTAGATTTGTCTTAGTCCATCAGCCTCCTTGTGGACTGACATCCCCAGTGAATGTACACGCCTGTTAGAGTTAGAACAGCTCTGCACTGCACTAGCACCTGTGCCTTTGGGTATGTACTCTTAAATGTTGGGTCTCACATTTTTGTTGTTGTGGTGGAACCCTTTTATTCACTACTTTATCCTGAAAAAGGGGTAATCTTAAGTTATCGGGTAACTATGTTTTTTTTTTATTAGGAGGTTAAATTATAGTGTATATTTCAACTACAATGCACCAGTTATCTACACAGCCTCTGGGTATCACAGACGCATACATATACCTGTATAATATTATACCCATGCCCAACACTACTAAAATCTACTACAAGGAACCCCATGTTCTTCTTCAGGATAACCTGAGCTTCCATAGAACACACTTTGAGAACCAGTACATGCTGGCACACACTGAGCAAGCCCCAGACACCTACCCTACAGATAGTGCAGGAATTATCTTTGCTGAGAGCTGATACCGTGTTAGCTGTAGAAATACAGGAGGCAAATATAGTAAATTATAGTCAATTATAGTCAAGTTGATGCCTTTATTGGCTAACTAAGCAGATTTAGGATGCAAGCTTTCCAAACCTCTTAGGTCTCTTCCTCATAACATGCCTGAGGAAGAGACCTAAGAGGTCTTGAAAGACTGCATCCTAAATCTGCTTTGTTAACCAATAAAGGTATCAACTTGACTATTTTTGTCTCTGGAATTATCTTACATGGATTTTCTCGGCACTGTGTTGGTATATGTAGAGAAACAAGTGGCAGAGGAATGGAAAGCTGAAGGTCATATACACCCACACTGCCCTCCCCTTGGAGCAAGTGACGTAAATATCTTAGTAAATAGACGATATGCAGAGACATCACAAAAAAAGTCTTTCTTTTATATTAGCTCCGAGCCATATCCATCCATTCCTACAAAGCATTATATAATTTCATGCAGTCAGTAAGGTGGTGAAGACGTCTTCTGTATTGGATCACAGACGTGCATTGTACCTCTACCCACTGTACCTCTATCCAGCACAGCCACACTATTGCTAAAATGTTCTTAATCCCTGACATAAAAGCAGCTGTCTGCACAGCGGGCCCTGAAGCACATTTACCAATTGATGCCAGTTTTAAGCTATTTCTGAGCATAATAACAACCTATCATTCAAAAATGCTAATTTAAAATGTGCTTTACCACAAACTCTAGACATAATGAGCTTTATTTTCATAGAGAAATAAATCAGAACAGGCAGTTATCTTATATTAATCCCCATTACTGTCAATGATAATTAACAGAGCTGTCTAGGTCCATTAAAGGAACACTAAACCCTCCTAACAAAACTAACTAAAACTCTGGCTATATGCCATTGACTACCACTAACTTGCTCCTGTAGCTTGTGAATGCTTACTGAGTCTCCAATCCTGTGGTGCTACCCTAAGGGCCGTATGTTCAAAAAGATAACAACAAAATATTGCAGTATGAGAAACAAAACTAAGTAATTGAATGCATGAACGACATATTTTCTATAGAGTATACGACAAAAAACTAGTAATGTCCGTTGTGTATGGCACAACTCCAGAATTGGTGGGCAAAGGGGCGTGGCTAGGGCATGGCTAAACTATTCTCCAGTGTAGTATACAGGAAAAGAAAATTTGTCGTAACTAACGACAAAAAAATGTCTTTCAAAAGAAAAAATTTGTACGTTAAGAAATAAGTGGACGGAATGTGTTCTGAATGTGAGAATTTTTGTCTTTAGCTAAGACATTTTTGTCGTTAGTTAAGACATTTTTAAAAACATTTTTGTTGTTAAGACATTTTTTAAGACATTTTTGTCTTTAGTTAAGACATTTTTTTGTCGTTCCATATGACAATTTCAGTCAGGACAAACAACATATTTCCAATCACAACTGACACTCTCTGAAAATATTAACCCCTTAAGGACCGGGAAAATCTGATGTCGTTTTCCCTTAAGGACCGGAGCAATTTTGACTTTTTTGACTATGTCTTTTTTCAACCATATTTTCTCTTTAATTCCTTTTGTGCACCCACACAAATTATATACTGTTTTTTTAAACACAAGTAGGGCTTTCTTTTGATACCACAATTATATGAATACCTCATTGTTTAATTTGATTAAAATAGAAAAAAAGAGGAAAAAAATTAAAAAAAACAACATTTTGCTTACATTTTTCTGTCAGGATTTGCATACTATTACTTAATGACAAAAAAATACCCCTAAATATATTCATTTTCTTCTCCTGAATATAACAATACCCCATATGCCTAGTATTTCAATCCCTTCCTCACATTTACAAGGTAAATATTACAAGATGGATGCCATTATTTCCAACTTGTAATTTCTCAACAATTGACATGTGAGCATCATAGCTTAGCTGATGGTGCCAGTACCAAAAATGTCCCACAAAGGTATATCTTTCTGAAAACTAGACAACATAAGGTAAATAATCAGGAGAATTTTGAAGTTTTTTATGCAGCTATTTTTCCAGAAAAAAATTTCAAAATTGTAGAAAAATTTTGTTTTTTTGCAGCTTTCACACTTACATTTCACTATTACTGTTGATTTCAAGCACGAGATAGTTGAAAATTTAAAAATATCCATTGTTTAGTGTTCAGCTCCTTCTTCTGAGTACAGCAATACCCCATATTCATAGGTTTCTCAAGATTTGGGGGAGCTACGGGGCCCAAATTGGAACATGCGCGTTTCCAGTTTCACACTTTGAATTTTCACAGCTTGCATCACTGGTGCCATGTCTCATTTGGGGCTGTGTAACAGTGCTCCATTCTAAGATTTCCCCCCAAAAGTATATATTTTTGGAACGTAGACACCCCAGGCTTTCATTTTATGTATGTTTTCAATTTTTTTACGCAGCCATTTTACCACCAATCGCTCGTAAATCTTGACGTAAGTTAAAAAAACACCGTTTTTCACACTTGCACTTCAATGTTGATGTGAATTTCAAGCACAGGATAGGTGAAGATTTTTAAAAATGCATTGTTTAGTGTTCAGCTCCTTCTTCTGAGTACGGCAATACCCCATATGCATAGGTTTCTCAAGGTTTGGGAGAGCTACGGGGCCCAAATTTGAACATGCGCGTTTCCAGTTTCACACTTTGAATTTTCACAGCTTGCATCACTGGTGCCATGTCTCATTTGGGGTTGTGTAACAGTGCTCCACTCTAAGATTTCCCCCCAAAAGTATATATTTTTGGAACGTAGACACCCCAGGCTTTCATTTTATGTATGTTTTCAATTTTTTTACGCAGCCATTTTACCACCAATCGCTCGTAAATCTTGACGTAAGTTAAAAAAACACCGTTTTTCACACTTGCACTTCAATGTTGATGTGAATTTCAAGCACAGGATAGGTGAAGATTTTTAAAAATGCATTGTTTAGTGTTCAGCTCCTTCTTCTGAGTACGGCAATACCCCATATGCATAGGTTTCTCAAGGTTTGGGAGAGCTACGGGGCCCAAATTGGAACATGCGCGTTTCCAGTTTCACACTTTGAATTTTCATAGCTTGCATCACTGGTGCCATGTCTCATTTGGGGCTGTGTAACAGTGCTCCACTCTAAGATTTCCCCCCAAAAGTATATATTTTTGGAAAGTAGACACCCCAGGCTTTCATTTTATGTATGTTTTCAATTTTTTTACGCAGCCATTTTACCACCAATCGCTCGTAAATCTTGACGTAAGTTAAAAAAACACCGTTTTTCACACTTGCACTTCAATGTTGATGTGAATTTCAAGCACAGGATAGGTGAAGATTTTTAAAAATGCATTGTTTAGTGTTCAGCTCCTTCTTCTGAGTACGGCAATACCCCATATGCATAGGTTTCTCAAGGTTTGGGAGAGCTACGGGGCCCAAATTGGAACATGCACGTTTCCAGTTTCACACTTTGAATTTTCACAGCTTGCATCACTGGTGCCATGTCTCATTTGGGGCTGTGTAACAGTGCTCCACTCTAAGATTTCCCCCCAAAAGTATATATTTTTGGAAAGTAGACACCCCAGGCTTTCATTTTATGTATGTTTTCAATTTTTTTACGCAGCCATTTTACCACCAATCGCTCGTAAATCTTGACGTAAGTTAAAAAAATAGCGTTTTTCACACTTTGACTTCGATGTTGATGTGAATTTCAAGCACAGGATAGGTGAAGATTTTTTTAAAATGCATTGTTTAGTGTTCAGCTCCTTCTTCTGAGTATGGCAATACCCCATATGCATAGGTTTCTCAAGGTTTGGGAGAGCTACGGGGCCCAAATTGGAACATGCGCGTTTCCAGTTTCACACTTTGAATTTTCACAGCTTGCATCACTGGTGCCATGTCTCATTTGGGGCTGTGTAACAGTGCTCCACTCTAAGATTTCCCCCCAAAAGTATATATTTTTGGAAAGTAGACACCCCAGGCTTTCATTTTATGTATGTTTTCAATTTTTTTACGCAGCCATTTTACCACCAATCGCTCGTAAATCTTGACGTAAGTTAAAAAAACACCGTTTTTCACACTTGCACTTCAATGTTGATGTGAATTTCAAGCACAGGATAGGTGAAGATTTTTTAAAATGCATTGTTTAGTGTTCAGCTCCTTCTTCTGAGTACGGCAATACCCCATATGCATAGGTTTCTCAAGGTTTGGGAGAGCTACGGGGCCCAAATTTGAACATGCGCGTTTCCAGTTTCACACTTTGAATTTTCACAGCTTGCATCACTGGTGCCATGTCTCATTTGGGGCTGTGTAACAGTGCTCCACTCTAAGATTTCCCCCCAAAAGTATATATTTTTGGAAAGTAGACACCCCAGGCTTTCACTGTATGTATGTTTTCAAATTTTTTACGCAGCCATTTTACCACCAATCGCTCGTAAATCTTGACGTAAGTTAAAAAAACACCGTTTTTCACACTTGCACTTCAATGTTGATGTGAATTTCAAGCACAGGATAGGTGAAGATTTTTAAAAATGCATTGTTTAGTGTTCAGCTTCTTCTTCTGAGTATGGCAATACCCCATATGCATAGGTTTCTCAAGGTTTAGGGGAGATACGGGACCCAAATTGGAACAAATATTGAATTTTCATATCTTTCTTATCTGGTGCCATTTCTCATTTGGGGCTATGTTCCAGTGCTCCACTTTAAGATTTCCCCCCAAAAGTGTATATTGTTGAAAAGTAGATACCCCCAGCTTTCATTTTAGGTGTGTTTTCAATTTTTTTACACGGCCATTTTACCACCACTCTCTTGTAAATGTGACGTGAGTAAAAAAATCAGCGTTTTTCACACTTAGACTTCAATGTTGATGTGAATTTCAATTACAGAATAGGTGAAGATTTTTAAAACTGCATTGTTTACGTTCGGCTTCTTCTTCTGAGTACGGAAATATGCCATATGCAACGGTTTCTCAAGGTTTGGGGGAGATACGGGACCCAAATTGGAACATGTGTATTTCCAGGTTCACACTTTGAATTTTCACAGCTTGTGTTACTGGTGCCATGTCTCATTTGTCCTGTGTAACAGTGCTCCACTCTAAGATTTCCCCCCAAAAGTGTATATTTTTGGAAAGTAGATACCCCAAGCTTTCGTTTCAGGTGTGATTTCAAATTTTGTACACAGCCATTTTACCACTAATCCTGTGAAAACTTGACGTAAGTAAAAAAAAAAAATCAGCGTTTTTCACACTTACACTTCAATGTTTATGTGAATTTAAATTACAGAATAGGTGAAGATTTTATAAACTGGATTGATTAGTGTTCGGCTCCTTCTTCTGAGTACAGCAATGCCCCATATGCAACGGTTTGTCAGGGTTTGGGGGAGATACTGGGCCCAGTTAGAACATGTGAGTTTCCTTTTACAGACATGCCATTTTTACAGCTGGTGCCTTGTCTCATTTTGGACTGTTTGGCAATATTGCAATGAATTTTACCCCCAAAAGTATATGTTGTACAAGAGTAGACAACCCTGGCTTTCAATCTATTTGCATTCTTTCAATTTTTTCGCTGCCACTGTATCAGCAATCCCTCCCAAAACCTGCAGTAAGGCAGAGAAACACCATTTTTTCACACTTATATTTTAGTGTTGCTCTGGATTTCAATCAGATGATATTTGCAGATTTTTTAAGTGCTTTACATTAGTGGTGAGTTACATCGTCTGAGTACGTCAATGCCCCATATGCATAGGTTTGTCAGGGTTTGGAGGAACTACTGGACCCAGTAGGGAACATGTGTGTTTCCATTATCAGAGATGGAAGTGCTTTGCTTCCCATTATATTTTGATAGTGTTAGATCTAAGGAGGGATGTGTTTTGAAAAATAAAAAAACAGGATATTTCAGGGGGGAAAAAGTGGCCAAATAATAAAATAAACTTCACAGCACTACTGCATTGTGCCTTCATGGTATTGCTTGAAGCAGTCGCCCATGCAGAGGCCAGGTTTAGAAGGGCAGTCAGGACAGTAAGTGGAGGTTTCTCTCCGTACTCCCTTGCTGTAGCAAACCCTGCAGCGCTTTTGTGGATTTTTCTTTTGGGGGGTTGGGGGGATTTTATAAATAAAATGTACTACTCCAGGTTTTGGGGGAATTATTTCTGTTGCCCCTTGAAGCAAAAATTGGGAGATAAGATGGAGCTGATACTGCAGAAAAGTAAGTTTTAGGGTGGGGTTTGCCAATTTAAAAATCAAAAATGAATTGTAAGCTGCAGTCTGCATCATGTAAATGGCAACCTTTTTGTACCATGCCCTACACTTTCGCATGGTGAGGTACGGCTGCATGAGTTGATCACACAGATCAACTCCCCCCATGTTCTTGTTGTAGTCTTTGATGCAGACTGGCTTTCTTAGTACCCCCCTCCTGCCACGAACAGACACTGCCACAGTTTTGTCCTCATGCATGGTGGACAGCATGTACACATCTTTTCTGTCCTTGAATTTAACTGCCAGCAGCTCTTGTTGGCATAAAGCTGAGGACATCCCGGTTTTAAGTTTTTTTTCTATCAGTTCTTTGGGCATCTCCCTGCAATTGCGCCTGACAGTGCCACAGGCCACGGTGTCAAAATAAAAAAGTGACTTAAATAAAAGGGGGCTGGTGTAATAATTGTCAACATATAAATGATATCCTTTATTTAACAAGGGGTAAATCAGATCCCAAACTATCTTCCCATTTATTCCCAGAAATTCGGGGCACCCAGGAGGATCAAGTTGGCTGTCCTTGCCCTCATAAATTCTAAAAGCCTGGGTGTAGCCTGTGGCACTTTCACACAATTTATAAAATTTTACACCAAATTTGGAACGCTTTGAGGGGATGTACTGTTTGAACCCTAACCTGCCTTTGTATTTCATTAGGGATTCATCTACACTAATTTCTTTTTGGGGAATATACACTTGGGCAAATGTTTTCTGTAAATGGGTTATTAGGGGCCGGATTTTGAACAGTCTGTCATACTGGGGGTGTTCTTTTGGGAGGCACAGGGTATTATCACTAAAGTGCATAAATCGCAAAATCATCTCGTATCTAGTCCTGGTCATTGTTTTGGCGAATATAGGGGTATCATATATGGGGTTTTTACTCCAGTATGATCTAATACTTGGTTTTTTAACTATTCCCATTGTCATTGTAAGGGCCCAGAATTTCTTAAATTCTAAAATGTCAGTGGGATGCCATATTTCTTGCTTGGAAATGAATGCTGATGGGTTGGCGGCAATATATTGGTCTGCGTATAAATTTGTTTGCGACACAATTTCCCCCAAAATTTCTTCCCCCAAAAATAACTCAAAAAACTGAACATGGGTAAATCCTGCCACATCCACTTGAATTCCTGGGTTGCCTGTGAATTCAGGAATTTGTGGGCATAAATTGGCTGGTGATACCCATTCATCAGCAGGAGTGGCAGTACTTGTGGCAGGTCTTCGGGCAGTACTTGTGGCAGGTCTTGTGGCAGGTCTTGGGGCAGCTCTTGGGGCATTACTTAGGGCAGCTCTTGGGGCTTTTCTTAGGGTAGCTCTTGGTGCAGTTGCTGGGGCAGTTGCTGGGGCAGTTGCTGGGGCAGCTGTTGGGGCAGCTGTTGGGGCAGCTGTTGGGGCAGTGCGTCTTTTTTTCACAGAAGGCCCTGCGTTATCACTGCTAGAGCTCTCACTCTCAGAAAACTGAGTGACGTCAAAGTCTGACGCTGTGTCTGTGGCTTCAGAGTCAGACGCCAAATAGGAATACGCCTCTTCTAACGTATATCTCCTCTGCATCTTATACACCTACTCTAAACTAACTTCTATAACTAACTATACCTAAACTTAAATCTATCCCTAAGCCTTACCCTAACACGCGTAGTCCCTGAACCTACCCAACCCAACTACCTATCTAAACTAGCTTATAATATAGAATAAAGTTTTTAATAAAAGTTTTTTTTTTTTTTTTTTTTTCCCTACACTACTCCTAAACTTAAATCTATCCCTAAGCCTTACCCTAACACACGTAGTCCCTGAACCTAGCTAACCCAAGTGAACTACCTATCTAAACTATTTTTTTTTTTTTTTTTTGGTTTTTTTTTGGTTTTTTTTTGGGTTTTTTTTTTTTTTTTTTCCCTAAACCTAAATCTAACCCTAAACCTTTCCCTAACACACGCCTACACTAAACCTACCCACCTACCCACCTACCTACCTAAACTATAGCTCTAAATCAATTTTTATTAAAAAAAAATAAAAATAAATTGAAAAAAAATTCAAAAAAAATTCAAAAAAATTTCAAAAAATACAAGGGGGATGGGGGGTGTCCCACAGATCAGCAAACGCTGATCTGCAGCAAATTGATCACTCCAAGAGTGATCAGATGGGGGGGAATGTATTGATCACTGCAAACCAGTGATCAAAGGGTTAAAATCTTTTTTTTTAACACTGTTTTTTATTCAGGAACGATCTACAACGCTGCAGCACGATCTCTCTCTGTCTCTCTCCACCTCAGCAGTGTGCAAGATGGAGGGAGGCAGAGATATATGACAGGGACAGTATTTACAAATACTGTCCCTGTCATTCAGCATTTGCAACATGGGATTCGCTCATCAAGCGAATCGCATGTTGCAACAAACTTTGTATTGGTTGTTACTAAGTGTCCCGGTATCGGGACACTTAGTAACAAGCAGCCCGCGCTCTCCCATCGCTCCGTGCGGCTGCGATGGGAGAGTTTAACCCATGACGGTGCAGGACCGTCATGGGTCCTTAACGGGTTTGCAACCCATGACGGTCCTGCACCGTCATGGGTCCTTAAGGTGTTAATGATCCCAACGATACTGTACTTTGAAAAGTCATTAAAAAACAACAAAAGCTATTTTGCTACTTCTTTGAACATATGGCCCTAAGATGAGAGAGAAAGAGGCTCCCCTTTTGGTCTCTGATTGGCTACTGGAACTATGGGAGCTGAGACTGATGTCTCAAGCCCCCAAGGAGCCAGTGTGCTTGTGCATAGCCCAAATCCTGTGAGATTTTGGCTCTGCACAGGAGCACTGTGTCTCGGTTTGTTAAGACTCTCAGACGCAGAGTTAGGTAAAAAAACAACTTTATTGAAAAGTTAATTCAGCCCCGTAGGGTAATACACATGTACACACATATATCTTTATTAGACAGGAATACAATACAAATACCATAAAATCTCAGGTATAATACGCACCCGTGTATAATACGCAGGTGCAAATTATACCCAAGATTTTGTGTAAAAGTGTAGTTCCTATGTACAATACGCACCCCCATCTGGAGGCAGCGGGCAGCATCCCTGCGCTCACCGCCCGCTTCCTCTGTGCAGAAATATTGTATAAAAAAAATTAAATGCCCACCTTGATAACCAGGATTCCCCCTCTGAACTTATAGGCAGCCGTCAAACAGAGACAGCGGGCGGCATTCTTGCACTAGCCGCCCGCTTCTTCCTCTCCCCGAACTCCTCTGAGCAGCCCTGTCAGGACCTACTATGTGCTCACCGCCCGCTGCCTCCAGAGAGGTTGCTGGACTTAATATTTTACTTTAATTTTTTTTTTACTCGTGTATAATACGCACCCCCCACTTCACATAAGGTGAAATGGGGTAAAAATGTGCGTATTATACCCGAGATTTTACGGTAAGAGCAATATTGGCTCTACTGGCTCTGCCAATATACCGGGCAAGGCAGCCAAAGGATTGGGACTCGTGAGGTGAGGCTCTACCGACCTTGCCAAGATACCGGGCAAGGCAGCCCCTGGATAGGAGGTTAAGACTGGCTCTACCAGCCTTGCCAATACCGGGTAAGGCAACCCAAGGAAACAGGACAGGTTCTACCAGCCTTACCATATACTGGGCAAGGCAGCCAATTGACAGGAGACAACACAGGCTCTACCGGCCTTGCCAATACCGGGTAAGGCAACCCAAGAAAACAGGATAGGTTCTACCGGCCTTACCATATACCGGGCAAGGCAGCCCGTAGACAGGAGGTAATAGCAACCATTCACTAAAGTGACTGAAAGGTGGAACAACAGTCACTATGATGGTAAAGAGGTTAGTCAGTAAGTAGGCCGCCAGCAGCAGAGATAGTGATGGATGTGGAGCTCAACAATGCTCTCACAGATGGAACGCCATACCACTATAGTAGCAATCAGGTGTGCATGGAGCGAACCAGTACCCAGTACGTGGAATGCTAACAATACTGAGACGGCTGGATGGCTTAAGGAGCGAACCAGTACCCCGTACGTTGAACGCGATAATACAGAGACAGCCGGGAGGCTTGTGGAGCGAACCAGTACCCTGTTCGTGGAACGCTATAACACTGAGGCAGCCGGGTGGCTTGAGGAGCGAACCAGTACCCTGTACGTGGAACGCTATCAATCTGAGACAGCCGGGTGGCTTGAGGAGCGAACCAGTACCCTGTACGTGGAACGCGATAATACAGAGACAGCCGGGAGGATTGTGGAGCGAACCAGTACCCTATACGTGGAACGCTATAACACAGACAGCTGGGTGGCTTGAGGAGCGAACCAGTACCCTGTACATGGAACGCTATCAATCTGAGACAGCCGGGTGGCTTGAGGAGCGAACCAGTACCCTGTACATGGAACGCTATCAATCTGAGACAGCCGGGTGGCTTGAGGAGCGAACCAGTACCCTGTACGTGGAACACTATCAATCTGAGACAGCCAGGTGGCTTGGGAAGCGAACCAGTACCCTGTACGTGGAACGCAATAATACAGAGACAGCCGGGAGGCTTGTGGAGCGAACCAGTACCCTGTACGTGGGATGCTATAACACTGAGGCAGCCGGATGGCTGTCAAGCAACCAGCACCTGCGTACTGAATAACCGGCAAGTTAGTAATGTCGCCAAGGCGACTCAGGAACGTAAGATGACTGAAGACGACTGGACAGGAACCAGCAGATGGAAGCAGGAACGAGCAGGCAGGCGGAGACTGGCAGCAGGAAGTGAAGGCTCAACCGGATCAAACGAAGGCAGGAACTCTTCAACTGGAAACACTGGAACAGGTTGAACACAGGTCGCAGGAACACAGCAGAAGCCCAGGATACTCAGGAACAAGGTCATATTCAACAGCATAGTGACAACACGAAAGGGCAACCAAAGGGTGCCCAGGCTAGGTTTAAATAGGCAATATAGGGCGGGCTGAAGGCAGCCAGCCAATGGAGAGCCCCCTACTGGTGATAGACATGAAAAGAGAGCAATCACGGGCACAGTGATACACTGGCTCTATGGGGCTTGAGATGTCAAGGCTCACCACCTCTTGTGCCAGTCGCCAAACAGGAACAGAAAGTGGCGGATTCTTCTCTGTACTCTTAAAGGAGCTGTGTGGAATCTCCATGTGACTCAATAAGGATTAACCCCTGACCTACTAGAACAAGTTAGAAGTAGTCATGGGAACACATCCAGCATTTTAGTTAGTGTAGGAGGGTTATTTTTTCTTTAAGCTTTACTCCTCTTTTTAAAAGAAAAAAGGCATGTTTCTGGTCTATTAACCCCATGAATGCTAGAGATGTCTCTAAGGCATTAGGAATGCAGAAAAGACTGGCAGCACTATAACGTAGGCAATGTAACAAACAAAGATCAAGCAATATGCACTAATGAAAAAATTCAAGATACTCACTGCCAATACTCATAATTCGTCATGGTGCAGGTTAGGCTATCCCAATCCATATACAAGATTCAAGGAGAAGAAACACACTTGTCCAAGTGACCAGATAGGGGTAAAAACAGCTATAATAATGGTCTTACGCATTTCTCACATGCGGGGCTTAATCGTAAACCTGATTCAAACAGCTCAACTGTCAACTAGTTAAGGGTTCACAGGAAACCACCCACAATGATCAGCCAATCATGGCGATAGTAACACTCAAGAACTGAATTCAGTTCTATGATTAAGCACCACATGTGCGAAAAGCGTTAGACCATTATTATGTGTGAAGTTTGTGCCTGTGAATAAAGCTGTTTTTACCCCTATCTGGACACTAGGATGAGTACGATTTTTCTTCTTGCATCTAAGGCACTACAAAGAAATGCATTGGAGACCTCTCTAGCATTTGAGGGGTTAAATAAAAACGTAGTGTCCACATATCAATCAACCTAGAGTATTTAACATCCTGAAAACCCAGTCTCTCCAGGACATAACTTTTAACCCCTTAAGGACCAGAGGGGTGAGCAACACATTGCAAATCAATTAATTGCACATCCCTCTGTTCCTTAACGGGTTAACAGAGACAAGTCATTTTATACATTTTTACAAAAATTAAATGGATGCACCAGATCTTTCTGTGCTAGCCTCTGAACACTTCCAAGCTGGGACTGTGCTGTCATTACTTTACTTATCCATCTGACTTGTCTAAAACTTTGTTAATGTGTTTCTCAATTTTACAAGCAGAAAATTGAAAACAAATTTCCCCATGCATCAAAGCAAACATCCCCCCTTTGCTTTGATATACAGAACCCCAGAGTGATTACATGGCCTGTTGATTTCAATAGCCGTGAATGTTTATTTTTCCTTACCAACCATGAAATTGCCCAGATTGAAGCCTTCTACAATGAAATAAAGTGTTGATAACTTACACATGGTTTTTATTCAGACCTTGTAGCAAAAGTTGGTCCATTAACCTAGTAACCCTTTCTCGACCAAGCAGACCCTTTCCGATACTGCCTTAGGGAATATCTTAGAGCTATAGACATTTTAAAGAATAATGTAAATATTAAAGCAGCCAGCTGAGTTTTGAAAAAAGCAAACTACATAATAGCAAAGAAAATAGCGATACAGCAGTCAGGAGTGTGAAAAGAATAACAAATGAATACAATAAATAACAGCCAGGACTCAATGGGGGAATGTGGAATTTTAAAAACTAATATTAATTTTAGGGGAAAAAATAGAACGTTTCAGACAGGCAACTATTTGATGTTCACCCAATTGTATCTGTATGAAGTTAGCCTTTTATGCAGGAGACAGACACTGAGGCTGATAAATTAAGTTCAGTCCTTAAGGGCCACCACAGGCCAGGACTTAGGGATTTCCCTGTTTAAGCACAGGTTAGCCAATCAAAATGAATGAGCCACTGACTGACTCACCTGTGCTTAATCAGAGAAATCCTTACATCCTGGCCTGTTGGTGGCCCTTGAGGACTGAACTTGGATAGCCCTGCCACAGAGGAACTGGAGAAATTAAGAGGCAAACCAACTGTACCATAGGGTTCAAATAAAAATTCCCATTGATTTAAATGGAGCGTTTAACCTCTGAATGCTACAGAGGTCGCTATTGCAACATACTGCATCACAATTCATTGGAGACCTATCTATCATTCAGTGGGATAAAAGTCCATAGAAATCAATGATCATTTGTATTTGTCCCCTACGGTGGAGTTGGTTTGCCCCTGAATTTCTCCGTTTCCTACCAGTCTCATGATGAGTTATCTGAAATTCTGTTGAGGATGTGTTCAAATTACCTCATGTTTGAACAATAGGCCATTGGTCCAAGGTAGGGAGTGAAAATAACTGAATGTCATTTTAATGGCAGATTGATATTCAGTTGGAGACAAAATGGCTGAGAGAGACGGACTCCTTTATGTGAAAGACATAGCAAAATGACTGGTTTATGGGGTTTTGGATAACCTTCTGGCCTTTCTTAATTCTGATGAAAGCCATGTGATCTGTCACCTGTAAAAATTTAATATAGCATAATGGCGCCATCTGCAGCCTTTATATTGTAAAATACTCATAATGTTTATGTTTGTATTTGATTAGCATAAGATATGAGTATCCAATCAGGTCTGACTGGTGATGTCACTGTATAATGAGATGGATCTTTGTCCAATCATTGGAAAGAGGTGGGGATTACTGATATGGCAAAAATTGCCAATATAATGCCAAAATACTCTTAGTTCAGGGCCCTTCACTTCCTGAAAAAGAAAACTCCTGGGAGATTCCTGGCAAAAGAAGGCTTTGCTGATTAAATTCCTGATCCTACCATCTCACAGAGAACTACAAAGAAACTTTGATTGGTAACTATATCATTTATTCATTTAGATTAATTTAATCCAGAATTTTATAATTTTTCTTCTGTTGAAGAAACTTAAATAATCTTATAATTGTCTTAAGTGGACTGGCCAACCATTTGGGATAATTTATAATAAGCTATATTTAGCTTAAGTTCTGGAAGTAATAGAATCTATGTATATATTTATTGGGAAATTGTTATATTTTGCCAATCAGTGTAATACAGTATATAGCGTGGGTTATCTATATTAGCTAATATAAATCTTGGTATTCCTAGAGTAATATCTTGTGGTTCTAGGAAGATTATAATAGTTAATATTTGATATAGTAAATTCTTTGAATCCAGTTATTAACCCTTTAACTGCTATTTGTCTGTTGTTAGTGGTGTTTTCTTTGGAATTCTCCGTATATGTGCTAGGCTTATATTTTGTAAATTGGAGGTATTCACTCTAATAGACAAAATAACTTCTGGGTGTGGCACCTATTTTAAACGAGTGGATTAACCCTTGGAGTGCCTATAGGTTTTATATATGTTGCTATAGTCATAATTATGATATATTTTGCATGAAGTTGGTTACTTTATAGACATATGTTACTGGATTAATTCTAGTAGATTATTTGTATAATCTTTGATTGACTTTATTAATTGCAATTTATATATTTTTATTCAGAGGTAAGCAATATTGAATTCAGTATATAAGTAAATTATAGTGATTCAAATCTGGGATTCTATTCCAGTTGTTCCCTAAATTTGATTATTATTGATATATGATACAAGGAATTGTTAGAGGAATTATTTAATTCATCTCACAATACCCCTTACATCATAATTGGCATAGTCTATACAGTTTCTGGGGCAGAGGTATTAAGAGACACTGCGGCCAATTGTATTATATTAATTGTAAGAATCAATTAACCTGTTCTATGCTACTGAAAGCAATTATTGTTATTATACCTCTGAATATACCAATGTGTGGTTAACCATTGCACCATTGGTAATCCTCATGGTAATAAGTGTGGTTTGGTTTTCTATGTACCTATTATAATTGCTAATCACTTATATATTTCATTGTTACTGATACTTGTATATATATTGTATTTTAATAAAATATATATTTTTGCACAAATATGAAGGATTGACTCTTGTGATCAATTTGTTACTGTGAAGTAGCGTGTCAGTACATATTAAAGATAAAGTTCTCGAATTATTTTATTGTCAATTGCCTATTTAAGTGAAGAAATCCAACCTGAGTGGTTCTCTGTTTTAACCCTTTGGATACCTTCATATAAATAGTCCGACAATTATCAGTCCCATCCACTGTTTCCTGGCACAGAAAATAACCTTGGTGTAGGACAAACAAGAACAAAAAAACCTCTAACCCTTGGTTGCTAGCGAGATCTCCAATTCATTGCTCCACAATGAGTTGGAGATCTCTCTAGCGTGCAAGGGGTTAAATAATAGACTGTAGAAGTGTATAAAACTGGTGCAAGGGTATTGAGATTGCTCTGGCCACACCCACAGTTCTGAATGTGGGTGTGTCCTGCACAGCTGAACTCTAGGCAGTTGCTTACTCTGCTAACTGGGAAACCTGGCCCTGCTTCATCCAACTTTCACACTTACAAAATTTACCTTTAAAGGCACAGGAAAATGTTCTAGAAAAAAATGTATTGTAGGGGTTTTACCAAGTAAAACAGGTACCACCACCGCTAAAAATGTTTAGTTTAAAAGTTAATACAGCTCAAACTTTTTGGAATCACGGTTTTGTGATTCCCAGTTGGCAACATTGCTGCCACTATGTATGGAAAGCATTAGTCTATCATAAGAGCAATTAACTCCTTGAGTGCCAAAGAGGTGTGCAATGCTTTGCAGAGCAATGCTTTGCGTACCTCTCTGGCATTCAAAAGGTTAAAGGAAAATGACCCTCTGATCAGCAACTGGCAGTGGAAATATCATTGTTTTTCTTATCATTTAAAGCCCTATACCATTTGTGAAATAAAAATAAGTGTAAGGCCTAGCCTGTATTTGTGGGAGGGGCTGCAAGACCTTAAAGGGATAGTAATGTCTATTATAATGTTTAGCTTCGAGTCTTCTCTCTATTGTTTTTATAACATGCACAGCTAAGCTTAATAACTTACTGTTCTGTAGTTCAAATGATATTCAAGGTAAAAAGATCCCCCTCCCGATCCTTCTGGCCTCCTCCCCTCAGAGCTGCAATCCAGTAGTGGGACAGGATGGATGCAGCGAGGGACAATCTTCAGTCAGTAAGTATAAGGAGAACCCTGCCTTTTCCTTTTGCTTACTGAAGACTGTCCCTCACTGGTCTCCATCTGGACCACGCATACAGGCAGCGTGATGAGGCCAGAAGGGGTAGGAGGGGGATCGTTTTACCTTGAATATCTTTTGAACTACAGAACAGTAAGCTATTAAACTTAGTGCTGCATGTTATAAAACCAATAGAGGAGACTCTGAGCTAAACTTTATTATACACATTACTATCCCTTTAAATACGGGTAGCAGTCTTTCCCACAGTCTTTCCTGAGTCCTCCTCTATCCCCTGTTTATCAGACAATAAACAGGTGGCCCTCCAATTAGCTTGCCTCATCATTTATACATGCAAGGTTGTGCCCAGGTAATTCCACACTACCTTACCCAAACCACAATAATAATAATAATAATAATAATAATGTATGTATGTATGTATATCTTTATATGGCGCCACACAGTGTACGCAGCGCCTTACAATAGACATATGTTACAATAAATAAGAGGAGATAAAATAAGTGCGACATTCATAGAAACAATAAGAGAGTGGTCCCTGCCCCAAGGAGCTTACAGTCTAAATGGGTAAAAGGAAACATACAATGTGGTAAGAGAGTGTCAAGTGCTGAGATTACAAGTGCTGAGTTTGCCAAAAGCAGTGCATGGTCCTAGTTCTCCAGAAGATAAGAAATCAGGGTAGACTTAAAGACAGAGGGGGATTTTTCAAGACGTAGGGAGAGGGGTATGGAGTTCCATAGGTATGGCGCAGAAAGCGGGAAAGGTTTGAGACGGGATAAGGCAGAGGGTGTGGATGGTCCAACAAGAAGTGCGTTGTGTGCTGAGCGTTGTGTGCTGGTTAATAATAACCATAAAACTTTCCTGATCTTTTAGAAATCCCCTTAGGTGGCAAAAAGGTTCACAGTGGATTGCTTAGCAACTAGAAGCTTAAATGACCATTTCTGTTGTATATTTTGTCTTCAATATTTTACCCTTTTAGATTATCCTTGATTAATTACAGCTTTTTCGGAATTATTTCATTAGACAGTTACATTACATTTTCAGTATAAGTTCACTTGTGTGAATGTATATGTATGAAACTCACAGTGCCAGCCCTCTCTCTGGAGTGTTGTAAATGCACTGGAATATGATCAAACAGAAAATAGATCTGGGAAGCCCTCAACACTGTTTACAGGTTGCTTAGCAACAGCAACAAACCCCATTGGATGTTAAAGCGGAACTTTCAGATCTTACAAAGTCACCATGCATTCATTAAACACATGGCTACTAGATTGGAAATCAATGTCTTACTTTTAAAAAATAGCAGATTGTAAAGAAATCCTTGCCGTTTGGGGACTGACGGCAGATTAGTGCAGTCTTCATACCTGGGCCGTCAGTCCCTTCCGGTAACCTTAAGGGACACTGCAGTACTACTCAGTGGAGACAGGAACTGACAGTGCAGGCACGCAGACAAGATGTCTGCGCTGTAGCCTGGGTTCCGGTCTCAAAACGGAAAGGATTTCTTTATAATCTATTTTTTTAAAGGTAAGACATCAATTTCCAAGCTAGTCTCCATGCATTTAATGAATGCACGGTGACTTAGTAAGATCTGAACGTTCCGCTTTAATATCCAATGGGGTTTGTTGCTGTTGCTAAGCAACCTGTAAACAGTGTTGAGGGCTTCCCAGATCTATTTTCTGTTTGATCATGTTCCAGTGCATTTACAACACTGCAGAGAGAGGGCTGGCACTGTGAGTTTCATACATATACATTCACGCAAGTGAACTTGTACTGAAAATGTAATGTAACTGTCTAATGAAATCATTCCGAAAAACCAGTAATTAATCACGGATAATCTAAAAGGGTAAAATATTGAAGACAAAATATACAACAGAAATGGTCATTTAAGCTTCTAGTTGCTAAGCAATCCACTGTGAACCTTTTTGCCACCTAAGGGGTTAAGAACAGATGAAATTCTATTAATACATCCACCAGCTTTTTACAGCATTTCTGACAACATAGTAAGAGCCACAACCGCCTGTGAAGTGGGTTGAACATCTGATAGTGATACACTGTACTGGGATATAAATACATTTTATTGTGCTAAAAGATTTAATGAGAACACTGAACAAAACACATCCCGTGGTTAAAATCCTGCCTCCTAATAAGGACTCTTGTAATCCACTATAATCAAACCAACCATTGTACTTGACCCACTTGCACCACAAATAGCGGATACATGGGACTCACAGAGTACAAATGATTTGTTTACACTTAAATGCGGGACAGCAATGGCTTAGTGCCTGAAACTACAGTTTCTGAGCTCGTCACACATCATCCATAGTTCTGAAACTAATAACGAAAGGACAGCAGCTCATTGTGACTTAAAGTGATAGTAATACTTCAAAAATTTTATTTTATATTGTAGCCATTAAAAAATCATTAAGAATGATATCAGTCTTATCTCTCAAACCTTTATGGTTTGAGAGATATTCGCAAGCAAAGTTTCCCCTCACTGACTGAAATGGTCAAGTCTGCCATCTAGCTGTCAGATTTGGAATCCAGTCCACAGATCAGCTGGCGGCTCTTCAGCAGAGCCGAGATCGCAAGATATAAAAATAACTAGTTCACTGGAACGGTCTACAAAGTGTGCTTGCAAACCAGGCACACTTTGTATACCATTTCAATGAAGTAGTTCTTCTTATATCTCACGATCTTGGCTCTGCTGTAGAGCCGCGGCCGGTCTGCGGACCGGATTCCAAATCTGACAGCTAGAGTGAGGGGGAAACTTTGCTTGTGATTATCTCTCAAACCATAAAGGTTTGAGAGATAAGACATATCATTCTTAATGATTTTTTAATGGCTACAATATAAAATAAAAAAAATGTTTAAGTATTACTATAGCTTTAAAACAAGTATAAGCAATAAGTCACTGACGTTCTGTTCATTATAACTTGTGGTAACTTTATTTCCTTGAATTTTTGTTTAAACTGATCTTAACCCCTTGGATGCTAGAGATATTTCCAACACATTGCTTCTCAGGTAAAAAAAATTATAATTGATAAATCCATGTACACATTGACCTGCGCTGTTATGGATTTTACTGCTCGAACACAGAAGAATTAATCAAAACGACTGAGCCACTAACTCAGCTGCAGGCAAGAGTCAACTAGAGGGACACAGATTTAGACGTAATGTAAGAAAGTTTTACTTCACTGAGAGGGTAGCAGATAAGTGGAATAGCCTCCCAGCAGAAGTGGTAGAATTTAATACAGTGACAGACTTTAAGCTTGCATGGGATAGGCATAAGGCTGTCCTTAAAGGGATAGTAATGTTTCATAATAAAAGCAGCTCTAATTAATCATCATAGTATCTGGACTTTGCAGAGTGTTATTTTAGTTCTGTCAGAGTTGTAGTTCAAGAGTAATTCAATGACAAAGTATCCCCCTCCCGCCCCTTTTACTGATGTAACACTGCTCAGCCAAAGCAGAAGGGAGGTGCCCAGGTAGACTGCAGAGAGGGACAATCTTCAATTAAGAAAAGGGAAAAACCTGAAAAACTTGTGAAGGGGGACAGGGCTTTCATTGTTCTCATAGGAAGAAGATTGTCCCCTGCTGTTATCTGTCTGGTCTATGGACTGCATTCCACATCTGAGAAGAGATGGCTTACACTAGGTAAAAGGGGCAGGAGGGGGAAACTTTGCTTGTGAATATCTCTTAAACCATAAAGGTTTGAGAGATAAGACTTATATAATTCTTCATGTTTTTTTAATGCCTACAAAATAAAATAAAGTTAAAAAGAAGTAATACTATCCCTTTAACATAAAAAACTCCAAGGATCAAAAAAGGTTTGAGGTTTTTACAGTAGGAAAATGGGCAGACTAGATGGGCCGAATGGTTCTTATCTGCCAATAAATTCTATGTTTCTATGTATGTTAATATTGGCTATACCCCTGAAGAAGAGACATAAGAGGTCTTGGAAGCTTGCATCCTAAATCTGCTTAGTTAGCCAATAAAGGTATCAACTTGACTGTATTTGCCTCCTGTATTTCTACAGCATACACGGTACCAAATCTCATCTTTTATCTAACTCATCTGTGCTCAATCAGGTAAAATGCCAGCGATTTTCCACTGATATCAGTGAAGATCGATGCAGATACTTGGGAGTGTTGGTGCCCAGGAAGGAGATGCACTAAGGTGTAATAATAAAGGAGACATAAAGTGAAGATAACTTCTCCAGTGATAACGCTTCTCTGATTCCTATGTTATTCTATGGAGCCTATGCACTAAAATTTCTCATGAAATTGAAGAAGTGATATCACTGGTGGGGTCATCTCCACTTCATCACTTCTTTATCTCACTTTAGTGCATATCCCCTCCCCACCACCATCACCACCAGTCTTTCAGGCTGATCCAATCACCTTGTGACAGATGCATGTCATTGATCTACAGCACTGCATCACGGTATCTATAATATTGTATTCTCAATTTGATATTTCCAAGTATTGTGCTATACTTGTATCTTTTTTGGTGCTGCAGTGGGCGAGTAAAGATGCAAGTTGTATCACTACATGCCAAAGCATGAAATTATACCGATGAAATGTAACCCCTTAGATGCCAGAGATGTCTGCAATGCATTGAGATGCAATGGGTTGGAAACATTTCTAACATAGAAGAGGATAATGATAGGATACTCAATTTCTCTGAAATCAGTCTGAATGAAAGATCTTCTACTACTGGACCAGGAAAGATATTCACTGCTCTACCTAAATAATCTAAGGATAGTGTTAGTCCAGCCACGAAATGCTTTTATTTGGTCATTTTTTCATAAAGTGATCCTTTAGAAATATCCCCATCGAATGCAAACCAAATGCCTTGGGCTTGGGCACAGGATACACAAAGGGTGTGGTGAATTCCTAGGAAGTCCTAGGGATTACATCATACCAAAACAACTGCCATGCTTAGGCCACACCTGCAGCCCTACAGTTTTTGTTGTTGGACTATAATTCCCATCATCCTTAGCCAGCCAACTCCCATCATTTTGCTGATGATAATAGGAGCTGTAGTCTAACAGCAGCTGAAGGAGTGTAAGTAGGAGTCCCACCCCTTTACAAGCCTGCCATACCACAGATTGGCAGCCTGTTTCATTTCAAGGGCTGGATATGTGGCCCCTGAGTCTTCAAAGGGGCCGCACATTGTGCTTAATTCATCAAGCTAAAGAGATGCAATTCTGGAGCAAACCAACTGCACTAAAGGGCTGAAAAGAAAATTCCCTTTGATCTAAATGGGGCTTTTAACACCAATGAATGCTACAGAGGTCTCCAAATAAATGTGAAACAATGCAGAGGAGACCCCTCTAGCATTCATGGGGTTAAAAACTCTCAATTCATTCAGAAGACGTGCAGAATTTCAGTTTGCTATACATGAGGCAGTTGGTTTGTTAAAGAAATGCACCTCTTTAGCTTGATAAATAAATCCCATTATGTTTAACCCTTTGAGTGCCAGATAAGTATTTAGTGCATTGCGGCGCAATGAATTGGATGCCTTTCCGGCATTCAAAGGATCAATCCCTTGTTGGACCCATGGGTGAAAAAAAAAAGGTTACATCTACTTTGAAGAAGGATGCAGGGAACCACGGGAACCTAAATAGAGGTATGTCATTGGACGAATAAAAGGTGATATGTGTACATGGTTGGTTAGCACAACATGATCTGCTCTTTCCACTGAATCTGACAACATGATTGGGGGAGCACAAGAGAAGCCTCTGTGGATCACATATAGGGCACACCTGGGAACTCTCAGGGTTTGACACTGAGAATCAGGGTTTTGACCCAAATCTCAGGGTCTCAGGGTGAATGGCCAAATGCTCAGGGTGAGAGAGCTCTGTGTCAGCTACTATATGATTCACACCAATTAAATGTTTCTTTTGTCTTTGAATTGGTACCAGTTGTACCAGAAAGACAGGGGAGATGTCCTGCTTGTCTTGTTTGTGCTTAGGCAAGGAGTTCTCTAAACTGTAGTATGCTAACCCCTTAAGGACACTGATCGCACATGCAGCCGTCACTTAAGGACCACAGACCATCCGGTTCAGGTCTCCCAGAACGGAGTGCAGCCACGCTGGGAGCCTTGAATTCCATGATGGTCCTGGCATGTCATGGGTCCTTAACACAGACCTACCCATTACATGCCAGGTCCATCAATGGTAGTTAAGGGGTTAAAGGTCCCTTGCGCACCAATTGGAGCACCTCTGTGTTAGAGCAAGCAGGTACATATTGCATAAAATCTACATTATAGGAAGCTTTAAGGGTTAATATTTCAGAGATCTCAGTGTCAGCTTATCTTGAAAGTTCCTACATATGCATATAGCTCCCAAGCCACCCAATGTGTTGCTACATTCTGTACCTGCCACTGCTCCACAGTATACAATGTATAAATCTACAGCTAATGTATGGCACATCATTGTGAGGTGAGAGATAAGGTGTAACAGTGTTTCCTAATTCAACAGTAGTTATTTCAGATAAGTAAAACCACAAGAGGGTTAACTGTCATAAATTCCAACTGACCTAAACCACCAAAAAGACTTCTATTTCCTGGCACAGACAAAAGGAGAGCTTATACCAAGTTATGCAGCCTGGATATTTGTAACAAATAAAGACAAAAGGCTGATTTAGGCCTAGATTGCACTGCAGGTTGCATTTATAAACTAGTTTTAAAGCCCGTGTACACGGGCCACAGTGCTATCCAGCAACCTCGGCTGGTGGCCGGAGCCTCTCTTCTCAGTGGCGGCGCTGCAGTCATGCACAGTACTGACTTCTCGAATGCGCCACGGCTGAAACGAAGCGGGGTGCTCCGAATTTAGACCGTAGTCCCCTCTGCGCACTTTCTTGGGACCAAGGGGTCCCATGAAGGTGCGCAGAGAGGACTCCGGTCTGAATTTGGAGCACCATGCTCCGTTTTGGCCTCAGCGCATTCAGGCAGTCAGTACTGTGCATGACTGCAGAGAGGGCAGTCTCTACTGCGCATGACTGCACCGAGCTCAGCAGTCTCTACTGCTCATGAAGTCTTCTGACAAACATCCTAGCGAATTATAATACAGGATGTCCCCATATACGTCAATAGGGAGATGTGACATAAAATGCATAATATAATCTGGGCTTTAACCCTTTGAGTGCCAGAGAGGTAGCCAACGTTACATCTCTGGCACTCAAAAGGTTAAAATGAAGAAGTGGAGGAATTCAAACAACATCATAGGGGGACAAAATACACATTTTCATTGGTTTAAGTGGGTCTTTCACAACCTAGGTTTCTCTAGCATTCAAGGGGTTAAAATGAATGTAAATCAAAAGGAATTTGGAGAATGTTTATTTGAATCATATGGTGCAGGTCGCTTGTTCCAGAATTGCTCCAGTTCTTCTACTTAACCCTTTGAATGCCAGAGGGGTACGCACTCAAAGGGTTAATTCAGGATAAGGGATTGTGTCACTACACATGATTACATCATCGTGACTCCAGTTGTACACTGATTGTGCGAGACCGGAGAACAGGTGGCCCCCCCCCCCCCATTATTTTCCAAAACAAATCAATCCGAGAGATGTAAGACAGCATTAACCTCTTGTGGTGAGAGTTCAGCTCCAAATATAACAGGATTAGCAGACTTCATTCCTCTTACACCAACTAGAAGCATGATACCAATCAGCTCTCTGTGATGGACTATTCACTCTTGAAGTATTTCTTTGATGGACAACAGTGTTTAGTGTTTGATTGGTTTAAAGCGGAACTTTCATCACATTAATATCGAGCCCCAAAATATAAGTACAATAGCGATATGTATAGACTTACTTGTAGTTTCAACCATTGGTGAGTTGAATGCCTTTGTGCCTTAAGGCACCGGAAGGGACTGACAGTGCATGTGCAGAGAACACCTACTGCAAAATCCCTGCCGGTGCCAGTCTGCATAAAAAGTCTATACATCTTGCTATTATACTTATATTTTGGGGCACAATACTAATGTGATGAAAGTTTCGCTTTAATGGCTGATGTCTGTTTCCTCATTGGACACCTCTCTGGCACACAGATGGTTAAATTATGGCTCCTGTACTTATGTTTAAGAGGATGTTCAGATTTTGATGTAAAACATGACAGATATACTGCAGTTTGCTCTATAAAACGTTTTACACTGCAGGTAATAAATTACATTTTTTATATTTTATTGCATGCAAAGACTTTAAAGGAAAATGATTCCCTTAAACTAGGACTTGGAAAACTCCATGACCCTGGGAACCGAGGCTCCTCAATTTTTACTTCTGGCTCTAAAATATTCATGGAATTCTGTGTACATCTACAGTATATAAATCACCCCTTATCAATCTCCTAAAAATTCCCTTTGGCTATCAAGGTTACTGTATTTCAATTCACTCCTGCCTTATAAGCACTTAAAGTTTCTCCCTTTTGCTGATGAGCTGTAAAGCTGTCAGCAGTGGAGCTGAGTAGTGCGACTCAGGCAGCTCTTCAGAAGAGCTGAATGGTTTGCAAGCACACTTTGCAGACCTTTCCACTGAAGTATTTGTTTTTCAATATCGCTCAATCAGCTCCGCTGAAGAGCTGCCGGCCGGTCTTGGACCGAGATCTCATGACATCAGCTACATGCTGACGTCTGGAAAAGGGGAGGGAGGGGGTAACTTTAAGCGCTTATATCTCTCAAATCATAAAGGTTTGAGAGATCGAACTTGTCCCAGTAAGTTTATTTTTTGAATACCAACAATATGTGATAGTAATGTTTCACAAAAACAGCAGCTCCGATTAATCATAGTATTTGGGCTACGGAGAGTGTTATTTCAATACTGTCAGAGTTGTAGTTCAAAAGCAATTGAATGATAAAGTATCCCCCTCCCGCCCCTTTTACCTAGTGTAAGCCACCTCCCCTCAGATGTGGAATCTGGTCCTGGGACCAGAAAGCTCACAGCAAGGGACAATCTTCTTACTGTGAACATAAGGAAAACCCTTTCCCCCTTGACAGGTTTTTCAGGTTTCAGGTTCCTCCTTATGCTCACTGAAGATTGTCCCTCTCTCTGATCTATCCAGACAGTCTTGCTACTATGAGGTGAACAGTGTTACATCAGTAAAAGTGGCTGGAATGGGATACTTTATAATTTAATTAATCTTGAACTACAACTTAGACAGTATTGAAATAACGCACTCCATGGCCCAAATACCATGAAGATTAATATGAGCTGCTTTTTTGTGAAACATTACTATCCCTTTAAAGTAATATTTACAAAAATGGCTATACCAAGAACACTCCCAAGTACATCTCATTCACATATAAACATATAGCACTACACCAGATGATTGTCTTACCATTGTGCCATTCTACACAGATATGGAACTCTTTGGTTAAGAGCACTGCACTCCATTACTGCCTTCAATGAAGTTTGACTCAACACCATGACTGCTTAGAGGCACACCTATTCATATAACTTGGGCCCAGCCTCCCCCAAGAAATGAAACAGACAGCCATCCTGGGAAAGGAAAGGCCACAGCATTTTTAAATATAATTACAAATATTAATGTTATGCCTGCATCTCAGCAACAGCTGAGTGGCACAGATAGAACACACCAGAATCCAAGAGTCTCTGCCCCCAGCTGTTAGCCTTCGAGTGGGAAACTAACTCCCCAAGCCCACCAGGGTACCTGACAGCTTGGAATTATTCTCTAGCGAGGACCTATACCCGTCACGACTAGCTGTGACTACACAAAAAAACTGATAATGGGGATGGAGGGTAACAAAAAAAAAATCCCCAGTGTGGCTGACTCAAGCTCAAAGACAAAATGCGAAGTCAGCTGCACAGATGTTATTTTCAAACAAATCTTGCCAATTAAGCCCCCAAAACCCTGCTGACCAGTGTGAAACTCCTTAAGGCAAAATATTGCTAAAGAATGGTCAAGGTCCTGCAGTCATGCCCTCCTTCGACTAAACGTTGAGGAAAGAGTCTCTTTCTCATCAATGGGTCCTGTGAGATTACAGCAGTGATATGCTTGGAATGGGTTTTTTGCCTTGAGACTGACAGTGATGTCAAATGGTTTGATTCATCAAAGCTATACCATTGCTTCCCGGAGGGTCACCTTGAAGTATGCTTGCTGCTGCAAAGTGGTCAGTCAATAAAATTCTCTGGACTGATGATCCTCATGAGCTTTGGTACAGAGTTGAGAGGCAGTTCCTGGCCGCAGAGTACAAAGTGACAGTGACTAACATCTTTGCAGAGTTGCGACAATGTGGTCAACCTGTGCGACAATGGATGGCATGGACAATCCAGCCTGTTGCAGCTCAAGGTTATCAGTTGATGTATTCTTGATGTTGTTGTACCCTAAGAATGCCACAAAGCATTCCACAGTTGAAAACAGTGATGTATTTCACAGTAAACAGGTGGTCTGCCAGCAGACAACATCAGAAGAATACAGCAGAAATGTATTCACCTCAAACAGCTGGTCTGCCAGTCGATAACATTCATATCCATGTAATTGGTTACCTGCAGAGCAGTAATGATTCGCATGCCTGAGACAGGCTCTACCTCTCCTCCTTCCTAGTGTTGTGAAGTGTAAATGACAGCTTTATTTAGTTATATATCAAGTTCATCCTGTCTAAGGATTGAAAACAAATTGTATACAACAACATTATAGGGGATACATGAAAATCTATATAGCTTTACATGGGGCACATAACCACTTGAATTCTAGAAACATTCTACAATGCACTGCACAGAAAAAAATGGAAACTGCATTCAATGTAAATACCCCCATTTAAATTAATGGGAATGTGGAGCGTTTAATATATCCCCTATGGTTCAATCAGTTGGTTTGCCCCAGTATTGCATCATGCTAGCTTCCTAAATATGGCCCATAGATATTTCACAATTATGGTCTTGTATTCATTTTATCAGCTTTAACACTTTAAAAGGATAGCAATGTTTCACAAAAAAAAGCAGCACCGACTAGTCTTTATGGTATATGGGTCATGGAAAGTGTTATTTCAATACTGTCAGAGTTGTAGTTCAAGAGTAATTGAATGATAAGGTATCCCCCTCCCACCCCTTATAATGATATAACATTGATCACCTCAGAGCAGCAAGACTGTCCGGATGGATGGCAGAGAGCAGAGGCGTAACTAGAAGCCACCGGGCCCTGGTGCAAGAATTGCCATGCCCCCCCCCCGACCACATTGGCCCCAGACCCCCTCAACCACATTGGCCACCTCCACTTTGCCCCCAATATCCAAATTGCCCCTTCATCTCCACATTGCCCCCATCTCCACAATGCCCCCATATCTCCAAATTGCCCCTTCCACAATGCCCCCTTCAACTCCACAATGTCCCCTTCATCTCCACAGTGCTCCTTCCACAATGCCCCTTGATCTCCATATTGCCCCTTCCACAATGCCCCCCAATCTCCAAATTGCCCCTTCCACAATGCCCCCTTCATCTCCACATTGCCCCTTCCACAATGCCCCTTCATCTCCACATTACCTCTTCCACAATGCCCCCTTCATCTCCACAATGCCCTTACCTCCAGTCCCTGGTGGTCTAGCAGTGTGGCTTGACAGATCTGTGCCTCCTTCGGCACAGATCTCTACAACTGAAGCTCCCGCGCGCCGCTCTCGTAATGCAGAGGCTGGGAGATGATGTCATCTCCCAGCGCTCTGTATTACTAGAACCGGCTGCCGTAGTGGGAGTTGCTGCGGGCCAGGGGGTCACGGGGGGCGGCCGGGCCCCTGGAGTGAGGGGCCCGGTCGCAGGTGCGACCCCTATTGTTATGCCACTGGCAGAGAGACACAATCTTCAGTGAGCATAAGGAAAAACCTGAAAAATCTGTCAAGGGGGCAGGGTTTTCCTTATGCTCACAGTAAGAACATTGTCCCTTGCTGTGAGCTGTCCGGTCTGTGGACCAGATTCCACATCTGAGGGGAGGTGGCTTACACTAGGTAAAAGGGGCAGGAGGGGGATACTTTATCATTCAATTACTCTTGAACTACAATTAGTACAGTACTGAAATAACCCAGTCCTGACACAGCATGGAATCCTGGGATGGCAGCTTGGCTGCATGCCGCTCTGCCATCCCAGAATTCATTGCACAAAAAAACACAGTGCTGTGGTCCTCTAGGGAAGCCCAACCCCAGATTGGTTAGTCGTTAAGGGGTTAAAGGAGCAATAAACATTTTTATGAAAGCCTATACATTACAGGTCTTTTCCTGATGCATAAAACAAAGGTACTCCCACTACTGACAATTTTTTTATTTAAAAATTAGGACCATTCAAAACTGTTATAATCTCTTGAAACAGAAATCCAGGGAGCATACTTCCTTAAACTTCAAAGTGACAGCAAGTGACTGAGCAGTTACTTTAACATTATTTAGGAAACTGTTGTCAGTGACTCACCTGTCCCATAGAATGTAGCAGAATAAATGACTGAAATCTGGCCCCTAGAGGGCAATGCTATTGTAAAAAAAATTACACTGTAATAATCCAGGAAAGATGCATCTCTCAGCAGTGGAAGTACAATTCTTTAACTCAGCAGGAAAATCCTTACATTTTGTTTCATGGAAAAAAGTTTACTTCTCCTTTAAACAGCAGTGCTGCTGCACCTGAAGAATAATACAGTGGGGATTATGCAATAAGGCGTGATAAAGAGATGATAAGGCAGAGATGGCTTCTCCAGTGATATCACTTCTCCATTTCCTATGTCATTCTACAGAGACTATGATATCCGAAGTTGGAGAAATCTTAGTGCATTTGGTAAGCAAGCGCACGTAGAAGACCGTTTTAGTGAAGGATCTTGTCTTCCATAACGAGATCTCGGCTCTGCTGAAGAGCCTCCGCCAGTCCCGGGACCGGATTTCCCTGCTGCAGCAAGAATGATGACGTCAGGGGAGAGCGAAGTTTAAAAGCGGCTATCTCGCAAACCATAAAGGTTTGAGAGATGCCGCTGGTGGCATTTAATTTGGTTTTTTAAGGGTTTCAATATAAGGGATAGTAATTTTGAAGTATTACTATCCCTTTAAGTGTATTTACTGGATGAAATGCTTTGCCCTTCCATCAGCTGGCAATACATAGTACATATGGACACATATTGTGAGTGCCTCTCAAATGAATGTATCTACAGTTTTACATACTGAAATACATGTGTGTGCTTTTGATGTCCTCAGTGAGGAGTCTATAGAAACTTCACAACACTGATGGCTCCAGTTTATGGGCCATATTCAAAGGAGCCACTTAGGTACAATCCAAGTGCCCCATAGGTCACAAATAAGGATTTACAAAATGTCCACTCATTTTAACAGGGGTTAAAAGCCATAGTTAAATCGTCTGGAAATGTTATTAATCCACCAGTGAAGTTGGCTTGATCCAGAATTACCCCTCTTTAATCCCATAACTACACCCCTATATACTGTAAGACCATTTGTACTCAGATAACCCTATACCATTGTTTAGTACTCTGTCTACTGTTCCATGTTGTTCTTGAGGAACCTGTAGAACAGTGACATTATACTAGAGCCCAGGGAACCTGATGTCCCCTGGCATACGAAATGAACACACAGCAAGACCTGGGTGGCAACAGAGTCCAAGCAAAACTCTGTACTTGACCTTTACTAATTGTGCATTTTTGTTTGCAAAAGAAGCCACAAGCATTCTGATCTTGAACGGAAAAAGTGAAATCCATGAGATGAAGACAGATTGTGGTTCATCTGTGGCATATTGTCTTCAGGACATACTTTCCATTAATGGAACAAGATCTCTAAAGCCAAGTCTATTCAGTGATGTGCAGGGAGCAGTGAACAGAGGGTGACTGGCCAATAAGATTAGGAGCATTGCTCCAGATCTCACCCTTCCATAGGCATCTAATTACCCCTTCTATGCTACTGGAAGGGCAATGAGGCTAATGTACTAAAATGAATTAGAGAAATTCTGTGCCAAACTACACTAAAAATCCTATTGATTTAAATGGTGGTTTTAACACAATGGGGGAGATACACTAAGCGCTGATAAAGAGGTGATAAAATGGAGAAGACTTCCCCAGTTTATCACTACTCCAATTCCTATGTTATTCTATAGAGCCTATTCACTAAGCTTTCTTCAGCTTTGGAGATCTTAGTGCATAGGCTCTATTGAATAACATAGGAACTAGAGTAGTGATAAACTGGAGAAGTCTTCTCCACTTTATCACCACTTTATTACCACTTAGTGAATCCCCACCATGAATGCTAGTGAGGTGTCCAATGCATTGTAGAACAGGTTTCCAACATCTTTAGCATCCAAGGAATTAAAAGTACAGCACTAATATAATAAATTGAATGAAGATGCTCAGGGAGCTATGCATATTAAAGAAAGATGTAGTGATGAGCGAGCACCCCAATGCTCGGGTGTTCGGGTGCTCTGACCGAGCACCCCCTGAGGCTCGAGTGCTCGGCCGAGCACCCGAGCCCCATTGAAGTCAATGGGAGGACTCGAGCATTACACCAGGCACCCCCTGCTCTGATGAGGGGAGGGTGCCTGGTCCATAGGAAAAGGGCAGAAAAGGATGGAAACACCACAGAAATGGTTCAGGGACAGCATAGGGAGGATGTCTGGATGCATCTTGGACTCCAACATCGCTGCTGGGAACGATCTTTCGCCCGTAGTACGCCATTTTTACAGACTGACCATAAAACACACAAAAAGGAAAATAAAAACGACTTTAGGCGAAAAATTGTTACCAAACAATATTTGCTGTATATTTACTTGTATATTATCTGCAAATTATTCCAAAAATTTCCTTGATTTTCTGAAGTGAGGCCATGATTAAGAGGGAAACGTGCGCAGAGGCAAATTCTCCCAAAAATTTCCTTGATTTTCAGAACTGAGGCCATGATTAAGAGGGAAACGTGCGCAGAGGCAAATTCTCCCAAAAATTTCCTTGATTTTCAGAACTGAGGCCATGATTAAGAGGGAAACGTGCGCAGAGGCAAATTCTCCCAAAAATTTCCTTGATTTTCAGAACTGAGGCCATGATTAAGAGGGAAACGTGCGCAGAGGCAAATTCTCCCAAAAATTTCCTTGATTTTCAGAACTGAGGCCATGATTAAGAGGGAAACGTGCGCTGAGCTGACCATCTAAAACATTATGGGTGAGGGTCTGCTGCAGAGCTGACCATCCTAAACATTATATGCGAAGGCCCGCTAGTGAGCTGACGCTATAAAACATTATATGAGAGGGCCCGCTAGAGAGCTGACCCAATAAAACATTATATATGAGAAGGCCCGCTGGTGAGCTGACCTATATAAAAATTGTCAAACAGGGCCCGCTGGTGAGCTGGCCCTATATAAAAATTATATCACAGGGCCCGCTGGTGAGCTGGCCCTATATAAAAATTATATCACAGGGCCCGCTGGTGAGCTGGCCCTATATAAAAATTATATCCCAGGGCATATGGAAGAGGAGGAGGAGGATGAGAAGATTAAGAGTCAACCATATACCCATTTTTTGGGTGGAAGGGGTGAATGGGAATACAGAGTATTCCCATCATTGTAAATAACATATATAAAGTGAGTTTATGTTCCCCCGGGGCTTTCCTCCAGTGGAGTGGAGAAGTCAGGGGAAATCCAGGCCTTGTTCATTTTTATAAGTGTCAACCTATCAGCATTGTCGGTGGAAAGGCGGATACGCTTATCTGTTATGATGCCACCAGCAGCACTAAATACCCGCTCAGACAGAACGCTGGCGGCAGGGCAGGCCAGCACCTCCAAGGCGTAGAGTGCCAGTTCATACCACGTGTCCAGCTTGGACACCCAGTAGTTGTAAGGCACAGAGGGATCATTGAGGACGCTGACACGGTCTGCTACGTACTCCTTCACCATCTTCCAAAACTTTTCCCTCCTTGTGACACTAGGCTGCGCATCAGGGTGAGGGTGCTGGCGGGGTGTCATGAAGGTGTCCCACGCCTTGGAGAGTGTTGCCCTGCCTTTCTCGGAACTGCTGTGTGCTCCCCTTTTCTCCCCTTCTCGGTTGGCCAAGGTAGCACGTACTCTGCCGCCAGCGTTGTCAGATGGAAAATTTTGGAGCAATTTTTCAACAAGAACCTTCTGGTATTGCACCATTTTGCTTGTCCTCTCCACCGGAGGAATGAGAGATGAGAAATTCTCTTTGTAGCGGGGGTCCAGAAGGGTGAACACCCAGTAATCCGTGTTGTTTAAAATGCGTATAACGCGTGGGTCACGGGAAAGGCAGCCTAACATAAAGTCAGCCATGTGTGCCAGAGTACCAACAGTCAAGATTTCGCTGTCCTCACCAGGAGGATGACTCTCAATATCCTCATCCTCTTCCTCCTCTTCTGCCCACCCACGCTGAAGAGATGGAACTAAAGTTCCATGGCTACCCTCTGTAGCGGAGGCAACCGTGTCTTCCTCCTCCTCCTCCTCCTCCTCCTCCTCCGCCTCCTCCAATTGTCGCTGAGAAGACGAAGTGAGGGTGCTCTGGCTATCACCTTGTGTAAGCTCTTCCTCCCCCATTTCCACCTCTTCCACATGCAAAGCGTCGGTTTTAATTGTGAGCAGCGAGCGTTTCAGTAGACACAGAAGTGGGATGGTTACACTGATAATAGCGTTATCGCCGCTCACCATCTGTGTCGATTCCTCAAAATTGCGTAAAACCTCGCAGAGGTCTGACATCCATTCCCACTCCTCACTTCTGATTACAGGAAGTTGAACGGAGAGGCGACGACCGTGTAACAGCTGGTACTCCACTACTGCCCTCTGCTGCTCACAAAGCCGGGCCAACATGTGGAAGGTGGAGTTCCAGCGCGTGCTCACGTCACACAGCAGCCGGTGAGCTGGCAATTGTAAGCGCTGCTGCAGCTTCAACAGGCCGGCCGAAGCTGTAGATGACTTACGGAAATGTGCACACACGCGGCGCACCTTGGTCAAGAGATCATGCACATTGGGGTAGGTTTTTAGAAATCGCTGAACCACTAAATTAAATACATGCGCTAGGCATGGTACGTGTGTGAGCTTGCCGAGCTCCAAAGCCGCCACCAAGTTACGCCCATTATCACACACAACCATGCCTGGTTGCAGGTTGAGTGGCGAGAGCCACTGCTCGGTCTGGTGACTAATCCCCTGCAACAGCTCTGAGGCCGTGTGCTGTTTGTCCCCAAGGCAGATCAGCTTCAGCACGGCCTGTTGACGCTTCCCCACTGCAGTGCTACACTGCTTCCAGCTACTGGCTGATGGGGGAGTGGCGCTGCGTTTAGAGAATTCGGAGGTGGAAACGGAGGAGGAGGAGCCAATAACGTAGGTGCTGGCGGAAACCCTGATGGAGGTAGGGCCCGCAATCCTCGGCGTGGGTAGCACCCGTGCCATCCCAGGGTCCGAGTCGCTCCCAGCCTCCACGACATTCACCCAGTGTGCCGTCAGGGAAATGTAGCGTCCCTGGCCACAAGCACTTGTCCATGTGTCAGTCGTTAAGTGGACCTTCCCAGTAACTGCGTTGGTCAGGGCACGGGTGATGTTACGGGACACATGGTGGTGTAATGCGGGGATGGCACACCGGGAAAAGTAGTGGCGGCTGGGGACCGCGTACCGAGGGACAGCTGCTGCCATCAGGCTGCGGAAGGACTCAGTGTCCACAAGCCTAAATGGCAGCATTTCGATGGCCAGTAATTTTGAAAGGTGTGAGGTTAGTGCTATGGCCTGTGGGTGGGTGGCTGGGTACTTTCTCTTGCGCTCAAATGCCTGGGGTAACAACATTTGGACGCTGTGCTGGGACAGGGAAGTGGATGTGGTCGCTGATGGTGCTTCAGATGGTACAGGTGCAGGGCGGGAGGTATGCGGGCCTGCGCCTTCGACAGGCGATTGGCCGGCACTGAAAACAGGGGAAGAGGAGGCAGTGGTGTGGCCTGCAGACACAGATGGGCGATCCAGGCGTTCCTCCCACTTACTACGGTGCTTGGATGCCATGTGTCGGATCATGCTGGTGGTGGTGAGGTTTCTAGTGTTCATGCCTCGGCTCATTCTGGTGTGGCACAGGTTGCAAACTACAATTCTTTTGTCGTCCGCACTTTCCTTAAAAAAACGCCATACCGCGGAACACCTACCCTTTGGCAAGGTAGATTTACGCAAGGGGGTGCTCCGTGGAACATTTGCGGTCCGGTTTGGTGCGGTCCGCCTTCTTTCTGTAGCCACACCACTGCCTCTTCCAGCCTGTTGCGGTGCTGCAGATGGCTCACCCTCAGGACTGCTGTCATCGCTCGGCTCTACACCTTCCCAGGTGGGGTCAGTCACCTCATCGTCCACCAAGTCCTCCTCCACTTCCTCACTCTGATCATCCTCCTCAAGTCTTGATCCCACCACATACTCAGTCATTGACAACTGTATAACATTCTCCTCAACAAGGTCTTGAGACGGAAATAGTGGTTGATTTAATGGCAACTGTGTCTCATCATCATCATCATCATCCACTACTTCCTTTGACCTTAAATGCCGTTCACATCTGTCATCTTCTTGTGATTGGGTAGCCTCTAGAGGTTGTGAATCAGGGCACAAGATGTCATGTTCCTCTGCAAGCGTGCTTGGAGAGAGGGTCAAATGAAGGATTGGTGATGAGACGAGCTCCTCACTATATCTCAGTGTGGGATCACTTCTTTGACCAGACCGTGTATGGTGGGAGGAAGGATGATCAGAGTGAGGATTATGTTGACCAGACTCTTGGCTACTGAGAGTGGACTTGGTGGAAGACAGGGTGGTGCTTAACCGACTGGAAGCAGTATCAGCTGTCATCCAACCGACCACCTGTTCGCAGTGGTCGGACCTCGAGAGTGATGTCCTGCGACGCCCTGTAAAATTACACATGAAGCTAGGTATGGTGGATGTCTTTCTTTCTTGTGCTCTGGCACCAGGCACAGTTTCTCCGCGTCCTGACCCGCGCCCTGAACTTTCAGGATCACGTCCACTTCCCCGTCCCTTTTTACCCGCCTTCTTCATCTTACACAGAATATGTGACTTTAATATTTGAGTTTGAAAACTTAACAGTATTTCTTACTATTCTGCAACTCTGCAGAGTACACAGAATAGGCTGCTAAACTGCGGTGATACACACTGAATGGAATATGTGACTTTAATATTTGAGTTTGAAAACTTAACAGTATTTCTTACTATTCTGCAACTCTGCAGAGTACACAGAATAGGCTGCTAAACGGCGGTGAAACACACTGAATGGAATATGTGACTTTAATATTTGAGTTTGAAAACTTAACACTATTTCTTACTATTCTGCAACTGTGCAGAGTACACAGAATAGGCTGCTAAACGGCGGTGATACACACTGAATGGAATATGTGACTTTAATATTTGAGTTTGAAAACTTAACAGTATTTCTTACTATTCTGCAACTGTGCAGAGTGAAACACACTGAATGGAATATGTGACTTTCATATTTGAGTTTGAAAACTTAACAGTATTTCTTACTATTCTGCAACTCTGCAGAGTACACAGAATAGGCTGCTAAACTGCGGTGATACACACTGAATGGAATATGTGACTTTAATATTTGAGTTTGAAAACTTAACAGTATTTCTTACTATTCTGCAACTCTGCAGAGTACACAGAATAGGCTGCTAAACTGCGGTGATACACACTGAATGGAATATGTGACTTTAATATTTGAGTTTGAAAACTTAACACTATTTCTTACTATTCTGCAACTCTGCAGAGTACACAGAATAGGCTGCTAAACGGCGGTGAAACACACTGAATGGAATATGTGACTTTAATATTTGAGTTTGAAAACTTAACAGTATTTCTTACTATTCTGCAACTGTGCAGAGTACACAGAATAGGCTGCTAAACGGCGGTGAAACACACTGAATGGAATATGTGACTTTAATATTTGAGTTTGAAAACTTAACAGTATTTCTTACTATTCTGCAACTGTGCAGAGTACACAGAATAGGCTGCTAAACGGCGGTGATACACACTGAATGGAATATGTGACTTTAATATTTGAGTTTGAAAACTTAACAGTATTTCTTACTATTCTGCAACTCTGCAGAGTACACAGAATAGGCTGCTAAACTGCGGTGATACACACTGAATGGAATATGTGACTTTAATATTTGAGTTTGAAAACTTAACACTATTTCTTACTATTCTGCAACTCTGCAGAGTACACAGAATAGGCTGCTAAACGGCGGTGAAACACACTGAATGGAATATGTGACTTTAATATTTGAGTTTGAAAACTTAACAGTATTTCTTACTATTCTGCAACTGTGCAGAATACACAGAATAGGCTGCTAAACGGCGGTGAAACACACTGAATGGAATATGTGACTTTAATATTTGAGTTTGAAAACTTAACAGTATTTCTTACTATTCTGCAACTGTGCAGAGTACACAGAATAGGCTGCTAAACGGCGGTGATACACACTGAATGGAATATGTGACTTTAATATTTGAGTTTGAAAACTTAACAGTATTTCTTACTATTCTGCAACTCTGCAGAGTACACAGAATAGGCTGCTAAACTGCGGTGATACACACTGAATGGAATATGTGACTTTAATATTTGAGTTTGAAAACTTAACAGTATTTCTTACTATTCTGCAACTCTGCAGAGTACACAGAATAGGCTGCTAAACGGCGGTGAAACACACTGAATGGAATATGTGACTTTAATATTTGAGTTTGAAAACTTAACACTATTTCTTACTATTCTGCAACTGTGCAGAGTACACAGAATAGGCTGCTAAACGGCGGTGATACACACTGAATGGAATATGTGACTTTAATATTTGAGTTTGAAAACTTAACACTATTTCTTACTATTCTGCAACTGTGCAGAGTACACAGAATAGGCTGCTAAACGGCGGTGATACACACTGAATGGAATATGTGACTTTAATATTTGAGTTTGAAAACTTAACAGTATTTCTTACTATTCTGCAACTCTGCAGAGTACACAGAATGTGCTGCTAAACTGCGGCGAAGCACACTGAATGGAATATGTGACTTTGATATTTTAGTTTGAAGACTTAACAGTATTTCTTCCTATTCTGCAACTCTGCACAGTACACAGAATGTGCTGCTAAACTGCGGCGAAGCACACTGAATGGAATATGTGACTTTGATATTTTAGTTTGAAGACTTAACAGTATTTCTTCCTATTCTGCAACTCTGCACAGTACACAGAATGTGCTGCTAAACTGCGGCGAAGCACACTGAATGGAATATGTGACTTTGATATTTTAGTTTGAAGACTTAACAGTATTTCTTCCTATTCTGCAACTCTGCACAGTACACAGAATGTGCTGCTAAACTGCGGCGACGCACACTGAATGAAATATGTGACTTTGATATTTTAGTTTGAAGACTTAACAGAATGTGCTCTAATCTGCAACTTTGCACACTAAACAGAATGTGCTCTAATCTGCAACTTTGCACACTAAACAGAATGTGCTCTAATCTGCAACTGTGCACACTAAACAGAATGTGCTCTAATCTGCAACTTTGCACACTAAACAGAATATTTTTTTTTTTTTTTTTTGTTTTTTTCCCCCCACACAAAATAACCTGCTGCCCCCACACACAGTAGTCCTAAAAAGGACTTTTGGTTCTTTTTTTTCACAAGTTTGGTTTTTTTCCTCCCTACACTGCCTTTCCCTTCCTATCCTCAGCTCTCCCTGGCTAAGACTGAGCCGAACTCGATGGTCAGGTGCTATACAGCACCTGACCACGGGTTCTGGCCAGCCAATCAGTGTAATGCCAGCAGCCAACATGGCTGCTGGCATTACACCGATGTCAGAGCCTCCCTGCACGTTTATTGGCTGCGCAGCAGCCGCAAAACGTGCGGGGAGGAGACCCGAACATGGCGGGCGAGCACATGCGGTACTCGTACGAGTACCGCCATGTGCCGAGCAGAGCGATGCTCGAGCCGATCCGAGCATCGGCCGAGCATGCTCGCTCAACACTAGTAGTCATATTATTTTTATTTTGAAGAAACACTAACACCAAGAAATGATCTAGGTTTAAATAGTATATATGCCATGCTACCCTCTGTAAGATTTCTGTATTTGTTTTCTGAGGCTTAAAGGGATAGTAATGTTTCACAAAAACAGCAGCTCCAATTACCAATTACCTAGTGTAAGCCACCTCCCCTCAGATGTGGAATCTGGTCTTGGGACCAGACCGCTCACTGCAAGGGACAATCTTCTTACTGTAAGCATAAGGAAAATCCTGCCCGTGACAGGTTTTTCCTTATGCTCACTGAAGATTGTACCTCTCCGCGATCCATCCGGACAGTCTTGCTGCTCTGAGGTAAGCAGTGTTACATCAGTAAAAGGGACGGGAGGGAGATACTTTATCATTCAATTACTCTTAAATTACAACACTGACAGTATTGAAATAACACTCTCCACGGCCCAAATACTATGAAGATTAATCTGAGCTGCTTTTTTTGTGAAATATTAATTAGTTTTCCACATGTTCTCTGGAAACTCTGATTTCTGCTTTTCCTCCAGGCTCCCATTACAATAGCAATCTGTATAGGTGTCTCAGAAGTGATAATGCTTTATTGCCTGTTAATGGGCCTGATATAAGATATCAAATTTTTATAAACAGAATAGCAGTTATACAGGGGGAGCTGAGAAATGGATACATATGTATGTACACACATCTCTCAGCTACCTCAATTTAATGTAGTTAATTTTGTTTTAACCCTTTGAGTGCTAGAGGGGTATGCAATGCATTGCGTACCTCTCTGGCACGCAAAAGAATAAATGGAGAATGTCAGCTAATACTGACACAATCTAGGTTTTTAAAGGGATAGTAATACTTCGTTTTATCTTTATTTTATTATGCAGGCATTCAAAAAACATGAAGAATGATATGTCTTCTTTCTCAAACCTTTATGGTTTGAGAGATATTCACAAGCAAAGTTTCCCCACACTGACCAAAACGGTCAAGTCTGCCATCTAGCTATCAGATTTGGAATCTGGTCTGCGGACCGGCCGTGGCTCTACAGCAGAGCCGAGATCGCAACATATAAGTTGAACTACTTCATTCGATTAGTCTACAAAGTGCGCCTGATTTGCAAGCACACTTTTTAGACCCTTCCAATGAAACAGTTATTTTTACATCTTGCGATCTCAGCTCTGCTGAAGAGCAACCGGTTGATCTGCGGACCCGATTCCAAATCTGACAGATAGATGGCAGACTTGACCATTTTGGTCAGTTAGGTGAAACTTTGCTTGTGAATATCTCTCAAACCATAAAGGTTTGAGAGATAAGACTTATATCGTTCTTCATGGTTTTTTAATAACTACAAAATAAAATAAAGATAAAATGAAGTATTATTATTCTTTTAAGCAACACATATACTATCTAGATCCTCATACATTTAGAAGCAAGTTCTGATATATACATATGTATTTTAGGATGTTATTAAAAAGTTAAGTATTATTAATGAAACATATAGGCATACTAATGAGCTGATAACAGCTAAAGGTATGCTTCTATAGTGGGATTATTTACTTCTAGTACACCAAAGACCAAAATAGAATATTTTTCTTTTTATTTAGTTGTGATAATTATATACAGACCTGATTTTACTAACTACATACACTTTGGTATCTTGTTTGCAGATGGAATAATATACATGCATACATAGGTAATGCGTTAATGGCCCGCCTGTCTCTTTCAGTGTTACTCATTCACATCTAATACACTTTGTTTCATAGGGTTCATCTATTAAAATGACGTGGATTGGCTTTTGTTTTTTTTTTACACTTACATACTTTAGTAGATATTCTGTATAAAATATAGACTTATGTGGTCACTTACACATTCTGTGGTACAAGGTAATGTTGGCACAGTGGAGCACAACTTCCCAGACCTCCAATTCTCCTCCCACCTCTCCCAAGGGGCTGTAACGGTTTGTTCAACACTCAGACACAGTGGGTTAGGATAAAACACAGTTCTATTGAAATCGTAAATAATAAGATAACCTTCACAGGCCCTGTAGTACTTCAGCAGAATAATACAGACACAAGACAGGTTATATATATATATATATATATATATATATATCTGCCTACACAGGTCCAGTATAACTTGAAAGTCCAGAGTGGTCTTATACTGACACAGGTCAGGCAGGAAAGGGTGTCTACCCAGAGCAACAGTTCAGCATGGGTTAAAGTTCTCCAATGGGTGTAATCAGTCACTGTGCAGAGAAGTCTGTGGTGAGTTCTCTTAGTAACGCCCAGTATGGTAGAATAGCGCAACGTAGGAGACTGCCAAGCAGCAACGGAGATCAGAGTACCCGCACTCTGCCAGAGCGGTAACTGAGACTAAGGATTACTGCCGTAGCAGCGGCAACACAGATGCTCTGCAAGAGCTTAAACGGGGGACTTAGCAAATGGCACACTGTCGTAGCAGTAAAGGAGGCAAAACTGAGACTCTGCAAGAGCTTAACGGATAGTTCAGTCAATGGCACACTGCCGTAGCAGTAATGGAGGCAACACGGAGGCTCTGCAAGAGTTAACAGAGGATACAGCCAATGGCACACGGCCTAGCAGTAACGGTGGCAACATGGAGGCTCTGCAAGAGTTAATGGAGGACACAGCCAATGGCTTACTGCTAGTAGCAGTAATGGACACTAAGCCCCCAAGCACAGTGGTAGTCAGAATGTCACCCAATCGACACAGCGAACACTGGAACAGGAGAACCGGGTCGAGACACGGAGCAGGAATGTCAGCCAGGCCGGGTCGAATCACGGAGCAGGAACGTCAGACAAGCCGGGTTAGATCACGGAGCAGGAACGTCAGCCAGGCCGGGTCGAATCACGGAGCAGGAACGCCAGCCAGGCCGGGTCGAATCACGGAGCAGGAACGTCAGACAAGCCGGGTCAGATCACGGAAGCAGGAGACAAGAAGCAGAGTAGTCAAATGAGGCCAAGATGGTACACTAGAACCCACGAAGCTCAAGTAGGCACTGGTACAGGAACACCACGAAAGGGCACCGTATAGGTGCCAGAGCCCAGTATATGAAGGCCATACTGGGCGGGCCAACTGCAGATCAACCAATGGGAGCATCGCACAGCCAAAACTGACAGAAGGCAGCAAAGGGAGCACGGGCACCGTGATAGGGGCTTGTTCACGTTTCCCTTCATTTTCATGTAAATCACATCTACTGTAACAGCAAGCTCTGTTTGTCATTATACTGAGCTTGCAAGTATATAATCATAGCTGGGAACTCTCTGGGTTTGCCGTAGAGACTCCAGTTTTGACTCTACATTACCAGGTCTCTGGGGAAGAGTGTGATTCTTAAGAAACTGTGCCCATTGTGCTCCTTCCCTATCTGTTCCACCAACTCCCCTCCCGCTTCTCCTTCCCCAGCCTGTTTGCCTATAGTTTGACATGTTTCTGAAGCCCCACCCCAGTCATGGTTAAGCCCTGCCCCCTTTTGACACAAACTGTGTCATTTGCATACGTCCCAACATTTCAAATGGCCAAAGAGGGACACTTGTGTTTTAGGGGTGTTGCTGGGGGGGGGGGTGGCTGGTGGGCGGGGCATTACCAATTATTTTTAGGTTATTTCATGATCTGTTGACACCTATTTATGTAATTTAATAAATGATTTATCATAAGACCAAAGTATTTTATTTATAGAGTATAATTTATAAACACATACACTGACGCTTATTCAAGCATTAATGTAAGTTTTATTGCTGTGATGCAATGTGATACACACTCCACTGTCTGACTTCCTAAAAAGAGGGGCACTAGGGTAAGAAAGAGGGACACTTGGGAGGTATGCATTTGTCTCCCTCAATGGTAACACAGGCCTCCCCCACTGGGAAGGCCAGAAGAAAAAGTTCCCAGTTATTTATACAGCTCATGAACTATAGTTTGAAATGAAAAATTCTTAACATAACTATACGTGACTTTGAAATATCTTTCAACATCAACTATTTGTCACAAAGTGACAGTTCCACTTTAACTAACTGGAGATCTAGTAAAGGTCAGTGGATATATGCCCTAGAGAAACAGCATGTCAAATGACTGGAAATATGGCAAAAACATCTTCTGGTGCATCAGAAATCTCTTTACATCCTAATAGATCAACACTGTGCTTTTCTCAAATCATATGCATTGTTAACCTTTAAAACAGAATTATCACCATCGGTATCATTGTTTGTATTAGCTTTGCCATGTAGAACAATGCATTGCGTACCCCTCTGGCACTGAAAGGGTTAAAGGAACAGAGAGGTGGAAACTGCACTGCTAAGCAATGCATTTCACACGCCTCTAGTACTCACAGGGTTAAAATAAGACTCCCCTCTGATCCCCACTTTGTTTAAACGCAGCCTTGATTGTTCATAAGGTTAATTAAATAAGATCTAATTTTGTATAGCTGTCCTTTGTCAATATATGTCTGGACTTTGGCAAGGCTAAATGATAAAGCTTTTCTAGGAACTACCCCCAAAATATAATGTATACTAGGTATTTGATGAATGATTTGTGCCTTCCCTTTCCCCTGCCAAGAGACATGAATTGAGAAAAATACCTTCTCAAGGCACCTCAGGAAATTAGTTAACCCTTTAGGCATCAGAGGAGTGTGCTTCACAATGAGTTGTACATCCCTCAGGTCATTGCTTTTTTTTTAAGGGATAGTAATACTTAATATTTAAAAATATATATATATTGAAGCGTTTATCCCCCTGACTAAAACAAGGGAACTTCCACTGTTGAAAAGTGATTTATTAAAAAGTTATTACAACTCAAAGTTGAATTTTTTTAGTTGCAGTATCTCAATGGCCTGAAATTGTACAGTGGCGCTGTTGTTACACCATCCTATGCACTGATCAGTTGACCATAAATCTCCATAGGATGGTGTAGCAAAGGCTCCACTGTACAAATTCAGGCCACTGTGATATTGCCCCTAAAAAAAAAAAAAATCAAGGTTGAGCTGTAATAACTTTTGAATAAAATACATATCATCATTAGGAGTATCTGAAAATGTATATATTTTTTTACATATTAAGCATTTCTATCCCTTTAACATTTTAAAGGAAATGGAAGGAAGTGATTTTTGGCCATTTAAGATATTTGGAAGCCAGAGGCTGTCTGCTACCATCTAGATTTTATTTGAATCGCCACTGAGATCAAAGTCATTAACCCCTTACGGACCCATGACGGTCCAAGCACGTCATGGGTTGGACATGCGATAAGGACCCATGAGGTCCCAGGACCGTCATGGATTTCAGGGCTCCCTGCGTGGCTGCATGCCATTCGGGAAGCCCTGAATCGGATAAGCCAAAAAAAAAAAAGCGCCGTGGTCCTTAAAGGGGTAGTAATGTTTCACAAAAAATCAGCTCAAATTAAATCTCATAGTATTTGGGCCATAGAGAGTGGCATTTCAATACTGTCAGAGTTGTAGCTCAAGAGTAATTGAATGATAAAGTATCCCCTCTCTTTTACCTAATGTAAGCCGCCTCCCCTCAGATGTGAGCATAAGGAAAACCCTGCCCCCCTTGACAGGTTTTTCAGGTTTTTCCTTATGATCACTGAAGATTGTCCCTTTCTGCTATCCATCTGGACAGTCTTGCTGCTCTGAGGGGAGCAGTGTTACATTAGTAAAAGGGGGCGGGATAATTTATCATTCAATTACTCTTGAATTACAACTCTGACAGTATTGAAATAACACTCTCCACGGCCCAGATACTATGAAAATTAATTGGAGCTGCTGGTTTTGTGACACATGACTATCCCTGTAAGTACCGGCCATGCGCATGGTTGGTCCTTAATGGGTTAATACCTATTGGAGCACAGGGTCACCTAAAGATCTCCAGGGACTGCAACTTACAATACCCCAGGCAGGCACAGGTCCAACATATGGGTTGAGAAACCCAGACCCATATTTATATTCTGGAGTTATTCTGGAGTAAACCAACTGCACCATAGGGGACAAATACATATTCCTGTCACGTTAAATAGTGATTTTTAACCAGTTGAATGCTAGAAAGGTCTCCAATGCAATGAAGCAATGAAATGGAGTCCTCTCTAACAATCAAGGGGTTAAAAAAAATCTCTATTCAAGTGCATAGGGATTTAGGAATTATTATTTGTCCCCTACTGTGCAGTTTGTTTACTCCAGAATAACTCAAGTTTTCTTTTATAAATATGAGCAATCGGGCCTTATGTGTAAAACCAAAGTGGTTCATTTGTGGGTGAAGCCAATTGCACCAAAAGGTGGCAAATAAAAATGATTGTTACATTAAATGCATTGGAGACCCCTCTAGCATCCAAGGGGTTAAAAAGCTCTATTTAAGTAAGTGCACAGGAATTTAAGAATTTGTATTTGACCCCTATGGCACAGTTGGTTTACTCCAGAATAACTCCAGTTTGCTTTTATAAATATGGGCCATTGTTCTAACCCCTGTAAAATGGAAAGATGCCCTGTGATAATTGTACCAGTCTACACAGAGATCAACAAGACAGTCAACCTCCATCTGGACTTTCCATATTATACAGGTGTATAGTATGTCAAGTCAAATTACCTATCTTTTCCATCTTCAAGTATTTGTTACACATTCATGTTCCTGCCAGTGAGCTCCCTGGATCGGTTTCCTGGGAGCTTTACGTCATCAACTATGAAAGCAGGGATAGTGATCAAATGTGCGAATGATAGCATGGAGAGCAGGGATATGGTTTTACATGATATCACTATCCTTCTTTCAAGGCTGGTTGACCAGAAAGCTGCATGGGAACTGAGATCCAGTGAGCTTAAAGTCCGGGACATAGAAATGTAAAAAAAGAGAAAACCCAGAAAAGATGAAAATAAAAACAATAGTATAGGCAATTTGCCTTTCAGATTGTGTAAAAAAAAAGGGCTACTATCACATTAAGGCCTATATGTTTTTTTAAATTACATTATCCGTAGCCTATAGTCTACATATAATCCCAATCCATTTTATAAATCATATATCAGTATGTATTTGCCGTTACTACGCCCTGGAAATGTAGAACATTGTGTTCTGCTCTTGATAGTATTACAGTAGGTGTTTCTAAACTCACAGGCTGTACGCCTTTTGGTGTCAGAGTGGAAAAAGGACTGCTAAGGGGATTAGTAATGGTTCCACAGCTGATCTTGGGTTGTGTTCTTGACAGTGATCTCCCTGAATTTCTGTTTCTATTGAGCTTTCTGTCACAGTATCCCTGCAGCAGTCAGTGCTCTATATGCTGGTTTTACGAGTCGATACAGTCTTTTCTGCTGCAGAGATAGTTATTGCTCTTGTATGTATTGATCAATGTCACTGACACAAAAGTGTAAAAGAAAAAACAGGGAAACATATAAAATAATAATCTAACAGGGAAACTAACCCCACTACAGTCCATAATGAACTCTGCTGCACGACTAATCTACCTCACTCATCGCTTCTCTAACACCAATCCCCTCTGCCAATCCCTACACTGGCTCCCATTAGCATACAGAATTAAATTCAAAATTCTGGTGCTAACTTAAAGAGCCCTTACTAACACCGCACTCCCTATATTTCATCTCTCATTTCCAAATACACTCCGACTTGCCATCTTCGCTCTACACACAACCTTCTCCTCTCCACAGCTCTTATTACATTCTCCCACTCCCTCCTACAGGACTTCTTCCGTGCTGCACCTCAACTCTGAAATTCCCTTCCCCGCCCCATCAGACTCTCACCCAGCCTTCAGATTTTCAGACTCTCCCTGAAAACTCACCTCTTCAGGGAAGCCTATCAACTACCTCCATAAACATTATCACTAAGAACCACCCCTTCCCTGGGACACTGCACTGAATAGCACTTCTCTCTCCCACCCACTGACCAGCAGTTCATGTGGCAGGAGGCACTTACACCCAATAGCACTTACTACTTCTTTGTCCAACCTACCTTCCTCTAGACTGTAAACTCTCACGAGCAGGTCCCTCTGATCCTTCTGTTCTCCACATTTGATTTGTACTATTTAATACCTCTGTATGTCTATTCCCTATTGTACAGTGCTGCGGAATTAGTTGGTGCTATATAAATAAAGAATAATAATAATCACAGGCAATTACATTTTACCTAATGCCCTTGCAGAATCTGTAAAAGTCAAAAACGAGGATGACTGTCACTTGAACACTTCGCACTATTGGCAAGTTGTATTTAGAAACAAAAAATTTGATGGCAGATGTATACCGATTGGCCAGTCATGTCTATCCGTTTCTTTATGTTCTTAACTCTTTGGATGACAGTATCCAAGGGGATAAAATATCTGATTTATTTAGTCATCAGAACAACACTATATATAGTAACTTAGGTTGAGAAAAGACACAAGTCCATCTAGTTCATTCTCTGCTACAGTATAATCCAGAACATGAATGTTATGTATACCTTACAGACTCCAAAACAGGTATTAGTCTGTTTAAAGGGATAGTAATACTTCGTTTTAACTTTATTTTATTTTGTACGCATTAAAAAAACATGAAGAATGATATAAGTCTTATCTCTCAAACCTTTATGGTTTAAGAGATATTCACAAACAAAGTATCTCCCCCCCTGTTCAACCAGATCAGAAGGGAGGTGCCCAGGTAGACTGCAGAGAGGGACAATCTTCAATTAAGATAAGGGAAAAAGCTGAAAAACTTGTCAAGGGGGGAAGGGCTTTCATTGTTTTCATACAAAGAAAATTGTCCCCTTCTGTTATCTGTCCTGTCATACAACCTGATCCACATCTGAGAAGAGATGGCTTACAGTAGGTAAAAGGGGAGGGAGGGGAAACTTTGCTTGTGAATATCTCATAAACCATAAAGGATTGAGAGATAAGACTTATATCATTCTTCATGTTTTTTTAATGCCTACAAAATAAAATAAAGTTAAAACGAAGTATTACTATCCCTTTAACAGAGCGTCCTATTTTATCCACTAATACACAGTATAACCGTGTATGTTCCTTTCTGCAACAAATGCCTCTCATCTGAACTTAAATGTATTCACTGCATCTGCCATTACCATATCCTTGAGCAAAGAATTCCACAATATAACCACCCTTACTGAAAATAATCCCTTTCTCTGCTAAAGTCGAAACCTCCTTTCCTCCAGTCTTTGAGTTATTTGATCAGGCCTTGGAATGAAAAGTTCATTAGAGATATCCTTGTATTGATCTTACATATACTTAGAGTATACAGTGTAACAAGATCCCCTCTTAGGTGTCTTCTCTCTAGGGTACATAAACTAAGTACGACTATATAGCTATCCCTTGACTGTAATACACTTTACCTCTATCACTCTGCCTGTAAAGCAGTATTTATTCACATTCCCTTTTAATCCACTGCTCTCCAATTTCAGATCAGGTCCTCTTTTTCACGCATTCATTTTTTTCTTAAAGGGGAACTTTCACATCTAATACTGAGCTATAATGACACACAGAGCTTGCTGTTACAGTAGACGTGATTTACATGAATACCAAGGGAAGCATGAATGCGCTCCCTAGGAGAGCTGGGAGGGAGGTGGGAGGAGAGTTGGAGGTCAGGTAAGTCCTGCTCCACTGTGTCAAAGTTACCTCTGTACCAAAGAATGCTGAAGTGACTGCATGAAGTCTTTATTTTACACCGAATATCTAATAAAGTATGTAAGTAGGGAAAAAAAAAGCCAATCCACATACCATTTTACTAGATGAACCCTATGAGACAAAGTGTATTAGATGTGGACATTCCCCTTTAACAACTGCCTCCCTCCTGCATGTTATTAAGTCCTACAGTACAGGGGTACTCAACTGCAGACCTCCAGCAGGAGGCATAACAAGACTACCCTTGCCTTAACCCCTTGAGGACCAGATTTTTCATGCTCAATTCAACAAAATCATGCGCAAACGTATTCGCTAGTGGTTTTCACACTTGAAATGTTTCCAGCAGCCAGCCAAATGTATAGGAATTTTTGAGTAAAACAAGCCTACTCCCATAGAACATGCATCCATCTGGCAATCAAAGGGTTACAGCTAGAAATTGGTATTTATTAATGTATTTTTAAATTATCTTGTGGCTGCTTCTCCAACTGTGGGGAGTTTCCTCTGAAACTCTGCCCGATTCTGCTCCATCCCACCCTGTTCCTCCCAATTCTCCTCCTTCCAAAACCCAGTTCCTCCCACTACCCGCCCACTTTTGTGATGCACCCAGTAAGCTCCATCCCCACATGAGTAAGCCCCACCCCTTTTGCCACAATTCATCTCAATTATATCTCCCCAGTAGCACCAGAGATAGGGTGACCACATGTCCCGGAATACCCGGGACTGTCCCTTATTGGGGGTCTGTGTCCCGCGTCCCGGGTCAACCCCCACCGGGACAACAAAGAGTCCCGGAATGGAGCAACACGCACCAGTCCAGACAGCCAAATGAAATGTATTTGCTATATGGTCCTCATTGGCTGACTGAGCCAGCCAATGAAGACCATATAGCTAATACATTTCATTGGCTGGCTGGACTGGTGCATGCGAGACAGCTGGGATGGAGCAGGTATGCTGATAGTGCGAGTGAGACACGCAGCTGAGGCTCCCACCGGTGCTGACCATCTTTCTGAGGCTGACACAGAGTAAGAGTTCCCAGTAGGAACTCTTACTCTGTGTCAGCCTCAGAAAGATGGTCAGCGCCGCGGGAGCCTCAGCCACGGGACTAGGGTGACCGCATGTCCTGGAATGGCAGAATGGAAACGTGGTCACCCTAACCAGAGAAGTCCCCCCAGGGACTCCAGAAGAGAAAGATCTCATGTATGTCTATCTATTGTAGCGTTTAGGAAAAAGTGGTAAAGAAGTGACAATAGCTGCTTGGACCCTGTTCTCTTCAGCATACGGTAGAAAATGGCATACTAAAAAGCTTAATTCAATTGTACATTGCTCTTCATTTAAATAAAGTTATCTAAAAACTGCCTGAGCACCACATACTTCCAAATTACAAGTGAAGTGCAAACAGTGAACACAATAACAGCTTTAGGCTGCTGTTCACAAATCTCAGCAGCTAATGTACAGAACAGAATTTCACGCTTGCATAACTTGTTGACTTAACTTGTTTTGTAATGGTTTGCCTAATGCTGCAGATGGAAGGCTGCTATTTACTGTAAATTTAGGATTCTGTTTCTGCAGCCAAAACATAAAAGGCATTAGTTACAAAACAGGAACCATTCTGTGGCACACAAACTGCACCGCAAATTCCCATGGAGTGACAGGGCTTAACCATTTGAGTGCCAGAGGGGTATCGCAATGTGTTGGATACCCCTCTGGTGCTCAAAGGGTTAAAGCATCTTATATGCTACAGAGGTCGCCAATGCATTTCAAAGAAGTGCTTTTGAGACCTTTCTAGCATTCTAGGGTCCCTGTTTTAATCCATGAGAAATTATATTTGTCTCCAGAGCCGGATTACCCATTATGACAACCTAGGCTACTACCTAGGGCCCATCGCAATATGAAGGGCCCTGGCTCCATGAAGGGTCACAGACAGTGGAGCTGCTGTTTCTGCTGCTAACATCTTGTGTTAAATGCTCTTTTTGTTTAAAGGGATAGTAATACTTTATTATTACTATCCCTCATATTGTAAATATTTGCAAAGAATTGTTTAACTGAAATGGTCTTCTACATGTGCTTGCAAACCAAGCTGTACACCATGGGTGAGAGAAGCTCCCAAATTTTGCATACCCATGAGCTTTATACTATGCCACAACTATGAACTGCAATTATTTTGAATGTACCTGTAGCGGTTTACATGTGTTTGCGTTGTCAGAGGTAAATTCCCACTTTAAGCCACTCTACCCTCTCCAGTGGCGTAACTATAGGGATCACACCTGCGACCAGGCCCATCACTCCAGGGGCCCAGCTGCCCCCTGCAACCCCTCCGCTGGTGCCCGCAATCTCCCTCCGGCTCTCTAGTAATGCAGAGTGCGCTAAGAGATGACATCATCTCCCAGGGCTCTGCATTACAGAAGAGGACCGCACGGGAGCACAATGCACCAGCCCGTCTCTCCTGCCACTCCACTGGACCACCAGGGATTGGGAGGTGGGAGATGGGGGCATTGTGAAGGGCCCGGGGGGCAATGTGGTGAGGGGGTGGGGGGTCCCATGGCACTTCTTGCACTAGGGTCCGGAGGGTTCTAGTTACGCCTCTGACCCTCTCAACCCAGAGTGCAAGTTTGTAATTCATGACTCAGTGGTCACAGCAACACAAGAAACTTGTTTATATGTTTTTAATATATTAAACTCAATACAATATAAGAGGACAAAAAAAAACCTAACAAAGAGAAAAAAAACAAAAAAAAAAACAGATCTGATTATTTTCTACCCTTAACATGTTATTGCAATTATCTCAGTTTTAGGTGGAGACTGCATTTAACCCTTTTTGACCTTATGGTCCTGAAAGAGTTGAATAAGTGAAGTGGTATTCTATGTAATTCCTACTTAATTCTGTATTTTTCAGTTTTATGTCCTGCATTAAAATAATGTACCGGGTTGTTCCAATAGTGAATAACATGCAAAACAAATCTCATTGTGGAATTTGTAAATTATGGCTTTTTCCCCATATTTTTCTGAATGATAATTTCTAAACAAGGGAAAGTCAAGAATATTTTAACATCGTGAAACTTGCTATACGTAGCCAAACGTATAAAAGAACTAGGAAATATATAGATATAAAATATATATATAAATATTTATGCCTTTTTTATTGCTTGCGGGGTGGGTAAGAAGGTTTTTATTTTAATATATTTCTGAAGGAATGGTAAACTTCATTTGAAATATATGTTACAAAACTTTTACAAAGATAATAAAAATAGGGCAACCCCCCTGCTTGAAGATTTTCCATTAAACATTATTAAAATTGAGTTTCTTTTATTTGTTCTGCATTTTCCTATAAGGTCATCAATTGTGTGTTACTATTAGGATGGGCGAAAGGTGTCACCGTGTTCCTGCGAGAAATTTAGCGAAAACCACGTTGTTATCTGCTTTTTCGCGGGAAAACCGCTTTAAAACTAGCTTTTACATTTTTTACATCTTTCACCCACTGGCCAAAATCTTTCGCCATTTTTTCAATGACTAGAAAGTTTTCACCCATTGATTTATGTTGTTTTCGCTGAAGGCAGACACAACAGAAGCAGCTACAGAGAGAGATAGACATGTGATGTTCTGCTGTGATATTTTGGAAAAATTGAGGCAGGAGAGGCTCATAGTGACTCCTACCACTATGAGCAGCAAAAAGAGGAACTGGAAGGACCCTTATTATGTATCCACTGAGTTTGAGGAGGAGGAGGAAGTGACTAGCAGTACTGAACCAAGGCTGTCGAGTCCCCCTAAATCACCCCAAAGGGATCTTGGGGAATTTAATGAGAAGGGAGGGAGAAAAGGGAATGGGATGGAAGGGAGAAAAGGGAATGAAGGGAGAAAAGGTAATGGAAAGGGACTGGAAAAAGGGTAGTAGTAGTAGTGAGAGCAGGACAGGTCAGATGCCTGTGTCTGCTGCAAGACATGCTGCCCCTGCTGGCAGTGCCACCATTGCTGTTTCTACAGCCACTAGTGTTGTACCTGCTGCCAGATGTGCTGTCCCTGCTGTCAGTACCACCATTGCCGTTCCTGCAGCCATTAGTGTTGTATCTGCTGCCATTGCTGAACCTGCTGCCAGTGCTGAACCTGTTGCTAGTGCTGAACCTGCTGCCACCAATACTTTGCCTGCTGCTAGTGTTTCTTGTAGTACTCAGGGGGGAAGGAGAAAATTATGCCAAGTTTGACAGCAAGGGATCCTAAACCACATTTGGCATTCCCAAGCAGGCCTGCCAGTGCTAGTGCTACTGCTACTAAGATTCAGCAGCTTGTTAGCATTAGGAGTGAAGGAGGGGGTAATCAACAATATCCTCATATTACTAGTGACTGTGAGACTGAGGAGGAAGACTCTGCGGCTGAACTTGATGTGGTTGGTGTTAGTAGTAGTAACAGTAATGGTGAAGCAACTGGAGTGGTAGGGGAAACATTTGAGAGCACGGAGCCCACACCATTCCTCTGGCTCTGGGAGTCCCCTTCCCTTCACTACAGTGTCCAAGTTGAACATGATCCTGAAGAGGCCAAAACTGGTGTTGGGGGAGAGCAGGCTCAGAATCAATACCATCACCACCAGCAGGGGCATAGATCAGCTGCCCATGCCTGCTGCTACTGCTGCTAGTCTGCCTTCTTCTTCAGGTCAAAAGGAAATGGCAAGTGTGACATTAGGGGACACTCTGTCACATTGCTCGTCACCTCCTCCATGCAGCAATGAGATGTCTGGAATAGAGCAGCAACAACAGCATGTAGGGACTAGTACTGGTGGTGATGATGATGCTGGATAAGCTGGGGAGGAAGAGACATTGATGGCCTTTTTAGCAGAAACTGAGAAGGAATGGGAGACAGGGATGAGGATGGGAATTACCACCACCACTAGCAATGACATTTTGGAATTAGATCAATTTGCATCAGCTCTAATTCCTTCTGATGCTGAGATGCAAGGACAGCAGGATGCTGAGGAGCAGGCTAGTGTGCCACAGACCACCGCAGACAAAGTAGGAATGAGGTCAACAAGTGATTTGGAACTAGGACAGGTTCCACTTGCCAGCTGTAGAAATACTCCTGATCCTAGCTGCAGTGCTGAATCTGAGGCAGTAGCAGCAACAGCAGCAATATTATCCACTGCAACAGACAATGAAGGGCAATGTGGAGGACAAGAAGAAAGAGGCCATTCTTCTCCATCTGTTCCCTTCCCCCTGAAGTCATCATGGGTGTGGGACTATTTTTCTCTTGGGGCAGGCACAGTGTAGTCATCAGGAATGGCACTGTGCACAATTTGTGAAAAGCCAGTGGAAAAAGGAAAGGAGGGAACACACCGTGGCACAAGCGCCCAGATATCACACATGAAACGCAGACACCATGACATTTACGTCAAACATGTTAAAGACAATCACCCACCATAGAAATCAAGCACCGCTTTTGCTGTCCCTGACTCTCCAGAAAGGCAACAAGAGGTGAGGTGGAGATCAAAGAGAAGAAGAAATAGAACAACTCAGACAGAGACTGGAAGTTCCAGGACGAGTGAAACAACTAGCTCGCCATCACCTTCTAGGGTAGCTACATCTTCTGCCAATCCACCTTGTTCATTACCTTTCCCGCAAAATGATAGCCACTCTGTTGATGTGAGGATGTGGTAGTTCGTCTCTACCCATTGCACACTGTGTGGTGCACTGACCACACAGGCTAGTGTGGTGGAGGAGAATCGCAATCAGTGCATCAAGCGGCATCTGAGGGGATTCCATCCTGCAGAATATACTAAGATGGTGGCAGGGAGCGTTCATCATTACTATTAAACTGTCAGCAAGTTGTCATGTCCTTAGTGGGTATGGAAAAGGGGTACAATGACAACGGCAGTACTTGGTCTCGGGTGTCATGGTGTTTGGATACAGTTGTGCCCCCAGATGTTATTTACCACACACACTGTGCACATTGCAGTTGCTGATGAGACCCGCTGTTCCTGCTTTCAAGGGAAAAAATATATTCTAATAACAACACACCCATGATGATTTTGGAGGAGGGGCAGGTGGAGAAGATTTAATGGCCAGCTTGTTCTTTTCTCCACATGTGCTGGGGGCTACTTATTCTGCTGCTACTGCCTCAGGCACATCACTGGAGCCAGTCGTGGCAAGTGTAACCTTCATCATCCATCTTCCATGTTATTGCTATTGTTGATCCCAGCAGTACGAACAGCAGTTGCAAGTCAGGAGGACATTTGACAGTGGCCACTGGCCAACATGACCTGCTCATGTTTCCTCTATATGACACTGGAGATTAGATTAGCCACGCCCTTTCCCCGCCCCTTTGTCTGGCAATTCTAGAGTTGTGTCGTACACAATGGACATTACTTGTTTTTTGTCAAATACGCTATAGAAAATATGTCGTTCATGCATACAATTAATTATTTTTGTCTTTCATATGACTTTTTTTTGTCGTTATCCCTTTGAACATGCACCCTATGATTCAAGCTCTACTAAAGTGTGCACTATAAGAAAATGTGTATTAAGGATATCAGCTGGTGCTGTTGTTAAAGTGGACCTATCACCCAAATTAAAGTTGCCCCCAAATAATTATGCATATAACGATAAGCATATCCATACCAGTATTATCTGGAATAAGTCCAGCGTTATTGACAAATCCAACTCGTTCTGAGATGGTCAGGCAGGCATCAGCGCCGACATCTTGCCAAAGAGGCATCTGCGCACCTGTATTGTCGGTCCCGGTCTCCTCTAGGAGACTTAGCATTGTACCTTAAGGTACCAGAATAGACTGAAGGTACAGGCAAGCAGATGCCTCTGCAGCAAGCTGCTTGCCTGACCATTTCAGAACGAGTTGGGTTTCTCAATAACACTGGAGTTATTCAGGATAATACTAGTATGGGTATCTGTATAGTTATGTGCATAATTATTTGGTGTTAACTTTAATTTGGGTGATAGTTCTGCTTTACCAGTTTGATTAAAAAAAATAAACTTTTGCACTGAATTAATGTTTGGATGACAAAGATAAGTGACTGAGCCTCTGGTCAACTCTCTGATACTCAAGAAATGAGGTCCTCTAGTCTTGGCCATCTAGTGGTCCATAAGGACAGACTTGATAACAGCTGATCTAAATAACAAATCTTACCAGGGAAAAACTCCAGGGGACCGATGCAATAAGGTGTGATAAAGAGGTAATCAAAATGAGATAACTTCTCCAGTGTGATAAACTGTCCAATTCCTTGAGCCTAGGCCACTAAAATTGCTCCAACTTGCAACATAGCAGTGCATAGGCTCCATAGAATATCATAGGAAATAGAGACTGTGTCACAGTTGAGATGTTTTCTTATTACTTCTTTATCAAGCATTAGTGTATAACCCAGGGCAAACCAATCGGTCAGGTTTTCAAGATATCCCTAATTAAGCACAGGTAAATCCATCAGGAAGACTGATCCATTAAAGGGTTAGTAATGTCCCATTATAATTTAAACCTTTGAGTGCCAGAGGGGTACAAAGTGCATTGCAAAGCAATGGGATTTTTAAACCCATTCATTAATGGGATACTAATGGGAAAAATAATTATGTGCTTCGTGAGATGTTTTCTTGAAACGTTATTGCAGCTGAAATTTGAATTTTTTGGGTGCATTACTTCCATGGCCTGAAATTTTATGGTGGAGCTGTTGCTACACCAGTCTATGGACAGCTATTGTCAGAGACAATAACCCTCTACAGGAAGCAGTAGCAACAGAGACACTATAACATTTCAGGCAATGGTAGTAATGCACTCAAAAACAATAACATTTTAATTAAAATATAGCTTATTTTACTTATCAGGATTTGAAACAATATTTTAACCCCGTGGATGTTAGAGGTCTCCAGTGCCTTCCGAAGCATCCAAGGGGGTTAAACACCATGGTGTTAATTTCTTGGAAGTTGGCACCTGTGTGTGTGGGGCACATGAGTAACATTAAACACCGCATATCCTATGAGTTATAAAAGCACACTGTTTTATGGGAATCACGAAGGGAAGTTGCCTTGCACGCAGACCTGTGTACAGACTTCTGTAGTGATCCCCATGCCGTCAGAGAAAAATAAATGATTTGTCCTGACCCTGGAAAAAGCTTGTCTGAGCAATCAGTGCTGAGCTATTGTTACTGCTGTTAGAACAAAACAATCATTCCCACACCAAGGCTTCTGTGGATCGCATTATCCATGCAAAATCTCCCTCCCGAGTCCCCACCTGCTAATTAATAGGCTTTTCTGTTACTTATGTTTTGGCAGAGCCAAAAACCTGCTGCCAATTGCAATTTTGGGTATGTTTTCTATTACTGCTTCAGTGAAAGACCACCATCTACCTCATTACAGTACAAATTAATTAGCCTGAAGGAGTGTGTATGCAGGGAGGGGGGCAGCTAGTTAAGTGACAGGAAAAGGTTTCTCCAATTATACACAGCTTCTGAAAAGGAATTGCAAATAAAACCATGTGGAAACAGCCAAATGTCTGAGAATTTTCTTTGCATGTTATACTTTAGTGTGCACAATTATAAAGATAGAGTCAGTGGAAAGAGAAGTTGTAGTAATATTGTAATTAAAGGACAAAAAAGGGGTGGAAATGATGGCACAGACTGAAAGATTCCATTGTAGCATTCGCTTAAAGTAGCTGCTACTGAAATAATGAAGTATTTTGTAACACTGATGTTAGAGGGAATCTGTCATAAAACAAAGTTATATTTATTTAACCCAAAACAAAAAAGTCAATAGTGATGTGCAGTTTTATTTTTTTATACTGTTGCCTGCTTATCCCTCTGCATGTTGGAGAAGTCTCCAAAGCATTGTGTAACGTGACACCGACTGGTTCACAAGAGGACTGAGAAGACGTGGCTCCTCCAACAAGGGATATGGGAGAGAGGTGCTGGGGAGCAGCGCTAGAGTGCGATGCTCGGGTTCGCTGGTTGTTCTAAGGGGATTGTGCTGCGGTCTAGCCGGATAAAGGTGCTAACCGCGAAGCTAGATTGGACCCCTCTGGTTGAGCCGAAGGGTTCCCCCGATAATCCCCTTAGAACAATCTATACTACCCCTATTCCCAGGGAGAAACAGGCTCCAACAGGAACAATATATCATTAGAGACTAGAGAATGGTCAAGCAGCAGGCAAGGTCATACACGGTGGATCACGGAAGACGGTACCAAATCTGCAGGCAGGAACAAGGTCAGGTCAGGCCGGGTCATACACAGGAGATACAGGAACAGAATCTGCAGACAGAAGGCTTGGTCAGACACAGCGAGGGTCAATCTGGTAGGTGCAGGATCAGCAGACAGAGGCAAGGTCAGGATCACAGGGGTAATACACAGAGAGACTAAGACACAGCTGGCAAAAAACACTACTAGGGATGCTACCCAAATGCGTCAGCAGTGTGCAGCTACTGCCCCTTTAAGGCTGAGCACTGGAAGTCACTCCAGAGCATGCCAAGGGAAAAGGCCCAGGCCAGGTGGCCGGTAGCAGTAAAGCCAAAAGACGAGGGGCAGAGAGGATGCGGCAGAGCCGGAGCACAGTGGAAGCCAAAACGGGCGAAGAAGGAACGGCATCCAGAGAGGGGCAAGGACAGTAACTGTGAAGGACTAGGAAGTGGAGGCAGAGAGCAGAGGTGAACAGGTCCCAATGAGTGAGAAGGTGGCTAGGCGCCGGTAAGGACGTGACACATTGCTTCTCAATACAGTAGAGAAGTATCCTGAATTAAAGGGGCTAATTTTTTTTTTTTTTAGATTTTTAACCATTTTTTTTTCTTTACTTTGAATAAATTATTCAGCTAATAGTAACATAGTAAATTAGGTTGAAAAAAGACACAAGTCCATCAAGTTCAACCTTTGCCTCATAAACCAGAGAAATGAGAATTATATAAGCTTTCCTATTGCCAAATAATTTATCAGACCTTCCTGTTTTGCCCATTAATACACAATATAAGTCTGTATGTTCCCTTTTGAAAGACATGTATTTAATCTCTTAAATGTATCCATTGTATCTTCCATAACCACATCCTTTTGCAAGGAATTCCACAATTTAACAGACCTTACTTTACAAAAAACCCTTCCTCTGCTGAAATTGAAACCTCCTTTCCTCTATTTCAAGGCCCCTGGTTATTTGATCAGACCTTGGAATGAACAGCTCCCTTAATGGAGTTTCACATACTATTGTAATTGATAGGGAACAGGGATATAACTAACTATTTAGCCTCTATATGTGATGCATGCAGAAGATTTTGGAAATGTGGGTATATGTAATGGTATGAGTCTCCAGGGGACTCATAGAGCCAGTCTGAAGTTGGTTACGAGTACCACTGATAAAGTTTTGGTTTTCAACATGCAACACACTTGATGTTAAGCAGGGTATGGAAATGCTGTCATTTCCTGCATTTTAACCCTCTGAGTGCCGGAAAGGTATCCAATGCATTGTGTTGCAATGCGCTGGACACCTCTTTGACGCTCAATGGGTTAACTGCATATCATGTTAATAAAATCTTTTTGGTTTTATGTCCTCTCACTGTCATTTATATACTGTATAAGCGTGAACGGTACATACCGTATTTCCTATGAACACGAATAATTACCAAGTACTGTTCCACGGAAAAAATGATATGCCCCTTTTTTACACAGTTAATTTGTATTTTTACAAACATGGACTCCAGGATAGAAAATATATGTTTAGAGGTACTTTATCAGTTCTTGTGCATTTCTTTAAATATTATAAAATAACAAATGCTACATTTGTCCTATATATTCCTTCATGTCTTGCAATAAATATCATCAATATAACTCTTTCAACCCTTTGAGTGCCAGAGAGGTAGCCAATGCGATGCGTTCACTGCCTCTGGCACTCAAAGAGTTAATAGTGTCCATTAACCCCTTAAGGACCGGCCGCGCACGCATGCGGTGGTCACTTAAGGACCATAGAGCATTTTTTTTCATCATCCGATTCCGGACTCCCCGAACGGTGTGCAGCCACATGGGGAGCCTGGAATTCCATGATGGTCCAGGACCGTCATGGGTCCTTAAGGGGTTAATTACATCAAAAGTTACATAACCCCGAACAAGCTGGCAAGTACACTGTTACTCTTATTTTGTACATGTTGCTGGTCCCTTCTAAAGCCAGATAAATCCTGCGTCTCCCAGGCTTGTATTCACACGCTTTGAAGCAAAGGGCAAATTGCAAATAATGTATTTGTTGTGATGTATGAATAACTGATGTGTCAGATATTGTGTAGATTAGCTGAACCATTACTAATTCTCTTAGCAGTCCTTTTTCCCTCTGGCACCAAAAGGCGTACAGCCTGTGAGTTCAGAAACACCTACAATACGATGTAATGCTCACAAGTGCAGAATAAAATGTTCTGCATTTTCAGGGATTAGAAACAGTAGTGGCAGATACATACTGATATATGATTTATTAAATACACTGAGATACATGTAGACTATAGACCACTGATAATTCAGTTAAAACCGTAACCTTAAAGAGATAGTATAGGATATAATATGTAATGTAAAATTGCCTATATTTGCCACCTTCTCCTATTTTTTTTTACCTTTTTATGTTGTACTAGTGTATACATGGGCCAAGGTCTGGGTTATGTTAACGCTTTGAGTGCCAGAGGGGTACGCAAAGCATTGCATTGCAATGCGTTGCGTACCCCTCTGGCACTCGAAGGGTTAAGAGGCTGGTACTGCTCTGCGTCCAGCCGCCGACGTAGTCATGCACTGTACAGACTGGCCAAAAGCACAGAATGCTCCCAGCATAGAACTACTAGCATTTTGTGCTTTCGGGCAGTCTCTACTGCACATGATGGCTTCTGACAAACATCCTAGCGAATTATTATATAGGATGTCATCTTCACCTATTAGTTTTACTTTTTATGTCTGTGGATGTCTGTTTGAAGAGACCTTTCTGGTCAGTCAACCATGAATGCAGGATAGTAATACATTGTAACACAACTAAGTGTTGTCTATGCTATCTTTTTTATATTGCATCACAATCCCTGTTTTTCCAGTCCTTGACAGAAAGCTCCCTAGATACAGATCCATGTGTAACAAAATAGACAAAAATGAAAAATAATAATAAAACATACATGTAATTTGAGTTTGCATATTACGCACTTGCAGAATATGTAAAGCTAAAATAAAGGGTTACTGTTCCTTTATGTTGAACTCTTTGATTGCCAGAGGGGTATGTATTGCGTACCCCTCTGGCTCTCAAAGAGTTAAAAGAAAACAGGGGTTATTCTAGGGTTAACCACGCATGAGAAGTAAATAGTCCTAAAATTATCAATGGTTTAAATAGGGCTTTTAACCCCTTGAAGGCTAGAGAAGTCACCATGCATTCAAGATTTTAAAAGCCCCATTTAAATCAATGGGACATATATTTACTCCCTGTGGTGAAGCTGATTGACCTTAGTTTGTATTAGTACATCAGTTTCTATGAGCATCAGACAGCAATCACTGTAATTAGCTGGACACACACTATATCACTCATACCTGGGAACTCAAGATTTGACCCAGAGACTCAGAGTTTTGACACAAATCTCAGGGTCTCACAGTAAAGAGTCAAATTCTCAGGGTGGGAGGGTCCAGTGTTATCTAATTTGCTCCAATTAACTGCTGCTTTAGTCTCTAAACTGGCACCATGTAGACCAGCTTGCTTTGTCTGCATTCAAGCAGTGATGTCCATAACTTCCTCATCTTGAGCTCTCGGAGAGGGATCTTGTGCTGCTGACCTAGGTGATGACAATGACGTAATTCATATCATAAAGGTGGTGGGACTTAATTTGGTGGGTCTTAAAGGGATAGTAAGCGTTGTTTTTAGCAAATTTTAATAATATAGGCATTAAAATATTAATACAATGAGATATGGTCACAGACACCAGTGCTCTAACTGACAGAAGATCCTGATCCTGGGACCAGTCGGTGGATCTTCAGCAGAGCCGAAATAGCAATATGGAGAAAGAAATACTTCACTGGAACAGTCTACAAAGCATGCCTGGTTTGCAAGCACACTTTGTAGACCGTTCTTTCTCTATAGAGCTATTTTGGCTCTGCTGAAGAGCCGCCGGCCAGTCTCGGGACCCGGATCTGCTTCTGTCAACTAGAGCACTGACGTCTGTGAAAGGGAGAGGAGGGAGGAACTTTAGATGCTTATATCTCTCAAACTATAAATGTTTGAGAGATGGGACATACCTCATTGTATTAATATTTTTAATGTCTACAATATTAACATTTGTTAAAAACAACCATTACTATCCCTTTAATTGTCTTTGTGTCATAAAGTGGATGTGGGAAGAAAAGAGTGGGAAGGAGGTGGGAATGTGAAGGAACTCTCCACAGCTGGAGAATCAGCCTCTGTCCCCGGAGACCTGACAATTCAGTCTGAAAACCATAGTCTCCGGTGCAGATACAAAGGCTTCCCAGGTATGGTGATGTCTCTAAGTTGTTGTATGTTAATGATTCTTTATAGCCTGACTGGAGCATCTCTGGAATAGAACAAGCAGGGACATATTGCTGAGAATTTATATTAAAAGGGATGTTAAGAGTTAATATTTTCAAGATCTCAGGGTCAACTCATTTTGAACGTTCCCAGGTATGTAGCTCAGGAACTAATGGTACCACGGCAAAAACTTCACTGATCAGTTCCTGAAGACTCAGTAATCCACTTTATGAGAAACATAACACAAGGAAAATTATAAGGATGGATGGGGGCTTTAAACTGAGTAAAAATATTTGTTGTGAACAGCACTATAACTGCTTGTTCCTTGTGGCAGCTGTGCTGAAAAACAGACTGGAATCCTGTCTAACATACCACAAGAATCCACCCACATGTGCTGTAGAAAAATTACCATACTCTCAAACCCAGCGGGACAACTGTATTATCAGTGACCTTGTTGCAAAGAAAACAACACCCATGCCAAGATGAACAGCTTTGGGGCAGATGGTGCTACAAGCAGAAGTGGGAGATATTTCAAATCAAGTTCTAAGCATGTTTAGAGAACCAGCAAGTACAAGTGACACCAAAAGCATGAAAAAAGCATAAGGGAAATGGTAATGGAATGTTAGATGTGTCTGCAGCACTGTATGGAGGGGCATCTCAGAAAAGAATATAGTGAGGCAAAAGGACATAGGGTGCAATGCAAGAAATAGGAGCATTAGCTATTTTTAATGCCATAAATGTATGTGTTATTTGTGATTATTCATGTCTTGATGCAAGAAGCATATAAAATCCTTGATGCTGAATAGCACATGCTCACGCATTAATGGCAAAGTTATCATATAAAATTACTAGTTGAAGAGCCTGTTACACAGGCCACAGTGCCACTGCCAGCCGGTCGCAGGGCAATCATGTGCAGTAGAGACTGCCCACTCCGCGGTTGATACAGGGTTGGGGGCTCCGATACAGAGTTGGACGCTCTGTATCAGCCGTGGCGCAGGCAGTCTCTACTGTGCATCACTGCATTGTTACACATGTTTTAGCAAATTATTATATAGGATATGTCAACTGCTTTGATAAATTAGGCACAATTGATAATTCACTCACAAAATGACAGAAGCTTTAACCACGCCCACATTCACTGAAAAAAGGGACATACGTTTGCTAAATTCATAATAAACACGTGCAATTCAGTACAATTTTGGTGGAAATCATTTTTCCATCAAAGTACATTGTAAACAGTGATTGTGCATGTATCTTGCATTACACACATAGGAGTCATGGGCCTAGTTCTGCAAGCTTAAGTTTTTGCAGTTCTGGGGCAAATCAGCTGCAACACAGACAACAACCAGAATTGGTACTCTGTACACTAAGAGGAGGTTGTGGGGGTAGTATATGGGTGTTTCTGGGCATCTTGGCCCTCTGCACCTTGTTGAATCCAGTAAGGATCAAAGATCCTAGGGGTGGATGGCAATTAAGGACCACATAGAGCATATTTGGCATGCCGGCACACGTAACTGATGAAGTGTACCGTCGCACCAAACAGGGGTCTGAGGGGGTCTGGTCTTGGAACGGTCAATTTCAGACCCCGCAGGAGCACTGTAAGCACAAAATATGTGATGTGCCAGGACCATCCCCGGTCCTTTAGGCAAGTTTGCCATTGATGGTCCTGGCATGTCACCAGTCCTTAAGGGGCTTACATGATTTACTTCTCCATTTCCTTGTGCATATTATTGGAGATGTGTTCTAGACTTGCTGGCATTAAATATGAATGACAACAGAGTGTGTGCCCTAGTAGACACAAATGTATTCATTTGCTCCAGTACATAACCTGTCTACAAAGCATATGTCCCAGTCACAAACACTTAGCTGTGCCACCTGAATCATACATTCCCTCAGCTATGCCGCAGAACCAATCCACTTTGCTTTTATACATAAGGGTCTGTGTTGCTGATTTTAAAGTGATAGGAATGTTTCACAAAAACAGCAGCTCCAATTAATCTTCATAGTAATTGAGCCATAGAGAGTGTTATTTCAATACTTTGAGAGTTGTAGTTCAAGAGTAATTGAATGACAAAGTTTCCCCCTCCCGCCCTTTTTACCTAGTGTAAGCCCCCACTCCTCAGATGTGGAATCCAGTCCACAGACCAGACAGCTCACATCAAGGGTCAATATTCTACTGTGAGAAAAATGAAAACCCTGCCCCCCTTGACAGGTTTTTCAGCTTTTTCCCTTATCTTAATTGAAGATTGTCCCTCTCTGCAATCTACCTGGACACTCCCTGCTGCTCTTAGGTGAGAAGTGTTACATCAGTAAAAGGGGCAGGAGGAGGATACTTTATCATTCAGTTACTCTTGAACTACAGCTGTGACAGAATTGAAATAACACTCTCCAAGGCCCAAATACTATGATGATTAATTAGAGATGTTTTTATTAAGAAACATTGTTATCCCTTTAAGCAACTTTTTCAGTTCCTCTTTTCCTTCCCCTTTCAGTGATGTGAGCGCCTCCTACCTGCAGTCTGTGAAAAGTCTGTGACTCGTATGTATCTGAAAAGGATGATAAGAACTCCGAGTATGTGTCTGTCTGTTTGAGTATGATGACTGCTCTGCTGAACAGAAGGACACCTTCCTTGGACCAGGGGGAGAGGGAGGACTTGACTGCTAAGCATATCTCCATCCCAGTAGTAATTACTTGGGTTTTTACTCTTGGCTACTGGACCTTAGTACTGTGGGTGTGGGCTTAGGGTTATGTTTATAAACATTCCCTACGTGGCTGCTCGCTCATTCTGTTTCCTGATTTTGAACCATCTGCCTCACAGGAACATACAGCTTTTTCTCTTCCTTCCACCCTTCCTGTTGTCACAGCAGTCTTCATTTCGTTCTCTGTGGAGGTTTGGTCTATCTATTGGATTATGAGCTTTGGGGAATTAGTCTCTCACGTGCTGGATAATGGCTTGGGTGAGGGCATAGACTCTGGTTTCGGGGTGTGCTCTATTGTGCCTTCTGGCAGTTGCCATGGAGCAGACACATTGTTTTGTTTCAATATTCTATGGTTAATAAATACTATGGCAATTTCTTTCCCAAGCATATTTTCTGTGTATCTTTCTTGGGTAGGAAAGTTGCCTATGGTTTGTTGCATGAGGTGAAGTATGTGCCAGTCGCACATGCTTTTAAAAGAGCAGTAAACATTTTGTTTATGAAAACCTATAGGTTATAGAGCTATTCCTGCTGAGTAAAACAAGCACTCCCACTGCTGTCAGTTGTTTTATTCAAAAGTTTACTTCCTGAAAGTTCTAACTGACAGGAAGTGACTCAGCTGTTTCTTTCACATTCTATGGGGATCTGTTTGTCATTGACTTTCCTCTCAAATAGAATGTAACTGAATAACTAGTTGGAATTTTACCACTAGAGGGCACTGTTAATGTAAAAAAACAACAACTTTAAACTGTTATAACTCTGGAAATACGCATTTATCAGCAGTGTGTGTACCCTTATTTTACTCAACAGGAAAAGGCCTACAATATATATATTTTTTCAAAAATGTTCTGCTCCTTTAAAAGCCTGAGGAGGGAGCTCACATTCATATTCAATGGAAGAAAGAAATTGAATTGGCTGATAAAAGGTTATTATACATAACTAAAGCAAGAGAAAGCAAGCAGGTAAAAACATTAACAAAAATGAATAAATGAGAAAAACTAAAATAAAACATTAAAACTATTGGAAATAGAAGTTGGTCAATAACCATACTGAGTAGCAACATCTGATCTTAATATTGATATAAATAAAAAAGCAGTCTGTTGACGTTTATGATCATGTAAAGCTGAGTAAATCGTTGATGGATATGGGGTCATTCATTCTTTAGGTTTCCATTTTCCATGCCTATAGAAATAACAATCCCAACTGCAAGCAATGATGTTAATTATAAATGTAAACGATAGGAGATTTGTTTCACGCTTGATATCACATCCTTCAGTTGGAGGTTTGAAGGACATACCAACCTTAAGATACCAGGGATTAAAATATCCAGTGTGTTTAACCCTTACCACTACTACTGCCGCACAGATATGTCAAATCAGTTTTAACCCCTTAAGTACCAAGGACGTACATTTACGTCATTGGGTGAAGGTGCCTAAAGGACCCATGACGTACGATTTCAGGGCACCCCAAACAGCGTGAATCCGATTGCAGATAAAAAAAATCCTTGGTCCATAAGTGCCGGCCGCGCACCCATGCGACTGTTCTTTAAAGGGATTGTATTGCTTTTATTTAACAAATATTAATATTATAGACATTACAAATAGTAGCACAATGAGCTATGTCCCATCTCTCAGACATGTGTAGTTTGAGAGATTGAAGCATGTACAGTTCCCCCCTCGCGCAGCTCTCATAGACATCAACGCTCTACCTGACAGAAGGAGATCCTGGTCCCTAGACCGGCAGGCAGCTCTTCAGCAGAGCCGAAATAGCTCTTTCTAAAAAGAAATGCTTAACTGGAAAGGTCTACAAAGTGTGCTTGCAAACCAGACACACTATGTAAACCGTTGCAATTAAGTATTTATTTCTATATCGTGCTATTTCGGCTCTACTGAAGAGCAGCAGGACGGTCCTGGGACCTGGATCTCCTTCTGTCAGGCAGAGTGCTGACATCTATGAGAGCGGCAGAAGGGGGAACTTTACATGCTTCAATCTCTCAAACATGGGACATAGCTCTTTTTGCTACTATTTGTAATGTTTACAATATTAATATTTGTTAAATAAAAGCAGTACTGTCTCTTTAAGGAGTTAAGTAGCAGAGTTTTTGAATGTATTTTATATGAAGATGATATACTAAGATGCAAAACAAACCAACTGTACCAAACGGTGCAGGTAGCCCTGCAGAATGCATCTTCCATGCACATTCCATTGTGTTGTGTATCCCTCTGGCACTCAAAGGGTTAAGGGATAATCTGGCAACCTTACATATGAGAGAGATTCAGATTCCTAAATCATCCTGTGTGTTTAACCCTTACCTCCACTACTGCCACACAGACAAGTCAAATCAGCTTTAACCTCTTAAGGATCCATGATGTGCTAAGACCATAACGGGTAAACTCACATTAAGGACCCATGATGGTCCTGGCACGTCATGGAATTCAGAATTTACGAAAAAAAAACCAAAAGCATCATGGTCCTTAAAGGGACAGTAACACATAATATGCAAAAAAATATATATATGTAGTAGGGTTTATTCTCCTGAGTAAAACAAGGCTGCTCCCAGTGCTGAGAGGTGGTTTATTAAAAAGTTATTCCAGCTCAAACTTGAATTTTTTTAGGCGCAACATCTCAATTGCCTGTAATTGTACAGTGGCGCTGATGCTACACCTATGGAGGTTTATGGTCAACTGACCAGAGCTGTCAAAAGGATGTTGTAGCAACAGTGCCACTGTACAATTTCAGGCCACTGAGATACTGCACCTAAAAAATTCAAATGAGCTAAAATAACATTGGAATGACAAATCTCCCAGCAGTACTCAACAGGAAAACCCATATAGTCTTTCCACTAAGAAAGTTTACTTCTCCCTTTAATGAATAGCCATTACATCCTTTAAGTGCCAGAGGAGTATCCAATCAATGCATTGGATACCCTTCTGGCACTCAAAGGGTTAAGCTGCATCAAAGTAGATTCTTGACCATTTTCTGTGCTGCCTTGTCACACTATGAGATGACTAAAAGAAACTAATGCAACCACCGAAATTATGTTACTATTGCTTATTACAAAAACAAATATTTATTTTGTTATAACTGAGAATCTATCCATGAGTTCAGGGGTTAAAGTGATAGTAACATCCCAAAATTATTTTATTTTGTACTGTAGATTGCATAAAAAATTATTTGCAGCAAACCCCATCTCTCAAACCTATATGGTTTGAGAGATATTTGCTTTGAAAGTTTGCCCCTCTCTCCCCTTCTCCTGACGTCAGCGTCTAGCTGACAGCAGGAGATCCTGGTCCGGGGACCATTCGTCAGCTCTTCAGCAGAACCGAAGTCGCATTATTTAAAAATAATTACTTAACTGGAAAGTTCTACAAAGTGTGCCTGGTTTGCAAACACACTTTGTATACCATTCCATTGAAGAAGTTCTTTTTAAATAATGCAATTTCGGCTCTGCTTAAGAGCCTCCTCGAGTCACACGACTCGAGTCTCCTGCTGTCAGCTTTACAGCTGACATCAGGAGAAGGGAAGAGAGGTGCGAACTTTCAAAGCAAATATCTCTCAAACCATAGAGGTTTGAGAGATAGGGTTTGCTGCAAATAATTTATTTTTATTTAATCTACAATGCAAAATAAAATAATTTTGGGACATTAATATCACTATAAACTACTACTGGTGTAGCAGGTGCAAAGTACTGGGGCCAGGCTAACTTTATGGGTTTATTTGAATGCCAACAATTGAAAATGTTTACACAGTAACATGGTAACATAGTAAATTAGGTTGAAAAAATCACAAGTCCATCAAGTTCAACCTTTGCCTCATAACCAAGAGAAATCAGAATGATATAAATGATATAAATTTAGCCTTTATCTGACCTTCCTGTTTTGCCTACTAATATACAGTATGACCCTGTATGTTCCCTCTTGAAAGAAATGTATCTAATCTTCTCTTAAATATATCCATTGTATCTGCCATTACCACATCCTTGGGCAGGGAATTCCATAATTTAACACACCTTACTATAAAAAACCTTTTCCTCTGCTTAAATTAAAAACCTCCTTTCCTCTAATCTCAAGGGGTGGCCCCTGGTTATTTGATCAGTCCTTGGAATGAGTAGCTGACCACAGAGATCCTTGTATTGACCTCTCCTAAACTTGTACATTGTGATAAGATCTCCTTAGTAGTCTTTTCTCTAGAGAATATAAACCAAGTTTAGGATTTTTTTAGTAGTTTGTAGTGGATTGGGACCAAAAAATGTTTTGCACCAGGCCCCTCGGTCACTTGATCCAACACTGCATGAGTCTGTGTGCATATATAGTTAGTTTTATCAGGGCTGGATTTACATAGAAGGTGTACCAGGCAAGAAAATCTAGCTGCCCTTAGCTCTGCCCTTGGACACACACCAACTGTTCACTAGGGTGACCACATTTCCCTTCTGCCATTCCGGGACGTGGTCACCCTATTGCCTTACCTTGAGTCCCTGGTGGTCTAGCGGAGTGCGGAGTGCAAAGTGCTCTGTGCCTCCTCCGGCACAGAGCTGAAGCTCCCACGTGCTGTGCTCAGTAATGCAGAGCGCTGGGAGATGATGTCATCTCCCAGCGCTCTGTATTACTAGAGCGCTTGCCTCCAGATCAGGTAAGTTGCATTGCCGCCCTGGATGTCAGCCTGCAAGCGGCGTCCATGATGTGACACACCGCTTGCAGGCTGACATTCAGGGCGGCTTGGCTTCATTCCGGGACACTTCATTGTCCCGGTTGAAGGGGACCCGGGACGCGGGACATGTCCCTGAAATAAGGGACAGTCCCGGACGTTCCGGGACCCGTGGTCACCCTACTGTTCACATGACCCCTCCCCCAGTCACATCCAATATTCCCTGGCACAGAAAGTACCATTGTCCTATAAAAATCAAAAATGTTAAATAGCTTTAACCCCTTGGTTACTAGAAAGAGTTACAATGCATTGCTCCGGAATGTGTTGGAGATCTCTGTAGCATCAAAGGGTTAATAATAGCCTGTAAAGAGGTATGAATCTGGTTCAGGAACATAGAGACTGCTCTGGTCACAATCATAATTTAGAATGTGGGTGTGGCACAGCTAACGTGCCCCCCCAAATTTGAAGTTCTGCATAGTTACTTATTCTGCCTATTGGGAAATCTGGTCCTGAGTTTTATGTTGTATTTTTGGGAAACTCCCAGTGTGTAACATTACTAAGCACAATCATATTTATCAAGACAAAAATGTAGTAAATGGCAGGCTAAACAGAGGCACATGAGGCACTTGATGAAAGAAAAACTCCAACTTAAATAAATGGGGCGTTTCCATTGATACAATTGTTTTTCTCCAGATTTAATATGCTTTTAACTGGATGTATATGCCCCATTGACTTTATCTACAAATATTTGCCTTGAGTCATGTAATCTTAAAAAAAGACAAATGTTCAGTTGTAATAGTAAAGTGATATAAAGCTTACATGTTGTACAAGTGTAAATAATACAGTTGATTTTCCTACTATTTTTTTTAACCCCTTAAGGCCCCATGCCAGGAACGTCAAGGGTAAACTTGCCTTACAGACCAATGACATACCTGGCACATCAAGGGTTAAATGATAGCAGCTATCATGCTGGGGAGGCTGAAACTGAGAGATCAAGTATCGGAGTGCACAGTTTCAGTCATTCTCTGCTTTGCTGCTACATGTGATCGCTCATACAGTGATCAAGAGTACCAACTTTTTCACTGACAAAGGCAATGTGTTTTACACATTGCCTTTGTCACCGTTCTCTCTCTTTCTTACTGTGATAGCACAGAATAGAGTGAAAATCAAATAAAAAATGGCCAGAGATGGGGCATTAACTCCTGCAGTTCTGGCGCTGTGGCAATATTAAGTGTAAGTCACTGTATGACCTACCAACACCGCTTGCTATTAAATTAATGTGTGGGAGCAAGGTCATAGGTTTTAATTTACCAAATGTATTTAAAAATACAAATACTGAAGTTTTATTAAAGTTTAATGTGGATTTTATTAATGTTGAGCACAGTAATACACATATACACACCACACAGTCATGGGAAAAAAATGGAAAATCTGGGAGGGAAAGAGAGACATGGAGATTTTCATACCAGAGGGACAATGCCCCCTAAAGCTGGACATTTTCTGTAGGTATGAATGACCGTTCATACCTTTCATGCAGTCTCCATAACAAAAAATTAACCCACTGGCCACTAATTATCACAAGCGATAATTATTATTATTTTAATAAAATAAATGGTGGGTTATTCATATAAGTGTGGTATCAAAAGAAAGTCCTACTTATGCGTAAAAAAGTACAAAATTGCTCCAGTCCTTAAGTGCAAATCACCCAAGATTTTCCCGGTCCTTAAGGGGTTAATGTTCCTCTACTTTTTTACAACTTTAATGTTTCTAACAGCGAAATCTCTGAATCACTCTTCCCAGACAGTTCATTGTCACAGACAGTGAAAGCAGGGATAGTGGTGCAATGTAAGACAATTTCTGTTGAAGAAAAGACTGGCGGGAGCTCTCTCTCACTCATTGGTCTGTATGCTGTGCAATTCGCTCTACTGGGGTCCTACAGATGTCATTCCTGAAATCTCGGGGCCTCCGCCTATTCAACAATATACAGCTGAGATCCAGCTCAACAACTTCTTACAACATGCGTGGCTTGCCTCTTATTGAGACAAAGTGCATGCATATTTATGAATGCAGCCTGGGAGTTGAGTGAAGACCTCCAGTTAGACCAAGTCCTGGTCTTTTGGAACCCTAACAACTACCCTGATCCTAGGTTTATCTAAAAAAATGTGTCTTTCATAGAACAAACCATTATTAGAAGATGTTTGTACTTTACAAGAACAAAATGGAAGTTCCAGAATTCCCCACAAGCCCTAAGAAGGGGAATCATGTCAGGGCTGTGGGGGGGTCAAAGAAAGCTTGTAAGAGGTATCTGCCCCTTTAATGTTTAAGAAGGGGTGGGGCATGGGAACCAATATAAAGGGTTACACTTGGAGCATCACTTCCTTTTCAGAAGTGAATACCAAGAGTATCGGATCGGCTTACTTGTGCTGTCTTCCATGGCGTCATCTGCTTTTCTGTTGGCTGAAGTCCGGCGGTGGTGATTGGCTGGGGTAGCAGCTTTCTTGGAGGATGGATTCTACTGGCGTGTCTTCGGCAGGGGTGGCCGCCTGGCTTACGGGGAGCATCCGGACGCAGCCACCTGTTCGACTGACCCTTGGGACGGACAGTGGAACATCCCTCAGCCTAGCCAAGCCGGCTTTTGGAAGCAGCGGGTCCCCTTTTCTGGCTCCAGTTTCCTGATGCAGGTGTCTGTTGCAGCTCTGCAGCCCTCCAGATGGACAGGGGTTCTGGGGTCCTTTCCTCCTTTCTGTCTCCCTGGGTCCTGTTGCCTCTTTTCTGTTCTCCTATTTTGCCTGCCTCAGCTTCTGGTGGCTCTGTTGGGCTGCTTTTGTCTTCCTTGTTTGTTTGCTGGTTTCCCTGTTCTCTCTCTTGTTCTGCTGCCCCTCCCCCCTCACTTTCATTTTGCCCCTGTTCCTGGCTGCTCTGTCTGCTTTTTCCTTCTTGGTAGGTCCTGTGGGCTTTCTTCTCTTACTGTTTGGGTCTGTTTGTCCTGCTGTGGGTGCTGGGTGTGCTGAGGGTGATACTCTGGGACCCTGTCCTGGTGATGTGTGGTTGCAGGGCTCTACCTGCTGTGTTGAGTATATAAAAAAAAAAAAAAAAAAAAAAAAGGTCAAAACAAATGACTGACTAACTACGTATCTGTGTGTGTGTATATATATCTGGAAACTATATATATATGTGTGTGTATATGTAGATGACAAAATGTATATTTGTGTGTGTTTATATTCTAGGTAAAAATATGTGTGTGTTGATATATGAGAACATGCATATGTGTGTGTGTATATATATGAGAACTTATATTTGTGTGTGTGTATATATATGAGAACATATGTGTGTGTGTGTATATATATGAGAACTTATATTTGTGTGTGTGTATATGAGGACATGTATGTATATGATTATGTGTATATATCTGTGAACATATGTATGTGTGTGTGTGTATGTATATGTGCACATATGTATATGTGTGTGTGTATTTATATGTGTACATGTATATGTGTGTGTGTGTGTATGTATATGTGAACATGTATATGTGTGTGTATGTATATGGGAACATGTATTTGTGTGTGTGTATGTCTATGTGAACGTATATATATTTGTGGGCATATATATGAGACAATATGTGGGTGTGCATATTTATATGACTAAATATGTATGTGTGTGTACATATGGTACGAAATATTTGGTGTGTGTATATATATATGTATATGTGTGTATATATATGTATGTATGACCAATATGTGTATGTGTGTGTGTATATGTATATATTTGGAACAATATATATGTGTTTGTGTATATCTCATGAAATTAGAAGGCATAATAACGGCAAACGGGCATTGATGGTGACGGTGGCCTGCACAGGCCTGGCTATAAAAAAAAAAAAAAAAAAAAAAAAAAAAAAAAAAAAATTCAATAAAGGCATAGATACTTATTTTAAAAATAAAATAATATTTAGACAGGGTGTGGGGGCCTTGGGTGCCCCTGGTGGGTTTTTTGTTTTTCTTTTTCCTTTGTCCTAGGTGCTGTTTCCTGTTCGGTGGACTGTACTGGCGAGTGGGGTTTTTTGGAGCCTCTGGTTTTGGTCCCCCTTTTTCTTTTCCAGGGTTTACCTGTGTGTCGGATTTCTTCTGCTGGAGCTGATTCTGGTGGCATGGATGGGTGCCTCTGCTGAGCTGGCTGCTACGCAGTCTGTACCTCCCATTGTGTGGTGGCAGGTATGGGATTGCCTGGGGCAGTGATTCTCTACCTGGGGTGCCGTGGCACCTTGTGTTGGTTTCCCTTTTCTTTTCAGGGTTCACCTGGGTAGCGGAGTGCTTCAGCTGGTGAGGATCCTGGTGTGGCACTGATGGGTGCCTCTGCGGAGATGGAAGTTACGCAGTCCGTGCCTCCCGTTGCGATAACAGGTACGGGATTGCCTGGGGCCGTGATTCTCGGCCAGGGTGCATGGCACTGTGGAGTGCCGTGGGGATCAGCTTGGGGTGCCCCATGTTCTCTATGTCGATGTTGACACACTATGTGTATATTTAATTGTGTTTATGTTGTGTGCAACATGTTTAGTTTGTTTTTCTGGTTGTGCAATGTAAAAATTCTGTATAATTATGTATTATTCCCTTCAGTATGTGTTTGTTATATTACATTAACAGTTTGGCTGCAGTCCCTGGTGTTGGGGGTCTGGGTTAGTCTAGGTTTGGCATGTTGGGAGCTCTCGGGGACCAGGGAGCGCAGGGGTGATCCCCCCCTCTTGCTCCTGGTGGTGGTGGTGGGTGTTTCTGGGGCTGGTCTTGTTTCTACTGGGGTGCCCGTTGCAGGGGCTGGTGTGGTTATTCCTTCGGCTGCTTCCCAGTTATTGGGGTTAGGGGCTGCGGCTGGGTGTTCACTCTTTTGGGGGGGTTCCCATGGCGGCCGTTGGACTGCCTATTTTTGCTGGGCCAGTCCTTTGGGGCTACATTTGAGGGTTGAGGTTCGGGAGAAGTTTTGAAGGTTGTCATGGTTTGACTGATTTCGTCACACGCTATGCTGTTGATTACTGCTGCCTTTCCTTCCCTGGTGGGCTGAGTCGGCTGGGGTTGACCAGACTGCCTTGATCTCTCTGTTGACATGGTTGCGCACCTGCTTGTTTCTCAGCCAATCCCTTCCAGGCTGTTTCACGCAGCTGGCTCCCTTCCTCCTTGCCCTTATGTTTGCTTCGGTGCGAGGGCATTTTCCTGCATCTGATTATCTGTGCATGACCTGCCTTCCTCTGATGTCCCTTCTGACTCCTGGCTTATTCTTGCTGTTGCTGATCTCTGTATTCCTGATCCTGGCTTGTCTGCGTACCTGCATAGGTTCCTGACCCCGGCTTGTCTTTTGGTCTATGCTCCTGGATTGCGGTTTTGCTTTGGTTGTTTCACTAAGGGGTTTTTTGCACTTTGCATTTGTCTGGTTCCTGGCCTTCCAGAGGAGCAAATTTGTGGATATTTATTCTTGGCTTTCCTTGGAAGAGGCTCCTCCGGACCGGGATATTCAGACTGCTGCTGGGACGAAGGCGGTGAAGTTGTGGTGGTATTGGAGGATACCCAAAGTTTTCAGGGATTGCTTTTGGGCGTTTTTTTTTTCAATTCTTGCTAGCGTGTTAGGTGGGCGTTTTCTGCTGCGTACTCCTCCTTGTTCTGTTACTAGGCCATGATTTGGCACGCCTGCTGGATTTCTGGGGCTCGAATAGGGTGTTGGATTTGTGTACAGTGGCAGCGTGTTCTTTGCGGTTCGGGTCCTTGTTTGGGCTGGATTGGGTTGGCCTCTTTGGCCTGTGACTTGGGGTCTTCCGGTTTGATGAGGGACCTGGTTTTTCCTGGAAGTCTTTCCAATTGTCATCGCTTTTACTTTGTGGGTTGTCAGGATGCAGAATGGTAAGGTTGTTTTTTGTACTCTGACGCTATGGGGGTGGTGCTGGCGGTTCATAACTTGTTTTCCTCTTCTGTCCCTGTTCTGTCTGCTTTGTTGTTCGGTGCCATCTGTCTGAGTCCTGATATATCTTTTTGGGAGCGGCGTGTGCCTGGGTTCTGTATGTGGCTGCTGATGCACTTTCTCGATTCCTGGTCGTGGAGTTTGGTAGGCATGTCTGGGGGCGACAGCTGTGGGGTACTCCTTGTCCTGACCACTGGTGGGATCTTGGTGGCCTACAGTTGTATCCGGGGGAGGTATTCATTGGCTCCAGCCTCTTTGGCAAGGTGTGCGGTTGCTTGGGATGAGTGGATCAGTTGGAGGCTGTGGTGGGGGATGCTGTGAGGATTGATGGGGTGTTGTGGTTGGTACTGGAATTGGTTTAGTCGGGGTGTATTCCCGGCGGCTATTGGGGGGCCGGGTGTCTGGGTTGGCTTTTGGGTTGTTGCGGGGGGGCAGATTGTTCATAGGAATTTGGGGTGCGCAAGTCTTTGCGGTCTTGACTGGTGGTGGTGCAGTCTGATACTCGGCGCCTGGTTTAGTTCTCACTCTTGCAACAGTTATCTTCCAGGTGTTTGCTCGGCTCATTCTGGTCAGTGTTTGGGGTGGCTTATTGTTTTGCTTTTTTGTGGCTCTGCATCTGGGGGAGTTGCTTAGTTCTTTTCAATTCAGTCCTGGTGTGTGTTTCTGGATTTTGTGCGTTTGCTTCTGGTTCTCTCTCGTTTCGTATCCGCTGCTTCGAGAGGGATGTCTATGGTTCTGGGGTTTGGGTGACTGTTTTCGGTGGCGGGTTTGGATATCATTGGGGCTGCTATGAAGGCGGATATGACTGGTTTGGGTACTGAGTCTGTTTGCTGTATCGGTCGGTGGGAGTCCGCACGGCTTTCTCTTCTGTTAGGCCGGACAGGATGGTTGGGTGTCGAGTTGTAGTTTCTGTTGCTATACTGTGTTTTTTGTTTTCTGTTCAGGTCACGGCCTTGTTGCTGCTGGATTGTTGGCCACTTTCGTTATTTGGGTGTGATGGAGAGCGGCGGATTGTGGTGGTGGGTGCTGCTGTCTTTCAACCCTTTGTTTTTTCGTTGGTGTCCTGGTTTGTCTATCTGGGTCCGCAGTGGTCTCGCTTTCTTCTTGAGGTTGGTTGGTACGTTTAGTGGTCCCCCTTGGGTTCTTGTGGTGCACTTGTGGGGGTAATGACCTTGGCTCTGGCCTAGCTTGGCTTTTGGTGCGGTCATTCATGGGAAATTTTTCTGTTCTCCTTTGCCATTTCCCTAGGCTGGTGTTCCGTGGCCAGTGATTATTCCACGCCAGTGCTGGGTTGGTGACAGGGATCGCAGGGCATTGGAAGTACGGGATATGTCTGACTCGACGCGTGTTGAGTGTGTCATTCACAATTGGGGGTTGTCTGTGCAACATTCTGTTTTTGTGGATTCGTCTTTTCCTTGTTTAGGTCAGATGGGGTGGCTCACTGTGCGGTTGGGCTACATTTTCTTTTCGTTTCACTTTGGACATTTTTGGGGGGGTTTGGAGCAGGCCATAGCTTTCTATGGGGGGAAGGGCCTGGCTGCATAGGATGTACGCATCAGGCCCTGTGGCGCTTTTGGCCCTTGCCAATAGGAAAAATGGTACATCATGTTTGGAATGCATGGTTAACAGGTGGATGTCAGGCCAGCGGCCTTGGGCATTAAGCACCCGGACCACGGTCGCGGGTTGTGGTCACCGCCCCTCATTGAGCTGCACAGACCAGCTAATGGGGTGTGGTGGAATGGAGGAAAAGATGGGTTGAGCCTTTTGGGGCTCAGTAGGGTGGGCATAAGTTTATGCCTAGCATTTGGCAAGGGCTTAAAGTTGTGGTGGTTATTAAATTTTAAGTTAATAAAGCTGTGGCCTGGTTTTACATCCAAACAAGTTGTGTGTGTCTTTATTTGATCTATACCACATGCCCTAGACAAGAATTCCCCACAAGCCCTAAGAAGGGGAATCATGTCAGGGCTGTGGGGGGGTCAAAGAAAGCTTGTAAGAGGTATCTGCCCCTTTAATGTTTAAGAAGGGGTGGGGCATGGGAACCAATATAAAGGGTTACACTTGGAGCATCACTTCCTTTTCAGAAGTGAATACCAAGAGTATCGGCCCTCCCTCCCCCCCTGTATTTGGGTTTTATTGTTAGTTTGGGGTTTGTTTTCTGGTGAGTTTTGGGTCATGAAAGTACCTGGGTTTACTTTATTTGTCACAGCTTTTGGCGCTTTTGGCCCTTGCCAATAGGAAAAATGGTACATCATGTTTGGAATGCATGGTTAACAGGTGGATGTCAGGCCAGCGGCCTTGGGCATTAAGCACCCGGACCACGGTCGCGGGTTGTGGTCACCGCCCCTCATTGAGCTGCACAGACCAGCTAATGGGGTGTGGTGGAATGGAGGAAAAGATGGGTTGAGCCTTTTGGGGCTCAGTAGGGTGGGCATAAGTTTATGCCTAGCATTTGGCAAGGGCTTAAAGTTGTGGTGGTTATTAAATTTTAAGTTAATAAAGCTGTGGCCTGGTTTTACATCCAAACAAGTTGTGTGTGTCTTTATTTGATCTATACCACATGCCCTAGACATGTGTTAATGCAACTTTTATTTCAAAAGAGTATAAAAATGGTGTAACCCCTTAATGCTTTGCAATGCGTTGCACACCTCTCTGGTTCTTAACTCTTTGAGTGCAAGAGCGGTACGCAATGCATTGCAGAGCAATGCACTGCACACCTCTCTGGTGCTCAAAAGGTTAAGGGGTTAATGTAGTAAGAATTAAACTGTTGTACAGTTGGTGAGCAGTCTATGGTTAAGTACCAGACAGCATCAACAAGCAGAATGCAATCTGGTTAAATTCTATACAACCAGCTGACTCCTTAAAGGGATAGTAATGTTTCATAATAAAAGCAGCTCTAATTAATCATCATAGTATTCGTACTTTGGAGAGTGTTATTTCAATTCAGTCAGAGTTGTAGTTCAAGAGTAATTCAATGACAAAGTATGCCCCTCCCGCCCTTTTTACTGATGTAACACTGCTTAGCCGGATCAGAAGGGAGGTGCCCAGGTAGATTGCAGAGAGGGACAATCTTCAATTAAGATAAAGGAAAAACCTGAAAAACTTGTCAAGGGGGGCAGGGCTTTCATTGTTCTCATAGGAAGAAGATTGTCCCCTTCTGTTATCTGTCGGTCTTACAACCAGATTCCACATCTGAGAAGAGATTGCTTACACTAGGTAAAAGGGTGGGAGGGGAAACTTTGCTTGTGAATATGCCTCAAACCATAAAGGTTTGAGAGATAAGACTTATATCGTTCTTATATCGTTCTTCATGTCTTTTTAACGCCTACAAAATAAAATAAAGATAAAACGAAGTATTACTATCCCTTTAAAGTAAGAATAATACATTGCTTTAACATTTTAAATATGCAATGTCTTTGACGTATGTTGGTAATCCTTGTACATAAGGCTGTTAAAAATGTTGAACCGCATTCTGTAACAAAGAATTTGAATTCCTTGAGGAGATTACATGTCAACAACAAGGATTTCCATGAGAGTTATGAATCTTAAGAAGACTGTAAATAATGGGAGTAATAGGAAGTTCCTGTCGGAGAAAAGCAGTGATAGATTGATTGCCCCATAGAAGGGAATAACCAGGATCCAAAAACATATTCACTTCCTTCTTAACTCGCACAGTTGGATCAGATAAAACTGTTTGAGAAGTGTTTGAGTCATAATTGCCTCGGATTTCTTATTTATATTAAGTCATCAGAGGGATAAATGATTGCACTGTTGTGTGAAGGCAAACAGGAATAGCTCTTTCATCAGATTATATTAACCCTGGGAATGCTAGCAGCATCTCTAACAGATTTCTTCTTAATGCATTGTAGACATCTCTATCATGCAAGGGGTTAACATTAATTAAAGTAAACAGCTTTGAAAAATCAAATGTTTTATCCACGTGTGTAAATCTTGTGAAGTAACAAGTAAAACAGCACTGTATGAAGACCAAGATCTAGTTTTTATTTAAAGTGAAACTGACCAGGGCTGATGTACTATGTAAAAGAGATGCAAATTCTGGAGCAAGATAACTGCAAATGGGAGTAAAAACACCTTTTTTTTAATTTAAATGGGGTTTTAACCAATAAGAATTTGGGAATGACTCCATCCAGTTGGTTTGTTCCTGTATGCAACACTTATACTTTTTATATCAGAATCACCTTATTTTAATAATTTCACGTGTATCTGTGCCTTAACAGTGGCATAGTGAACACTAAAGAATGGATTAGTTCTAGCACAGTGATCAGTATAGAATGGATTAGTTCTAGGCACAGTGATCAGTATAGAATGGATTGGTTCTACTCACAGTGATCAGTATAGAATGGATTAGTTCTAGGCACAGTGATAGTATAGAATGGATTAGTTCTAGGCACAGTGATCAGTGTAGAATGGATTAGTTCTAGGCACAGTGATCAATATAGAACAGATTAGTTCTAGGCACAGTGAGTAGTATAGAATGGATTAGCTCTAGGCATAGTGAATAGTATAAAATGGGTTAGTTCTAGGCACAGTGATCAGTATAGAATGGATTAGTTCTAGGCACAGTGAGCAGTATAGAATGGATTTTTCTAGGCACTGTGAGCAGTATAGAATGTATTTGTTCTAGGCACAGTGAATAGTTTGGAATGGATTAGCTCTAGGCACAGCAAGCAGTATAGAATAGGTTAGATCTAGTAGTATAGAATGGGTTAGTTCTAGGCACAGTGAGTAGTATAGAATGGACTAGCTCTAGGCGCAGTGAATAGTATAGGATGGATTAGTTCTAGGCACAGGGATCAGTATAGAATGGAATAGTTCTAGGCACAGTGAGCAGTATAGAATGGATTAGTTCTAGGCACAGTGAGCAGTATAGAATGGATTTTTCTAGACACAGTGAGCAGTATAGAATGGATTTGTTCTAGGCACAGTGAATAGTTTAGAATGGATTAGCTCTAGGCACAGCAAGCAGTATAGAAGAGGTTAGATCTAGTAGTATAGAATGGGTTAGTTCTAGGAACATGAGCAGTATATAATGGGTTAGTTATAGTCACAGTAAGCAGTATAGAATGGGTTAGTTCTAGTAGTATAGAATGGGTTAGTTATAGGAACAGTAAGCAGTACAGAATGGGTTAGTTCTAGTAGTATAAAATGGGTTAGTTCTAGGCACAGTAAGCATTATAGAATGGATTAGTTCTAGGCACAGGGATCAGTATAGAATGGATTAGTTCTAGGCACAGTGAGAAGTATAGAATGGATTAATTCTAAGAACAGTGAGTAGTATAGAATGGGCTAATTCTAGGTACAGTGATCTGTGTAGAATGGATTAGTCCTAAGCACAGTGAGTAGTACAGAATGGATTAGATCTAGGTACAGTAAGTAGCATAGAATGGGCTAGTTGTAGGTACAGTGAATATTGTAGAATGTGTTAGTCCTAGGCACAGTGAATAGTAGAATGGGTTAGTCCTAGGCACAGTGAGTAGTATAGAATGGTTCTAGATATAGGTACAGTGTGTAATATAGAATGGTTTAGTTCTAGGCAAATGAGTAATACAAAATGGGCTATTTTTAGGTACAGTGACTAGTATAGAATGAGTTAGTTCTAGGCAAAGTGAGTAATATAGAATGGGCTAGTTCTAGGCACAAGGAGTAGTATAGAATGGATTTGTTCTAGGCACAGTGAACAGTATAGAATGGGCTAGTTCTATGCACAGATAACAGTATAGAGTGGGTTAGTTCTAGGCACAATGATAGAATATGTTAGTTCTAGGTACAGTGATAGAATAGGTTAGTTCTAGGCACAGTGATAGAATAGGTACGTTCTAGGCAGTGATTGAATAGGTACGCATTTATGTACTAGGCACAGTGAACAGTGTAGAATGGTTTAGTTCTAGGCACTGTAAACAGTGTATAATTGGTTAGTTCTATGCACAGTACAAAGTGTGGAACAGATTTGGTCTAGGCACTGTGTACAGGGTGGAATGGGTTAGTTCTAAGCACAGTGGACCGTGTAGAATTGGTTACCTGCAGGCAGGGTAAACAGTGTAGCATTGATTTGTTGCAAGCATATTAAGCAGTGTACAATTTGTTAGTCCCAAGTTTATTTCTAGATGCAGTGAACACTGCAGAATAGATTAGTTTGAGGCACAGTTATCAGTGTAGAATTGGTTTGTTCTAGGCACAGTGACCAATATATAATTGGTTAGTTCTAGGCACTGTGAGCAATGTAGAATTGGTTAGTTCTAGGCACAGTGATCAGTGCAGAACTGGTTAGTTCTACGCACGGTGAACAATGTAGAACTGGCTAACTGTAGGCACAGTAAATAGTGTACAACGAGTTAGTGAACAGTGGGTTAATGAACATTTTACTATGGGTTAGTTCTAGTCAAAGTGGACATTGTAGAATTAATGGCTTTGCTGCATGAATAACTGTGAATATGTTTCAAACAGAATATGTAGAGAGGAAGAGTATCAGGCACAGTGAAGGATACAAATACAGGGCCGGATTTGCCATAAGGCAAAGTAGGCACCTGCCTACAGGCTAGGGTTGCCACCCAGCCGGATTTTACCGGCAGGCCGGTAAAAAATTGGCTTCTTTCCAATGTTAAGTCTATGGAGGGAATGCCTTGGCCAGTATTTTTTCGAAGAAAAGGTGGCAACCCTACTACAGGCACACGCCACCAAAGGGCACCTGCCAATGTTGTTGTTTTTTTTTTTTAATTATTCTTTAAAAAAAAAAAAAAAAAAAAAAAAAAATAGCCATCTAGCTGGCTGTGCCAGCGCCCACTCCATGTCGCCCTCACATTGCACGCACGCACCCCCCCCGTTGTCTATTTCCTACCTCCCTTGCAAGACAGGTCTGCTCCTCCTTGGCACAGTCCTGTAAGTGCTGTGCTCCCTCGTCAGCTCTGTAGGAATGCAGAGCACTGGGTGATGACATCATCTCCCAGCGCTCTGCATTCCTGAATAGGAGACCGCGCGGGAGCTCCAGCCCTTACAAGACTGTGCCAAAGGAGGCACAGATGACAGATCTCCTGCCAGGGAGGTAGGAAACGGACAATGGGAGGGAGGCAGGCAATGTGAGGGCAACATGGAGATGGTGGGGGCAAGTTGGAGCCAAAGGGGGGCATTGTGAGGGCAGCATGGAGATGGTGGGGGCAATTTGGAGATGGTGGGGGCAATGTGGAGCTGATGCAGGGCAATGTGAGGGTAACATGGAGCTGATGGGAGGCAAGTTGGAGCTGATGGGGCGAAGTTGGAGCTGATGGGGCAATGTGAGTACAATAAAGAGATGATAGGGGCAATGTGGACATTAGGAGCATTGTGGAGGTGTCCAGTGGAGATGGCCAATGGGGGGGTAGCTTCAGATTTCTGTGCCTACAGGCTCCAGGGTATAGTATAAAAGTATATTTCAGCTAGAATGTGAAGAGAGGAAGAGTATCAGGCACAAGGAGGAATATAAAGAGAATAGATTTCAGATAGCATGTGTAGAGAGGAATAGTATCAGACACAGGGAAGAATATAAAGAGAATAGATTTCAGATAGCATGTGTAGAAAGGAATAGTATCAGGCACAGGGAAGGGTTTAAGGAAAATATATTTCAGATAGCATTTGTAGAGAGGAATAATATCAGGTACAGGGAAGGGTATAAAGAAAAGTTATTTCCAAATTTGTGAACAGTGTACAGAGGAGGATTTCAGGAACTGGGAAGAGTGTAAAGAGAAGAGATTTCACACAGTATAAACAGTGTTATAAGAGTGAGAGAGACAATATTAGACACTAAGGAGATTGTAGAGAAGAACACTGGAGAGAGACAGACAGATTCATTGACAGTGCAAGAGTTTTGGACACAAAATGTGAGAGGCTTCTGAGGACGAACAACAGCACAATGATCTGTCATGTTTATTGACAAACGTACTCAAAACAGGAAAATCCTTCCAACAGCTTTCAGTTAGTGGCCTTACAGCTGATAAACACCACCACAGATTACTAAGGGCCATATTCATGAAGCTAAAAGGGTTATTAGTGTACAGCAACCCAGCTGTGCAATAGGAGAAAAATGACACATTGCCATTAATGTAAATAGGGCTTTAACAGTTTGCATCCTAGGCAGAGCATTTTTTAGTGAATTCTTTAGCACCCAAGAAGCTGGAATCCCCATTTAAGACACTGGGAATTTGGGGGATTTTAATTGGTCTCCTACAGTGTAGTAGTAGGGTTGCCACCTTTTCTTCAAAAAAATACCGGCCATGGCATTCCCTCCATAGACTTAACATTGGACAGAAGCCAATTTTTTACAGGCCTGCCGATAAAATACCGGCTGGGTGGCAACCCTATGTAGTAGGTTTGCCCCAGAATAGCTATTTCAATACAGCTTTAGGAATCTCAGGCAGAGTAATGTTTGCAGACTGATTTGGGCAGGACTCTGAGAAGGGTAGATAAGTACCTAGTATTAGGGTGCGCTACCCTTTTAATCAGGGTGTTAGAAGTGAGTCAGCTTAGTCTTTTGTGTGACCTACTGGTTTGCGTATCAGTATGTGCAAAGCCAGTGAATTTACGTGGTGAGTTCACCAAATCGTGTCGGACCTAATGCACAAAGAAAAGACGAACAATTCTATACTGTACAACAGGGTAGAAATAAACATTCCTACTGATTTAAATGGTGCATTTAACCCCTTAAATACTAGAGGGATCTCCAATGCATTGATGCCTTCTCTTACATTAATGTGCTAAAAAGGAGCAGTAAACTTTAGCAGTGCCCTCTAGTGGTAAAATTCTAATTAGTTATTCTATTGCATTCTAATGGAGAGAAAAGTCAGTGACTTACAGTTCTACATAGAATGTGAAAGAAACTGCTGAGTCACTTCCTGTCAGGAAGTAAACACAGTAAATTCACATCCTGGTTATTTGAACTGTAATATCATTTGATTAAAACAACTGACAGCAGTGGGAGTAACCTTGCTGTACACAGCAGGAAAATATGTATAACATGTAGGCTTTCATAAAAAAAAGTTTACTGCTCCTTTAAATCAATGGGGGATTTTTATGTTTTCCTCTACAATGCAGTTGGTGTGCTCCAGAACCGCTCACTCTTTTTATCTGGATATGGTTCAGAATATCTAACAACCTATTTAACCCACTGAATTCCAAATGGGCATGCAATGCATTTTGAAACATACCCGTCTGACACTCATTGCGTTAAAGCCCAAGGCATAAGCAGAAAAAGTGTGGCTATCTTAACCCTCTGAGTGCCAGTGAGGAATCCAATGCATACTACTCTGGTATGCAAAGGGTCAACCTGTATTCCTGCTTTTCATATGTATGTCCCTGTGAGCTGTCTGAGAGCCTCCCATAAACTGGATACCAATTTGCTGGTGGTGGGCCGTGTTATTTAGAACCATCCCTAATTATGAAGTTGTATTTTCCAGTGCTTGGAGTATTAACTACAATATTTGTGCCCTGCAGAGCTCTGTCATGACAACTCAGCAGAGTTAATCAGATTAGACCATACTGTAGTTTAAAAATGATTAACCATGATAGCCAAATGTGAGTTTACAGTACTCAGAACCCCTCCAGCCACGTGTTCACCTCTGTCCTCTTCACCTGAGATAACTCCACTTCAGATCTGACCCTCTTGTTATTTTTTTCTATTATCAGATGCTGCGCAAACATGTTTTTCAGACCTCAGTGTCCATCAGCGCAAATAGGAGTCTGTCAGGATGTCTAGGTCAGGCTGACTGTGTCTAGCAGTGTGTCAGGGACAGTGATAAACTGATTATTCTATCTTAAAGGGATAGTAATACTTTATTATTACTATCCCCCATATTGTAGATATTTGCAAAATAATTTAATAGCCCCCAGGTTCATCTCTCAAACCTTTATGGTTTGAGAGATAACTGAAGGCAAAGTTCCCCCCTCCCTCCCCCTTCTCTGAAGTCAGCGTTGTACTGACTGCAGGGGAAGTCTGTCGTATGACAGGCTTGCGGCTCAGCAGCTGAGCCGAGATCCCATTAGTGAAAAAGAATTATTTCACTGAAACGGTCTTCTACATGTGCTTGGTTTGCAAGCACACCAATCAGACCATTTCAGTGAAAATTCTTTGTCACTAACGGGATCTCGGCTCAGCTGCAGAGCCGCAAGTCTGTTGTACAACAGACTTCCCCTGCAGTCAGCACAACGCTGACTTCAGGGAAGGGGGAGGGAGGGGGGAACTTTGCCTTCAGTTATCTCTCAAACCATAAAGGTTTGAGAGATGAACCTGGGGGCCATTAAATTATTTTGCAAATATCTACAATATGGGGGATAGTAATAATAAAGTATTACTATCCTTTTAAGGATGTCCAAATTAAGGCCCCGGGCCATTTACGGCCCTTAGCTATGGCAAATCTGGCCCTTCATGTAAATTCAACTACATACGATAAATGTTACCTGCTGTAAAGCATAATAATCCTTGCCTGAGCTTTGACACTAATCAAGTTTTAAGAACTCTGAAGTTCCCCACGAAACTGTGAATGGAGGCACCCAAATATATATATTTAGAATGCACTTAAATTTAGAGGTAGCTTTCCTTTTCTTTCCTTCTCTGTGGGAAAGCAGCCACATGTTTGTACTGTGCATCCAGACCATTCTTACTACTTCCTGATCACCCGACCACTGGATTCAAAAGGTTCCTTCATTTAAAAGGGGAACTGTTTGCAAAACAAGGGGGGAGATTCACTAAGGCGTGATAAAGAGTCGATAATGCGGAGATAACTTCTCCAGTGATATCACTTCTCCAGTTCCTATATTATTCTATGGAGCCAATGTACTAGCATTTCTCCAGCTTTAGAGATCCTAGTGCATTGGCTCTGTAGAATAACATAGGAACTGGAGAAGTGATATCACTGGAGAAGTCATCTCTGCTTTATCACCTCGTTAGCACTGCTTAGTGAATAAGCCCAAGGTGAGGCCATTGCAAAAAAAAAAAAAAAAAAGACGCTCCTGGAGAACGTTGGCTAAGCCCATGCATTAAAATGCCCCTACAAATCAAGCAGATATTTAACCCTTTGAATGCTAGAGACTGGGTTATTTTTTTTTTTTTTTTATGTAAATGTGTGTAGCAAAATGTAAGGTAGCTTATTAACCTAGATATGGCTTAATTATAATAGTCAGTGTAAACTCTAATTTTGTGTATGTCTGTCTTTATCCCTTTGAGTACCAGAGAGGTTTCCAACTCATTGCAACTCAATACGTTGGATACCACTCTGGCACTCAAAACGTTAAAGGGGCAATAGAATTTCAATTAAAGACCCTTTTAATACACAGCTAATGCCCTTAGAGCTGTGGGAACAGATTTCAGATAGCTTCTAACTCATCCTTGTCTGCGCTGCACAGCTGGGTAATGTCCGCTCTTTACTCTGTGCTCATAGGAGCTTTTTCCTGTCTCCGTAGAAGCACTGTGTTCACAAATCCACCATCAATGGGCTTCCACAGAGAAAGGAAAAAGCTCCAGTGAGTGCCGAGTAAGGAGCTGGCGTCACCCAGCTGTGAAGATATTGTGATCTGCACAGCAAATCTGCAGACAACTAGTGAGTTATAAGCCAAGGGATCTCTGTCCAAATAACTCTGAGGGCACTGGGAGTGGATTTAGAAAGTCATGTATTAACACTACTAGTGTAAAAGCCCGTGTACACGGGCCAAGGTTTGGGTGATGTTAACCCTTTGAGTGCCAGAGGAATACTTTGCAATGCGTTGCGTAACCCTCTGGTGCTCAAAGGGCTATGAGGTCGGTCCTGCTCTACTTCCTGCCACTGACGCAGTCACGCACTGTAGAGACTGCCTGAAAGCACAGAATTCTCCCAGCACAGAATTCACAGCATTCTGTGCATTCAGGCAGTCTCTACTGTACATGATGGCTTCTGACAAACATCCTAGCAAATTATTATATAGGATACTTCCCTTTTAATGCTTGTTCATATGGCAACAGTGTCATGACGGCACAGTTGATGTGCACAGTTACCCATAAATAGGGTAAAATTCACCCATGGCACAGCTCACATGGTGGACTTGTAACTGTGATCTTCAACCTCAATGCAGCTGGCTGCAACTCTTTGCTGACTAGTCTGCGGGGTGACCTATGGGGCACAAGTGACTGCATCCTTGGTATGCTTTTCACCATGATCCAACCCTAGGCTGGCCCAGTTAACGAAGTTATGCCAACTCCAACATGGGCCTGCTGGCTGCTTAATATGCATGTCTTGCGCTGCATTTGGCTTGCAAGGGGAATGCAATGAACAGCACATACGGGTGACACCAATATGTTCACAGCCACAAATGCAAACCAAACCTTTATTTTCATAGCACTGAATATATTTTAAATGAATCCCTATGGGTTGAACATTGTTACTGGTCACATGACTTCCTATGATAGCTTTAGTCTTCCTAAAGCTGAAGGTGGCAGCAGCTATGTTTCATTCAAACTTTGCCAAGTCCCAATTTTAGAAGACAGATCCTGCTAGGTCCTAATATCTGTCCTATGTTAACAACCTGACTAGGAGCTAGGTGGCAGGGACATAACTTTGTGCAGGTGGCAGTGTAAATGTGCATAGAAGTACCACTTGTGCTTATGATACCAACAGTTAACCCACTGATATACAAATTAAAGCAGAACTATCACCCCAAATAAAGTCCCCCCCCAATATTTAGTCATACAGCGATAAGAAATAATATTATTATCCATCATAAGTATTGTGTTTGCAACAAAAGGCTCTGCAAATGTTATCAACCCTTTAAGGACCAGCGGGGATGTGTGAATTCATTGCGCAGAGCTGTAGTCCATAAAGGGTTAAACTTGTTAGAAATAGAGGCTACAATAGGTGATAGAATCCTCCTGTGGAGTGGAAGAAAGGGGATTAAGGTGGATGAATGGGGATTGTTGTGGGGCAAAAGAGAGTGGATTTGTACTTATAGGGTGCATAAAACAGTTTACAGGGATGTCAGAATGTCTTGCATTTCTTTCTGCATTGCACCACAGACACATAGAGGGAAGTAGCAGAGTTATCTAATGGCCACACACTACTCCAAGGTCACCTCTTAGTCAGTTTGCTGGTAGTCATAGTGTCCCATGGAGCCTACATGTTACAATATTATAATCAACAGCATTCAGACACTAAAAAATGTATAATAAATCAGACAAAAACTGGCTTTGGGCCAAAAGGATTATGGAATAACATATATAATAAGGATTGAACATTGGTTCTTAACACATTGGAATCCTAGGACATCATTCTCTCATACATATCACTGACACAACTTTCAGCTGTGAGATGTCTGTATGTATCATTCTTTAAAGACATGGTAATTACTGGTTAAAATTTACAAACAAGATTGTAAAATGTACAAAGACATACTGTATGTATCATAGTGTCACTAAAAAGTCACTATTTAAAGGGATAGTATTACTTCAAAATTACTATCCCTCATATTGTAGCCCTTAACAAACTGAGTTAAATGACACCAGTGGCATCTCTCAGACCTTTATGGTTTAAGAGATAACCGCTTTCAAAATTTCCTCTCCCCTGCTGTTAGCGTTCTGCTGCCAGCAGGGGAATCCGGTCCCGGGACAGGCAGAGGCTCTTAAACAGAGCCGATATCTCGTTATGGAAGGAAAAATGATTAATTGAAACAGTCTTCTACATGTGCTTGGTTACCAAGCACACGTAGAAGACTGTTTCAATGAATCATTTTTCCTTCCATAACGAGATATCGGCTCTGCTGAAGAGCCTCCTCTTGATTCAGAGACCGGACTCTCCTGCTGGCAGCAGAACGCTGACAGCAGGGGAGAGGTAACTTTGAAAGTGGCTATCTCTTAAACCATAAAGGTCTGAGAGATGCCGCTGGTGTCATTTAACTCAGTTTATTAAGGGCTACAATATGAGGGATAGTAATTTTGAAGTAATACTATCCCTTTAAAGGGATAGTAATACTTCGTTTTAACTTTATGTTATTTTGTAGGCATTAAAAAAACATGAAGAATGATATAAGTCTTATCTCTCAAACCTTTATGGTTTATGAGATATTCACAAGCAAAGTTTCCCTCCCCGCCCCTTTTTCCTAGTGTAAGAAATCTCTTCTCAGATGTGAGTCTGGTTGTATGACAGGACAGATAACAGAAGGGGACAATTTTCTTTGTATGAAAACAATGAAAGCCCTTCCCCCCCTTGACAAGTTTTTCAGCTTTTTCTTTTATCTTAATTGAAGATTGTCCCTCTCTGCAGTCTACCTGGGCATCTCCCTTCTGATCTGGTTGAACGGGGGGGGGGATACTTTGTTTGTGAATATCTCTTAAACCATAAAGGTTTCAGAGATAAGTCTTATAGCATTCTTCATGTTTTTTTAATGCCTACAAAATAAAATAAAGTTAAAATGAAGTATTACTATCCCTTTAATACATTACTGTTACTATGGATGACTAGGATGCCTTTTTAGAGTATGTATGTGTATGTTCTCTATTTTGTTTCTATTCATGAGACTATTTTTGATCCTTATCTCTAAGGGTCAGTACTGGTTTTCTGGAGTTAATTTTTGATCTGTCTTAGGTCACCATTTTTACGTTTTTTGGTCACTATTTTGTGTAATAACTAAGGGCAAATCAGTCACAATTGCAGTTGTAACATATTTTTGAATAACTGATGCTTTGATAGATATGCCCCATATTGTAAAACTTTGATGCCAAGTCCAAACAATTAAGAAATTGTGGAATTTATTAAAAAAAATGTTTCAGCCATTTGAAGATAGTTGATAAAGTCTCAAAGTTGGGCTGAAACATTCATGTAATAAATTGCACCATTTCTTCATCCTTTGAAAGTCCTGTGAGTGCGGTTCTTAACCACAAACTGTGTGTGTGTGTGTGTGTTTGTGTTTATATATATATATATATATATATATATATATATATATATATATATATATATATATATATATAGTATATCTCTGTTCTACAAGTAAGACAATGGCAAATCTTGAACATCCTGCTTGAATGTGGATGTTGAAAAATGAACCAGCTTAAAGCCTTGAAGGAGCATAACCACTGCTCCACACGTTATCACCACCAATCAATCTTCTATATACGACTTGGTGCTGACTCTCTTCCCACCATAAGGACTCTACTAATACACATCTGATATGAATGATGGACCAAAAGAACTCCCGGTTGGGAAGCAAACAGCAGGACGTTTTTGGTTCTTTTAACCGAGCATTCATATCATATGTGTTTTAATGGGGCCCTTATGGTGAGAAGAGAATCAGCACAAAGCTGTATATAGAAGATTGATTGGTGGTGATAGCGTTGGAGCCGTGGTTATGCTCCTTCAAGGCCTTAGGCTGTTTCTTTTATCATCATCAATATTCCAGCAAGATGTTCAAGACTTGCCACTGTCTTACCAGTACAACTGAATATGTTATTTACCTTCTGAAATGCCCTTGAGGACTAGTATACATCAGTAAAACTGATGGGATGTTGAAGGGTTGCATTATGGGACCCGTGGTCACCAATAAAACAGCACATAGAGATCAACTAACAGATAAACCTGTTGTGAAACATCTCCATTTGGGACATTCTGCAGCATCTTTTTCTGTCATGGCCATTGATCATATACCACCGAAAGAAAGTGGAGGTATTCAGAGCAAACTACTCCTTCAGAAAGAAACGTGTTGGATCAGGACCTTGAACACAATCTCTCAATATGATCATAGTGACAGTGCATTTCTCTCTGTTTTTGAATGAGATTTTTTTCTTCTAATATATTTTTGAAAAGTCATGGGGTTTTGGCATTCTTTTTATTTTCTTGCTTGTTTTTGTTAATTTTGCTCAAATTGAAAAAAATGTTTAAGTTTTTTCTGGATTTTTTTTTTAAATCCTTAAAGAATACTTGTGTACATACAGTTTCATTTCTTTTGTGTTGTTGCTTCCTTAATCTTTGATGAGTTATTTGTTTATTTTTTTCAAAATGATATATACTATTTGCTGTTTAATAGTTAATTTCACCTTTGACTCATGAATTATTGAGGATTCACATTTTTTTTCACAATGTAGTTTTTTTTTCTCTTTTTGATCACTGAGATGATCATTGTGTCACTATTTAACATTGCATGTATATCATGTAACAGGGCTCTGTCTGAACATCCCTTATTAACACACCACTAGAGGGCATATGTTCTTCTTTGGGTTACTGTTCTGCATTTCACTTTAATTCTATTTTTCTTGGCATGATGTCACTAGATCATGTTTACTACTTTTTTCTCATTGGTCACTCGGTAGACGGTGGAGGTTGACACAGTCATGGATAGGTATGTATTTTGGTTTATTACTGTTTAATTTGTACTTAATAAAGGTCCCTAACAAACTGAAACATTGAAATGCAATAAATAGCTTTTTTTTTACTTAAAGGGATAGTAATCTCACTAAAAAAAGTAGCTCTGAGTGATCACTATTATAAACATAACACTTTGTGCTTTGTTTAATAACTTACTTTTCTGTAGTTTTAAAGATATTCAATGTAAAAGGATCCCCCTCCCGCCCCTTCTGGCTGTATCATGCTGCATCTAATTGTGGTCCGGATGGAGCATGGTGAGGGACAAATTGCAGTAAGCAAAGGAAAATCCTGCCCTTCTTCATCAAGGGGGCAGGGTTTTCCTTATACTTACTGGCTTAAGTTTGTCCCTTGCTGCAGCCGTACATTCCCAAGACCGGATTGCAGCTCCAAGGAGAGGAGGCCAGAAGGGGGCTGGAGAGGGATCCTTTTACATTGAATATCTTTAAAACAACAGAAAAGTAAGTTATTGAAAGCGAAACTACCACCCAATAATAAGATAGCATCACATCATTGCCCCTCTGACGACTAGCTGCTCAGTATCGCTAGTAGCCAGAATTCTTACCGGATTAAAGCGAAATCTCTATTCTTCATGGACTGACAGCAAGACAGAGCGTGGACATCTTGCCCTAGTGACGTCCACGCGCCTGAGCTGTCAGTCCCAGCCAGAGCCAAATGGCTCCTAGCAACGCTTCCTAGACCCGGCTGGGACTGACAGCGCAGGCGTGTGGACGTCACTAGGGCAAGATGTGCGCGCTCCGTCTTGCTGTCAGTCCATGAAGAATAGAGATTTATCTTTAATCTGGTAAGAATTCTGGCAACTAGCGCTACTGAGCAGCTAGTCGCCAGAGGGGCAATAATGTGATGCTATCTTATTTTTGAGTGGTAGTTCCGCTTGAACATAGTGCAAAGTGTTATGTTTATAATAGAAAAGACATGGAGGTCTACTTTATTTTAGATATTTTATTGATATCATTCTGCTGAATACTATGAGAGATAATGTGATGTAACAGCTCTATCACTTCATGACAATTTGGTCTGTAATACCTTTGGAATGAAGTAACCGCCAGCAAAAACGGGCCTACCATTGTTTTACTCTGTAGGAAAAGTAATTAAATATATGGCTTTTTTATACTGATCTCTTAAAAACAAGAAGCTATTAAATACAAAATTAAGTTTAAACATTTACATATAAAAAGTAAAAGTAAACTAATTATTCTTCAGGGCACACCAATAGGTCAGGATTTCATGATATCTCTGCTTCATCACACAAGTAATCAGTGGATTAAAGGGATGGTAATGTCCCTGAAAAAATAATTTGCACTTTGTAGTGCTTCCAAAATTGTATGGCATGCAAAAAAAAATGTATCTCTCAAACTGCTATTGTTTGAGAGATATCTGCATTTAAAGTTTGCAGAGCCGCAATCGCGTTAGTTACAATGAATGACTTAATTGGAATGGTCTAAAAAGTGTGCTTGGTTTGTAAGCAAAGTTTTTAGACCATTCCAGTGAAGCCATTCATTGTAAATAACGCGATTGTGGCTCTGCTGCAGAGCCTCCGTGTCAGCAGACACGGATCTCCTGCTGACAGCTTTACAGTTGACAGCAGAAAATTATTTTTTCAGGGACATTACCATTCCTTTAATGACTGTAAATTATTTAAATACAGTGAGATATCCTTAAAACTTGGTCTATTGGTCTGTCCCAAGGACTGGAGTAGAGAATCACTCATTTAAATATGGGGAGGGTGAACGCTGCCTGACAATGAATCTGCTAGTTCAGCTCTTTTTCTGCAACTACACATTGGCTTAACCCTTTGAGTGTCAGAGGGGTACGCAACACATTGTTTTGCAATACGTTGCGTACCCCTCCGGCACTCAAAGGGTTAAAATGCTGGGCCTGCATGATGTATGATATGTATGATATTTTTAGTGCAAGCACTCCGCCACTGTCCATCATTAAAACTCTAATGCAAAAAACCCCAGAATGCTCCGCCTACAGCAGGGGTGTCAGGTTTTTTTCAGCTACACACGTGATGGCCACATTAACATTTATTATTGCTAACAATGGGGAATATAGCCTGTCAGCTATTCAAAAATATGGATTTATTTATTGATTCAATGACAACACTGATATTTAAAGGGGATGTATCACCTTAAAAAAAATTTGCCCATACGTTTTGTTAGTAAAGTATTATTAGGGAAGCTGTTTTTTTAATGTAAATCCTTTTGCAGATATTTAATCTTTAAATCAGATAGAGCTGTGACGAAGAATCAGCGTACTGCATTATGCTGACCGGCACAGCTCTATCTGAATGCCTATTACTCCTCCCACCGCCCTCCCGACAGCCCCAGGGAGCATGTTCACGCTTCCCTTCAATGTGCTGTGAATGTCTGCTATCGTTATAGCAAGCACCCGGTAAGCATTATGCTGAGGTTGCAACCTCAGTATAATGCTAACCGTAGCTTGCTATAACACTAGAAGCCGTTCACAGCACACCAAAGGGAGGTGTGAACGCGCTCCCTGGGCAGTTGGGAGGGAGGTGGGAGGAGAAATTAGACATGCAGAAGAGCTGTGCTGTGCATGTTATGTGGAAGTGTACAGCACAGAAAATTAAATAACTGCTAAAGAATTTACATAAAAAACAAAAACAGCTTTCCTAATAATTCTTTACTAACAAAACCTATGGGCATCATTTTTTTAGGTGATACATCCCCTTTAACATAACTATTCTTGAACTGTGAGGTACTGCCAGACAGGCCCACTATTTCATGTGTGCTAGTTAATTAGGTTTTTGTTAAAAATCTCAGTGGGACATACTCTGGGGTAGGGTGGTGTCAAGGTTTAGCAGAGCTGCTCCCATTCTGCCAATTGATTCTGATGTCTGAGCTAATCCAGTGCTGTGCTAGCCACTGCTGCTGTCTTCTCAGTTTCTGTCTCAGGCTTATCAGCCGACCTCTCTGATTGCTCACCTGACTGTTATCAGCCAACCCTCTCAGGGTATTTAAAGAAGCTTGGCTCACTTCCCCATTGTTCTTGTGTTTGCTTGTTGACCTGTTGCTGCTGGCTGATGTGGATTTTCCTGCATTCCTGTTTGCTGTGTTCCAGACCCCTTGGCTTGTTCCAGACTTCGCTGACTTCTGTGCTTCTGACCCTCGGCTTGTTCCTGACATCGCAGACTAATCTGGATTCCTGACTCCGGCTCAGCTGAATACCTGTCTTGACTCCTGACCCTGCCGTGTCTTTTGGTTTATGCTCTTGGATCATGCTTCTGTTTTTGTTGCACTAATAAAGGTGTATTGCATTTTACCTTTTTGTGTCCCGTCTGGTTCCTGGTCCCTAACAGGTGGGTAGCATTTGACCTACGTGTGGACATTGGATGCCCATGCCCTTGGGAATGAACAGAAAAAAACCGAAAACACCTTCCCTTCTGCTTTATATTACATGGAGAAAGACAATGCAAAGAGGAACGAAGCCCTGAAGAGGATATTTGTTGGCATATATACCTTAGTGCTTGGGAATAAAACAGGTGTTGCACACACAAATGGGTTTCTGCACCTACTTTAGTCAGGGCCGGTTCGAGGATTTTTGCCTACACAGGCAAAGGTGCATTTTGATGCCCCCCCAAACCCTGCCCCCCATGATGCCAATCCCCCCCACCCCCCTCTGACCCGGCCACAATCCCCTGCTCCCCTGACCTTGCCACAATCCTGCAATATATATTTTTTCCATATTCAACAACACTATCCCTTTACTGTATATACTATTAAAACATGAAAAGCAAAAGTAAAAAAGGATATTATTTTGAGAAGGCAAAATCCTTTTATATGTAACTTAAAATAGAATTATAAGATCAAAGCAGAATAAAATATTTTCCTTGTGCCACACATAGGAAATTACATACAAATTACATTTGTAATTTACAAACTTTAAAATATGGAAGGACCCCACAACATGAAAAAAAAGCAATTCACTATACTTCAAAGATGTGTTTTTTTTGCAGTTTGCTTGATAGAACTTACAGTAATGCCCCCTCCCCTTACCTCCATTAAAAAAAAAAAAAAAAAAAAAAAATCTTTCTGTAGGTAGTGGTAGCAGAGCCCCGTTTTGCTCTTTATTTCAGTGTTCAGTCACTGGCTCCAAACTGCCTCTTCTAGTACTTCCGCTGAAGTGAGATTACCTCAGTGTTGTGGAAGTGCTAGAAGAAGCAGTGTGAAGCCAGTGGCTGCTGCCGAGAATGAAGCTGCCATGATAGACACCGAGAGGGAGCGCTTGGTACTGTAAATCAGCACTCTGCGCTCCCAGCTCGCGGCGGATAAAATTAAATAAATGGGAAAAAAAAATTGCAGATCCCTCTGCTTTGGCGCCCCCTCAGCTGCAGCACCCTAAGGTGGCTGCCTAAACAGCCTTATGCAAGCGCCGGCCCTGATTTTAGCTAACACCTCCACAAGTAGTTGTGCTTTCCATGCAGATTTGCAGTTGCTTAAATTGACAGAAATATATTTTGAGAGAAAAACAAACACCACATTAACATTTACATGTGATTCCATAAAATAAAATCACTGCTACAAAAAAATAAATAACTAAATATAAAAAAAAACCAATAGCTTTAGAATTTCACACAAATGGTGTTAATGGGCTCTCTACTTCCCTCTCTTTGGTCACAGCTCTTGAGCTGTTTGTATTGAAAAGTAAAAACATTTAACTCACTGGATGATACAGAGGCTAAGGATACACTGGTGTCCTATCTACAGTTGAAGAGGTTAATTTCCCTCCTTTGAACTTAGCCAATTGCAACACACATCATCACACTCTTAGGGCCATATGTTCAAAGAGGTAATGAAATAGCTTTTGTCGTTTGTAACGACTTTTCAAAGTACAGTGTCATTGGGCTCATTAATATTTTCAGGGAGTGGCAGTTGTGATTGTAAATATGTTGTTTGTCCTGACTGAAATTGTCGTATGTAACGGCAAAAAAAAATCGTAACTAACGACAAAAATGTCTTTAAAAATGTCCTAACTAAAGACAAAAATTTGCTCCATTTTTTTCTAAACATACAAATTTTGTCTTTTGAAAGATAATTTTTTGTTGTTAGTTATGACAAATTTTCTTTTCCTCTATACGACACTAAAGAATAGTTTAGCCCTGCCCCTTTGCCCATCAATTGTGAAGTTGTGTTGTACACAACGGACTTTACTAGTTTTTTGTGGTATACTATAGAAAATATGATGTTCATGCATTCAATTACTTATTTTTGTCTTTCGTATGACAATTTTTTGTTGTTATCCTTTTGAACATATGGCCCTTAGAGTGCTATTTTTGCTGTGCATTGTCCAGATCCCCCCCACTCACTCAAAGAATTAAAACACAAGCCACACAAACCTTTCACCCAGATGCCAGTCACACTCAATCATTTCCAGAGAATGAAATTTCACAGAAATGTCTTCTACAGAGTGATTTCACAGGGTAGTATGTAACGCACAATCTCCCAGGGGAAGTATGAAGAAGCTGGAATTCACTGAAAAGGTAGTAGTGTGACGATCAGTTTCCCAGTGAAAGCCAGCACATCCTTAACCCATTAAGGACAGAGCGAGGCAGGGGCAATTCTTTGCACAGAAATGCACTGCCCACCTCTCTAGTCCTTAATGCGTTAAACTAAAAGAATGTATATCAGAATAGTAACCTTCTTTTGGAATAAAGAGGATAAAATTCCATTTAAAACAATAGGAATTTGGGCAATTATTATTTGTCCTCTAAGTTACAGTTAGTTTGCCCTGGAATTAAGGCCCTGAGATTCTATTTCCCTTCTGAAAAACATTGCTTTAATTTATTAGAAGTACCACATATTATCTTAGCCTGAAAAGGAACTGCTATTTTAACCTATATTCTATTTATTTTTATAATGCTAAATTCTCCTCTTGTTTTGTTAAGTCACAAAGGATTTTTTCCTCAAATTTACCTTCCCACAGAAATGTGGAATATATACATTTCCTGCTAGCGTACGGTATAAGGAAAACATACAGGATTCTATTGGAGCGCTCTGCGGGGGCAGGAAGCAGGCCGCTGCCCTCCCACTGCTATGTACCTCAACATATTTTAGCAGGCAGTCCTGCTGGGATAAGACAGCGCTAGGCCTCTCTCTCCTGTCTCAGAATGAAAACGCTTTGAACTTTTTAAAAACACTGAGGAAAAATGCATTAAAATATACGCTGAGATCCAAGCAAAACAGTTGAACAAAAAGTACACAGCAAAGCGTAGTTACTGCTATGCACGTTCACTTGTATTATAAAATAGTTTTAGGGTTCACTCTGCTCATATGGAAGCAATTCGTGTTTTATGAACATCTTGCTTTCTTGTATAAGGAAACATGCTATAAATCAGGATTTCCATTAATGCGATACATTTTTTTTTACCAAGAACCGCTGACATTCCAAAAAGAGGCACTAGCTGGGAAAAATTCTGGGTTGTGGCCTCTCCCCAACAATCTGGGGGCATTCAAAGATCACGAAGTTTAACCCTTTGAGTGCCAGAGGGGTACGCAACGCATTGCAGAGCAATGCGTTGCATACCCCTCTGGCATTCAAAGGGTTAAAGTTCATGAAGCCCTTAGATGTCAGGGATTGCTATAGTGGATTGCTTTGTAGTATTCAAGAGGTTAACCCTTTGAGTGCCAGAGGGGTACGCAATGCATTTCTCTGGCACTCTAAAGGTTAAACGATTAGATGTGCGTGTCAAATAGAACACAGCTTTTGAGCAATGAAAGTAGAAATTATTTTGGATGGTTCATTAAAAAAAAAAAAACAACAACAAAAATGATATATCATCTGCTTTAACCTCTTGTATGCAATGTGTTCGAAACTTCGCCGGTATCTATGGAGTTAAATATAGGAATTTTTACACCTTCTAAAGGAGAGAAAAGAAAGGGGGGAAAAAAGAAAAGAAAAGGGAAAAAATGACAAAGAGCATGTTTTTATGCTGCTGACTGCTGTATTTGTAAAGGACCAGTCCATCTTCCTTGTGTGTTCACTGAAGACAAGTCAAATCATTTTACTTTATCCTTTGCATTCAGCATCAAAATGTATACAATTGTTAAATTGAAACACAGAAAAGAAAGACACATGAGAATATATCTAGGGAAATTAACCCTTTAAGGACCAGAGTTGTGTGCATAGCATTGCGAAGCAATTCGTTGCACACCTTTTTAGTCTTTAAAGGGACACTATCACCTAAAAATTACTTTGGTGCTTTTGAAAGAGTTTTTAAAATCACCTACTTATATGATGCATTAGCTAATTTTTTTAGATCATTTTATGAATTATTTAGATAGATTATGCTAATTAAAGAATGCCATGCAGGCACTTCCTGTGTCAAGTTGGTCATTATCCCCCCCACTCATTGACACGTCACTCTTTCAAGTGGCAGGGGTCTATGCACTGCTATGCAGTGGAAGGAGGAGGTAATCAAGGACTAACCCTATGAATGCCTGAGGGGTTTGCAATGTGTTTCAAACATCTTTTGGCACTCGGAAAACTTCTCTGGTACTTAAACCTGTTAAAGGGTTAAAGATACTACCAAATTCTCAAGGTGATTTATATATAATTCTTCAGCACTGGAAAGACAAATGGTAAAATAAGTGGTTCATGCACAAAATGGGCCAATCTCAGGGGTGAATCAACTGCACCATGTGGAACAAATAAACATTCCCATCAGTTTATAACCCTTTGAGTGCCAGTACCCTCTGGCCCTTAAAGGATTAAAAGGGGCTTTTAACCCCTCAAGTGTTAGACAATTGCACTCTAGCATTCAATGAATTAACCCTCTGAGTGCCAGAGGGATATGCCACGTATTGTCATAGGGTTAAAAGGCCCAGTCATATCATGTATGGTGTAGCTGATTTGTCTAGAATTGCTCCACTTGGTCTTTGTGAGGAAACCGGAGCATTTCTGGGGCAAACCAACTGCATTGTAGGGGGACAAGTAAAAATTCCCCACAATTCCCACTGATACAAATGGGGCTTTTAACCCCTTGAATGTGACAGTCTCCAATGCATTATGAAATAATTTGTTGAGAACCTTTCCAGGATTCAAGGGGTTAACCCATTCAGTGCAGGAGGCTTGGGTAATTTTTTTTGTACCCTGCTAGCCCTGATCCATTATCAGCATCTTTGCTATCCATGTGTTTATATATGACTCCCATTGTAACTTTGTATCCATATAATGAAATCGATATATATTGTTTTTCAGAACAAATTCAGCTTTTTCATGGCACCTCGCAAAAACTAAGTTTTGCATCGTACTACAAACTATGATGTCAAAAATAGAAAAAAAATATATAAAACATTACTTATTATACCAACATGATAAACTATATATCCAAAATATTTATACTGGTTGTGAAAATGTAAATTATATTTAACCCTTTCAGTGTTAGTGGGTTGTGCAAGGCATTGCAATCTGGCAATGAATAGGTTAAGTTCTGAATCTTCTGAGTATAAAAATACCTAATATGTATAATTTTACCTACATGCATGGCCCGTGCAGACTCCTAATTATCAGGAGGGCAAAATAGTATTTCAAACTAAAAATGAACATCCCATTGGTTACATAGTCAAACTACCCTAAAATAGCTCAATATAAATAAAAGTATATATTTCCAGAAAAAAGATATCCCACTGCATTAAGTGAGGGGTACGTTGCCTTTCTGATGTGTACAAATGTTTCCAGAAGATGGAGCTAAAGAAAACACATAAGTGAGGGGTCACTTGCCTTTCTTTCCCTAATATAGAGTACACAAATGTTTCCAGAACTTGGCGCTAAAGTAAACATAATATTTTTTTAACATTTTCACCCTTTCAAATGGACAGAAATCTTTGAAAATTATGGAATTTCCTACTATATTCATTAGTTACTGTTCTTGCAAGAAAAATGGTACCTCAGTGGTATGCGTTGACATACTTTAGGGGTTGCCAGAAGCACAAAACTACACCTACCTGTTTTTTTTGTTTTTTTTTTTAAATAGGCTATTTGCACTAAAATGGTACACGTTATTAGAGAAGGAAAGGTATACAAGGTATAACATTTTGTAAAGTAGACATTCACTTGCATCAAATTAGGATATTTTTGCCTTTCTAACCCAAGGCTGGTTTGCACAATTATCTCCAAAAGGTGGTGCTATAGGGAAAAATGTTTTTTTTTGTTTTGTTTTTGTTTGCTTTTTTTTACATTTCCACCATTTCAAAGATATTAAAATCTTTGAAAACCATGAAAATTCCTACTGGATTCAGTACTTTCTATGAGCCCAAGAAAAACAGAATCCCTTGTGGTGTGGGTTGACATACTGTATTAGGGCCAGAAGTGACAAACTGTACCTGCCACTTTTAGTTTTTGACATAACCTACCTATACTAAAACGTTCATAACCATTACAGATATGAAGACAATTCAGGAGGCATACCATTCTACAAACTAATAATTTACCTGCATCAAATAAGGGGCCACTTGTCTTCTTAACTCTAAGATGGTGTTCACAACTGTTTTCAGAAAGTTGTGCAACAGAAAAAAAACACACACTTTTTACACTTCCGTCACTTCAAAAATACTAAAATCTTTTGACACTGGAATTTCCTTGTTTATTCCGTACCGAATGTCAGCCTGAGAAAAATGGTATCCCATTTGTATGGGTTGACATACCATAGTGGGTGACAAGAGCATGGCTACCAGTGGTACAAGGCTGGGGAACAGGCAGTATATGCACAATTCCACAACTATTATTATTATATTATTATACTTTATTTATATAGCGCCACACAACTACCACTGGAACAAGGCTGGGGGGTTCAGAGAGTTCATGCAGGGTTTTTTTTTTACTAACACTGGGCAGCAGAACCAGGCTGGGAAGGTCAGACAGTGTATGTGGGGATTTGTGAATTCCAGTGGGCAGTGGAACCAGGCTAGGGAGTCAGACAGTATATGTGAGAATTTGTGAGTACCAGTGGGCTGGGGGGAGAGACAAGTTATGGGGGCAGTGGACAGTGGATAAATGTCACAGCAGTCTGAATGATGACATCCGGTTGCCTTGATCCTTCCAAGGCTCCAGCCGCGTTCCTCTTCATATGCGGCTTGGCCGTACTCTGTGCATCTCGCAGCCGGACGCATCCTTTTCCCCAAGCAGTTCGAGCTACGTCCTGTACCGTATCACTTCCACATTGGGTACATGACAGGCGCTCATCAGAGGTGTGGATGCACGTACTGCCTTTAACCCCAGGGCTATTGTGTGCTCCTCCTTCCTGACCTCAGTATAGGTTTATAAGCTTACTGGACAGTGGGCTCAGTCACCCTTTCGTTGGTGTCCAGTGCAGTTGTCTGAGTTCCTCTTGCTTACGCTCTGTGTATGACCAGGCTTGTCTGACTATCCGTTCTGGTGCTGACCTGTGGCTCTGTCTGACTATCCACTCCGTGTTGCCCCCTGTCCTAGTCTGATATCCAATCTGGTACTGACCTGTGGCTCTGGCTGACTACCTGTTCCGTGCCTTGACCCTTGGCTTGGACAACTATCCATTCTGGCGCTGACCTTTGGCTCTGTCTGACTATCCACTTCGTGTTGCCCCTGGATTACTCTGATACCCAATCTGGTGCAGACCTGTGGCTCTGGCCGACTACTCCTATTACCGTGACCTAGGCTTGGCCTATTGTAGAGTAAACCCTTGGAAGCAGTCTCCTACTTCTCATAGGAGTATCTTGTTTCAGGCTGGGTTACTCTCTCTTGTTTCTATTATCTGTAATTACGTTGATCATTCAATAAAGGTGGTGTTAATTTCAGTACTTGTCATTGTATCATTCATACAAACTGTGACAATAAGGATGATGGATAAGCAGAGTGTGAGTTTTGGACACCCTTCTGGCACACACCTTATTGTTTTATTTTTTTATTTCTTAGACCTCATTAGAAGGGCATCAGGACCCCTCCTGAAGCCCCATCAGCTATTGATCTCCCAACTTATAGGCTGGGTGATCAATAGTGACAACCTTAGAGAGCAGTGTGGTTCCCCACCTTTCACACTTTTTTATTTATTTAATTAATCAAGCCTTGTGTGTGTGTGGTGGTGGTGGGGCATCAGGACCCCTCACCACCAATGTCCCCCAGCTATTGATCTCCCAAAACGACAGTGCAGGTAGATCAATAGAGGTGACTGCAGAAGAGCTGTGTGTTCCCGTTTCCACTCCAACCCGGGTAAGAGTTGGTAGGATTGGGGAAAGTCTTTCACATCACCAGTGTTGTTTCTACAAACCTGCCCACCCCTATCTAGCAGTCCAGCTAGGAGGGGAAGGAGGGGATCATGCTGATCTTCTACAGTCTGCTCTTTTTTTTTTTATCTCCCAGTACCATCAGCTGGAAGAACAATAGCTGGGGAGCCTTACCCGCAACAAGGTCTGTAAGACGGGGGTGGGGGTTACACTGAGGACGTACGTTGTACGGGCTTGGCGTGGCATGTCCATCCTTACAAAATATGTCCTTACCACCCTAAGGGGTAAAAGCCCCAATGACATCAGTGGGAAATGTATTTGTCCCCTATGGAGCAGTTGGTTTGCACCAAAATTATTCCACTTTTCTTTTGAACATAAGGTTCTAAGGGTCATATTTGGTAATCTAAAGAGGTACAATTCCACAGCAAGCTAACTGCACCATATAGCACAAAAATCCCCAAATAATCACTTATTTAATTGGGGATTTTAGCCCCCTGAATACTAGAGAATTCTTTGCAATGTAAGAGACACAGTTAACCAATAGGAATTTTCATATCTCCCCTATGGTGCAGTTGGTTTGCCAATTTCATAGAAGGCAGGGTCTGACAGTTGCAATCAGGATTGTGTGCGCTACCTTCCCTTCTACCTACCTTGTTTCATAATGTGAGCGTGTTTTCACTGACATCTTCCCTTGCTTTTAGCAAATCAGAAGATGACTGTTTTGTTCGCAACTTCAGTTGTGGACAATAATCCACACAGTGCTTCTGTACAATCTTTAATATACTACTTTTAAACACACTACATTCTGACCTATGCAGAAATTAATTGTATGCTTTCAACGCAACAAATTGATACTCATACTAGCAACCTAATTTCAGGTGAAAATTTTTCCAATATGATATGTGAAACTACTCATGAAACCCTTGTTAAAAAAAATGTCTGAGTCCTAGCAGACAACAGTCTAAACAACAGTGTGCATGCATTGTCACTCAGCTGCTGCAAAAGCCAAAATGGTACAATCATGTATAAAAGAGTATATGGTAGACGAATAGGATGGGAATGTAACTCTACTTCTTTATAAATCTACTAGTTGAAGAGCCCGTGTACACAGGCCACAGTGCCACCCAGCAATGGCCGCGGTACAGTCATGCACAGTAGAGACTGCCCACACCGCGGCTGATACGGAGCGGGGCCCTCTGAATTCAGACCATAGTCCCCTCTGCGACTACGGTCTGAATTCGGAGCCCCACTCCGTTATCAGCCGCTGCGCATGCAGTCTGTAGTGCACATGACTGTAGTGCACGCAGCCATCTCAGCTGCACATGACAGCTTCTGACAAACACACATTTAGCAAATTATTATATAGGATGGTAAAGCCTCATCTAGAATACAGAACATAGTTTTGGGCAGCACTTCTTAAAAAATGACGTTTGAAAAGAAAAAAGTTCAGCTAAATGAAACAAAACTGATTAAATGTTTTGAAGATTTTAGTTAAAAAGAGAGACAAACAGGGTTTGTTTAGATTACAAAAATGTTGTCTAAGATGGGGCAAGATTACTAACAAATTCAAGGTATATAAAGGGTACTCTCTGGGAAACTCTCCTCAAGAAACTGAGGAAAAAATAAAGAGGTATCCTTTAAGTCTAGAGCAGGGCTTGCCAAGTTCAGTCCTCAAGGACCACCAACAGGCCAGGATTTCCCTGATTAACCCCTTAACGACCGGCCGCGCAGGCACGCGGTGGTCACTAAAGGACCACAGAGCATTTTTTTTTTTTGACGATCCGACTCAGGGCTCCCCGAACGGCGTGCAGCCTCGTGGGGAGACATTAAATCCTTGACGGTCATAGTACGTCATGGGTCGTGCAGTCACTTTTTACCATGAGTCGTTCAGCCACTTTTTACCTATGACGTACCATGACCATCAAGGGTCGTTAAGGGGTTAAGCAGAAGGGAGTTAATCAGTGGCTCATTCATTTTTGACTGACTCACCTGTGCTTAATCATTTAAATCCTGGCCTGTTGGTGGCCCTCGAGGACTGAACTTGGACATCCCTGGATTAGAAGAAAAAAGCTAACTTAATTAAAACAAATGCCCTTCTTTTACAGTGAGGGCAGCAATGATGTGGACTTATTTTCCTTGGGAGTCTGTTAGCAGTTGCATCAACTTGCAAAAAAGATTTGGATATCTTTTTACCTCAGAACAATATAGAGAATTATGACAGTTGGTTACAGGTTAATGATGATGATGATACAATGTTGATTCAGGCAGATCTGATTGCCTTCTGGAGCCAGCAAGGAATTTTTTACCCCTTAGGGCATAACTGTAAATGGTGTCAATACCTTTTATTGTTTGTTTGTTGTTTTGTTTGCCTTCCTCTGAATCAGCAAAAACAAGGGTCAAACAGCAAAGGCCACGCTTGATGGACACGTGTTTGTTCAACTTCATGAACTATGTTACTATGGTTAAAGGTTACAAACAGAAGCTAGGTTTTTGGAAAGTTTTAAGCTGTGGGTTCATGGTAAAGAAAGATTGCTGTTTCTTTCCCTTCTGCACACAATATTACCTGGTGGAAATGTGCAGCTGTTCTGTAGTAAACCAAATGATCCATAAGAGACAAACAATAAAATCCCCAAATTCCCCTTGATTTAACCCTTTCAGTGCCAGAGAGATACCTCTCTGACACTCAAAGGGTTTCAGTGGGATTATTAACCCCTCGATTGCTAGAGAGGTCTTGAACACATTGCAAAGCAATACACTGGAGATCTCTCTAGCATTAAAGGGTTTAACCCCTTAAGGACCGGGAAAATCAGAGTTGGATTTGACTTAAGGACCGGAGCAATTCTGACCTTTTTGACTGTGTCTTTGTTCAACAGTGTTTTCCCTCTTAGGCTTTTATTCCACCCCCATAAATGATATACTGTTTTTTTACAAACAAATAGGGCTTTCATTTGATACCCTATTTATATGGATAACCCACCATTTACTTTATTAAAATTAAAGAAAAAGGTAAAAAAAATGTAAAAAACCCACCATTTTTGTTTTTTCTCTTGGGATCAATTGGGCGCAAAGGGTTAAATTTTTATGGAGACTGCATGAAAGGTATGACCAGTCAGTCATACCTACAAAATGTGCAGTTTAAAGTGGCCACTGTCCCCCCTGGGTGAAAATCCCCATGTCCCTTTTTCCCACCCTATTTTCCCACTTTTTTGATCATTACATTTGGCAGTGTGTGTAAGTGTATTACATAGCACCACAACAATCACACTTCCAATTTTGTTTCTTGAGATGTTTTTTTTTAAAAATAAAATATTTTATTTGTAAAAAAAAAAGTGTGTTTTTATTAAAAAAAAAAAAAAAAAAAAGTGTATTTAGCAGGTCAGAAATTGACCTGCATCTAGCCATCCTCCTGCACCAGCAGTGAAGAGGTTAACACCCCCAGCTGCTGTATTTTTTATTTCCACTAGGTGTCTCCTCTCTGCTTCTGTGTCCCTTACTTTGATGTAAGGGACGCATTGGCAGAGAGGAGACACTAGAGGCAGTGAGTAGCACTGCCTCATTCACAGATTTAGAATGCCGGTACATGTGATCGCTGACGCAGCGATCACATGACCTGGCACTACCGACAGAGGCTGAGACTGAACGGTCCGGTACTGGACCGCTCAGTCTCAGCCTGGAATGAATGGTAGCAGCGTGCATGGCGGCGCGCTGCTACCATTTAACACTTAATGTACCAGGACCGTCACTGGTCCTTAAAGCAAATTTACCCTTGACGGTCCTGGTACGTCAAGGGTCGTTAAGGGGTTAAAAGCCCCCATTTAAAGGGATACTAAATGTTTTTTTTTTAAAAAAAGCATCTCCAATTAATCTTCGTGATATTTGGGCCATGGAGAGTGTTATTTCAATACTGTCAGAGTTATAGTTCAAGAGTAATTGAATGATAAAGTATCCCCCTCAGATGTGGAATTTGGTCCTGGTACCAGAGAGGTCACAGCAAGGGACAATCTTCATACTGTGAGCATAAGGAAAACCCTGCCCCCCTTGACAGATTTTTCATGTTTTTCCTTATGCTCGCTGAAGATTGTCCCTCTCTGTGATCCATCCAGACAGTCTTGCTGCTCTGAGGTGAGCAGTGTTATATCAGTAAAAAGGGGCGGAAAGGGATACTTTATCATTCAATTACACTTGAACTACAACTCAACAGTATTGAAATAATACTCTCCATGGCTCAAATACTATGAAGATTAATTGGAATTGCTTTTAATTGTGAAACATTACTATCCCTTTAAATCTATTTGGAGTTTTTTTTAGCTATCCCCTATGATGCAGTTGGTTTGCCCCAGAATTGTTCCACTTCCCAAAGTGTACCTTGTGTTATTACATGGTGGCTGAAGTACTGGATCAATGTTGTGCCAAACCAACTGCAGCAGAGGGGACAAATAACAATTCCCACTGACTTAGGTTTTAACCCCTTGAATGCTATTAAGGCCCCATTTACAGCCACTGGACTTATAGGGATTTGTACTTGTACCCTATGGTGCAGTTGCTTTGCTCCCAAATTGCAGCAGTTCCTTTTAGTAATCATCTTTGCATTTTGTATATCAATTTCACTCTTTTGTCAGCATTACAGGGGTTAAACTACAAACGTGCTGATCATACTATAGTAGGTAGAATATCAGAAGAAGTAATTTGTCTCTCTGAGAGAAGATACATCTTTCTAAAGAGCCACAGGTAAAAGATCACTGCAGTAACTCCAAACACTGATTCATTTCTTAAAAGAAAAAAGCTAATGGGCTTCTCACAGGGAACACATTAAAAAGGGCTTATTCATAGTGTGAATCCAGCACAGCTTGCACAGAGAATTACATCTGGGAAGGCCATATGTGATAAATGTTGGCCAATGTTCAAATTTAAAGGGCAATTTCATGTTTTACTAAGAAGGTTTCAATGGAAACAGACTTGGTAAAAAAAAAAAGCCCTATGTAGCCCCAAAATGTTTCTTATCAGCTGTTGGGAGGCGAGGGGCTGAAAACGACCCTCTTAGCTGGAGCGCAATCTTAAAGGGATAGTAATGTTTCACAATACAACCCTGGAGCTTGTGGCAGAGAGTCAAACTTTAAAGTGATAGTAATGTTTCACAGAAACAACAGCTCTAATTATTCTTCATAGTATTTGGGCCTTGGAGAGTGTTATTTCAATACTGTCAGAGTTGTAGTTCAAGAGTAATTGAATGATAAAGTATCCTCCCGCCCCTTCTACTGATGTAACACTGCTCACCTCAGAGCAGCAAGACTGTCCGGATGGATCGCAGAGAGGGACAAACTTCAATTAAGATAAAGGAAAAGCTGAAAAAACGGTCAAGGAAGGCAGGTTTTCATTGTTCTCACAGTAAGAAGATTGTCCCTTGATGTGAGGTGTCTGGTCAATGTACTGGATTCCACATCTGAGGTGAGCAGGGTTACACTAGGTAAAAGGGGCAGGAGGGGGATACTTTATCATTCAATTACTCTTGAACTACAACTCTGACTGTATTGAAATAACACTCTCCATGGCTCAGATGCTATGAAGATTAATTGGAGCTGTTGTTTTTCTGAAACATTACTGTCACTTTAAAGTTTGACTCTCTGCCACAAGTTCCAGGGCTGTATTCATAGTCCTCATACACCTGCCCTATAGAGATTTTAAAGGGATAGTAATGTTTAGAAAATCAAGCAGCTCAGATTGTTTGTTATACTGAATAGACCTGATGTCTGAGGCTCTCAAAGTTCATAACCTGATAGTTATGCAGTAATCGTATGATAAATTTTACCCCCCGCCCCTTTTCCCCTTCTGAAGACACCTCCCCTCAGATCCTTCACAACAAGGGACAATCTTCCCTCTGTCAGTTTAAGGAAAAACCTGCCCGCCTTGACGAAGGAGGACTAAGGTTTCTCCTAATACTGACAGCAGATTGAGCTACTGTCTGACCTGAGGGGAGGCGTCTTCAGAATGGTAAAAGGGGTGGAGCATCAGGCATCAGGACCATTCATATAGTTGCCAATATGAAATTAAGAGGTCATAGTTATCCTTTAACCCATTGAGTGCCAGAGGGGGTGCGCAACACATTGGGAAGCTTTGGGAGGGCGAATACTTTTGAGAATTTTGATAAACACATGAAAACTATATCTTTTGGTACGCTGGTAGTTCTGTTTATGGAAGGACAGAAGGATGATAAGTCGCACACAGCACGGCTAAAGTAATCTTTCTGTTGCAGTTAATGAGGCTGTGTGTGACTCTTCATTCTTCTGTCCTTATGTAATGTTGGGGTGCTACTACGCACTGAAAAGGTACAGTCTGCACCAGCTTATACAGTGAGTCTTGGATGTACCCTTACTGAGTTACTCTTCCTGTCAACAGAAACACCATACACGTATAGGTTTTCTGGGTGTTTTCAAGTTAAGGGGTTAAACGTGCAAGCTATACCTCAACTTTTATAAAGGTACCTTAATCTGGGCAGAATCTGTTCTGTGTTGAATCTTTAATGAGCACTGAATACCACGTATAGGTAAGTACACATAATTTTTGTTGCTAGATTCCATAAACCCAAAGTGCTCCCATTGAAGACTTCTTAAGTACCTAAGGTCCTCATTGGAGTACTGCAGCAAAAATACTGTCTGCCTCCACTGACACTATATCAAGTAGTAATGAAAGATTAATTGTGGACAACAATCCCCACTGAATTGATCCAAAGTGACCATTAGGATTCTGTGTCCAGAGAGAGGTAAGTGGGAGTTTATAATCAGATGTTACTGTTTCTTTAAAGGTGCAAACAGATGATATCTGACTAACTAATCTTGAAATGAATGCAAAGATCAAATAATTGGGGACATGGTAAGACTAGAGTAGACGCCTAATATACAAGAGACAGATCTGATTGGCCGATACGTGTATAGTCCTAGAAGGTTGGTCACTGCAATAAGAAAGGCAACAACACAATAGACTTTTGTCTATGTGCACCTCTCCTCTATTCTGTAGTACACAATGTGTTTTGACGTTATTCTCACTTCTTCCTCAAGGATAGTCTCCCTGATTTACACTTTTACAGATCTGATGAGAGGTGAATGTCTGAAGGCTGAAAGCAGGAGACTGAAGAAACATTCCAGCCCAAGTATTTTGCATATTGGTGTATGTCGGTATAGTTGCTGACATGGAGTTTGCATGTTGAGAGAAGCAACAGGCAACGCAACATGAAAGAGCCATTGGAATGGTCCATGAGTTTCATATATTTATACTGTGTCTCCACTGCTAGCCTAGTTGTTACCCTTCTGTTCATTTCACACCAATGTATCACTATGGAAAGCTGAGTACCATATACAACTCTATACGAATAACCATATATGACACAAACATGGTGATTTACTATTGATTTACTTCTGCAACCCTTTTTTAGCCCTGGTACCGGGTGGAAGATTTTTATACATGTCTGTGGAAACTGTATTTTCTGTTAGGGTTTTATAGATTTATATTAAAGGGACTGTAATGTCTCAAAAAAAAGTATCTTCTAAATGGTAGCTGCAATAAAAAAACATTTAATGTGCTTAATCCTTTCTCTCAAACCGTTATGGTTTGAGAGATATAAGAAAATAAAGACCTTCACTACCTCCCCCTTCTCATGTGTCCGCTGTACAGCGGATGTCATGAGATCCTGCTTCCGGGACCAGACGGCGGCTCTTTAGGACATCCTATATAAAAATTCGCTAAATTGTGCGTAACACCGCAGTCATGCGTATTAGAGACTGCTGCACGTGCTACAGTCATGCGCAGTAGAGACTACTACCACTGCCGCGGCTGATACAGAGCGGGGCGCTCCGCGGCGCGGGCAGTTTCTTTTGCACATGACTGCCCCGTGACTAGCTGCCAGTGGCACTGTGGCCCATGTAACAGGCTCTTCAACTAGTCTAAGTATAATTACTTCATCAGAATGGTCTACAACTTGTGCTTGCAAACCAGGCACATGTTGTAGACCATACCGATGAAGTAATTATACTTAGATATCCCGATGTCAGCACTCCTGAAGAGCCACCTACAGTCAGGCGACCGGATTCTGTCTCTGACAGTTTTACAGCTCGTCAGGCAGAAAGGGGAGGGAACGGAGGACATTATTTTCTTATATCTCTCAAACCATAATGGTTTGAGAGAAAGGATTACGCACATTCATTGTTTTTTTATTGCCGCTACCATTTACAGGATACTTTTTTGGGGAATTTACTATCCCTTTAACTTACGATTGTTCCTTTACTATTTCTGTTTTTGCAGTTCATGTTGTGTGTACTCCTTCACAGAAATCCCTCATTATTGTTTTTCATTTTATTCTTATAATAAGTATCCGGGAGACTCTGGGCTTATCCCCTTTGATGTTCAATCTTACATATTTTAACACACCAACAGAGTAAAATTTAGGTACACTCCGGAATATATTTCCCCAATGCCTAATTACATATGGTGATTTCTCCCATTTCATATATTTTATGAAAAGGCACGTTGGAATTATTTCCTTTGATGTCTATGATCGCTAATATCTAATGTTTTCCACTCTATAGTGTTTCAGCACATTACTGCGGTATAGACTTTTATATGTAGGAATGTGTTTCCGACACATTTGCTTTTTGGTATTATAATATCAGCCCTGTTATATTTTGTTATTTATTAGATGTGTTTAATTTATGTTTTCAGGGATATGTATTATGTATAAGACATTTCTTATTTGAGTTATATACCATCAGTAATATCATATTCATTATTGTTATGTCACCAAACAAAATTTAGTGGAAAATATCTAAGAATTTGGTATCTTTTAATAATGAGTAAACAAAAGGAAAGTCTGAGCATCAGATCCTGACCATTACAAATAAATAACCTGTGGCTTACTATAATTAATAACAGTGGAGTTTAGGCAGGGCTGGTGCAATGATTTTTGCCACCCTAGGCAAAACCTAATTTTGCTCCCCTTGGCTCCGCCCCTTGTGTCCTACCCCTTTATGACCCGCCCTGTATGCGTTTAAGTGTCAGTGTGTTTGTGTGCTCCCTATATGTGTATAAGTGTCAGTTTGTGTGTGTCAGTATGTGTTCCCTGTATGTATATAAGTGTGTCAGTGTGTGTGTTCCCTTAAATGTATGTGTGTCAGTGTGTTTGAGTCTCTGTAAGGATATCAGTGTGTAAGTATGTGTGTGTGCTTCTCTATATGCGTATCAGTGTGTCAGAGTGTATATTCTCTATATGTGACTCTCCCCCCCCTTTGACTCTCTTCCCCTCTTGACTGTTTATCCCCCCTTTGACTCTCTCTCTCCCCCATCTGACTGTTGATCCCCCTTTTGACTGTTGATCCCCCTTTGACTCTCTCTCTCCCCCGCTTGACTCTTGATCCCCCCTTTGACTCTCTCTCTCTCCCCGTCTGACTCTTGATCCCCCCTTTGACTCTCTCTCTCTCCCCGTCTGACTCTTGATCCCCCCTTTGACTCTCTCTCTCTCTCCCCTGCCTGACTCTTGATCCCCTCTTGACTGTTATTCCCTCCTTTGACACTTTTTTTCCCCGTCTGACTCATTATCCCCTCTTGACCCCCCTTCCACTTACTCTTCCCGGTGCATGTCTCTCTCTCAGTGAGTATGTTTCGGTGCTCTCCCTTGGCTGGCTATTTTTTTAATGCAGCACAGCCATGCCTGTTTCTCTCTCCCCCTCTGCTCCTTCAATCCTTGTCCAGGACTGAAGGAAAGGAGGGGGAGAGAGAAACGGATATTGCTGTGCTACATTAAAAAAATAGCCAGCCAAGGGAGAGCACCGAAACATACTTTTTTTTACTTGGGCAGTAAATGGTGAGCTTGGGCGAGGTTGTGTGCTCTGATGCGCCCCCAGAGAATGTGTGCCCTAGACCGGCACCTACGTCGCCTATAGGTGGTGCTGGCCCTGAGTTTAGGAATATATTTTTGACCAAAAGCATAGAAATCTTGCCTGCCGCATAATAGTTCTATTAGATCGCATAAGTACCCAATTCAGCAGTAATCCTTTATCTTCGGAGACCGGAAGCCAGGCATTGGCGCAGACATCTTGTCTTAGAGACATCTGCGCGCCAGCACTGTCAGTCCTGGTCTCCTCTAGGAGGCATTGCACTGTGCCATAAGGCAACAGAAGGGACTGACTGAGCAGGCACACAGACTGCACTAACCTGACCATCAGTCTCCGAAGATTGGGTACTTCTGAGAACTAATAGAACTATTATGAATCTAGTCACCATATGCCTAATTACTGGAGGGCGACTTTATACAATGTGAAAGATCCGCTTTAAGGGGTTAAGGTCAGGATCTGACTTTCATTTTGTTTACTTTGTATATGTAGCCAAGAAATAGCCGTTGCTGCTCTCCTGACTACAGATATATGTAATTATTGGAACATTATTAATGAAAGGTATTTTGAGCTCACCAGGAACCTGTATATTTTATGTTTTAATATTGTTTTCAGTTAATTTCAGCAGGTTTATTTGTAAAATTTGCATCCTATCTGATCCAGTGAGTGGTGGATCATTGTCTAGGCTGCTGGGGAATCCACATTTTATTACTATTTGTTTCTTTTCTAAATACAAACACAACCATATAGTTGTATTAAAGTGCAACTACCACCCCTGAATAAATTTGGCCTAAATACCCAACTGGCGACTAGCTGCTCAATATCACTAGTCGCCAGAAATATTACCTGGTGTCTGAGAATTGTACACTGTTCCCAGACTGACAGGCAGGAAACAGCGCAGACATCTTTCCATAGTGACGTCTGTGCTCCTGACCTGTCAGTCCCTTTTGGAGCCGAATAGCTCCTAGCAACGCCTCCTAGAGCCGGCTGGGACTGACAGCACAGGAGCGCAGACGTCACTAAGGAAAGATGTCTGCGCTGTTTCCTGCCTATCAGTCCGGGAACAGTGTACCATTCTCAAACACCTGGTAATATTTCTGGTGACTAGCTCTATTGAGCAGCTAGTTGCCAGATTGGTATTTATTTGGGCCAAATTTATTCAGGGGTGGTAGTTCCACTTTAATTATAGTGGCAAGAGAGGGAAGGACAAAAACCAGGGTGCCCCTGTGCACATCAATAGATAATGTAATTGAACACCACCAAACACCCTTAGGTGTGCACTCACAAAAAACTTGTGTCGGGTATGGCTTATGTCAAGCCAGACTTCACAGTCAACTGGGTTTATCACTGCACCCAGACACAGTTTCTTCAAACAGGCTGCTCTCTCTAACTCGCGCTCCCGAAAGTGGCAATAAAATGATGATGACAATACCACATGAAAAACAAACAGAGAGCGCCACAATAGTATAATACAGTATGGACTAAAAACTTCTTATACAAAGAAATGTACTCACATTCTTTTATGGTCAGAGAGTTGGTATCAACAGGTTTGACTCTAGCGCACACAGAGAAATTCTCCCATCTCAGTTCGGGTTCAGTTTGAAGTGATCTTCAGAGAAGGATGGGGGGAGGCTAATTAGCTTCAATTAAAATACTTTATTAAACAGATACATAGGCTATAAACGCTTATGCGTTTCGCTGTTTCAACCTCTTTATCAAAGCTAAAAATAGCCTAAAGTCATAAAATCAAATGCTAAAAAGAAAGTGCTACAATTTCTCCATGTGCTCTAGAGTCAGACCTGTCGATATCAAAGCTCTGACCATAAAAGAATGTGCGTACATTTCTTTCTATATGAAGTTTTTAGTCCATACTGTGTTACACTATTGCGGCGCTTTCTGTTTGTTTTTCATGTGGTATTGCCATCATCAGTTGTATTAATTGAACCTCATTGTGTTGTGCACGCTTCTGGTCCTTAAAGGGATAGTAATACTTCATTTTAACTTTATTTTATTTTGTAGGCATTAAAAAAACATGAAGAATGATATAAGTCTTATCTCTGAAACCTTTATGGTTTAAGAGATATTCACAAACAAAGTATCCCCCCCCCTGTTCAACCATATCAGAAGGGAGATGCCCAGGTAGACTGCAGAGAGGGACAATCTTCAATTAAGATAATGGAAAAAGCTGATAAACTTGTCAAGGGGGGAAGGGCTTTCATTGTTTTCATACAAAGAAAATTGTCCCCTTCTGTTATCTGTACTGTCATACAACCAGACTCACATCTGAGAAGAGATGGCTTACACTAGGTAAAAGGGGCGGGGAGGGGAACTTTGCTTGTGAATATCTCATAAACCATAAAGGTTTGAGAGATAAGACTTATATCATTCTTCATGTTTTTTTAATGCCTACAAAATAAAATAAAGTTAAAACGAAGTGTTACTATCCCTTTAAAGATTTAAACAAGCTCATGTTCTCTGCGTGATTTAGCTTGAAAAAATTGCCTGCGACTGTTATGTCTGCCTCAATGGACATGACATCTACAGCTGTCTGAAGATGTTATATCTTGAACCAAGAAACAAACTCATGGGGCCATTAGGATGTTCTGGGATTAATATAGTAAATGGGAGATTACATAGACGAAAGCTCCTTAAAGGGATAGTAATACTTCGTTTTAACTTTATTTTATTTTGTAGGCATTAAAAAAACATGAAGAATGATATAAGTCTTATCTCTCAAACCTTTATGGTTTAAGAGATATTCACAAGAAAAGTTTCCCCTCCTGCCCCTTTTACCTAGTGTAAGTCATCTCTTCTCAGATGTGGAATCTGGTTGTAAGACCAGACAGATAACAGAAGGGGACAATCTTCTTACAATGAAAACAATGAAAGCACTGCCCACCTTGACAAGTGTTTCAGGTTTTTCCCTTATCTTAATTGAAGATTGTCCCTCTCTGTAGTCTACCAGGGCACCTCCCTTCTGCTCTGGCTGAACAGTGTTACATCAGTAAAAGGGGCGGAAGGGGGATACTTTGTCATTGAATTACTCTTAAACTACAACTACAGAATTGAAATAACACTCTCCAAATTCCAAATACTATGATGATTAATTAGAGCTGCTTTTATTATGAAACATTACTATCCCTTTAAAACAGTGACAGTCACAAAATCTGTAGAGCGATTTGCCATCATTAGGCCAGGAAAATAATACAGTATGGTGCCAAAAAAACTAAGTATTTTATTTTAGATGGTAATAAGTTTATTTCTGTAAATTTGATTTTGGTTTTAAAGTATGTTACACTGGTATAAAAGCACAAATTTTAGCCATAGAAAATAGTTTGTGCGGTGAGTACACACAATAGGAATCCATCCACAGAGTGAAACGGTTGTTCATTGGGAGGAAGACAGCGAAGGTGGAAACCAGTGCACATGTCCAACATCAGCATTGAGGTGTGATCCAATGCTTGCTCTCATTTTGTAACATAGTAACATAGTAAATTAGGTTGAAAAAAGACACAAGTCCATCAAGTTCAACCTTCGCCTCATACCTCAGTAACTGAGAATTTTGTAGCTTTCCTGCTACCAATTAAATTAGTCTTTATCAGACCTTCCTGATCAGCCTACTGATAAACAGTATAACTCTGTATGTTCCGTTTTGAAAGAAATGTATCTAATCTTCTCTTAAATGTATCCATTGTATCTGCCATAACTACCTCCCTGGGCAATGAATTCCACAATTTGACAGACCTTACCGTAAAAAAACCCTTCCTCTGCTGAAGTTTAAACCTCCTTTCCTCTAATCTCAAGGGGTGTCCCCTGGTCACCTGATCAGGCCTTGGAATAAATAGCTCACCGCAGAGATCCTTGTATTGACCTCTCATATACTTGTACAATGTGATAAGGTCACCTCTTAGTCGTCTTTTCTCTAGAGTAAATAAACCAAGTTTGTTTAGTCGTTCCTCATATGTCAAGTCCTCCATTCCCTTAATTAATTTTGTTGCTCTCCTCTGTACCCTCTCTAGTTCTAGTATATCCTTTTTCAGAACCGGTGCCCAAAATTGCACTGCATACTCAAGGTGAGGTCTTACCAATGATTTGTATAATGGCAAAATAATGTTATCCACTCTTGCTTCAATACCTCTTTTTATGCAAGACAGGACTTTGTTTGCCTTTGCTACTGCTGTTTGACACTGGTCACTGTTTCCAAGTTTGTAGTTGACAAGGATACCCAGGTCTTTTTCTAGCAACAAGTCACCTAAAATTATTCCATTAAGTTTATAAGTAGCCTTGGGATTGTTTCCTCCCAAATGCATGACTTCACACTTCCCCACATTAAACTTCATATTCCACATGTTTGCCCAATCTGACATTGTATGTAAGTCCCTCTGTAGAGAGAAAATATCCTGTTCTGAATTAATGACTTTGCATAATTTAGTATCATCTGCAAATATTGATATTTTGCTTTCTATATCTATTTGCAGGTCATTTATAAACATGTTAAAAAGCAGCGGACCCAATACTGAACCCTGAGGTACTCCACTCTCCACTTTAACTGTACTGGAGAATTTTCCATTTACAACCACACACTGTTCCCTATCCTTCAGCCAGTTTTGTATCCAATTGCAAAGGTTATCTACTAGCCCCAATTTCCTTATTTTATACACCAGCCTTCTGTGTGGTACTGTATCAAATGCCTTTGCAAAGTCTATATACTACATCTACTGCCTTGCCATTGTCAAGGTTGCTGCTTACCTCCTCATAGAAGCTGAAAAGATTAGTTTGGCATGATCTATTCTTCATAAAACCATGTTGATTTGTGCTAATGATCTTATTTTTTGTGTTGTAATCCTGAATATAGTCCTTTATTATCCCTTCTAATAGTTTTCCCACTACAGAGGTCAAACTCACTGGTCTATAATTCCCAGGTTCTGTTTTAGTTCCCTTCTTAAATAGAGGCACTATGTTAGCTCTTCGCCAATCCTGTGGCACTGAGCCTGTGGTAATAGAATCTTTAAAGAGTAAATATAAATATAGTTATTGTAAAGGCAAGTTTTAACCCTTTGAGTGCCAGAGAGGTATTATTGGATACCTCTCTGGCACTCAAAGGGGTTAAGACTAAAAATTGTGAGTACCCTTCTTGTCATCTGAGGTATTTGATGAAGGAATAGATAATATAAAGAATACTACACTAAGAGATTGTGTGCGCTGCCTCTCTGTGTCTTTTGAATGTCCAGTGGAAGAAACCAGGTAATTTGGGGGTACAGCTTCACCCTACTTTAAAGTGGAGTTTCCCCTAAAACAACTAGGGTGACCACATGTCCCGAATGCCCGGGACTGTCCCTTATTGGGGGTCTGTGTCCCGCGTCCCGGGTCACCCCCCACCGGGACAAAAAAAGAGTCCAGGAATTGAGCAACATGTGCCAGTCCAGCCAGCAAATGAAATATATTTGCTATATAGTCCTCATTGGCTGGCTGAGCCAGCCAATAAACACCATGTAGCAGATACATTTCATTGGCTGGCTGGACTGGTGCGTGCGAGACAGCTGGGGTGCAGCAGGTATGCTGGTGCTGCAAGTGAGACCCATGGCTGAGGCTCCCGCCAGAGTAAGAGTTCCCACTGGGGACTCTTACTATATCAACCTCAGAAAGATGGTCAGCGCTGGCGGGAGCCTCAGCTCCAGGACTAGGGTGACCACATGTCCCGGAATGGCAGAATGGAAATGTGGTCACCCTAACCCCCCCCCCATATTGTTGTTTTGCACTAAGACAAATTTTATTTTATAACTCAAACTTAATATAATACTACCCACTAATGATTTGGCCATGAAGTTCTTTGTAGGGAAGTTCAGGGAGAGTGCTGCCATGTTCATGGCACTTTGTTTGATTGTCAGGGCTCCTCCTCTGTTGGCTGAAAATCATGACCTGTTACTAAGGGGAGGTAATAACAAACTGTGCAGCACAGCTTCTGAAGTACAAAGGAACATCACAACGATGTTAAAATATGTTTTTCCAGCTTCTGCTTCATCTTAAAAAAAAATACTGAACATCTCTAGTTGCTAAACGAGCCTTCAAATTATAATAATTATACAAGAGGTGAAAGTTCCTTTTTAAAAAAATTCCATGAGATACATCTTTTTTTACTTGTGACATTTCAGTATCTATGGTTACTATGTTCAAGATATGATAAGTGATTTGTAGCCAATGTTTGTGGTATGATTTACACACATTATAGGTGCATTTTTATTTTTAACCCTTAAAGCACCGGGACAATGTGGGGTGGTTTGCACTTAAGGACCAAAGCAATTCTGATTTTTTTGGCTATATCTTTGTTCAACTGTCTTCTCTCTCTGAGGCTTTTATTCCAGCCACATAAATGATATACCGTTTGTTCACGCACAAGTAGGGCTTTCTTTTGATACCCCACTTATATGGATAACCCACCATTTATTTAATTAAAAATAAAGAAAACTAAAAAAAAAAAAAGTAAAAAAACCACAATTTTTATTGGTTTGCTTGTGATCATTTGTGCCCAGTGGGTTAATTTCTTTATGGAGAGTGCATTAAAGGTATGACTGGTCATTCACACCTACAAAATTTGCTGTTTTATAGGGGTATTGTCCCTCTGGGGCAAAAATCCCCATGTCCCTCTTTCACTCACAATTTTTCCAATTTTTGGAGATACAATTGTGTGGTGTGTATAAGTGTATTACATTGCTCCACAACAGTAAAACTACCATTCATTTGTGTTTAAACATCAGTAGATGTGTTTTTAATTAGATGGTGTAATGTAAAACTTTTGTCTTGCTTGCATTTATTTAAAAAAAAAAAAAGTTGCTGTTAGCAGGTCATAGAAGGACCTGCTCACTGCTCCAGTGGTGAAGGGGTTAATACCACCAGCTCTGGCCTCTGATGTTTCCTTTGTTCTCTGCTTCTCTCACAAAGGCAATGTATAAGACACATGTCATAGGGAGAGGGTATGATTCATAAATAAGTACAATCAAGTCCACTTTGGGGTTAACAGACCACAGCTTTATTTAACTATTTACTCTCACATTATTATTATTGTTCTTGCTCATACACAACAATAATTAACCATTACCAATAATCAGTCATTAACTGACAGTCCTTGCCAATCCGCTTTCCTTGAAACCAAGCATGGCCAAATTGTTCGAGCTCATGCTAAAATTCCCACATTCTTCAGCACTTACAGCTGACTCCACCATTTTCAGAACTTCCAGCTGATTCCACCATTTTCAGCACTTCCAGCTGATTCCCAATGGGTAACGTCACCTCCCGCGACCTAAGTCCGGGGCAAACTCCCAAAGGGCTTCCGCCCGAGGATAAATTCCCCTAACTTTACCACATCAGTTATCGATCTCTGAACACCATTCAAGGACTATCCGCCCAACTAGACACACAATCACACCAGAAAAAAGGGGAGGGAGTGATGCTTCCTCTCTCCCTTCTTCCTCCAGACAATAGCCCCATTTCCTGTAACCAACCCTTTAAGCCCTTTTCCTTTACTCCTTCCATCACAAACACTTCCTTTATGACTCAACCCTCCCCATGACATGCTTCCCCTCCTGTACCCTGCCGTCCCTTCTGGGGAATTCTTTGCCTTTGTGAATGAAAAATAGGATTTTAGTCTTACCTGTTAAATCCTTTTCACTTAGTCCATACAGGTTACTGGTAACTCTGGGAGGTGATCTGCCCCTTTAAGTAGGCAGGAACATTTCTCCAAATGTATGCAGGGGGCGGAGCCTCCCCTCCCTCCTCAGCTGCTTCCCAGTCAGCTAACACCAGAATGATTTGAGACCCTACTAACTGACCAGAAATAGGAGAGAAGAAGACTCCTGTGAGCATGCCCCGAAGGACTCCCACAAAGTGCCACAGGACAGCCAAGCATGGTCTCTTGACAGGGTGGGAGACCATTAACCTGTACGGACTAAGTGAAAAGGATTTAACAGGTAAGACTAAAATCCTAATTTTACTGTCGTCCAATACAGGTTACTGGTAACTCTGGGATGTACAAGCATTGAGTTACCCTGAGGTGGGAAGGAGGCAAGGACCAGACGCAAGGCCCCCAAAGTCACCAGGACCTCCATGAACCTACTGGACAGAGATGCCAACAAAACAGAAGTGTCAACGGACACCAACTAGGGGTAAAAACAGACCCCAGGAACTGTTACACAGCACACTGAACTAGAGCCAACAGGGCTCAACAGTAAAGAAGCACTAAGAACCTCAGAAGAAGAAGAAGAAGATCCTAGACAGGCAAAACTGCCTCCAAGACCTTCCTCCCAAAGCTGGCGTCAGCCGAGGCCAGCACATCCACACAGTAGTGCTTCGAGAAGGTGTGCACAGAGGACCAAGTGGCCGCCCGGCACAGCTGATCAGCAGACGCTTGATTTTTGTAGGCCCAAGAGGCCCCAATGGACCTAGTGGAGTGGGCCATGACCCGAAAGGGAACATGCTTATTCCTCAATTCGTACGCCTTACGAATAGTAGACTTAATCCAAGATGCAATAGTCACTTTGGATGCCGGTCTCCCAGTCCTAGGACCCTCCGGAATGACAAACAGCGCGTCAGACTTCCTGATGGATACCAGGACTGACGAGGCCAATTCGGAGCAATGAGGATGACCAGACAAGGCTCCACCTTCAGCTTCTGGATCACCCTGATCAGCATTGGAAGGGGGGGGAAGATGTAGGCCAGGGAGAACGCCCAAGGAATCGACATGGCGTTGACCGCCAGAGCCAGCGAGTCTCTCCACCTGGAGCAGAACGTTGGAACCTTCCTGTTGTACCTGGTTGTCATCAGATCCAGCAGGTGTATGCCCCACATCTGGGTCAATAGTTGAAACATTTCCGGATGGAGTTCCCACTCTCCGCTGTCGACTCTGTGACGACAGAGAAAATCTGCCATGACGTTGTCTACGCCTGGAATGTGCACCGCAGAAATGGTGGGAACGTGAACCTCTGCCCAGGACAGGGTGGCCTTGACCTCTAGCCACGCAGCGAGACTTCTTGTCCCGCCCTGCCTGTTGATGTAAGCCACGGCGGTGGAGTTGTCTGATTCCACTTTGACCGGACAGTCCTTCAGCTGAGATTCCCAATGGCGCAGAGCATGGAAAATCGCCCGAAGTTCCAGAATGTTGATGGGGAGAAGAGACTCCTCCAAGGACCACTTCCCCTGAGCGCTGAAGCGACCCAATACAGCACCCCAGCCTGAGAGACTGGCATCCGTCGTGATCTTGGCCCAGTAAGGGATCCGGAAGGGTCTCCCCTTCAGGAGATGGGAAAGGTCCAACCACCATTCCAAGCTCAACTCGACGTGAGGAGGTAGAGATACTGACAGCTTCAGATGATCCGGTTGATCCCTGCACGTCTGGATCACAAACCTCTGAAGTTCCCTGGTGTGGGCCATCGCAAATGGCACCGCCTCTATCGTGGAGATGAACTTCCCCACCAGTGAAGACAACTTCGGCACTGGGATTCGCTCGTGCCAGAATCCTTACAACTCGTTGGGCAATTTGATGAATCACCTCCTCTGGCAGAAACACCATACCCTTCTGAGTGTCGAACAGCAGACCCAGGAAAATGAGACTCTGGGATGGAGACAAGTCCGACTTGTCCAAATTCACTATCAAACCATGATGGGTGAGGGCATTAATGCAGGTCTGAACCTACTGATGAAGGAGTTACGCAGATTCCGCTTTCAACAACAAGTCATCCATGTACAGAGTCACTCTTATTCCATCCCGATGGAGGGCAGATATCAATGCTCCCAGAACTCATTGGAAAACCTGGGAAGCAGTTGTCAGTCCAAAGGGAAGAGCTGAAAACTGAAAATGACCCCTGGCGCAGGCAAACCTCAGATACTGCCTGCTCGCTGGATGAATAGGGATGTGCAAATACACATCCTGAAGATCCAGAGAAGCAAGAAACTCCCCTGGAGACATGGCGGCAATCACAGTGCGCAGAGATTCCTGGCAATAGTGGGTCTTCACCACAAAGGATTTGAGATCTTTGAGATCCAAAATAGGACGACCCCCGCTGTCCTTCTTGGTCACCACAAAAAGTTTGGAGTACAACCCCAAACCCATGTCCACAGGAAGCACTGGCTCCAGAACCTCCTTGTCCAAGAGATCCTGAATAGTGCCGTCAAACATACGCAGTTTCTCTGCATCTTGCGGAGAACGAGTGAGATGAAAACGAAAGGGAGGAAGGGAAAAGAAAGGGATCTTGTATCCCTCTGAGACCACCTGTAAAACCCATGGGTCCGTCACAGATTCCTCCCAGACCCTGAGAAAGAGGTGGAGACGTCCCCCCACGGCAGGGTGCAGACCCGGGTTCGGCGAGTCATGCCGAAGCAGCCTTGGCAGACTTGGGCTTGGAAGCAACCTTGGGCTTCCAGGACTGCTTGGGCTTGGAGGAGGGTCGCGGCTCGGACGGGACTGACTTGGTCGTTGAACGTGTCTCTGTCTGAAATGAACGAAAGGACTGGTAACGCTTAGCCGGCAACTTTTTCTTGAAGACCAAAGGCAAGAGGGTACTCTTACCTCCAGTAGCCTCGCTAATGAGTTCCTTGAGCTCAGACCCAAACAAGGAAGTACCTTGGAAAGGCAAAGAGAGCAAAACCTTCTTAGATGCAGTGTCAGCAGACCAAATCTTAAGCCAAAGCGCAAGCCTGGCCACCACAGAAGAGGTAGAAGCCCTAGCCATCATGCGGACAGCGTCAAAAGCAGCATCAGAAACATAATTCTGGGTCTCAGAAATATTAGCAAGCAAGCGCAATTGTTCTGAAACAGGCACGTCCTGATGGACCGCCGTGGTGATTTGCACTGTCCAGACCGCAATGGCCCGGTTAACCCATGCCACAGCAAAGGCCGGACGCATAGCAGTACCAATAGAGGCAAAAATAGTCTTGAGGCAAACCTCCAACTTTTTGTCCGTCCAATCCTGTAAAGCAGAAGCATCAGATACAGGTAAAGCAGTCGATTTAGCCAGTCTAGAGACAGGGGCATCCACCTTGGAAGAATGAACCCATTTAGCCAGTTCAGCCTCAGAAAAGGGATAAAGTTTAGCAAACTTTTTTGAGACTGAAGAGGACTTGTCAGGATTTTTCCAAGCATCTGAAACCAAACGTTCAAGAGCAGGGTTAGGAGGAAAACAAGTAACAACTTTTGCCGGTTTCTGAAAGACATCAGTTGGGTCAGAGGGAACCTCCTGACTCAAAGGAAGGTAGAGGGTGGTCAGAATGGCTCTAATTAAGCCCTCAGCAGAGAGTTCAGGGCCACATTCAAAGGGGTCTCCAACAGATCTGGAAGACTCAATAACTGTACCATCCTCAACATCAGAATCTTGCAACAATTCTTCCTCAGAAGAATCAGACACGTCAGGTGCCCCCTGTGGTTTAGGCAGGGACGTCTTGATAGTAGAGGGAGCCTGCCATAATGCAGTGCATCCTGTACCTGAGAGGGAAAGAGTTGAAGAGTGGACCTGAGGTCCCTAGTTGCAGCCTTAAACTCTTTAACCCAAACTGGCTCTATTGCATGGCTGGAAGGCCCTGGGTTGCTGTCTGGACCTTCTGAACATGCTGGGCATAAATGACCAGAGAATTCCCTAGGCAGCCCTGAATGACAGGAGGAGCAAAACGCAATGGAGGATACTGATACCCCAGTCTCCTTAGTCTTAGGTCTAGTCCCAAGCTCCAGCGGTGTAGACATACTCACAGTGTCAAATATACCCCACTGACAGAAATCACCCAATTTAAGTGTGAAAGATTAAATATTTACCCCAGAAATGTTAAAACTAAACTTATCTGGCAAGTGAAGGGTTAATCAACGGAGGAGAGGGAAAAGGTCCGGTCCCTGCGTAGTATACTCACAAAATGGCTGCCGCAACAGGAGCCAATCAGAAAAGAGGCACGAAATGAGCGCTCATGGGAAACGTAGTTTTTCTCAAAAAGTACCCCAAAGCAGTGCCCGAAGCCCCCAACACACTTGAACATGAAACCGGATGAAAGAGCAAGGAAAGAAACAAAATGAGCCCACTCTGAAGTCGCTATGTGAAGCGGTTCCAGAGATACGTCCCACACAGTGTAATCCCATAGAGAGTAAAGGAGCAATGGCGGCTATGTGGTAAAAGCACACCTTAAAGGCGCGGAACATAAAACTTAAGAAAATTAACCCCAATAATAAAAAGGTTAATAACACATGTTGAACACATGTACATGATGAGAAAACACTATCCCATAAAGAAAGTGTAACAGAACCCTCAATAAACAAGTCAAACCAGCAGACAAAGGGTTAAAATGCCACATAGACTGCTCCAAAACTCACAGACATACACATATATACATAAACACCCAATGAGTGCTGGAGTGCGCAATGAGAACTCCCAAATACAAGCCCAATTTTTGAAGGTACACTGTGGGACAAGTGGACCTTCAGCACTCAAAGGGTGGCTCACCTTTCTGCAGGTCTTCTGTCTTCAGGTCACCATGCAAAGAAAGGATTACCTCAGAGGATAATCCCCCGGGGAAGTACTTGAAACCAAGTCCACCAAAAATCCCTGGACACTGAGCTAGCCACTTTGGAGAAGGCATTTGTCAGTCATGGTAACCCGCCTAATGGTGGTATTCCATATTTGACAGAAAACAATAAAAAGACTAAACTGAAGAGAGATGTTCTCCACCTGATGTGTACACACGCAGGAACAAATCATTCTAGTGTTAGCTGACTGGGAAGCAGCTGAGGAGGGACGGGAGGCTCCGCCCCCTGCATACATTTGGAGAAATGTTCCTACCTACTTAAAGTGGTGGATCGCCTCCCAGAGTTACCAGTAACCTGTATTGGACGACAGTGAAAAGCCGGTATATGTGACCACTTTAGTAGCAATCAAGTGTACCGGCAGAACAGAGAAGGACTAAAACGGAGTGCTCCGGTCCTGGAGCACTCAGTTTCAGCCTCTGTGGCATGATAGCAGTGTGCACTGAGGCTTGCTGCTATAATTTAACCCTTGATATGCCAGGACCGTCATGGGTCCTTATGGGAAGTTTGCCCATGACGGTCCTGACACGTCATGGGTCCTTAAGGAGTTAATATTGTTTTCACATGAGTGCTTGTTTTCTTTTGTATTTGTTACTTTAACTGATCTAAAATCAGGAGAAAAATAACATTAGCGAGACGCCATAAAAAGAGTTGATGAACTACCAACATAGAGGAGACATACCATAAACTGGGTTATTAAAACAATAAACACATACAAACTGGTGGATCCTTGTGTCAATTACAACCCTATTTGTGTAGGCTCACAACAACCTGCAACTCCAGGAAATGTAGATGAGGTAGGCACCGCCCCAAAATAAACTGGTGCTGAGTGTTCTATCGAGTGTTTTGTGGCACCCTGGATTCTCTTCAGATTCCAAGAACTGACACAACAGCACTGCAGTTAGTCTGTGCTTCCGACATTTCTTGGAATCTGTTGTAACAACCTGCAATTGCCTTCGAGGGAAATAATTGTGATTTTTTTTGTAACCCAATACATCTTTAAAAACAGACTTATGTAATATAGAACAGTTTTTGTTTAACCGAAATGCCAGTTTGAATTCAATTCTATATTTCTGACAGAAATTCTTGTTCTTAGCCTTCATTTACATGCGTTTTCTATTTTTTATCACTTACTTCCCAATAAATAAACCTCTCCATGGACAAAAGCGGGGATGGGCAACCTGAGGCCCTGATGCGAGTTGTAGTCTGACAACAGCTAGAGGGTTTTATATTGCTGCCTAGTGGATTAACTGCATACATGGCTGAAAACAACAGAATCTATTCAGTGCTAGTGATAATCACTAATGGGGATAATAAAAATGAATAGAAAAGTAAAACAATGTAGTTTGTCCAGCAGCAGGACTGGTCAGAACCTTTCCCATAAACAACCATTGATAATCATACCAGGGAACTGTTCAGATCTGCCCCGGAACAAAGAATGGGGACAGAGAATGATTCTCCAGTGGTGGAGAGTTTCTTCTAAAACTCTGCCCACTTCCCCTCCCACGTTGTTTTGCCCACTTCTCACCCACTTCCTGCTACTTTATGACAAAAGGATGTTAGACCACGTTAACGTGGTTAAACCGCACCCCATTTATGAAACAAATCATTTACATCCCCCTGGATGGCAGCACTTGAGCCAGAACAGTATTGAGAATTATGACAGTTGGCTTCAAAGCAGAAAGGATATTGATCCAGGGAAATATCTGGCTGCCATTAGGAGTTTGTAGTAAGCTTCTATGGGCTCGAATGGCAGTTGACTTTAGCTGCCGACATGCTTATTTTTCTGCCGGCAGTTCTTCATAGCACAGTTAATTCAATTGCTTACCATGCTTCAAAAACTGCCGACGTTTTTTTTTTTTGTTTGCCTAATGAAGTCCTTTAAATCTAGGCCTTAGTCTCGAAATTGTACCAGAATGTCAGAGGGAGGAGTTATGCTTGGCTTGTGTGTGATTAAGCTGCGATATCTATAAGTTATAGTCTAGTAAGGATTCCTTAAAAACTTACTGGTGCACCGCTGGGTTAGACCAAACAGGAACATATCACAGATTCTATGTTTTTTGGAGCCTTAGGGGGTTAATATTTTAACCCAATGAGTGTCAGGGAGGTAGGCAACACATTGCACTGCAATACATTGCCTACCTCCCTGGCACTCAATGGGTTAAAGATCTATGGTTCAACTAATGTTGAAAGTTCCCATGCTTATAGAAAACACACTAAAATAATGCAAAATATAAGTCTTTGTTTTTTGTGTTATTGGTACCTTCTCTAACCTCCCTTTTTTATTGTCTCCCTCAATATTAGCATTTCTATTATTAAACGTCAGTCGTTTTATTGAGGTTTGGGAACAGTGATCTCTCTAGAAATACTGGATTTACCCTGAATGTAGAAAATTGTTCTAGTTTAACCCCGTGAGAATCAGTGAGCAAAGCATTGCTTTGTTGGTTTCATCCTCAAGAGGTTAAAGGGATAGTAATACTTAAAATGTAAAAAAAAAAATATGTTGTAGGGTTTATCCCCCTGAGTAAAACAAGAGTACTCCCACTGCTGAAAGGTGTTTCATTCAAAAGTTATTAATTTTCAAAGTTGAATTTTTTAGGTGCAATATCACAGTGGCCTGAAATTGTACAGTGGCGCTGTTGCTACACCATCCTATGGAGAGTTATGGTCCTGGGACCAGAGCTGTCCATAGGATCGTGTAGCAACAGCGCCACTGTACAATTTCAGGCCACTGTGATATTGCACCTAAAAAATTCAACTTTGAAAATTAATAACTTTTGAATGAAACACCTTTCAGCAGTGGGAGTACTCTTGTTTTACGCAGGGGGATAAACCGTACAACATATTTTTTTTTACATTTTAAGTATTACTATCCCTTCAAACTGTCCTAAAAATTAGCTACACAACTTGAACAATTTGCTAAGGATCCGATCACAAAAAAGACTACATTGGCTTTTTTTTTTTCTGCTTGACAGATTTTCTAACATGGTGGGACTAAATATTATCAGATGAATATTAAACTATCACAGCAAATGTAAATATCTCATAGACCTGAAACCTAAGTCAAATACACATTATGCACCATTTAATCTAGACATCATTTCCATGGCTGGAAACTTCCACTACTCTGGGACGAGTCAAAAAGAACAGAGTTCAAGAGAAAAATCAATGTGTAACATTAGAGGGACTAGTTATATTTCCTAGCCTAACCAGTAACTATAACATTTAACAGATATTATATTTAGTAGAGTAACCGTGAGGATTGGGGTACTTCATTGTTAGACTTACAGCTATTAGAGACTAAAACTCTCATCAAGCTGGTGGTCCAACAGTTTCTTACCCCTGCATTAGATGTTAGAGATGTCTTTGATGCTTTGTGAAGCAAAGTACTGCAGTACTCTTTAGCACTTAACCCCTTAATGACCGGTCACTTGTCAGGACTGTCAAAATGGTTCCTGCATTAAAGGGATAGTAATACTTTGTTTTATCTTTATTTTATTTTGTAGGCATTAAAAAAACATGAAGAACTATATAAGTCTTATCTCTCAAACCTTTATGGTTTGACAGATATTCACAAGCAAAGTTTCCCCCTCCCGCCCCTTTTACCTAGTGTAAGCCATCTCTTCTCAGATGTGGAATCCAGTCCATAGACCAGACAGATAACAGCAGGGGACAATCTTCTTCCTATGAGAACAATGAAAACCCTGCCCCCCTTGACAAACTTTTCAGGTTTTTCCCTTATATTAATTGAAGATTGTCCCTCTCTGCAGTCTACCTGGAAACCTCCCTTCTGCTCTGGCTGAGCAGTGTTACATCAGTAAAATGGGCCGAGGGGGATACTTTGTCATTGAATTACTCTTAAACTACAACTCTGACAGTATTGAAATAACACTCTCCAAAGTCCAAATACTATGATGATTAATTAGAGCTGCTTTTATTATGAAACGTTACTATCCCTTTAAGGACAGATGATACCCCTGGCACGCCATGATTTTCTTTTATCATAGCGCGCCAACAAGGCATACTTTGATCACTGGGAGAGTCTAAAACTGACTGCTCCAAGATCGGAGCAGTCAGTTTCAGCCTCCCCTGCAGAGAGACGGTAATTGCGTGCACACACACGCACACACACATAGTAACATAGTATAAAAGCCCTCTTCACCAAAGAGTTAAATCATGGCCTGTTTATGGCTGCTAAGGACAGATTTGGATTTCCACCCCTACAATATATCACTACCTGACAGCAGTATCCTATATAATAATTTGCTAAAAAATTTTGTAACAACGCAGTCATGCGCAGAACAAATTGCCCATGACTCGGCTGATATGGAGTGGGGCACTCCAAAGTCAGACTGGAGTCTTCTTAGCGCACCTGAAGGTGTGCAGGGAGGACCCTGGTCTGAATTCTTAGTGCACCGCTCTGTATCAGCCGCGGAGCGGGCAGTCTCTACTGAGCATGTCTGCACCACAACCGGCTGGCACTGTGGCCCGTATACACAGGCTCTTCAACTAGTAATAGTATATAAGACCAGCAGTGCAATGTACGATTACATGTGACCAGGGTAATATAAAATCAATTACTGTTATGGTGTGTGGTCCTACTGGTGGCATGTAATGGTTTATTTCCTTGTTCTCATGAAAGCAATAAATTAAAACTCATCAATCTTACATGACTTAGTTGAAAATTAGCTCATAGCTGCTGTTCACTGTGGTCAGTGATAAAACCCTACGCTATATTCCAATAACTGAATTCATATACTGCTGTAGCATACATCTGCCTAAGCTGTGCCAGAAAATATGAAATTGGTGTAAGTAGGTATTCCTCAGTGGAAATTGCTGCTCGAAGCATTTATAAAAAAAACTAGTTGAAGAGCCCGTTACACGGGCCACAGTGCCACTGCCAGCTGGTCGCGGGGCAGTCATGCACAGTAGAGACTACCCGCACAGCGGCTGATACAGAGCTGGACGCACAGCCGCGGCGTGGGGCAGTCTCTATTGCGCATGACTGCGTCGTTACACACGTTTTAGCAAATTATTATATAAGATATGTATTTGCAGTTTGCATATTTTTTTCCATAGACTAACGTGGAAATACCAATCAGGACCAAAAGTAAGATTATTGGCTAATTTGTGTGGCATGTCACTGAAATCACTCAGACACATGAGCAAGAGCACAATGACTACTGCTCATTGACAAATCAAAACCTTGGGCAGACTAGATGTGCCAAATAGCTATCTGCCATCAAATTTTATGTTTCTGTGTTGCAAGCCATATTTTCCAATCGGTAATGATCCCTGTAATCAGGATCTTCAGAGATTCTTAACCCTTTGAATGCCAGAGAGATGTGCAATGACCCCTTTGGCACTCAAGGGGTTTATTTATTTTAAAGAAATCATTGGAATTGTGACTCATAGCCTTTACAAGCCCCTGCTGGGCCAAGGACAGAACCTACCCAAAGCATTAGAGACCTCTTTAGTATCTAAGAGCTAAAATAATAACTACACGCCAGTGTGTTATGATCTCAAGTGAAATAAAGTTTAGTGAGAGACACTCTCCAAGTCCTATGTTATTGTTTGGGGCCTTTTTTTCAAGTTGGACAGATCTTAGTATATAGGTTCCATAGTATAACATGGGAATTGGAAGCTTTATGTCACCTTAAGGGGGAGGTGCACTAAGTTTTAATTGAATGAGCTTTTTGTACTTAAGCCCCGATATTCTCAAGTTTTCTGTGTTTATTAAGAATTTATCTGGAAGGGGTTATAGCTAGCATGAAAATCTAAACAAATGTTGAAATTTAATGCAATCAAAAAAAAAGAATGAAACTTATTTCTGTTCTGGATATGAGTGGGATTTCTGTTCTCTGAGGAACGATTCCTGCATTGTTTTGAGCTAAGATATAACTGACAGGAAATTCTTTATTAAATGGAGCAGTGAGAGTACAGAAAGTACCAGGGAGAGCTGACCACGAAACGCAACGTTGTATAGCAACTGGGGCTACAGGGGGACTTGGGGACACATAAATCACTCTCTTACTTCATCAGCTAGGGCCTTATGGGCAAAAGAAAAGAGCAAACCAACTGCACCATAAGTGAGAAACAATTTCCCAATGTCCCATGTTTAAATTGAAAACAATGCATTAGAGACCGCTCTACCATCGGGAAGGTTAAAAGCCCCATTTATCTCAGTTTGAATGGTTATTTCTCCCCGTGATACAGTTGGTCTGCATCAGAATAGGACCTATTTTCTTTTCTGTATAAGGCCCAAATGCTCTCAAAAATGTAAACAAAATGTTTATTATTTACCTCTTTCACTGAAACACTCTGCTGAAGTCCCCACAGACTTTCCATTGTTTTAGGCAGGACAACAAAGCAATCATGCCCGTAACTCCCTGCCAGGCCCTGCCCTAATTCCCACATATTGATGACAGTGTAAGACTCATTAATATGTGTTTGTGCCAACACTTTCTTCAAATGGTCTGTTTGTATTACTAACTTTATTAAAGGAACAGTCACAGATGGGACAGCACATCCCTGCAGAGACTTAGAAAGTTCTTGAAAGTTGGGAAGTTAGATAAGATTCTCAGAAAGCAGGGCAGCGAGTTTCAAAGACAGGTGGCAGCTCCTAGGTTACAAGGGAGAATGAGTGAAATACCTCACTGGTATAGAGTAATGGGCAATTCGGGGAGTACTTTGAAAAGGAGGGGATTAGATCTGTGAAGGTGTCACGGTTTTCAAGACACTCAGACCAGGAGGTAAAAATAAAATGCAATTTTATTAAGAGCAAAATAATGACAGAGAACACCCCCTATGGGTAGCGCTTCGAAATTGCAGATAGGCAATAGTATGCACAGTATACAATAATTAGAACAGAGTACTGGCAATTGACAGACACTGATTACTGATATACAAAGGGTTAATGGAATAATCAGTCCGTCTCAGTTGTGTAGTTTGGCACGCCCAAGGTGTTAAAGGTGGAGAATGGTGGAGAAGACTCAACACCCACAGTCTGTAATACTGCAGGAGTGCGGTGAGTAATACCGGGGACTGAAGTTGATCGCTCCAAGACCGGAGTGATCGCTTTCAGTCCCTCATTTGGCGTGCAGCCCCACGTGGGGCGGCACGCCAAAATTCCCTATCTGGTCCTTAAAGGACCACACACCCCGGGAACGCTGGTCCTTAAGGGGTTAATGACTTACAGGTCTGTACTTCAAAAGCTATTCAAGGTAAAAGGACTCCCCTCCATCCCCTTCTGGATGCCTCACCTTAGAGCTGCAATCTGGTCGTGAGACCAGACAGATGCAACAGCGGACAAACTTCAGTCAGTAAGTATAAGGAAAACCCTGCCCCCTTGATGAAGGAGGACATTATTTTTCTTTGCATACTGAAGATTGTCCATCACTGCTCTCCGTCCGGACCACACTTACAGGCAGCGTGACATGGCCAGAAGGGGAGGGACGGGGATCCTTTACTTTGAATAGCCTTTGAACTACAAAAATTTAAAGTCATTAAACCTAGCACAAAGTGTTACAAAAAGGTTAAGAAGACTCGCAGATAGACTTTAACAGAGACATTACTATCATTTTAAGACCTAGTTTATATGAGTGACTAATGCAAGATTTTGCAATGAAAAATTGCCTCCATTATAAATTACTGTAGCTGTGAAAGTCACCCATGTGAGTTACTCCATGGAAACTAATATTTGATCTGTAAAACTTGTGAAAACTATATCTTAAGGAACTTTTTATATATTTATATATGTGTATGCTGAGCAACAGCTTTAAGACACAGCTCAGAAAGAGATGCAAAGCCAGTGAACCACTCATGGACAGCCGTTGCACTGTTAATGCAAATCATCACCATGAGGTTGGTTTTACTGGCTTGCTATTGAGGCTTGGTGTATTTGTGGAGCACAAACTGAAAAGGTTATGGTGGGGAAAAAAGTGAATGAAAACCCCTTCCACCTGAATTTGGTGGGTGGTAGATACAATGTTAAACAAAAATTTGACATACCAGTCAAGCCATAAGACTTGCTTTTCCCACAGAAATCTCACATTTGCAGTGCTGTTACTATTGCAAGGGATTCTGGTATGGTATATGTATTAAAGGGATAGTAATACCTAAAATGTAAAAAAAAATATGTTGTAGGGTTTATCCCCCTGAGTAAAACAAGAGTACTCCCACTGCTGAGAGGTGTTTTATTCAAAAGTTATTAATTTTCAAAGTTGAATTTTTTAGGTGCAATATCACAGTGGCCTGAAATTGTACAGTGGCGCTGTTGCTACACGATCCTATGGACAACTCTGGTCAGTTGACCATAAATCTCCATAGGATGGTGTAGCAACAGCGCCACTGTACAATTTCAGGCCACTGTGATATTGCACCTAAAAAATTCAACTTTGAAAATTAATAACTTTTGAATAAAACACCTCTCAGCAGTGGGAGTACTCTTGTTTTACTCGGGGGGGATAAACCCTACAACATATATATTTTTTTACATTTTAAGTATTACTATCCCTTTAATATTTATTTTTCCATTGTATTTGTAGATACCTGTACTTAGAAATCTCCGTTGAAGTTTGCATCTCATTTACCCAACCCTACAACTGACAATGTGAATGGGAAGTCTTATAGTGAAAAGCCCTGCATACTTTCAGCAGAACAATGTAAAAACAGCATCAGATTGTGAAATTGAATTCCATACTGTTGGTCTATAAATTTAAATGCAATAAAATAAATGACAGACAGGCATATACTTGTCTGATGTATGAAAAGTACTGTACATCCACTTTTTGAAGTTGCGAAAGTTACAATGCTGTGGGCATCCATTTTGATAGTAAAGAGGTAGCTGTCGTATAGCTTGTCATATCAAAATGTCCACATGAGACCATAATTGGTTCCTTTTCAAAGCTTGTGTGATATTCAAAATACTGCATGGCATAGGGTTGGATTCCACTACAAATGATAACTTTATCACTGACTTTATCTCTAGATTTCCCTATAGACTTCAATAAGGTAATGCTTAATAAAACCAGTGATAACGTTTATCACATGTAATGGAATCCTGCCTTATCTCATTAGAGGCCTGATGAGCTACCTCATTAGAGGTTGCTAAAAGGACAAAATGGATGCTCCTAGCACTGGAATTTTCATAATTTATGATTGTAACACATATCACCCATATGGTTAAACAATGTGGCAAGAGCTCAGTACAATCAAGGTGAAGCCAGGATATCCTTTTCTCCCCTCCCATCTCCCACCACATGTCAAGTCACTGTTCCCAGCTCATATTGTTCTAAAAAAGAATATATGTTTGTGCAGCCCCTGGCAGGATGGTAACTCAGTATAGATAACACCAGGCACCTATATTCCCCAGGTTACCATTGTCAAATGTTATAAAATTATTTTTATGTCAGCACATGTTTTGTATATGATATATCATCACCAACACCGAGACGGAATAATTGACTTCTGTATGGCAGCCTCAGGCACCGATCAGCCTGCACATAAGAATGTGTGCATGGTCCCCAGTACGACTATAGGTCTGATAAACTGACTGAAAGAAGTACCCCACTAAAAGAAGTACCCCAAATTTGGTGGGAAATAGGTTTTCTCCCTTGCTGGAATAATAAATTGTCAGCAGCTATCTCATTGGCCAGTCCAACTGGTCAAGACTGTTGGCAATCCTGAATGGCTGAATCATATTTCCCTGGTCTGGTGTGCCAAGTTTGGATTCGTCATTCAACCCTCTAGAATGCAACAGTGAGAATTTTCTCTGAGGCTCTCCCCAAGTTTCAAAGTGCTGTATAAAATCTGGCATTAAGTCACAATGTATGTGTTAATCAGGACATGTCCCTTGGGATGGATATAGACTAAAGTCAAATCCTGTTACCCACATTCTTGTTGCTTTAACAAAGTGTTGCTAGTTTTGGGGAATTTCAGCCCCTTTCAGAAACATCAGTTCATCGCTGAAGCAAACCCACAGCGAAGTTCCCAGGTGGCAATTGGGCTTTCACTCCAATGCTTAAATAAAGAAGATGTAGGATCTGGTGACGCATTTACTTGATTACCGAGACTAAATAATATTGGCAGGTAAATAACACTTTCACCATTTGAGAATACATTTTCCCTTTAAATTCATAGGAACCATTTTACTTTTTGTTGCATTCCAAACTTAAGCATGAAAACATGCTTCCTGTTTTGGAACGCAGAACTTTTATATTTAACATCTGCAGCACCACTCAAACTACAGGGAATTGAATCTGTATTAAGGAGGACAGTGTGACATACAATGGAACACAATATCAGGTTAATGTTAAACCTAGTTAATTTGTGCCATCATGGACAGAGAAATTGAACAGTGCAGATGTATTTATTTTCCCTGATAAAATTGTTGTTATTCTAAGCTCTTGTTGCAGGAGAAATTCCCCTTCCATGGATTAACAGGAGGAAGGCTCAGTGTGCTTCAGGGAATAAGATGAAATTTCAGATGGGAGCTGCCAGAGATTGTTTTGCAGAGGGACAGTGAGGCAATCCCGGAGTCTGGGCGTATATAAACAGGCCAGGACGCTGGGAGTAAGGCGGCACAGGCAGCAGACATCTGTATTACATGTTAGTACAGGGAAAGGCAACATGTGGCTCTCCAGTTGTCATTGGGTTAGAGCTCTCATTATCCTTAGCTAGCCAGTGCCAGGCTGATGATGAACAGGGTTGTAGTCAAGAAATAGCTGAAGAATCACAGGTTGCCCATCCTGGATAAAAATACAATTGCTACTCATAGATTGTACATTACAGGTTGCCAAAACACCCAGGGCTTGTGTCATCCTTATGCATTACAAAGCTAAGTCAGCACGGCTTTGCCAGTGCAAGACTCCTGCATACTATGTATCAGTGAGGAGGCAATCAGACAAAGGGGAAACAATGAGGTGAGGGGGAGGCGATGTGGAGAATTGGAGGGGTGGTAATGTGGCTATGGGCAAAAGGAGGTGATGAGGTGAAGGGGAGGGGGGTTTGATGGGTTAAAGGGGAGGAGGAAGAAATGAACCGAACAGAAGGGAGCTAGGAGGCTGAAGTGGTGAGGGTGTAGGGTTGAAAGAGGGCAAAATGGTGAAGGGTAGGGTGGAATAAGGGAGAAGTGGGGATGGGTAGGGTAGGAGGAGGACAATAAGGACACTGGGAAGATCTTTACTATAAGAAGGAGGAGGAGAAGTATCTTGGCTAAGGAGGCAGGGGCTTCCTGATCCACTAATAGAGGCAGGGGGCGCTCCTGAGCCAATAAGTGTTTGTGTATTCGGTTTGTCTAAGGAGTCAGGAGGCCCATCCAACTGTTGTGTACATTATGCCCTCAGCCAGATTCCACTGGATTCACAAACGGGAGTTTTGTATAACCCCGCCTTTATAACACCCTAGGGTGTGACTGACAGAAAACCAGAAACCACTTAGATTATATATATATATATACTAGTACTGAAGGCCTGTGTACACGGGCCAAAGTGGCAGCCAGCGGCCCCGGCTACTGCCTTGGCTGCTGTGCTGTTCAGAGTGCCCTGCTCCGAATCAGCAAAGCCTCTGACTGCATCGTTCCCTACTACGCATGTTCGGTTATGCACACAGCGAGCGATGCATTCCAGTGTTTTATGTTATTTAGATATATAGATAGATAGATTAGTGCACTGTCCAGCGGAGATCAATGCCATTACATGGCCAAAGCAGTCCCAGGGCTTTAAGAATGAGACCTGAGGCTTCAGCCCTCCAAAGCCTGCACCATGAGTGCTAATGTTATTAATCCCTTCCCTGCCTAACGCCTGAAAAGTATGACAAAGAAGCTAACAGACTGAACAATCCCAGTGGCCTGCCCTGGCAGTGAATGGGGCAACCATCAGAAAGCACTAGCATTGTCTCCTGGCAAGTATTATACCATGAAACTAGCAAAATCTGAATTTACATAAATAAAATGCCACCAATATGATGAACAGGATTGTTTCATCCAGAAAGGTGCCCAGTTGCATAATGCTGGCAGTAAGGGGGTTAACAATGCTTTAAATGCGCAATACACAAGGAGGTAAATGGGGTGCCTTCTAGTCGAACACTGGCATTGGCTTTCAGGCATTGCTCTGTCCTAAATGTACCCAGCAGGGCATATGAGCGTCTCCTATGTCCTCTGCCATACATCCAATAAACAGCTCTGTGCAGACTACACTGTGGGAATGCCAGTGCTAAAATCTACAGCGAGAAGGAAGCTGCCAATTTTAGGTACCCTCGTGCCTCTCAGACAGTGCTAGGCAACGTGCATGAATGACCCAGTTTCCACACTGTGCTGATCCTGCAGTCCTATTCCGTTTGAGCTCTTGTTGCTCCTTTATATAAATGGTGCAATTATCTGGGGTGTCACAGGCATCTCAATGTTCCAGTACATAATGCAGACACTTTATTTGAATTCCCTCCTCTCAGACATTTTAGCATGCACTCGCTCACGCACGGAAAATCACCCTCATGATCACACACCCTTTAGCATCTTAGAGGAAAACTAGCACCTTCTAATAATAAACCCCAGTTAACTCATTATGGACAGAAAATCCCTAATATTCCCTATAAATGTTGCCCTTGTGCTTTATGCTTCGCAATACGATGGATACCCCTCTGGCACTCAAAGGTCTATTCATTTAGAGAGACACACACTCAAGGGAAATGTACTGATCCAATTCCACACTAGCTTCAGAGCTGGAATACATTTTCTAGCCTTACACCTGCCAAACACTAATTTACCCAGCTATTTACACTGAGAATTCTCCCCTTCACCCTATCAGTGTTTCACAATGCATTGCACACCTCTCTGATACTCAGAGGAAGAATGCTGCATGTGCCAGGTAGAGTAGTTATGTGTCTTCCTTTGTTCTGTGCTCAGAGGAAATCAGTGTAACATTACGCTATTTACTAGTGTGCTTTAGGAGGAGCAGTTTGGGGCGTGCCGCCATTAAAGTCTTATCAATGATGAAGCATGTGCCGTGGTTTGCACTAAAGTGATAATACTCTCTAGTGAGTACACCAAAGTGCAGGCACTGGAAGTGGACAGAAATGGTGATGTGCTAATGGATTCCAACATTACCCCCCACTGAGTCAGATGCAACAAGAACAACTGAAGCAACTCTGGGGCAAACCATCTGCAACATGGGGGACAAATAAAAATTCCACAAAATTTCATTAATTAAAATGTCTTTCTTAATCTCATGAATCCTAAAGAGATATCCAATTGCAAAGATTAACAGTTTAAAGGGATAGTATTGTTTCACAAAAACGGCAACTCCAATTAATCTTCATAGTATTTGGGCCATGGATAATGTTATTTCAATACTGTCAGAGTTGTAGTTCAAGAGTAATTGAATGATAAAGTATCCCCTCACCTCCCCCCAGATGTGGAATCTGGTCTTGAGACCAGACAGATCACAGCAAGGGACAATCTTCTTACTGTGAACATAGGGAAAACCCTGCCCCCCTTGTCAGGTTTTTCCTTATGCTCACTGAAGATTGTCCCTCTCTGCAATCCATCCAGACAGTCTTGCTGCTCTGAGCTAAGCAGTGTTACATCAGTAAAAGGGGTGGGTGGGGGATATGTTATCATTCAATTACTCTTGAAAAACAACTCTGACAGTATCAAAATAACACTTTCCATGGTCCAAATACTTCGAAAGATTAATTGTAGCTGCTTTTATTGAGAAACATTATTATCCATTTAAGATTATTGTATCTGGTAATATCTATTGATATGTTTTTCTTACATAGGCCTAGGTTATAGACAACTAAGTTAAACTGTTACCATGTTCTCTAAGGTTGCAGTCTCTCAGGTGTTTAGAATCAGTATGAGTGGAACAGGAGCTGGGTATTACCTGGCAGACTGTTACAAATGACACAGTCAGCGGGAAATGGAGGAAGGAAAGGACCTCTACAGTAGTATTTTGAAAGCACATCAAAAGCAAGGCATATTGAAATTAGGGAGATAAAAGCATGGCTAAACACTTGCTGTAAGCAGGAGGGTTTTGGGTTCCTAGAGCACTAGGCTGACTTTTTAGTTGGATATAATCTTTATATACTCTAGAGAAAATTCAAAGAAGGGCTACTAAATTGGTGACTGGTTTACAGGAAAAGAAATATCAGGATAGACTAAAGGATCTGATCATGTATAGCTTGGAGGAGAGAAGAGAGAGGGGATATGATTGAAACATTCAAATACATGAAGGGATTCAACAAAGTGCAGGATGGAAGTATATTTCAAAGGAGTAAAACTGTTGGGACAAGAGGCCATAGTCTAAAAATAGAGGGACGAAGGTTTAGATGTAATGTAAGAAAGTTTTACTTCACTGAGAGAGTAGCAGATAAGTGGAATAGCCTACCAGCAGAAGTGGTAGAAGTTAATACAGTGACAGAATTTAAGCATGCATGGGATAGGCATAAGGTTGTCCTTAACTTAAGAAAAGACCAAGGACCAAAAAAGGTTTGAGGTTTTTACTGTAGGAAAATGGGCAGACTAGATGGGCCGAAATGGTTCTTATCTGCCATCAAATTCTATGTTTGTACTGCACCCTCACAAAAGGGGGTCAGCTGTGCTAGGGGAAAAGATGGTTAGATGGTTGTAGGGAATTTTAAACTATGAAAGAGGGGAAATGATTAAACAAAATGAAGTAAAGTAGACAGTATAGAAAAGGAGCTAAGATTATAACCAGGGACTGGCTAAATGATAGCTGGCAGAGAGCTGTTGTAAGTGGAACCTTTTCAAGTTGTTCTAAAGTTTGTAAGTGGAAGATGAGGTTCAATATAGATAAATGTAAGGTTATGCATTTGGTCTGTAGAAACAAACATGCTACATATACACTAAAGGGAGACTACTTGGGAATCCTTGTTAAAGAAAGATTTAGAAGTACTCATAGGCAATGATAGGCAATAGAATTAGCAGTAGTATGCAGTGTCACTCAGCTACTGCAAGAGCAAATAGATCAGTATCCTGTATGAAAAGGGGTATAGATGCAGGGTATGTGAGTATAATTTAACATATATAGAAAGCCTTGGTAAGGCCTCATCTATAATATGGAGCACAGTTTTGGGCACCAGTTCTTGAAAGAACAGAGATATGCAATAGAACTGACAAGGAATTGAAGCAGCTGAGTTATAAAGCCAGACAAGACAAACTCAGCTTGTTTACATTAAAAGAGTCATCTAAGGGGGTGATATGATTACCATTTACAAATATATCTGAGGTCAATACAAATAACTCTTTAAGGAGCTAGTTACTCAAAAAACAAGAGATGCTTTCTATGAAAACAAAAGCAGGGATTTTTTACATCAAGGGCAATAAAGTTATGGAATTCTTTGCTTCAGGATGCTGTAGATACTATAGTTGTTTTCAAAACAATAATGGATACCTATCTAGCACAGAAAAATAATGAGAATTATTACAGTTTGTTTCAAAGCATATAGCATGTTAATTCAGGGAAAAAGCCAACTGCTGTATCAAGTCGAAAAGGACCCACTTGGGGCTTAAAGCAGATGTATCACATTACAAAAACGTATTACCATATGTTTTGTTAATAAACGTAATAACAGGAAAGCTGTTGTTTTTTTTTGTTTTTTTGTTTTTTTAAATCAAAGTACTTACAAATATATTCTATCTTCTGTGCGGTGCACTTCAGAATAACGTCCACAGCACAGCTCTTCTACACGTCCGAATTCTCCTCCCACCTCCCTCCCAGCTGTCCCAGGGAGCGCGTTCACGCTTCCCTTCGCTGTGCTGTGAATGTTACATCAAATTCCAGTTAGCATTATACTGAGGTTGCAACCTCAGTATAATGCTAACCGGAGCATGATGTAATGTTAGAAGACATTCACAGCACACCGAAGGGAAGAGTGAACGCGCTCCCTGGGGCAGCTGGGTGGGAGGAGAATTCGGATGTGTAGAAGAGCTTTGCCGAAGAATCAGTGTGTCCCATTATGCTGATCAGCAAATCTTGAACATATAATATCTTTATAAGCACTTAGATTACGTTATTATGTTTATTAACAAAACATATGGTAATAAGTTTTTATAAGGTGATACATCCCCTTTAACTGGAAAGGGCTTCAATATGAGTTTTTTGTTATGCTTTTTCTCTGGATCAACAAGGGTGATGTCAGTCTTAATTGAGTTCAGTCTTCCCATGACCTTCTCTTGTGTTAACCCAATCCTATATAATAATTCGCTAAAACGTGTGTAACGCCTCAGACATGTGCAGTAGAGACTGCTGCACGTGCTGCAGTCATGCGCAGTAGAGACTGCTGCACGTGCTGCAGTCATGTGCAGTAGAGACTGCCCGCGCCGCGGCTGATACAAAGCTGGACGCTCCTTCGGAGCATCCAGCTCTGTATCAGCCGCGGTGCGGGTAGTCTCTATTGTGCATGACTGCCCCGCGACTGGCTGGCAGTGGCACTGTGGCCCATGTAACGGGCTCTTCAACTAGTATCTGATAATTGTATTATTTTATTTGTTAGATGATGAGGTTCTTCTACCATTGCATGTTCCCTTGTATATACAGATGAAAAGAAAGTGTTTAGAACATCAGCCTTTTCCTTATCCTCTCTAATTAACTCACCCATCTCATTTCTGAAAGGTCCAATGCACTCCCTCTTAAGTTTTTTTGCTATTTAAAAAAAATGTTGGATTAGTCTTGCTCTCCCTTGCAATTCAAGTGTCATTATCTATTTTTTTGCTAACCCAGTTGCCTTTTTGCAATCTTTGTTGCACTCCCTGTATTTTAAGAAGGAATGTTTAGTTTAAATGCTTTTTTCCTTTCCATTCCCTTCTTTACATATGCAGTTAACCAAATTGGCTGTGATCTACTTCTTTTGCATTTGTTCCCCATTGGTATATACTGTTGGGTACATTTCTGCAACCTAAATTTGATTTGTGACCATTTTCCCTCAGTATTTTTGCCTTTAAATAATGTATCCTAGTCTATGTGTTGCATTGAAGCCCTTAACAATTTTAAGTTAGCTTTTTTAAGATCTAAGAGTTTTGGTTGAACCTATACAGTTTTGTTTTGCCAGATTGATCTCAAATGTAACCATGTTGTGATCACTGTTTTCAAATGTTCACCTACCTTAATATTGGATGCCATTTCTATGTTATTCGTTATCACTAGGTCCAAAACATTGTTATTTTTTGTCTGCACGTCACCCATAGGCGTGCGCACGGGGTGTGCCGGGTGTGCCCAGGCACACCCTAATCGGCCCCGTGAGCACCGGCCAGGAAGCTGGGGATTTTTTTTTTTTTTTAATATATCTGCCGTGAGGGAGCGCTGATTTAAACTACCAAGCGCTCCCTCGCGGCATCTATGTGACAAGCCGCAGAGAGACCCAGGCTCTGTAGTAATGCAGAGCGCTGGGAGATGACATCATCTCCCAGCGCTCTGCATTATTGAGAGCAGTGCGCGGGAGCTTCAGCTCTGTGCCGAAGGAGGCACAGAGCTCCCTTATGGCACACCTCTAGACCACCAGGGACTGAAGGTAGGGGATGGAGGGGATATTGTGGAGATGAATGGGGCATTGTGGAGATGAAGGGGCATTATGGAAGGGGGCAATGTGAAGATGATGGGGGCAAGCTGGAGCTGATGGGGGCAATGTGAGGGCAAGTTGGAGCTGATGGGGCAAGTTGGAGCTGATGGGGCAAGTTGGAGCTGATGGGGGCAAGTTGGAGGTGATGAGGGCAATGTGAGGGCAATTTGGAGCTGATGGGGATAAGATGGAGGTGATGGGGGCAAGTTGGAGCTGAGGGCAAGTTAGAGCTGATGGGGGCAATGTTAGGGCAAGTTGGAGCTGATGGGGGCAAGTTGGAGCTGAGGGCAAGTTAGAGCTGATGGGGGCAATGTGAGAGCAAGTTGGAGCTGATGGGGGCAAGTTGGAGCTGATGGGGGCAATGTTAGGGCAAGTTGGAGCTGATGGGGGCAAGTTGGAGCTGATGAGGGCAATGTGAGGGCAAGTTGGAGCTGATGGGGCAAGTTGGAGCTGAGGGCAAGTTGGAGCTGATGGGGGCAGTGTTAGGGCAAGTTGGAGCTGATGCGGGCAATGTGAGGGCAAGTTGGAGCTGATGGCAAATTGCAGCTGATGGGGGCAAGTTGGAGCTGAGGGCAAGTTAGAGCTTATGGGGGCAATGTGAGGGCAAGTTGGAGGTGATGGGGGCAAGTCGGAGCTGAGGGCAATGTGGAGATTATGGGGGCAATGTTAGGGCAAGTTGGAGCTGATGGGGGCAAGTTGGAGCTGATGAGGGCAATGTGAGGGCAAGTTGGAGCTGATGGAGGCAAGTCAGAGCTGAGGGCAATGTGGAGATTATGGGGGCAATGTTAGGGCAAGTTGGAGCTGATGGGGGCAATATGGAGCAGATGGGGGGCAATAATTTATTTAGCTAGCACACACACATATATATTACATACGCGCACGCACATGTGTGTTTGTGCTTTTGGGTGCACACCCTAATGCAATTGGCTGCGCACGCCTATGACGTCACCCATTTGTGACATGTAGCTTTTCTGAAGCATGCTTACAAACCTGCCTCCCTTAGCACAAGTCTAATTATTCCAGTTGATATCTGGATAGTTAAAATCTCCCATAATTATAGTATGCCCAAGCTGGGCAGCTTTCCTCATTTGCAATAGCGGTTGGGCCTCAACAGTCTCATCAATATTTGGTGATTTGTAACCTATACCCACTAACACCTTCTTTTTACCTTTAACACCACATTTAGTCTCAATTTCTACCCACAATGACTCCACATTATGGCCAGTTTCCACACCAATATCACCCTTTAAAATTGGATTTAGCTCTGGTTTCAAATATAAGGACACACCTCCCCCTTTTCTATTAATCCTGTCTCTCCTAAACAGGGAATAGCCCTCTATATTTACAGCCCAATCACGTGTATCATTCCACCATGTTTCTGTTACACCAATTATGTCCAATTGCTCATTATGCACCAGCAATTCTATTTCTCCTATTTCATCTACCATACTTCTTGCATTTGATAGCATACGAATGATTTTGAAGTCTTTACATGTTTTACCCCCTACATGCCTTTTTTCTATATCTTCATTTAATAGGAGTTCCTCCATATTGACTAAATTTATCGCCATACCTTTTCCACCCTCATGATGATTTACTTGGACCCAGTTCCTATCTATTCTATCTACCCAATTTTTACTATCTATACCCCCCTTTCCTAATTTAAAAGCTCCTCCAACCCTCTTAACATTCTCTCCCCTAGCACTGTGGCTCCCCTACCATTTAGGTGCAACCCATCACTGCCATATAGACTGTACCCAAGAGTAAAATCAGTAGAGTGCTCTAAAAACCCCAAACCCTCCTTACTACGCCAATGCTTGACCCATGCATTAAGCTTCCTGTGCTCCCTCTGTCTACCTTCACTGCCTTGCCTTGAGCTTGCACCCTAAATCCCTGAAATCATTCTTTAGGGACCTCCATCTTCCTCCTACTTTGTCACTGGTACCAATATGTACCAAGACAGCTGGATCGCTTCCAACCCCTCCCTGTCCGCAACGTGCCGAACCCGAGCACCCCGGAGACAGCATGCTGTTCGGCATTCACATTCCTGGTGGCAGATTACGCTATCTACCCTCCTAATAATAGAGTCCCCTGTTACCACCACCTGCCTTGGGTTCTGCCTACTCTGCATCCCATCTAAACTGGAAGGAGGACTGTTCTCCTGGCAGCTAGAGGAATCAGCCCTCTCCAGTATTAGATGCACAATAAGTGCATAATTCTAACTCTGTATTAATCCTTGATAAAATATCATATGGAATATAGTCCAGTTTTGGCCACTTTAATAAAGACATTAATGAAATGGAGACACCTGAAAACAAGAGAAATCTATACGTATTCTGCCTGGATAAAAGACTTTCTAAATAAAATAGAAGGAGTTAAGAAAAGTGATAAAGGAAATTGAAAATTTTAGTTCTCAAGAAATACATGAAATACATGCCGCACATGATTAGCTTAGAGTGGAACTGCCACCTATATCTGTCTCACCCCAAACCCTTTAATCTTATCTCTCCAGTCTTAAAAATACAATTTTCACAGTTGAAAATCCTTGATGTAATGTTTAAAATACCTTTTAAACAGTACCGTGCACAGAGGGAGAGCGGTGCCATGTTGATGACGTTGGTTATGATTGACATCGCTCTCTTGCTACGTAGAGTGGAGTGGGCGTTGAAAGTACTGCCCGTATTTTTTCCCCAGAACGCGCTTAGGACGTGCACATACAAAGTGGTGCTTCTAAGAAAGGGAAGCGGGCTACCACTACAGTGAGATTGCGTTCAGTGAACACTATCTCCCTCTGACCCGGATGCGCATAGGTCCAAGAGAGCGCTAGGTCAGACTACACATTATGAGGAGGGCGGGCTGGATTAACAGCACATGGAAGAACCAGAGAAGCGATGAGGGACACTTCGCCTCACAGAGACCAGCCTGCTGACATCTGGAGGAACCTATAATGGAATATATATCTCTTTTCACAAGCAAATTTGAAAAAAAATATAAATAGGATATCACATTACCTCTATCATTAGAAGAGATTTTACTAAATGTTAATATAGGTGAAATTTCCTATTTAAAGAGTAATGTCTAAAAAAAATCTCTGTATATGATTGTTCATAAAAATTTGTTATAACGTATAGCATATTTGAAAATGTTCATATTCTTCAAATTCAATTTTAAAGGTTCCCCCTCCTGCCCCTTTCAATTAAGTCAATGAAGACTGTAAGTTGGAACAGACGGACTGCAACGAGGGACAATATTGTGTCAGTATAGGAAAACCCTGTCCTGCTTAGTCAAGGGGTTCAGGACTTTCCATATACTGACAGGACAGACACAGTATTGTCCTTGGTTGTGATCCATCTTCCCAGCTTGTGGAAATACAGGATCAATGCCTGACAAAACTGAAAGGGGCAGGAGGGGGAACCTTTCAAATTTAAAGACGAAGGTAAGACAATTTTAAAATATGCTATGCATTATTACAAATGACAATGAACAATCCTATACAGAGTTTTTTGGGGAAATTATTATCTCTTTAGACTAGAAAAGGTGCATCTACAGGGGGATATGATTACTACATGTATATATAATAAATTTAAGATAAATATAACAAACTCTTTTCTGAACTTTTTATTCAAAGGAATGCGCAAACCCACAGGACAAGCTATTACGATTGGAGGAAAGGCGATAGTAACAGATATGTTACAGTACTGGATATCTTTTTAGCAACAAGAGAATTATTACAACTGGTTTTAATGCAGTAGCGCTACTAAGCAGCTAGTCGCCAGATGAAGACTGATTTAAGGTAAAGTTATTGCGGGGTGGTAGTTCCCCTTTAAACCATCAGATGGAGTGCAGGTCATTGTTTTGGCCAACCTGGCAATCAAGTGGCTCCTTTTAGCCTGTTTGTAACACTGAAGGACTGGAGTTTGTGAACTCTGTTCTGAAGGAATTAACTCTATAAAAATATCCTCATTTGGACACCTGGGCCAAGATTTCAATTTCCGTACTTCAAAGAATCATAGAATAATAGACTACTTGATTGTTGCCTAGATATTGGGCCTATATTTGTACTTACGGGAATATTATTTTTGATAGCGTCCCATAGTTGTTTCCTGTTTTGCTTTCTTTCATGTTAGGAAATGTTTATTTTAGGAAATATAGCATCTAAAGAGTATAAGTCGTCTATGTACCGTAATTCCGAAATATCTAATCAGATCTTTAGAATACGTTGGTTTTTAACAATTGCACCTTGTTCATGCATTTCCCCCCATCAAGGCAACAGGATGTCTAAAAGCCCCATGAGGGTTTTATCCAGTTTTTGCCTTTAATATTATTTTAACCCATTGAATACATTAGAGGTCCCTCTAGAATCCAAGCATTTAATTAACTACTAATTTTTATCAGATTGTATAGTCATTTCATATTTGTCAATGCATTTGATATAAAACAGATTTTCAAAAACACAAAATGCACAGGTTGTTTGTTTGAAAAAGCCAGAATGAAATGATATATCATTTTATAGGTTCATGGTTCTCAACCTTACTTCCAAAGAACATATATATATATATATATATATATATATATAATGATAGACAAAAGAACCAGGCTGGAATGGTAGACTGTGTGTGCTTCTGTAAATGGCAAAGACGTGTGAACTGCAACATTACATACCGAGCAATCTTGTTTTCTGTTAGATTCCCTACCAATTTGATGAGGCCGAAAAAGAAAGATTCCACCTAGCTCAACCTTCGTCAGATCTAATTTTTAATGCAGTGGGAGGCAAATAAAACCCCAATGAAACTTGTTCCAGTTTTGCCTTAAGTGGTTAAAATATAATTTCCTTACTCTAATTTGCAATGTGTTCCATGGCCCTCTGGCACTCAATGGGCTAGCATAATTATAATGCACTGGGCTAACAAACTTATAATGCACTTGTTACCTTGTTCATTATACTTGTTTCAAACTCTCTTAATCTCTGTTACACTGACCGACATTAGATGCCTACAATCCCATATAGGTAAATTAATTTGGCACAACAAACATCCAAATAGCCAGATAGTCTTTATTTGTCCACATCAGCAGCATTATTATTATTAGGGTGAGCAGAAGGGTGTGACGTGGCTTCCCACATTAGCATTATTATTATTATTGTCCTACCCAACTGAGTTGAGCTTTAGCAAGGATATCTTCATGCATTGCTAAAAGCTATCTGTACTAGGGTGACCACATTTCAATTCTGCCATTCAGGGACACTGCAGAGAGAAGAGCACACCACAAAGTTCGAAACACTAGAGGGAGAACTTCCAATTGACTGCTGTGACAAAAAGCCGTGCCTGTGGTGGTCTACAAGAAAATGCACCTGAATCCCAAATCCTTAGATTAGCATTACACTACAACAAAATTGCACTGAAAGTCCTGATTGATGTCAGTATAAAGGCTCATTTCTCTCTCTAGTGTTTAAAGCTATGTCCGGCAGCCATTTTTCTGTAGCCCAGCAGAGACATCACTTTGTGACAATAGTCTATGGGCCATTCTTCTTATAGTGTTTAGACCTCTGAGTTCAGGAGTCTTCATTCCAGTACATTGTACTGTCCGGAAGGGGGCTGCCTGGGAAAAGGGACAAACATTTAAAATCTGGGACTGTCCCGGGCAATCCGGGACATGTGGTCACCCTAATCTGTACCTAGGTCACACCACTTTATGGTTACATTTGGCGGGAGATTCACTAAATGGCCATAAAGAGGTGATAAAGTGGAGCTGACTTCACCAGTTTTATCACATCTCCAATTCCTATGTTATTCTATAGAGCTTATGCACTAAGATCACCAAAGTTGAAGAAATCTTAGTGCATTGGCTCCATAGAATAACATAGGAACTGGAAAAGTGATATAACTGGATACACTATCTCCACTTTATCACCTCTTTATCCAAGCTTAATGAATTTGCCCCTTGGACTTCTCAAAACCATCCACTCCTAACTACAAACTGCTCTACAGTGATCAATTCCCTCAAACAATGGGATATATTCACTTTAAAACATTCTTTGATCCCTGATTCCTACCTCCTTAACCTCCTTTATTACAATAACCATTTCCACCTAGATTAGAAACTAAAATGTTTGGATTGACTTATAGCAACAATAATGCTTTACTATAGAAGAAATAGGATCTTGTACCAATACATTTTTAGCAAGCTGGTGGAAGCAGTTTTCCATTGCAATCCTAAATTCCTATGCCTAAGTCAATTGTTTTGTAGTATAAATAGTTTTTGAGAAATTAACCTTTACTTGGTGGCGGCTCAGTGTGCAACTTTATCCTAATTAGTTTCTGTGCTGAGTCAATATTACCACACACTGTGATATGAATGAATGCAATCAGGGCCTACACACTGGGGATATTGCTAATAGAACAGCAAGAGATATGTGTGTTCTCAAACAGAATTAATGAGCATACCGGAAAGGGAATTAGCATAAAGTGCCACACTGCGTCACCAAATGCATGAAGTTTAACTTCTTAAAAATTATTTATTTTGCTGAAAACGGCTGGTACAACATATAGGCAGATTTTTATTCCCTGTAAAACAAACTAAACTTGGTTTAATGTGACAGGTCTGCTTTAACCCTTTGAATGCCAGAGAGGCACTCAAAGGGTTAACTATGATCATAAAGGTTCCCGGCGTTGTCTTCTGCTTTATAAAAACAGTAGATTTAGCAAAGCCGTCTCTCCTGTGCTGTGGTAACCCTTTGAGTGCAGTGGCCAGCAACAAATTGCAAAGCAGTTTATTGCTCACCCCTGTGATAATCAAAAGGGTAACTATAATCATGTTCAAGTGTAGTGAATATCAATAGGGCTGTGGCAGCAAGGAGCAGCTAAAGCTGGAAATGTGGCCTACACATGTTGTCTCCAGGCATTATTATTATTGGCATTTCTGGATTTATGTTTCAGGCACACCAATAGTGAAGGAACCCAAGATGCCCTTAGCCACACCCATGGTCACATGCACCCACACTCCACACATGAGTCCACCACTTCAGCCTCTGTTACCTGGTACAGAAAATACCCTTAACTTGCAACATACAAGCACAAAAAAATGGTCTTACATTCGTAGCTGTTAGAGAGGTCTTCAGCACATTCATATGAGACCTTTCTAGGATCAAAGAGGTTAAAGGTTTAGTAATGTTTCATTAGAACAGCAGTCACTCTACAGATCTCTGGTTAGTCCTCTCCTAGAGTATTGTGTACAGTATTGAAGACTCCATCTCCAGAAGGATAGAGATACGGTAGAGAAAATTCATAGGAGAGCTACTAAAATGGTGACTGGTTTACAGGAAAAGAAATATCAGGATAGACTAAAGGATCTGAACATGTATAGCCTAGAGGAGAGAAGAGAGAGAGGGGATATGATTGAAACATTCAAATACATGAAGGGATTCAACAAAGTGCAGGATGGAAGTATATTTCAAAGGAGTAAAAATATTAGGACAAGAGGCCATAGTGTAAAACTGGAGGGACACAAGTTTAGATGTAATGTAAGAAAGTTTTACTTCACTGAGAGGGTAGTAGATAAGTGGAATAGCCTACCAGCAGAGATTGTAGAGGTGAAGGCATGTAAGCATGCATTGGATAGGCCTAAGGCTGTCCTGAACATAAGACAAAACCAAGAACCAAATAACGTTTGAGGTTTTTATAGTTGGAAGATTGGCAGACTAGATGGGCCGAATGGCTCTTATCTACCCTCAAATTTTATGTTTCTATGTTCTTTATAGTTAACTAGTCGAAGAGCCCTTTACACGGGCAACAGTGCCACTGCCAGCCGGTTGCTGGGCAGTCATGCGCAGTAGAGACTGCCCACGTTGCGGCAGATACAGAGCTGGACACTCTGCTCTGTATCAGCAGCGGCGCGGGCAGTCTCTACTGCGCATGACTGCAGCACGCACAGCAGTCTCTACTGCGCATGACTGCATCGTTACACACGTTTTAGCAAATTATTATATAGGATAATACTGATCTCCAATGTTGCCACTGTTTACAACTTTCTAGTTACACTGAAATTATATTATGAAGTTTACCCCTTCCTCCCCTTTTTCCCAAGTGTAAGCCACCTCCCCTCAGATCTGAAAACCAGATCCCAATGAGGGAACATCTTCCCTCTGTCAGTATAAGGAAACCTCTGCCCTACCTTGATGAAGGAGTGCAGGTTCTTCCTATACTGACTGAAGATTGTCACTTGTCGCGATCCACTTTCAGATATGAACCAAAGAAGACTGATGTTGGGAAAAGGGTCGGGAGGGGTAAACTTCATCATTTAATTCCAGCCTGACTAGAAAGTTATGAACGGTGGCAACATCAGTATTAACTATAAAGAACAATCTTAGCTGCTGTTCTAATGAAATATTACTAACACTTTAAACTATGGCTAGTAAAACTAATAAATAAATACACCATCTACCATATACTAAGAGCACAGGGTGTGCAGGTGCAGGTTCACTGGGACTGTTTAAACTACACCCATAACTCTACATGTGGGTGTATGCAGTTCAGCTGAGGATCCCCTCAAGACCTGGCGTCCATGCAGTTGCTTACTCTGCCTAATGGAAAATCAGGTCCTAAATATTGGCCACGTATTTCCAACCACAGCATGGAATGAAATTAGTATATCTAGATGAGGCTGTTGTAAAAAGCAATGGTGGGTCAAGTTTGATTTTGCCAGTGAGAATACTGTTATTTAAAGTGGAACTTTCATGCATGTTAAAGTGGCTACAAATCTTTTTCTCATAGCGTTAGGCATATCAATAGTTGTATTATACTTAGTAAGTCTGCATTATTTAGAAATCCAACTTCTTTGGAGACTCACCACAGATGACAGCACAGGCATCTTGCTGAAGAGGCATCTGTGTGCCTGTGCTGTCCGTCCCTGTCTCCTCTATGATTGGTAAAGGGGAGTTGCATTGTACTTCAAGGTACAGAAAGATGCGTACCGGTGAGTCTCAGAAGAAGTTGGATTTCTAAATAAAGCTGACTTACTAAGTATTGATATACTTAACGCTATGTGACAAATCATTTGGGGGGCACTTTAATATGTGCGAAAGTTCCGCTTTAACAGACTAAACTATCCTAGAGAACTGTAGGGTGTCAGTTATAGTACCATAGTGGCGAGCTGGTAGCTAGGCCTTACTATTCTGCTAGTTCGTAAGTGTGAGCTAATTAGCTAAAAATCTCAGGCAGGCACAGTGCCAGATTTACCTCTCAGGCTTCCCTAGACAAGACACATTAGGTGCCCTTAACTCCACCCACGGCCACACCCATATTCCTCGCATAATCATGCCCCCAGTCCAATCCACTGGTTCCTGGCACAGAAACCACCCTTGTCCTATAACAAGCAAAGACAAAAAAAAAAAACCCAACAGCTTTAACCCCTTCTTTGCTAGACAGCTTTCTAATGCATTGCTTTGAAATGCCCTGAAGATCTCTCTACCACCCAAGGGGTTAAATAGTAGCCAGTAAAAGGATATAAAACTAGTGCAGGGATATTGAGAGTGCTGAGGCACCCGTAAAAATTTGGAGCTCTAAGCAGTTGCCTACTCTGCCAATTGGGAAATCCAGCCCTGGGCAGGCAACAACCTGGCGTCAGGGCATCTGCATATGGCACATGGGCTACATGATGGATGCCAATGTACTAGGTAAAAGTGGGGCAGTTCAGGGACAAACTGACTGCACCTTAGGAAATTATCTTAAAATGGTAGTTAACCCTTTGAGGGCAAGAGGGGTTCACAACGCATAGTTTTGCAATGTGTTGTGTACCCCTATGGCACTCAAAGGGTTAATTTATACTGTCCTAGATATATAATAACAAGGCTTTGCAAAAAAAAAAAAAAAATCATATATGTGTAACTAGTTAATGGTGGTGAATTTTGATGTTGTTGTTTTTTTTTTTTTTGCTTAACCCTCTCATTGCCAGAAGGGTATGCAACGCATTGCGTTTCATATCCCTCTGGCACTGAAAGGGTTAATCCTGCTGACTGAAGTACATTATACTGGTGTTCCAGCAGATTATTGGGAACAGTACAAGGCTTGTGTGAGGAAAGCTATCATTTCCTTGAATCCCAGCTAAGTGATTTGTTAACAAGGCTTTTATCTAGCTGGACATTCTCCAGCAATTAATTTGTTAGATGGATCCTATTCTATATCATATATGATTATTATAAGGTACAACCAAGACATCCATTGACATGATTAGGTGCCTATCAGCTAAACTGGATATGTCCATCTCAGGGGTGGATAATCTGTCTTTTTGTATTACTTGTAGGACTGCTGTAGTCCAACAACAGCACTAAACTGGGGATGATGGGAGCTGGAGTCCAATAACTTCTAGAGCACACACAGTTAGCCCATCCCTGATCAATCTGGTATCCCCAAAAGGATAATCCCTACCACATTAGATACTCAATGTATATATCGGTGTGTCTGTAATCACATGAAGCCTGTGGACATTGGGCACATCGAATGGGCCAGTTGCATACCTTCCGAAATTTCAAATTGTCAAAGAGGAACACTTGTGTTTTAGGGGGTGTGGCTGCTGGGTGTGGCATTACCAAGAATTTTTAGGCTATTTCATGATCTATTTACACCTACTTGTATAACCTAATAAATGACTTAGAACAAGACCAAAGTATTTTATTTACACAGACTAATTTATAAACACATATACTGCCATTTATACAAACAATAATGTGAGTTTTATCGCTGTGGAGCAATGTGATACACACCACACAGTCTGATCTCCTAAATAGAGGGACACCAGGGTGGGAAACAGGGACAGAGGGATTTGGGTCCAAAAGAGGAACCATATATCCTAAAGAGGGACATTTGGGAGGTATGCAGTTGGTTCTTAGCTCCATCAAAATCTATGTTTCTATATGGCGATGTCAGAAAAAACTGAACAGGTAATCTTGGCCCTTCAAAATTCTGCCCACCCATCTAAATATATTTTCCAGTAAAATATCCTAATTTATTCATTGTCTCTGAAAGCTGTTCCAGGTCATAAAAATCATATGTAAAATAGCTCAATGATTTAACCAGAAAACCAAATGGAACGTTTCCCTTACTACTGACATTTTCAGTGAAATAAAATGCCTGAAAGATGTTATTATTAAGCTCTTTTTATTTTATTGTACTTTTTTACAGAAAGCGTTGCTAAATGTTTACTCATATCCTTATCTCACTTTTTTTTTCCTCCAAAATAGCTTTATTTGGCAAATATATTACGTTACATGTGAGTAAAGATACAAGTGAATATGAAGACTCATAAGCACTCATCTGTTAAAGTTGATATAAATAACAAACAGTTTATATTATATGGAGAGAAAGAATTTCTTCCTTAACACAGTAAAGCAGGAGCAGGAGGAATACTAATTTGAATGGTATTTGAAAACACATTAAAGCGTGTATGTATGTGAATGCAAAAAGTGAGTTGGATCAAGTGGAATAATAGTGTTCAGCTAGGATGGGAGCTAAAACAGGATATCGGTTACAGCAAGGTTTAATAAGATACGTGAATTGGAGAGGGAAGAAGAGAAAAACAAAAGAAAAAAAATATAAAGTGGGTTGGGGAAGACAGGGGGAAAGGGGGGGAGGGAGGGGTGGAATGGAGTGACGGAGATCCAACAGCAGTCCAGACCGTATATTGAGGACTAAACTTGAGCTACGATAGCTCAGGAAGATATACAACAGAAGCATTTACAAGGGAATGGGAAGTGAGAATCGCTCAGTGTAAAGTCTTAGTGGGTAGGGCTCAGAGAGGGCTGATTAATGGATCAACGAAGATGAGGGGGCAATGGGTGAGCTGAAAGCCATGTCTCCCATTTGGAGTGAAACTCGTTTATTTTGCCAAGAGAGAGGGCATTGCATCTCTCAAGCAGTAGATATGAATTGAGAGTGTGAAGCCAATGGTTTAAGGATGGAGGTCTTGTTTACCCCAAAACAGAGGAACCGGGAATTTAACAGTATTGAGCAGGGTGGATAGACAAGACCATTCAAGTGTCTTGTTAAGAGGAGGGTCCAGAAGAGCAGGGAAGAAGAGATAGGAAAATGGGTCAAAATGGACGGAAAGAGAAAGAGTATGGTGGATAAGGTCTAGAACAGTGAACCAAAAAGGAGTAATTAGAGGACATTCCCACCAAATGTGGAGTAAGGAACCTTTGTAAATCAGATACAGTAGAGGAAAATCGAGATATGCTGAGTGGGTTCAGATATAATCGTGTAAGAGGTTTGTAGTTAATTTCCCAGGTTTTGATATTGTGGTGGTATTTGCGTTGGAAACAAATGATTTTAGTCCATTGGGGTATAGATATGACCAGATTGAGATCTTTGTTCCAGGCAGAGATATAATGAGATAAAACTGAGGATGTGTCAGATGTGAGGGGTCAAAGATCAGAGGGCGTCCTAACAAGAGGAGAATACTAGTACTGCACCTGAAAGAGGGTCCACCATGGAATATGCAGGAGCCCAAGACTGTCTTGAAGAATGGGAGTAGAAACAAAACCCGAGGTGTGAGTAAGTGATTGTAGGGTGTCAACCCGGCAGTACGCCAGAGATCAAAGTTCTGAGCCTGGAGTCCCGCCGGAAAATCAGGATTTCCAAGCAATGAGGAGAGGGGGGATGGGTGGGGAGCTAGGAAATGGCTACAGTTAAGGACCATCCAGGAATTGAGAATATGAGAGAGAATAGGGTGGAAGCTCTTTTTATTTTTAACACATAGGGCCATAGGCATAAAAAAACTGAAGTAGAGGAATTCTGAGATAAGTACACCATGGGGGAACAAATAAAAATTCCCAGTGATTAAGGGTAATTAACCCCTTTGATGACAAAGACAATACATAGATGTTTTGGAAATTCATAAACACCTTTGCAACTATCCCAAAGGACTGACCAGCTGAAGGAGAAGAGAGGCCTCTGCACACAACCTGTACCACACCAGTACAGACTGCATGGGTAGATAACCTGGATAACTAAAGTCAGAAGTACAATATCAGAATATGTAACCTAACCAAATCAGTTCCAGCTACATGCTTGCCTACTGAAATGGTTCGCCCAAATCTGTAAACAAGAAGAAGGCCAAACTGGGCCAATAAAGCAGGCGCATAGGGCCTTAAAGAGATAGTAAAGTAACTATATAAAGCAAAATCCAATAATTCATTGTCCATTTTTATAATGCTCTGTACCATTCTAAGCATCTGTATCAGGGTAGTTTGAATGGAATTTTATAGGAAGTTTTTCCCCTCCTTCACTCTTCTTCACTTCAGATCTGAAAGGCGGTCTGGAAGGATTGCAACGAGGGACAATCTTGTATCAGCATAAGGGAAACCCTGCACTCCTTTGTCAAGGGGGACAGGGTTTTCCCCTATACAGACACAGACAGATTGTCCCTCATTGTGATCTGCCCAGTCAAGTGACCGGATTTCAGGAAATGAATTACAGTGTGATTACTTCCTGAAAGTTCTGACAACATGACTCAACAGTTTCTATCGCATTCTATGGAAAAACGGTTTGTAAGTGACTCACCTCTCCCATAGAATGCAGCATAAAAACTCATTGTAATCTGACCACCAGAGTGTATTGTTAATGTAAAAGAACACAAGTTTAAACTGTAATGACTCTGGAAATATGCATCTCTCAGCAGTGGGAATAACCTTATTTTACTCAGAAGGAACACCCTACTATATTTTTTTCCCATAAAAATATTGAATTCAAACCCCCCCCACACACACACTTTAAATGGAAACTCAGCTTAACCTATACTTGCATGCAATCCCCTTTGTTCACTGGAAGCACTACTTGAAGGCAAATTCACTTGTAATATGGAAACTCTATCTAACCTCTACGCGAATGAAACTCCCTTGTCTAATGAAAGACAGCAGTCATAAACAACGTACTGTATACAAACTGAAACCCGAACGAGACAAAAAGGCCAAACTATGCTTTTAACCCTTTGAGTGCCAGAGGGGTATGCATCTCATTGCAGAGCAATGCGTTGTGTACCCCTCTGGTACTCAAAGGGTTAAGGGCCTTATCCAGAATGCATAAGATGAGCAGTTCTGGAGTGAACCAGCCACATCCTATAGGAAAATAAAAATCCCCATTGATGGGGTTTTAACTACGTCAATGCTGGAAAGGTCTCTAAAATGTCAGTTATCCAAGGGGTCACAATCACCACTTAAATAGTTACGGATTTTTGTTCCATCCCACCAGCCCCCATGGTACAGCTGGTTTCCTCAAGAACTGCCCTTAAATTCTTGTTGAAAGTAAATCAGGATTGTGACGTTTGTATTGATAGATTTACTAGGCTGTAGACTAGACTGAAATAGGAATCTTAACAGACAAGCTCTTCAAATGTTAAGCAAAGTAATAGATAAGAAATACAAAACTAGCTACATTCCCAGATCGGCACAATGCCATATGAGCAAGCGGCATTTATATCTTTAGACAAGGGTTACTCCAAGATGGTCAACAGCAGGAGCTCTGTTAAAGGGATCGTAATATCTATATTAAAGTGCAGCTCCAAGTCTTCTGTATGTTTTTTTTTATAACACATAGCACGATGTTTAATTACTTACAGTTCTATACTTCAAAGTTATTGAAGCTGAAAGGATCCCCCTCCCGCCCCATTGGCTTTAAGCGTGGTCTGGATGGAGCACGGTGAGGGACAATCTTCAGTAAGTAAAAGGAAAATCCTGTCCTTGGTCCTCAAGGGGGGCAGGGTTTCCCTTATACTTACTGACTGAAGATTGTCCCTCACTGCATCCATCCGGTCCCGCAACCAGATTGCAGCTCTAAGGGGAGGCAGCCAGAAGGGGCGGGAGGGGGATCCTTTCACCTTGAATATCTTTTGAACTACAGAACTGTAAGTAATTAAACATAGAGCTAAATGTTGTAAAAAACATATAGAAGACTCAGAGCTGCACTTTAATATAGACACTACTATCCCTTTAAATTATTGTGATCAGCCATTTCGTTGCATACTAAAGTCTTTCTGCCCAAATGAAAAGAGAAGAAATTCTGAAGCAAATCAATTGCACTCTAGGGGATGTATACAGCTTGTGAAACAATTCATTGGAGACCTATCTAGAATTCAAGAGTTTACTTAATGGGAGTTTCTCTAAAGTGCAGATGGTTGAATTCAGAATTTCTCTTTTCATTTGTAGGAAAAACACAAGAACAAGAAAAAAGGGGGAAAGCCCCTTGTGAAGAATCTTCAAATATTTTCAATACCGCCACCACCAAAACACCCATATATATATATATATACATACATATATATAAGATACCATCTAATTGAAAAAGCACTCTCAGGACTTTGCTTATAGTGATAAATTAGTTTATTATGCAGATCAACGTTTCGGCTACATGATATTAACCTTCATCTAGGATGCCCAAACAGTGAAAAAAAACCCTTCATATACCCCTGGTGTGTCATGCCCACTCACATTGCGTCTTTTTGGCGCCGATTTACATGCCAGGAGTATATGAAGGTTTTTTTTTCACTGTATGGGCATCCTTGATGAAGGTTAATATCATGTAGTCAAAACGTTGATCTGCACAATAAACTAGTTTATCACTATAAGAGAAGTCCTGAGAGTGCTTTTTCAATTGGATGGTATCTTACATTCTTTGGCTGAAATCATAGCACCCAGGCAATAAGCGTGAGTGCTTCTCACCTGACACATTATATATATATATATATATATAATCCTCAGGAACAACGCTTATAACCAGAACTCTGCTCTCACAATCTGCATCTCAGAGCCACACCTCCACAGCACTTGTCTCCTAACACGGTATGAACATATACATGTAACAAAAAACCACACCGAAGGGCTCCCAATAGTGTAATAAATTTAGCTCCAGTGTAATAATAATACAATAATTGAACTCATAATTATGTCGGTCAGAACAATAGCCCTGACGTAATTCACAGGTGGAGAGTAATACCCTGCCTCCACTCAGGGCTCCGGGTCTTCTGAAAAAACACTGCTGCTTGTGTTGATGTTGTATCTCAAATTATTTATTGTCATAAAATATGATTCAGAACAAGTATCAAATATAAAACCTTTTCAAATGGGCCGATTACGCGTTTTGTGGCTACAGTGCAGCTTTATCAAAGCTTCTGGCCACCGATACAAAAACTAACACAGTAAGGGCGGTAAGACTATGGAATTCTTTGCCTCGGGATGTTGTGCTTGCAGACAATGCAACTACATTCAAAAAAAAGCAATGGATGCCTATCTAGCACAGAACAATATTGACAATTATGACAGATGGCTTCAAAGTAAATAGGATATTGATCCGGGGAACTATTTGACTACCAGCTGGAGTCAGGAAGGAATAATTCCCCCCCACACACACACACACACACATTTGGGACTAGATTGGAAATGGCTCCAGAGGGCTTTTTTTGCCTTCCTCTGGATCAACATGGGTGTTTTTGGCATGAGCTGGACTTGATGGATGCATGTCTTTTTTTCAACCTTATCTACTATGTTACTATGTAATCATATGTGCATAGGGCCATAAATGCCTGGTGCAGGAAGTTAAAGATATGACATTCTAGAACACACCAATTGCACCATAAATAAAAAAAGGCCCAAAATGCCCTTTGATTTAAATGGGTTTTTCTGCCCTTGCTTACCAGAGAGTTCTTCAGTGTCCTGCATTGCAATGCTTTGGAGAGGATGCTAGCATTCAAGTGGCATACCCCTCTGGCACTCAAAGAGTTAAATAAATGGGGATTTGCATTTCACCCCCTCATGGTGCAGATGGTTTGCTCTAGAATTTCCATTTTTCTACATAGGGCTCTTAAAGGATAATAACCCCCACAAATGAGTAGCCACTGTGAAACAATTCTGCATGCATTGGCTCACCAAAATGAATGTTTAACCCTTGAAGGACCAGAGGGTTGTGCAAAGCATTGCTTCGCAATTAGCTGCACTACCGTCTAGTCCTTAAAGGGCTAATATGTAATGGATTTCATGTCCACAGAGACGGACATGATTCGCTTTGCAGTATTCAACAACCCCAAACTCGCCAACACTGAAGGCTTCCTAATGATAAGTAGAAGTCATGCAAAAACAATGATGTCTGCCACCATGGACTTGAATTCCAGTACTAAATAAAAATTAATTTTGAAGTGACAATCCAATCAGAACTGATTCATAGGGTCCATTAGGTTTTTTTTGTCCAGATTAAGGTGAGCAGGAGTTTATTATTAAGAAAGGATAGTGTTCCTTTAACAACTGTCAATTTGCAGTAAAGTTTTATTTCCTGAATATGATGATGTTTTCACTCAATCAGATACACAGCTCTTTAGTGATACTGAATCCAACACGGAGCTCCCAGATGCCTTGAAACAAACCCCTGTTGAATGAATCACAGGCAGGCATGCTTTGGAGCTGAGCAACACACACAAAGAACAGATAGGAAATATAAGGTTAAATGCACAAGATATCAGAATCTCTTTCAAGAACAGAAAAACACCCACAGGCCATTGGAAACAGACTTCAGGTTCAGCAAGAGGCCCCCAACGCTCGCAAAATACTTTCGAGTAGCAGGAAAAGCAAATGCAGAGCAATACAATGCAACATTGTTATTATAATGGGTTGCAGGACACCAGGACTACTCAGATCTTTACTGCAACAGATGAACAATTTCAGCCTTCCGGCTGCTGTTGGACTACAATTCCCATCATCCTTCAGCCATTGGCAGGACAAGGATGATGGGAGTTAAAGTCCAACAACTGCTGGAAGAATGAAGGTTGCCCACCTCTGCTTTGCTGCAAGAGTATCATCTTCTGTGAAATGACAAGAACAATAGTATCACATGACGGTGCCCTCTCAATAGGTCTGCATTGTGAGCCGAAGGGGTGTCCATAAGGTGACTCCTGGTTCCCTCTAGCTGAACCTGTGAGACACAATGAGCCTTTCAATTGAGTCACATGGAGTCATGACTGGAGTCCCCACAAACTGATACTGAAGGGCTTGCAGTCTGTCAGGCTGACTCCCAAGCAGGAGAGCTTCGAGCAACAGATGTCCTGGTTTTGTCTATCCTCCCTGTCAGCTGAAGGGGTCAGCTTCCAGAGCTCCCACCAAACTGATGACAGTAAATATTTGGGACCTCCCTAGCACTGCCTCTTATGAACAGACACAGTAAAATGTCATTGATTCTATTTAATTGTAATGCAGAGTTTTGCTACGTTAACATATCAAGAGTGTTCATCTGTTTAAAAATGGATTAACCCGTTAAAGACCAGAGGGGTATGCAATGCATTGTCAAGAAATGCAATGTACACCCTATGGTCCTTAAGGGGTTAAAGGAGAATGAAAACTAATGATGTGGGATAAGGGCCTCCATTCCTTGGGTCTGCACAGTCATTGCATTTTTGGTAGACTTGTGCACGGGCAAAATTTTCGGTAAAATTCGAACGAATTTTTTTTTTTTCTAATTTGGATGATCCTAATTTCGGACCGGGCCTATTCGATTCGGCCGAAATTCTGATCCATTCCAAATTATTCGGACGAATTTCACATGGGTTAAATTATAGCAGTGCGCCTCCGTGCACGCTGCTATCGTTCTTTGCAGACAGGGTGTGCATTTAGAAAAAGATCCATCCCAAAAACGGACATTGTCCTACATTGCCAGTCTGTGCATGTCACCTCTACTCTAGCATGGGATGCCAGTCACAATGCAAACATTGAACATCGAAACCCCATGCCTGTCCTTCAATATAGCATATGTTCGAACATCGAAACCCCATGCCTGTCCTTCAATATAGCATATGCTCGACATCGAAAACCCATGCCTGTCACATCCTACTCAACATAAGTGGTCGACTCGAACATGGACAAACTACATGTCACATCATAGGCGTGCGCACGGGGTGTGCCGGGTGTGCCCAGGCACACCCTAATCGGCCCCGTGCGCACCGGCCAGGAAGCTGGGGATTTTTTTTTTTTTTTTAATATATCTGCCGCGAGGGAGCGCTGATTTAAACTACCAAGCGCTCCCTCGCGGCATCTATGTGACAAGCCGCAGAGAGACCCAGGCTCTGTAGTAATACAGAGCGCTGGGAGATGACATCATCTCCCAGCGCTCTGCATTACTGAGAGCAGTGCGCGGGAGCTTCAGCTCTGTGCCGAAGGAGGCACAGAGCTCCATTATGGCACACCTCTAGACCACCAGGGACTGAAGGTAGGGGATGGAGGGGGTATTGTGGAGATGAAGGGGCATTATGGAAGGGGGCAATGTGAAGATGATGGGGGCAATGTGGAGCTGATGTCAATGTGAGGGCAAGTTGGAGCTGATGGGGCAAGCTGGAGCTGATGGGGGCAATGTGAGGGCAAGTTGGAGCTGATGGGGCAAGTTGGAGCTGATGGGGGCAAGTTGGAGGTGATGAGGGCAATGTGAGGGCAATTTGGAGCTGATGGGGATAAGATGGAGGTGATGGGGGCAAGTTGGAGCTGAGGGCAAGTTAGAGCTGATGGGGGCAATGTTAGGGCAAGTTGGAGCTGATGGGGGCAAGTTGGAGCTGAGGGCAAGTTAGAGCTGATGGGGGCAATGTGAGGGCAAGTTGGAGCTGATGGGGGCAAGTTGGAGCTGATGGGGGCAATGTTAGGGCAAGTTGGAGCTGATGGGGGCAAGTTGGAGCTGATGAGGGCAATGTGAGGGCAAGTTGGAGCTGATGGGGCAAGTTGGAGCTGATGGGGGCAGTGTTAGGGCAAGTTGGAGCTGAGGGCAGGTAAGAGCTGATGGGGGCAATGTTAGGGCAAGTTGGAGCTGATGGGGACAATGTTAGGGCAAGTTGGAGCTGATGGGGGCAAGTTGGAGCTGAGGGCAAGTTAGAGCTGATGGGGGCAATGTTAGGGCAAGTTGGAGCTGATGGGGGCAAGTTGGAGCTGAGGGCAAGTTAGAGCTGATGGGGGCAATGTTAGGGCAAGTTGGAGCTGATGGGGGCAATGTGAGGGCAAGTTGGAGCTGAAGGTAAATTGCAGCTGATGGGGGCAAGTTGGAGCTGAGGGCAAGTTAGAGCTTATGGGGGCAATGTTAGGGCAAGTTGGAGCTGATGGGGGCAAGTTGGAGCTGATGAGGGCAATGTGAGGGCAAGTTGGAGGTGATGGGGGCAAGTCGGAGCTGAGGGCAATGTGGAGATTATGGGGGCAATGTTAGGGCAAGTTGGAGCTGATGGGGGCAAGTTGGAGCTGATGAGGGCAATGTGAGGGCACGTTGGAGCTGATGGGGGCAAGTCAGAGCTGAGGGCAATGTGGAGATTATGGGGGCAATGTTAGGGCAAGTTGGAGCTGATGGGGGCAATATGGAGCAGATGGGGGGCAATAATTTATTTAGCTAGCACACACACATATATATTACATACGCGCACGCACGTGTGTGTTTGTGCTTTTGGGTGCACACCCTAATGCAATTGGCTGCGCACGCCTATGTGTCACATTCTATGTTAGTACATGGGTAAAGTAAAGATTAAGGTTTCATTTTCTGGTACCAGCCTCCTACCCTACTGTCGCTCTTTAGTACCCAAATTCCTCTCTCTGATTTCCCCTCATATCAGATAAGTCTATGTGTATATACATTGTAGTGTTTCATACTACATCAAGAATAAACATCAATGATTGTTTAAACTGCAGTATGTGTGTCAAAACTAATTTGTGTATTGAAAATACATTAACCCCATCGCGACAAGTGACTTACCAGGTACGTCCCGCAAAAACTGTCACTTAGTGACAGAGGACGTACCTGGTAAGTCCCGGAAGTCATTCGCTAGAATGAAGAAGAAGAAAAATCCGTTGTTAAGTGCCGGGCGCGTGCGCGCGCGGCCGGTCATTAAGGGGTTAATCTTGTGCTAAATCATCACCTCACTTAACCCTTCTCAGAGACTGACAGAATTGGAAGGAAGTGCCAACTTGCCTTTGATTCGAGGATCGCAAATTGTGGCAAGCATTAACTCGGGACAATTGTCCATGCGCTCTTCCATGCGCCGAGTAAGTTCCTTCTTCAACCTCGTTAGAAGGGCAGCAACATCTGGAAGTATATTACCCTCAGCACCAGGCAAGCGTTCCCTATGGGAAAGGAAATCATCCCATTTTAAGGAGAGGTGCGTGAAGAGGGGAATGACTTCTGCCAGACTAGCGTTCTCTTTGCTCAAAAGTTCCGTCAAAGCACGGAAAGGCGTAAGGACTGTCACTACCTGTTCCATCAGGGCCCAGTCAGCCCTGCCCAGTGTTCTGTTACTGCCAATGAAATGGTGACATGACATTGCATGAATTGCCTTTTCTGCTCCAGGATACGCTCTAGCATATCTAAGGTGGAGTTCCACCTGGTCCCAACATCTTGTTTTAGGCGGTGCTCTGGGAGGTCTGCCTTTTTCTGTTCCTCCCTGAGTAGCTGGCTACCAATGGAAGTGGCCAGAAATTTGTCGGCACAACTCCAGAAGTGCTGACAATCTTCCAGTGTTACTGCCATCCTCAAGAGCAGCCTTCACTACTAGATGCAGAACATGCGCTGAGCAGTGCACACCCACAAATCTGCCATCCCGGAGAGCCTTGATCATGTTAGCTGCACCATCAGTAACCACAAACCCCATTTGCGCCTGTGTGCCTGCCTGCTCCCCTAGCCATTGCGCCACCATGTTCTGCAGTGCTTTGCGAATGTTATCTGAGGTGTGCTGCTGATCCATTACCTCAGAATGGAGGAGGAAAGAGCAGTGCCCTGCCTGCTTGGCTACTGCACCTGAACTTGTTGTTGCTATCAGCGTGTCTTTCAACACATTGGGCTGCCACCAATGTGCCGTCAATGACAGGAAGCCATGCTGTCCACTCGGAGCACTCCACAAGTCAGTGGTAAAGTGCACTGACTGGCCACCAGCCTTTCCTAGCAGTTTCTTCAAAAGACCAACGCACGACTGGTACAGTGAGGGCACTATAGTTCTACTAAATGTGGTGCAGGATGGAATTTTATATCGGGGTGCAACAACCTCCATAAGTTGATGGAAGGGCTCCCCGTCCACCAAACTGAAAGTTGCACCCCCAACGGCTATGAGCTGTGCAATGAGGCGTGTAATTTTCCTGGACTGCTGTCTGCACATCCCCTTGGAATTAAACCCACCAAAATCTTCCAGTGTGGCCTGTATTGACTTTGGGATGGGCTGTGACTGTCTACTGCGTTTACTAGGACCAGATGTGGCATGATCTCCCTGCCCTTTTTCCTGCCTACTGGTGGTGAGTGTTACACTGGTAAATGTAGTAGTGCCACCACGTTCTGCACTCATCAACACTGACTTGTGGTAGTGGTTCAGGTGCTGGTTCATCCCAGAGGTGGAAAGATGACCCAACACCCTCCCACGGCTGACTTCCCTGCCACACAATTTACATTTTGCTAGCCGGCCATCGCCAAGTGTCACAAAATGGTCCCACGCTTTGGAGCGACGGATGACTTTGGAAGGTGGTGAAGAGGAAACTGAGGTGACACTTTCTTCATCTTCACATGCTGAAGCAACCTAACTATGCTTTTTTTTCCTACATACCTTTACAGGGTTACTAGTAGACCCAAAGATGGCAGCAGGGATGTCGGGACTGGGATTGGAGGAGGGTGGAGTAACACTGGTGGCAGAGACACTAGCAGCTACTACCTGCCTGGGAGACTCATTTGGAACTGGAGAGTCAGGTGGTGAGTTTTCATCAATAGAAGACAGAATTGTAGCTGGAGAAACAGGAAGAGTACTATGGGCAGCAGTGGAAAAATGGAGTTCAGGAGAATAATCAAGGTCAGAGGGAAAAATCATGCTCAGTGGAAAAATCAAGCTTAGCAGGCCTTGGTCCCTCATATTCTTCTTCCACTTCTTGTAGGTTTGGACAGGAAGAAAAATCATCAGCAGCAGATTTTGGGGAGAGCTGATGAATTCCCTCTTCTGCCTGGTGGCTACCGGGAATGGTAAATTATCTCCCTCAATAACCTTTTTTGGAGACGATATGCTCTCAGTGTCAGTGACAGTGGCGGCAGGAGAAATTTTCTCAAAATACTCTAATAATTCAAGTTTGGGTTCCTTACTCGGACGTTCGCTGTAAAACTCCCGCGTTGATACTGCCCGCAGTTTTACACCAGTAGTGTTCATGTTCAACAAGCTAGGTGTCCCCAGCTTTATAGAACTGGTTGTAGCAGAAGTGGTGACGGAACTGGCAGTGGCAATAGTCACTGGGAAGGTGGTTCTGGGGGGATCATCACGAAACAGCTGGCAAGAGACGGGTGACGGCCGCTTCGTGGTCTTAGAGGAGGAACTGGACCTCTCTACCCTGCAAGTAGAGGTAGAACGACCAGCAGTTCCCTTCTTCTTTCTAGTTTTTGTTTTGGACTGTTGAGTCTGACTAGTACTAATCAAAGTACTCTTCTTTCCCTGCCTGCTGCTGCTAGCTCTGCTTGAAAGCAACTGCACTGTGGTGGTGTTGGTGGTTGCTGGGTCACGGCAGCTGGTACCAGGACGAGGAACAACAGGTTGTTCACTAGGACTCAAATCCATTACGGAAAGTTAGGTAGAGAACGATTATAGTTTTACAGCTTTAAAACATGCCCACACAACAACTGTGACACTGGCAGTGTGACGCTGAAGATTATTCAGACAAATCACTTGTATTTTGTATGTTTTTACTAAAACCAACACATGTAGGTCTCCCTTGCGGTGGCGAAAAGGCACCCTGCCTGCCTATACAACTGTGACACTAGCAGTGTGACGCTGAAGATTATTCAAACAAATAACTTTTATTAGGAATGTCTCCGAATGAATTCGCACATGTCTAATTTTTGGTATTATTTGTATAGCATTGTATCAGATGCAAGTTAGGCCCATAGTACCATGGTGTTTCAGGGGCTTTGTCGAGAGTTACTAACTGGCTAGCCTTGGTACTGGGCTACTAAGCTGGTAAAGAATATTAAAGGGAGTAGATTACTGAATTAAATTAGTTATTTGATGATTCAGAAGCTAGAACAGGGACATTGGTCATAAATAAAAACTTGGTAAAGAACATAAATTATGTTGCCTTAACTGACAGGTAAGATTCTTATTGGCGGAGCTAGCAGTCAAAGCAGCTTAGCTTGTACTTGCTAGGCACTTACTGAGCCCGAAAGTCTTCTGAAATAGTGATGTCCCCTCTAGAACATTTTAGGACATGTGTAGTATAAGGTCTTCAGGTCAAATCTTACTGGGTGTACACTAAACTTCACTTGGCCAGAGAAAGATATCTTAAAGCAGAACTACGACCCCTTGTAAACTTTGCCCCAAATAGTTATCCATCTGGCAACTAGCTGCTCAAAAGTGCTAGTTGCCAGAATCATTGAGAATTCCTACTGCTCCAGGGACTGACAGCCAGGAAACATTGCAGGCATCTTTTCATAGTGATGCCTGCGCTGTCAGTGCCTTTTGATCCCGAACAGCTCCTAGCAATGCCTCCTAGAGCAGGCTGGGACTGACAGGGCAGGTGCGCAGACATCACTATGGAAAGATGTCTGTGCTGTTTCCTGGCTGTCCGTCCGGTAGCATTATAGAATTCTCAATAATGCGGTAATAATTCTGGTGACTAGCGCTACTGAGCAGCTAGTCACCAGATGGGTAATTATTTGGGGCAAAGTTTACAAGGGGTGGTAGTTCGGCTTTAAGCTGTTCTCTGCAAAGGACAAGTATTACATTTCATCAGCTTCTTGCACAAAGCACACAACTGATACTGTTTCACTTTTTCAGTGCAGAGACAGAAGCTGCACAGCTAATAACCCTCTATCCTCCTCACTCACATCTCTCTCTCATAGACGCAATCACGCAGACAGACCGACAGACAGAAAGAGATCAAGTTTGAGTAATTGCCCAACGCTGCTCTAGAACACATGTATCTAGACAAAAGAAGGAAATTCTGGTAAAATATATGTACCCCATATGTATGAAAGAAAACACCCAAATGAGATCAATCACATTTTTTATTGATACATATGGTGCAGCTGTTTTACCAAGAATTGCTCCACATCTGGCACAGATATATCCACAAGATACAGTCAGATATTTCCAGATATACAAATCGTACAAGCGATTCATTGACTTTGCCTTCCTGGATGGCTGTGTTAGAGCCATGCATGTATATTCAGGCTTGATCTGTAGTTAATCTTTGTTCTAAACGTGATAAATTGCAGATCTAGGAAATTCTGATGTATGTTTTTAACTGCTCGAATGCTAGAGAGATCACCAACGCACTCCTTTGTAGAGTGCTGGAGACATCTCTAACATTCAAAAGGTTAATGAATTCAGTGCAGGAGAAGCCATCTGCACACCAAGGGCCCATGTTCTGGAACCTAACAAAGTGTAATTCTTCAACAAATAACTGCACCTATGGGGCACACGAAAATTCCCATTGATGGTCTTAACAACTTGAACTTGAACCAATGTATTGGAGACCTCCATAGCACTCAGTAGGTTAAAAGCCCCATTTAAATCAGTGGCACTTTGGGGAATTTGTATTTGTGCCCTGTGGCGGTTGATTTGTTCCACTATTTCTTTCTGAATATGACCCCAAGTATGATTTCCTCTCCTCCTCCCAGAGGCACATTGAATTGTTAATGCATCTAGTCATACTGCTCATGTCAGGCTTCAGTTAATGAAATCATTATGCCAGCTCGCTGTTCTTTTTTAACTCTACTTCTACATTCTTGATGGAGCTTCACTAGATTTCTTCTATATGTATGTTGATGTGTGTATGTGTCTGTGTATCTGTCTATGTATGTTTCTGTGTGTTTGTGTGTGTGTGTTTACTTGTGTGTATGTTTGTGTGTTGAAGTGTGTGTATCTGTGTATGATAGTGTATGTTTCTGTGTGTGTGTATGTTTGTGTGTGAGTATGTGTGTGTTGACATGTGTGTTTGTCTATGTATGTTTGTGTGTTTGTGTATCTGTGTATGTTAGTGTGTGTGTGTATGCTGATGTGTGTGTATGTTTGCTTGTGTTGATGTGTGTGTTTGACTGTGTATGTCTGTGTATCTGTGTATTAGTGTATGTGTGTGTACCTGTGTATGTTAGTGTGTTTGTGTATCTGTGTATTAGTATATGTGTGTGTACCTGTGTATGTTAGTGTGTTTGTGTATCTGTGTATTAGTGTATGTGTGTGTGTGTGTGTATCTGTTGATGTTAGTGTGTTTGTGTATCTGTATTAGTGTATGTGTGTGTACCTGTGGATGTTAGTGTGTTTGTGTATCTGTGCATGTTTCTATGTATCTGTTTGTGTATGTTTGTGTTGTGTGTGTGTGTCTGTGTGTATCTATGTATGTTAGTGTGTAGTTAGTGTATGTTGATGTGTGTATTCCTCCAAGGCAAAATATCAATAAATCTGGAGAAAAGCTATTGCATCTGATGTACCAGAGAAAACAAAAAAGGTTTTCCGTTTGCTACCTACATGTAATTGTTTTGCTTCAGACTTACTAACAAGGTTCATCTTGATACATAGCTCCCAGTGCCTGTGTTCACATCATTTATAGTTACCTCAGTGGTAGCGCAACCCTAGAGTCACTAACAAGCCTGGTATAATAACAGTCCTGATCAAGTGCAAGTGTCCGAGCCTCTAATGAGCTCAGATTTACTTAATCCATAGAAGGGGCCAGGCCTATTGATCCAAGACCCAACTAATTTTAGGAGCCAGTATCTCCTTTAAGCTGCCGTGTTTTTAAAAGAGAACTAGCATCTGATAATAACTTCCACTTACCTTAGTATGGTCAGAAAATCCTAATGAATGTTACCCTGCTCCTTGGCACAAGAGATAACATCTCCAGTCATTCCTGGAAGTTATGTTCATGGAGGTGGACATGACATTTGCCAGCAGGTCCACAATGGTAATCTTAACCCTTTAAGGACCAGCTGGAAAAACTGCCAGCAACTGTTATGTCCGTCTCCATGGACATGGCATCCGTAAGGCTTTACCCTCTGAGCAAACAAGAGTACTCCCCCTGCTGAACTTCTGGTCCCTTATTGTTGTTCTGCATATAAAGTAATATCAACAGCGCCATCTAAGGTGACTTTTCATAAACTGAATTTTGATTAAAACAAAAAACGACAGAGTTGTACTAACTTAGCAGGAAAATCACTACAGTATGATTCTTCATAAAAAAACATTACTTTTGCCATCCGATTGAGGTATGATGGGAATTGTAGTCCACAAATGCTGAAAGGCCTCAGGCTGCCAACCACTGATATGAAAATTAACAGGAGGAACTTCACACTACGGATATCTCCCAAGTGTCCCTCTTTAGGAGGGACAGCCCCTGTTACATACCCAAATCCCTCTGTCCCACTTTCCTACCCTGGTGTCCGTGTTTTTAGGAGATCAGAATGTGTTGCGTGTATATAACTTTATTATATTGCTCCACAGGAATAACAATCAAATTAATGTTTGTTTAAACTTCAGTATATGTATTTATAAATTAGTCTGTGTAAATAAAATACTTTGCTATTGTTATAAATTCTTTATTCAAATTACATAAAGAGCTGTTAAAATTAAGTAACTTAGAAATTCTTGGTAATGCCCTGCCCATCAGTCATCACCCCAGCAATATTACCTAAAACAAAAGTGTCCCTTTTCGCCATTTGAAACCCTAACATTTTTGGTTTTCCTTTTATCCCTCTTAAAAAAAGTGTTGGGTCCTTCCTATCTGTATGCATATAGATTAGCACCACCCGGAGCTTTGCTGTTCATTGTACCTGTGCTGGAACATTCTGTCCCGATACCTAATCCCCAATTTGGCAAGTTACATGAACCTCTCAAATTCCCACCTCACCTACATAACCCCTCTCTACATCTTCAGAATACCAAGTAAAATTTCAATTACACAATATATACCCCCCCAAAAAAACTACCTTATCTAACTAGGGGATGGAAATGGATTTTCAAGAGCTTACCCAACACTAGGCATGAAAGCAACTTGTACTCTCTTTATAGTAACAAGCATCTTCACATAGGGCCTTATGCACAAAACAAACAACCAGAAATTCTGGCACAAATCAACATGACCACTGGGAACAAATAAAAAAGTCCAACTGATTTAAATGGGCCTTTTTAACCTCTTGAATGCTGGATAGGTCACTGATGCATTGTGAAATTACGTAGCATTTATATCTGATTTTATTAATTGTGATTCATGTTACACTATTGTCTGAATTGTAATGCTTAGGTTCCTTTCTCACAGGGAGCAATGCTGTGTTGGTTATGTCTCCCATTGAAAGGGAACTCGCTGGGACTATTGCCTCATATGATCACATCATATTCCAACATGCTGTAGCTTTATTGTGTTACTTCAGCTTTACTGCGTTACCTCAGGAACACAGTAAAATGGCAGTAAGCAAGGTGTGCACTGAGGTCTGTTCTGTCCTTTTTAATGCATACACTTTTATGAAAGGAAATATAATCCACTGTACACAACAATGTCCAGGACCGATTTAAGCCACTGGTGGGCCCTGGACAATGAATAAAGGGCCCCTTTTACTCCTTCAATTGCTTCACAATCCATCAGAGATCTCTCTAGCATCCATGGGGTTAAATAATAACTACAAATTATTTTCTCCTTCTGCTAAAAATGTACTCAGGTTTATAACATAACACCATTTTGAATTTCCATTAAAGGGATAGTAATAGAGGAATAAAAATGCAGCTCCTGTTGAGGCTCCTATAACGTTGGTCATGTAGTGCTGTATTTCAGTATATTACGTTTTGTAGTTCAAGAGCAAGTCAATTCTAAAGGATCCCCCTCATTCTCCTTTTACATACCCCTAGTCACCTCCCCTCAGATGTGGAATTTGGTCGTGGGACCAGACAGCATACAGCGAGGGACAATCTTCATCCACTGAATATAAAGAAAATCCTGCCCCCCCCCCCCCTTTAAGAAGGTTGGCAGTATTTTCCTTATGCTCACTCAAGATTGTCTCTCGCTGTGCTCCATCCCGCAGGCTCAGAGAGGCAGCGTGACGCAAGAGAAAGGGGAGGGACGGGGATCCTTCAGAATTTAATTACTTGAACTACAAAATGTAAAATATTGACATACAGCACTACATGGCCAACATTATAGGAGCTGCATTTTTATTCCTCTATTACTATCCCTTTAAATCAGATTGAAAGAATATTGAGTTCATAACTAGGTTCACAAACTGCTAAGCGCTTATACCTACTGTAACTGGAGAAAATAATGAGTACAGAGGGTTCCAAACTGTGATGGAAGAGAATGAGTTTACAGCCATTAACATAAATAAATAACTACCTACCTAGCTATAGTATATAGCTGGCACAAGTAAGACTGGGAGAACTCCCAGGGTGGGTTCACTTTTAAAAGGTCGCAGTTGAAATATCGTGCAGTGGCACGCCGCAATCAACATTTCACCTGGATGAAAAGGAAGAAGTGAGAATCTCACCCTGCATATAAGCGCAAGATTCTCATGTTGCCCCCTTAAATGCCGCATCATTGCCAGCATACCTGAATTTCGATCCTAGCGTCTTTAAATCCCTTGGTGTACCGCTGCTGTATAATCATTACAAGTGACTTTTAGATGGCTCATGGACTGCCTGTCATCTCCTGGTGCGCAATATCATTTTTTTTGTGTGGCACTTAAAGGGTAAGCTACATATGGAACAAAGGACTAAAAATCCTACAAATGTTTGGGTCATTTAAGGGGGCAACATGACAATCTTGCACTTATATGCAGTGTGAGATTCTCATGTCACCCTTTTCATGCAAGCAACATGTTGATTGCAGCACACAGCTGCACGATATTTCAACCTCGACCATTTAAAAGGATTCCCCCTGGGTGGAGGTTTAGCCCTTTTAGTGCAGGTTTAAGGTCTGGTAAATAAACATAAACAAGTTGAAGTCCAAGGACTTAGCAATGTGAAAAAATATGATCTTCTATTTACAAACTGATCCAACGGAGGTCTGCATCTAGACGGAAACACTGGCACCTTATTTTGTAATGTGAATTAAATCCCACTTTTTCACTTTATTAAGCCTTATGGGAAAGGTTATTATATGAAGTATGTGAAAGCCTACAAATTTAGAAAGTGCTATTATATCTGTTTTCACATTTTCTCATGAACTACATCAATCCGTATCTTCAAAGTCAGGCTCCTGTTATACTCCACATGCCTGATTAGTCTAACTAGGAACAGGGCTCAATTTAAATCTCATATTCCCCTAGGCAAGGCTAGATGTTTTAGTCCTGCCCATGGCCATCCCCACTTCCAGACCAGGTTTTGGTAAGCACATCCCCACTTCTGCCATGACCTAACCGATTCACTGTACACCGAAAAAGGAAACACTGTCAGCCAATTAGATATAAGTAGGGTGACCACGTGTCCCTGATTGCCCAGGACAGTCCCTGATTTTAAATGTGTGTCCCTTGTCCCTGGCTGCCCCCTTCTGGGACAATACAAAGTCCTGGAATGAAGACACCATAACATAGATGTCTAAATAATACTAGAACTGCAAATTGCCTACTGTGACAGGAAGTGATGCCTCTGCTGAGCTACAAGAAAATGGCTTCCAGACAGAGCTCTAAACACTAGAGAGAGAAATGAGCCTTGATTCTGACATTGGCCAGGAGCTGCAGTGCATTTTTGTTGTAGCGTAATGCTAGTCAAGGCTTTAGCCACGCTGTACATTTTCTAGTATTCCAAAACAGGCATTGCTTTCTGTCACAACATTTAATGGGCAATTCTCTTTCTAGTGTCTAGAACTCCGTGGTGCACTGGAGATAGGACAGGTTGCACACTGATGTCCAGTGACCCCTCCCATATAGCTGTGCTAGTGCCAAGGACAAGTGCTCTGCTGCTGTCATCTCCACCGTGTCCCTGAATGGCAGAATGGAAATGTGGTCACCCTAGATATAAGCTACAAAAAAACTGTTAAAATGATGCTAAGGTCTAAAATGCATTGCTTCGCTATACGTTAAAAGCCTATCTAGCATCCATGGGGTTATATAATGGACAGTAAAAGAATATGGAAACTGGTAATTAAACTGCCCAAATTAGCATATAAACGGATAGATAAACCAGCCACCATAAACCAGAAATGGGTGACGTGGCCCGTACAGCCGAGATGCCCCTCAAAACATGGATAGGGCCAACTCTGCCTAATGAGAAATCCGGCCCTGATCAGACATGTTTTACTCCATGCAGTTGTTATATTATTTAGGTGTCCATGATCACAGCTCAGCTTTACACAATGAAGAGAGAGACAGATACAGAAGGGACTACTCTAAATTAGCATCAGAGTAACTGTAGGCCAGAACCAACCTGGATTTGTGCACATTCCTCCTGTCCTGGTAATTTGCACAAAATCTATATAATCTTATATAATAATTCGCTACATGTATGTTTGTCAGAAGCTGTCATGCGCAGTACAGTCGGCTGCGAGTGCTGCAGTAATACGCAGTACAGACTGTCCGTGCCGCGGCTGATAATGGAGCGGGGTGCTCCAAATTCAGACCGTAGTCCGCGGCGTGGGCAGTCTCTACTGTGCATGACTGCACCACGGCCGTTGCTGGGTGGCACTGTGACCCGTTTACACGGGCTCTTCTACTAGTATTTTATAATTACCCCTTACACAGGTGACAAGCAGATCTATCACTTTACCCCATGAGTAGAAATGGCCCCAACATTAACCCTTTGAGTGCCAGAGGGTTCAGGCACTCAAAGGGTTAATCTCAATATCAGTACAGAGGCAAATTCCAAAGCAAATATAAATATTTGATAACATCAGGAATGTCCCAATTAAGTCCAAACTACGGCTTGTTGCAAAACAGAATAATCGTTATCTGATGTTTAACAGTAACAGACATTTGAAGTTCAGTATGTAAACATATGTAGCGAAATATAAAGTAATTTATTAGAATTGCTATAGATTGCATACAATAGTTGGTATAATGTGTATTTAATAGGACTATTTAGTAGTATGTATGGACAATGTATGAATCACTGTTTTCTGCCTTTGCAAAAAGTCCTACAATGCGTCGCTCACTGTGTGCGTAACCGCACATGCGCAGTAGGAACTCGCAGAATGGGCTGATCCGGAGGGGAGAGCTCCGGAAGGCTGACAGCCTGTCTGAGCTCCAGGCTCTGGGGCAGCAGCCGAGGCGGCTGGGTGACAAACTGTCACCCAGCGCCTCCGCTGTTGCCCCGGAGCCGGGAGCACAGACAGGCTATGAGCCATCCGGAGCTCCCCGCTCTGGATCAGCCCGTGTATAAGGGCTTTGTAACTAGTTCCTACTGATTTTTTGAGATGTCTAAATTTTCTCAAAAACAAATGTGTCAAAACTATTTGCAAAGCAAAGTTACACAGATCAGTTTATATATATATATATATATATATATATATATATATATATATATATATATATATATATAAAAAAAGTCAACTTTCAATGTATTGACATTTCATGTGTTTTGCGGTATTATAATTCTTATTTTTGGTCATATATTTTTGGTTCATTGCAAAGCTTAACTACAAAAGATAAAAAAAAAAATAATTCTGAACATCTGCACCAAGTTTCTGTGAAGTAATATTTTATTATTTATTCAGTGAGAATGAAAATGTTTTTAGATTTCCTTTTTTCTCCTAGACACTGATATTTACTGTTAAAGAGACACCACAACGCCTAATAATAAACCCAATCTTACTTTAATCAGGGAGAACCAATTCTGTCTTTAAATGATAATGATATGGCAAGCATAGAAGCAGACATGATTGCTTTTCCTGTAACACTGCCCACCTCAGAGCAGCAAGACTGTCTGGATGGATCATAGAGAGGGACAATCTTCAGTGAGCATAAGGAAAAACCTGAAAAACCTGTCAAGGGGGGCAGGGTTTTTCTTATGCTCAGAGTAAGAAGATTGTCCCTTGCTGTGAGCTGTCTGGTCCCAGGACCAGATTCCACATCTGAGGGGAGGAGGCTTACACTAGGTAAAAGGGGCGGGAGGAGGATACTTTGTCATTCAATTACTCTTGAACTACTATTGAAATAACACTCTCCATGGTCCAAATACCATGAATATTAATTGGAGCTGCTTTTATTGTGAAACATTACTATTCCTTTGGCATCTATGACTCAAGCAAATAATAATGTCTGGACAAGACATCCAATTTATTAATTATTTATTTTTGAGAATCAATCAATGCAGAACTGGCTCATAGTGGTCACTAGGAGTTTCTGCCAAAGTTATGCTAAGTGGGTGGTTATAAATGGGAGGTGTAGTGCTCTTTATAGTAACAGATCTACAGGGACTTTGTACGTGTCTCTGTCTCAAAGAGTTCAAGCACAGATTTGCCCACTTATAACCCATTTTAATTCTATTTCCTTCCCACCTAGGTCTGGCCACTTTCATACCAGACCACACCCACTTCCTCACTGTTCTCTTGTCAAAGCCGCACCCAGCATTCTTCACTTCTCAGGTAGGTGTGTGTGTGGGAGGAGGAGTTTAAAGGCAAATGTTCTCAGGTTCCCAAACCTACCAGGTAAACCTAAGGATTTCCCATGCTTGAGAAAGGTAAGCAGGAAGTGGTACAATGTATTGAAGCTTATAGATATAAAACATGCTCATTTGTATTGGAGAGGAAGTTGCATCTTAGCATTACTGTTCTGCTTCCACAGCTCTTGACATGTCTATCACATTTTTTTCATAGCATGCATTACATTACTATACATTTTGGCCTTTCTTGCCCCTGATACTTTGTAATGTCACAGTTCATTAAAATGCAGACAAACTGGATAAACAGATAACGCCATTTTACTTGATTTATTTTCTTATGCATTTCATTGTAACTGGGCATCTCTAAAATTGGGACAGATGTTAATCAAGATAAAGAGGTGCAATTCTGGAGCAAGCCAATTGCATCATAGGGGACAAACATTTCCAAAATTCCCACTCATTTAAATGGGGCTTTTAACCACTTGAAAGCTAGAATTCAGCTCTCCACCATATTGCACCACATTAACGGGGTTGAAAGTTGCATTTAAAGCAATGGGGATTTTCACTATTATGGTCCAGTTGGTGTTCTCCAGAATTGATCCACTATACTTAGTGCACCCACCTCAGTTATCTGCTTGGAGATGTGGCACATATTATATATATATATGGGCGCCCTTTGAATGCCAGGGATGTGTGTGCAATGTGTTTCAGGAAGCACTGATATGCACACAGCTCTGGCACTCAAAAAGTTAATACATTTGTTGTAGAAACTGATCTTTGTAACTACTCAGACCTGTTAATCCAGATTACAATCGATCATCACATTCCTCAGCGGGACAAGCTACCTTTTGTACAGTAAAGCGAAGGAACAATGTCATTCTAAGCTTCTCCCATGCTGCAGTGTATCCAAGCTTTCTTAGCCTACCCTACGCAAGGTCAGCACTTGCTCCCTAGCTAGAGCAGATATAGTAACTGCCATTGCCACCTCCTAAGATTGTAAGTTCAAAGGCAATACTATGCCGGGGGCAAGACCTTGGGCATCCATTGTTTATATGCTGCTTGGGAAATAAACGTCTTTAAACTAAAACACAAGGATTAGCAGTTGGCATCAGTTCAAGAACATTATGAGTGTTCAGCTCCCCCCTTGCAGCTAGCAGCCAGATATATAGTCTGGATTTGTGTTATGTTATGCAATGACTCAAAGCCACTTCATAACAAACATGTATCTAGCTAGATCCTGGAGCTGCAACGCAAAATGCTTCCTGCTTTCAACCAATCACATTGACTGCCTCTGTGTGTCCTTGTATAACTCCTGTAGGCTTCATTCAGCCACATCTGACCTGATGGAGCTTTATGGATCCAGCTCTAAATGGACAACATTTTCCCATTTGCAAAGAAAAAATAGGTTTCCTATATACAAAAAAAAAAAATTGTATTTCAATTAATTATACAGTTTTACAATTTAGGATTGTTCTTATTAAAAAAAAAAAAATTATACAATGGCATAACTGTCTTGTGCTGTCTTATGTACAAAAGCAGATGATGCCCAATTTAATACATTTAGGGACATAGGCCATTTTTTTGGTGTCTGCAAAATATTATTTATTTATGTGAATGAATTACAAATTTGGCTATATAGAAATCAGGCTTCCTATCTATCGTTGGACTACAACTCCCATCATCATTTGCCAGCTATTAATAAATTAAATGCTATTCTAAGCATGGGGGGCAAACATTATGTAAACTTAAACTCCCCCTCCTGTTAGTCCAAGGGCCTTCATTACATCATTAGTGTCACACTGTTGAATGTTGCCAAATGACATCACATGGCTCAACCCATCACACATGGAAATAGGGAGACTTTGTTTTTGGGGAGATTAAGCTTTTACGGGGTTAACAATGTGTTGCGTACCCCACTGGTAATTAGAGGGTTCAAAAAGGCCTTGAGGACACGTTTTATGTAGGAAGGTTAAATCTGCTGTGGGTGTCTCTTTTGGGGAAGTAAACCTCCTAAACCTTCCTTATCCTCTACAGTGCATCCTATCTGACCAAGAATTGTTCCACTTTGCTTTTATACAGAAGGGTAGAGTTAATAAGGCCTCAGACTCTACAACAGCTCAGGGTTACTGCTTATTCTGATTTTGGCACAGCAGGACTCACAGTCATATGTCCCTTCACCAAACGTGTACATACTTTCAGAATCAGATACAGGCAGGGCCAGATTTCCCAACAGGCAGAGTAGGCACTTGCAAAGAGCTCCAAATTTTGAGGGGGCGCCTCAGCTGTGCTTGCCCCACCCACACTCACCCTTTTTGTCCAAAGTGCCCTTTTAACAAAAAAAAAAAGTTGCCTAGCCGCCCCCACTAACCCCCTGCCGCCCAGTCAGGTCTGTGCTTTCTTCAGGGCAGACCTGTAGATGCTGCGCTCCCTCGTCGGCTCTTTAGTATTACAGAGCGCTGGGAGATGACATCATCTACCAGCGCTCTGCATAAAAAGAAGACCATGAGGGAGCTCCAGCAGCTACAGGTTTGTGCCAAAGGAGGCACATACAGACCTCTCCTGCCGCTGGACCACCAGGGAAGAGGTAGGAAACGGACACTAGGGGGCAATGTGGATTATGGGGCAATATGGATCTGATGGGGGGCAAGATGGAGATGATGACAATGTAGAGATGATGGGGCAATGTATGTGGTGGTAAGTTGGAGCTGATGGCAATATGGAGCTGATGGGGGCAATGTGGAGCTGATGGGGGCAATGTGGAGCTGACAGAGGACAATGTAAGGGCAATATGGAGATGATGGGGGGCAATGTGGAGATTAGGAGCATTCTGAAGGTGTCCAGTGGAGATGGCCAATGGGGGGGGGGCACTTCAGATTTCTGTGCCTACAGGCTCCTGAGATGTAAATTCTTTTCTTTTTTTAAATACATATTTTGAATAAATAATTATGAGAAGTACCCTTTTTTTCATTTGAGCTGCTGCCCCCCAAAATGTCTGCACACGTCCCTGCTTCTGTTCCTTCTCCAAGCATGGTCGCGTTCCAGCCAGCTTACATGGAGAACTCCTTCATCATCGGAGGAGGTTGGAATGTGACCATGCTTGGGGAGGAACAGAAGAAGACTGACAGACTGTGGTACAGAGATGTAACCGCAGCTTGTCCAGAAGTAAGGCACAGGCTCATTTATAACAATGTAGATTTAGCCACAGCATGTTTTTTCAAAACAAAAATAACAAACGATTTAAGCCTTTCGCTAGATAAGGGTTAAAATAAGCCAAACTTGTATAGGGGTGATAGTTCCCCTTTTAGCTCAATGAATACGGCCCAATGGAATTTTTTTCTTACCTCACATTCCTGTACATCGTTTTCAGTGCCAGAGGATTTCTCAGTTGCATTCTTTTAACGCCATCTTTCCTCCTATCCTAATGCCTACTTTTTCCCCTACTCTTTTAAAACAGGCAGATGTCACTCTTATCCTCAAAAAGATCACCCATAGTTTCAACTGTTCTGGTATCCTTGGGCCATTTGTAAGCACATGGACTTTAGAGAGGTCTTCTATACTATGGACTTGAGACATTTCTAGCAACCAAGGGATTAAGCATGCAATGATTATCCCTACCCTTAAAAAGACCACCCAGAATACAATTTGTCTTGCCAAATACATTATGTCTCTTTCTTGCCTTTGACCTCCATATGTTTTAAGTGTGCTATTGTCTTCGGCCAATTTATTAACATTTGCAACTCCCACAACCTCATGGAGCTTCTGCCATGTGTCTTTTTTGCTACATTATTATTATTCTTTATTTATACAACACCAATTTATTCTGCATCGTTGTACAATAAGGATTAGACATACAGGGATATTAAATAGTACAAATCAAATGTGTAGAACAGGAGGATCAGAAGGCCCTGCTCGTGAGAACTTACAGTGTAGAGGAAGGAAGGCTGGACACAGAAGGAATAAGTGCTATTGGGTGTAAGTGCCTCCTGCCACATGAACTCTCAGTCAGTGGGTGGGAGAGAGAAGTGCTGTTGAGTGCAGTGGTCCAGGGAATGGGGTGAATCTTGGTGATAATGTTTATGGATGTAGTTTGATAGGCTTCCCTGAAGAGGTGAGTTTTCAGGGAGTGTCTGAAGATGTGAAGGCTGGAGGAGAGTCTGATTGGGCAGGGTAGGGAATTCCAGAGCTCGGGTGCAGCACGGGAGAAGTCCTGTAGGCGGGAGTGGGAGAATATAATAAGAGCTGTGGAGAGCAGAAGGTCATGTGCAAAGCGAAGATGGAGGGTGGGAGTGTATTTGGAAATGAGAGATGAAATATAGGGGGGTGCAGTGTTAGTGAAGGCTCTGTAAGTTAGCACCAGAATTTTCAATTTAATTCTGTATGCTAATGGGAGCCAGTGCAGGGATTGGCAGAGGGGATTGGTGTTGGAGACGCAATGAGTGAGGTAGATTAGTCTTGCCGCAGAGTTGAGTGAGCATAGGGCTGCCTGGCTGCTGACAGTCACACTGATGGGACACTATCACGGTGCCCGTGATTTGCTGCAGTTACTTGTCTGTCACCAGTAGTGGGCTTCTATTGGCTGTCTGCATATAGCCCGCCTCTTATTGACTATTTAAACCTGGATTGGGCACCCTTTGAGTGCCCTTTCGTGTTGTTTCTGACCTTCTTGCTATCACTATGCTAGTGATAGCTGGGCCTCTGTTCCAGTGTTCCTGAGTTCCTGATCTCATGTGTTCCTGAGTTCCTGATCTCTACTGTTCCAGTGTTTCCTGCATGCTGAAGTACTTCCAGTCCTGGTTCCGGCCTAGTCTCTGGTGTTGCAGTTCCTGCTGAACTTCTCTGCTGTTTTCTGACCTGACTGATCGTTGCTGGTTCCTGTCATCTCATCACCTGTCTTCAGTATCCTGGCGACCTTCTGCCTGGTCGCGTTGGTGACATTGCTACAATTCCGTGTTGGTCCCAGCGTGCGGACGCTGGTTTGCTCCCAAGCCTTGCGGCTATACTAACTCGCTTGTTACACCAGTGTGCGGTCACTGGTTTGCTCCAAAGCCTATCAGCTATACAAATCTGTGTTGGTCCCAGCGTGCGGACGCTGGTTTGCTCCTAAGCCTTGCGGCTATACTAACTCACTGGTTACACCAGTGTGCGGTCACTGGTTTGCTCCAAAGCCTTTCAGCTATACAAATCTGTGTTGGTCCCAGCGTGCGGACGCTGGTTTGCTCCTAAGCCTTGCGGCTATACAAACTCGCTTGTTACACCAGTGTGCGGTCACTGGTTTGCTCCAAAGCCTATCAGCTATACAAATCTGTGTTGGTCCCAGCGTGCGGACGCTGGTTTGCTCCTAAGCCTTGCGGCTATACAAACTCGCTTGTTACACCAGTGTGCGGTCACTGGTTTGCTCCAAAGCCTTTCAGCTATACAAATCTGTGTTGGTCCCAGCGTGCGGACGCTGGTTTGCTCCTAAGCCTTGCGGCTATACTACTCGCTTGTTACTCCAGTGTGCGGTCACTGGTTTGCTCGCTAAGCCTAACGGCTATACTATTCAGTGTTGTTTCCAGCGTGCGGACGCTGGTTTGCTCCAAAGCCTTGCTGCTTAACGATTCTGCTAATTTGCCAGTTCCATCTGACTGCTGCTATTATCTCTGGGCTGCCCTGCCCGGTATTGGTAAGGCCGGTAGAACCTTTTACCACATTCCATCTGAGGTTGCCTTACCCGGTATTGGCAGGGCCGGTAGAGCCTACATTGTGTATCTATTGAGGCTGCCTTGCCCGGTAATTTGGTAAGGCCGGTAAAACCGTTATGCTATTCCATCTGCAGGTTGCCTTACCCGGTATTGGCAAGGCCGGTAGAGCCTAAAGACTGTCCTGTCCGGTATATTGACAGGACCGGTAGAGTCTGCCTTCTGTCTGTGCTATATTCTGTATATATATATATGTATGTTATTGCCATCCTAAGTTATCATTTATTATTTCAATAAAATTGATTTTTTTTTACCTATAACTTGTGTCTGAGAGTCATAATAAACCGTGACAGACACCCTGCAACACAGAACTGGCGCAAGTGGACAAAATAAACATGCTATGGGACGGCAAATTGCCGCCCCTGTCAAAGTGCCGCCTGGGACCATGGACCCACTGGGACCCATGTAAGGGCCGCCCCTGTATTCGAACAAATACCTAATATTTTTTTATATTTTGCACAGGAACAAATATTACTCGCTCTTGCAGTGGCAATAACTGGAACTAATGCTGGCTGCCTACCTATGCTTAGCCTAATGCTACCTTCCTGCCTACACAACAACTGGACACTCTCTAATCTCTCCTTCTCTCTCTGAGCTCCAACAACGCAATGAGGAAATGCAGGCTGTCTGTCTGTGTCATTAGTCCAACCCCCATCATGAAACGAAGAAGGCTATTCGAATACAGACAAAAGAGGGAAGTAGTGCATGAAACGGAGAATGGAATTGGACTAGAGACATGGAGGGAAAATTATGGAGGGAAAGTAATTGAGCGCGCACAGGAAGTACAAAAAAAGTCCTGGTCAAAAGTAGTCAAAATTTTCGGAAATGTGTAGAATGCCGAAACTTCAGAAAGTTTTGACGAATTTCGGTCCTGGGCTGTTCGGAGTCGGATCATTTTTTTCTGAATGACCCTTGAGTTTCGGATTGGCCGAATGTCTCCGAATGACCCCATTTTCGACAAAATCCGAATGTCTCTGAATGAATTCGCACAAGTCTACAGTCAGAAACCTGAGACAGGAAGGGGAGAGGTCTGGGGAAGAAAGATAGATTTGAGTGTCATCAGCATAGAGATGATGGTGAAACCCAAACAAATTTATTACTTTTCTAAGGGATGCAGTGTAAATTGAGAAGAGCAAGTGGCCCGGGACTGAGCCCTGAGGCACTTCGAAAGACAGTGGGATGGGTGGGGAAGCGGAGCCAGAGTGGGACACACTGAAGGAGCGGTTGCAGAGATATGATGAAAACCAAGAGAGGGCAGTTTCACAGAGACCTAGGGAGTGGAGGGCTTTGAGGAAGAGTGGGTGATCTACTGTGTCAAAGGCAGCTGACAGGTCCAGGAGAACGAGTAGGGAGCAGTGGCCTTTTGACTTTGCGGAGAGCAAGCCGTTGGCCACTTTAATGAGGGCAGTCTCGGTGGAGTGATGAGGACGGAATTCCGATTGCAAGGGATCTAGCAGGGAATGGGAGCAGAGGAATTTAGTGAGCTGGTTATATGCGAGATGTTCAAGGAGCTTGGAGGCAAATGGGAGTAGAGAAATGGGTGGGTAGTTTGACAGTGAGTTTGGGTCCAGGGAGGGTTTCTTTAGAATGGGTGTGATTAGTGCATGTTTGAAGGAAAATGGGAAGGTGCTGGCTGACAGAGAGAGGTTGAATAAGTGAGTAAGGGGTGGCATTAGTAGAGGTGAAAGTTCTTGAGTGAGTTCAGATGGGATTGGGTCAAGAGGGCATGTGGTTAGGTTTGAGCAAGTGAGAAGAACGGAAACTTCATCCTCGGTGATGGGTGAGAAGGAGCTTAGTGTGTTTGTGTGGGAGGTGGCAGGGTAAGCTGGATGGGTGGAAGTGATAAGATTTCATGTCTGATGGAATCGATCTTGTCCTTGAAATGGGTGGTTAGATCTTGGACGGAGAAGTTAGTGGAAGGTGTTTGCATTGGTGGGCGTAGAAGTGATTTGAAGGTTGAGAAAAGGCGTTTTAGGCATTTGGAACGAAGAATTAATTTGTAGTGTATGAAGTCAGATGTGGAGCGCAATTTCCTCCAGTGCCTTTCGGCAGTGTGTGAGCACCTTTGGATTTGCGTTTGTCTTGTGTGCCAGGGTTGTAGTGGGGTTGTGCGGGGGTGACATAGAGTTGCAAGTGCAGCTGTGCCAAAGGCTGTTGTGAGAGTGCTGTTGTAGAGATCAGCAGTTTGTTCTAGGCAAGCAAGTGTGAGGATGGGGTTGAGAAGAGGTTGCAGGGAAGTGGAAAATTGTTGCAGATCAAGAGCATTCAAATTTCTCCACATGCTCTTGATCCTGTGTGTGTGTGGGGATTTGAGTGGTATGATGAGGTTTCCGGTGAAGAGGTGGTTGTCAGAGAGAGGATAGGGAGCATTAGAAAAGTTGTGGGAAAGCAGGTCCATTGTGATAGGCCAAAGGAGGTTTTTAAGGAAAGGAGTTTAATTATAAGATACGTTTCCATAAATGAAGAAGCTAACACTTTATGTGTTGAAAAACTCAAAGATAATGTTTCGGTGTGTATCCCATATCTCTCAGTCACATTCAGTTTGTTTCCTCATTTGTTCTCATATATGTTCTTGACATTCCTGGAAGATTCTGCTCTAAAATGAAAGAAGTCACTCCAGTGAGCAAAAGCCTTCCAGTTCCTATGTTGTTCTATGGAGCCTTCTGACCAAGATGAAGAGACCTTTGTGTAGGAGTAATTCATTGTTACACCTGCAGCTGTTAGGAATAGTGTTGAGCGAGCACCCCGATGCTCGGGTGCTCTGACCGAGCACCGCCGGAGGCTCGAGTGCTCGGCCGAGCACCCGAGCCCCATTGAATTCAATGGGGCGACACGAGCATTACACCAGGCACCCCCTGCTCTGATGAGGGGAGGGTGCCTGGTCAATGCCCCCCTTCATCTCCACAATGCCCCTCTTCCACAATGTCCCCCTTCCACAATGTCCCCCTTCATCTCCGCAATGTCCCCCTTCATCTCCGCAATGCTCCCTTCATCTCCGCAATGTCCCCCTTCATCTCCGCAATGCCCCCTTCATCTCCGCAATGTCCCCCTTCCACAATGTCCCCCTTCATCTCCGCAATGCCCCCCTTCCACAATGTCTACCCTTCCACAATGTCCCCCTTCCACAATGTCCCCCTTCATCTCCGCAATGCCCCCTTCATCTCCGCAATGCCCCCCTTCCACAATGTCCCCCTTCCACAATGTCCCCCTTCATCTCCAAAATGTCCCCCTTCATCTCCAAAATGTCCCCCTTCATCTCCAAAATGTCCCCCTTCATCTCCACAATGCCCCCTACCTCCAGTCCCTGGTGGTCCAGCGGAGCGTCTGTAAGATCTGTGCCTCCTTCCGGCACAGATCCCTGCCACCCGAACATGTCGGGCGAGCACATGGCGGTACTCGACGAGTACCGCCATGTGCCGAGCAGAGCGATGCTCGAGCCGATCCGAGCATCGGCCGAGCATGCTCGCTCAACACTAGTTAGGAACTATAAATCCTATCATTTGGGGAAGATGTCGCCCACAACAGCTGGAGGTACAACAATTGACAACCTCTGTCTTAGTGCATATGCTCCTTAGAATTAGAAATGTAGAGTATCTGGAATGACATCTCTAACTTTTCTCCCACCTTATTGCCAGTGGCGTAACAATAGGGGTCGCACCTGCGACCGGGCCCGTCAATCCAGGGGCCCAGCCACCCCCTGTGACCCCCTCGCCCGCAGCAGTCGCTTAGTTGATCTCCCACTCGGCGCGCCGTTCTAGTAATACAGAGCATTACTAGAGCGACACGCGGGAGCTTCAGTTCTAGAGATCTGTGCTGAAGGAGGTACGGATCTGTCAAGCCACGCCGCTAGACTAGGGGTAATGTGGAGATGAAGAGGCAATGTGGAGTTGGGGGCATTGTGGAGATGAAGGGGGCATTGTGGAAAGGGTAATGTGGAGATGAAGGGGCATTGTGAAAGGGGAAATGTGGAGATGAAGGGGGCATTGTGGAAGGGGCATTGTGGAGATGAAGGGGCATTGTGGAAGGGGCAATGTGGAGATGAAGGGAGCATTGTGGAAGGGGCAATGTAGAGATGAAGGGGGCATTGTGGAAGGGGCAATGTGTAGATGAAGGGACATTGTGGAAGGGGCAATGTGGAGATTGGGGGGCATTGTGGAGATGAAGGGGCAATTTGGAGATTGGGGGCAATGTGGAGGGGGCCAGTGTGGTTGAGGGGGCCAATGTGGTTGAGGAGGCCCCATGGCAATTCTTGCACCAGGGCCCGGTGGCTTCGAGTTACGCCTCTGCTTATTGCATACCCCCCAAATGTTTATAAGGTGGCATCCTCATGATTCTTTCCTCATCTGTCCCAACGCTCCTTTTTTGTGTCTTGTACTAACATTAAAACATGGTTAGGAGATGACTAAATCTGTTGAGCTCCATCAGGGCTCAGATCTGGAACCCTCCTATTTTTCAATATATAGACAGTTCAAGTAACCATATCACCAAAAAACAAGTATAGTGATTTGAATGAGCTTTCAAAATCACCTATATGTTGTATTAACCATCTGTTCTAAGGAAAAGTAGTTTTTGTGCTAGTTAGATGGATAGATTATGCTAATTAATACAAGACATGCAGGCACTTTCAACTACCAGGTTTAGTATAGTATAGTATAGTATAGTATAGGGATAGTAACACTTAAATTTTAGTCATCTCCATTTTGTAGCCCTTAAAAAAGAAATAAAATGACCCTAGCGGCATCTCTCGAACCTTTATGGTTTGAGAGATAACCGCTTTCAAAGTTCCCCCTCCCCTGATGTCAGCGCTCTAGCTGACTGCAGAAGAATCTGGCCCTGGGAGCGTCGGAGGCGCTGCAGCAGAGCCAAGATCACGTTAATGAAAAGGAAATCCTTTATATACACACCACACAGTGAGATCTCTTAAAAAGGGGGACACCAGGATGGGAAAGAGGGACAGAGGGATATGAATCTCACAGAGGGACTGTCCCTTCTAAAGAGGGACGCTAGGGAGTTATGTTGATGGAGCTGGACAAGACAGTTGCTAGCAGGACCCCTCGACCTCAAACTCTGCTCTAAGTCCATGATAATGACCCCCTAATCCTTAACCTTTGAGTGCAACAATGCGTTTTGTACCCCTCTGGCATTCAAAGGGTTAAAAGGCTACCTAGGCTCATGTATATGGTCTGCCTCAGTATGAAAAACTGCCAGTAGCTGTCATGTCCTCCTTTATGGACATGACATCTAAGACTAAGACTAACTAAAGTGGTATTCTCTTTCACAAAGGCACACAAGCAAAATTCATAGGGGTATTAGGATTTTCTTTTTATGATAAGGTAAGATGCGGGATATTATCAGGAGTTAATAATCATTTAATGCTGTGGTGCAAAATATTACTGACTGAGTATGATTTCTAATGGAAAAAAACAATCACAGCCGCAGGATAAGGCTTAATGCGTGTATATCTGCATCTGTGATACTAACAGGTGGAGCAACGCGGCTCTTCCCCCCAGTGAAGTGTGTCGAGTGGTGCTCAGGCTCTGTGGGAAAGGACACGCTCTGGCGTATTACATTAGTGTGTCAAGGATAGGGAGTCTGATGGAGACTACAATTTCCATCATCCCCAACCAGTCAAAGGGAGACATAGTCCCCCAAGAGCCAAAGGTTGCCTATTCCCACAAAGGACATTCAAAATGTTTTAAAATTGCTTATCCACAGTTAATGCATACCCTTTAAAGGGATAGTATTGTCAGAAATTAATAACACCAAATCTTGTAGCTATTAAAAAACTAATCTAAATGCCATCATTCCCCTTACTTCACTGGAATGGTCTACAAAGTGTGCTTGGTTGCAAGCACACTTTGTAGACCATTCCAGTGAAGTAACTCTTTTTTAGGTCTTTGAATCTCAGCTCTGCTGAAGAGCTTCCGAGTGTCCTGGAACTGGATTCCCCTGCTGTCAGCTAGACGCTGACGTCAGGGAAAGGGGAGAGAGGGGGAATCTTTTTCTGCGGTTATCTCTCAAACTTTTATGGAGTTAAATAGGGCTTTTAACCTCTTGAATGCCAGAGGTCTCCTTATGGTGCAGTTGGTTTGCTCCAGAATTACTCCACTTTCCCTCAGTACATCTTGTCTATTGTAGGGTCAAATTTAGACCTCGGGCAGCCCCTTTATACTCCTAATTCTGCTCATGGCCACACTTGGGGCCTTATTCATTAACTCTTTCAGTGCCAGAGAGGTATGCAATGCATTACACTGGCATTCATCGGGTTAAGTGAAAGAAGTGCAATTCTGGAGCAATCCAAATGAAAATATATTTTCCACTGATTTAAATGGGGCTTTGAATGCTAGAGGATGCCAATGTATTGCCTTGTAATCTGTTGAAAATCTCTTAAGCATTTAAGGTGTTAAAAGGAATTGTCCTAATCCCTCTATGGTGCAGTTGGTTTGCTCCAGAGTAGCCTCTCGTTAGCTGTATGAATAAGCTCATCCTGCACTGAGCAGATTCCTGTCCTCCGGTTTCCTCTTTTCCTTTGTTCCTTGTGGTGGAGATGGTTCGCACCACAGTTGCAGTACTTTTTCTTAGTACACCACCCTCCATGAGGTTAATTGAATAAGATAAAATGAAATGCGTCTGGAGCAAACAAAACTGCATCATAGGGGACAAATAAACATTGCTCTAAACCATACCTACCAACATTTCAAATGGGCAAAGAGGGACACTTCTGTTTTAGATGGTGTTTCTGGTGGTGTGGCTGGTGGGTGGGGCATTACTCAGAATTTTAGGTTGTTTCTTGACCTATTGGTTTTGATTTAGAGCAAGACCAAAGTGTTTTATTTACACAGACTAATTTATAAACACATATACTGAACACATTAATGTGAGTTTTGTTGCTGTGGAGCAATTTGATACACTTATATACACACAGTCTGATCTCCTAAAAAGAGGGACATCAGGGTAGAAAAGAGGGACAGAGGGATTTGGGTCTCAAAGAGGGACTGTCCCTCCTAAAGAGGGACACTTGGGAGGTATGCTCTAAACAGGCCTGTAACCTGAATGGTCTCCAAGCCACTGATTTGCAATTGGAGACTGATCTATCATTCAAGAGTTAACAGTCACATGTAAAGTACTGGCAATTTAAATTTAATGTATATTAATCAGAAAACAAATCTGTTTCTGGTTCGCTGTCTGCTCCTCCCTGGGGTAGCAGTGGTAGGGAGGCTGATTGCCCCCACAAGCAGTGAAATGCCACAGGACAGCAAGCAGAGGTTTTCACGGAAGTAGTCAGGGGGGCAGAGACCCCAACCACTCCTGTCAAAATTGCTGCAGCAAAACTCACAAGCACTACACAAAACATCTATTTATTATAAGGCAAATAACATGTTAACTCTGACATCACAGTTCTCATGTATTGCAATCAAAAGTATCAATATGCTGGGCTATAGTTTGGAGAGCTGTAATACTGTGACCCCTCTGTTTCCTGGTAATATAATATCCAACATGATGATAATTATTTGATGAAAGTAACTCAAAGGGAGGTCATGGAATTAACTTCTCTTAACTCTAACCAGCACTTCCATAGCTCTATGATCTCTTCAGTGAGTATTGCAACTTTGGCTTTAAAGGAGCAGTAAACATTTTTTTATGAAAAAATATATATTGTAGGGATTTTCCTATTGAGTAAAATAAGGGTACTCCCACTGCTGAGAGTTTTATATTTCCAGAGTTATTACAGTTTAAACCCATGTTTTTTTAAATTAGCAGTGCCCTCCACTGGTCAAATTCTTATTCGATTTCCTGTTAGATTCTAATGGAGAGGAAAGTCAGAGACATACAGTTCTCCATAAAATGTGATGGAAACTGCCTGTCACTACCTGTCAGTTAGAACTATCAGGAAGTAAACACAGTAAATTTACTTCCTGTCAGAACTATCAGGAAGTAAACACAGTAAATTCACTTCCTGATTATTTGAACTGCTATAAATTTTGAATAAAACATCTGACATCGGTGGGAGTGACCTTGTTTTATTCAACAGGAAATGATCTACAAAATATGTGTTTTCATAAAAAAGTTTACTGCTCCTTTAACCAAGTTTTTTGCATTATAATTTCTACCTTTTTCAGCCAAGCATTATCTTTTCATTGATCCAGAGTACTCTGTGCACGTGTACGTTCTTTTTCTCTAACATTTTTCTATCATGTAATGTCTTACTCAATTGACCACACTTTCAATGCACTGCCAAACTTTTTTATGTTCAGTACAGGCTTGTTTGATTGGGTGCACTTCACAAGCAGGTTTAAACTTCACCTCTGCGATTTAACCATTTAAGGACAAGGGAGGACCCCAATGTGTTGCACACCACAGTGGTCCTTAACCCTTTGAGTGCCAAGTTGGTGTACCTTTTGCTTTGCGATGCTTTAAAGCGGAACTTTCACCTTCATAATATTGTTCCCCCAATCCTTTCATATAGGGTTGCCACCCAGCCGGTATTTTACCGGCAGGCCGGTAAAAAATTGGCTTCTGTCCAATGTTAAGTCTATGGAGGGAATGCCATGGCCGGTATTTTTATGAAGAAAAGGTGGCAACCCTACTTTCATAATGTAGCAATATATAACGCCATACGGTTACTATGATGAAAAAAGTCTGCGTTATTAAAGAAAGAAAACTTCTTCTGCAGTTGTCCACTGTACAGAGCTTACAAGAGAAGCTCTGTGCGCCTGCACCTTCAGCAACTTCCGTTACCTTAAAGGGATATTAAACCCCCCCAAAAAACTGTTCGCGAATTGATAGGAATAATAAAAAAAACATGTAATGCCCTTATTCTCACCTCTCAAACTGTTATGGTTTGAGAGATGTAAGAAAATAAAGACCTCCGCTCCCTTCCCTTTCTGCCTAACGAGCTGTAAAGCTGTCAGAAGCAGAATCCGGTCGACCGACTTTAGGCGGCTCTTCAGGAGTGCTGACATCGGGATATCTAACTATAATTACTTCATCAGTATGGTCTACAACGTGTGCTTGCAAGCCAGGTACACGTTGTAGACCATACCGATTAAGTAATTATAGTTAGATATCCCGATGCCAGCGCTCCTGAAGAGCCGCCTAAAGTCAGTCAACCGGATTCTACTTCTGACAGCTTTACAGCTCATCAGGCAGAAAGGGGAGGGAACGGAGGTCTTTATTTTATTATATCTCTCAAACCATAATGGTTTGAGAAATGGGAATAAGGGCATTACGTGTTTTTTTTTTTATTATTATTCCTATCAATTCTCCAACAGTTTTTTGGGGGGTTTACTAACCCTTTAAGGTAACCAATGTCACCACCAATCCGGACAGAGCATGGGACAGACAGCGCAGAGTCAGAAGTACCTATCCTTTGAGATGTCTGTGCTTTTGTCTGCTGGATGCTGCAAAAGAAGATGCTTTACATATCAACACAGATTTTCTTCATCATAATAACTGTATGGCTTTACCTATCTCTACATAAGGAAAGGATTGGGGGTCAATATTAACAAGGTTATAGTTTCACTTTAAACACTCCATTGGTGGACCTCAAAGGTTTCTAGAGTTAACAATGAACTCACTCGAAATAGCACTATAGCTTTGCCACTGCACTGCAATTATATAATATATATATCTTACAGTAATAAGAAACCATCACAGGTCTTTTCCAGGTGAACAAAAGGTGCTGGTTTATTCCATCGATGGTTCACCTGGTAAAGACCTGTGATGTTTCCTTATTACTGTAAGATATTACATCGCTTTTGGAAAACTGCACCCAGGCATAACTGAACTATACAGAGAGTGCAAATCATGTGACATTTATATATATATATATATATATATATATATATATACACATATATATATATATATACATATATATACACACACACATTGTATATGTAGGTGTATATGTGTATATATATATATATATATATATATATATATATATATATATATATATATATATATATATATATCTACGCACACACACACGGCAAAAGTGAATACATGATAGCACTCTCTAAAACAAGAATAAAGTAAAAAAGAAAAAGTAGTCTACTGTATAGAATATTAATTCTGTTAAAAGGTCCACCAGAGTCGAAACACTGGCAGTGCATCCAGTATAAACTGAACTGTAATCCATGTGTGCTGTCTCCTGACACCAGGGGAGGACTGGTAACTTGTAGCCTAGGAGGCAAATACATTATAGTGGCCCATTTGTACTATCGTTCCAGCCCACCCCCTTTTGTTAATATTAAAATTGGCCTTAATGTTGTGAAGGAAGGCAAGCAATACCACAGAGCTTACAATGAAAATGGAACAACACAAGTGATAACACAGAGCTAACAGTTGAAATGGAGCTACACTAGTGATCCTACAGAGCTTACAATTTAAGTAAAGCTACGCTACTGATACCATAGAGCTTACAAGGAAAATGGGTTATGCTACTAGTTTAGCTCCATTTGGATTGTATCTCTGTGGTATAATTTGTGTAGATACATTTTATTTATAAGCTCTGTAGTATCATTAGTGTAGCTCCATTAAAAGCAGCAAGTGTGAGACTGAGTGAGTCAGTGGCCCACTGGTGCAGACATATGACTGGCCCAGGGGGCAATTGCCTCCCTGCCCCCCAGGCCAGCCCTCCCCTGCCTGACACAGTAGGTGGGGATGTATATACACACATATATATTTACCCTTGGATACTATTGACATCTCTAATGGGAAGAACCTGCATCCCTGGCTTCCAATGGTTTACATTAGTGTTGAGCGAGCATGCTCGGCCGATGCTCGGATCGGCTCGAGCATCGCTCTGCTCGGCACATGGCGGTACTCGTACGAGTACCGCCATGTGCTCGCCCGCCATGTTCGGGTGGCAGGGATCTGTGCCGAAGGAGGCACAGATCTTACAGACGCTCCGCTGGACCACCAGGGACTGGAGGTAGGGGACATGTGGAGATGGAAGGGGGCATTGTGGAGATGAAGGGGGCATTGTGGAGATGAAGGGGGACATTGTGGAAGGGGGACATTGTGGAAGAGGGGCATTGTTGAGATGAAGGGGGGCATTGTGGAGATGAAGGGGGACATTGTGGAGATGAAGGGGGACATTGTGGAGATGAAGGGGGACATTGTGGAAGGGGGACATTGTGGAAGAGGGGCATTGTTGAGATGAAGGGGGGCATTGTGGAGATGAAGGGGGACATTGTGGAGATGAAGGGGGACATTGTGGAAGGGGGACATTGTGGAAGAGGGGCATTGTGGAGATGAAGGGGGGCATTGACCAGGCACCCTCCCCTCATCAGAGCAGGGGGTGCCTGGTGTAATGCTCGAGTCCTCCCATTGAATTCAATGGGGCTCGGGTGCTCGGCCGAGCACTCGAGCCTCCGGGGGTGCTCGGTAAGAGCACCCGAACACCCGAGCATCGGGGTGCTCGCTCAACACTAGTTTACATGTATGCACTGTCACTCGGTGGTACTAAGTATTAGGTTCAGAGAGCATGGATCTGGGTTCATTTAAAGAGGAAATAACACATTCTAATTACAAGCACCTCTTACTTTACTTAGGTCAGAAAATCCCAATGGCCCCTATGATTTTTTTCCCCAAGAAACAACATCTTCAATCAGCCCTGTATGACATGTCTATGGAGATGGACATTGATAGTTGCTAGCAGCAAAGGACCTAAAACTCACAATGCATCTTTATTTACTATGCAACTATGTAACCCTCTGGTCCTTAAATGGTTAAGTTTACTCATGCACTCTGCCTGCTTCAGTCTGAAAAAAAAACAGGCATATCGCCTCCATGGACATGACATCTGGGCCTGACTGAAATTGTAATTCCTTTAAGAAAGGTATAAACCTAAAACGCATAGGGGCCATTGTAATTTCCAGTCACATAGGTCTTGAGACGCAGCCAACAATTGTAAAGGGTCTTGTATGGACCTTCTATTGCCTCTTTAACCCTCTGATTGCCAGAGGGGCACACAACGCATTGCAAAGCAATGCGTTGTGTACTCCTCTGGCATTCAAAGGGTTAAGCACCACTCAAAGTCTTTACGTTGCCAACCTTCTTAGGAGGCTGAGCTGTAATAGTGTCCCACCAGTTATTCACCCAGAAATCATTTTTCTTCAGGGAACTGTTTATGAGGATGGAGTCCTAGGACCTGGATGTTTGGGGAATATTTTTCTGGTAATGAAGTGACACGGATGTCATTGTGAAGGCTGCATTCCTAGGACTAGGCCCGATCCGTTATGTCTGCCTCCTACTTGTCCACTGGTGAGGAGGAGAGTGTGTTTCCACCATGTAGATATTATGTTACCCAGTCATAAACATGTCAGACACCGCAAACTGTGCTTGGGCTGACTAAATAAAAGAGACCGGAGCCTAAACAGCAGCCCCCTCATAACCTGGGACCAAATTGAATAAGAGGTGCAGTTTTGGAGCAAACCAACTGCACTACAGGGGAGTAATGAAAAATCCCAAATATTTAACTGGGACTTTTAAACCCTTGAATGCTAGAGAGGTCTAAAAACGTACAGGGGGATTTTTATTTGTCCCTTATTGTGCAGTTGGTTTGCTTCATAACTGCATTGTTTAACCTTTTTAAATACAGTCCTGTGTATCAATAATAATCACAATTGATATACAGCAACAGTGCCCAGCCACAAAACACCATTATTGATCTTTAAAGGGTTAATAATGTCCATATTTAAGTTGAATCAGTATTGTAGATGTTAAAAAAATAAAGTATCTGGAGAAAGTCCCTGATGTCGGCTGTAAATCTGACAGAAGGAGATCCGTGTCGGCTGACTTGAGGAGGCTCTTCAGCAGAGCCGAAATAGCGATATTTAAAAAGAACTTCTTCATTGGAACGGTCTACAAAGTGTGCTGGCAAACCAGGCACACTTTGTAGACCGTTCCAATGAAGTAATTATTTTTAAATTTCGCTATTTCGGCTCTGCTGCAGAGCCGCCGGCTGGTCCCAGGAGAGCGCTGACGTCAGGAGAAGGGGAGCGAGGGGGAAACTTTAGCAGCGAATATCTCTCAGACCATTAAGGTTTGAGAGATGGGACTTTCTCCAGATAACTTACTAACCCTTTAACTCCTTGGGTGCAAGAGACATCTCTATCGCATTGTGAAGCACCCAAGAGGGTTATTCTGTTCCTGCATCACCTGCACCCCATATGTCCTCATCTTGTAGACCGCTAAGGTACAGAACACATAACGCTACAACTTGGAGAAATAAAACAAAATGAGGCTTATGTACTAAGAACTGGAGCAATGCTGGAACAAACTAAGTCTAAATGGGGCTTTTAACCCTTTGAGTGCCAGAGGGGTATGCAATGCGTTGCTTACCCCTTTGGCACTCAAGGGGTTAACCCACTGAATTCTAGAGATGTCGTCAACTCTTTGCTTCGAAATGCGTTGTAGGACTCTCAAATTCAAGTGATTAAAAGCAAATTTACATGAAGGTGAATTTTTATTTCTGCAGTGGTTCATCCCAGGATTGCTCTCGTTCATCTTAGGGCCATATGTTCAAAGAAGTAGTGTAATAACTTTTGTTGTTTGTAACAACTTTTCAAAGTACAGTGTCGTTGGGATCATTAATATTTTCAGAGAGTGTCTGTTGTGATTGGAAATATGTCGTTTGTCCTGACTGAAATTGTCGTATGTAACGACAAAAAAATGTCTTAACTAAACACAAAAAAATACCTTAACTAAAGACAAAAAATGTCTTAACTAACGACAAAAATTATCACATTCAGAACTTCACATTCCCTCCACTTTTTTCTTAACGTACAAATTTTGTCTTTTGCAAGACTTTTTTTGTCGTTAGTTATGACAAATTTTATTTTCTTCTATACGACACTGGAGACTAGTTTGGCCACGCCCTAGCCACTCCCCTTTGCCCATCAATTCTGGAGTTGTGTTGTAAACAACGGACAGTACTAGTTTTATGTTGTATACTGTATAGAAAATATGTTGTTAATGCATACAATTACTTATTTTTGGGGCTCATACAACATTTTTTTTTGTCATTATCTCTTTGAACATATGGCCCTTAGAGTATTTACATATAACTGAAGAGGTACAATTCTGGAGTAGACAAACTACACCACAGGGGTGGACAATTCTGATTGGAAATTTAACCCCTGAATGTAAAACTTCTCTAAAATTAAAGGGGTTGAAAACCTCATTAAAAGGGACAGTATATGGTCAATACAAGAACCGGTTAACCCACTGTCAGCACCCTCAGAGCTATGGGAATTCATATCTCACCCTTTATCACCCAGTTTGCTATATAGATGATATCTGTGCTGCACATCATTAAGTGTCATGGCAGCTTTTTCCTGTGTACGCAAACCACGCAGATGGTGAATCTGCCAACATGGGGCATCTATGGAGACAGGAATAGTTCCCATGAGCACAGATTAAGGCGCTGACGTCACACAGCTGTGTAAATATCAGTGATCTGCACAGCAAACTGGGAGACAAGTGAGTTATGAGCTATGGGAACTCAGATCACTGGTTGTGGGCGAGAAGGGTATTGTATTAACTTTAGTCTGCCCCTTTAAATCAATGTGAATTTGAAGACTTTTTATTTGTCCTGTATGTCGTAGCTGTATGATCCAGAATTGCACAGCCTTGGTGCCTTTCTGAAACATCCCCAATAGTCCATTAATAAAAGCCAACAGATTTATTTGAGAAATGTTGTCAGCATAAAGGGCTCCCAGTGTAAAATGTGGGGTTGTTGCAATCGAGAGTCAACCCCCTCCAACTTGATTCAGAATATTAATGACAAGAGATATTAAATGGGCCTTTAATACGCACTGCTTGATACATAATCCTCAAGGTCTTAAGAGCAGAAATAAATCACATTTCAGCATTGTTTTTTCTGTACATTATGAATTTCCCATGATACTGCGTAGGATTTCATTTCTAAGACTTTAGGACTCCATTTAATATCCAGATTATTTATTGCCCCTTGGATGAATGCTGCTTTTAATTTCACAGAAAAAAAAATTATTTTACCCTAGCCAGACCACACAGAATTCATTGTTTGATGTCCCATGGAACCCCTCTCTCTGTTGGAGGCGCCTGCAAAATCCAGGAAAGCCGCTAAACTCAAAGGCATCTGTGTCCAACTTCCTTCCTTCGCGCAGTGAAGGCCTTTAATGGTTCATTCCTATCCGCCTGGACTGACTGCATCAACAGTAAATATAATAAGTGACATGGATAAAATGTGCTACACAAAACACTACCCATGATTCCATGACTCGGTTGTGTCCTTCACATTTTTTCTTTCATGGATTGGTCGTTCCAAAACATTTTGCTGTTGTGGACACCTTTAGCTTAACATGATATGTCAGTGGAGCCCTATCAATCAAGTGCTTTAACCCTTGTTGCCAGAGAGATCTCCTATTCATTGTTTTGCGCAATTAGGGTTGTCAGATCATCTCTTTCAAACCAAACATTAATTGAAAATGCATGCTGAAGCTGTAGATAATACTACTGGGCTGTAGTGTTGCCATGAAGAAGGCATTTGTTATATGTTAGTTTTAAAGTGATAATAGCACTTAATACGTATTAAATATATATATATATATATACACACACACACCAAAGGTACTTGTACTGCTGAGAGAGGTTTATTCAAATGTTATTGCAGATCATTTTTTTTAGGTGCAGTATCACAGTGGTCTGAAATTGTTCAGTGGCGCTGTTGCTGCACCATCCTATGGACAGCCTTGGTCAGTTGACCACAAGCTTCCATAAGATGGTGTAGCAACAGCGCCACTGTAAAATTTCAGGCCATTGTGATACTGCACCTAAACAAATTCAAGTTTGAGCTGCAGTAGCTTTTGAATATAACTCATCTAAGCAGTGGGGTACCCGTATTATACTCATATACTGTTATTATATATATATATATATATATATATATATATATATATATATATATATATATATTTACATTTAAGGAGCTAGTATCCTGTAATATGAATAAAATATATTTTGTATGATTTACACTGCTACGTAAAACAAGAGCACTCCAACTGCTCAGAGACATTTTGTTCAAAAGTTACTGCAGCTGAAAGCTTCAATGTTTTGGTGCGGTAGTGCCATGGCATGACAATTTACAATAGGACTGCTGCTACAGCAACCTGTAGTGTGTCTGACTGTTTCTACAGCAACCTGCGGAGTGTGACTGTTGCTCTAGCAGTCTGTGGAGTGTTACTGGTACAACAGCTGTCCATAGGCTGTTGTAGCAACAGTGCTGCCAAGTCATTTCAAGGCATGGATAATATGTAACCAAAAATCGCATGTTTTCGGCTGCAATAACATCTGAAAAAAGCCCATCTCTCAGAAGTGGTAGCACCTTTGTTTTACTCAGCAAAATAAACCCTGCAATACATATTTTTCCACATTAACCCCTTAAGAACCAGAGGAATGTTCTATCCCTTTAAAGGACAAATGTGCGTGCAATGTGCTTGAAACCGTTTTAGTATTCAAGGAGTTAACAGAGTACTAATATCAAACAACACTAAACTATTATATTACAGTTTATTTGGCACCAGTTACTTAACCCCTTAACAACCCTTGATGGTCATGACACGTCATGGGTTGTTTCGCATTAAGAACCCATGACGGTCTGGGCTCCCCCACACAGCAGCACACCGCCGGAACCAGTTGCAAAAAAAAGAAGGTGTGTGGTCTTTTAGTGCCGGCTGCGCTGTCGGTCCATAGGGGGTTAACCCTTAGAGTGCCAGAGGGGTACACATTGAAAGGCAATGCGTTGCATACCCCTCTGGCACTCAAAAGGTTAATATCCGTTTTATTTAGTTGTGTTTTTTTCTTATATGCATTGTGTTGTGTATCCCTCTGGCACTCAAAGGGTTAACACCCAGAATGGCAGAAAGGCCTCCAACACTTTGCAAACTAAACGGCAACCAGGCTAATAATTTAGTAACTTATTTAACCCTTTGAGTGCCAGAGGGAGTATGCAACACATTACTTTACATGCGTGCTGCATTCCCCTCTGACATACAAAGGGTTAAATGAAATGCTTACATTGTAAATCATAAAAGGTGCAATCCAAAAAGCTATGGGGTGCAATTATGGTGCAAAAGCAGACATAGAAAAATGACCCTAATTTGTGACTGCTTTAATGGGGTTTTTAATCCACTGAATGCTATAGAGGTCTCCAGTGAATGCAAAGCAGTGTCTTGGAGACATCTAGCATTCATTTTGTTAGAAGTCCATTTAAATTACTGGGGATTTTCCTTTCTCTACATTTTACAGTTTGTTTGCTCCTGAACTGAACCTCTTTAGCCTAATGAACTGCACCTCAAATCCACTGGAATGTTCCTAAATGCTGGTGTGATGTCAGCACCTTCAGACTGTGACCCTCAGCTCAACTCTACATGATCTGCATACCTGGAACTCTCATCTGTGGAGTCCCCTCTCTGATGACGCTGAGGAGTATAACTGCCGCAAATATCGGCAAAAATGGGGCAGTTGTTACCAGTGTGTGTGGGGGGGGGGGGCATCACACAAGTGGGCGGGAAGTGGGAGGAACCGGGTGGGTAAGGAGGAAAAAGTAGGAGGAACTGGGTGGGAAGCAGCAGAAGTGGGCAGATTTTTAAAGAAGACTCCCACATCCAGAGAATCAGCCTCTGCCCCAGAGACCTGGTAATGCACTCTCCAAACCAGAGTCTCCTGGGCAAATCCAGAGATTTCCCAGGCATGATGAGATGATCTGAGCAGGAATAAACTACACAACTCTCAACATTTCAAATGGCCAAACAGGGACACTTTTGTTTTATGTGGTGTTGCTGGGAGGGGGGGGGGGGGGGCACTGTCATTCACTGGATACCTCTCTGGCATTTGAATGGTTAAGGTATTTCATTACCTAATTATACGTCTTTGTGCAACTGAATAAACAATTTAGAACAAGTCCAAAGTATTTTATTTACACAGACTAATTTATAAACAGATAGACTGAAGTTTATACAAACATTGATATGAGTTGTATTGCTGTGGAGCAATGTGATACATTTACACACACACACACACACACACACACACACACACACACACACACACACACACACACACACACACACACACACACACACACACACACACACACACACACACACACACACACACAAACACAAACACAAACACAAACACAAACACACGGGAAAGAGGAACAGAGAGATTTGGGTCTTAAAAAGAGGGACTGTTCCTCCTAAATAGGGACACTTGGGAGGTATGAAACTCCATCCCTGCTCAAACTGTAACTGAGCATGTGTATAAAGGCTTAATTACAGTCTAAGTTTTGAAAATGGTTGGCCTTTGTCCCTGTTCAGCTACTCCAGGATAAGTGCAAAATTCATAGCTTGATGATGCGGACAATGCATAAACCATCAGAAACACTCCAAGGAATTGAGTCATTTACAAAGAAGAACTTCATTTAAACAGTTTACTGAGCAGTTGCTAGTTCCAAATCATCCCACCCTTTTAGTTTAAACCGTTTTTATTTTTTAGAGATTACTGTCCCTTTAAAGTAAGAATGACCTCCTGCCCTCCTGAGTCATCATGTTTAAATTGACTTTGACTTGTTCATTCTGCTTGAAATGGTCTTTTACCTCTGTACTGCACAGTCATGTTGATACATGCTAAATAAATAATGATAATATTGTATGTCAGGCTCATACAAGACAATGGATTTTGTTATCAATGGGGAGGAAATGATGGTCCTAACTGAAATCATTTATAATATGTGTCATATGTTATATTACTTCTGTGATAAAATGCATCACAATGCACTGATTTATTTTTCAATACCACTGGAAGAAGAGAGTGGGTGTTATGCACTAAGGTGTGATAAAAAGATGATAAAGCAGGGATCATTTCTCCATTGATATCACTTCTCCAGTTCCTATGTTATTCTATAGAGCCTATGAACTAAGACCTCCACAGTTGGAGAAATCTTAGTGCATAGGCACCATAGAGAAGTGATATCAATGGAGAAGTCATTACCGCTTTATCACCTTTTTATCACGCCTTAGTCCATCTCCCCCAATACGTCATATAAAATGAGTATGATGTGCATCAGGTGGTTATTTGAACAAAGTATATGGACAACTTGTGGGTTATGCACTAAGGAGTGATAAACAGGTGATAATCTGGTAATAACTTCTCCACTGATATCACTTCCCCAGTTCCTATGTTATTCTATGGAGCCAATGCACTAAGATCTCCAAAACTTAAGAAATGTTAGTGGATTGGGCTCCATACAATAACATAGGAACTGTAGAAGGGATATCACTGGTGAAGTCATCTCCACTTTTTCACCTCTTTATCATGTCTTAGTAAATAACCCCCCTTGAGTTACATAGTAAATAAAGACACAAGTCCATCAAGTTCAACCTTCTTCTCATACCCCAGTAATTTTATAGCTTTCCTGCTACCAATTAAATTAGTCATTATCAGATCTTCCTGATCTGCCTACTGATAAACAGTATAACCCTGTATGTTCCCTTTGGAAAGAAATGTATCTAATCTTCTCTTGAATGTATCCATTGTATCTGCCATAACCACCTCCTTGGGCAAAGAATTCCACAATTTAACAGACCTCACTGTAAAGTCTGTAAAAACAGACATCACTGTAAGAGTTTGTCCTCTTGTTGTTGAACTACAGCTCCCATCATTCTCAGCTGGCCAACGTCCAACAACAGCTGGAAAAACTGGGGGTACCAATGATTTACAGAAGAGATTGTCAAACATGGTCCTCTATTGGCCCTAACAGATCAGGTTTTAACTCATGTCCCTGTCTGACCACAGGTGTGTTATTAGTGGGTCATTGACCTTTATTAGTTCACTTGTGCACAGATACAGACATCACGAAAACCTGCACATTTAGGGTTACACGAGGACTGCTGTTGAGAAACTTTGGATCAGAGTATCCCACTTCTAACTCGATTTTTATCTACTGGGACAAAGCAGTCAGAAGCTGGACAATCAACTTTTAACCCTTTGAGTGCCAGAGAGGTACCCAATGCATTTTGTTGCAATGTATTGGATGCCTTACTGGCACTCAAATGGTTAATTCTGTAATATAGTATGCTAAGTGATGCGCCATATGGGAAACATAGCATAAATGCTGCTCTATGAATATTAATTTGGCCTTTGCTTTCCACACATTAAAACATTTTTCTCTGTCGCCCAATACAGGTTACTGGTATCTTTGGGTAGGCAATCCACCTCTTTATTTTTATGTTTATGTTTTATTTTTCTGTTAGAAATGGAATACCACCATTAGGCGGATTACCATAACTGACAATGCCCTTAGATGTGGCTAGCTCAGTATCCAGGTGCTTTTTGTGGACCTTAAACCCTGGGAGGAAAATCTTGGGTTCAAATTCTTTCCCCAGGAGTTGCCCACTGAGGCTTCTTCTTAATACATGGTGATCTGAAGAAAGAAGATCTACAGGAAAGGCGAGCAACCCTTTGAGTGCTGCAGGTCCACATGTCACACAGTGCCTCTCCGCACAGGGGTTTTCCTTTGGAGTTCCTATTGCACACTCCTGCACTCACTAGATTTATCTGTATGTCTGCTGGGTTGTTTGGATCAAGTTTCTGTGGTAACTTAACCTTTTAGCTGCTGGTTTAGCATCTTTTGGGGGGTTATTGGCACTTTCCCTACTGTGTTCAGAGTTTATTGGGTCTAGTGACATGTTTTAGTAATGTCCAGTGCACATTCACTTATCAGTTACAACTTTGCAAAATTTGTGTTCCGCGCCTTTAAGGCACGCTTTTACCGCATAGACACCATTGCTCCATTCACTTCTATGGGACTGTACAGTTTGGGACGTATCTCTGCAACCACTCATCGTAGCGACTACAGAGACGGCTCATTTTAATTGTCTGCCCTTGCTCTGCTATCCGATGGATGTTCTCTGTGTGTTGGGGGGCTCAGGGGGTTTCAGGCACTGCTGGGGTTCTTTTTCTGGGAAAACTACATTGCCCATGAGCGCTTGCTTCACGCACTTGTTTCTGATTGGCTCCTGCGCGACAGCCATTTTGTGCTTTTCCTGAACGAGTATCCTGCGCAGGGCTTGGACTCTCCTTCTCTCCTCTGCAGATTAACCCTTCGCCTGCCAGATAAGTGCATTTTAGCTATTTCTGGGGTGAAATTTTAATCTTACACACTGTATTTGGGTGATTCCTTATACTTTAAATGTTTTGACACTGTGAGAATGTCTAATCCATTAGAGCTTGGGGCCAGGCCTAAGACTAATGACGCTGGGGTCTCTGTGTCCCCTATTGAGCATTGCTCCTCATGACATTCAGTGTTACCTAGAGAATTCTCAGGTCATTTATGCCCAGCATGTTCTGATGTCCCTGAGTCTCTCCCAGGGACCTCCAGCCATGCATTAGAGCCAGTTTGGGTGCAAGAGTTCAAGGATGCTACTGGAGACCTCCGGTGTACATTGCAACTCTTTCCATCCCAGTTACAGGGGGTCTAACACTCCTGGCAGACCCCTTCTTCTGTCAGATCTTCCCTGCCGAAACCGCAGGGAGTACCTGACGTATCAGATTCCTCTGAGGAGGAACTGTTGGTGGATTCAGATGTTGAGGAGTGTTCTGCTGTGGGCTTCTCACAGTTTTTTGGGGACCCCTTTGAGGCTGATCCTGACCCCTCGGCTGAGGGCTTGATCAGAGACGTCTTAACTACCCTAAACATTCCCTTAGTTCAGAAGGTTTCTTCGGATACCTCTGATGTATTTCAGGAGCCTAAAAGGCCCTATACTTCTTTTACACCTAACCCCACTCTTGACCACCTTGTGTCTGATAAGTGGAAGTCTCCGGACAGGAAACCTTCTGTTTCCAAGAAATTTGCCAAGCTTTACCCCTTCTCTGAGGCAGCGCTTGCTCAGTGAGTTCATCCCCCCAAAGTGAATGTTCCTGTCTCCAGGCTATCTAAGTCCACTGCCTTGCCAGTTGCTGATGCTTCCGCTCTGAAAGACTGGACTGACAAGAAACCTGAGGTCTCCCTCAAGTCCATTATTGCCACTGCTGGTACTGCCATGCGTCCAGCATTCACTGCGGCATGGGTGAACCGGGCCATTGCAGTCTGGACTGAACAGCTCACCCTGGCTGTCCATCAGGGTGCTCCTACTTCGGATATGTTGCGGCTTCTTGCCAACATTTCTGAGGCCCAGCACTATGTTTCTGCTTCCTTATTTGATGCCATCCATTTGGTGGCAAGGGTTTCCACCATGTCTGTGGTTGCCAGACGAGCTCTTTGACTCAAGATCTGGTCTGCTGACACTGCTTTCAAGAAAGCTTTGCTCTCATTGCCTTTTCAAGGCACCTCTTTGTTTGGGCCAGATCTTAAGGATCTGAATAGTGAGGCCACAGGGGGCAAGAGTACCCTTCTACCTATGGTCCCCAGGAAGAAGACGCCTCTCAAGCATAATCAGCTTTTTTGTTCCTTCCAGACTGAGAAACACGTCCGGCAAACCAGGCGGTTCCCTCATCTCCGCGTTTCTCCTCCAAGCCCAAACAGCAATGGAAGCCCAAGGTCTCCTCCAAGCCTAAGGCTTCCAAGCCTTCTTCGGCATGACTCGCCAAACCCAAGTCCCCACTCGGCTAAGGGTGGCTGTCTGCGTCACTACCACAGTGTCTGGAAGACACTAGACACAACCGGAAGGTTCCGATGTTCTGCTCTCGCTGGAGGGATCCTCTAGCTCTAGCGGTGGATGCCATGTCCGTTCCTTGGTTATTTACACTGGCTTACATCTTTCCTCCCCTCCCTATGTTGCATATGGTGTTACAGAAATTGAGACTGGAGTGCTGTCCAGTCATTCTGATTGCTCCACACTGGATGATGAAAGCATTATTTCAAACACTGAAGCTCATGTTTCCTTCTATTAGAGTGAGCAGAGCAAACAGAAGGGAGAACATTTTCTTTATTAATATGAAAATCAGACCCCACCTTGGGAGGAAAACCAAGGCATGAAACATTAGGCTTGCAAGCAAAGCTTGTAGTTCGGCCACCTGCCAGACAGACACAATTGCTAAAAGACATTTTCAGCATTAGGAGATGAAGGGACACAGATGCCAAAGGTTCAGAGGGATCACCCTGCAGCAGTCGAAGTACCAGAGAAAGGTCCCATGTCAGTGGGATCTCAAATGACACAGAAGGCATGAGCCACCCCCAAAGGTTACAAAAAAAGTACAAAACTGACGTTCCACCAGATGCCATCAGACCCACCACCGGCAAACATAATCTGAGAACTATGAGTCAAAAAATGGACTGCTTCAGTTCCCATTCTCCGTGATCCAGATGCTGGAGGCTGAGAAAGTCTGACATCATACTGCCCACCCTTGGAATGTGAATGACCGAGAGCTGGAACATGAGCTTCCACTCAAGCAAGAATCAAACAGACCTGGAAACATGCAGCTGTTCTTCTGGTCCCTCCCAGGTGGTTGACATATGCCACTGCTGATGCATTGTCAGACTGAATCCACACAGTGATTTTATAGAAATGAAGAAGCAGCCTATGGGGATGTCCCTGGACCACCAAAGTGTCCAGGGACCCTGGTTAAGAATCACTGCCTAAGAGAGAACAGTAGCCCAGCTACATACATTACAGTACTAGAAGAAATGTGAAAGACAACCTAAGCTCTGCCACCCGTAACAACAACTGATGAAAGACAAGGAGAAATATACCAGGTCTCCAGTCCTTTCATTTGGGCAATCAACAAACCTCAATTACAGGTAATAACCAAAACATTCCTTCAAAACAGTTACGCTGATGAACTAAGGAAAAGTTGTGTCATTCTGGAGCAAACCAAGTTCACCAGAGGAGACAAACATTCATTCCCAAAATTTCACATTGATTTAAATGGGAATTTTAACCCCTTGAATGCTAGAGCAGAGACTTCTCTAGAATTCAAGAGGATAAAATCTCCAGTTGAAACAATGGAAATTCAAAAGCATCCATGAAAATATCATATGAACTTAACCCTTTAAGGACCAGAGGAGAGCATAATGCATTGGGCATGCCTCTGTTCCTTAAAGGGTTAACACAATAATTCTCTTCAACACTAATAAAAGACTCAATATAGAAGACATTTATAGAACATTGTCCCCTCTGTAGATTGCTTTCTGTTTTTTTATCTCTACTATACATTAACCCCCTTTCCCTGCGTCACGCTGCCTTCCCTCAGATCTGAAAGCCAGTTGCTTGACCGCAAAGATCACAGCAATATAGTGTCTATCAGTATAAGGAAAATCATTCACCCCTTGCCAAAGGAGGGCAAGTTTTTCTTTATGTTGACACAAGATTGTCCCATGTTGCTATCCGTACAGACCAGCTTTCTGCTCTGAGGAGACTCTGTGTGATCTAGTGAATAGGGGCAGGAAGGAGAAACTTTAAAATAAAATAGCACAAAAACTACAATGTTATGGGCACTTAGAAAGGTACACTTTCTTATAAAAAGTGTATTGAGTGATCAATCTTACATTAATGTGCACACATTACTATCACTACTATCTGTTGCATTTTAGAGTATCATTACACTTTAGACATCAAGGTTCAGGACAAACCTTGGGATTTAGATTTAGTACTTACTAAACCTGAGAGAGTCGATCAGATATCACCAATGTACTCAAATCTCAGTGCATGGGCCTTGTGTGTGTGTGAGGGGGCAGGGGGCACTGGTTCTGGGGCAAACAAGCTGCACCACAGGCTAACATGACCAGAATTTTAACTGAAATATGGGGCTATAGTGTTTTTTGAGGATATGGCTACCAATGAGGCAACACTGGGGTATTGGTGCACATGTGGTTCTCTGACTACCAGTGAATAATGGAAAAAAGGCCGAGCTGTCAGTGTATATGTGGTTCTCCGGTCCACTCGTATTCTCTAGTATCCACCATGCAAAACTCCCTCTCTTCCCTCTGCTCTACTACTATCCATGGATATAATTCTTCACTAATGCCATCTTTGGCCCAGCATGCCCCTATCCACCTTACACACTCCTGGCACCGGAATCCCAGAGCCTGGCTAAATACATCAACCCTTATTCTCTGTAACGGTTGTCGAGCTGCAGAACATCTCTGCAGAAGGGATCGTTCTTTGCCGACTTCCACCATTATAAATTCATTCTATCCTGTTTTAACACAGCTCCCATTCAGGCTAAACAACAATTATTTTCTAACCTAATCACTACTCAAAAATCTTACCCACACTGTCGCTACAAATCTTTGAGTCTCTCCTTAAAGTCATAAATGGCTCCTTCTTTCCCAACACGCCACAGGACGTTGCTGACTTTTTAAAAAAAATATAAAGTGCAGTCCATGCATCAAAAACCATACCTTCCACATCCTTTCCTCCAGCCCCTGAATCCTAGCTCACCCCCAGCCACCCTCTGGGCATTCACTCCTGCTATACTGGAGGAAGTATCTCTGTTATAATCCTCCAAGATTCAAGTTAAGAATGAAGCTGATTGGATCTGGCAGGGTGGGGAGAAGGCTAATTGGTGTAGCAAGAAAGGAAAAATACCAATTAATTAAGCACAAGGGAAGCCATGCAGCCTCCCATAGGGACTACGTCTAACTGTATCATAAAAGTGCCTTTTCGCCAGACACCAAATGTCAGTTTATATAGCCCTTTCCTGACCTCTTATAATTATTTTATTTGGTTTGCCCAAAAATATCTCATCTCTATTCCTGAAAAAAACCCATAGTTCTATGTTTCTTTTACAATGGTATTTTTTCTTCTTTTAAAAGTGCAGTTGTTTTGCCACATACTTGTTCCATATTTGTCCTGATAAATATGCCCTATTGACACAGTTGTTGAAATTTGCTCAGGTTGAAAAAATAACAAAATATATAATCACTCCTCTAGAATTAAACTGTACCAGTCTGTAGAAAACCATACGTTTGTCGTTGCTATATTTATATCTTGTGACGCTCTAGTGCAATGTACCAAGGAGTAGTCATGAGTGATCAATTTTTTTTTAACCCTTTTAGTGCCAGAGGTATCAAACCGATTGAAATGTGTTGGCTACTTCTCTGGCACTCAAAGGGTTAACCAATTTACTACCATCCTGGTTAGCCATGCAAAGCAGTTGAAACTAGGGTGACCACACATCCCGAAATGCCCAGGACTGTCCCTTATTGTGGGTCTGTGTCCCGCGTCTCGAGTCAACCCCCACCGGGACAACAAAGAATCCCGAAATTGAGCAACACGTGCCAGTCAAGCCAGCCAATGAAATGTATTTGCTATATGGTCCTCAGTGGCTGGCTGATCCAGCCAATGAGACCATATAGCAAATACATTTCATTGGCTGGCTGGACTGGTACGTGCAAGACAGCTGGGGTGAAGCAGCTATGCTGGTGCTGCAAGTGAGACCCGCGGCTGAGGCTCCAGCCGGCGCGGACCATCTTTCTGAGGCTGACACAGAGTAAGAGTTCCCACTGGGAACTCTTACTACGTCAGCCTCAGAAAGATGGTCAGCGCTGGCGGGAGCCTCAGCCGCGGGACTAGGGTGACCACATGTCCCGGAATGGCAGAATGGAAATGTGGTCACCCTAATTGAAACAAATTCCACAAACTGTATTGAATCTTACTTTCATTTCCAAGGCCCGAAGCCTGCAGTCACTGGTTCACATGGAAACATATGCTGTAAATTCTCACATTCTCCTTTCTAACAAGCAAACTGATTTTTATGCAGAATGCAAATATTTTCCATTGGAATGAATGTTTTAACTTGACTTTCCCAGATAAGAATCTTCAAACACTCAAAGGCAAAATATCCAAAAAAAAAAAAAAATAAGGCTTACGGGGGAACTATCACCTATATTAAAGTTGGCTTTATTTGAATGCTTATTTGCAATGCATTTGTAATCCATTTATTTTTTTTTTAATATAATTTGGTATTCACTGAGATACTTGATTTTAAACTTCAGGCTGTTACATCTCTACCCCGCAGCCTGTCAATCTTCGTCTGTTGCCCTCCCCACTTAGTGCCTCGTTCCAACCTCCTACAATACTGGAGGATTTATCCATGTAAGTTAGAGCACTCTCATTGGCAAGAGAGTGCTCCTTTGTACATAGAGAAATCCTCCATCATCGGATGAGGTTGGAAAGAGGAGATACGTGGGGAGGGGAACAGGGTAGAGATGTAACGGCCTGAAGTTTAAAATCAAGTATCTCGGTGAATACAAAAATATATTTAAAAAATACAAGGATTACAAATGCATTGCAAATGAGCATTCAAATAAAGCCAACTTTAATATAGGTGATAGCTCCCCTTTACCCCCCCCCCCGAGGACTAGAGGGGTGTACAGGGGATTGAGGAAAAATGCATTAAACAGCACTTTGGTCCTCAAAAGGTTAAAGAAGCAGCAAACTATTTTTTTTTTGTGGGGGTATGTTATAGTGTGTTTCCTGCTGAGTAAAATAAGGATACCCCTACTTTTGGAAGATTTTTCATTCAAAAGTCATTATAGCTGATACAGGTCACTAGGTGGTACTGTTTCTTTCACTTACCATGAAAAGCCATGGTCTATGACTCAACTCTCTCACAGACTTTTGGAGCAAACCAACTACACCATAGGAGAGAAATGAAAACAAATATATATGCCACATCTTCCATTGATTTAAATGGATCTTTAACCCCTTGAATGCTAGAGACATCTCCAATGCATTGCTTCTAGATCAACCTAACTGCACGACAGAGTGCTATTAAACATTCATAAAAGGTCAATTGATTTAAATAGGGCTTTTAACCCCTTGAGTTAACCCTTTAATGATCTAGAAGTGGGAATTGAGAGTAGCATCTCAATCTTTGCTGATGACACTAAGCTGTATAAGGAAATACATACAGAGCTGGATGATTTTTTCAGAAGGATTTAGATAAACTGAGTGAATGGGCAGAAAAGTGGCAGATGACATTTAATGTAGATAAATGTAAGGTTATGCATTTGGGCTGTAGAACAATCATGCTACATATACACTAAAGCCCGGATTCGTCAAACTGTGGGAAGAGCAGTGTATCAAATACTCTGCTCTTCGCTGCAATAATTGATGGATACCTTCGGGTTTTCATAATTGATTTTGCCTGTTTTTCTGTTTTGCGTATGCGAAGCAGGGAAACTTGCGTAAATTCGGGGGAAAACACACGTATACGCATAACAGAACATTTGTATGCATGTGTTAGCCCCATGCATTCAAATGGGATATGCCAGCTTGAAGCTAGAGTATCACATTTAATAATAATAATCTTTATTTATATAGCGCCAACTTATTCTGCAGCGCTTTACAATAGGGGATAGACATACAGAGATATTAAATAGTACAAATCATATGTGGAGAACAGAAGGATCAGAGGGCCCTGCTCGTGAGAGCTTATAGTTGTGGATCTATTGCAGAATAAGAGATGGCCAGATACAATCCGAAAGTTGTTGAATGTGAGAATGGTTAATACGCAGAGAAATCCTCTGATTTTCCTGCGTATTAATCCATTCGCACCTTGATGAATCCCGGCCTAAATGGCAAAACTTGGGGAATCCTCATTAGAGAAAGATTTAGAAGTACTGATAGACTTCACAGCAGTGTGCAGAGTCATTCAGTTACTGCAAGAGCAAATAGGATACTAGCCTGCATAAAAAGAGGTGTAGATGCAAGAGATGCTAATATGATCCTACCTCTATATAAATCCTTGGTTAGGCCTCATCTAGAATATGGATTACAATGTTGGGCACCAGTTCCTAAAAAAGACATTGTTGAACTGGAAAAGGTGCAGAGACGTGCAACAAAACTGATAAAGGGATTGGAGATCTGAGTTATAAAGAGAGACTAGTCAAACTGGGTTTGTTTACATTAGAGAAAAGACATCTAAGGGTGGATATAATTACCATTTACAAATACATTCAAGGTCAATACAAAGAACTAGCCAATTAATTATTTACACAAATAGCCGAGCTAAGAATGAGAGGTCATTCATAAAGACTAGAGGAAAGGCGCTTTTGACTTCGACAAAGGCAGAGATTTTTTACAGCAAGGGTGGAAAAGCTATGGAATTCTTTGCCTCGGGATGTTGTACATGCAGATACTGTAGCTTAACAGGGGTTATATGGCATGGACTGGACTTGATAGACGCATGTCTTTTTTTTTTTCCAGCCTCGTCAACTATGTTACTTTGAGTGTCAGAGGGGTACGCAACACATACCAGTCTGGCACTCAAAGGGTTAAAACCCCCATTTAAATCAAAGGTACATTTGATATCCCCCCGTGAGGAAGTTGGTTTCCACCACAACTGCTGCTGTTTAGTTTCCTGAATATGGCCTTAATTAAGACAAGGGGCCTTATGTTAAAAATATCACTGGGACCAACCACCGGCACCATAGAGACCAAATAAAAAGTCCAGCAATGCCCATTGATGTATATGGGTCCTTGCAACTACTTGATGGTGAAAGCATGCAGAGCTCTCTCCCATTCCAAGGGTTAACCCTTTGAGTGCCGGACTGGTGTGTAACACATTGTGTTGCTCATCCCACTGAGACTCAAGGGGTTAAAAGACTCAGTCAATAGGATGTTTTATTACTCCCCCTAAGGTGAAGACAGTTTGCTCCAGGATTGCACGTCTTTTCTTTTGTGCATAAATCCCATATTTGTGTTCAGTATCAGAATTGTCTCAGACACTGAAATCCACAGCATTCCCACAGACAGCGGAGATGAACAAGGACAGCCTGCAGCTAGAATACCTTCTCTCCACCTGTTATTGAATTTGCTCAGTAGTAATCTCATGACCTCAACTATAACAGGTTAACCCTTTGCATGCCAGAGAGATGTGCATTACAATCCACTAAGGTAACTAGAGAGAAAAGCGGCACTTCACTGATAAGACTCAAGAAGGCTGAATGCCTTCAGCATTGGATTGTCATTTCTGGGCAGGATCAGTGTGATGTGCTGTATATGGTACCAGCGTGCTAACAGACTACGCCCAATAGTTAGGGTAGGTAACCAACAAAATCTCCACATTTTGAGGGGAGCCTCAGCAGTGCCGGCCACACCCACCTTTTGAGTTGTGGACATGGCCAGCACAACCTAATCACCCCTGCCAGGCACCCTTTCATTATCTATTGTGGTCCATTTACCAGTTTATATACTAACTAGTTGAACAGCCCGTTACACGGGCCACAGTGCCACTGCCACCCGGTCGCGGGGCAGTCACACGCAGTGGAGACTGTCCGCGCAACGGCTGATACAGAGCTGGACGCGCGTCAGTGTCTACTGCCCATGTTGCGGCATTACACATGATTTAGCAAATTATTATATAGGATGTGGCCAGGTTATGTACCAGTTTACATATACTTTCACTGTCCAGTTGTGAACCCGCTGAATGCCACAGAGACCATTCTGGAATCCAAGCTGTTAAAAGCATTTCTGTGCTTGTACAATATAACCTAAGGATATTTTCCATGTCAAACAAGAGTGGTTGAGGTTGGGGGTGTGGCCATGGAAGTCAAGGGGGTGTGGTCACAGGCAAGCCTACAAGCACCTAAATTGCCTTCCTAGGGGATCCTGAGATATAAGTAGGGTCCTGGCAGACTTGTCTGTAGGTGAGAATCTCTGACATGCTCCACTGGCATTCAGTGGGTTAATCCTTTTTTACTGATAGCAAAAGCTATCTAGAGGTGTTTTTGGGGAAAAAGGAACAGTTGCTGCATTTTGCACAACATTTTTTAACCCATGGATGCTATAAAGGTCTCTGGTATAGCCACGTGGTTAACATATATTCATATGATGATAAAACGGGCCCTGAAAAACGCAAGCCTACAAAATGTCAAAAGTCAGAACATAAATCATTTTTTCATTACAAGAAAAAAACAAAATCTAAAAAGCTCTAAAACTGCATTCAGTGTTCTAAATAATTACAAAATATCTGTTAATCCTTAAATAATTAAAACTAATCCTTTTAGAATATCCATTCTGGTAATCCTAAACTGGCTGAAAGCCATGATGGGATGCAAGTTCAGTCCTGTTTTTTAGTTTTAATTCCATTGCTGCCTGGGCTCATTACATGCCTGGATCATGCACTGTGCAAAACCAGAACTGGACTCCTACCTCATGTAGACATGGGATTTAATCCAACATACACACAGTGAAACCCATTCAGAAGCATGAACGATGCAAGCGCAAGTCATACAATGAGCTCAAAACAAGAGCTGTACAGAGAGGTGCATACCGTCACTGCATACCATCTAGGCCAGGTTGAAGTCAACCTATAACTGAGATTATCTGGCTGTTGGCTTGTTGGGGATGATAGGAGTTGTAGGGGGAGATTCACTAAGCTGTGATAAAGAGGTGACAAAGTGGAAATGACTTCTTCAGTTCCTATGTTACGCTATAAAGCCTATGCAGAAGATCTCCAAAGGTGAAGAAATCTTAGTGCATAGCAGAACATAGGAATTGGAGAAGTGATATCACTGGAAAGGGTATCTCCTCTCTATCACAGCTTAGTGAATCTCCCCCTAGTCTCCTACAGGTAGGGTTGTCACCTTTTCTTCAAAAAAATACCGGCCATGGCATTCCCTCCATAGACTTAACATTGGACAGAAACCAATTATTTACTGGCCTGCCAGTAAAATACCGGCTGGGTGGCAACCCTACCTACAGGTAGGAGGGCCAAAGATTGACTACCCCTGATGTAGGCTAAAGTGGGGCCTTTCCTGTAAAGGAGAGCTTTAATCCAGCAATAAGTGTCTCTTGATTTAACACATTGAGGATGATCATCCTAAAATGAATTGGGAGTGATCCTGGATTAAACCAACGGCAGGCACCATATGGGACAAATATGATTTCCCTAAATTCTCACTCATCTAAATGGGGCTTTTAATCCTATAACTGCTAGAGGTCTGCAGGATATTCAAGTTGTTAAAAGCTCCATTTTAATCAATGGGAATGTTCATTTATCTCCTATAGTGCAGTTAGATTGCACTGGAATTCCTCAAATGCCTCTTAGTGCATCAGGATCAGTGACCTACGAAGGTGCCCTTCATAGAGCAGTCAGGTCTCACTATATGCTTAGTCATATCTATCTAAGGATCTCTTTAGTTCACACAACCTCACAGTAAACAATGGGCTTCAATAGACCTTAATGACTAATAAGGATCAATTGTTCGTATTGTTTTACTATTGCTTATTTCTAAGATTTCATGTAGCTTTACACCATTGTGTGCCAAAGAGGTATACCTCTCAGGCACTCAAAGGGTTAAATCTGTTGTACAAAGCTTCCTGCTGGTGCCACACGCTCGTGGCACTCTTTTATACGACTGACTGGGGGAAAGGTGTCCCTGAAAATTTTTTTTTTACAATGCTGACAATGGTTAGTCCTTTAGTTTAACAAATGAATTGCCACTTAATCTAAGGGTTGTATGTTCAAAGAAGTAGCGAAATAGCTTTTGTTTGTAACGACATTTCAAAGTACAGTGTTGTTGTGCTCAGTAATATTTTCAGAGAGTACGATTCCTGATGGAAATTGTTGTATGTAATGACAAAAATTTGACATTTCCTCCAATTTTTTCTTAACGTACAAATTATGTAATTCGCATGACATAATTTTGTTGTTGTATACAACACATTTTCTTTACCTGTATACTGCTTTGGGCATCTCAACCCCTCTGACACTCAAGGGGCTAAAAGTAAGGTTTTCAGCCAAGTTTATGCCTCAATTAGAAGTAGTAGAATTGCACACTAAGATTTCTGCCTGTAGGTGTGTGTGCATGTGTATATAGTTACATAGTAGTTTAGGTTGGAAAAAAAACTTGCATCCAGCAAGTTCAACCCTATATATATACAGTAATGAGAGGAGAGTGCTAGTGAAATAATTAAAGACAATTTAATGCATAAAGCCTAGGATACAAAATATCTAAATAATATTCACTTTAATAAAATAAACAAACAATCCTAAGAAAACTGGCCCAGGTGCACAATCCCATGTAGCAGCATACAAGAAAAAATTAGGGCAGCACCTATGGGACTTTTAATATAGCACTAGCTTTTATTGAAGGGACCGAAACGTTGGGCGTTCAATAAAAGCTAGTGCTATATTAAAAGTCCCATGAGTGCTGCCCTCATTTTTTCATATATATATATATATATATATATATATATATTATATAATAATTCACTAGGATGTTTGTCACAATGCAGTCATGTGCAGTAGAGACTGCCCACGTTCAGGCAGTCTCTACTGCACGATTGCATCACGTGAGTGAGGCGATGCAAGACTGCATCGCATGGAGCAGGACATAGGGCCGCTTAACCTTTCGAATGCCAGAGGGGTACGCAATGCATCCTAACTACAGAGCCCTACTCCGGATCAGCCGTGCCTTGGACTGGAGGCCGGAGCGATCGTCTCTACTGCTCATGACTGCATAGTTCTGATGCAGTTACACACACACACACAAAAAGCGTCACATTCTAGTGAATTATATATATTGATAGATATACATATACACACACACAAAATCTTTTTTTTAATTGTAGATCCTAAAAATAAAGTAAATCTGCCACCAAACTTTACCTATATATATATTATTTTTTATGCACTGTCTTGTCTAGTCTTGAATGCTATTGGCTGCACTTCAGGGTTTGCATTACAGTGTATACAATGCAATGCCAGCAAGTCCCACACCTCCAGCACTATAGCATGCTCAGGGAAATGGACTACACACAAACCCAATTTCCTTTATGCCTTGCATAGTACACTGAACTAAGTAAGGAATGGGGGAAAGGATCTCTCTTTAAATGCCCACAGACTGTCCCATTGTCCTACCCTAGGTGCAGAGGACATTAAGGGGAGGATTTGTCTGTACATATCTTAGTCAATTGATGTTAGGGAGTCATTGTGATAAAACGCCTATTCCAGTGGCTGTAATTGGATCTAGGCAGCACCTACACACCGAGGGCAGTTCTAATAACATAGGGGGGTTATGCACTAAGGGGTGATAAAGAGGTGATAAAGTGGAGATAACTTCTCCAGTGATATCACTTCTCTACCTCCTGTACTATTCTATGGATCCTATGAACTAAGATTTCCCTGGATATCTTACTGCATAGGCGCCATTGAACAACATAGGAACTGGAGAAGTGATATCACTGGAGAAGTTATTTCCACTTTATCACCTCTTTATCACACTTTAGTGCATCTTCCCCAGAGAGTACTAAGGTTGGCCTAGAACATAACTAATTAGCATATTCTGAAGGGAATTAGCATAAAGTGCCACATTGCTCCAAAAAAATATACAGCTTAATTTTTCAAATACTTTATTTTACAGAAAGCTGGCTAATAAAACATACAGCAGAATCTATTTACCTGTAAAACAAAAGAATCTTGTCTTGAAATGACAGGTCCACTCTGAGAACCAGAATGGTATGCAATCCATTGCGGATCAATGCTTCACACATTCCCATGGTCCTTAAAGAGTTAAACTTGCCCGTGTAGCCTGTCCTATGCAAATACTTAATTTATTTTGTTTCTGCAGCTCGTAACGAGAAAAAGATCTAAAGCAGTTAGATTTCTGTGAACAGTACCCACTTTATTTAGGACTGTTATTTGTGACAGTTTACAGACAACAGTGCAACATAACTTCAGAGACACCTGTCAACATTGCTATACTAATAGGGTAATTCACAAGCATAAACGAAAGAGTAGATTTTAGGCCTCAGGTACCAAACAGAAAATTGGTACAAATGCTAGCTTATAATTGGTATTATTAACCCTTTGAATGCCAAAGGGGTGTGCAATGCATTCCCCTCTGGCACTCAAAGGGTTAACTGTATATAACCATACTATATTTTTAGGTGTCAGTGTTCCTTTAACATGGAACCATTTTTTACACACTTACACAGCAGCACAATGGAACTGCGAAGTGTGAATGGGAACTGCAAACCATAAATCAAATTCCTAGGCACATGTTCTAAAGCTGGAGTGAGCAACCTGAAACCCTCCAGCTGTTCAGGACAACAATTCCCATCATCCCCAGCCAGTCTCTGGGTGGCTGAAGATGGTGGAAATTGTAGTAATGAACAGCGTGAGGGCCTCAAATTGTCTATCAGTGTTAAATGGAATGAAAACAAACAAGTGTGAGAGTTCCCCATTTGCATGTTACTTACCACAAGTCCTAATTACAGTGGAAGAAGTAGTGTTGCGTGACTAGGTTAGAAAACAGGTTCTTCCTCTGGTTTGTGGCATACATTTGGTCATAAGAGTTTTTCCGTACTATATTTTGTAGATAACTTTCAATAAGAAATACACCATAACAAAACACCTCAAAGAACTAAAATAGTCACAACGGGAACATGCAATTAAAGGGATAGTAATGTTTCACAATAATAGCAGCTCCAATTAATCTTCAGAGTATTTGGGCCATGGAGAGCATTATTTCAATACTATCAGAGTTGTAGTTCAAGAGTAATTGAATAATAAAGTATCCTCCTCCTGCCCCTTTTACTGATGTAACACTGCTCACCTCAGAGCAGCAAGACTGTCTGGATGGATCTCAGAGAGGGACAATCTACAGTGAGCATAAGGGAAAACCTGAAAAACCTGTCAAGGGGGGCAGAGCTTTCCTTATTCTCACAGTAAGAAGATTTGGCAGTATACAGGAAACGTGCGCAATCGCTATTTCCCACGTGAAACCACTAGGGAATAGGTTTGAGCATGATTTTGTTGAATTGCGCATGAAAATTCAAGATTAATGAACGGCTGCGTATATTTATTTTTTGTGGGCGTGGCTAATGCAAGAACTGCTATTGCAAATGAATTTATACGTCTGTGTACTGTTGTCGTAAAACTGAATTTTTCATGCGCAATTCAAGAAGCGTTCGGTATTTAGCTTCCTGGATTAGAATATGCGCAAAATCTATCTGCGCACAAAAATGGCCTTATCTGATGCGAGCGATTCACAGAGTATCTCTGTTTGTACACCAACCCTTTGAGTGCCAGGGAGGTATCAAGCGCCTACCCCTCTGGCACACAAAGGGTTAAGAGTCTGCTACCTCACTGCTCCACACAATGCAGTCTTGCGTCGCCTCACTCACGCAACACAATCATGCGCAGTAGAGACAGTCCGAACTTGGGCAGTCTCTACTGTGCATGACTGCATCGTGACAAACATCTCAGTGAATTATTATATAGGATTTGTGTGTCCTTGACAGAGAAGTACCTGGATATCAGGTCCCAGAGAGTCTTGTGGTTGGCATCCCATCAAAAGCAGGATGTAATACAATGTAGCATTATCCTTGCAGTACTGAACTTTCTATGAGCTACTTTTTTTACACTGTATCACTAGACCTGCTTTCATGTTCCTTGACAGAAAACTTTGTGTGAAAAGGTCAGAGGCATCTCACTGTCAAGCATATCAACTGTATAAAAAACAGACAGCGCAGACTCAGAAGTACATTTCCTGTAAGATGTCTGTGCAGCCTGTCCTCTGGTTCTTGCTACAGAAGTGTTTTTTCAGCAATAACACTGATTTATTGAGCTTAAAGCGGAACTACCACCCCACCAAAAGTTTCCCCCAAGAACTACCCATCAGGCGACTAACTGCTCAATAGTACTAGTCGCCAGAATTATTACCTCGTTATAGAGAATTCCTACTGTTTCCAGGACTGACAGCCAGGAAACAGCGCAGACATCTTTGCATAGTGACGTCTGCATGCCTGCGCTGTCAGTACCTGCTGGTACCTTCCAGTACCTAACAACTCCTCCTAGAGCAGACTGGGACTGACAGCGCAGGCGCACAGACGTCACTATGCAAAGATGTCTGTGCTGTTTCCTGGCTGTCAGTCCCGGGAGCAGCAGAATTTCTCTATAAGGAGGTAATTATTCTGGCGACTAGCTGCTCAGTAGTACTAGTCGCCAGAATTATTACCTCCTTATAAGGTAATTGGGTAAAATGGGTAATTCTTGGTGGGACACTTTTGGTGGTGTGGTAGTTCCGCTTTAAGGACAAGAAAGCTTTGAATATCGCTAGGTTAGAAATATAATGGGGGGGGGGCAATGTTATTAGCATGATAGTCCTGCTTTAATATTGCACTTTATTTGAAAAGTTTCACCAACGTGCTTTTGCATTGATTTATTAACCCTTTGAGTGCCAGAGGGGTACGTAACACATTGCGATGCCTACTCCTCTGGCACTCATAGAAACATAGAAGATTGACGGCAGAAAAAGACCACCTGGTCCATCTAGTCTGCCCTTTAGTATTCCTTTATTGTTATCTTAGGATAGATACATGTTTATCCCAGGCATGTTTAAACTGTGTTACTGTGGATTTATCAACCACCTCTGCTGGAAGTTTGTTCCAAGTTTCTACTACTCTTTCAGTGAAATAATATTTTCTAATGTTTTTCTTGATTTTTCCTCCAACTAGCCTCAGATTGTGCCCCACTCAAAGGGTTAACACTTTATTGCTGGATACTATTAGATATATTTTTGTGTATTCTGGACAGTGTTATTTTGCTGTACTTTTGTGGGTGCAAATCTGTACATCTTCAGAGACTGTTGCTTTTTAAAGGAATGGTAATATTTAAAATGTAAAAAAATATGCTGTAGGGTTTATCCCCCTGAGTAAAACAAGGGTACTCCCGCTGCTGAAAGGTGTTTTATGCAAAAGTTATTACAGCTCAAACTTGAATGTTTTAGGTGCAATATCACAGTGGCCTGAAATTGCACTGTGGCGCTGTTGCTACACCATATCCTATGGACAGCTCTGGTCCCGGGACGATAAATCTCCATTTTATAATCTGGTTATAGATATCAGATATAAGATGCAATTCTGGAATGACCACTCAGTGGTTATTATCATTGAAGAGTGTATATGATACATAAAAAAGGGGCGCATGAACATTAAGTATATTACTGCTATTGGTGAGGAAGGTACTGTTACAGGAGGAAAAGTATACAAGTTTTTAAGAAGTCTTTAGGGTGTATACGGCAAACAAATACACATAGGCCTAGAATAATAGGTATAGCACCCTTTTAGTTAGAATTATACATTATAAAATTGAGTGAATTGTGGATGGCAATGGTAGGTTAGTTAAGTCGCCAAAATAAATAGAACAAGCATTTGCTAAGTATTCTGGAACTGAAAATGTATTTGACACAAATGACAGGGAGAAGCAACCTTGGATTTTAGAGCAAATTACATTTTTCATAGTAAATGAGGACTCATTGAGGTTTATGGAGAAAGCTCTGGAGTCAGAGGAGATAATGGGGGTAGAAAAAGAGCTTGAAGTGGAAAATGTTCTGGGGCCAGATGGCTTTTAGGTTATGTATTAAAAAAGTTCACTTATCAGCTGGTAGTGCCAATGATTATAACACGTAGAGAGAGATACACTAAGGTGTGATAATTTCTCCAGTGATATTACTTTTCCTGTTCCAATGTTATTCTATGGAGCAAATATAATAAGATCTCTCTGTTTGGAAAAATCTGAGTGCATGGCTCCCTAGGATAACACAGAAACTGTAGAATTGATATCATTGGAGGTCATGTAATACAGGAATAGAACACTAGCGCTCACTGAATGTAAGACCTCTAACTATGTGTACGATATGGTGGAATGGTAATGATTATTGAAATTCAGTGTGATTAGTGATGTCTCTAAGAGATTGGTTTAATGTAATCCCAAGAGGATATAGTTCAAGGGAATCAATCACACACAGCAAAATGTAATAAATGAGAAAGATGAACCTTGACACTGTCAATAATGCAAAGATGAAATGAGATGAGATGGAGAGAATTGATGGATGAAGATGGAAAATGAAGGTTCAATCATAGCAGTCATATAATGAAATGCTGTGATATGTAGATAATCTGTATCTCTAGATATCACTAGCTCTATTTTGAGGCAACTGTTTGACTATCTTTTCCTGTGGAAAGGGACAAGTATCCCCAAAAAGTGTTGAAGAAAATAGATAACCTCTACCAGCACCTCTGAGTACAGGAGTGGGTACAGGAGATACTGAAGCTACTGGGGACGACAAGATGTCTGGATTGGACTAACAAGACTGTTTAAGGGACCAATTACCACCTCCAGAACTGTTTTCCTATGGGCCCACATGCAAGAAAAATTCTGGTGAGCAGTTAAGATATTTCTTTATCCATTGTGACAGTGACTAGTGTTTGTGCTTACCTCCTCCATTGGGTTTGGCGGACATCTACCCGTGGAAGTTATTCAAGTCGTTCTTACGGAGAGCTATACTAGTCACATCTGCATCCCGCACAGTCCTGGTACCCTATACTAAGCTCCATCAGGCTCTGCCCACTGTGTCATATTATCATCTATAGACTGCCAGAGTACTTATTGGGATATTCCATATACTTTTATTTGATATATGATTATATCCATTTTCTTAAAGCGGAACTACCACCCCTTGCAATTATGACCCCAAATAATTACCCATCTGCCAACTAGCTGCTCAATAGCGCTAGTCACCAGAATTAGTACCGCGTTAATGAGAATAATACACTGCTCCTGGACTGACAGGCAGGAAACAGTGCAGACATCTTTCCATAGTGACGTCTGCGCACCTGCTCTGTCAGTCCCTTCCGTTACCATACAGCTCCTAGCAATGCCTCCTACAGCAGGCTGGGACTGACAGCACAGGTGCGCAGACGTCACTATGGAAAGATATCTGTGCGGTTTCTTGCCTGTCAGCCTGGGAGCAGTGTATAATTCTCTTTAACGTGGTAATAATTTTGGCGACTAGCACTACTGACCACTGCTACTAATGCACCAATTTATACAACCCAGCACCCTGCTTGCATACCCCACTGCTTTATTACATTGCCTGCCTACCTTTAAGTCATTAGAAATAATTACTCCCAAATCCTTTCCTCTGTTGTCTCTGACAGCACAGTAGCCTTAATACTATATTTTTCCTTTGGATTTTTATGCCCCAAGTGCATTATTTTCCATTTATCAACAATAAACTTGGAGGAAATGTTAATGTGCATGAGGTTTAGAGGAAGAAGTGAGAAGACAAAATTGTGTTATACACTGACAATGTTGCCTTTAATATTATATAACTGCTAATTACATTGACAAGTCTTATGAAATTACTTTGGGAGTATGGAAAAATATCAGTGTTGGTCACAAATAAAGCGATGACGAGGCATACATTTTGAACATAAATAGAGATGTGTTAGGTATATTTCAAAATAAATTTGATATTAAGTGGAGAAGGAACTATACAAAATATCTAGGAGTAAAACTTTGTAGGAGTTACAAGGATTTATACAAAATAAATTAAGCTGAACTTTGAAGGGAAAAAAAAATAAGAGGGCTTGAAAAAGTGGAAGCTTTCACAGATAGGACAAATCAATACTTTTAAAATGGTTATGCTACTTAATCCTATATTATAATTCGCTAAGTATGTTTGTCAGAAGCCGTAATGCACAGTAGAGACGGCTGCACTCAGTCATGCTCACTACAGTGTTGGCCCATGTACACTGGCTTTAAAACTAGTATGATACACTGTTTTAGAAATCTCTCTATACTGATGCCAAAGTGCATGTTTAGGCATACTGATCAGAGGATTTCGAATTCTGTATGAGCAGGTAGAGTGCATAGGTTAAGTAAGATGGTATCGTTCTGAAACATAACTAATGGTGGTTTGTCATTGCTGCAAATTAGGGGGTATTATGAGGCATGTCAGTTGTTACAAATGTGAGAGCAAGAAAGGGGTGGGCCCAGCTGGGTTGAAATTACGAAAGAGGGCTTAACAGGGATTTATTTCCATGGGATATTTTGAACCAATAAGAGTAAGCGGCCATTTGGGATATGGATATTGGAGTTTGGCAAATAAATAAATGGGAGGGACTGTCTTTCTGCCATAGGGGACATGAGACAATTTGGGGAATGTAGATTTTGGTATGGGCTCACTGAAGGATTAAAATAAAATTAAGATGTAGTGCATCAGTGATATGGTAAGAATCAAGAGTGTGTTAGACTGGGAGAGCATAAACCATGACTGACAGAAGCAGATAGGATTAGCTATGAGGGAGTGTTGGAGTGATTAGTAAGTTACATTTGGAGGCCCGGTAAAAGGGGCAGTTTCGATTTTTCTCATAGAGAATGGAGTTGGGAGTAGGATTTAGGCAAAACTATATCAGAAGATAGGAGTAAGATACTTAAAAATGCAGACATGTGTTGTGTTCATATAGGGTTGCAGAAACAGGCCCTGAAAATAAGACAAAGAACCTACTGGGTACCAGTCAGGATGGCCAAAGTTTTTGGAAAAAAGTGTAGGTCAAATTATTTTAGGAGCTATAGAGAGGCAGGGGATATGATGCATGAATGGTGGGGTTGGGGAGAAGTAGTTAAGGTTTTGAAGAATATGTAAGATATTACAGGCGGAATTCTAGGGCACAGAATTTGTTTGAGCCAAAGGTGTTGTCTATTTGGTGGTAGATTGGAGAATTTAGAGGAGACAGGCAAATAAACTAATAAATTGTGTATTTCTAAAGATAAGGTTGGTAACTACATGAAATTGGAGGAAAGGTAAAATTTGGCTCAAAAATTGTCTAGAAAAATAAATGGAGTGATGCGTTTCTATAAGTTTAGATAAGGAAGAGGACACGTATTGCGTCAGTATATTGTGAATTGGACTATAAAGTAATTGAGGTAAGTAAAGTTAAAATCACTGGACTGTTATTTACAGATTAATAATGACTGAAAGATTAACTCTTTTGGAAATTCAAATAAAATATTAATTCTAAAAAAAAAGTTTGTGTGTGTTTTGGAGAATTATCTCTTCTTGTCACTTTACCAGTGAATAATCTGGGGCCACAGGAGAACCACTGAGGATCACATGCAGCCCCAGGGCCTCCTGTTGTCCCCCACTGCACTAAGTGGTTTTGTGGAGTAATAGGGAGGCTTCAAAAGAACAAGAGTACAGAGCAAAGAGGAAAGCTCAACATGTACAACTCAGATCTCATAAGAAACTGAACTTCTCAGTGAACAGCACACTATATACAGGCCCTAGCTAAATAAATGTCTAGTGTTAACTCTTCCTGCCTCTTTGAACTGCAAGCACTGCAGCATTATCCCTGAAGAGTTTGGAATGCAGAGGGGGATTGGGTCTGCTGCAAACCAGTGGCTGAGTTTGCTATCAGTTACACACAGCAGACTCCCCCATGAGGTCCTTATTAAGGCCACAAAGGAAGTGTGATGGAGGGGAAGGGGAACACCAAGGAAAGTCAAACCAGCTGTCTAATTAAGAGCCTGCAACAGATGTATGAAGACAGTTACTGCACGTATGCACATGGAATAGACCACATTCAGTTGCAGGCATCGAACCGATATCAGGGCAGCAGGTGCTCAAAAAAAGCAGACTTTTTACAAGATCCGATCATACCATGAAAAATCAATATAATTAATCTAAATGCATTCTACCTTCATGGGAGTATTTTCCATTCTTAATTATTTTATTTAATCCGGATAATAAAACCCTAAGGTTATGCAATCATGGTGTAAACATGAAAAAACAGGAAGCGGTCATGATCTACTCAGCTGAAAGGAATTGCTGTTCTTATTAATTCCCTTAAATGTTGACCAAAGCAATGTGTTACTCACTCACTCCGTTGGTCTTTAGAGAGTTAACGTAACAATTGTACAGAAAATTAATTATTTAGGGTTGCACAAGAACCAATGCATGTTCTATGAAAGTTATTACAGTTCAATCTTTTTTTTTTTTATATTAAGTAGTAACAACAGTACCCAGGGGCATTTTAACCAAGGGGGCAGCAGGAGTTTTCTGGGGACCCTTTCTTTCAAAAGGCCCTCTATTATGTTCTCAAATGTGCCAGTTTTACAGAAAGCAGTCAGTTTAATTCTGTGATCACAGAGCCAGGGACAAGTGAGGCTGTTCTGTGTGCATATACACAAGTGCCTGCTTCCCTAAAAATTGCAAGGGAAGAAAAGCAAGGCTACAACTAAACTTAATAGGATCCTAAATGTTTAACTGTACTTGGAGGCCTCCATTCACAGGTCTTTCAGAGGCCTCAGGGATTTTTAAAATGGCCCTGACAGTGCCAGTTGCTCACTTCTCCAATTCCTATGTTATTCTATGGAGCCTATGAACTAAGCTTTCTTAAAGGAGCAGTAAACTTTTTTTTATGAAAACACATATTTTACAGAGAATTTCCTGCTGAATAGAACAAGGTCACTTACATCACTGTCAGATGTTTTATTCAAAAATTATAGCAGTTTAAATAATCAGGAAGTTAATTTACTGTGTTTACTTCCTGATAGTTCTAACTGACATGAAGTGACAGGCAGTTTCTATCACATTCTATGGAGAACTGTATGTCACTAACTTTCCTCTCCATTAGAATGTAACAGAAAAACTAATTAGATTTTGACCACTAGAGGGCACTGCTAATGTAAAAACATGGATTTAAACTGTAATAACTCTAGACATCTAAATCTCTCAGCAGTGGGAGTACCCTTATTTTACTCAATAGGAAAATCCCTACAATATATATTTTTTCATAAAAAAAGTTTACTGCTCCTTTAAATTTTGCAGATCTTAGTGCATAGGCTCCATAGAATAACATAGGAGCTGGAGAAGTCACCTATACTTTTTCACCTCTTTATCACCACTTTGTGAATCTCCCCATGGTCTACAGGCAGTCACCCTGGTGTCCAGACCCTTACTGTAATGTATTCTATGGAAGAGGTGAGCATTTGGCTACAGTTGCCCAAAGAATGTCATTGTAACCTCTTTGTGACATGCTATATGAAATTACTTTTGCATAAAGCAACTGCCAGCTGTGGGAGTACATTTGTTGTAGAAGAAAGAAAATCTGATCTTCTTAACCACCTGAATGCCAGAAAGGTCTTCAACGCATTGCAAAGCAGTGTGTAGGAGATCACTAGCATCCAAGGGGTTAAACATTCAACGGCTGAGGTACTAAGAAAAACTGGGGCTTTCATCAGGGATGGATATGTTACAGACCATCTTTCCGGTCTCTTTATATACACACCTTTGTTGAATTTGGCGCTGGTGTAGCGCATCCGCGGCTGCCATAACAACCACAAGGATGCTACACTGGCTCACATTCAACATACGAACAAAATACTTAAAACCATCTAAAAACAAAGGAGGACTGAAACGTTGGATTTTTCTACGTTTTAAATAAAACTGAAGCTTTATATTAAAGAGGAACTACCACCCCTGTTAAACTTTGGTCCAAATAATTACCCATCTGGCGACTAGCTGCTCAGTAGCGCTAGTTGCCATAATTATTACCTGGTTACTGAGAATTCTATACTGCTACCAGTCTGACAGGCAGGAAACAGCGCAGACATCTTTACATAGTGGCGCCTGCGCGCCTGCACTGTCAGTCCCTTTTGGTGCTGAACAGCTCCCAGCAACGCCTCCTAGAGCAGGCTGGGACTGACAGAGCAATCGCACAGATGTCACTATGGCAAGATGTCTGTGCTGTTTCCTGCCTGTCAGTCCGGGAGCAGTATAGAATTCTCTATAACCAGGTAATAATTCTGGTGACTAGTACTATTGAGCAGCTAGTCACCAGATGGGTAATTATTTGGGCCAAAGTTTAACAAGGGTGGTAGTTACACTTTAACCCACTTTTACCATACCTCCCAACATTTCAAATGGCCAAAGAGGGACACTGGTGTGGGTTTTGCTGGGGGCGTAGCCGGTGGTCTGGGCATTACTGAGGATTTTTAGGTTACTTTAGGACTTCTTGACACCTTTTTGTGCAACTGAAAATATTATTTTGAGCAAGACCAAAGTATTTTATTTATAAACACATATACTGAAGGTTATACAAACATTAATCTGAGTTTTATTGCTGTGGAGCAACGAGATACATTTATACACATACCATACAGTCTGATCTCCTAAAAAAGAGGGACACCAGGGTGGGAAAGAGGGACAGAGGGATTTGAGTCTGAAAGAGGGAATGTCCCTCCTAAAGAAGGACACTTGGGAGGTATGCTTTTACTGATGTAACACTGCCCAGAGCACCAGGGTGGTGCCCAAGTGGATTACAGAGAGGGACAATCTTCGATTAACATGGGAAAAACCTGTCAATGGGGGCAGGACTTTCATTATTCTCAGAGTAAAAAGAGTGTCCCTTGCAGGAAACTGTCTGATCTGTGGACCAGATTTCAAATCTGAAGGGAGGCGGCTTACACTAGGTAAAAGTGGTAGGAGGGAGATACTTTATCATTCAATAACTCTTGAATTACAACTCTGACAGTACTGAAATAACACTCTCCATGGACCAAATGCTATGAAGATTAATTGGAGCTGCTGTTTTTGTTAAACATTACTATCCCTTTAAAACACCGCAAGGATATCAGGAAGTGTGTGCGGTAGCAACCAGGAGGAGAGTTACTAAGAAAAACTGGTGCAATTCTGGGGCAAAATTAACAGCCTTATAACTAATAAATACTTTGCAATGAGTGAAGACCTCTATAGCATTAAAGAGAGTTAAATGCACAGTTTAAAACTATGGGTATATTGGGGATCTTGTATTGTTCCCTATGGTGCAGTTGGTTTGCTCCAGAGTTACACCAGCTTTTCACAAACAGGAGACCATTGTTAACTCCTTGAGGACCAGAGCAAGCCAATGAATTGCAGACCCCTGCCATCCTCAAGGGGTTAACCCTTCCTCTGGCACTAAAAGGGGTTAATGCTAAATTGCATTTGACATTCTTATTTTAATTTTTGTTGAAATAATGGACAAGCTGACATTTTTACAAGTTGCATTTATTTGAAACACATAAAAAAAAACCCATTGTGACCCGTGTCAGACGAGTGCAGTGTGACACTGGATGGTGCAGATCTGCAGCGATAGACTCTATAATAAGAGACCTAAAGCTATTGTGCAACCTCTCAACTCCCTGAATCTGCATTAGATCACAGGGAGAATGAGCTCAGTTCTTGGCACCCAACAGGAGGATTTTTTTTCTTAGCTAACAATTTTCAGAATGACCATCTGTTGATGTTTTTTTACTTTTAATGTCAAGCTCTTGTGCCGATGACCTGAGTACAACATACAGTAAACAAAAGAAAAATATATAAATATCTCAAAACGAGCATATCTATGCCATAAAATGTATTTTGCTCTGCAATGCGCTTCACGCCCTTCTGGTCCTTAAAAGGTTAATTGAAAAGAAGAGAGATAGAAACACAGATTATAAAGGCAGATAAGAACAAATTGGCTCATAGAGTCTGCCTGTTCACCAAGTAAAAAGCTCAGTCTTTCATAACCTTCAGTATAGACTCTGGTCTATACCAGGAAATACTTAATTATCTTACTGTAGTAGCCCCTACCACCTCTACTGGGAGGCTGAATCATGAATGCACCTCCCTTTCTGTAAAGCAGTACTTATATACATTACTATTGCAATCAGTGATAGATACATGTCTGGATGAAAGAGGAGGCTACCTGAGGCTCAGCTGCATTGTACAGCCCACAGCAGCTTCCTATACAGGTGAGGATGAAACACGCGACATGGAGGGATCAGCCCCATGGCTTGGGTACTGGAGGGGTCCAAGGAACCCTTAATCCAGGGGTAGTGATGATGGGAATTATAGTCTCCAAGAGCTGGAGAGTCAAAGACTGACTACCCAGTAGAAGCAGTCACCACCTCTGGTAGTGAAGGGTTCACCCACTAAGCAGCAAAGAGCACATTGAGGGGACTTTTATTTATAACTAGCTTTAAAGCTCGTATACACGGGCCAACACTGGCGGCGCTGCGGTCATGCACAGTACAGACTGCCCGTGCCGCGGCTGAGACAGAGCGGAGCACTCCAAATTCAGACAGTAGTCCTCTCGACTACAGTCTGAATTCAGAGGGCTCCCCTCAGTATCAGCTGCGGCGCGGGCAGTCTGTACTGCGCATGACTGCAGCGCACAGCCGTCTCTACTGCGCATGACAGCTTCTGACAAACATACTTAGCGAATTATAATATAGGATGTTCACCAATTATCTTTATAAAACAGGGATCTTAAACATACAGGTTAATATTATAATCTTGATTTTACTCAGATGTTGCAATTAACCCACTGCGTGCCAACGTGTTGTCTAATACAGTGTGAAGCTAAAAGTGTTAAAATGACTAAGCCAATGACTTTGGCAACTGTTCAAATGAGACCCCAGACATCTGCCCATTGAGGTCACTGTTTTCACATCTTGGATGCTATAGATGCCTTCAAAGCACTGAAAAGCATTTATAGTATACAGCAGACTGGAAAGACGTTTAACTCTTTGAGTGCCAGCGGGATATGCAACGCATTGCACATCACAACACAGTACACAATGTGTTGCGTACCCCTCTGTCTCTCAAAGGGTTAAGTGGAGGTTTCTTAAAGGGGCAATAGATGTTTACAACAAATATGTAGGCATGGATTACTGTATTCCCATTTAACCCTTTAAGGATCAGAAGGAGTATGCAATGCATTTTAAAGTAATCTGCTGCTCACCCCTCTGACCCTTAAAGGGTTAAGAAACCTCTACTTACAATATTCGTAACCCTCTGAGTGCCAGAGGAGTATGCAACACATTGCAAAGGAATGCATTGCGTAACCCTCTGGCACTCAAAGAGTTAAAGTGCAGATATCCCTTAGTTAGAGTCCTCTCGGCAGGTGTGGGAGCAGACCTGCTGAGGAAGTAAGAGTTGGAATGTGAGCATGGCAGAGCAACTAGAGAGCCAATCAGGGGTCAGAGAAAAGTGATCCCTGCAACTGTTCGGCTAATCCCATGAGAGACGTTGAACTCTTACATGAAAATACACACTGCCAGTTTGCACTGATTCTTTGCAGCCCTACAGAATGAAATGCCCATGAATATCCTGTATTAATGGGAAAAGATCACCATTCACTAAGTCTGACCCTGTGGGAATAGATTTAGTAAGAAGCTTGGGGCTTCACTGTACAGCTTCGTAAAGGTCCTGTCAGCCATTTGGGAAGCCAGGAAACTGATCTCTGCAATGCCAGCAGCAGGGATGGTTATAATCCCAGAGTTTGTGACTCAAAGCCACAAAATAAACTGTGTTGAGATGAGTAAGCAGCCACACACTTCTAGGGTCAGAACAGAAATCCCATCCCTTGAAGTCTTTGATGACTGCTAGGTCCAGTGCAACATGATGCTGAAATGGAAGACTCCCACTTTAGAGTCTACTGCGGGATCAATGAGGGAGTTCTGGGGGGACATTTTCAGACACTTGTGCAGCTTCCCCATAGACCCACATGTTCTCTGAACACAGGCCCTGCTTTATACGGCTTGCAGTGGCGTAACAATAGGGGTCGCACCTGCAACCGGGCCAGTCACTTCAGGTACCCGGCCGCCCCCTGCGAACCCATCGCCACTCTCCTGCAGCAACTCAGCTGATCTCCCGGTGCTCTAATAATGCAGAGCGCTGGGAGATTACATCATCTCCCAGTGCTCTACATTACTGAGAACTGTGCGGGAGCGGGTGATGGAGGTAGGAGATGCACAAGCGGCAATGTGAAGATCGGGGGGTGCTGGGCCCATGGCAATTTCTGCACCAGGGCCCGGTGGCATCTAGTTACACCACTGACGGCTTGTCTGCTGCCAGAAAAACTGACCTGCCAAGAGGGTACCATACGTGACCTTTAAATGTGAAGTCTGGTCATCTTAATCTATTGGAATTAGGATGCTGATGAACTAAATTTAAAGTGGGGCAAACCAACTGCACCATGGGGAATTTCTATTGATGTAACCTACTGAATGCTAGAGGTCTCCAACACATTGCTTTGCAGTGCGTTGGAGGCCACTGTGGCATTTAAGAAGTTAAAACCACTTTAAATCAATTGAAATTTAGGGAATATTTATTTGTTTCTCATGGTACAGTTGGTTTGTCTCAGAAGTGCATCAGAATCTGTGTGCACAGCAAGTGAAACCTTGTGATGTGTCACTAGTACACAAGAGATATATCACTGAATTGTATGATCGTTTGTACATCAGTCATGATTGGTTGCTATGATGACAACACATAAACGAGATTATGAATAGAAAGTAGATGTGATGTTTTTCCCCATTCAGGGTTAATGGTTTGGTGTTTATAAAGTTGTAAAACTGTAAAACTGCAATGCTGTGGAGAAGGCCACTAAAGCAAAACAGTGACTGTGTCAATAAAAATGTATACATTTTTGCTGCAAGTATGTGGACCCTGGAATTTCTTACAATGGGTAAAGTCTGGTTTATGCACCTCCATCCAAGAAGCACCAGCACAGTAACACATCTTCATTGTATTGGATGGGTTGTCCAAGTCTATAATGTTGCTTACAAAGAGTTGAATTGTATATTTTTAACCTGATACATTTTACTGCTTTAAAAATGTTTTGGAGAAAGTTAATATCTTTATTTTGTAACAGAAGTTGAAGGGATAATAATGTTTTATTTTAACTTTTAGTAATATATGTTAGTATCTTGTAGTGGCAAAAACCAAGATTTCCAGAGAGGGGTTTCCAAATAAGTAAGCAATAACATATTTAGAATTATTATTTTTGGTTATTCTTCAACCAAAAGTTGGGCATAGACCACACTTGGGCAGCTTATGGCCCTTATCTAGCTGTTATTGGACTATAACTTCCATCATCCTCAGCTGGCCACTGGCCAGCTGAGATGATGGGAGTTGTAGTCCAATAACAACTGGATGCTGGTTAGGTATTGTAGTCTAACAACACCAGGAGAAGGGCTGCAGTTTGTTCAACCCTGTCATAAATAATGAACAGCAGCACACAGTTCTCTTTTCTAACTGGGTTGTTAATTGTCGCTGTGATCTGGCAGGATCAAAAACGTGCACAAGGGTTTTATGGACAACCGGTAACCCACTCTCAGTTTGCTTTGGCCTTAAATGCTGTAAACATCTTTACCAGAAGACTTTCATTTTCTTTAATTATGTGTAATTACCTTGAAAGAGCAATTCCAGTTCTCCTCTTCCTTTACTTTATGTAACATGAGCTCCCTCTACCTGTAGTCTGTAAAAAGAGACTAAGACTCAACAGTATCATTAAAAAAGATCACACAAACTCTGTGTGTCACACATTATAAGTACTTTTCAGCTCAACAGACATCACAAATGAATAGAAACATACACACACACACACACAGGATGGGGAAGGGTGTAGGAGGGGAAACACAAAACAAAACAATTAAAAAAACAAATGTTGCTATAGGCAAACAATGATACACCCATACCTGGGAACATTCTTGCCCCCAGCCCCTGGAGTACCTAGAGGGGCTGGGCAGGACTGGGAGATGAAATGTAGGATTTGTCTTGAAAATGTGTTGGACGTTGGTAGGACAGGGAAGAGACTGGGAGAAAAAGCAAGGAGTGGGTGGGGTTACCAGGGAATTCAGCATGTCAAGTCCATGGAGACCTGGTAATTAATTCTAGAAAATGGAATCGCCTGACCACATATGGAGAGCTCCCTTGTTTAGAAAAACTGGACCTTATGCATAAAAGCAAAGTGGGCTAATTCGTGGGCAAACCAACAGTACTTATAGAGATAAATCCATATTCCCCAAATTACTATTTGTCTAAGGGGGCTTTTAATGTCATGAATCCTACAGATGTTGTCAACTCATAGCAAAGTATAGCAGTAAGTCCTAAAGTGGTAATATATTTACAAACTAGTGTAAAAGCTTGTGTACATGGGCCGAGGTCTGGGTAATGCTAACCCTTTGAGTGTCATACCCCTCTGGCACTCAAAGGGTTAAGAGGTTGATATCTCACTGCTCCACGCGATGCAGTCACACGATGCAATCGTGGGCACTCTCTACTGCGCATGACTGCATCGGGACAAACACAAGTGGCCTTTTATATAATAGGATGATTTAGTAAGCATAACAAGGCTAATGTATTAAGGGTATTTCTACACCAAACAACTGCACAGGGACCAAATAATTCCCCAAAGTCCAACTGATTTAACTGAATCTTATAACCCCTTGAATGCAGAAAGCTCCCCAATGAATTGTGAAGCAATGCAATGGAGACCTCTCTAAGATTCAATGGGTTAATCATATGAGAGGTACCTAACACACTGCAACACAATGCATAGGCTACCCCATGGTGCAACTGGTCTGCTCTATATTTACTCCACTTTGTGTTTATACATAAGACCCATCCTATAACCTAAAGTCCAAGAATGCGTCGCTCACTGTGTGCATAACCGCACATGCGCAGTAGGGACTCGCAGAACGGGCTGATCCGGAGAGGAGAGCTCCGGAAGGGACTGTCACCCAGCTCCTCCGCTGCTGCCCCGGAGCCAGGAGCACAGACAGGCTGTTAGCCTTCCAGAGCTCCCCGCTCCGGATCAGCCTGTGTATACGGGCTTTGTAACTAGTTATATAAATGTTTGGCTCCACCCACCAATACCATCATATTTCTACTCTATAGTAAAACTGGAGGGAGTGGTTGAAAAGTCCAACTTCAGTGATGCAAAGTACGTCAGTACAGGCATGCAAAGGTAGAACACATCTGCACCAGAATGATGCTTTACATGCTCATTAATGCATTAATAATATACACTTATCAGAGTTCTTAACCATCTGAGTGGCACAGGGGTGAGCAATGCATTGCGGAACAATGCGTTGTGTGCCTCTGTGGTATTCAAAGGGTTAAAGAAATACCTACTAATAATAATAACAACAACCCACTTACCTTACTATGGGCAGAAAATACTAATCCTGGACACTTTGAGAGGAAACGAGAGGTAATTATTAGGAATTGCTAATGTTCGTTTACAATTCTTTGCAGATAAAGTTGCGTTTCAGACTGTTTAACAGACTGCAGGTAGGGGGAGCTCATGTCACTAACAATGGAAGGAAGAGAGGAACGGAAATGGCTGATACAAACTGCACAGAATTAAAGAAAGAATACAGGACATAAAATGTATGGCTACATACTGCTAAAATTAAATAAGTTATATTAAAGCGGAACTTTCAGGTAGCAATGTCACCCTTCAATAATTAAACATATGGTGACTAGCATCATAATACATGTATTACCTCTCACATTTTAATGAAATCCTTAATCTTCGGAGACTGACGGCCAAGTTAGTGCCATCTGAGCGCCTGCACTGTCAGTCCCTTAGGGTTACCTTGTGGCACGCTGCAATGCTTCTTAGAGGAGACCAGGACTGACAATGCAGGCGCGCAGACAAGATGTCTTCTCTGATGCCTGGCTTACGGTCTCCTAAGATGAAAGATTTCTTTAGAATGTGGCACTTTACAGAGGTAATACATGTATTAGGATGCTAGTCGCCATAAGTTTAATTATTGAAGGGTGATTTATTACTACCTGAAAGTTCCACTTTAAAATAATGCTACTGTTGCTAAATTTTTGTTAACCCCTTAAGGACTGGCCACGAGCACAAGCGGACAGCACTTAAGGACCACGGAGCATTTTTTTTTTTTTTTTGACCGATCAGTGGCGTGTCATGGGTCCTTATCGCATGTTGGATCCACGATGTGCCAGGACTGTCATGGGGACAGGGCTGGATTTACATCTCAGGAGCCTGTAGGCACAAAATTCTGAAGCGCCCCCCCCCCCCAGATTTGCCAACTCCATTGGACACCTCCACAATGCTCATCAGCTCCATATTGCCCCCCATCAGCTCCAACTTACCCCCTCATCATCTCTATATTGACCTCACATTGCCCCATCATCTCCATATTGCCCCCATCAGGTCCGTTTTGCCCCTCACATTGCCCCCATCATGTCCATATTGCCCCTCACATTGACCCATCATCTCAATATTGCCCCTCACGTTGCCCACATCATGTCCATATCCCCTCACATTGCCCCATCATGTCCATATTGCCCCTCACATTGCCCCCATCATCTCAATATTGCCCCTCACATTGCCCCATCATGTCTATATCCCCTCACATTGCCCCCATCATCTCAATATTGCCCCCATCATCTCCATACTGAACCCCGTTTCCTACCTCGCTGGAGAGGAGAGGTATGTGCCTTCTTTGGCACCGAGCTGTAGCTGTTGGAGTTCACACGCGGTCTGTAATGCAGAGTGCTGGGAGATGATGTCATCTCCCAGCACTATGCATTATTACTAAACAGCCGACAGCAACGAGGGAGTTCAGTAGCTACAGGTCTTCGGCGCAGACCTTTCCATGTTGTTGTGGGTGCCAAGTGGGGGGGGGGGGGGGGCAAGGCTAATAAAAAATAGGAAGCCACAAAGCTATTCCAATGATAGCCACCCCTCTGTGGGATGCGCCTGTAGGCAGGTGTCTACTCTGCCTTATTGCAAATCCGGCCCTGCATTGGGAAAAAGTTTCTGTGGGAAAAGCAAGTCTTATGGCTTGACTGGTGTGTCACATTTTTCTTTAACATTGTATCTACCACCCATGTATCCAAATGAAATCCTTCAATGTTTGAGATGTCTGACACTTTCTTGGAGAATTATCTACTGTCCAAGGGGTTAAAGGGATAATAATACTTAAAATGTAAAAAAAAAATAATGTTGTAGGGTTTATCATCCCCCTGAGTATAACAAGGGTACTCCCACTGCTGAAAGGTGTTTCATTCAAAAGTTATTAATTTTCAAAGTTGAATTTTTTAGGTGCAATATCACAGTGGCCTGAAATTGTACAGTGGCGCTGTTGCTACACGATCCTATGGACAGCTCTGGGTCCGGGACCATAAATCAACATAGGATGGTGTAGAAACAGCGCCACTGTACAATTTCAGGCCACTGTGATATTGCACCTAAAAAATTCAACTTTGAAAATTAATAACTTTTGAATGAAACACCTTTCAGCAGTGGGAGTACTCTTGTTTTACTCAGGGGGATAAACCCTACAACATATATTTTTTTTACATTTTAAGTATTACTAGCCCTTTAAAGAGGATGTTGTAACTCAATACTACCTTATAAAAATAAACTAAAAAAAAAAAAAACACCCTTAACCTTTTCCTGAAATAAGGACCATCTTCAAACTGACACTCAAAAGTAAGCATCAGCAGAAAGACATATCTAACTCATCTCGAGCGCTCAAAGGGTTAAGGACATATGTATAAAGATATAAGGTGCAATTGTGGACCAAACCATCTGAATCATAGGGGAGAAATTAAAACCCCAACATCCCCATTATATTTAAATGGGGTTGTAATCCTTTGAATACTAGACAGGTCTCCAACGCATTTCAAAGAAATGCTTTTTAGACCTCTCTAGCATTCAAGAGGTTAATGAAAGACCCATTTCAATTAGTGGGATCTTTTACTTGTCCCCTATCATGCAGTCGATTTGTTCCACTTTTATTTGTGTATATAGCCCTTTGTTACCAGTGTATAAACTCACTATGCCTCTTTCCATTACCTACTTTCAAAACATAAACTGCTGCTTTAAACTAATTAGGTTATGGATGGGTAGGTAATCACTAAACGTCTCTGAAGATTATAGGCGCTATACACAGGTATAGAACTGGCCCCTAGTACATGAATAGGAATAAGCAGCTCAGGTTTCATCTATTACTATAGCATGGTGGGGGGAGCAGGGTACATTCTTAACTAATGGAAGCCAGCCATCTGCCCGCTGATGGCAGATGGCATCACGTCACATCAATAAATATATTTTTTTCCTAATGTGTTTATGGCATAGGACACTGAGCGGGTTACCTATCTGATTAAACAATGCCGTCTAATTAGAGAGGCCAGGATTAATCAGCAGCCTGCTAGTGTGTAATCCCAGGTACGGGAGATGGGGAGGGAAACTAGTATGTGGCTCTGAAGTATGCCAGAGTAGGGGATGGCCGGGTCTCTTTCTTGTGTCTGGGTATGAGAGATGGGTATCTATGTTTGAGTATTAGGAGAGATGAGATATGTGTCTGTGTGTGCTCGTTCTAATATCTGTATAGTAGGAGTCATAAAGTGGCCCAATACTCTAGCAAAATAATTATTAGGAAAAGGTGAGAGGTATGTATCCTTGCTCTCTGTTTATTAGGAGAAGGTGAGAGGTATGTGTCCTTGCTATTGGTTTATTAGGAGAAGGTGAGAGGTATGTGTCCTTGCTATTGGTTTATTAGGAGAAGGTGAGAGGTATGTGTCCTTGCTATTGATTTATTAGGAAAAGGTGAGAGGTATGTGTCCTTGCTATTGGTTTATTAGGAGAAGGTGAGAGGTATGTGTCCTTGCTATGTGTTTATTAGGAGAAGGTGAGATGTATGTGTCCTTGCTATGTGTTTATTAGGAGAAGGTGAGAGGTATGTGTCCTTGCTATGTGTTTATTAGGAAAAGGTGAGAGGTATGTGTCCTTGCTATTGGTTTATTAGGAAAAGGTGAGAGGTATGTGTCCTTGCTATTGGTTTATTAGGAGAAGGTGAGAGGTATGTGTCCTTGCTATGTGTTTATTAGGAGAAGGTGAGAGGTATGTGTCCTTGCTATCTGTTTATTAGGAGAAGGTGAGAGGTATGTGTCCTTGCTATGTGTTTATTAGGAAAAGGTGAGAGGTATGTGTCCTTGCTATTGGTTTATTAGGAAAAGGTGAGAGGTATGTGTCCTTGCTATTGGTTTATTAGGAAAAGGTGAGAGGTATGTGTCCTTGCTGTTGGTTTATTAGGAGAAGGTGAGAGGTATGTGTCCTTGCTATGTGTTTATTAGGAGAAGGTGAGAGGTATGTGTCCTTGCTATCTGTTTATTAGGAGAAGGTGAGAGGTATGTGTCCTTGCTATGTGTTTATTAGGAAAAGGTGAGAGGTATGTGTCCTTGCTATTGGTTTATTAGGAAAAGGTGAGAGGTATGTGTCCTTGCTATTGGTTTATTAGGAGAAGGTGAGAGGTATGTGTCCTTGCTATGTGTTTATTAGGAGAAGGTGAGAGGTATGTGTCCTTGCTATCTGTTTATTAGGAGAAGGTGAGAGGTATGTGTCCTTGCTATGTGTTTATTAGGAAAAGGTGAGAGGTATGTGTCCTTGCTATCTGTATATTTGGTGAAGGTGAGAGGTATGTGCCCTTGCTATCTGTTTATTTGGTGAAGGTGAGAGGTATGTGTCCCTGCTATATGTTTATTAGGAGGAGGTAACAGGTATGAGCCCTTGCTATCTGTTTATTTGGTGAAGGTGAGAGGTGTGTGTCCCTGCTATATGTTTAGTAGGAGGAGGTAAGAGGTATGAGCCCTTGCTATCTGTTTATTTGGTGAAGGTGAGAGGTGTACGCCCTTGCTATCCGTTTATTAGGATAAGGTGAGAGGTACGTGTCCCTGCTATATGTTTATTAGGAGATTGTGAGAGGTATGTGTACCTGCTATCTGTTTAACAGGAGAAGGTGAGAGGTATGTGTCCTTGCTATCTGTTTATTAGGAGATTGTGAGATGTATGTGTCCCTGCTATCTGTTTATTAGGAAATGGTGAGAGGTATGTGTCCCTGCTATCTGTTTATTAGGAAATGGTGAGAGGTATGTGTCCCTGCTATATGTTTATTAGGAGGAGGTAAGAGGTATGAGCCCTTGCTATCTGTTTATTTGGTGAAGGTGAGAAGTGTACGCCCTTGCTGTCTGTTTATTAGGAGAAGGTGAGAGGTACGCGTCCCTGCTATATGTTTATTAGGAGACTGTGAGAGGTATGTGTCCCTGCTATCTGTTTAATAGGAGAAGGTGAGAGGTATGTGTCCTTGCTATCTGTTTATTAGGAGATTGTGAGAGGTATGTGTCTCTGCTATAGGTTTAATAGGAGAAGGTGAGAGGTATGTGTCCTTGCTATCTGTTTATTAGGAGATGGTGAGAGGTATGTGTCCTTGCTATCTGTTTATTAGGAGATGGTGAGAGGTATGTGTCCCTGCTATATGTTTATTAGGAGGAGGTAAGAGGTATGAGCCCTTGCTATCTGTTTATTTGGTGAAGGTGAGAGGTATGTGTCCTTGCTATCTGTTTATTAGGAAATGGTGAGAGGTATGTGTCCCTGCTATCTGTTTATTAGGAAATGGTGAGAGGTATGTGTCCCTGCTATATGTTTATTAGGAGGAGGTAAGAGGTATGAGCCCTTGCTATCTGTTTATTTGGTGAAGGTGAGAGGTGTACGCCCTTGCTGTCTGTTTATTAGGAGAAGGTGAGAGGTACGTGTCCCTGCTATATGTTTATTAGGAGACTGTGAGAGGTATGTGTCCCTGCTATCTGTTTAATAGGAGAAGGTGAGAGGTATGTGTCCTTGCTATCTGTTTATTAGGAGATTGTGAGAGGTATGTGTCTCTGCTATAGGTTTAATAGGAGAAGGTGAGAGGTATGTGTCCTTGCTATCTGTTTATTAGGAGATGGTGAGAGGTATGTGTCCTTGCTATCTGTTTATTAGGAGATGGTGAGAGGTATGTGTCCCTGCGATATGTTTATTAGGAGGAGGTAAGAGGTATGAGCCCTTGCTATCTGTTTATTTGGAGATGGTGAGAAGTGTGTGTCCTTGTTATCTGTTTATTAGGAGATGGTGTGAGCTATGTGTCCCTGCTACCTGTTTATTAGGAGATGGTGAAAGGTATGTGACCCTGCTATCTGCTTATTAGAAGAAGGTGAGAGGTATGTGTCCCTGCTATCTGTTTATTATGAGATGGTGTGAGGTATGTGTCCCTGCTATCTGCTTATTAGAAAAAGTTGAGCGGTATGTATCCTTGCCATCTGTTTATTAGGAGAAAGGTATGTGTCCTTATCTGTTTATTAGGAGAATGTGTCCTTGCTATCTGTTTATTTGGAGATGGTGAGAGGTATGTGTCCTTGCTATCTGTTTATTTGGAGATGTGAGAGGTATGTGTCCTTTGTATCTGGTTATTAGGAGAGGGTGAGAGGTATGTGTCCTTTGTATCTGGTTATTAGGAGAAGATGAGCGGTATGTGTCTGCTATCTATTTATTAGAAGAAGGTGGGAGGTATGTTTCCTTGCTCTCTGTGTATTAGGATAAGGTGAGAAGTATGTGTCCTTGTTCTCTGTGTATTAGGAGAAGGTGAGAAGTATGTGTGCTTGCTATGTGATGATTAGGAGGAGGTGAGATGTATGTGTCCCTGCTATCTGTTTATTAGGAAATGGTGAGATGTATGTGTCCCTGCTATCTGTTTATTAGGAAATGGTGAAAGATATGTGTCCCTGCTATCTGTTTACTAGGAAATGGTGAGAGGTATGTGTCCCTGCTATCTGTTTATTAGGAAATGGTGAAAGATATGTGTCCCTGCTATCTGTTTATTAGGAAATGGTGAGAGGTATGTGTCCCTGCTATCTGTTTATTAGGAGCAAGTGGTAAGTATGTGTCCTTGCTATGTGTTTATTAGGAAAAGGTGAGAGGTATGTGTCCTTGTTATCTGTGTATTAGGAGAAGGTGAGAAGTATGTGTCCTTACTATCTGTGTATTAGGAGAAGGTGAGAGATATATGTCCCTGCTATCTGTGTATTAGGAGAAGGTGAGAGGTATGTGTTTTTTATATCTGCTTATAAGGAGAAGGTGAGAGGTTTGTCCTCGCTATCTGTTTATTAGGATGAGATGATAGGTGTGTGTCCTTGCTATCTGTGTATTAGTAGAAGATAATGGGTGTGTGTCCTTGCTATCTCTTTACTAGAAGAATGTGAGAAGTATGTGTCCTTGCGATCTGTATAGAAGGAGAAGGTGAGAGGTATTTATCCTGATCTCTGTATATAAAGAGAAGGTGAGAGATATGTGCCCTTCCTACCTGTATAGAATCCAAAGGTAAGTGATATGTGTACTTGATGTCTGCATACTAGGTAAAGGTGAGAAGTGTTCTGATGTCTGTTTATTTGGAACATGTGAAAGCAGTAGATCACAACTGGGTAAAATGTGGCCCATGGGATAGATCCAGCCCTATGTTCAACTTGATCTGGCCCACAGGTCTATCAGAAAGAAAAATAAATACTTTCTGTTGGAACAGAAGCCAGTGCCCCACTGAGACCTCAGGGACAGCATAATGTGATTACATCATCACAATGCACTGATCCCATCATGGTCCTGAGGGTGCACTGGTGAATACAGAAGCTGAATCAGGAAGCAGATGACTCCACCGACTTTAGCTATAAAGTAAAAATGAGTCTATTTTTTCCTTACTAAGGAGAATGTGTAAGTTTTACCAGTATATACAAAAACTGCCACTGTGAGTGCATATATGTGTGTGTTTGTAAATGTGTGTGTGATGTAAATGTGGCCTTCAGTCACAATGATTTGCCCACCCCTGCAGTAGACAATAGAATCACTGAATAAGTCAAATGCACAATCAGCTTATTGAGTGATCTCATCCCTGAGATCAGAGGAGGGCAACCTGCGACCCTCCAGCTAATGTTGGACTACAATTCCCAGCTGTGTAAGAGTCTTCCCCCTCTAAGGTGAGCAAAAGTGAGCAATCCAGCATGGTGAGGGTTAAAGTAGTGATTAAAACTGTGCAGGGCTGCATGGTGAATCTGTTATTTAATACTTTAATAGCTCTTTTTAACCATTCAACGTTGGGTTGTTGACCATAGAGGGAACACTGCTGAGGATTATGGATTGGAATATTATGGGATTTGTAGTCCATCAAAAACTGAGGGACACAGATTGCCAAGTGCTGCCCTGCACACATATTTTATTGATAAAACTGAGCTGTCCTTTATTATGGACCAGTAGATACACGCACTGCTCTCATTGACAAGAAAAGAGTCTCTTAATACACGCAGCATTAAAGACAACTCCTAAATTACAGCTATGAGACACATACTAGGAAGAACGAGTAAGGACTAATGAGTAAGGACTATCCCAGTAAAGTGCAAGCACATATCCAGTGAGACAGAAGTACATACACAATAAAGACTGTGCAGTAAGGTGCAGGTACATACTCCCTGATAGATGTACTTACACACTAAGTGACCATCCGTGTAAGGTGTAGTAACACAGATAGTGATAGAACTACATATGTACTAAGGCAGTGGTTCTCAACCCCTGTCCTCAGGACCCACTAACAGGCCAGGACTTAGGGATTTCTCTGCTAGAGCACAGGTATGGTGATCAGAGGCTCATTCACATTGATTAACTCACCTGTGCACTAACAAGGAAATCACCAGATCCTGGCCTGTTAGTGGGTCCTGAGGACAGGAGTTGAGAACCACTGCACAAAGTTCTGCCTCAGTAAAGTGCAAGCAGATAACCAGTAATAGAAACACATATACCCCAAGTACATCCTCAGTCATAGCAGTAAATACACACTAATGACTGTACTAGTAAAGTGCAAGCAAGCACATAACCAGTGACAGCAGTAAATACAGTAAGGACCATTCTAGTAATGTGCAGGCACATATCCAGTGACAGAAGTACATGCACACTAAGCACTGTCACAGTAGGATGCATACACATACCCAGTGATAGGAGTACAGTACATACACACTAAGCACTTTCCCACTAAGGTGCAGGCACATACCTAATGATAGAAGAACATATATACTCACTAAGGACCATTCCTATAAGGTACAGGTACATACCTAGTGATAGGACTATACTTACACACTAAAGACTGACCAGTAAGGCACAGGTACATAGCCAAATGATAGGAGTACATATACACATGAACCCTTTCAGTACAAGAGGAATATGCAACAAATTGTGTACCAGTCTGGCACTGAATGGGTTAAAGACTTCCAGTAAGGTGTAGACACATACCCAAGTGATAGAACTACATGTACACACTAAACACTGTCCAGTAAGGTGCAGGTACACACCCAGATTTAAAAGTGCATATACACTAATGACTGTGTCAGTTAGGTGCAGGCACATAGCCTGTGACAGAGATGCATACACATTCTAAGGTCTTTCTCAGTAAGGTGCAGGCACATACCCAGTGCTCGTATGTATATGTACTTCTAAAGACTGTCTCAGTAAGGTGCAGGCACATACCCAGTGCTCGTATGTATATGTACTTCTAAAGACTGTCTCAGTAAGGTGCAGGTACATACCCAGTGCTCGTATGTATATGTACTTCTAAAGACTGTCTCAGTAAGGTGCAGGTACATACCTAATGATGTAAATACATAAACACAAAGGACTGTCCCAGTAAGATGCAGGTACATACCTAATGATGTAAATACATAAACACAAAGGACTGTCCCAGTAAGATGCAAGCACATAGCCAGTAATAAAGGTGCATACACATATTAAGGACTGTCCCAGCAAGGTGAATGCACAAATCCTGTGACAGAAGTGCATAACACTAAGGACTGTCCTAGTAGGATGCAGGAAAGTATCTAGTGATAGAAGTACATACACAATGAAGACACGATGCGGAGCATACCCCATGATAAAAGTACATACACCTACATACCAAGGATTGTCCCAATAAGGTACAGGAAAGTACCCCGTGATAAAAGTACATACACCTACATACCAAGGATTGTCCCAGTAAGATACAGGAAAGTACCCAGTGATAGAAGTACATACACCTACATACCAAGGACTGTCCCAGTAAGGTACAGGAAAGTACCCAGTGACAGAAGTACATACACCTACATCCCAAGGACTGTCCCAGTAAGATACAGGAAAGTACCCAGTGACAGAAGTACATACACCTACATCCCAAGGACTGTCCCAGTAAGATACAGGAAAGTACCCAGTGACAGAAGTACATACACCTACATACCAAGGACTGTCCCAGTAAGGTACAGAAAAGTACCCAGTGACAGAAGTACATACACCTACATCCCAAGGACTGTCCCAGTAAGGTACAGGAAAGTACCCAGTGACAGAAGTACATACACCTACATCCCAAGGACTGTCCCAGTAAGGTACAGGAAAGTACCCCGTGACAGAAGTACATACACCTACATCCCAAGGACTGTCCCAGTAAGGTACAGGAAAGTACCCCGTGACAGAAGTACATACACCTACATCCCAAGGACTGTCCCAGTAAGATACAGGAAAGTACCCAGTGACAGAAGTACATACACCTACATACCAAGGACTGTCCCAATAAGGTACAGGAAAGTACCCAGTGATAGAAGTACATACACCTACATCCCAAGGACTGTCCCAGTAAGGTACAGGAAAGTACCCAGTGATAGAAGTACATACACCTACATACCAAGGACTGTCCCAGTAAGGTACAGGAAAGTACCCCGTGACAGAAGTACATACACCTACATCCCAAGGACTGTCCCAGTAAGATACAGGAAAGTACCCAGTGACAGAAGTACATACACCTACATACCAAGGACTGTCCCAGTAAGATACAGGAAAGTACCCAGTGACAGAAGTACATACACCTACATCCCAAGGACTGTCCCAGTAAGGTACAGGAAAGTACCCAGTGACAGAAGTACATACACCTACATCCCAAGGACTGTCCCAATAAGGTACAGGAAAGTACCCAGTGATAGAATTACATGAAGATACTAGACTAGACTGTTCTAGTAAGGTGCAGGTAAGTACCTAGAGATATAAGTACATACACACTAAGAACTGTCGCAAATATGGTGCAGGAAAGAACGCAACAGTACAATTACGTAAACATAAACCATTAGAGTGCCAGAGGAGTATCCAATGCACTACGATATCCCTCTGGTACTCAAAAGGTTAAGGACTGTCCCACTAAAGTGCAAGCAAGTAACTAGTGATTTAAGTATATATACACTACGGACTGTCGCAATAAGATGCAGGCAAGTACGCAGTTATAGACGTACTTACACACTAAGGACTGTCCCACTAGAGGCATGCGTATGTTCAGTGCCAGAAGTGCTTCCCAGTCCTACCTCACTTACAAAGTTACCTCTGAGTTGTTACCCCAGTACGGGGCAGTTACCTGTTTTGAAGTCCATGCCCTGTCCCTTGGTGCCTTCCATCTCATTCTGCAGGATCATATACAGGATCCCAAATGAGTTCTGGATGCCGAAGATGGAGCCGCTGCACCAGGTGGCCGCCAGCACTACTACCCAGCCGAACCCTCCCTCGGGTGGCCTGCCTCTGACTTGTTCCTCCCGGTTCCTAGAGTCGGTCACCTCTGAGGACAATGGCACCCCTTCCGGGGCTCCCCCAAGCAGGCTGTCCCGCATGCCCTGCTCTTCCCCCGGTGGCAGGTTCTCGTCCTCCTCCGCTTCTTCTTCCATCGCCAGGCTCTCCTCCTCCCCGCCGCTCCCTCCCTCCTCTCTTCCCAGGCCCTCCCCTCTCAGTCCTCCCTCCCAGTCTACCTGCTACACCAGGCGCTAGACAGACAGTACGTACTGGTCTAGTACTGATCGGGGATCAGCCTAAACAGAGGTCGATGTACTAACTAAACGTGCTGCAATTCAGGCGTAAACTACCTGCATCTCAGGGAAGAAAAACATTCCCAAAATGCTCTTCAATTTAAATCGGGCTTTTAACCAATTGAAATCTAGAGAGGACTTTGCAGACTTCTCTAGCAGTTAATGGTTGAAGACAACATTTAAGTCATTTGATTGTGTTTCGTCATAATGATGCAATAGGTTTGGTCTTGAATTACATCACTTTAATGTATCATCCGTTCACTGTGTCCTATGAGGCACAGCAAATATTGCACCATATACACCATGTCACCCCATGCACTCTATCACCATACAATCCACGCTATATATATTGCATAGCACCCTGCCTCAGTACACTCCACACAGCATCCTACATAGCACCCTTCCACCGTACACTCCACACTAAATCCTGATTAGCACCCTGCCACTGTACATCCCACACTGCCTGCACAATACCATGCCACATAAACCCACACTGCACCTGGCACTATATACCCCACACTTCATCCTGCATAGCACTATGCCACCATACACCATACACTGTATCCTGCAAAATACCCTGCCACCATAAACCAGCACTACACAGTGCCACTATACACCACACAATGCGTCCTGAATAGCACCCTGACACTATACACCCCACATTACATCAGCACCTTGACACTGTACACTCCACACTGGATCCTTCTTATGAGCCTGCCACTATACATGCCACTCTACAAGGCAAGGCACCCTGCCAGTATGCAAGCCACTATGCATCCTGCATAGCACCCTGCCACTATATATATCTCACACTACACCCTGCACTATACACCCCACACTTCATCCTGCATAGTACCCTTGTACTATAAACTCTACACTGCATACTTCATAACACCCTGTCACTTTACGCCCCTCACTGAATCATGGATAACACTCTGCCACTATACACCCCACACTTCATCCTGCATAGCATCCTGCCACCATACAACATACACACACACACCACCTGCATAGTACACTGCCACCATACTACACACACACACTACATCCTGCATAGCACCCTGACACTATACAACATACACTACGTCCTGCATAACGCCCTGCCACTATACAACATACACTACGTCCTGCATAACGCCCTGCCACTATAAAGCACGCTGCATTCTGCTTAGCACCCTGCCACTATGAAACACACACTGCATCCTGCTGAGTACCTTGTCACTATTACACCCACACTCCATTCTGCATAGTACCCTGCCACTATACACCCACACAACATTCTGCATAGTACCCTGCCACTATACACCCACACTGCATCCTGCATAGTACCCTTCCACTATACACCCACACTGCATCCTGCATAGTACCCTGCCACTATACACCCACACTGCATCCTGCATAGTACCCTGCCACTATACACCCACACTACATCCTGCATAGTACCCTGCCATTATACACCCACACTACAACCTGCATAGTATCCTGCCACTATACACCCACACTACATCCTGCATAGTACCCTGCCATCATACACCCACACTACATCCTGCATAGTACCCTTCCATTATACACCCACAGTGCATCCTGCATAGTACTCTGCCACTACACACCCACACTGCATCATACATAGTACCTTGCCACTATACACCCACACTACATCCTGCATAGTACCCTGCCACTATACACGCACAATACATCCTGCATAGCACCCTGCCACTATACACCCACACTGTATCCTGCATAGCACCCTGCCACTATACACCCACACTACACAACACAAGCTGTATCCTGCATAGCACCCTGCCATGAGGGAGTAGAGAGGCTGAAGAACTGCTTTAGGCTATTAGCAACTTGTAGAAATGTCAGATGGTCCATAATCACAACACAGATCCATTTTAGAAAATGTTACATAATATTTTAAATGTATCAGTGGTGTCTGAGGGTTGGTTGCTTGCTTAGAAACATGAGAAGTCTGATAGGCTGATGTGCTAATAAAAGTGGGGCAATTCTGGGGCAAACGAATTGCACCAATGACAACAAATGGACATTTTCCAATATGTCCGTAAAAGTGATTTTAACCCCTGAGAGAGATCTCCATCATATTGAAAACACTGATACAGCATTCATGGAGTTACATCCCCAAGTTAAATCAATGGGCATTTTTATGAGATGTGTCCCCTTCTATACAGCTCTGCATGTAATCACTGGTGCATTTTCCTGGCTGTGTAATAACCCACCGCGCAATGCGACTGATGTACCAAGAAACTGCTGACATTTTTGGGTAAACCAACAACACCATAGGAACGAGTAACATTCCCTTTGATTTAAATTGGGGTTTAACCTTTTGAGTGCTTGCAATGAGTTGAGTACCCCTCTGGCATTCAAAGGGTTATGTAGCACTTCGTTTGGATGATATGTGGTTATGTTGGTACATCAGCCTCACTGCGTTCCTACCTTGCACAGGCCCCTCTGTTACTGCTCTGCAAGGAGTTGGATACCTCCCTGGCACTCAGGGAGTTAAATTGTTCTTTATGCATTGGACACCCTTCTGGAAATGAAAGGGTTAAAGCCATGGCGGCGTTCGCTTGCACTGGATTTTTCCACCATTCCTTGTGTTCTGCGCAGATTTAGATAATTGTGCACTACTTTGAGATCACAGCCTAGCACACAGCTAACTGGCACTTTAGTTGATTTTGTACCCCGCACTTGCCTGGCACAGATAATTGCTACTGGAACACGTTCACACTGTCTGGCATCCAGAGTGAATACTGTAATATACACACTGCCTGGCATCCAGAACTCTGCTTTTCTATACACTTGTCTGGTACCCACTGTTGCTGTTTACACATCTGTGTGCCACCCAGAATCTCTGTTTTACCAGTACTGCAAAATACACACACGCTCTCTCTGTCTCTGACACCTAGAATTGATACTGTAACACACAGTGCACTTACAATTGATACTGTAACACACACAGTGCATCTAGAATTGATACTGTAGCACACACAGTGCACCTAGAACTGATACTGTAACACACAGTGCACTTACAATTGATACTGTAACACACAGTGCAGTTAGAATTGATACTGTAACACACACAGTGCATCTAGAATTGATACTGTAGCACACACAGTGCACCTAGAACTGATACTGTAACACACAGTGCACTTACAATTGATACTGTAACACACAGTGCAGTTAGAATTGATACTGTAACACACAGTGCACTTACAATTGATACTGTAACACACACAGTGCATCTAGAATTGATACTGTAACACACACAGTGCACCTAGAATTGATACTGTAACACACAGTGCACTTACAATTGATACTGTAACACACAGTGCAGTTAGAATTGATACTGTAACACACACAGTGGCACATAGAATTACTATGGTAATAGAACGTGGCTCATAGAATTGCTGCTGTATCACACACACTGCCTGGCATCCAGAATAGCTTTTTACTATACACCTGTCTGGTACCCAGAATTGCTATATACTGTACCTCTGTGTGCCACCCAGAACTGCTACATTACCGCTATAGTACCTCTCTCTCTCTCTCTCTCTCACACAAACACACCAAGAATTGATATTGTAACATAAACACTGTCTGTCACCTAGATTCGTTAATGTGACACACACACTGGCACCAATAATTGCTAATGTAACACACGCCCACTACTTGGCACTCAGAATTGTTTTTATTGTACACCTCACTGACACCCAGAATTGACACTGTAACACGCATTTACACCGCTTGGCACTTAGAACTTCTGCTGTAACCACACACCCACTACCTGGCACCCAGAAATGCTACTGCAATTCACCCACACACCGCCTGGCAACTATAGTAGCTGCGTACTGCATATACAGAATTGCAGCTATAATACACGCTCATTGCATGGCATCCAGAACTGGTACTGTGATACATTCACACTATACCCATCAATCTACCTATAGCTGTATAAATTAGGTGATACGATAACAAGTGCATAGTTACAGATGGGAATGACTAAATTCAGACTGTTGCAAAAGAGCCATGGGCGTTGTTGTCCTGGGGATGCACATGCTTAAATGATGCAAGCAGTCTTTGTTGAGCAGGCACCAGTTATGTAATAACCCCTAGGATGTTAGAGAGGTTGAGGCTTCTCTAGCCAGCAAAGGATGGCAACCTGATCCCCCCCACACACACCCCAAGCTGTTAAGGACTACAGTTTTCATCAATGCCAGCAACTGGCGGAGGCTGCTGGGAATTGCAGTCCTACGCATCTGAAATGCCTCAGGTTGCCGAACATGGTTTCAGGGAAGGGGGTTAAACGCACACATCTATGTACAAGTGTTGCGCAGATCTTTTAATACATGCCTGTATGAGTGCTGTTTGTGAGAGCGCATTGTATTGTTTACATTGCCTACTGTAGGGGAGGGCTGTCTGCACAACAAGCACATGCGGCTCAGACCCAGACAGCACACGTGGGGGACAGGGGAGGCGCATCATAGTGAGACATTAAAGCGCGGGACTGGCGCACACTTTTCATACACAGAGACACTGACAGTACCCCGGGAGATCATCCCAATAACAAGTGAATCCATTCATATTTCTACACAATTAATGGCCAACAAGTCCTATGATCTGTGCGAGCGCTGGGGGGGGGGGGTGTTACCATTTTTAATCCCTCCAACGCCAGAGGACTGCTCGATTCATTGCGCACCATCTGGTGCTCAAAGGGTATCTCTGATAAACCAGTGATCACGTTTAACTAGGGTGACCACATTTACTTTCTGCCATTCAGGGACACACGTTTCATGAACAAGTCACGGCAAATTCAGGCCCCATACAAGAGGGTTTACGGATATAATTCCTCTATAAAACAAGAGATACTCACAGGGTTAACCCCAAGTGTCAGAGAGGTATGCAAGACATTGTGAAGCAATTCATTGCATACCCCTCTGCAACTAGGGGCCCCGGCACACAAAGTATGCATACCTCGTCTAGCACTGGCACTCAATGCTACTATGTATATGAATACACTGATATAATAATATGCATACACTTTTGGGCAACTTTAGGTCAGATAAATATCTCCTGTCTCAAAGCCAGTCTGTAGAGATAACCCTTTGTATGTCAGTACATTGCTTCACAATGTGTATGTGTTGCTGCATAATACCCCTCTGGCTGGCACTCAGGGTTAAAAAAAATCTTCATGTATGTATGAAACTAAATCCATCCTTGAAAAAAAGAAATTATTGATGCAATTAACCCTTGGCTTGCACTGTTGCACACCAGAGAGTGCAGTGATCTATGTGAGTTGCTTGCAGCACAGTCCTCACTGAGAAGCAAGCAAACATATTGTACTTATACACCCCTGGCCTCTGGGCAACTCACTGCAACTTATGCATCAAAGTGTATGCTATGCTTATTAATGTAATAAGCTATATGTGTGTGTATAGTAATATTTTTCTTTATTGAAGACTTAATCAGTGACAGTCTCAGTCTAATTGTCCTTACTGCAGTGTTTACACTTACTGTCAGGACTCGGTCAGAAAGGGAATCAACTCCGGCGGGAGCCCCAGGACTCAGTCTCTCACTGTCACTGCAGCGTACTCTTCCAATCCTCCCATTCCACTTCTGGAACTTCCGCGGCCGCCTGTAATTGTTGCTCCCAGAGACACTGTCACACTTTCATTTCTCACTCATATTGCATGCGCCAGGCGGCATACGTTATGTACCCACCTCACACGCAGACACCAGGCAGCCAATGAGGAGCGGAACATTATGCAAATACTCTGCCTTCATTGGCTGGTGGTGGTGCGTGCAGCGTGCACTGGAAGGCAGAATAAGGATGATGGTGACTCTAGGCTTTGCTTGTTTGATTCCGGGACTCTTTATTGTCCCGGGGGGTGATGATTCGGGACGCGGGACACAGTACAAGATTAAGGGACAGTCCCGGGTATTCCGGGATGTGTGGTCACCCTACGTTTAACCCTTTGAAGAGTGTATCCAACGATACTTCTCTGGCATATAAATGGTTAAAGCAGCTCTACTGTTTAACAAAAAAACGAGTGCCGGAGAGGAGTGCCAGGTATTGCTAAGCTTTCTGATTCACAGGAGCCACTGTTATACTGGCATTTAGCGGTGTTCGCACTCATTGAGGCATGCCACCCTAGCACTAATTGTAATATTTGAAAACATTTTAACGCCAGAGTGGAATCCAACACATTGCCTAGGAATGGGCAGCGTACACTCTGTAACTCAGAGGGTTAAACACATCATTCCTTTAACTCTTTTCTATCAGAACCATCCAGGCTCATTCTGTGATGTCGATTCTGTTAGGCCTAGCAACGTGTCTGCCTTGTGACCTGCTTAGGGTGACCACATTTACTTTCTGCCATTCAGGGACACACGTTTCATGAACAAGTCACGGCAAATTCAGGCCCCATACAAGAGGGTTTACGGATATAATTCCTCTATAAAACAAGAGATACTCACAGGGTTAACCCCAAGTGTCAGAGAGGTATGCAAGACATTGTGAAGCAATTCATTGCATACCCCTCTGCAACTAGGGGCCCCGGCACACAAAGTATGCATACCTCGTCTAGCACTGGCACTCAATGCTACTATGTATATGAATACACTGATATAATAATATGCATACACTTTTGGGCAACTTTAGGTCAGATAAATATCTCCTGTCTCAAAGCCAGTCTGTAGAGATAACCCTTTGTATGTCAGTACATTGCTTCACAATGTGTATGTGTTGCTGCATAATACCCCTCTGGCTGGCACTCAGGGTTAAAAAAAATCTTCATGTATGTATGAAACTAAATCCATCCTTGAAAAAAAGAAATTATTGATGCAATTAACCCTTGGCTTGCACTGTTGCACACCAGAGAGTGCAGTGATCTATGTGAGTTGCTTGCAGCACAGTCCTCACTGAGAAGCAAGCAAACATATTGTACTTATACACCCCTGGCCTCTGGGCAACTCACTGCAACTTATGCATCAAAGTGTATGCTATGCTTATTAATGTAATAAGCTATATGTGTGTGTATAGTAATATTTTTCTTTATTGAAGACTTAATCAGTGACAGTCTCAGTCTAATTGTCCTTACTGCAGTGTTTACACTTACTGTCAGGACTCGGTCAGAAAGGGAATCAACTCCGGCGGGAGCCCCAGGACTCAGTCTCTCACTGTCACTGCAGCGTACTCTTCCAATCCTCCCATTCCACTTCTGGAACTTCCGCGGCCGCCTGTAATTGTTGCTCCCAGAGACACTGTCACACTTTCATTTCTCACTCATATTGCATGCGCCAGGCGGCATACGTTATGTACCCACCTCACACGCAGACACCAGGCAGCCAATGAGGAGCGGAACATTATGCAAATACTCTGCCTTCATTGGCTGGTGGTGGTGCGTGCAGCGTGCACTGGAAGGCAGAATAAGGATGATGGTGACTCTAGGCTTTGCTTGTTTGATTCCGGGACTCTTTATTGTCCCGGGGGGTGATGATTCGGGACGCAGGACACAGTACAAGATTAAGGGACAGTCCCGGGTATTCCGGGATGTGTGGTCACCCTAGACCTGCTGCCCAGAGGAAGCGAGAATGGCTGTACTCAATGCAATTCTGGAGTAAAGCAACTGCACAATAAAGTACTTCATTTTATTTTTTGCCTTCCTCTGGATCAGCAGGGGTGATATGGCATGAACTGAATTTGATTGAATCATGTCTTTTTTCAGTCTCATCAACAAAGAAATAAACATACCTGGGAACTCTCAGGATCTTGACCCCAATCTCAGGGTGAAGAGTACACTTCACTAGAGAGGCATCCTAGTGCTGCCTGTAATCTAATCTGCACCAATTAACTGCTTTTTAGTCTCTAACGTGGTGCCATTTATACCAGGAAGACAAGAGGGGAAGTCCCGCTTGTCGTGTGTGTGTTAAAACAGTGATATCTGTAAGCTGTATATTAACGGTCATTAATAACTGATCAGAGTGCTTCTCCATAAGCACACTCTTTTAGGGGGTTTAAGGGTTAATATGTACAAAATCCCTGTGTCAGCTCATTCTGAACATAAACATTTCCAACTGTTTAATTAATTTAAATAGGGCTTTCAATCCATGAATGTTAGAGGTCTCCAACACAGTGAAGTACGTCACCCCTGTGATGCAGTTAACTTTCTGCAGAATTACACCTCTTTTGTTGTTGAATATGATCCAATGTATTAGACTCTTTGATAACTGAGCCCCTTTGTAGGTGACCAGATCTCCATTTTAATGCATGACACTTATGGAAATGTCATTCTGTGGACTGCACATGAATAAGTGCTATCATTCAAATAACTAGCCAGGCTTTTTTGGGCTCCTACCAGAAAATATTTTTGCTGTGGCATAATTAGGACCCTTTGCACCCTGCGTCAGATGGGCATACCTCTGAAATTCCTTCTGTGGAGTTCCTGTAGAGGGTTCATGGGCTGCGACTAGGCTTATGTTAATGACTTGATCTGAGACATTCAATGGGTGGGACTTAATTGGGTGGGTGGTGCTTAACGGAATTGGGGTGGGAAGTATGAAGGATGGAGGAAAAGTGGGCAAAGTTACTAAGGTAACTCACAGCAAACAGAAAATCAGCCCCGGTCTGCTAATTAACACTACAAGATGGAATCTCCTGGGCAGAGCTGTAGAGCTCCCAGGCATGCAGGCGAGGGCAATGCTGTGCTCAGGTGAAACTCCACCTCCTGTAGTTACATCCCTGTGTGTAATTAAGTTTAGAAACCATAGAAACACACACACATACAAGAAGCGGCTCCAGCAGTGAATGGGTAGATCAAATCATTCACCATTTATATTATGTGCTTCATCCACTAGTATCTCCAGATAACACAAACTGAGATCTTAATTGCTGTGTGCCAGCCTGGAAATTCTCTATTGTTTCCATAAAATAGCACTACACAAAGTTTGTGTGGCTGCACCAAAGCACATATATAAGAAACTCAGTATCTTCATAAAAACAACTTCATCTTTATTAAACAAATATCGACATAGACTAAGCGTTGTTATACGCAAAACGCGTTGATCGGGGGGTCTACACCTGTTCATGAAGACGTCTCATGGTCTGTAACTCCAAGTAATATGTTATTCGGATGTTTATTACTCTATGTCGATATTTGTTTAATAAAGATTAAGTTGTTTTTATGAAGATACTGAGTTTCTTATATATGTGCTTTGGTGCAGCCACACAATCTTTGTGTAGTGTAATTAAGTTTACACATATCCCCTTAACCCCTTAAGGGCCAGCAGTCCCGGGGTGTGTGGTCCTTTAAGGACCAGATAGGGAAGGTGCCGACCCACGTGACTGATCACGAGGGACTGAAAGAGATCGCTCTGGTCTTGGAGCGATCAACTTCAGTTCCCGGTATTACTCACCGCGCTCCTGCAGGAGCGCGGTGAGTAAAAGTACATAACATACCAGGAGCGTCACTGGTCCTTAAGTGCCGGACCAGCGTGACAGTCCGGGTACGTCATTGGATGTGAAGGGGTTAATTCAGGGATGTTTATGAAAACTTTAATTCTGAAGGACTGCTCAGAAATCAGCTCACACTAAAGTGTGTGTTTTTTATAAGTGTCCCTGATTTAAAGGGATGTGGGGGGATCTACTAAGGTTCGATGCCGTGGCGATGTGTAGGGAGCACATCTCCCTTAATGATGTAGACACAGAATTAGGGATGCCAGTTTGTGTGTGTGTGTGGGAATCCTCATTAGGATGGAGGGTTGTTGAACTGCTGGTGAAGTGAAAGGGACACATCGCCAGCACATCGACAACCCTGAAGTCTGAGTACATTCTCTCTGCTTCCCCACTGGGGGCACAGAGAGGATGAGCTCAGATGTCAGCACCACAAACCCTTTCAGTGCCATAGGGATGTGCATTGCATATCCCTGTAGCACTAAAAGGGTTAAAAGCTGCACTATAAATGAGAATAGCTAAGAAACAAGATGGAGTCTCTGAGTGTTTCCGAAAACCTATAATTAAGTATAGTATGAGTGTAGGAACTCATAATTATGTTTTCCAGTAATGCGTGCAAGTGGAGTAATACTGAAATCTGTGGACGTAGTAGTCAAAGCTCCATAGAAGGAAAATTATTAGGAGCATCAGACATTCTATATGATAATTTGCTAGGATGTGTGTCAGAAGCTGTCATGCGCAGTAGACACTACGCGAACACACAGAATGCTGGGAGCATGGATTTCTGGGAGCACAGAATGCTGGGAGTTCTATGCTGGGAGCATTCTGTGCTTTCGGGCAGTCTCTACAGTGCATGACTGCATCAGTGGCAGGACGCAGAGCAGGACCGGACTCTTAACATCACCCGGACCTTGGTGCGTGTACATTGACTTTTACACTAGTATATATATATATATATATATATATATATATATATATATTGTATAACTAAGTGGGACAGATCAGGTACATTGCAGAGGATCCATTGCCATGCTCTCACCTCCCCAGTGACTGGCGAGGTGAGAGGATGTGAGTGGATGGCCAAGTGGGGTCTCCTCCGGCAGTGGATGCTTCTCTGGGTGCCTGCTTATGTGGTGCTCAACACCAAGGGACACAGGACTGCTCGTCTGAAGAGCCAAATCTGTGTTATTCTCATAATCTAACTTTCCTTCTATGGTACTTTATTACTAGGCCCACTGATTCCCATATTACTGCATGTGAAGGCATTACCTGAGAAATCATTATGAAAAATATACACATACTATATTAAATTATAGGTATTGATAAACTCGCCGAGAATCTATCTTGATTATTAGTAGTACAGCACACTAACAAAAACACAGATGGGAATTGTTGCTCATAAGATAGCTTTTAACCCTTTCAGTGCCACATGAGTGTGCCTGGGGAGAACAGCCACATTATCATATAAACACAACCACATGAATACATCAATATCTCATCATCCTGCACTCCCATATGGAAATGAACCATTGTCAATTCATTAACTGCAAAATTGTGAACCTGTCAAAGGCATGGTGGATTCACAGCGATCCCAGCAGATTGGTTGTGGATTGAAGGGGTTATAATGGTGAAGAAATTTGCAGGCTCTCTAGGAGTGGTGTCCTACCCAGGGTGCAGTCACTTTTAGCCCACTGATGCCTTTCACAGAGAGGAAATATCCTAAAGCACATCATGCTGGTCCTGTCATAACAGCAGTCCAGCCACCAAATGCCAGACAGGTCATCTCTGAACAAGATCCAACACAACATTGCCATCCTGAGCCCTTATTGAACTTTAATGCATCTTACCCGGGGTAACCTTATCAATGCAATCATTGTCTTGGACTGGGGATGGGTTTTTTATATGGGGAGGCAAAATAAAGCCCTCTTTCAAGGACATATTTGACTTCTGAATGTTTATATTATGGTAGCTATATCATTGTCTCATAAGAAAACACATGGAAAAGAGGTACATTTTGAGTAGTGCAGTCTTGCAGCATGCTTCTTTTATGTAGCACCTGCTTTGGTAATATGGCAGTTATATTATTAACGTTGCATTATTATTAACATTCAACTTATTTTTGAGACACCACAGAGCTTACAACTGAAATAAACTTAAAATACTGATACACAGCACTTGCATTTTAAATGGAGCTACAACAGTGATACACAGAGCTTACAACTGATATGGAGCTACACTAGTGATACACAGAGCTTATGTTTGATGTGTAGCTAAACTAGTGATACAACAGAGCTTAGAAATGAAATGGAGCTACTGTACTGTTAACACAGAGCTTTCAATTGGAATGGAGCTACACTAATGATACATTGAGCTTACAACTCATTTATAGCTACACTAGTGGTACCACAGATCTGACAGTTGAAATGGAGCTACAGTACTGATACCATACAGCTTACAGTCGGAATGCAACTATAATAGTGATACAAACATAACATTGAAATTGTACTATAGATTTTACAAATGAAATGGTTCTATGCTATTGATACCACAAAATTTACAGTTGAAATGAAGCTATGTTAATGATACCAGAGAGATTACAACTGAAATGGAGCTACAAATCTAGTGATATAACAAAGCCTCCAGAGCATGACTGGTGGGCGGCATGTTTGAATTTGGTGTCCAGTTCAGTGTTTGCCTTTTCCTGGCCTTTCAGGTCCTGTCTTCTGATGCACAGTATTCATACTGTACAACCAGATGTCTAGTTGTACAATGGAAGATAGAACCTGACTGGTTCTGAAAAAATGGTAGGGGGCAAGTAACGAAGAAGGCGGGAAATTCAAACATGTTGAATAGATAGTCTGTCAGGCTTCCTGCTGGCAGAATGGGAATCCCACTTAATTTCTGGGCTGCCTCCACTCAGTCACATCTCCCACTGCTTTACAACAGCAAGCGGGATTTGAAGATAGGCAGCAGCCCACAAACTCTGATTAATTACAGCACCAGGGGGCAGCAAGTGGGCAGTTAAGTGGAGCCTCCCCAAGCCTTTATTATTCTCTGCCCATGAATCTTGCATTGTGTGTTCATCATGCTCCTCCTCCATTAACACAGAGATCTGCTCCCATTAATCTACCGAAACATACAAAGTCAGACAATAGCTCATCCCTTTCTATGGGCCTTATATAAACAATGCATATGACATAACTGCATAGGAACTATTGCAGGCCTAAATCGGGGATGGGAAACCATTGGTTCTCAAAAAGTTTTCAGTACAACTCAGCCTTTGTAACATCCAAGGGGTTAAAAGGGCCAATTGAATTCATGGGATTTTTTTATTTGTTCCATATAATGCAATTGTTTTTCCCAATAATTGCTTCACTTTTATACATAAAATGAGCAGATCTTCCCTTTAATTCAGGACGCCTAGTAAAAATATTAGTAAGTCTGGACATGTTTGCTGGTTCATCCCTTTAAAACTGGATGCATATGAAAAATGCCTTCTGCATGGGTACACAAGAACCATTGCAACCCAGTAATAACCTCTGCAGCCCTTATATGTGTCCAGATTTAAAGAGATGATCTTGCAACCCTAAGTCTGGAAGACTTCAATAAAAACTGGACTCAAATTTAATGGATGTAGAAGAGCTTGCAAACATAGTACTATAAAGTTATATGGATGACTGCTCACCCCCCACAGTTCCTCATGTGCATATGACATTGGGCCTTGTGTTTAACCCCTTAAAGTGGAACTATCACTGAAAATAAAGTGCCCCCCAAATCAGTATGCATATAGTGATACATATATCTATACTAGTATTACCCTGAATAAGTCCGGCGTTATTGATAAATCCAGCTCATTCCCAGACACACATGCAGTCATCAATGCAGACATCTTGTCAAAGAGACATTTGTGCGCCTGCACTGTCCGTCCCAGTCTCCTCCAGGAGGAGTTGCATTGTACCTTAAGGTACTTGAAGGGACTGAAGGCGCAGACACACAGATGCCGGTACAGCAAGATGCCTGTGCCTTTGGGAATGATGGGAATAATTCTGGACTTATTCAGGGTAATACTAGCATGGATATGCGTATCGCTATATACATAATTATTTTCAGTGATAGTTCCACTTTAAGGATCAGCAGTCCAGGAAGTTACCGTCCCTTAAGGACTGCTTTGATCCTTTCTGATGCGCCGGTACACAAAACTAGTTACGTGTTCTGGCCCTCCAAGGTGGGGTCTGAGAGAGACCGATCCATTCCCATTTTTACTTACAGCTCTCCCAGAGAGTAAGTAAAATGTATGTAATGTGTTATGACCGTCACTGGTCCTTAAGGGTATAAACCATGTCATGGTCATAGCACGTCACGTGGTCCTTAAGGGGTTAAAGGCAAATTATGGCAATTCTGGATCAAACGAACAGTACCATTCGGATCAAATATGATTTAAAAGGGACCTTTAACCTATTGAATGGTAGAGGAATATTTTCATCCTATTGATCGCTAGACAAATTCAAAGCAATGCATTAGAAACCTCTCTAGAATTCTTGGGGTTAAAGGGATCTATCACCTCTTTACAACTTTGTGTAAATAGTTTTCTTATATAGCGAGCATACTTTAAAGTTTATTCATTTTTTTTTAAAACCACTTGTTTGCAGAAATTAGAAGACTAAATACAGCCCACACCTACTTCCGCATAGACTACTCTTGCCGAAGTTTGCCGCATTGCCTCTGCTCCCTTCCCACTACCCAGCCTCCACCAATGAAAGAGGCTGTCTGTCTGTAAGCTGGAGCTCTCTGATTGGCAGAGATCGATTCCTGGCCAATAAGAGCACTCCAGCTTACAGACAGACAGCCTCTGTCATAGGAGGAGGCTGGATAGAGAGAGGCAGAGCGTCAGGATGCGGCAAGGGTCAGGTAACCACAGCCTGCCCGGAAGTAGGCGAGGGGCTGTATTTATTTATTTATTTTTAAACTAATAAACTTTAGAGCATATTTGCTGTATAAGAAAACTATTTACACAAAGTTGTAAAGGGATGATAGATCCCTTTTAAAAAGACAAATTCAATAGGCATTTGTTTTTTTTTTTCTTCCTGTGGTGTAGGGGATTTGTCTCAGAATTGCTTCAGTTGCCTCTGCAACTGAGGAATGATTGCACTCATGGGGCTAACCCTTTGCGTGCCAAAGAGGAATCCAATGCATTGCAACGCAATGCTTTGGATACCTCTTTGGCACTCAGAGGGTTAAAGGCACTATTATAATCAATTTGGATGTTGGTTTGTCCCAGAATTGTTCAACTTTTGTTTAGTACATCAGCCTCTTTCTTTGCTTTGACAACAACAACCCACATGTTACTCTCTTTCCGTGCCAGGAAGGTGGCGAGGTGCTTACTGCTTGTGATATAGAAGGGAGCGGTGATATGTTCATAACTTTACCACCTTCCGTCTGAGTGCATGAGGCACGTTTTTAACCCTTTGTGTGCCAGAGAGATGTCTGATGCAATGCGTAGCATACCTCTTTGGTGCCCAAAGGGTTAATGACAAAAGCATTTTTCAGCTCCGGCATCCACCTGAAAGGCAGCAGAAAATAGGTTTATGGATTAAGCCTTTGAGTGTCTACCCCTCACTTTCACCAGAAAATCCTAATGGCCCCTAAGAATTTTGCCCTTATACATTTCCTAAAAATATAACATCTTCCCTCAATCCTGGATGCCATTTGCATGGAGGCGGACATGACAGTTGCTGGTAGGACCTCAGGACATCCACTCTGCACACTTCACATAGTAATCGTAACCCGTTGCGAGCCAGGTGGGTGTGCAATGCATTGATTTTCAAAATGATGTTCAACCCTCTGGTAGTTAAAGGGTTAAACAGGCTCAAGCCCTCTGCCTGCTTCAGTTTGTATAAAAAAAAGTGTTCTGTGCATCTCTGTGACATGACAGCACTAACTGAATATGTTACCTATTGAACCAAGGCACAAGGGGGAACATTTTGTAGGGACCATCATGATTTAATGGCAATAGCAATCTAAGTGGCAGTTATCATTATTAGAGGGTGTTACTTCTTCTTTCAGATAAACATTCTCCTGTGTGGAAGGGAATAGGAGAGTGTCATTGTATTTGTGATTGGAAAGGGCATGCAGTTCTTATCTGCAATCAATTACTTTGTGACTTGAGTGCCATCTGCCAACTACCAAGGCAAATGCTAAGGTGCCAGGGAAGCAACCAGAAAACAAAACTAGGCAACAGAGCATTAGGGTCATGCCGTGACCAAGCCTGTTGTAGGGGCAGAGTGGGCATGATAAAAGCAAAGGAACACAAGGGCAGGGAGCAGGTGAGTGGAGAAGGAAATCTGTGCAGCTGTTGCCGATTGCTGGACCAGGTATAAACAGAACCTCTTCCTGAAAATATTGGTTAACTCCTTAAGCCCTTAAGGACCAGTGGTCCAGGGACGTTACCTTCCCTTAAGGACCACTTTGATCGTTGTCTTGTGCTTGCACATGTGACTGATTACGTGTGCCGGCACGCTGAACTGGGGTCTTGGAGAGACTCATCCAGTCTTGGATCGGTCAATTTCAGACCCTTATTTTACTTACAGTGGTCCCACAGGAGAGCTGTAAGCACATAGTATGTGATGTGCCATCAGGAAAAAAAACAGTGATGGTCCTGGCACGTCACTGGTCATTAAGAGGTTAAGGCCCAGAGTGTTGTGCAATGCATTGCTCCAGAGGTTAATGTACTAAGAAGGACCGGACCATTTCTGCAGTAAACCAACTGCTCCTCAGTGGACAAATAACATTCCTAGAATGCAAGATCATTTAAATCGAGCAAATCAGCTGCACCATAGGGATCAAATAAACACCTCTCAAATTCCCCTTGATTTAAACAGGACTTTTTACCCATTGGATGTTAGAGAGATCTCCAATGTATTGTACAAGAAATCCCTAGAATTCAAGTGGATAAACCCTGTTTAAATCCATGGGTATTTTTATTTGTCCCCATGTGAAACAGATGGCTTGCCAAAGAACTGCTCCAGTGCTTCTCAGTAGACCAGCCTCACTGCCATTTTAATGCCAAGCTTTCATAATAATACACTGAAAAGCTATTGCTATTGGACGAGGGTGGCAGGCCTCATAAAAAGGAATTCCAGAACAGAGAAGACATTGGGGGTTATTCACTAAGTGGTGATAAAGAGGTCATAAAGCAGAAATGATAAAGTAGACTTCTCCAGTGATATCACTTCTCCATTTCCTGTGTTATTCTATGGAGCCTATGCACTAAGATCTCCAAATGTGGGGATCTTACTGCATTTGCTCCAGAGAACAACTTGGGAACTGGAGAACTGATATCACTGGATAAGTCTACTTTATTACCGCTTTATCACTCCTTAGTGCATCAGGGGTGACCAAGTTCAGCCCTCAAGGCCACCAACACACCAGGATGTAAGGATTTCCCTGTCTAAGCACAGGTGAGTTAATCAGTGGCTCATTCATTGTGACTGACTCACCTGTACTTAATCAGGGAAATCCTTACATCCTGGCCTGTTGGTGGCCCTTGAGGACTGAACATGGACAGCTCTGACCTACATCATCTAAAGCTGGAGGATGAAAGATTCACTGGTAGTATGATACTTGCCAGCATTTCCAAAAATCATTTCCAGGGACACCTCTCCCCCGTATAAATATGACAGAGTGTCACTAGGGGCCAGAGTACTGTGTAGAGCAATACCAGCAGTAAATGTCACTAAACAACTGAAAATGCACTTTTACAGCAGAATAGAGATGACCAACTCCTTTAGGTCTCTCTCTGGCTTCTCTTCAGTCCCCTCACTCCTCTTCTCCCAGCCCGTTTGAAATGAGGGGAACATAAATAATGTGACTCTCCAGCCACTTATAACACAAGGGGAGGCTTAATAATGTTATGCAGATTCCAGCGACTATGTATTAGAAAGTGTTTAACCAGGAAGATTACACTGAGATTGTAAAACAAAGGTACATATTTATACAAAGACAGAAAGAAAAATATATCGGTCCATATAAATAGATACTAACTAAAAATAATACATTACATTTTATAGACAATTACAAGTTGTCTTTAAGTGCAAAGAACCAGTTATTTTTAGACTGGGAGAAGAACTGATTTTTTTGGGGGAAGTTTATTCCAAACGTTTGGACCTCTGAAGAAGGAGGCAGATTGATCTGCTTCTTTCTTGAGGTGCGGAATACTCAGTGAGTTGTTATCAGTGGAACAGAGTTTATAGTTAGTATGGAGAGCTGGAGTCAGCAATGCATACTGCTCAGGTAGTCTGATAGGTTTCCAGAGAAATGGTTATAAACTAGGCAAGAAAGGTGAAGAGTACATCCAAAAGATCTGAGAGGCTCTGAACACAAACAAAAGCAAAGTTGCCCGTTCTCCGGCTAGGCGCCGTTCAAGAGCATCACAATTTAGCTCTCTAGTGCCATTACAGAGGAGACATTCCCACATACATATTAGACTAATCCCACCCATAAGGGCGGTTCAGTTCCAAAATGATGGGCAAGTCCCCTCTGCACAGAAAAAACAGCTAACCCCAGACATACGTTTTGGCCTTGTGGGCCTCGTCAGTGAGGTGCAGCTGGCTTCCCTAGGTGTTTTACATCAGTAAAAGGGGCGGGAGGGGGATACTTTATCATTAAATTACTTTTGAACTACAACTATGACAGTATTGAAATAATACTCTCCATGGTCCAAATACTATGAAGATTAATTGGAGCTGCTTTTATTGTGAAACATTACTATCCCTTTAAATATATCACAATGATAGATAGCGTCATTACACTGGAGAACAAAACAGCATAATGAATTACACTGTGTGTTGAGTTTTCAGAGATGAATTTGTGGTGAAGAAGCATACACCCCCGTAGTCTATGACTGGCATTCACATTTGTTGAATAATAATAATGTTCTTACCAGAGGACATAGACAGGATTTGTTTCTAAACAGAGTTTGGATATTTATTAACCCCTTAAGGACCAGCGGTCCCAGGGTATGTGGTCCTTTAAGGACCAGATAGGGAAGTTCGACGTGCCGCCCCACGTGATTGATCACGTGTGCCGGCACGCCGAACAAGGGACTGAAAGAGATCACTCCGGTCTTGGAGCGATCAACTTCAGTCCCCGGTATCACTCACTGCACTCCTGCAGGAGCACAGTGAGTAAAAGTACGTGACGTACCAGGACCGCCACTGGTCCTTAAGTGCTGGACCAACGTAATGGTTCGGGTAGGTCATCGGACGCGAAGGGGTTAAACAGTTTTAAGACTGAAAGTGAGCCTGGGGTCAAGCCTCATACCAAGATATTTGTATCAATAACCGGGGCCAAGTTACAATTAGACTTTGTTACAATGGTTAAATGAGTATTGTGGATTTTTAATAAGTTGCACGTTGTCCCAGTTAACATTGTGATTATTTTGTTCTTTATGAACAGTTTGTTTTCAGTGATCTATCTTTCATCTTTAGAGAAATAGTCTTGTAATACCATCTCAAGTTGTGATATGTCTGGATTTTTAGTGTAGATTATAGTGTCATCTGCATACATTTGCACAAAAGGTGCTTTGCAAACCGTGGGCAGATCACTTATAAATAGGAGAATTAGAAGAGGGCCAAGAATAGAGCCTTAGAGAACCCCACATATTACACTGAGCAGACGGGAAACACTGTGAGCAATAGACAAGTATTGCTTTCTGACTGATAAATCCAGTTTAGAGAATAAGGAAAGAAGGAAAAAGTGGCGCCTCATAGGATTACATTGTTACCAAAGATATATAAGCAAAAGAATATCAGCCAAATGGATACTCACAAGATTGGTTACCACTCAGGGTAACCAGATTGATCACTTGTGATCCCCCTCTCAGTAGGCGTACCCCAGGGCTCTGTTCTGGGCCCCCTTATCTTCTCTCTGTTTACCCTTTCTCTGAGGCAACTGATAAAATCTTTTGGCTTTAACTGCCATCTCTATACAGATGATACACAAATCTATCTCTCCGTACCCTCACTATCATCTGAAATACAGCAGCAGATCTTAGATCTCTTCCTGGATGGCTCATTGTCGCCTAAAACTCAATATGTCTAAGACTGAGCTTCCTGTTCCTCCTAAATCATGCACAATACTTTCATTTTCTACAACTGGTGATGACTCCACAATTTACCCTGTGATCAAGGCACATTGCCCACTGACTTGGTGTAAATTTGGGCCCTTCTCTATCCTTCACCACCCACATTAATGAAGTAACTAAAACATGCTGCTTCATTCTCCAAAATATAGCAAAAATCTGCCAATTTCTTTCTCACTCTACAACAGAAACTCTCATGTTCTCTCTTATTCTCTTCCATGTGGATTAGTGCAATTCTTTACTTATTGGTCTGCTAGCCATATCGCTCCTCTCCAATCATTTCTTAATTCAGGCCACCAGAATACTCTTCCTCCCCAACAGAACAGTACTCAACCTACACTTCTAAAATCATTGTCATGGCTTTCCATAAAGTAACACATTACATTCAATATCCTCCTCATTACTTTCAAGGCCCTTCAACACTTATCTCCACCTTATATTTTATCTTTGATATCCCACCATATACCTGCACATCCTCTATGCACTATGCATAGTGGACGACTGTATGCTCCTTTAACCACTATTTCTGTATCCTGACTGAAGGCTTTTTCCATTGCTGCTCCATACCTCTGGAACTCCCTACCACCCACCATTCATCAAGCCACAAAACTCAACAGCTTCAAATCCAAGCTAAAAGAGCACCTTTCAAATATAGCACTATAGTAATATATAAATATTATCCCATTTGTAAAACAATTGCACTTTCTCTTCTACCTGCTTGTATCTGTAAGTCACCCATTCTATATGTCGATTGTAAGCTCTACGGGGCAGGGAGCTCCTATCCTAATGTATACTCACTTGGTGTTCCCCGTATTATTGTCTATATAACCACTTAATTACTGCACTTATTTTACCCCTTATATACAAACTGTAAAGTGCTAAGTATACCTGTTGGAGCTGTATATATAAAAATATACATACATATTATTCCACCTTCACACAGATAATACAGACTCTCTTGAATGGTTTACCTTGTTCACCAGCCACTATACATCTCATCTCTGTCTTCTTCAAACCTCACTGTAAAGGAAATACTGGTCCTCATACAGAAAAAAAACAACAGAACAAGAAGGGGGCACTGGCCAGTGTGAAAATATATGTCTCCATAAATAAATTATCTGCCATACAAAACTCAAATGTTACTTCCATATATAGTCTTTCCTGATAACTCCCAGCCTGTTACCTGTGTACGCTTTATGGGTGTCACAGGCACCCAGGAATGCTCAGAACTCAGTACAGTAATGTAATGCAAAATATTTATTAGAATAAATCACAGCAATAAAGATGTAGTACAACAAGCAAAGGGTTACTAGCTGGCAACACTACTACCAGAAATAGTAGGCCTCTCGCTAGACCACAATGCTGGAGACTGGGCTGAAGCCCCTGTGAGTCTCAGCAGGAAACAGGAACGCCAGCTCTTGATCCATCAACTGGAACACTGGAGCAGGCAACCACTGTGAACACTGGCTCAGTAATCTTGATCCGATGAACAGGAACACAAGGATTGCTGGACTGGAGAACTGACCCACGCTTGCAATCACCGCTAAGAGACCCTGTGACTCTGCCTGCAGTCACTATATCGAGACCCTGTGACTCACGCCTGCAGTCACCATTCAGACTCTCTGTCCACAACAGTGGTCTGTCTAGGCGAATAGCACAAATTGATCACAGTAAGAGCTACTCGTGATCAATGGGTCATACACAGAGAGGGTTCTCGTACTTAGCTAGGTCATACACAGAGAGAGGGTTCTCGTACGTATCTGGGTCATACACAGAGAGGGTTCTCTTACTTAGTCGGGTCATACACAGTGCGGATTCTCATAAATAGTCAGGTCATACACAGAGTGGGTTTTCGTAGATAGCCAGGTCACACACAGAGCCCAAGTACTTCACCTAAGAACAACAACGCAAGGGCATATGAGTCAGGCCTCAGTCTGCCTTTTAAACCCCTCCACAGGAAGTAGGAGGAGCAGCTCAGAGGGAGGAAGTAGGAAGTAGGTAGGAGGAGACTACAGTAAGCAAACAGATAAAACAGAGGCCTGCAGCCTGCTTGAAGCCTCGCGCCTGTAATCATGCTGAAGTGAAGGTAAGCTGTGACAATGGGGAAACTTGCCTGCCCTCCCCACTCAAGGCTCCAACACGTGGTCTTTTCTTTTCTGCAGATAAACTCATGATCTAAACATGAAAGGATAAAGATGCCAATCTCAATGTTAAAAATATAATAAAATGTAATATAAAACAGATAGCTCCAAATAGCTCAAAGCATTTCTTGGCTTAAGCAGCCATTTCATCAGGAATTAATTTATAACAAAGTACTAAACAATTGGTCATGGCCTCCATCCCTATTTAACATGTACCTGATTGTATAATTACATCTGATTGCCCAATGTGTTGAAATCTAAACCCACAGTAAGTCTGTGGGGCTACATTCCAACACACCGCTCACTATTTAGTACAAATTGATGAATAAATGAAAAATATACATACATATATAATGTATAAAATATCTAATATATAAAATAATATATAAAAATAAACAATAATAAATAGACAACTCAGTCAATTGCAAATGTAATCAAATCTTAAATCTACACTTCAGTATAACCTCCATTCATATACATCGGCTGGCTCATGAAAATACACGAAAATACAATCTGGATCTATGTCGAGTCAGATATATGACTCGTTGTCCAGAGTCCATTAGATTGGGAGTCTGCCATAAATAAGAGTGTGAATATAATATTATAAAGATGAGAATAAACAGTGGTATAAAATAATTAAATAAACAAATGGGCAAAATGATTGAACAAATGGATTAAATTAATATCTAATTAAAATATGAACATTTGTATTTATACACGTCCACAAATATAAATCTGTATATATCCATACACATACATATCTAAACATACACATGTACACATATACATATATACACACCCTCCAATAAAGACAAAAGACTCACAGCCATAAAAAAAATAATAAAAACTATTAGTTTGTAAAAATTAGAATATAGATAAAGTTAAAAAATAAATATTTGCCTATGCAAGATTTTAAATAGAGACAGACACCATGAAAGTAGCTTTGTATTTTGTTGTAAATTCTCTCCTGATAAAATGGCTGCTTAAGCCAGGAAACATCATGCAATATTTGAAGTTATTTCTTTTTTTTTGCTCTATATTATATTTTATTATAGAAACATAGTAACATAGTTGATGTAACGGAAGCTAGGAAGGGGCAGTGTCACCTTCCTCCGTCGTTCCTGGCTCTCTCCTTCTCAACGCCGGACTGGCACCGTCGGATGCACCGGTTGAGAAGATAACTGGTCCTGTGGTCGACTCAAAGTGGCATCGAACCCCGGTGTAGTCGGCTCTACGTTGAAGGATGCAGATCGAGAAGGGGTCGACAGGGCTCCCGAGCAGTCGAGCATCGCAGAACTGGAACACCGGGCAGTAGAGAGTGAGGCCTCTACTCCCGGGCTACAACAAACCGGGAAAGTGTAGCAGGAATGAAGGTAGCGGTAGCTAAGCAGATTTGAGCACTCCGCAGCTCGAATCTAAGGATCGCAGGAACTTGAAGAAGCAGGGAATCGTTCACGTTGCCGCCTGACAGCATCCAAAGTTGGGTTGCAGGATGCTGGCAGCAGATAGTCGAACGATGCAGGATACTCAGCTCAGATGGGTGTCAGAGTGGCCGCTTTAATACCATGAGAACATAGGACTCCAGGACGCTTGTTCACTCCAAAAGTAACTCTCTCTTTATTGACACAAACCACACATATTTATACACAGCAAGCACATTGAAACTCATAAGGAAACCAGATACAATGGGGAACATAATTCAATCACAACACAGGAGACAAAAGACTAATGGCAGATGGTCTAACAAACACAATAACTCAGACATGATTACATTTCAGATACAAAAGGGTTTGATGAACAAAGACTTGAGGGCTTGAATAAATTACCACACGGCAGGGGGTCTGACTGCAGTTCACCATGGTTTAATTAACACAAAGCAGGGGGTCTTGCTACAGTACACACAGTCAATGGCTGGAGTAGCTACAATACACATCTTAGGGACAGTGGCCCAAGGTTGGAGCCTTTGTTTGACTACTTTGTATGCCCTGCTCCAACCTTGACCAATCCCTGAGGTGCCTATGGTTCTCCAGCTTAGGCTATGGAAGATATTTGCATGCCTACTCCAGGGTTTTGAGTGACCCAGCTTTCACCTCATGCCCCCTCCGCCGAACATTCGATCCGGTGGTGCTGATCACACACCGCTTCGGTACCCGCCGACTGGTAGTCGGTGAGTGTGTAAACCCTCGACCACAACAATACATTAAACATAGACCATTCGACAATACATGAACCAAAGTCTATGAACATAAGTCTTTTTAGCTAGGGTAATGGGTGGGCAGTTTGTACGACCGGGCCCAAAGCAAAGTCCAAACAGTGCAAAATGTCCACAGTCTTTGGCTAAACAGTCTGATGGCCAGACAAGGGCTCAAGTAACGGGTAGGATCCGTTACAGTTGATGATGCTGAAAAAAAAAAACATGAATTCATCAAGTCCAGCCCATGCCAAATCACCCATGTTGATCCAGAGGAAGGAAAGTATCTGCTACAGACAAGCTAACAGAGATCAACAACTGAAAAGCACCGTATTAAACCAATGTTTTCAACACAAATATTTTATTGTTTAAAAACTGACATTTCAGAATAGATCCCACCTTCATCAGGAAATAAATGATGGATGCATAAATGTACTAATGAAGGCGTGATCTGCACTGAAATGTTTATCTTTACACATTAACCCCTTAACCACACCGCACTGGTCCTCAAGGGGTTACAGTATTTTTTGTTGAAAAGAATGGGATTCCATAGTGCATCTTCCTTGGACATAAGCAATATGTAATTTTATTTACAAATGTAAGTATTTTTAAACTAAAAGAGGGTGTTTAAAATCCTCTTATTTTCCCATTTCACCTGAGCCAAAAGTGGGGGGTGGGTGGCATAATGATGGGGGGAGTTCCAGTTATACTTGCCCTGTGCTCCATGATTTCTGATGCTGACCTTGAATATGGGTTGAAATTTAGGGACAACAGGATCCTGGGACTGACCCAAGAAATCCGGTACTGTTTGCTGATATGCAATTTGCATGAAAAGTACTAAATTCATGCAACAGTCATCCAAGAAAAGTGGTAGGGGTTAATATAGCAAGGGACATTGACCCGTAGGGTGTTAGAGGCATGTCTAGTAACGAAGTTGGTAAGTATATCTGGAATAAACATGTATTTTGTGAGGACTGTAAAACTGAACTATTAAAGGGATAGTAATACTTGTATTAAACTTGAGGTCTGAGTTTTCTTTACTATTTTTTAACACATAGCTCTATATTTGAATACTTACAGTTTAGTAGTTCAAGCGCTATTCAATCAGAAAGGATCCCCCTCCCACCCCTTCTGGCTACCTCCCATAAGATCTGGAATCCAGTCGTGGGACTGGACGGATGCAGAGAGGGACAATCTTCAGTCAGTAAGTATAAGGAAAACCCTGTCCCCCCTTGACGAAGGAGGGCAGGATTTTCCTTTGCTTGATTGTCACTCACTGCTCTCCATCCGGATCAGACAGAGAGGTGGTGGGGGATCCTTTCTGCTTGAAGAGCTCTTGAACTACAAAACTGTAAATATTCAAATATAGTGCAATGTGTTAAAAACATAAATAAGACTCAGACCTCAATTTTAATAAAAGTATTACTATCCTTTTAACAGTAAGAAGGAAGGGCATACAGGATGGGCTAATTGGTTCTTATCTGCAGTCAAAGGTGATATGGTCCCTTTAAAGTCCTCCCATGAAAAAAGTGAGATAAGTATGTATCATCTTAAAGGGATAGTAATACTTCGTTTTATCTTTATTTAAAAAAACATGAAGAATGATATAAGCCTTATCTCACAAACCTGTATGGTTTAAGAGATATTCACAAGCAAAGTTTCTCCCTCCCGCCCCTTTTACCTAGTGTAAGCCATCTCTTCTCAGATGTGGAATGCAGTCCATAGACCAGACAGATAACAGCAGGGGACAATCTTCTTCCTATGAGAACAATGAAGGCCCTGCCCCCCTTGACAAGTTTTTCAGGGTTTTCCCTTATCTTAATTGAAGATTGTCCCTCTCTGCAGTCTACCTGGGCACCTGTCACAGTTTGTTACGACTCTCAGACGTAAGGTTAGGTAAAAACACAACTTTATTGAGAAAATTTAAAATAATCCCATAGGATTTCATACACGTACATACAATACAAAATAGTAAGTAGAATGGTAATATGGAATCAGACTCTACCGGCCCTGCCAATATACCGGGCCGGGAAGCCTGGGCAGACACTGTAAAGGTGGATCTACCGGCCCTGCCAATATACCGGGCAAGGCAGCCAGACAATAGTCAGGATGGTACAGGCTCTACCGGCCCTGCCAATATACCGGGCAAGGCAGCCCAACGATAGTCAGGATAATATGGGCTCTACCGGCCCTGCCAAAATACCGGGCAAGGCAGCCTAACGGATAAACAGCTAAACAGACTCTACCGGCCCTGCCAATATACCGGGCAAGGCAGCCTGAAGGAACACAGAGAGGCTAGGTTCTACCGGCCCTGCCAATACCGGGTAAGGCAACCATAAGATGGAATGTAATAGGTTCTACCGGCCTTACCAATATACCGAGCAGGGCAACCCAAAGGAAGAGGTGTCAACCAGAGTGGCCCCAATTACTGTCAGAAGGAAATGACAGTCTATGATGTAATTAAATGCGTGGCCCAACTACTTCAGATAATATGTGGCCCTTGACAGGGTATAGATGGAATAAGACAGTCAAAGACTGGACCGCACACTAAGTACCAACAATAACTGAGTAGTGAGCCACTAGGGCCAGGAGCGAACCAGCGTCCGCACGCTGGGAGCCAACAGAGTTTAATATTATAGCCGCAAGGCTTTGGAGCGAACCAGCGTCCACACGCTGGGAACCAGCAGAGTTCTGTGTGATATAGCCGCAAGGCTTTGGAGCGAACCAGCGTCCGCACGCTGGGAACCAACACAGTTTTGCAATCTATAGCCACAAGGCTTTGGAGCGAACCAGCGTCCGCACGCTGGGAACCAACAGAGTTTTTGTACAATATAGCCGCAAGGCTTAGGAGCAAACCAGTGTCCGCACGCTGGGAACCAACACAGCTTTGTAATATATAGCCGCAAGGCTTTGGAGCGAACCAGCGTCTGCACGCTGGGAACCAACAGAGATTTTGTACAATATAGCCACAAGGCTTTGGAGCGAACCAGCGTCCGCATGCTGGGAGCAACCAACTCTCAATGAATAGTGTCGTGAAACAGTGGAGCAAACCAGCGCCCGTGCTCTGGGAACCAACTGACTGGAATGTCGCCAAGTGACCGAAGAACAATGTCGCAACCGCTGTAGGAACCAGGCTCAGGAAGAACAGGAACCAGCAAGGACGTCCAACCGGATCTGGAACGGTAACGGAGATCAGTAGCAGGAAACAGCAACTACAGGAAACTCAACCGGAACAGGACTGGCAACAACACAGCAGACAGCGGTACTGGAACAGCACAAACTCAGGAACTCAGGAACGCAGGTACTCAGGAACAGCAGAATGGCCAATAAAGCTTCTGTAGCATGGTGGAAATGCAATACTCAGAGACACCACGAAAGGGCAACTAAACGGTGCACAAGCTAGGTTTAAATAGGCAATATGAGGCGGGCCAAAGGCAAGCAGCCAATGGAAGCCCCCTATAGGTGATAGACATAGCAAAGCAGCAATCACGGGCACCGTGATAGCACCTCCCTTCTGCTCTGGCTGAGCAGTGTTACATCAGTAAAAGGGGCGGGAGGGGGATACTTTGTCATTGAATTACTCTTGAACTATAACTCTGACAGTATTGACATAACACTCTCTGAAGTCCAAATACTATGATGATTAATTAGAGCTGCTTTTATTATGAAACATTACTATCCCTTTATGGGAGATAAAATAAAACCAAATCTGTGTTTATTTTTGTCCAAACTTCTCTTATTCAAATATTAACAACAGTTTAACAAGTTGTTGTGTTGCTATGGCAAAGGGGGAGGGAGTATTTTCTTCTAATATCATCTGCACTAGAGGTTTCAGCTGCTCCTTCCCTCCCAGCTTTCTCGGCTCATGCTGCTCCTAAAAATTTCCATCAATTGGCTTTTTTTTTTTTTTTTGATTAGTAGAGGGAGATTTAGAGGGATAGTAATGTTTCACAATAAAAGTAGTTCCAATTAATCTTCATAGGAAATGGGACATGGAGAGTGTTATTTCAGTGCTATCATAGTTGTAGTTCAAGAGTAATTGAATGATAAAGTATACCCCTCCCACCCCTTTTACTGATGTAACACAGCTCAGCTTAGAGCAGCAGGGAGTGTCCGGATGGATCTCAGAGAGGGACAATCTTCAGTGAGCATAAGTAAAAACCGGAAAAACCTGTCAAGGGGGGCAGGGTTTTCCTTATGCTCACAGTAAGAAGATTGTCCCTTGCTGTGAGCTGTCCAGTCCCAGGACCAGATTCTACAACTGAGGGGAGGTGGTTTACACTAAGTAAAAGGGGTGGGAGGGGGATACTTTATCATTCAATTACTCTTGAACAACAACTCTGACAGTATTGTAATAACACACTCTATGGCACAAGTACTATGAAGATTAATTGGAGCTGATGTTTTTGTGAAATATTACTATCCCTTTAAAGAGACAGTAATGTTGAATAATAAATCAATATATGATTGTTCCATTTAATTTATTATAGTGTATATTATCTTTTTTAAAATCATTAACCTTCATATTCTTCTTGCAAATCTGGTTACAAGTTTCCCCCTCCTGCCCCTTTCCACTACATCAGTCATAGTTCCCTCAGGTCTGAAAGACAGTTGCTTGAACAGATGGATCTCAATGAGGTACAATATTGTATGCGTCTGTATAAGGAAACCCTGTACCTCTTGACGAATGGGAGAAGGTTTTTCCTTATATTGACACAATAAGTCCTTTGTTGTGATCCGTCTGGACCGGCTTTCAGATCTGAGGGAACTCTTCATGACCTATACCATAATTTTTTTTACCTTTCAGAGTGACTTCTTTCTACAAGTACAAGGTACGGAAATGGGCACCAGGTTTGCTCCTTCATATGACAATTTGTTTATGGGCCTATGGGAGGATCTATATGTGTGGCCCTCGTGCAGGTGGGGAGGGCAAACTGGTGCATCACAGACGATACACAGTTGATCATCTGGGGTGGAAGTGTTGAAGAGTTGCACAAACTCTCTCTCTCTGTTGCCTACCCAGTCACCCTAGCGTTCTAGGGCGAGTCTACCTCTGTTGCCTGTCCAGTCACCCTAGCATTCTAGGGTGAGTCTGTCTCTGTTGCCTGTCCAGTCACCCTAACATTCTAGGGGAAGTTACCTCGGTTTCCACTGGATTTACAGCTGCTCCTGCAATAGTAGCTACTACCATCCTCGCTACTAGTATTTCATGGCAGTCAGAGTGGTACTCTATTTACCTCCAATCTGATGATTCTGTCCTTATCCTAACCTGCCCTGTGAAGGTTGAGGAAGCGTCCAGTCACTGTCCTTATATCTGGCCCTGTGAAGGTTGGGGAAGTGCTATCCTTAATAAAGATTGATTGTTTTACCATATTTGTACTTGTCAGAGTTGTTATTTCACAGTCACTCTGTGACAATTCCTTTTGGACAATTTCACAGGCTGCACTGAAATTGTACCAATTCAGAAGACTTCATGAGGGAAAGCGAAATCTTAAAACAACAGTTTCTACAGAGGATTATTCTGGTATTCTTTTTGAAAAAACTATGAACAGAGCCTCACAACTGGATAGACATACTGTATACGCATAGCTCCAAATAGAAGACGACCCAGCAGAGGCGACCACACACAATTATTACACAATATAGTGCCTAAGCAGGGATCATTAAGAACATTGTCTCCAAACACTTGAGTATTCTGCAGCAAGATCCCTTGCTTAAAGATATCATCCCAGAGAGAAGCCAAATTGTGTATAGGAAGGCAAAAAGCATTTGTGGTTTTATGGCACCAAGCTGTCCCAAAATAGAGAGTTCTCACTCTGATAAAGGAATAGCTTCAGGCATTTTTGGTTCTTCAGCCCTGTAGGCAACTATAAATGCCTACATCCTAAATGTTCTAATTGTACTTTTATTACCAACAAGGTCAGCATTGAGTAGTTGGAAGTGAGTAATTTTCTGTGAATAGTCTTCTCACTTCCCAGATATCAGCCGTGAAACTATGGACACACACATATATATATATATATATATATATATATATATACTGCCCATTTAGTACACTCTCTTATTCAAGCATGGTATATTTTTCTATATTTCTCTCTGATTTTTAGTCGCTTGGAGGTTTGTTCCTCTTCTCCTAAATAGGATGTTTTTCTTTTGTTCTTTGGGACGTATCTCTATTTTATTTTTATTTTTGATGTGTGTAAATAGACATATAGAAATAACCAAAATGTATAATCTAAACATCCTTTACAAATGAAAAAAAGCCATATGATGGAAAAGATTCCTCTTAATTATGAGTGGATATAATAGATATAACTTTTTAATACAGATAATTTTTCCAGTAAGGCTTAGGATCTATGTGCATGTCAGAAAGTGTAAGTGATATCAACATTTCTGCTTCTTGGATACTTGTAGAAATATTCACATTTTGTATGTACGCTTTTATTTAGAATAATTTTATTGTATTTATAGTTCTTTTTAACATCTCCACTCATAAAAAAGGAGGAATATATCTAACCCGGCAAAACTTTTTTCACTGTGTGTCTCTCCTCTTTGACGGTTTCTGCTCTGTCCAGAGTGGGTGGCCTACCTTCCTGGTAATCCCACTAGTCTATATGATGACAGCGGGTGACGAAAATGAGGTTTGAATGTAACACATGTCATGCTCCAACTACTCATGGCCACAAACTATGGAAGCAATAAACTGGGAGGATCACACAGTGGTAGGTCTTTTGGATCTAATCAATGTAATATGGTTAAAAAGTATAAAAGAAACTTTGGTATTTGGTATTCTTTTGATCCCCTGACAAAGTATTGAGCTATTATGAAACCCGTAGGGATCTAATTTTATTGTGAATCGGCATATACCTATGGTTTTATGTCAGTTTTTAATATACAACCAACAACTATTAGTTAAACATATTTATCTTTTATACATTAATAAGACAATTTTGTGGTAATACTAGTCTGCTAAATCCATAACTACGGTTTAAAGATTTCTTACCTTGCTTAAGGCATTTATTGATCTTATACATACTCTTTGGATAACAAAGAGAACATTGGAAAATATCTTGGAGGCATAAGGTCCTGCTCTTAAGAGATCTCCTTGGGATTTGGCAGTTATATAAAACTGTTGAAGTCTGATCCAAACATCTATTGTGTGAGTACAAGCACTTTAGATAGGTGTGATCTATATAATTTCAGATGCTACTCTCAAGGGGTTTTGCGCTTCTTTGTTCTTTTTTTGCATTAGATTAATCTGTGGAGGTGCGTCTGTGGACACTTACAAAGAAGTTATAACCCTGAAGAAGACTACATAGTCATCTACATTGAGGGGTCTATTTCTCCGCTATAGAAGGGACTTTTTCCTCTATATATTATCATTGTCAGTTTGTTGTGGGACTAGAGCGCTCAGCTTTTTGTTGCTTTTTACTTTGTTTGTAAGAGTCCATACCTGGGAACTTTCTGGATCACCCCAAGAGACTCCAATTTTTTTTTTAAAGTTAATTATCGGGTCTCCAAGGACAGAGGCTGTTGGAAAGTTTCACTCTGCCCACTTCTCCTCCTTCCCACCCTGTTACTCCCACTTCATGCCCACTTCCAGAGTACCATGTTGATAAGCCCTGCCCATCCAATTAAGACCCACCCCTTATATGAAACAAATCACATAATTTAATTACCTCTGGTTGCAGCACATGAGCCCTCTCCGGGGGTCTGATCCCTGCAAATCCTTGATCCTTGCAGACCCTTGCAAACAAGAACAAAAATGGGAGTACCTGTTTCACTCAGCAGGATAAAACCTTGAAAAACACATAAAGAGATGTATCATCTGCAGAGGAAACATTCTATCAAGACAGTGATAGACAAACTTGTTTCTTCCAGTTGTGGACACCATGATTGATAAACACACAACAAATTCTTGATGATAATGTTATATGTAGTTCACAACAGCTGGAAAAGGCAAGACTGCCTACTCCAGTGTGTGAACAATGATTTTGAAAGTCCATGCCATGGTGTGTCTCCATGATAATGCATGTCGTCATGTTAGGAGCCCATCTTTCCTGTTCCAAAAGGAATCCAAATCACCCTTGACACCCAATAGTGATGAGCGAGCACCCCAATGCTCGGATGTTCGGGTGCTCTGACCGAGCACCCCCTGAGGCTCGAGTGCTCGGCCGAACACCCGAGCCCCATTGAAGTCAATGGGAGGACTCGAGCATTACACCAGGCACCCCCTGCTCTGATGAGGGGAGGGTGCCTGGTCCATAGGAAAAGGGCAGAAAAAGATGGAAACACTACAGAAATGGTTCAGGGACAGCATAGGGAGGATGTCTGGATGCACCTTGGACTCCAACATCGCTGCTGGGAACGATCTTTCGCCCGTAGTACGCCATTTTTACAGACTGACCGTAAAACACACAAAAAGGAAAATAAAAACGACTTTAGGCGAAAAATTGTTACCAAACAGTATTTGCTGTATATTTACTTGTATATCATCTGCAAATTCTCCCAAAAATTTCATCGATTTTCTGAAGTGAGGCCATGATTAAGAGGGAAACGTGCGCAGAGGCAAATTATCCCAAAAATTTCCTTGATTTTCAGAACTGAGGCCATGATTAAGAGGGAAACGTGCGCAGAGGCAAATTCTCCCAAAAATTTCCTTGATTTTCAGAACTGAGGCCATGATTAAGAGGGAAACGTGCGCTGAGCTGACCATCTAAAACATTATGGGTGAGGGTCTGCTGCAGAGCTGACCATCCTAAACATTATATGAGAAGGCCCGCTGGTGAGCTGACCTATATAAAAATTGGCAAACAGGGCCCGCTGGTGAGCTGGCCCTATATAAAAATTATATCACAGGGCCCGCTGGTGAGCTGGCCCTATATAAAAATTATATCCCAGGGCACGCTGGTGAGCTGGCCCTATATAAAAATTATATCCCAGGGCATATGGAAGAGGAGGAGGAGGATGAGAACATTAAGAGTCAACCATATACCCGTTTTTAGGGTGGAAGGGGTGAATGGGAATACAGAGTATTCCCATCATTGTAAATAACATATATAAAGTGAGTTTATGTTCCCCCGGGGCTTTCCTCCAGTGGAGTGGAGAAGTCAGGGGAAATCCAGGCCTTGTTCATTTTTATAAGTGTCAACCTATCAGCATTGTCGGTGGAAAGGCGGATACGCTTATCTGTTATGATGCCACCAGCAGCACTAAATACCCGCTCAGACAGAACGCTGGCGGCAGGGCAGGCCAGCACCTCCAAGGCGTAGAGTGCCAGTTCATACCACGTGTCCAGCTTGGACACCCAGTAGTTGTAAGGCACAGAGGGATCATTGAGGACGCTGACACGGTCTGCTACGTACTCCTTCACCATCTTCCAAAACTTTTCCCTCCTTGTGACACTAGGCTGCGCATCAGGGTGAGGGTGCTGGCGGGGTGTCATGAAGGTGTCCCACGCCTTGGAGAGTGTTGCCCTGCCTTTCTCGGAACTGCTGTGTGCTCCCCTTTTCTCCCCTTCTCGGTTGGCCAAGGTAGCACGTACTCTGCCGCCAGCGTTGTCAGATGGAAAATTTTGGAGCAATTTTTCAACAAGAACCTTCTGGTATTGCACCATTTTGCTTGTCCTCTCCACCGGAGGAATGAGAGATGAGAAATTCTCTTTGTAGCGGGGGTCCAGAAGGGTGAACACCCAGTAATCCGTGTTGTCTAAAATGCGTACAACGCGTGGGTCACGGGAAAGGCAGCCTAACATAAAGTCAGCCATGTGTGCCAGAGTACCAACAGTCAAGATTTCGCTGTCCTCACCAGGAGGCTGACTCTCAATATCCTCATCCTCTTCCTCCTCTTCTGCCCACCCACGCTGAAGAGATGGAACTAAAGTTCCATGGCTACCCTCTGTAGCGGAGGCAACCGTGTCTTCCTCCTCCTCCTCCTCCTCCTCCTCCTCCTCCGCCTCCTCCAATTGTCGCTGAGAAGACGAAGTGAGGGTGCTCTGGCTATCACCTTGTGTAAGCTCTTCCTCCCCCATTTCCACCTCTTCCACATGCAAAGCGTCGGTTTTAATTGTGAGCAGCGAGCGTTTCAGTAGACACAGAAGTGGGATGGTTACACTGATAATAGCGTTATCGCCGCTCACCATCTGTGTCGATTCCTCAAAATTGCGTAAAACCTCGCAGAGGTCTGACATCCATTCCCACTCCTCACTTCTGATTACAGGAAGTTGAACGGAGAGGCGACGACCGTGTAACAGCTGGTACTCCACTACTGCCCTCTGCTGCTCACAAAGCCGGGCCAACATGTGGAAGGTGGAGTTCCAGCGCGTGCTCACGTCACACAGCAGCCGGTGAGCTGGCAATTGTAAGCGCTGCTGCAGCTTCAACAGGCCGGCCGAAGCTGTAGATGACTTACGGAAATGTGCACACACGCGGCGCACCTTGGTCAAGAGATCATGCACATTGGGGTAGGTTTTTAGAAATCGCTGAACCACTAAATTAAATACATGCGCTAGGCATGGTACGTGTGTGAGCTTGCCGAGCTCCAAAGCCGCCACCAAGTTACGCCCATTATCACACACAACCATGCCTGCTTGCAGGTTGAGTGGCGAGAGCCACTGCTCGGTCTGGTGACTAATCCCCTGCAACAGCTCTGAGGCCGTGTGCTGTTTGTCCCCAAGGCAGATCAGCTTCAGCACGGCCTGTTGACGCTTCCCCACTGCAGTGCTACACTGCTTCCAGCTACTGGCTGATGGGGGAGTGGCGGTGTGTGTAGAGAATTCGGAGGTGGAAACGGAGGAGGAGGAGCCAATAACGTAGGTGCTGGTGGAAACCCTGATGGAGGTAGGGCCCGCAATCCTCGGCGTGGGTAGCACCCGTGCCATCCCAGGGTCCGAGTCGCTCCCAGCCTCCACGACATTCACCCAGTGTGCCGTCAGGGAAATGTAGCGTCCCTGGCCACAAGCACTTGTCCATGTGTCAGTCGTTAAGTGGACCTTCCCAGTAACTGCGTTGGTCAGGGCACGGGTGATGTTACGGGACACATGGTGGTGTAATGCGGGGATGGCACACCGGGAAAAGTAGTGGCGGCTGGGGACCGCGTACCGAGGGACAGCTGCTGCCATCAGGCTGCGGAAGGACTCAGTGTCCACAAGCCTAAATGGCAGCATTTCGATGGCCAGTAATTTTGAAAGGTGTGAGGTTAGTGCTATGGCCTGTGGGTGGGTGGCTGGGTATTTTCTCTTGCGCTCAAATGCCTGGGGTAACGACATTTGGACGCTGTGCTGGGACAGGGAAGTGGATGTGGTCGCTGATGGTGCTTCAGATGCTACAGGTGCAGGGCGGGAGGTATGCGGGCCTGCGCCTTCGACAGGCGATTGGCCGGCACCGAAAACAGGGGAAGAGGAGGCAGTGGTGTGGCCTGCAGACACAGATGGGCGATCCAGGCGTTCCTCCCACTTACTACGGTGCTTGGATGCCATGTGTCGGATCATGCTGGTGGTGGTGAGGTTTCTAGTGTTCATGCCTCGGCTCATTCTGGTGTGGCACAGGTTGCAAACTACAAATCTTTTGTCGTCCGCACTTTCCTTAAAAAAACGCCATACCGCGGAACACCTACCCCTTGGCAAGGTAGATTTACGCAAGGGGGTGCTCCGTGGAACATTTGCGGGCCGGTTTGGTGCGGTCCGCCTTCTTTCTGTAGCCACACCACTGCCTCTTCCAGCCTGTTGCGGTGCTGCAGATGGCTCACCCTCAGGACTGCTGTCATCGCTCGGCTCTACACCTTCCCAGGTGGGGTCAGTCACCTCATCGTCCACCAAGTCCTCCTCCACTTCCTCACTCTGATCATCCTCCTCAAGTCTTGATCCCACCACATACTCGGTCATTGACAACTGTATAACATTCTCCTCAACAAGGTCTTGAGAAGGAAATAGTGGTTGATTTAATGGCAACTGTGTCTCATCATCATCATCATCATCCACTACTTCCTTTGACCTTAAATGCCGTTCACATCTGTCATCTTCTTGTGATTGGGTAGCCTCTAGAGGTTGTGAATCAGGGCACAAGATGTCATGTTCCTCTGCAAGCGTGCTTGGAGAGAGGGTCAAATGAAGGATTGGTGATGAGACGAGCTCATCACTATATCCCAGTGTGGGATCACTTCTTTGACCAGACCGTGTATGGTGGGAGGAAGGATGATCAGAGTGAGGATTATGTTGACCAGACTCTTGGCTACTGAGAGTGGACTTGGTGGAAGACAGGGTGGTGCTTAACCGACTGGAAGCAGTATCAGCTGTCATCCAACCGACCACCTGTTCGCACTGGTCGGACCTCGAGAGTGATGTCCTGCGACGCCCTGTGAAATCAGACATGAAGCTAGGTATGGTGGATGTCTTTCTTTCTTGTGCTCTGGCACCAGGCACAGTTTCTCCGCGTCCTGACCCGCGCCCTGAACTTTCAGGATCACGTCCACTTCCCCGTCCCTTTTTACCCGCCTTCTTCATCTTACACGATATATATGACTTTAATATATATGAGTTTGAAAACTTAACAGTATTTCTTACTATTCTGCAACTCTGCAGAGTACACAGAATAGGCTGCTAAACGGCGGTGAAACACACTGAATGGAATATGTGACTTTAATATTTGAGTTTGAAAACTTAACAGTATTTCTTACTATTCTGCAACTGTTCAGAGTACACAGAATAGGCTGCTAAACGGCGGTGATACACACTGAATGGAATATGTGACTTTAATATTTGAGTTTGAAAACTTAACAGTATTTCTTATTATTCTGCAACTGTGCAGAGTACACAGAATAGGCTGCTAAACTGCGGTGAAACACACTGAATGGAATATGTGACTTTAATATTTGAGTTTGAAAACTTAACAGTATTTCTTATAATTCTGGAACTGTACAGAGTACACAGAATAGGCTGTTAAACGGCGGTGAAAGACACTGAATGGAATATGTGACTTTAATATTTGAGTTTGAAAAATTAACAGTATTTCTTACTATTCTGCAACTCTGCAGAGTACACAGAATAGGCTGTTAAACGGCGTTGAAACACACTGAATGGAATATGTGACTTTAATATTTGAGTTTGAAAACTTAACAGTATTTCTTATAATTCTGGAACTGTACAGAGTACACAGAATAGGCTGTTAAACGGCGGTGAAAGACACTGAATGGAATATGTGACTTTAATATTTGAGTTTGAAAACTTAACAGTATTTCTTATAATTCTGGAACTGTACAGAGTACACAGAATAGGCTGTTAAACGGCGGTGAAAGACACTGAATGGAATATGTGACTTTAATATTTGAGTTTGAAAAATTAACAGTATTTCTTACTATTCTGCAACTCTGCAGAGTACACAGAATAGGCTGTTAAACGGCGTTGAAACACACTGAATGGAATATGTGACTTTAATATTTGAGTTTGAAAACTTAACAGTATTTCTTATAATTCTGGAACTGTACAGAGTACACAGAATAGGCTGTTAAACGGCGGTGAAAGACACTGAATGGAATATGTGACTTTAATATTTGAGTTTGAAAACTTAACAGTATTTCTTATAATTCTGGAACTGTACAGAGTACACAGAATAGGCTGTTAAACGGCGGTGAAAGACACTGAATGGAATATGTGACTTTAATATTTGAGTTTGAAAAATTAACAGTATTTCTTACTATTCTGCAACTCTGCAGAGTACACAGAATAGGCTGTTAAACGGCGTTGAAACACACTGAATGGAATATGTGACTTTAATATTTGAGTTTGAAAACTTAACAGTATTTCTTATAATTCTGGAACTGTACAGAGTACACAGAATAGGCTGTTAAACGGCGGTGAAAGACACTGAATGGAATATGTGACTTTAATATTTGAGTTTGAAAAATTAACAGTATTTCTTACTATTCTGCAACTCTGCAGAGTACACAGAATAGGCTGTTAAACGGCGTTGAAACACACTGAATGGAATATGTGACTTTAATATTTGAGTTTGAAAACTTAACAGTATTTCTTATAATTCTGGAACTGTACAGAGTACACAGAATAGGCTGTTAAACGGCGGTGAAAGACACTGAATGGAATATGTGACTTTAATATTTGAGTTTGAAAAATTAACAGTATTTCTTACTATTCTGCAACTCTGCAGAGTACACAGAATAGGCTGTTAAACGGCGTTGAAACACACTGAATGGAATATGTGACTTTAATATTTGAGTTTGAAAACTTAACAGTATTTCTTATAATTCTGGAACTGTACAGAGTACACAGAATAGGCTGTTAAACGGCGGTGAAAGACACTGAATGGAATATGTGACTTTGATATTTGAGTTTGAAAAATTAACAGTATTTCTTACTATTCTGCAACTCTGTAGAGTACACAGAATAGGCTGTTAAACGGCGTTGAAGCACACTGAATGGAATATGTGACTTTGATATTTTAGTTTGAAGACTTAACAGTATTTCTTCCTATTCTGCAACTCTGCACAGTACACAGAATGTGCTGCTAAACTGCGGCGAAGCACACTGAATGGAATATGTGACTTTGATATTTGAGTTTGAAGACTTAACAGTATTTCTTCCTATTCTGCAACTCTGCACAGTACACAGAATGTGCTGCTACACTGCGGCGAAGCACACTGAATGGAATATGTGACTTTGATATTTGAGTTTGAAGACTTAACAGTATTTCTTCCTATTCTGCAACTCTGCACAGTACACAGAATGTGCTGCTAAACTGCGGCGAAGCACACTGAATGGAATATGTGACTTTGATATTTTAGTTTGAAGACTTAACAGTATTTCTTCCTATTCTGCAACTCTGCACAGTACACAGAATGTGCTGCTAAACTGCGGCGAAGCACACTGAATGGAATATGTGACTTTGATATTTTAGTTTGAAGACTTAACAGTATTTCTTCCTATTCTGCAACTCTGCACACTACACAGAATGTGCTGCTAAACTGCGGCGAAGCACACTGAATGGAATATGTGACTTTGATATTTTAGTTTGAAGACTTAACAGTATTTCTTCCTATTCTGCAACTCTGCACACTACACAGAATGTGCTGCTAAACTGCGGCGAAGCACACTGAATGGAATATGTGACTTTGATATTTTAGTTTCAAGACTTAACAGTATTTCTTCCTATTCTGCAACTCTGCACACTACACAGAATGTGCTGCTAAACTGCGGCGAAGCACACTGAATGGAATATGTGACTTTGATATTTTAGTTTGAAGACTTAACAGTATTTCTTCCTATTCTGCAACTCTGCACAGTACTCAGAATGTGCTGCTAAACTGCGGCGACGCACACTGAATGGAATACGTGACTTTGATATTTTAGTTTGAAGACTTAACAGAATGTGCTCTAATCTGCAACTTTGCACACTAAACAGAATGTGCTCTAATCTGCAACTTTGCACACTAAACAGAATGTGCTCTAATCTGCAACTTTGCACACTAAACAGAATGTGCTCTAATCTGCAACTGTGCACACTAAACAGAATGTGCTCTAATCTGCAACTTTGCACACTAAACAGAATATATATATATTTTTTTTTTTTTTTTTTGTTTTTTTCCCCCCACACCAAATAACCTGCTGCCCCCACACACAGTAGTCCTAAAAAGGACTTTTGGTTCTTTTTTTTTCACAATTTTTGTTTTTTTCCTCCCTACACTGCCTTTCCCTTCCTATCCTCAGCTCTCCCTGGCTCAGACTGAGCCGAACTCGCTGGTCAGGTGCTATACAGCACCTGACCACGGGTTCTGGCCAGCCAATCAGTGTAATGCCAGCAGCCAACATGGCTGCTGGCATTACACCGATGTCAGAGCCTCCCTGCACGTTTATTGGCTGCGCAGCAGCCGCAAAACGTGCGGGGAGGAGACCCGAACATGGCGGGCGAGCACATGCGGTACTCGTACGAGTACCGCCATGTGCCGAGCAGAGCGATGCTCGAGCCGATCCGAGCATCGGCCGAGCATGCTCGCTCAACACTAACACCCAACATCAGGTGCTTGACAACATGACATTGATCTCATTTTCCATGACACGGTATAGTTGGTCATTATGAATGTCACATTAGTGTATGTTGTCATTGGCCATGCAAGGGATTCATACCAATTATATTTCACTTACAGTGTCCATTGTGCCAGAGTCAGAATCCTGTGGATGATCCCCAGACACTAACACCCATCACAGCGGACCATCAGGAAGGAGCCAGCTGGATGAAAAGGTTCAAACATTGACAAACATTGACAACCCCTAATCTAGGACTTGAGTTACTAAAATGCTATTTTAAATCTGAGTACACAAGACATGTTCTGGTGACACTAGGGTTAGGAACCTGTAACGGTATGCAAACAGTGCACTAGGACTGGTGTCCTACACCCTGGATGCAATCTCTTTTAGCTTACAAATGCCATACACAGAGACGAAGTATTCAGAAGCATATCATACTGGTTCTACCAAAATAACTGTCCAGCTATGAAATGCCAGACAATTCCTCTCTGAAATAGAGAAGCAGCCAACCCCAGCAGTCAGTTTCATCCTTATTAGGCCTTGTCAATGAGGTGCAGATGTTCTCTCTAGGCACCTATGAGCAAGAGGTCCAAATCTGGATTCCCCTAATACTCTTAGGGTGACCAACCCCATGAGCAATTTACACATGAAAACCTATTGGTCAGAAATGCTCACCTAGGCTTATGAGCCCAAAAAAGTATGCAAATAGCTCATCATGACTGGTGTCCTACACCGATAGTGCAATCTCTTTTATATCACAAGTGAAATATGCGGAGAAGAACTATTCTGAAGCATAACATACTGGTCCTGCCCAAATGATTGTTCTTCCTGTCACAGTGCTACATTACCTCCTTCACTTCTGACACTTCTCAGCAATGCATTGTCTACCTTCCCTATCACTGAATGTGTTACGTGTCAGTGAGTGGAGGAGCAATTGTAGTACAAAGACAGGAATTGTATTCACTGATGCCTTCTTTAACATAATGTATAAATCTGAATAACTCATTCTAAATATAAAGTGGCTAATACATCATATAGGCGTATAGCTGTTTCAAAATAATCAAGGTTCTTTTTAGGTGACAGGGCCCTTTAACGCACACCCTCCAACCAAAATGTTTATTGATGTTTTGTTTTTTTTGTAAAACTTTTGATAGATTCATTCTATATTTTGTGCCTGTGTTTTTAATTTTATTTTGTTTGAAATGTTCCATAACAAATTGTATAAATTAAAACCAATACTAGCCCCATGAAGCTGATTGACACATTTGTACATACTCCATCCCAATTGTTTCCTCCATGGTATCAGACACAGAGTACAATTACAGACATATCAGGGAACTCTCAGACGTTGACCCAAATCTCAGAGTCTCAGGGGAAGGACCAAATTCCTGGGTGACAGCACAGTGTTTCCTGGTATATGATCTGCACTAATTAACAGCTTGTTTTAGTCTCTAAACTGGTGTAACTTCCTCCATATAAGCAGAGCTTGTCTGTTTGTGATCAAGCCGTTAAACTAATATATATATCATTTTTTCATTAAGGATGGACTGGAGAACTTCTGAGTATGCATGTCTCCTCTATAATCTGGGGAGCCCTAATTGTTAAAGGCATAGTAATGTTTCATAATAAAAGCAGCTCTAATTAATCATCATAGTATTTGGACTTTGGAGAGTGTTATTTCAATTCTGTCAGAGTTGTAGTTCAAGAGTAATTCAATGACAAAGTATCCCCCTCCCACCCCTTTTACTGATGTAACAGTGCTCAGCCAGATCAGAAGGGAGGTGCCCAGGTAGACTGCAGAGAGGGACAATCTTCAATTAAGATAAGGGAAAAACTTGAAAAACTTGTCAAGGGGGGCAGGGCCTTCATTGTTCTTATAGGAAGAAAATTGTCCCCTGCTTTTATCTGTCTGTTGTAATGACTGGATTCCACATCTGAGAAGAGATGGCTTACACTAGGTAAAAGGGGTAGTAGTGGAAACTTTGCTTGTGAATATCTCTCAAACCATAAAGGTTTAAGATATAAGACTTATATCGTTCTTCATGTTTTTTTAATGCCTACAAAATAAAATAAAGATAAAATGAAGTATTACTATCCCTTTAATATTATAAAATATGTCACTCAGTTTATTTTCAAAGTTCCCACATATGAGTACAGACTGTGCCAGGCTCCTCCATGATCTACTGTCACAGACTTGCCTTCGTATAGGATGAGCATCTGTTGTGAGCTACACCAGCTTAGTGGTCCTGTTCACCTTTATACTGTTGTACATACAGAGCAGATTGACCAGCCCCTGAGAACCTCTAGCTATTGGCAGTCGACAGTTTTCATCATCCTCAGTCAGCAGATGGGAGCTGTAGTCCAACAACAGCTGTAGGGAATCGGGATGCCCACCCCTGGTTTAGTGTGTATATTAACAAAATGAGTGCCAGAGGGGTATGCAAAGCGACTGTTTAGTGTGTATTAATTAGAGAGGTGCTCTGTGCCAAAGCATAGTGTAGACATTAGTTCTATGAGTGCCACATCACTGTTAATGTATATATTAACCATTTATGTGTTAGAGAGCTGTGCAATGTATTTTACAATCCTTTAAGGATCTGATCTCCACAATTTAGTGTATACTTTAGCTGTGAGTGCCAGAGGTGGGTGCAATGTGCAAGGCCATTGTTTTGTGTATATATTAACCCATTAAGAGCTAGTGGGTGTACAACATGAGGTGTAATCCTTGGAATGGTATGGTGGTGGAGCATCACTGTTGAATGTGTGTATTAACCCTCTGAGATATTTTTCTGCAAACTGACCTTTTTAGGATGTAGGAGGGATGAAATATGTTATGCAACCCTTTGAGTGCCATAGAGTTGTATAGAGCTATAATTTAAGCCCATGAGTGCCAGGGGGTGCAATGATTTTGCACCCCTTATGGCACTCAAAGGCTTGATAGATACAAGATCACATTGGATGTCAGAGGACTGTGCGCTGCATAAGTGTGTCACTCAAAGAGTTAAGGTTTCCTGGCAAGACAATAATGAACTGTGTGCTAAAGTGTTAGCAGAAAGGGATTCTTTATTATACAGATAGACACACACAGCTTTTCACTGCTGCCCTGTTAATCTGGAAGACTCTGGTGCCAATTTCACATGCCCATTCTATGCCTGGATACAGACATGATGGTACCTGCATTAAAGCCTCCAGCAGACAGTATGAGACAGAAAGCCAACTTTTCTTGCCCATGTATAGTATGAACATGCCATGGTACCACTGGTATAATGCTCTGTATGCTACTGTATTGAGATCAGTATCAAAGGCAAATAGGTCAGATGTTCAAGAGAAATAGGTATTCCTGGGAAATTTCAAAATGAACTGAATGAGATTTTGAAATATTAACTCTTAGTGCTCCCAGTAACGTTATTTAGGACTATGTACCTGCTTGCTGTAACCGAGAGCTACTCAAATCAGTCCTCAATTAACCTATAACATGCCAGATTATGAGATTTCATTGCTTGAACAAACTCGAGACAAACAGGACTTCTTCCTGTGCCTTTTAGATAGAAGTGGCACCAGTTTAAAGTATAAAGAAACAATACATTGGTGTAGATCATGTAGTAGGTAAAACCCACCTTGAGAATTTGGCCCTTCACCCTGAGTCTCAGGGTCAAACCCTTACAGTTCCCAGGTGGAAATAGGAGGGAGTAGAGTAGTACTAATCTAGCAAGACCATTATATCTCCATGGTATTGCAATAAAGTGCCACTGAGTTTCACCGTGGTTGGCTGGCAAATCATGCTTATAGATCAGAATGTTCGATTTGTGTTGGGCCTGCAGTGCACTGCTTACCCCTCTTGCAGTAGTTATAATAATGATTATAGGACAATTTAACTGAGTTCAGTGGTTTGCTTTGGTGTGCCATAGACATATTCTTAAAGGGATAGTAACATTTCATAATAAAAGCAGCTCTAATTAATCATCATAGTATTTGGACTTTGGAGAGTGTTATTTCAATTCTGTCAGAGTTGTTCAAAAGTAATTCAATGACAAAGTATCCCCCTCCCCCCCCTTTTACTGATGTAACACTGCTCAGCCAGATCAGAAGGGAGGTGCCCAGGTAGACTGCAGAGAGGGACAATCTTCAATTAAGATAAGGGAAAAACCTGAAAAACTTGTCAAGGGGGGCAGGGCTTTCATTGTTCTCATAGGAAGAAGACTGTCCCCTTCTGTTATCTGTCTGGTTTATGGACTGCATTCCACATCTGAGAAGAGATGGCTTACACTAGGTAAAAGGGGCGGGAGGGGAAACTTCGCTTGTGAAGGTTTGAGAGATAAGACTTACATCATTATTCATGTTTTTTTAATGACTACAAAATAAAATAACAATAAAACAAAGTATTACTATCCCTGTAAGGTGCCCCTCTTTTCTATAGACTTTGATAAAAATGTGAACATTGGGTTTCCATTATATATTTATGGAAATGTTTATACACAGTATACTAGTTTTGTTATTTTGATAATGAAACTAAAATCCACTATATATTTATATATGTGTACCCTTTATTCCCTCGACAACTGAAATATAAAATATTTAGTGTGCCCCAAAAATTCCAGCTTGTTGGGTGTGCCTTGTCCAACAAAAATACTGAGAACAAATGACTCAGGTGCTAAGATTCACTAAGAACAAACATCAAAAATAACATTCTGTGGTGAGGATGAGGAACCGTGACTCTCCAGTTGTTGCTAGAATACAATCTCCATCAACCTTTGCCTGGCTGAGGATGATGGGAATTGTAGTCCAACAACAGCTCTTCTTTTCTTTTAATTCCTATTTTTTTATTTATTTGCTGCTTGAAATTTTTGACTCACATTATTACTTGCATCAAAGTAATTCCCATATTTTATCTCCCAAATTCCAATTATAGTTTGTGATAATTTATATTTTAAGAAAAAAGCTCCTGATAAATGTAGTACAGACAGTAGAAGATATTCATAAGAAATTAAGAGATAATATTAAAATGTATAACACCATGAAAATAGCCATGTTTGCTTTTATTGTAATTTTGTTTAAAGAAGTACTAGGGAGACCTCTTGTGTTTAAATTGTGATCTACAGTACATCTCTTGGTCACATTGAGGCTGAAATAATCACAGGAACTGGTGGGTTATGCACTAAGACATGAGTAGTCAGTTGCTGGACCTCCAGCTGTTGGAGATTATAACTCCCATTGTCCCTATGCAGGTGACATTAATTCTAAGGCACCATAGGAGATAAATAAAACATTCCCAAATTCAAAATTGATTGCAGTGGGGATTTTAACCCCTTGAAAATTAGAGAAGTATGAGTTTCCAATACATTGCTCAAAAATATTTACCATTCATGGGGTTCAAATCCACATTTAAATCAATTGGGAGTTTGTATTTTTCACTTATAGTACATTTGTTGTTCCCCAGAATTTCTACACTTCTGCTTGTTTGTATAGCCTTTAAGTAATACCTTCATCACCTACTGCCTATTACAGTCAGGTGCATGCTGTATCCTGTCCCTAAGGCAGCAACACTCAAACCTGTCCTCAGCCCCACCCCTAGCGGTGCAGGATTTCTGGATCTCCTCACAGGTACACAAGTGAGTTAATGGTTCAGTCATTCTGATGGATCCACCTGAGGTAAAGACATCCACTTGTGTTTAATTGAGGAGATCCTTACAACAAGTATTGTTGTGGGGGGAGCTTGAGCATTGATGGGAAGCCTCCAGCTGTTGTTGACTACAATTCCCATCATTTGCTTTGAATTCCCCCAAATCAAATCATTCAAAATCTATTTCACTTCAAAATTATTTTCATGCCAAAGAGAAAAATATATGTTAGTGCAAAATATCTCTCTTATGGTGCATTGCAATGTATAAATAGTGTGCAGGCTCTGCCGCTATCACCGGCATTGGTGGCAGGAAGTCTGACTGACAAACCCCCCTTGTTACTTTTCAGGCCAATGCCCGAGCCAGTGTGTGTGGGAAATTTGAACAGAGACTAGCTTTCATATGGCCAGTCTCTGTTCAAAATAGCTCCAAGACGTCCATTGCCTATGATGCATGCTTAATCACCTCCCAGCAAATCAGCTTCTAGTTGGGGTTGAGGAATCCCACTTTAAACAAGTCATAAAATTAGTAATTGAACAGAATCAGAATATAGAAATAGTCTTAGACTGGTGTGGGAAATAGTCATAATTAAAACCTAAACAAGCAGAAATGTTTTGTTCAGAATCAATGTGATAATATTAAAAATAAAGCAACAGTTATTAAACGCTAACAGCTTCTTGGCACTATCAAAGGAAACAAACATTTTAGATTATAACCATTTTTTTGTCAATTGTTTGTGTACTGCACAAAAGCAAACTCTTTTGGTAAACAATGTTTTACCCCTAGAGTAGCTATTGCATCCTATACGGCTTGTACCCAGGGCCGGATTTATATCTCAGGAGCCTGTAGGCACAGATATCTGACCTCCCCCCACAGGTCATCTCCACAATGCTCCAAATCTCCATATTGCCCTCACATTGCCCCCTATCAGCTCCACGTTGCCCTCATATTGCCCTATCATCTCAACATTGCCCCATTCAACTCCATATTGCCCTCACATTGCCCCCATCAGCTCCACATTGCGCTCACATTGCCCCCAGTCTGCTCCACATTGCCCCCATCAGCTTCACATTGCTTGCCCCCCATCATCCCCATATTGACCTAACATTGCCCCCATTATCTCCAAATGAAGCCTAATTCTCTCCCCCACATCTGTATCCTACTTCCCTGTTGGTCCAGTGGCAGAAGAGATCTGTGCTTCTGCACAGACCTGCAGCTGCTGGAGCTCGCGCTCAGTCTTCTCTTTAGTAATGCAGAGTGCTGGGAGATGATGTCATCTTCCAGCGCTCTGCATTACTAAAGAGCCGGGAGAGCTCAGCAGCTAAAGGCACAGCTTACAATGCAGCGGCGGGTGGTGCGGCACAGCATTCCACGCCACTTAAAACAAAACAAACAAACAAAAAAATCCAATGCAATGGCAGTCGTCCCTCTGCAGATGCCTACTCTGCCTTATGGAAAATTTGGCCCTGCTTGTACCATCACATTATTTCTAAAACTAGTTGAACAGCCCATTACACAGGCCACAGTGCCACTGCTACCCGGTCGTGGGTCAGAAATGCTTTAGACTTGAGAAAAGGAGGTTCTACCGAAAGCTTGTCAATCCAAAATTCTGTTAGTCCAATAAAAAAGGTATTACAAGATACTTATTTTGTTTGTTATTTTACATCTCTCTCTCTCTATATATATATATATATATATATATATATACTAGCAATGTGGGACGGCGTTGTCCGTCATGTCATGACCGTTGGGCGCATGTGTGTGAAATGCAGACACACTGATAAACACAGACATATGCAACACACAGGCAGACACATACCATACATCCCAAGTGTCCCTCTTTGAGGGCCAAATCCCTCTGTTCCTCTTTCCCACCCTGTTGTCCCTCTTTTTAGGAGGTCAGACTGTGTGCAGGGCCGGCTCCACCTATAGGCGAAGTAGGCGCCGGCCTAGGGCGCACAGGTACTGGGGGCGCGGGCATGCAGCGGAGAAGAGCTGCGGCCGCACACACCACGCCGGGAACCACAACAAGTCAGGTCTGTGTCGCTTCTGCGCTCCCTCATTGGGTCGGATCTTTAGTAATGCAGAGCGCGCTGGGAGTCATGATCTCCCGCCACGCTCTGCATTACTGAAGAGAAGATTGCGCGGGAGCTACAGGTATGTGATGGGGGGCAAGCTGGAGCTGAGGGGGCATAGTGGAGCTGCTGGGGGCAAGTTGGAGAGGATGGGGGTAAGTTGGAGCGGATGGAGGTCAAAGTGGTGCTGATGGGGGCAAGTTGGAGCGGATGGGGGGCAAAGTGGAGCTGAAGGGGGGGCAAAGTGGAGCTGGTGGGGGCCAAAGTGGAGCTGATGGGGGCAAGTTGGAGCGGATGGGGGCAAGTTGGAGCTGCTGGGGGCTTAGTGGAGCTGCTGGGGGGCAAAGTGGAGCCGATGGGGGCAAGTTGGAGCTGATAGGGGCAATTTGGAGCTGAGGGAGCATAGTGGAGCTGAAGGGGGGGCAAAAGTGGAGCTGGTGGGGGCAAGTTAGAGTGGATGGGGAGCAAAGTGGAGCTGATGGGGGCAAGTTGGAGCGGATGGTGGGCAAAGTGGAGCTGATGGGGGCAAGTTGGAGCGGATGGTGGGCAAAGTGGAGCTGATGGGGGCAAGTTGGAGCTGCTGGGGGCATAGTGGAGCTGATGGGGGGAAAAGTGGAGCCGATGGGGGCAAGTTGGAGCGGATGGGGGGCAAAGTGGAGCTGGTGGGGAAAAAGTGGAGCTGGTGGGGGGCAAAGTGGAGCTGGTGGGGGGCAAAGTGGAGCTGCAGGGGGGCAAAGTGGAGCTGATGGGGGCAAGTTGGAGTTGATGAGGGCAAAGTGGAGCTGATGGGGGCAAGTTGGAGTTGATGGGGTGCAAAGTGGAGCTGATAAGGGGCAAGTTGGAGCTGGTGGGGGGCATCTCCAGACCAGGGGCAGACTGGCCCAGGGGGCAGAGAGAGGACAATCATGAAAAGAGGTGGGGTATAAGTAGGCGGGGTATAAAGGGGTGGGACACAAGGGGCGGAGAGAAATGGGCAGCAAAATTAGGTTTTCCCTAGGGTGGCAAAAATCCTTGCACCAGCCCTGACTGTGTGGTGTGTATTACTTTGCTCTACAGCAAGAAAGCAATAAACTTCAGAATATGTGTTTATACATTAGTCTGTGCAAATAAAATACTTTGGTCTTGCACTAAATCATTTATTAAGTTACATAAATAGCCAGTAATAGGTCATGAAATAACCTAAAAATTCTTACTAATGCCCTGCCCACCAGCCACGCCCCCAAAAACATCACCTAAAAGTAAAGTGTCCCTCTTTGGCCATGTGAAATGTTGGGAGGTATGCACACACACAGTGAGCGGCAGAGACATGCAAAAGACACGCACACACACAGACACACTGGAGATGGACACACATATGTAACAGAGATGTACACACACACACACACACACACAACATATATGAGCAGAAACACATGCGTACATGAGTTGTGTACCCCTCTGGCACTCAAATGGTTAAGGTATAGAGAGGTATGTGAGAGTTAAATAGCAGTGGGAAGTGTATTCATACCTGGGAACATTGATTTGTGGAGTCCCTAGAGGGGACTGATGTGGTGCTGATGTGGAGAGACAAATGGGGCAATCTGGGTTAAAAGTGGGCGGGGCTTAATCCCGAGTAGGGGGCGGGGCTTAACATAAATGTGGAAAAGTGTTAGTAATAGGCTGGGGAAGGAGGAGAAGTGGGAGGGGAATGCAAGTTTACAGTGTGAGGGGTCTGAACACACTCCCTGAGGGGTTAAACTTGATACACAACCCTGTGGCAGTCAGTGGGTTAAGTGTGTATCTGATGGTTGTCTGTCCTGTGTCTTGCATGGCAAATGATTACAGTGAAGAAATAATTCAGCAGAGGGCCTACCTTAACCCTTTGAGTGCCATTTTGTTCCCCTGGTGCTGCACTACAGGTCCTGCGGAGGCCACTGGGAGTCAGGGTGAGTGACTGTGTGTGTGTGTGTGTCAGCCATATTTATTTCTGGCTTTGTGTGTGTATGTGGTGTATGTGGTGCTGTGTGTGTGAGTGGGGGCATGTGTGAGTGGGACATGTGTGTGTGGTCTGTGTGTGTGAGTGGGACATGTGTGTGTGTTTGTTTGGTGCTGTGTGAGTGGGACATGTGTGTGTGGTCTGTGTGTGTGAGTGGGACATGTGTGTGTGTGTTTGTTTGGTGCTGTGTGAGTGGGGCATGTGTGTTTGTCTGTGGTGTAGGAGCAAGTGGCGGCCATTTTATTTTTTTCTGAATTTGATAGTGGTGGGCGGGCTGCATAGTGGGGGCGGGCCAACTCCCTGCATGACTGAATCACCCAATAGGAGTAGTAACTCCTGCTTTATGCCTCCCCTGGGTGTGTTTTGGCAGGCACAAAGTCTTCTTTTATATATATATATATATATATATATATATATATATATATATATATATACTAGCAATGTGGGACGGCGTTGCCCGTCAGGATATATAGGGAATTAATGCACACACACGGATGCAAGACAAACACAGAGACACACACGCAAATACACACGCATGCACTGAGATGCTTAAAGAGCGAAAGTCATACACACATACATGCAGACACATAGAGTGTGATACAGACATGCAACACACACAGTGAGAAACACACAGGCGCACACACAGAGACACACACACACAGAAGTGAGTCATAAGGGGGTGACTTATGTGTCATTGTAATGAGTTTGTGTTTGTACTTATGCCTCAACTGTAGCATTCATTCATATAGTTGAAATGCATGTGGTAATTGCACATACTATGGTAGAAGGTGGATCGTGCTGGCTCCCGGGGTATGAGTGAGACTATGGTGGAAGGTGGATCGTGCTGGCTCCCGGGGTGTGAGTGAGTGGCATTCATTCATGTAGTTGAAATGCATGTGGTAATTGCACATACTATGGTGGAAGGTGGATCGTGCTGGCTCCCGGGGTATGAGTGAGACTATGGTGGAAGGTGGATCGTGCTGGCTCCCGGGGTGTGAGTGAGTGTGTGTGAGTGAGTGAGTGCGTGAGTGAGTGCGTGATTGCATGTGAGTGATTGCATGTGAGTGATTGCATGTGAGTTACTGTGTGTGATTGAGTGAGAATGTGTGAGTGAGTATGTGTGAGTGAGAATGTGTGAGTGAGAATGTGTGAGTGAGTGAGAGGGTATATGAAAGTGAGAGTGTGTGTGATTGAGAGTGTGTGTGAGTGAGAGTGTGTGTGATTGAGAGTATGTGTGAGAGAGAGAGTGTGTGTGAGTGAGAGTGTGTCTGAGTGAGAGTGTGTGTGAGTGTGTGTGATTGAGTGTGTGTGAGTGTGTATGATTGAGTGTGAGTGTGTGTGAGAGTGTGTGTGTGTGATTGAGTGTGAGTGTGTGTGTGTGTTTTTTGGCTGATGTGTTTGTGTCTGTGGTGTAGGAGCGAGTGGCAGCCATTTTGTTTTTTCAGTTACTTGGATAGTGGTGGGCGGGCTGGATAGTGGGGGCAGGCCAACTCCCTGCATGATTTAAATCACTCCCCCATTGAATCACCCAATGGGAGCAGTAACTCCACCTTACTTAACCCTTTGAGTGTCAGAGGGGTACGCAACACATTGTAAAGCTGGCACTCAAAGGGTTAAGTTATGGTAACATAGCAATATAACACACAGTGGCTCCAGGGATGGACCTAACGTGGGTCCTGGTGGGTCCATGGACCCAGGCGGCAATTTGCCGCCCACTGTATGTCAGCCAGCCGCCAGGTCTGTGTCCACATGGCACAGGACAAAGAGTTTTGACTCCCTCCTGCGAGCGGCGCGCCTGCTGTGACAGTAATTAGTGTGGCTCAGCCTCAGTCTGTCAACCTGACTGAGGCTGAGCCAGGCTAATCACTGTCAAAGCAGGCGCGCTTGGCAGGGTGTCTCCTGCAACAAAAAAAAGAAAAAAGCTTGCCGGCAGAGGCGCTGACTTAACAGCCACTCTGCGAGCGGGCTGTCAGCTTGCGCACAGACATCCTCCCATGTTGCCTCTCTCGCTTCCCGCGCTGTACTGAGGTCAGAGCGCCGGGACTCACGTGACCTGCCGGCACTCAGACATCAGGCCACGCGGGGAGTGCGAGAGGCAGCATGGGAGGATCAAGCTGCTTGCCATTAGACACCAGGGAGCTGGACAACTGTGGGTGCTGGCGGGGGTAAGTCCTGGGTGGGCAATGGGGCATGTCCTGGGGTGCTGGGGTAAGTCCTGGGTGGGCATGTCCTGGGGTGCTGGGGTACGTCCTGGGTGGGCATTGGGGCATGTCCTGGGGTGCTGGGGTAAGTCCTGGATAGGCAATGGGGAATGTCCTGGGGTGCTGGGGTAAGTCCTGGATAGGCAATGGGGAATGTCCTGGGGTTCTGGGGTAAGTCCTGGGTGGGCATGTCCTGGGGTGCTGGGGTAAGTCCTGGATGGGCAATGGGGCATGTCCTGGGGTGCTGGGGTAAGTCCTGGGTGGGCAATGGGGCATGTTCTGGGGTGCTGAGGTAAGTCCTGGGTGGGCATTGGGGCATGTCTTGGGGTGCTGGGGTAAGTCCTGGGTGGGCATGTCCTGGGGTGCTGGGATACGTCCTGGGTGGACAATGGGGCATGTCCTGGGGTAAGTCCTGGGTGGGCATTGGGGCATGTTCTGGGGTGCTGGGGTAGGTCCTGGATGGGCAATGGGGCATGTCCTGGGGTGCTGGGGTAAGTTCTCTGGTGGGCATGTCCTGGGGTGCTGGGGTACGTCCTGGATGGGCAATGGGGCATGTCCTGGGGTGCTGGGGTAAGTCCTGGGTGGGCAATGGGGCATGTTCTGGGGTGCTGGGGTACATCCTTGGTGGGCAATGGGGCATGTGCTGGGGTAAGTCCTGGGTGGGCAATGGGGCATGTCCTGGGGTACTGGGGTAAGTCCTGGGTGGGCTATGGGGCATGTCCTGGGGTGCTGTGGTAAGTCCTGGGTGGGCAGTGGGGCATGTTCTGGGGTGCTGCGGTAAGTACTGGATGGGCAATGGGGCATGTCCTGGGGTAAGTCCTTGGTGGGCAATGGGGCATGTTCTGGGGTGCTGAGGCAAGTCCTGGGTCAGCAATATGGGTGGTGAGGCATGTTTTAATGGGCATCTGGCAGTGGCATATTTAATGGCCAAACTGGTTGTGGCATATGGAGGGAGAAGAGAGACAGACAGAGGTTGGAAGAGCAGAGAGACAGACAGACATGAAGGAGAAAAAGACAAAAGAGGAGAAGATACATGGCAAAGAGACACATGGGGAGAGGAGAGACACATGTATGGCATGGTGAAGAGAGAGACAGACATGGGTGGCATGGAGGGAGAGAGAGAGAGAGACATGAGTGGCATGGAGGGAGAGAGAGAGAGACATGGGTGGCATGGAGGGAGAGAGAGAGAGACATGGGTGGCATGGAGGGAGAGAGAGAGAGAGACATGGGTGGCATGGAGGGAGAGAGAGAGACATGGGTGGCATGGAGGGAGAGAGAGAGACATGGGTGGCATGGAGGGAGAGAGAGAGACATGGGTGGCATGGAGGGAGAGAGAGAGACATGGGTGGCATGGAGGGAGAGAGAGAGAGAGATAGAGAGACAGACATGGGTGGCATGGAGGGAGGAAGAGAGAGAGACATGGATGGCATGGAGGGAGGAACAGAGAGGGACATGGGTGGCATGGAGAGAGAGACATGGGTGGCATAGAGGGAGAGAGAGAGACAGAGACATGGGTGGCATGGAGGGAGAGACATGGGGGGGAGACAGACATAGATGGTATTTTATAACTGTACATTTTATTTACATCTGCAGCAGAGTTAGATAGCAATCTTTCACACAGGACACCACTTGAACAATTTCATAACCAGGGATGTCTGCTCCTGTACTGTTAGATTTTATAACCCTTTGAGTACAGGAGCAGAAAATTCTAACCCTTTGAGTACAGGAGCAGACATCCCTGGTTATGAAAGGGTTAAAGTGGTGTCCTATGTGAAAGATTGCTATCTAACACTGCTGGAATTGCAAAAAAAATGGACAGTTTTAAAATATCATCTAAAATGTGCAGTTCTTCCATTTGTCTTCACATTATACTACCTGCACAGGGAATGTAACCAGGGGAGTTGGTTGGCTTTGAAAGACCTGGGGCAATACAATGCACTGCATACCCCTGCACTCAAAGGGTTAAATTTGCTTAGAGCAGCCATATTGGCATGTTTTGGTGGGTGTAGTTTGGGGGGGGGGCAGCATTTCATCCTTGGACCCAGGCAGCACAATGTGTTGGGACGGCCCTGGGTGGCTCCTCAGTTGAGGCAGCGTAGCAATATGCTGAAGGAACAAATAGAAAGTGGTGTTTGAGGCAGGAAGTGGAGGAGTGACAGTTGAAAACAGTTAGTGAGGTGAATGAAGAGATGAAAAGTGTTAAATAAAAGAGTTGCTATTAAGTCTATCCCTGAGTTTGTATTTTATGTAAACATTACACCCTCGTACTGATACGGAGTGTATGGAGGGTTACAATTATCTGTGGGAGGTGAAACAGTGTGTTTGTGGAGTCATGATCCTGAGTGAGAGTGTGTGTGGACCGGGAGAAGTTATTGATATCCCCTACCTCAGGAGCGAGTGGCAGCTATATTTTTTTTGTCAGCTGGATAGTGGTGGGCGGGCCAACTTCCTGTATGATAAACATGCCCCCATTGAATCACCCAATGGGAGCAGTAAAGTCCCCATTGAATCACCCACTGGGAGTTGTGTCTCCTAATGAGACATAAATTATGTAATGAGACATTCTGTTCAATGCGAGTTTCTTTTCTGATGAGACATAAATTATGTTCTGTGTGTGGGGTACCATAAATTATGCAATGAGGCTTATTTTTTATATATATATATATATATATATATATATATATATATAGATATATATGGCAATTTCGGACAGTTCTTACTGGCACATATGTATAGTTCAATTTACTAGCCACAAATCCTATATAATAAATCGCTAAAATGTGTGTAACGACACAGTCATGTGCAGTAGAGACTGCTGCGTGCTCTGCAGTCATGCACAGTATGAGCATCCAGCTCTGTATCAGCCATTGCGCGGGCAGTCTCTACTGTGCATGACTGCCCCGCGACTGGCTGGCAGTGGCACTGTGGCCCGTGTAACGGGCTCTTCAACTAGTTTTTTATATGCACCCATTTAGATTTTCATCTGCGATATTTTTGTTTGGATGTGATTTCAGTTTACATTTGGATACACGTTTCCTATTATATTGGATTATTATACGAACACTTATCCTTGAATACAATACTTTTTTCAACATTGGAACACTTCAACTGGATTTTCTTTTCATGGACATTCTTTTCAGTTATTCTTATTATCCAGTATATGTTCAGATTTATTTATATTGAGCTTATATTGAGTTTTCAATATTATTTGAACATTATCATGCACATTTGCTTCCACTATTTCAGTAAGTCCAATATGTGGTTACAAATTATTTAGATAATAGGATACATTTGTTCCTTTTTGTTTTCACATAGGTAACAAATTTAATATCTATTTTCAACTTAGAGAGATTATCTTTATTAGGATATTCAATCATGTGTTGTATCCATTAAACAATGTCTGGCTATTAACCTGTTGGGAACTGTATTAAAACTTGTGAGTTGCTGTCTTGAATGGCTTCCATTTATCAACATATGATACAAATTGTTATTCACATCTATTTGGTATTATGTTGATTTGTGGTATAGTATGCAGGAGTTTGATTTTATTTCTTGTCCTCTTTTATTAGCTTAGTTTCCTATTCAGGTCGGCCCCAGAGACTTTTCGGTGGTGGCGCCTTTTACACTGGTCAGTCAGTGGGGTCCACATGATGGTTCACTTTTAAAAGGTTGCACGCAAAACAGTGTGCGACCACAGGGTGCATTCAGCATGGTGTCCTGATTAAAAGGGTGACATGAGAACCCGACCCTGCAAAATATAATTTAGTTAATTGACCTTTCCAACAGACCCAAGAGCATCGTAAATACCTCTAAAGCCTCAGAGGAAGAGTGCAATTTACCATTGACTGATCAAAGATATCTGGATCTGGACTGCATTCTGTTATCTGATTTCCATGCTAAACAATGTGATGTGTACTTGTATTTAAGAGAGATGTTTTCATATTTATCTGTATAACATGCCTGAGGAAGAGACCTAAGGTCTTGAAAGCTTGCATTTAAATCTGCTTAGTTAGCCAATAAAAGGTATTCTTTCAGCTGAAAGAATATGCTTCCTACTAGTGCCTTTGTGCAAAAGTATAGCCTAGAGATGCTCAAGTAGGCTTACAAACCTGCAAAAGGTATGCAAACAGTACATTAGGATTGGTGTCCTACACCTAGAGTGCAGTCTCTTTTAGCTCACAGGTGCTATACACAGAGAAAAAAAACATTCTGAAGCATATCATACAGGTCCAGCCAAAATGTAATTCATCTGAAAACAAGAGATAGCCAACACCCAACTTACTTTTCTTTCTTGTGGAATCTCATCAGCAAGATGCAACTGTTCTCTCTAGGCACATGTGAGCAAGGGGCCCACATCTGGATTCCCCCATCAGTCTTAGGGTGACCAAACCAAATAGCAAATTAAACATGCAAAAGTATTGGTTAAAAGTGCTAAACTAGGCTTATGAACCAACAAGATGGAAATGTACGTCTGGGGTTGACTGTTTCTCTTTATTAGAGAGCAACTGCTTGGCACATTGTGGCTGGACTATCACTTTGGCAGATCAGTATGATGTCTTTTAAGCTATTTCCTTTCTGGGTAAGGCTTTTCCTATAGAGCCTCCTAAATTTTATAGCAGGCTTATTCCTAGTTGAGCATCTCTGACCAGCTCCTTTCTTATGCAAATTACCCTTGAGATTGGTTACCCTAAGGGTAAAGTGGGAATCCAGATGTGGAACCCATTGCTCACAGTGCCTACAGTTCAGCTATACATTGCTTTCAAGGACATAATGTATGTCTGCAGTTGGCTGTTCATAGATGAATTTATTGGCACTTTGTGGCTCAGCTGTCATTTTGGCAGGATCAGTATGGTCCATGTGGAGCACAGTACTCCCACACAGAGGAAAAAAAAAACATGTGGTTTGAGTGTCTGAGAAGAGAGGTCCTCTTGGGTTCTCTGTTCAGGTGATTTTCTTTCTTCTGCTTTATGTTGGCTTTGCTGTACGTCGGAACTGGAAATAGGAGATGGGGTATAAAGTGGAAAGAAGATGGGAGTCTTTGCCTCTGCAGCAGAGCCACGATCCCGTTAATAAAAAATAAAATCTTTCACTAAAATGGTCTTCTACGTGTGCTTGCAAACCAAGCACACGTAGAAGACCATTTCACTGAAAGTTTTCTTTTTTAGTAACGGGATCGTGGCTCTGCTGCAGAGCCGCCTGAAAGTTGTACGACTGGCTTCCCTGCAGTCAGCTAGAAAGCTGACTACAGGGAAGGGGGAGGGAGAGGGCAAATTTAGGAGCGATCATATCTCAAACCATAAAGGTTTGAGAGATGACACTGGGGCAATACATTTATTTTTAATAGGACTTTAATAGAGGGATTAGTAATACTTAAGTATTACTATCCCTTTAACTTGGGTAGCTTTTTCTCTGTTCATGGACCAAATTCAGAATGATTTTCAGGGACTAGTGCATCATATTGAAAGCAATGCTGCCCTCTAGTGTTTTTTCTTGTTATTTATAACGGATCAAAAAATACATAATAAATCCCTTTAATTTAAGAAAAGTACAGCTAGCAATATCAAAATATATTCAAGGGATTAGATGGAATGGAGAAAGAAGTTGAATTTTAAGTAATTTATTCATATAACTGGGAACATTAAACCTTTGGATTTTTTTTGTAATGAAATGGAAAAATACTGGAGATTTCTGGTATGTATTTATGAAAACATATTTGACCATTTTAACCTCTTTGCTTTGTGAGATGTCAGCTCTCAGTGCATTGGCAGCAGGGCACTCCACTTTCTATGACATGTGCATAAAAGATTAGCAGTCCTGTTGCAAGCCAACTGCACTAGGGAACAAATAAATGATCTCATAATTCCTCGTGATTTAAGTTGGACTTGTATCCCCTTGATTGCTATAGAGGACTATGGTGCAACCTACTTGCTCCAGTCCTTCTTAGTACATCAGCCTCAATGAGGTGTTCAGCTTCCCACACAAGCTAATTCTGCTCTCTTTCCTTTCCTGTATTCAGTTTGCTACAGACAACAGGGATGCTGAATGTACACTGTGAGCAAATTTTTTCCTGTTTGTGTGAGTCATATGACCTCTGTGTAAATGAATACAAGTGCTGGTGTTCTATCACTGAATTACACGTTCTCTGTTATTATGTTGATCACAGCGAGCAGGATGAGAGAAGGGGGTCAGTTATAGCTGTTATATAACTGTTCAATTTGGGTGCTACGTTCAAAAGAAATGCGGAATAATTCTGGGTCAAACCAAGTGCACCATATGGGAGAAATAGAAATTCTCAACCTTCTCATTGATGTAAATGGAGCTTTTAACCCACTGAATGCTAGCGAGGTATCCAACACACTGCTTTGCTTTTAACCCTTTGAGTGCCAGAGATGTATCCAATGCATTGCATCACAGGCCACTGTCATATACAGACACTGGATCCCACTACACAGTTCCTTGGCCTCTTTACTTCCTGGCTCCCTCATTTTATGTCCTCATAGTGGACCAGTTCTCCCACTTGACATGATCTTCACAAACTTGTGCTCTCTCTGTATCTCCTCTCATATTTCCTTCCCCTCTCTTTGACCACCTCATCCTAACTGTCAACATCATCATACCAGCAAAGCCAACTTCATATCCATGATTAAGAGCATGCAGAAATCTGCATACCATTGATCTACAACAATTATCCATATCCCTGCAACATCTTCATAACCCCATTTCTACACTTACTTGTCCCAAATAAACTGCTGCTCTCTACAACAGCACTCTTACAACAGCCCTTGACAGGGCTGCATCTACTCTATGCCATCTCAGCAGTACACCATTACAACCTTGGCACACAACACAAACGTGATACCCCAAAAGGTGCTCACACGCTGCAGGAAGGCACTGGAGGAAATCGCACTCCTCAGCTGACTTTGTACACTATAAATGTTCGTATACCTCTGCCCTCTCTCTGGCTACACAGTCATATTTTTCCTCCCTAATTTCAAATCTTTCCTCTAACCCCAAATGCCTGTTCAAACCTTTAAATCACTTCTATGCCTGCCAACACAAACCTCTTCCACTAACTTCTCTGCCCAAGATTTCACCTTCAACTTAAAGGAGAAGATCGACTCTGTCCGACATGAAATTTCATAACTTCCACCCCCACCCAGCCAGTTTAGCCTAGTTTAGTCTCCTTCATACATACTTGACTCCTGTTCACCCCTGACAGAGGATGAGGTTTTGCTTCTCCTTACACGCATAAACTTACCCACAGGCCCTTTTGACCTAATTCCATCACTGCTCATTCAATAACTTTTTCCTTTACAAAGTCTAACCCTTACTCAATTTTTCAACCTCTCTCTGACATCCTGCACCTTCTCATCCTCTTTCAGGCATGCACTAATCGCAACCATCTTAAAGAAAAATCCTCTCTGGACCGGAACTCACTTTTGAACTAGTGGACCATTTCTGTTAACCGCCATCAAGCTCCTTGAATGTCTTGTATACAACGTCTCACAAAATTACTCTACTCTCATTCCATACTCATTCTTAAATCCCTTGCAATCTGGATTCCACCCTCATCAGTCCACTGAGACTGCAATCACTAAAGTGGTAAATTACCTGCTTTCTCAAAAGGCCACAACTCCCTACTCATTCTTTTGGACCATCAGCTGCGTATGACACAGTGGATCACCAGCTCCTCTTCAAAGCTCTCTACTCCCTAGGCCTCTCTGACACTGCCCTATCTTGTTTCTCATCATACCTCTCCAATCACTTCTGTTTTTACTACTCTGACATCACTTCTTCACCCCTCCTACTGCCTGTTGGTGTATCACAAGGTTCCGTCCTGGACCCCTTGCTCTTTTCAATCTACACCTCTTTTCTTGGCAAACTAATAAACTTCTTTGTGTTTCACCCTCATCTCTATGCTGATGACACCCAAATCTATCTTTCTTCACCAGACCTCTTCCCTTCCTTCATGTCCCATGTATCTAATTGTCTCTTTGTTGTGTCTTCCTGGATGTCCTCATTGATCTAAAACAATTCTCCATATCCCTGCATACACAGAGAAGAAACATTCTGAAGCATATCATACAGGTCCAGCCAAAATGACAATCCAGCCACAAAATGCCAGACAATTCTTCTCTAAACAAGGGAAACAGATAACCCAAGACGTACATTTCGGCCTTATAGGGCCTCAATAGTGATGTGCATCTGATATCTCTAGGCACTTGTGAGCAAGAGGTCTGGATTCCCTCATTACCCTTAAGGTGACCAACCCTAAGAGCAATTTTCTTGTGTAGAGCAGGAGTCACAGATGCTCAACTCAGCTCGTGAGCTTGCAAGGAAAATGAAAAAGCTCAGGAGGACTGTATCCTGTAGCTCATACACAGAGAAGAAATATTCTGAAACATATCATACTGGCTCCTACCAAAATGATAATCCAACCACAAAATACCAGACAATTCTCTGAACAAGGGAAGCAGCTAGCCCCAAATGTACGTTTCAGCCTTACTAGGCATTGTCAGTGGGGAGCACATAATCCATCTAGCCACTTGTGAGCAAGTGGTCCATGTCTGGATTCCCCCATTACCCTTAAGGTGGCCAACCCTAAGAGCAATTTGCAGAAACAGAGAAGAAGTCAGAGATGCTCAACTCGGCTCATGAGCTTGCGAGGGTAATGAAAAAGCTCACTAGGACTGTGTCCTGAGCCCAAGGTGCAATCTCTTTTAGCTCACAAATTCCTTACACAAAGAAGAAATATTCAGAAACATATCATACAGGTCCTGCCAAAATGACAGTCTACCCAAGAAACACCAGACAATTCTTCTTTGAACAAGGGAAACAGCTAACCATTGATGTAAATTGGGCCTTATTGGGCCTCGTTGATGTGGTACAACTGATCCCTCTAGGCACTTGCGAGCAAGGGGTCCATGTCTGGATTCCCCCATTGCCTTTAGAGTAACCAACCCTAAGAGCAATTTGCATATACAGAGAAGAAGTCAGAGATGATCACCTCAGCTCATGAGCTTGCAAGGGTATACAAAAACCTAACTAGGATTGTGTCCTGCACCCAGAGTGCAATCTATTTTAGTTCATAAATGCCATACACTGAGAAAATATGAGGGTCCTGCCAAAATGAAAGTCCAGCCACAAAATGCCAGACAATTCTCCAATGAACAAGAAAAACAGCTAACCCCAGACATACATTTGACCTTATTTGGTCTAGTTGGTGAGTTGTAGCTAAACTCTCTAGGCACTTGTGAGCAAGGGGTCCATGTCTGGATTCTCCCATTACCTTTAGGGTGACCAACCCTAAGATCAGCTTGCATATAGATAGAAAAAGTCAAAGATGCAACTCATCTCATGAGCTTGCAAGGTTATGCAAAAAAAAAAAAAATAACTAAGACCATGTCCTGCACCCAAGGTGCAATCTCTTTCAGCTCATAAATGCCATACACAGAAAATAAATATTCTAAAGCATATCATACAGGTTCAGCAAAAATGAGAGTCCAGCCACAAAATGCCAGACAATTCTTCTCTGAACAAGGGAAACAGCTGACACCAGATGTACATTTCAGCCTTACTGGGCCTTGTCTGTGAGTTGCAGCTCATCCCTCTACTCACTTGTGAGCAAGGGGTACATGGCTGGATTCCCCCATTACCCTTAGGGTCATGGCCGGATTTACATCTCAGGAGCCTGTAGGCACAGAAATCTGAAGCGCCTGCCCCCCCTCTGGGCCATCTGCACTGGGCACCTCCACAATGCTCCTAAACTCCACGTTGCCGCCCATCATCTCCATATTGCCCTCACATTGCCCCCAGCATCTCCACATTGCCCCCCATTAGCTCCAACTTGCCACCATCAGCTCCACATTGCCCTCCATCAGCTCCATATCGCCCCTTCAACTCAATATTGCCCCCAACAGCTCCATATTGCCTTCACATTTCCCCCATGAGCTCCACATTGCCCCAATCAGCTTCATATTGCCCTCACATTGTCCCCCATCAGCTCCACATTGCCCCCATCAGCTCTACATTGCCCCCATCAGCTTCATATTGCCCTCACATTGCCCCCATCAGCTCCACATTGCTTCAATCAGCTCCACATTACCCCAATCAGCTCCATATTGCCCTCACATTGCCCCCATCACCTCCACATTGCCCCCATCAGCTCCACATTGCCCTCCATCAGCTCCATATTGCCCTCACATTGCCCCCATCATCTCCATATTACCCTCACATTGCCCCAGTGTCCATTTCCTACCTCTTCCCTGGTGGTCCAGTGGCAAGAGAGATCTGTGCCTCCTCCAGCACAGTGCTGTAGCTGCTGGAGCTCCCACGCGGTCTTCAGTAATGCAGAGCTCTGGCAGATGATGTCATCTCCCAGTGCTCTCTATTATTAAAGAGCCGGGAGAGCACAGCAGCTACAGGTCTGTGCCGAAGGAGGAAGCAAAGACCTGTCCTCATGGTGCCAGCGGGGAGGCAAATAATAAAATTAAAAAAAATCCCACCACACACATGCTCAGATAATCCCAGTGACAGACGCCCCTCTGTTGGGTGCGCCTGTCGGCAGATGCCTACTCTGCCTAATTATAAATCCGGCCCTGCTTAGGGTGACCAAACCTAACAGCAAATTGCATATAGAGAGAACAAGTCAGAGATGTTCAACTCGGCTCATGAACTCGCACGGGTATGCAAAAAGCTTACTAGGACTGTGCCCTGCTCTCAGGGTGCAATCTCTTACAGCTCACAAATCCCATATACAGAGAAGAAATATTCTGAAGCCTATCATACAGGTTCTGCCAAATGACAGTCCAGCCACAAAATGCCAGACAATTCTTCTTTGAACAAGGGAAACAACTAACCCCAGAGATACATTTCAGCCTTATTGGGTCTGGTTGGTAAGGTGCAGCTGATCCCTCTAAGCACTTGTGAGTAAGGGTTCCACATCTGGATTACCCCATTACGCTTAGGGTGACCAATCTTAACAGCAATTTGCATATATAGAGAACTCAGAGAAGCTCAACCCAGCACATGAGTTTGCATGGGTATGCAAAACACGCACTAGGACTGTTTCCTGCACCCAGAGTGTAATCTCTTTTAGCTCAAAAATCCCATACACAGAGAAGTCTGAAGCATATCATACAGGTCCTTCCAAAATGACAGGCCAGCCATGAAATACCAGACAATTCTTCTCTGAACAAGGAACCTAGGTAATCCACCAACATAAGTTTCAGCCTTATTGTACTTCTCTAGTAAAGTGCATCTGATCCCTATAGGCACTCATGAGCAAGGGGTCCACATCTGGATTCCCCCATTACCCTTAGAGTGACCAACTCAAAGTGGTGGTAACTGAAATTGTCTGTAGTCTGAATAAAAGCTCTTATACCATGATCCGTCAATTCTTAGACATGTTTCCGTCATTTTTTGCATCCAATTCCGCCATCTGCGTCAAAGGGAAAAAGCCGTCTTAAAAGTGTGTGTGGCTTAATCTTCCGTCATAATGTAAGGTATTTTCAGAAAAAATATTCGTTTGAATTTTATTTTTTTGTCTGGTTAATGTCATTTGCTCCCGACATAATAAAAATGGTCTAAACTTGGATGCAAAAAATGACGGAAACATGTCTGAGAATTGACGGATCATGATATAAGAGCTTTTTTATTCTGATTACAGACAATTTCAGTTACCATCACTTTCAGTTGGTCACTCTAAGGGTAATGGGGGAATCCAGATGTGGACCCCTTGCACTAATGGCACACTCCATGAGTGGATTATTGGAGGAGTGCAGTCACTACATCTACAAAGGATTACTGTGTGGAGGATGTTAAAGGGGATATATATATATATATATATATATATATATATATATATATATATATATCTATATATATCTATATATCTATATATATCTATATATATCTCCATCCATCCATCCATCCCCCAAGGCTTATTGCTCTAGAGTGTACATAAGTGCAAATCTAGCACATTATGTTTGTGAGTATTAGATCAATGGTGTGTTGATTTAACTGTAGCAGAGGATATTGCACAAGGAGTGCTTTTTCTTTTTGTGTTCTGCATACCAGCTTATATGACGCCTTAGATAAACCCATCAAAAGAACACTTGAAAACCAGTGTGGCCATAAACAGCCATGGCACAGTTGGCTAGGAACCCAGACCAGCCCAACAAAAACTCTTCCCAATGAGGTAGACGCCAGCTCCCTCCCGGTATGGGCAGGTGATCGTGTAATCTATATCGACCACCCTTAGGCGAGCATGTAACCCTCCTGGGTAAACCCTAAACTGCCCACCCATGCCCATGTGGGCCAAAAATTACCTGGAGGGCTGGCCATATGCCCCAACCAAACCGCCATGACAACTTTATTGAAAAATTACAACAAACAGAAAAACAACAAAAATACATTTTTACAGACATACAATCAACATTCCTGGTCTACCTCACCCTAAATCTCCCTACATTACTAACTAAAACAATACTGACCAACAAATCTAAAAGAGAATAGTTACACAAGAACATACAAAATACAATCAAAGTCACATATCCACATATACTGTTTTTTAAATATTGCCTTTTTCTGCAGGTAGCGCCACTGCTAAGCTATACTTAGATCATGGAGTCATTCCACAAGCTCCGTTCTCTACTGGATACTTCCAGGATGCACTGAGGTCACCTCACTGTTAACCCAGACGTGTTGGTAGCTGAGCTTGTGGAATGGCTCCATGATCAATAATCTCAGAAAGCAGCAATGAATTAGACAGGGCAGGTGTAACGGGCCCTAGGCTGCTGCTTGGGCCTCGAACGTTTGTTTCAAAGACTATGGCCCTGTGGCCTTATTTGAACTTTGATAGGGGCTTCCATTATCACTATGTTAAAAGATTTATGTTTAATATATTGTCAAAAGTCGTACGTTTTTACCTTGTCGAATGTCGTATGTGTTGTGTAGGATGGAAGATGTACGGTGGATACACGAACACCGAAGCCGGTGGTTCCCCGGTTCCTTTGTTCGAGGCATCAATGCTGCCGCGAACGCGGGAACCGGAGGCAGTGAGGCGACGCCGGATTGGCCAACGTACGACTCACTGCGCACACTGATTGGCCAGGGTTGAGGCCACATACTTCCAGCTAGTGTGTACGTGCCTCAACCCCTGGCCTAGTCCCTGGATGTGTATTCCCTCTCATCAATCCTTTGTCTTTGTCCAGACAGTAATCAATCATGCTGACCTTAATCTCGTCAGTATTATGTTCAGAAGTTCATCTGCCATTGGCCCTTTTTCCTCTAACTGCCATTGGTCCATTGTCTCCAGTCACCATTGGTCTGTTGTGCCGGTGTCATATACCCATTGTGTCTGGTTGGTCCCTGGGCCGAACCTGTATTAGAATAGCTGGCCCGGCCCCCTTCATTGTTGACTCCCATCCCTCACTAGCAATCAAGCAATTCACTCCTCGAAGATCGAAGGCGGCAACGTCGACCGTGTCCGGCAGCACCTGGCTCCCCGCCGCTCCAGCTCCACTCTCTGGTTCGAGATTCAACGGTTCAGCACCCTAGTATGTCGAGGAAGGGATTCCTCCGAAAGTAACCGACCTCGGTGTTTGACTTGCAGGTTCGACCTCTCGGGAGTACTACCGGACCGGGACATCCGACGCAGCTCGGCCAACCTCGAAGGCGAGATACCGGGTATGACGGCCCAGCCCCTACCGGTGGCTAGGCTTTCCGTTATAGTGGTGGCAGACGATGGGAACCAGCATCCAGGGGGAGATACAGCCGCTGGCTTGACCCCGGTTTCAGCAACGGTGATCGAACTGAAACCAGCATCCAGGGGGAGATACAGCCGCTGGCTTGACCCTGGTTTCAGCAACGAACGAGTCTCGCCAAAAGAGGTCCCAGAGCATCAGTAAGAGCCCGGGCTCCCAACAAATGGCGGATTTGTACAAATATGCTCCGCTGGCTGCCCTACAAAAACTGGTGGGACAACGAGGCCGCAATGCAGCTAATCTACGAAAACAGGTCTTGATCCAGATACTGCTGGAAACTGATGCAGAGGCAGCGGAATTGGCCAGACGAATGGAATTGCCATCTGTGGACAATTTTGCACCATTCACCGGTCCATCCGAACCGGCAGGTTCGACACAGCGGGTGCTCGACCCCATGGAGGACCGATTGCATGGGGGGAATGTCGGATCACGGAGATGGGTCGACGGTGAAGATCCAGTCACCAACATAATAGCTCAGCGGTTGGCTTTGTATGGTCCGAACCCGACAACAGAGGTCATCGATCGGTTGATGGCGGAAGCCAGGGCGGACTGGGCGAAAACCCTGCCGGGGGCCTCTCGATCTGCTACAATACCAGAGACCAGCTCTGACTCAGGAAAAGTGACTTTGCCTGTTAACTTTCAAGCTTTCCCTACTTTTGATGATCGGAAAGGGGATATTGATGGGTTTTTACTCGACTTCGAGAGGTTGTGCCAGTTACTGCGAGTAGATGAAACCCAATGGACTGCCATTCTCGCAGGGAAGCTCACGGGGCGGGCTATGGAAGCCTACCGGGCTGTACCGGAGACGGACATTTTGGACTATGAGGAAGTCAAGAGGAGGCTGCTGGCCCGGTACGTCATTACTCCGGACACCTACCGCCGGCAGTTCCGGGAGACACTAAAGAAAAGTCATGAGTCGCACACAGAGTGGGCTTATGGTTTAGAAAGGGTCGCTCGCAACTGGATGCACGGATGCGGGGCCCAGTCTTTTGAGCACTGCTGTCAGCAGATGATGCTAGAACAGTTTTTCTTAAACATACTGGATTACATTAGGGATTGGGTCAGAGACACAGACAGTATTGTGAGCCGCAAGGCTAATGGAGTAAACCAGCGTCCGCACGCTGGGACCAACAGACAGTATAGTGAGCCGCAAGGCTAATGGAGTAAACCAGTGTCCGCACGCTGGGACCAACAAACAGTATAGTGAGCCGCAAGGCTAATGGAGTAAACCAGCGTCTGCAAGCTGGGACCAACAGACAGTATTGTGAGCCGCAAGACTAAAGGAGTAAACCAGAGTCCGCACGCTGGGACCAACAGACAGAATGTCACCGGAGCGACAGGAGAGAAATATCGCCACAGGAACTGAACACAGAAAACAGCAGGAGCAGGCCGAGGCTCAACCGGGACGAGCACAGCAAGTCGGCTGGCAACTGGAACCGGACTGGAACTGACAAGCAGGCAGGAACACAGGACAGGTAAACTCAGGAACTCAGGAACTCAGGAACAGGCCCAATAGCTACAGCAGACAGGCAAAGTGAATGCTGTCAGAGACACCACGAAAGGGCAACTAAAGGGTGCCCAGACTGAGTTTAAAAAGGCAACCAGAGGCGGGCTGACTGCAGACAGCCAATGGGAGCCCCCTGCAGGTGATAGACAGAGAACTGCAGCAATCACGGGCACCGTGATATGAGGAATGTGGATAGTGTATAATGTAGACTTTAGTGGAGTGTGGATAGTGTATAAAGGAGACATTAGTGGAGTGAGGATAGTGTATAAAGGAGGCATTAGTGGAGTGAGGATAGTGCATAATGTAGACTTTAGTGGAGTGTGGATAGTGTATAAAGGAGGCATTAGTGGAGTGAGGATAGTGTATAAAGGAGACATTACTGGAGTGAGGATAGTGTATAAAGGAGGCATTAGTGGAGTGTGGATAGTGTATAAAGGAGGCATTACTGGAGTGAGGATAGTGTATAATGTAGACAGTAGTGGAGTGAGGATAGTGTATAAAGGAGGCATTAGTGGAGAGAGGATAGTGTATAAAGGAAACATTAGTGGAGTGTGGATGGTGTATAATGTAGACAGTAGTGGAGTGAGGATAGTGTATAAAGGAGTCATTAGTGGAGTGTGGATAATGTATAATGGAAACATTAGTAGAGTATGGATAGTGTATAAAGGAGGCATTAGTGGAGTGTGGATAGTGTATAATGGAAACATTAGTGGAGTGTGGATAGTGTATAATGGAAACATTAGTGGAGCGAGGATAGTGTATAAAGGAGGCATTAGTGGAGTGTGGATAGTGTATAATGGAAACATTAGTGGAGTGTGGATAGTGTATAAAGGAGACTGTATAATGGAAACATTAGTGGAGTGTGGATAGTGTATAATGGAAACATTAGTGGAGTGTCGATAGTGTATAATGTAGACATTAGTGGAGTGAGGATAGTGTATAAAGGAAATATTAGTGGAGTGTGGATAGTGTATAAAGGAAATATTAGTGGAGTGTGGATAGTGTATAATGTAAACATTAGTGGAGTGAGGATAGTGTATAAAGGAAGCATTAGTAGAGTGTGGATAGTGTATAATGTAAACATTAGTGGAGTGTGGATAGTGTATAATGGAAACATTAGTGGAGTGTCGATAGTGTATAATGTAGACATAAGTGGAGTGAGGATAGTGTATAAAGGAGGCATTAGTGGAGTGTGGATAGTGTATAAAGGAAATATTAGTGGAGTGTGGATAGTGTATAATGTAAACATTAGTGGAGTGAGGATAGTGTATAAAGGAAGCATTAGTGGAGTGTGGATAGTGTATAAAGGAAACATTAGTGGAGTGTGGATAGTGCATAAAGGAAACATTAGTGGAGTGAGGATAGTGTATAAAGGAAACATTAGTGGAGTGTGGATAGTGTATAAAGGAGGCATTAGTGGATTGTGGATAGTGTATAAAGGAAACATTAGTGGAGTGTGGAAAGTGTATAAAGGAGGCATTAATGGAGTGAGGATAGTGTATAAAGGAGGCATTAGTGGAGTGAGGATAGTGTATAAAGGAGGCATTAGTGGAGTGTGGATAGTGTATAATGGAAACATTAGTGGAGTGTCGATAGTGTATAATGTAGACATTAGTGGAGTGAGGATAGTGTATAAAGGAGGCATTAGTGGAGTGTGGATAGTGTATAAAGGAAACATTAGTGGAGTGTGGATAGTGTATAATGTAAACATTAGTGGAGTGAGGATAGTGTATAATGGAAACATTAGTGGAGTGTCGATAGTGTATAATGTAGACATTAGTGGAGTGAGGATAGTGTATAAAGGAAGCATTAGTGGAGTGTGGATAGTGTATAAAGGAAACATTAGTGGAGTGTGGATAGTGTATAAAGGAAACATTAGTGGAGTGTGGATAGTGTATAAAGGAAACATTAGTGGAGTGTGGATAGTGTATAAAGGAAACATTAGTGGAGTAAGGATAGTGTATAAAGGAAACATTAGTGGAGTGTGGATAGTGTATAATGTAGACATTAGTGGAGTAAGGATAGTGTATAAAGGAAACATTAGTGGAGTGTGGATAGTATATAATGTAAACATTAGTGGAGTGAGGATAGTGTATAAAGGAAGCATTAGTGGAGTGTGGATAGTGTATAAAGGAGGCATTAGTGGAGTGTGGATAGTGTATAATGTAGACATTAGTGGAGTAAGGATAGTGTATAAAGGAAACATTAGTGGAGTGAGGATAGTATATAATGTAAACATTAGTGGAGTGAGGATAGTGTATAAAGGAGGCATTAGTGGAGTGTGGATAGTGTATAAAGGAGGCATTAGTGGAGTGTGGATAGTGTATAATGTAGACATTAGTGGAGTGTGGATAGTGTATAATGTAGGCATTAGTGGAGTGTGGATAGTGTATAATGTAGACATTAGTGGAGTGAGGGGGAATGCAGCTTGGAGCCTGCTGTAGACGTTTCACCTCTGTTTCCCTGTCCCACCCTCCCTTTTGTATCTTCTTCTGATCCTCTTGCCAAACCTTTGGTCATTTACAGTCTTGCTCACTCTAACTTGTGGAGCTGTGCATGCCCCACTCTCACTCTCACAGCTTCAGCCAGCCATCCCTCACTCACATTCTCAATGCGCTCTCAACCTCTTCAGTAACAGAAACCCATGCAATGCACTGGGACACACAGTGACCAAAAAGAGGGGCTTGTCTCTTAGCCTCATTCCCTTCCTCAAGTCCCCAATCTCTCCATCTTCAGGTTCACTCTCACTGCATAGTATATAGGAGAGGGGGACCAGTCAGCCCTCTCACGCTTAGTACGGATCACTCTACCCACAGGCAAGGCAAAATGTTAGGTGATGACAAACTTCAGACTTTCCACTTGGGAATACACAACAGTTCCCATCATTCTCAGCCAGCAGCTGGTAAGTAATAAGTATGGTAAGTGTAGTGTAGCTTCAACTGGTGAGTCACAGTTGCCCATTAATCACTCATACAAACAAAAAGCCACGAGGAAAGACCATCTTAGCATGGTGAGTTAGACTGCATTTGTGAGGGTGTGTAGGTTTGTGCATAACAGTGTGCATACAAAGCCGGGACATTTCTGCTAGTCATATATAAATAAAAGAGTCATGTGATTGGGTGGCAATGGGTGCTTATTAGAAATAAAGGGATGTTACTAATGGGAGGGAGGAAAAAAAGGGAAGCGATATATGGTTGGGAGGTGAGAAAGGGAAGCGGCATGTGGTTGGGAGGTGAGAATGGGAAGGAGGGAGGCAAGAAAGGGACACAGAATGGGGGGAGAGAAAGGGAAGCGGATAATGAGAGTGAGGCGAAAGGGAATGCACCAAAGGAAGGTGATTTTAAAGTGGAGATCCATGTACGGCCCTAAGGAACCTTTTTGCATTGATTTGGACAGCAATGGCTTTGCCCCCTTTAAACTCTTGAGTTCCAGAGTGGTGTCCAAAGCATTTTACAGCAATCCATTGGACAGTCTGGTAGTTCTCAAAGTGATAAGGACCAGAATCCCAGAACCGTAATGTGTTGCACTTCTCTCTGGTGGTTAAAAGGTTAAAAGCTCTTGATGCTGAGTATAATTGCACCAGCCTCCTGTCCTCCTAATGTTGATAAGAGACTCTGGGACCCCTCCAGCTGTTTCCTCTGATCCCCCAGGCTCCAGCTCAGTGGCGAAGAGGAAAGTCTCTACCCCTATGCGAAGCAGCGCTCGCAGCCCCCTCTACTCGGGACCCCACATCTCCATCAAGCCTCTATGGAGAGATCTGTCTGGGGAAGCCATGGTGAGAGTGTCCAGGTAAGGAATGAATATGGGGTAGGAGGCGCAGAGTTGGTTGTGTGGGAAGAAACAGACACCTCCCTGTGCTGGCAGATCCCAGGGCTATGTGTGAGGTAGTGGATAGAATCCTCCCCAGGCTGAGTGTGAGAGAGAGTGGATAGATGGAAGAAACCTCCTCATGATCCACATTGGTAGGACAGAACCAAGCCTGGAGAGGTGGGCAGAGCTTTTCCTATAGGGGCGTGGTGTGGGAGCAGTGACACGTATGATTGGTCCTAAGGATATATTGTGGGTGGATAGAGCGGTTACCTGTAGCTTACAAGATATAGAGGTATGGCTGTAGACCCTGAAGAAAAAAAACATCCCGTGTGAGGTCAATGGGCCAAAATTGGCCCTCAAGGGGAAAGCGGGCCAAAATAGGCCCACGATCCCAGGATATGACAATGGAGAAAAACTGTCCCACATAGGAACATCGGTCCACAATGACCCACAATGACGGCGGAGGCCCCTGGAACAGGTGATGGAAGTTGAGCTGGATGGAGGTAAGAAGTAACATCAGGAATTAGGGGAAGGGAGAAAAAGTGGATATAAAAGATGAAATTTGGTTGAGTTGTCAGGGATACATAGTGGACATTAATTATAACTTTTCCTGTAACTACATCACATAATGATGTGGTTTGGCAAACTTTGGAGCTTCAGCTGTTGGGGACTGCAAAGCCTGTTCTCCCCAACCAGCAATAGGCCTTGTAGTCCCCAACATCTGGCTCCACTGGAACTTCACAAGCCCAAGGGTTTGGATTCTGAGAATGTAACATTCTTACCCTGTTTAGTGATTTGTTCTGGAGCATAAAGGACAGAGGCAAAGATTTACCATATCCAAATAAAAACATTTTATTACAATGTGACATTAACAAAAAAATATATATAGATATACTTTGCAAAATGTCATACAAGTGAAAAGCAGTTGCTTTATGCGTATATTTTTTTTTTGGTGGTGGGGTTGGAGGGCCTGATCAATGCATGGGAGGGATAATTGAACACACATATGTATAATGTACAGCAGATGCCATGTCACCAGGTGACACATTTTAACCCCTAGTTTACTGCATACATATCTAACATCCAGGGGGTTAAAGAGATTTTAGTGTGTAATACTGAAAATACAAAGTGCAAGGTTTAACCCGCTGCACAAATCATTGGTACGTCTACTGCTGAGAGGCATTAATACTGTATGATAGGCATCCCCATTCCCATCTGTGTGTCTTCCCAAGTAAAACAAAGGTACTTGTGGTCCTGGTAGATGATTATTTCAAAAGTTAATACAGCTCAATCTTCCATATTGTAATGGAATAGTAAAACTTTAATATGAAAAAGGACATATATTTTGTTCCAAACTTATAACCATTTAACCCTTTGAGTGCCAGCAGTGAGTTGCACATTCCTCTTGCACTCAAAGGGTTGACCTGTTGTGCTACCTTAACAGTGCTCTCTGGTGTCTACCTGGTGTTATGACAGTTACTGTGCTGCATTCTTTGGGAGAGGTGAGCCTCTGGCTACAGATCTCCTTTAAATGTAATAAGAACAGCTTCATCACGTCATGAAAGTTTTGCAGGTTATAACTTTTGAATAAAACTATTTCCCACGGTGGGAGTACCCTTGTTTTACTTGTCAGGAAAAGCCCAGTAATATGATTTTTTAATTATAAGGATTTACTACTCATTTTAAATGCAGTACATGAAAGGCCTACCATGTTAGATTGGAGCTGTTGCTACAGCAGTCTCTGGTGAGCTGCCATTAGGAAGCAATAGAATCACAGTAAAATATCAGACCATGGAAGTGTTGTACACTCATAACCAAAAATACAAGTCTGGACTGTAAAATATTCTGAATGAAGCATCTCCTAACAGCAGGAGTACTCTTATTTTACTTGGTAAACCAATCCCTAAAATATATAAATATAAGCAGGACAGTTGTAATGTAAAATCTAATATTATAGGGCTTTTTGCAGAGTAAAGCAAGGATACACTCACTCCTGGGAGATTATTCATTCAAAATGTATTACAGCTCAAACTTGTATGTTACATTAAACTTCTGTTTCCTATTGTGGCCCCAGTTGGCGCTATTCACTTAATAAAGCTTTAATCTGACTCAAGTCCTCCCATAGAGTGCAGTATCAAAAAACTAATGGCCTTCTGGATACTGTTGCTACCACTTTGTCAGGTATAAGAAAGCTTGCATGAAAACTCCCCCAGCAGCTGGAGAACCCTTGGTTTCCTCAGAAGGAATTGTACTAACACATATTTTTCATAAATTAACATGTACTTGTTTTTTTAACACCGGCTGCTGCTGGACTACAACTCCCATCACCTTCTGTCAGCCAGTAGATCCTCAAATTCCCACTGCAGGTGTAAATTATAGAGCATGCTGCAGCTGTATTACCAAGTCTCTGCTCTTTTGTAGGCATGGTGAGGAGCTGGTACACAATGAGCGACCGAGTCACCTCCTCAGGACCAAGGATACAGAACAAGTGGATGGCGGTGTGGCTGCAGGATTAGCTGTCCAGGACAACCTTTACATTGTGTGACATGGGTTTAGTGTGCAGATTCACACTTGCTGTGTCTAATATCCTCCTGCTGGTCATTGGAGGAACCGCAAGGATTCCTCAAACCCAATCCTAATTTCACTGAGCAAAGCTGTCCATCAAAATATATTAAAGGAGAACTAACATCTTCTAATAATAATCCCCCCTTACCGCACCATGGCCATAAAATCCTAATGGCCCCTATGAATTGTGCCATTGTTAAAGAGATAACATCCCTATTAAGTATTTGATATCAGGTACATGGAGGTGGATATGACAGTTGAGAGCAGGACCACAGGACACAAACTCTGCTCACTGAATATGGGAATCTTAAAGTGATAGTAATGTTGCATAATTAAAGCAGCTCTAATTAATTATCATAGTATTTGGACTTTGGAGAGTGTTATTTCAATTCTGTCAGAGCTGTAGTTCAAGAGTAATTGAATGATAAAGTGTCCCCCTTCCGCCCCTTTTACTGATGTAACACTGTTCAGCCAGAGCAGAAGGGAGATGCCCAGGTAGATTGCAGAGAGGGACAATCTTCTTTAAGGGAAAAACCTGAAAAACTTGTCAAGGGGGGCAGGGCTTTCATTGTTCTCATGGGAAGAACATTGTCCCCTTCTGTTATCTGTCTGGTCTATGGACTGCATTCCACATCTGAGAAGAGATGGCTTACGCTAGGTAAAAGGGGCGGGATGGGAAACTTTGCTTGTGAATATCTCTTAAACCATAAAGGTTTGAGAGATAAGACTTATATCATTCTTCATGTTTTTTTTAATGTCAACAAAATAAAATAAAGAAAAAATGAAGTATTACTATCCCTTTAACTCTCTGTAAGGACCAGAGGGGTGTGTAACACATTGGTTTGCCATACACCCTCTGTTCCTTAAAGGGTGAAGTAGACTCATGAACGCTGCCTGCTTCAAGTTTTGAAGAAGATGTTCTCTCTCTTGAACAACAGCAAAATGAATAAGGGAATTAGTATCTTCTGGCCAAAACAATGTAAGTTGTGATTTTTATTAGTTGATGTTAGTTCTCCTTTAATCATAGACCCTTGCCCACAGACTTAGGGGTGTGTGAATGTTTAGTCTGCTTCAGTTTTGAAGAGGGAGAGACACGGCGAATGGGAGGGAGTGAAGAGAGAAATGGAAGAGACAAATGTAATGGAAGAGAAAAGGAAGCAGGGAATGGGAAAGAGGTGAGAAAGCGAAGCAGCAAATGGGAGGAAGTTGAGAAAGGGACATGACAAATTGGAGAGAGGGAGGCCAGAAAGGGAAGCAGTGAATGGGAGAGAAGAAGGGAGACAAGAAAGGGAAACAGCGAATGGGAAGGAGGGAGGAGAGAAATTAAGTGGCCAATGGGAAGGAGGTAGGCGAGAAAGGGTAGCAGCAAATGGGAGGCAGTCAAGAAAGGGATGTGACTAAAAAAAGGCAGAGAGGTATGACGGATGTGAGAACGGGATGCAGCGAATGGTAGGGAGGTGAGAAAAGTAAGCAACAAATGGGAAGGAGGGAGGTGAGAAAGGGAAGTGATGAATGGGAGGGAGTCAAGAAAAGGGACACTTCAAATGGGAGGGAGGCAAGAAAGGGACACATAGAATGGGACGGAGGCAAGAAAGGGACACATAGAATGGGAGGGAGGCAAGAAACGGATGAGGTGAATGGGAGGGAAGTCAGACAGGGACACTGATTCGGAGGGAGGCGAGAAAGTGAAGCAGTGAATAGGAGTGAGGAGAGAAAGGGATGAAGTGAATGGGAGGAGGGGTGGTGCGAGGGCTGGTAAAAGGGAAGGTGATTTTAAAGTGTAGAGCCGTGTACGGCCCTAAGGAAACTCTGTGCATTGATTTGGAAAGGAATGGGCTTTGTCCCCCTCCTGTCAAAATCACCACTCCGTAACTCTGTTAAAGCAGAAAAGTGCAGATAGGAGACATATTTCTAGGGTAAATAGGCAATAATGTTCAGGATTTTATTTATTAGTTTGTAGTTAAAAATAATTTAGAAACCCCAGCCCCCATTTACTAGGTTTGCCACTGACGAACCCTTTAAGTACAAGAGGGGTCTGCAACGTGTGTACACACACTGATATACATACATGGGAACTTTTAAAGTAAGCCAACCCTGAGATATTTGTTCCTTTAAAGGAATAGGAATGTTTCATAATAAATAATTAATCATCATAGTATTTGGACTTTGGAGAGTGTTATTTCAATTCTGTCAGAGTTATAGTTCAAGAGTTTTTGAATGACAAAGTATTCCCCTCCCGCCCCTTTTACTGATGTAACACTGCTCAGCCAGAGCAGAAGGGAGGTGCCCAGGTAGACTGCAGAGAGGGACAATCTTCTATTAAGATAAGGGAAAAACCTAAAGAACTTGTCAAGTGGGGCAGGGCTTTAACTGTTCTGATAGGAAGAAGATTGTCCCCTGCTGTTATCTGTCTGGTCTATGGACTGCATTCCACATCTGATAAGAGATGGCCTACACTAGGTAAAAGGGGAGGGAGGGGAACCTTTGCTTGTGAATATCTCTCAAACCATAAAGGCTTGAGAGATAAGACTTATGTCATTCTTCATGTTTTTTTAATGCCTACAAAATAAAATAAAGATAAAAGGAAGTATTACTATCCCTTTAATTAGCACAACTATATATCTAAATAACTCAAACACCAGTTTTCTGACTAAAACATGGCTAAAACAATAATATAGGTGATTTTGAAAGTTCTTTCAAAATCAAAGCTTTTAAATGATTTCAATAACAGAAGAGGGAAGGACAAAAAACAGGGCACCACTGTGTGCATCAATTTTCTAATAAGTTGGCCACCACCAGCACCCTTTAGGTGTACACTCACAGAGGACTTGTGTCAGAAAAGGCATACACCAAATCTAACTCCAAAGGCAACTGGAAATTGTCACTGCACCAAACACAGTTTCATTGATGGACAGGCTGCGCTCTCTTACACGCTCTCTACCCAAAGCAGCAACAACATCCAATAACAGCGGAATCAAGTATATGAAAAAGAGAAGAAGCACCACAATAGCATAGTAATGTATGCACTAGAATACATGTATATATAAAAATAGACTCACATTATTTAGTGGTCAGAAGGTTGATACCAACATATCTGACATACGAATCTCTCCATCAGCTTGTATGTCAGATATGTTAATATCAACCTTCTGACCACTAAATTAATAATGTGAGTATATTTTTATATATACATATATTCAAGTTTATACATTACTATACTATTGTGGTGCTTTTTCTCTTTTCCATATACTTGGCTCTGCTATTATTGGATTTTAGGTGATAGCTTCCCTTTAAATATAAAAAATATTAATTTATTGTCATGCAAATAAAATAAAAAAAAACACTGTAGAGAAACATATAGCGGATAACCCAAGTGCTCCCCTCATATTGATTGACATTCAACCTGGAATGATAAAAAGGTCAAGGCATTAATAACCCAATTCAATTCAATGGGAATTATAGGCGTTTATATTTATCTTCTCTGGTTCAGTTGGTTTGCCCCCTGTATGTTTTAGTTGAATCACATGGCTCTATTCATATGCATGTCAGGGTATCTATTATTCATTCAGACTGCATACCAAAGGGTTGTCTCCTAGTATAAAGATACTATTATTCCTCATCTATCTATCTGGCGACTAGCTGCTCAGTAGCGCTAGTCGCCAGAATTATTACCTGGTTATGGAGAAATATGCATTCATCCTGGGCTGACATGTAGAACGGAGCGCAGACATCTTGCCCTAGTGACGTCCGCGCGCCTGTGATGTCAGTCCCAGGCGGCTGTAGGAGGCATTGCTAGGAGCCTTTCGGCTCCAGAAGGGACTGACATCGCAGGTGCGCGGACGTCACTAGGGCAAGATGTCCTCACTCCGTCCTGCCTGTCAGCCGAGGATGAATGCATATTTATCCATAACCAGGTAATATTTCTGGCGACTAGCGCTACTAAGCAGCTAGTCGCCAGATAGGGAATTATTAGAAACAAAGTTGCTTAGTGGTGGTAGTTCCGCTTTCAGTGTATCATTTTTTTTACCTTTTGTATTTATACAATATAACATTTTTCATTTGCCAAATTTATTTTTCCATAAATAGTTTCCTATGTGAGAACTTACTCTGTAATAGGGGTTAGTCTCAGCATTTTGTACATGGGACTTTTTTATGTAATATTCTGTGGTTCTTACACACATTGGGCATTTTGTAGGATGATAATGAGGATCTGAGGATCAATTCTGGAGCAAACCAACTGCACCATACTGGATAAATAAACATTTCCAAAGTAGCCACTGATTTAAATATCTTTGAATCATTTGTATGTTAGCAAGGTCCCCAATGCATTGTGAAGCAATTTACTAGAGACCTTTCAAACACTGATCTGGTTAAAAGCTCATTTTAAATCAATGGCAATTTTTATTTCCCACCACAGTGCAGTTAATAGTAACATAGTTGAGGTTGAAGAAAGACATGCAGTCATCATGTTAAACTGGGCTTCCATGGGAATATTTAGGCACCCTATGTCCCTCTGCTCTTTGGCCGCTATTGCTCCCTGGGGCACTCGATTGCAAAATAAGAGCCAGTTTGGGTTAAAACTGTGATTTCTTCAGTTGCTTCTATCCCTTCTATTCAACGGGGTTCTCCATTCTTGGCACCTCATACCCCGTATCTTTAGGGGCCATTCTCGTCTGTAAAAACACCAGCCTGTCTTTTGGCAGATCCTGAAGCCCCTAAGGATCAGGCACATAAACATTTAGATTCCTTATCCAAGGAGAATTTTGCAGCCACTGGGGCTGCCTTGGGACCCATTTTTGCTATCTGGAGTGAACAGCTATCAGATGCCATCAGTGTGGACGCTCTGAAATAGGAGCTATTAGTTATGCTGGCCAATATTATGTAGGCCATTGCAATGTCCCTAGGTTTTCTGGTAAAACCTCAGCCCTCTCAGTAACTGCATGTCACACCTTGTTGTTCAAATTTGATTGGTTGACCAATTTTCCAAAAAGTCATTGGTGTCTCTTCCCTTTGTAGAAAGACATTTTTTGGGACTTACCTGGGTAAGGTCAGTCGTGATGCTACTGGAGGCAAAAGCACTCTCTTGCCTCAGATTACACCTAACAGTGTCTCTTCCTAAGAAGATGAATGGTTTACGTTAACACCCCACCTCCCCCGCCAGCTTGAGGCATTTAGGGTTCAAATCTTTAAGGCCTTTCAGGCCCCCCCTATCCCAAAACCCAAACAGGCTTGGCAGAACAAGAAGTCTGCTCATAAGCCTAATGCTGATAAGCACACCTACACATGAGGCACGGGGTGTTGGCCCTTTTCTGCCTCTGTCTTGTCAAGATGCATGGAAGTCTTCATTGAGGTACCAGTGTGTTTTGTGGGTTATTTCAGAAGGATAGAGCATAGATCTCAAGTGTCTTCCACCTCACTGTTTCTTTCTGTCTAGAATTCCTTAAGATCCAGTTTGAGGTGGCGTCTATTAAGTCTCCCTAAGTATAAGGGTATCCTGGGCATGTGCACTTGCTTCCATGTGCCTAGAAGGAGTCAGTTGCACCACACCGATGAGGCCCACATAGGCCAAAATGTACATCTTTGGGTTTTGCATGACATTTTGGAGCTGGATTGCCTGAGGGCAGGGCCAGTCTGATATGGATGTTTTCTCTCTGCAATTGCACATGAGAGTGAAAAGCATGACTTGTATCACACAGAGAGGCTACTATGTCTTAGAACAAGACTATCTTGTTTGTGCTCGTCACATTTGTTTGTTGTGCATCTCCTTAAGTAGAAGGGTATCTGAGGCATGGGTCCTTGCCTCCATGTGTCTAGAGGCAGTCAGATGCACCACATCAAAGAGGCCCACGTAGTCTGAATTGTGCGTCTGTGGGTTTTTTTTTTGACATTTCAGAGCTGGACTGTCTGAGGGCTGGACCAGTCTGATATGGAAATTTCCTCTCTGTAAGGGCACATGAGAGTGAAAAATGTGACTTGTAGTACCACAGAGAAGCTACTATGCCTTAGAACAAGATACTTTATCTTGTTTGTGCTCAATGGGTGCTCATCACATTTGTTTGTTGGAGGTCTCCCTAAGTAGAAGGATATCCCAGACATGGGCCCTTGCTTCCATGTGCCTAGAGGGAGTCTGCTGGGTTTGCTATTGAAATGTCATTGCCTACATGGCAACCCTCAAAAAGGGCAGTATCTGAATGTCGCTTGCTTAAGATGTGGTGACATCAGAATTTTTTCCTGCTTAGAGGTTGTCATGTAGGTGCTCTGTCAACAGAGAGATGCAGCATTTGAAGTACTTTGAGCGCCTATATGAATACCTATTTAAATAAAAGCTCTGTCCCAACATTTTTTAGATTAATGCACACAATTATATTTATACTACTTGAAGAGCCCCTGTACACGGACCACAGTGCCACTCAGCAACGGGCGCAGCGTAGTCATGCACAGTAGAGACGTGCCTCAGCTGATACAGAGCGGGGAGCTACGAATTCAGACCATAGTCCTCTCTGCGCACTGAAGGTGACAAAATTCCTCCCTGAATCTGCACCGGATCGGGTGAGAAAACCATGCGGCAGCCTTACACTGGAAGAAACCACTACAGCTGGAGTGCGCTGTAGTCTGTTACCAATATATTTCAAACAGATTTCTCCTCCCACAAACCCATAAAGAGCCTGGAATACATATTTATGTTTATGTATTTATGAATAAACTTATAATAATATCCAGTTGGTGGAGTGTCCTGGTGATCATCCAAGTGAGAAGCACCAGACCATAAGTTGACAGCTTGCTAGCCTGGGGCATAACCAGTGGTTGTTGTATTCCTTGGAGGCAGGATATAGCCTCATAGTCTAGTGAGTACCCAACCACAGACAGGATATTCCAGTTTACTTACATTGCTGCACTTAGAGGAGGTTTTCTCTCTCTTTTTTATGTTTGTTTTCCAGAATTTTATTGTGGGGGATAGTACTACCCCCATCTAAAGAGAAGCTGCACCACCTGTAGGACTTCCATTTTAGACACACCTGAGAAGTTTGAATACACTGTAATCTGTTATATATCTGGTGGAGAGAGCCAGGAGGAGGTGTTTTTGTTGACCCTATGTAAATATACTTTACAATCCTATATTATAATTCGCTAGGATGTTTGTCAGAAGCCGTCATGAGCAGAAGAGACAGCTGCGTGCGTTGCAGTCATGAGCAGTACAGACTGCCCACGATGTGGATGATACGGAGCGGGGCGCTCTGAATTCAGATCAGAGTCCTCTCTGTGCATCTTCCTGGGACCCAGGAAGGTGCGCAGAGAGGACCAAGGTCTGAATTCGGAGCACCCCACTCTGTATCAGCTGTGGTGCATTCGGCAGTCTGTACTGCTATGACCAAAGCTCTGCCAGTGTTGGCCCGTATACACGGGCTTTAAAACTAGAATAATATAATTGCGTTTTGGTAAACTAGAATCACAGATATAGAGCATTCCATTATCTAATTCAGGAATGACTAATGTAAGGCACTGCTGCTGTTGCTGGATTACAACTCCCATCATCCTTGGCTGCCAGGGGATAATGGAAGTTGTAGTCCAAAAAGAGAAGGAGTGTCTTACAATGCCCACCCATAATCTAATGTCGGTTTTGTGCAAAAATACAAAAAGAGATCAATTCTGTTTTTCAATCAATTCAATTCAAATATATGTTTAACTATAGCATTAAACCATTTTCTAGATTTTTAATCAATTTCTATTTCCTGTTTTCTATTATCTTTTCTGTTTTCATTTATGCAAGTTTTTTGGCAGTCCTGGGTTGATTCAGTCACATTTACCTTGTTTGATCTACACTGCAATGCACATCCTGGGTTTTCAGATACACATGGTAAACTGTCCTTTTCCAGGTCACCCCAGTACAGATACCATTGTAAAATACATTTCAATACACTGTGACATTTCAGCTTTAATTTGGCTAAGTGACAACATGGATTGACAGCATTGTAAGCTGTCAACTTATGGTCTGGTGCTTCTCACTTGGATGATCACCAGGACACTCCACCAACTGGATATTATTATTAGTGATGATCGAGCACCCCAATACTCGGGTGTTCGGGTGCTCTGACCGAGCGCCCCCGGAGGCTCGAGTGCTCGGCCGAGCACCCGAGCCCCATTGAAGTCAATGGGAGGACTCGAGCATTACACCAGGCACCCCCTGCTCTGATGAGGGGAGGGTGCCTGGTCCATAGGAAAAGGGCAGAAAATGATGGAAACACCACAGAAATGGTTCAGGGACAGCATAGGGAGGATGTCTGGATGCATCTTGGACTCCAACGTCGCTGCTGGGAACGATCTTTCGCCCGTAGTACGCCATTTTTACAGACTGACCGTAAAACACACAAAAAGGAAGATAAAAACGACTTTAGGCGAAAAATTGTTACCAAACAGTATTTGCTGTATATTTACTTGTATATCATCTACAAATTCTGCAAAAAATTTCCTCGATTTTTCTGAACTGGGGCCATGATTAAGAGGGAAACGTGCGCAGAGGCAAATTCTCCCAAAAATTTCCTCGATTTTTCAGAACTGAGGCCATGATTAAGAGGGAAACGTGCGCAGAGGCAAATTCTCCCAAAAATTTCCTCGATTTTTCTGAACTGAGGCCATGATTAAGAGGGAAACGTGCGCAGAGGCAAATTCTCCCAAAAATTTCCTTGATTTTTCTGAACTGAGGCCATGATTAAGAGGGAAACGTGCGCAAAGGCAAATTCTCCCAAAAATTTCCTCGATTTTTCTGAACTGGGGCCATGATTAAGAGGGAAACGTGCGCTGAGCCGACCATCTAAAACATTATGGGTGAGGGTCTGCTGCGGAGCTGACCATCCTAAACATTATATGCGAAGGCCCGCTAGTGAGCTGACGCTATAAAACATTATATGAGAGGGCCCGCTAGAGAGCTGACCCAATAAAACATTATATGAGAAGGCTCGCTGGTGAGCTGACCTATACAAAAATTGTCAAACTGCGCCCGCTGGTGAGCTGGCCCTATATAAAAATTATATTACAGGGCCCGCTGGTGAGCTGGCCCTATATAAAAATTATATCACTGGGCCCGCTGGTGAGCTGGCCCTATATAAAAATTATATCACTGGGCATATGGAAGAGAGTCAACCATATACCCGTTTTTTGGGTGGAAGGGGTGAATGGGAATACAGAGTATTCCCATCATTGTAAATAACATATATAAAGTCACTTTATGTTCCCCCGGGGCTTTCCTCCAGTGGAGTGGAGAAGTCAGGGGAAATCCAGGCCTTGTTCATTTTTATAAGTGTCAACCTATCAGCATTTTCGGTGGAAAGGCGGATACGCTTATCTGTTATGATGCCACCAGCAGCACTAAATACCCTCTCAGACAGAACGCTGGCGGCAGGGCAGGCCAGCACCTCCAAGGCGTAGAGTGCCAGTTCATACCACGTGTCCAGCTTGGACACCCAGTAGTTGTAAGGCACAGAGGGATCATTGAGGACGCTGACACGGTCTGCTACGTACTCCTTCACCATCTTCCAAAACTTTTCCCTCCTTGTGACACTAGGCTGCGCATCAGGGTGAGGGTGCTGGCGGGGTGTCATGAAGGTGTCCCACGCCTTGGAGAGTGTTGCCCTGCCTTTGTCGGAACTGCTGTGTGCTCCCCTTTTCTCCCCTTCTCGGTTGGCCAAGGTAGCACGTACTCTGCCGCCAGCGTTGTCAGATGGAAAATTTTGGAGCAATTTTTCAACAAGAACCTTCTGGTATTGCACCATTTTGCTTGTCCTCTCCACCGGAGGAATGAGAGATGAGAAATTCTCTTTGTAGCGGGGGTCCAGAAGGGTGAACACCCAGTAATCCGTGTTGTCTAAAATGCGTATAACGCGTGGGTCACGGGAAAGGCAGCCTAACATAAAGTCAGCCATGTGTGCCAGAGTACCAACAGGCAAGATTTCGCTGTCCTCACCAGGAGGATGACTCTCAATCTCCTCATCCTCTTCCTCCTCTTCTGCCCACCCACGCTGAAGAGATGGAACTAAAGTTCCATGGCTACCCTCTGTAGCGGAGGCAACCGTGTCTTCCTCCTCCTCCTCCTCCTCCTCCGCCTCCTCCAATTGTCGCTGAGAAGACGAAGTGAGGGTGCTCTGGCTATCACCTTGTGTAAGCTCTTCCTCCCCCATTTCCACCTCTTCCACATGCAAAGCGTCGGTTTTAATTGTGAGCAGCGAGCGTTTCAGTAGACACAGAAGTGGGATGGTTACACTGATAATAGCGTTATCGCCGCTCACCATCTGTGTCGATTCCTCAAAATTGCGTAAAACCTCACAGAGGTCTGACATCCATTCCCACTCCTCACTTCCGATTACAGGAAGTTGAACGGAGAGGCGACGACCGTGTAACAGCTGGTACTCCACTACTGCCCTCTGCTGCTCACAAAGCCGGGCCAACATGTGGAAGGTGGAGTTCCAGCGCGTGCTCACGTCACACAGCAGCCGGTGAGCTGGCAATTGTAAGCGCTGCTGCAGCTTCAACAGGCCGGCTGAAGCTGTAGATGACTTACGGAAATGTGCACACACGCGGCGCACCTTGGTCAAGAGATCATGCAAATTGGGGTAGGTTTTTAGAAATCGCTGAACCACTAAATTAAATACATGCGCTAGGCATGGTACGTGTGTGAGCTTGCCGAGCTCCAAAGCCGCCACCAAGTTACGCCCATTATCACACACAACCATGCCTGGTTGCAGGTTGAGTGGCGAGAGCCACTGCTCGGTCTGGTGACTAATCCCCTGCAACAGCTCTGAGGCCGTGTGCTGTTTGTCCCCAAGGCAGATCAGCTTCAGCACGGCCTGTTGACGCTTCCCCACTGCAGTGCTACACTGCTTCCAGCTACCGGCTGATGGGTGAGTGGCGCTGCGCGCAGAGAATTCGGAGGTGGAAACGGAGGAGGAGGAGCCAATAACGTAGGTGCTGGCGGAAACCCTGATGGAGGTAGGGCCCGCAATCCTCGGCGTGGGTAGCACCTGTGCCATCCCAAGGTCCGAGTCGCTCCCAGCCTCCACGACATTCACCCAGTGTGCCGTCAGGGAAATGTAGCGTCCCTGGCCACAAGCACTTGTCCATGTGTCAGTCGTTAAGTGGACCTTCCCAGTAACTGCGTTGGTCAGGGCACGGGTGATGTTAAGGGACACATGGTGGTGTAAGGTGGGGACGGCACACCGGGAAAAGTAGTGGCGGCTGGGGACTGCGTACCGAGGGACAGCTGCTGCCATCAGGCTGCGGAAGGACTCAGTCTCCACAAGCCTAAATGGCAGCATTTCGATGGCCAGTAATTTGGAAAGGTGTGAGGTTAGTGCTATGGCCTGTGGGTGGGTGGCTGGGTATTTTCGCTTGCGCTCAAATGCCTGGGGTAACGACATTTGGATGCTGCGCTGGGACAGGGAAGTGGATGTGGTCGCTGATGGTGCTTCAGATGGTACAGGTGCAGGGCGGGAGGTATGCGGGCCTGCGCCTTCGACAGGCGATTGGCCGGCACCAAAAACAGGGGAAGAGGAGGCAGTGGTGTGGCCTGCAGACACAGATTGGCGATCCGGGCGTTCCTCCCACTTATTACGGTGCTTGGATGCCATGTGTCGGATCATGCTGGTGGTGGTGAGGTTTCTAGTGTTCATGCCTCGGCTCATTCTGGTGTGGCACAGGTTGCAAACTACAATTCTTTTGTCGTCCGCACTTTCCTTAAAAAAACGCCATACTGCGGAACACCTACCCCTTGGCAAGGGAGATTTACGCAAGGGGGTGCTCCGTGGAACATTTGCGGGCCGGTTTGGTGCGGTTCGCCTTCTTTCTGTAGCCACACCACTGCCTCTTCCAGCCTGTTGCGGTGCTGCAGATGGCTCACCCTCAGGACTGCTGTCATCGCTCGGCTCTCCACCTTCCCAGGTGGGGTCAGTCACCTCATCGTCCACCAAGTCCTCCTCCACTTCCTCACTCTGATCATCCTCCTCATGTCTTGATCCCACCACATACTCAGTCATTGACAACTGTATATCATCCTCCTCATCAAGGTCTTGAGACAGTAATAGTGGTTGATTTAATGGCAACTGTGTCTCATCATCATCATCATCCACTTCCTTTGACCTTAAATGCCGTTCCCCTCTGTCATCTTCTTGTGATTGGGTACCCTCTAGAGGTTGTGAATCAGGGCACAAGATGTCATGTTCCTCTGCAAGTGTGCTTGGAGAGAGGTTCAAATGAAGGATTGGTGATGAGACGAGCTCCTCACTATATCCCAGTGTGGGATCACTTCTTTGACCAGACCCTCTATGGTGGGAGGAAGGATGATCAGGGTGAGGATTATGTTGACCAGACTCTTGGCTACTGAGAGTGGACTTGGTGGAAGACATGGTGGTGCTTAACCGACTGGAAGCAGTATCAGCTGAAATCCAACCGACCACCTGTTCGCAGTGGTCTGACCTCGAGAGTGATGTCCTGCGACGCCCTGTAAACTGAGACATGAAGCTAGGTATGGTGGATGTCTTTCTTTCTTGTGCTCTGACACCAGGCACAGTTTCTACGCGTCCTGACCCGCGCCCTGAACTATCAGGATCACGTCCACTTCCCCGTCCCTTTTTACCCGCCTTCTTCATATTACACGGATGTGTGCTGCAAATCTGCAACTTTGCACACTAAACAGAATGTGCTTCTTATCTGCGGCTAGGCACAGTGAATGGAATATGTGACTTTGATATTTTACACTTTGCACAGTAAACAGAATGTTCTCCTAATATGCAACTTTGCACACTAAACAGATTGTGCTTTTTATCTGCGGTTAGACACAGTGAATGGAATATGTGGCTTGGATATTTTACACTTTGCACAGTAAACAGAATGTTCTCCTAATATGCAACTTTGCACACTAAACAGAATGTGCTTCTTATCTGCGGTTAGACACAGTGAATGGAATATGTGACTTTGATATTTTACACTTTGCACAGTAAACAGAATGTTCTCCTAATATGCAACTTTGCACACTAAACAGAATGTGCTTCTTATCTGCGGTTAGACACAGTGAATGGAATATGTGACTTTGATATTTTACACTTTGCACAGTAAACAGAATGTTCTCCTAATATGCAACTTTGCACACTAAACAGAATGTGCTTCTTATCTGCGGCTAGGCACAGTGAATGGAATATGTGACTTTGATATTTTACACTTTGCACAGTAAACAGAATGTTCTCCTAATATGCAACTTTGCACACTAAACAGAATGTGCTTCTTATCTGAAACTTTGCACACTAAACAGAATGTGCTGCTAATCTGCAACTTTGCACACTGAACAGAATGTGCTGCTAATCTGCAACTTTGCACACTAAAAAGAATGTGCTGCTAATCTGCAACTTTGCACACTAACCAGAATGTGCTGCTAATCTGCAACTTTGCACACTAAACAGAATGTGCTGCTAATCTGCGGCTAGGCACAGTGAACGGAATATGTGATGTTTTTTTTTTTTTTAAATCTCTGCCCCCCCAAACAAAATAAACTGCTGCCCCCATACACAGTAGTCCTAAAAAGGACTTTTGGGTCTTTTTTTTTTACAAATTCGCTTTTCTTCTCCCTACACTGACTTTCCCTTCCTATCCTCATCTCTCCCTGGCTAAGACTGAGCCGAACTCGCTGGTCAGGTGCTATACAGCACCCGATCACGGGTTCTGGCCAGCCAATCAGTGTAATGCCAGCAGCCAACATGGCTGCTGGCATTACACTGATGTCAGAGCCTCCCTGCACATTTATTGGCTGCGCAGCAGCCGCGAAACGTGCGGGGAGGAGACCCGAACATGGCGGACGAGCACATGCGGTACTCGTACGAGTACCGCCATGTGCCGAGCAGAGCGATGCTCGAGTCGAACCGAGCTTCGGCCGAGCATGCTCGCTCATCACTAATTATTATAAGTTTATTCATAAATATATGGAAATGGGCTAGAAATGAACATCAAACAGATTTAAAGTGCAAAGCAGAGGAGGAAGCATTAGCTGTATCAAATAGATCACTCAGACTCAGCTGTATTCGTGGGAAGAGAGTCAGACTGACCCTTGGAGGAAACTGTCATGGATGCCCTTTAATAAGACAGTCTCGGCCCTTGCCTTAATCGACTCCATTTACTGAGAAATCTTTTCATTACTAATTTTAAAAAAAAAAAACTAAAAACTAAGAGCTGGATTGAATAAGCTAAAGAGGTGCAATTCTGGGGCAAACTAATTGCACCATAGGTGAAAAAATACAATTTCCCACAATTCCAACTGATTTTTTTTTTAACTTTTCTATTATTTATTATGGTTGAAACAACACGTACAGCATCAGTTCCAATATAACAATGAAAAGAATGCAAAATCACTTACTGATTAAACATATAGCACACAGGTGAAACTGATTGCAATGCCAAAAAAGTTCAACAGAGATGAAAACCAGATACATACCAGCTAGCATTGCATTTAGTCATCCATCCAATCACTGCATGTAAACATGGCTAGGGCATGACACCATTATAAACATACGTAAGGATTGAAAATAAACTATTAACCATAAACTTGGCAACCTGAGAAAAGGAGAGAAGAAATAAAAGAAAAATTATATAGAAGAGGAGAAATGAGAAAAAGGATCAAGTAAGTATCACTTAGGGCATTGCTGTGTCCAAGTTCAATCCTCAAGGGCCACCAACAGGCCAGAATATAAGGATTTCCCTGATTAAGCACAAGTGGGCAAATCAGAATAAATGAGCGACTGATTAACTCACCTGTGCTTAATCAGGGAAATCCTTACATCCTGGCCTGTTGGGGGCCCTTGAGGACTGAACTCGGACAGCCTTGATGTAGGTGTCACGATGAGCAATACAAAAGGTCAGACACAGGTAAATTGAGATAAAACCACCTTTATTGATACTACACAGATAATAAGCAATACCCCAGCTGAGCCCCAGATATTGGTGAGTGGACAGCCCACAGTCCACTACCCAGACTGTACACTGGGCAGAGGCCTGCACTTCTCAAATGAGATAACGTAATGAAGAACCTTGCCTATGGTTTTATCTGCCTGGTAGGGACCAAGCGCCCAGAGGTATATGCATACTACCGCATGGTACTTAGATGCAGACAGTGGTAATCGGAGCAGGGACGGCACAAGTCCCAGTACCGCTATTGTGAATATCCAGACCAGCCTCGGTAACACGGAGTTAGTAGTCAGCCAGAGCCACAGGTCAGAACTTGTGTGGGTAGTCAGACAAGCCGGGGTCATACATGGACCGAGTAGTCAGCCAGAGCCACAGGTCAGAACCAATGTGGATAGTCAGACAAACCGGAGACAACACTGAGTGGAATTGGAAGCCAGGTTAGGGTCACAACGAGATTGAGCAAACATAACGAGCACTAACAGGAACATCACATAAGGGCCACTAACACTAGGCCCAGGGAAGTTTAAATAGGCACACTCTAAGGCAGGAATCATATAAACAAGCACAACGTCACAGCAACATGCACCTGCACCTGTGACCACCAGATAGAGCTGAGAAGAAGCACAAGAGTAACTGGCAGTACAGATGCCAAGGTACACTGTGATAGTAGGGCACTCATGGATGATCCCAAGAGGCTGTCGAATCAAGCATGAATACCAAGGTTTCAAGAGAGAATTAAAAAGATCTAAGTGATTTAAGGAAAGAAATTGAAGTTTTTGCAGAGATTTGAGGTGTGGACACCGGCAATGCCCAATGAAAGAGAGAAGGTGGGGACTGGGGAATTAGAGTTCCACTGTTTGGAAATTAGGCATTTAGCAGCGGTAGTGAAATGTAAAAATACATGATTACAACTATTAAATGGAGAAAGAAAAACCATTGGGTATTTTACTATCATAATATTAAAGATTAAATTGATATTTGAGATAACATCATCCCAAAAAAGAGGACATTAAGAGGCAACTCCACCAAAATGTGAAACATTAACCCTGTGTCATAACTGCATCTGCAGCAGACTGGAGAAGAGTTGAGGGGTACCTCAGGGATCTGTACTGGGGCCCATTCTTTTTAATATTTTTATTAGTGCTATTACAAAAGGTCTTCAAGGAAAGGTATGCCTTTTTACAGAAGATTACAAAGATCTGCAATAGGGTAGACATTCCAGGGGGAATAAGTCAAATGACAAATGATTTAGGTAAATTAGAAGAATGGACAAGAGTGTGGCAGCTGCAGTCAGGGCTGGATTTATCAAGAGGCTGACTACGTACTGGCTAAAGGGCTCCCAATTTTCTGGGGCGCCCTGCAGTGGCCAAGTCATGCCCTCCTTTTTTTTTGTGCGCTGGTTTCTGTACAAAGGGCGATGCCTCATAAACTCTGACATGCTGACTTAGCTGCCTCTTGTGCTGGACACCCCACCCCCTGTGCCTTTTTGTTGCACAATTACATGCACATTGCACTTGCTGGCGCACATGCTCCCCAGTCCCCAGACACATCTCTCCTGCTTAAGTTGCTTTCTGCAGCAGGGACTGATAGCAGGATGTAATGTATCAAGAATCCTGTCCTCTGCTGACCCCTGGGCTCTACCACAGCCTGCTACATTACATCCTGAAATTAAACGGGAGTTCTCACTGATTGCTACTAGGAGTGGCAATATTGTATTTCAGCTAGCGCGGTGAAAGCCCCATAAGAGCACACACAGCGTTCATCTAGTTTTGAGTGTCCACTTTATTGGATCCATAGACACACACACGTAAGGGTCATAAATTGTCCTGAATAACCCATAAACAGCATCAGACCGCTGAATGCCCAAATCATTCTTATTCTTTTGAGGTAAAGCTGATTGAGTCCTGAGGCAGTAAATATGGTACATTTGTATACTGTAATGATCTAGTCAAAATACCGAAGATCAGGCACTGGAATGTTGCCGGAGTCTGACCTCATAGTTTTTTTTATACATGTCACAATGTAAACATTCATTTATATATTCACTGATATTTCACATACACCATTATTTTACTACATTAACCCTTTCTGTGCCAAGGAGTTCCGCAAGGCTTTGTTCATAGAACTCTGTAACCACATGGGCCCACACGGCTCTCTCTCGGCTCAGGCTTATTCTTATTAGTAAACTATTTTTGAATTAGCACAGAAATACATTTAATATAGATGTATACATTACTGTGTTCCTGCTGGAGGCAAGAAAAAAGAAATCCAATCAGTCTTAACCCTATGTGTACCAAAGGGGTAGGAAACATGGCAATACGTTGCTACCTCTCTGATACTCATAGGGTTAATCTTGCAAAACCAAATACGAGGGCATGTCGAAAAAAATAGGAGAAGAAAAATTTTGAATTTAAATGGTGAAAGAAAGTCATGGGAGCACTGTAGTCAAATTTTCAAGGGGGATGGGTTAAAATGTTTAATGTGAACAATATTAGTTGAATTAAAGTGGTGAAAGAAAGCACAACAAGTCGACTTTTAATGGGGGGGTTAATATGTCGAGGGGGGCACTCTGTCGGATATTGTTATGTGGCGAACACATCTAACACTGAACTTGATCTTTCTGTCGTCAAATGTACGCCTATTTCCTTGAACTTTGACATTTTGCGCGTTTTTTGTAGGCGGTAGTTGAATAAAAGCAGACAGTGCCAATTTTGTTACTACTCTGAAAAGTGCTGTCTACGCCAGTTTTGTTTTACTGTGGTTCTGCAATAGAATACAGATGTTACACATGTTTGCAAAATTCACGCTACTTGTTTTTCTTGTAACGCCGGTTTTAGCACGGGTAAGAGAATCGAGCCCCAATAGTGCTAGTTGTCAAAATAATTACCTTGTTACAGAGAAATTCTACTGCTCCCAATACTGACAGCCAGGAAACAGAGCAGACATCTTTTGCATAGCCTGCGCTGTCAGTCCTGTCCAGTACCTTAAGGTACCAAGCAATGCCTCCTAGAGCGGACTAGGACTGACAGCACAGGCGTGCAGACGTCACTATGCAAAGATGTCTGTACTGTTTCCTGTCTGTCAGTATCGGTAGCAGTAGAATTTCTCTGTAAGGAGGTAATTATTCTGGAGACTAGCACTATTGATCAGCTAGTCTCCAGATGGGTAATTCTTGGGATTTAACTTTATGTGGGGTGGTAGTTCCGCTTTAAGGGGTTTAAAGGCCCAATTCAATCAGTGGGAATCTGGTATCTGAATTTGAGATCTATAGTGTAACCCAAGGTATTTTGTTTGACAACAAGAGGGTGTGGATAAGCAAGGGGTGTGGTTAGGAGTGGGATAAAGGTGGAGCTAGGGGCGCTGGAGGGTGTTTTCCCTAAGGGCACCTGAGATGTAAATCCGGCCCTGGCTGCAGTTTAATGTTGATAAATGTAAAATAATGCACATGGGACATAAAAATATACTATTAAGGGTAGGGATTTGGAAGTAATTATTTCTAATGACTTAAAGGTAGGCAGGCAATGTAATAAAACGGTGGAGAATGTAAGCAGGGTGCTGGGTTGTATAGCTAGGGGCATTAGTAGCAGTAAAAAGGAAAGTGGTCATGCCACTCTACAGATCTCTAGTTAGACCTCACCTAGGGTATTGTATACAGTACAGGAGACTCCATCTCCAGTAAAGAGATGTTGTAGAGAAGGACTCTTTAGCTGGCAGAGATTCAGGAAGATCCTTTAAAAGTATATTGCAACGTCTGTTGTGGTTGCAATTGGAATGTCAAAGAACAGATGATATCCTCTTGTTGTACCAAAAGTTGGTCCAATGTGTGCAACTTGGACCATGAAGCCTCCTTGTCTTCTCCATAAGCTGAATCCTTTGCCTTCATCAGGCAAGGTCTTTTTAAATTTATACAGTTCAGTTTTCACTGTTGATTTAAAGGGATAGTAAAGTCCCCAAAAAAGTATCCTGTAAATGGTAGCTGCAATAAAAAAACACTTAATGTGCTTAATCTTTTCTCTCAAACCGTTAGAGTTTGAGAGATGTAAGAAAATAAAGACCTCCGCTCCCTCCCCTTTCTGCCTGATGAGCTGTAAAGCTGTCAGAGGCAGAATCCGGTCGCCCAACTGTAGGCGGCTCTTCAGGTGCGCTGTCACCTAGATATCTAGGTATAATTACTTCATCTGTATGGTCTACAATGTGTGCCTGGCTTGCAAGCACACATTGTGGACCATTCCGATGAAGTAATTATACTTAGATATCTAAATGATAGCACTCCTGAAGAGCCGCCGTCTGGTCCCGAAAGCAGGATCTCATGATGTCCGCTGTACAGCGGACTCATGAGAAGGCGGAGGGAGTGAAGGTCTTTATTTTATTACATCTCTCTAACCATAACGGTGTGAGAGAAAGGATTAAGCACATTGATTGTTTTTTAGTGCAGCTACGATTTAGAACATACTTTTTATGGGACTATAATATCCCTTTAATATCTGCCTTTATAAGATATGGCTCCAAATCTTCTTTGTTAAATGACTGCAGCGTCGCAGCCATGTTAGGAATATTTTCATTCTTAGATTTATCTAGCTCTGTAGAATCAGAATAGTGTATCAAATATTGGGCCAAGTCATCAGAATTTTAAGGAGATGTAAGTGCTGAAAGTTGAAAGTTGTTTCAAGGACAAATTTGAGACAAATTTGCCACTCTGCCTCAAGTAAAAAGTTTTTGGCTAATGTGTCCTCCCTGTTCTAAAGTATGGCTGTGAAATGTGGACACCAAATGCCAAAGCCACGCAAAAAATGTAAGTTAAGGAACATAAAATTCTGAACATAACAAAATAGACTGAAAAACAAAGCTCTAAGACATCACTGAAAGAGTAAAATTCCTAAAATGGAAATGGGCAGGTCACATAGCAAGAAAACCTGATGGTAGATCGACCAAACAAATTTTGGAATGGATTCCACATGATGCCAAATGCCCAAGAAGAAGACCATAGACAAGATGGGTTGAAGAAATGATCAGATTTGTTGTTGCTCAATTTGGTTTACATAACTGAAATTGTTGGAACTTTCCTGAGGAGGCTTTCATCCTGCAATAGATCGATATTGTCTGATGATGATATTTATTATTATTTTGTTACTATTATTTTTCATTAGAGCAAGTTTATCCATTTTTTTTCCTAGAGAAAGGCCATTATTTAGATATTCTCCACTATCTTTTGGGTCCTCCAATTAGCTGGAAACCCAAGATACACCTTTTAAAGAATATAATATATTCCAGTATACACATTTAGGTTCTTTAACAATGGTGCTTTTATAAATAAAAACAGTGCATTTGAATGTTATGTATTATAACTAGACTATATATGGTATTCAGAGATGGTACTGTGCAGGAGAGTGCAGGCAATCCAAGGCTATTGGTTGCCAGAATGGCTGGCAGATAGGCGATTGAAAACTGGTGAAAGTAATTCATTTTATGTGGTATGCATTCCAAGAATAAATTGTTCTTTTACACTTTGGTGTTTTTGTGCTCCTTTATTTTGGAGAGATTTTTATTGTTTTTTTGGGGGGGGGTTTTGGTTCCTTATGGTGCAGTTTTGAATTTGTGCATGTGGCACTGCATTTACATGCTAATCCTTTTCAATACATTTGCTGGGAAGCTATTCATCAGAAGTATTGCACTAAACTGGGAAGTGTTCATTGGTTATAGTGTGGGCCTCTTTATGAAGCAGAGAGAATGACTGAACGTATAACCATCTGAGTGAAACTGGGGGTTCTACTGCTTCACAATGCAATGAAACCCAGTAGAATTCAAAGGGTTAACCCTTTGAGTGCCAGAGGGGTACGCAACGCATTGCAAAGCAATGCGTTGCGTACCCCTCTGGCACTCAAAGGGTTGATAAAGAACAAGATAGAAGCTGGACAGCTTCAGTTCAGTGCTTATACCACCAAGAAAGCCACCACTATTTTAAAACCTTAGTGACCGGCCGCGCGCACATGCGGTTGGCACTTAACGCCCGCCAAACTTTTTTTTTATTTTTTAAAAAGAATCCGGAGTCCCTGAATGGCATGCAGCCGCAAGGGGACCCGGATTTCCTTGGGCGGTAAGGGGTTAATAAAGCACTACATGACAGTTTTCATTGATTCCCAGTTTCCCACTTAGATTGCAAGCTTTTGAAGACAATAAATATTCATATGGTGTTTTAAAGCAGAACTTTCATCAGATTAACCCCTTAGGGACCCTTGATGTACCAGGACCGTCAAGGGTAAACTTGCTTGAAAGACCCTTGACGGTCCTGTAACATCACGTACTTTTTACTTACAGCGCTCTACCGGGAGCGCTGTAAGTAAAAATGGGGCATGAAATAGACCGCTCCAAGATCGGAGCGATCTGTTTCAAGCCCCATAGTGACGCGCCGATACACGTGACAGGTCACGTGTACCGGCGCGTCCAAGTGCCCCTATGCGGACGTTATGGGACGGAAATGTCCCATAACATCCGGTCGTTAAGGGGTTAATATAGAGCCCCAAATAATAATTACATTAGCGATATGCATGCACATACTTGTCTTTTCAAGAATAATTGCTGCATTAAAAAAAAATAGAGCCCTTTAGGCAGAAAGGCATCAGCTGGGATCTTGCAGTAGGAGCTGTCTGCACCTGCACTGTCAGTCCCTTCTAGTGCCTTAAGGTACAAAGCCATTCAACCACTGGTGGAGTTGAAGGGGACAGACAACGCAGACTCAAAGATGCCATCTTTGCAAGATGTCTGCACTGTTTCCAGCTACCTGTCTGCCTAAAAGGTTCTATTTTTCTTTAAAGGGATAGTAATACTTAAAATGTAAAAAAAAATGTTGTAAGGTTTATCCCCCTGAGTAAAACAAGGGTACTCCCACTGCTGAAAGGTGTTTTATTCAAAAGTTATTACAGCTCAAAGTTGAATTTCTTAGGTGCAATATCACAGTAGCCTGAAATTGTACAGTGGCGCTGTTCCTACACCATCCTATGGAGATTCATGGTCTACGGACCAAAGCTGTCCATAGATGGTGTAACAACAGCGCCACTGTACAATTTCAGGCCACTTTGATATTGCACCTAAAAAATTCAACTTTGAGCTCTAATAACTTTTGAATAAAACCCCTTTTTTACTCTGGGGGATAAACACTACAATATAGATTTTTTTTACAAGTTAAGTATTACTATCCCTTTAATGCAGCAATTACACTTGAAAAGACAAGTATGTCTATGTATATCATAGTAACATAGTAACATAGTAAATTAGGTTGAAAAAAGACACAAGTCCATCAAGTTCAACCTTCGCCTCATACCTCAGTAACTGAGAATTTTATAGCTTTCCTGCTACCAATTAAATTAGTCTTTATCAGACCTTCCTGATCAGCCTACTGATAAACAGTATAACTCTGTATGTTCCCTTTTGAAAGAAATGTATCTAATCTGCTCTTAAATGTATCCATTGTATCTGCCATAACTGCCTCCCTGGGCAATGAATTCCACAATTTGACAGACCTTACCGTAAAAAAACCCTTCCTTTGCTGAAGTTTAAACCTCCTTTCCTCTAATCTCAAGGGGTGTCCCCTGGTCACCTGATCAGGCCTTGGAATAAATAGCTCACCGCAGAGATCCTTGTATTGACCTCTCATATACTTGTACAATGTGATAAGGTCTCCTCTTAGTCGTTTTTTCTCTAGAGTAAACAAACCAAGTTTGTTTAGTTGTTCTCCATATGTCAAGTCCTCCATTCCCTTAATCAATTTTGTTGCTCTCCGCTGTACCCTCTCTAGTTGTAGTATATCCTTTTTCAGAACCAGTGCCCAAAATTGCACTGCATACTCAAGGTGAGGTCTTACCAATGATTTGTATATTGGCAAAATAATGTTATCCACTCTTGCTTCAATACCTCTTTTTATGCAAGACAGGACTTTGTTTGCCTTTGCTACTGCTGTTTGACACTGGTCACTGTTTCCAAGTTTGTAGTTGACAAGGATACCCAGGTCTTTTTCTAGCAACGAGTCACCTAAAATTATTTCATTAAGTTTATAAGTAGCCTTGGGATTGTTTCCTCCCAAATGCATGACTTTACGCTTTCCCACATTAAACTTCATATTCCACATGTTTGCCCAATCTGACATTGTATGTAAGTCCCTCTGTAGAGAGAAAATATCCTGTTCTGAATTAATGACTTTGCATAATTTAGTATCATCTGCAAATATTGATATTTTGCTTTCTATATCTATTTCCAGGTCATTTATAAACATGTTAAAAAGCAGCGGACCCAATACTGAACCCTGAGGTACTCCACTCTCCTCTTTAACTGTACTGGAGATTTTTCCATTTACAACCACACACTGTTCCCTATCCTTCAGCCAGTTTTGTATCCAGTTGCAAAGGTTATCTCCTAGCCCCAATTTCCTTATTTTATACACCAGCCTTCTGTGTGGTACTGTATCAAATGCCTTTGCAAAGTCTAGATATACTACATCTACTGCCTTGCCATTGTCAAGGTTGCTGCTTACCTCCTCATAGAAGCTGAAAAGATTAGTTTGGCATGATCTATTCTTCATAAAACCATGTTGATTCGTGCTAATGATCTTATTTTTTGTGTTGTAATCCTGAATATAGTCCCTTATTATCCCTTCTAATAGTGTTCCCACTACAGAGGTCAAACTCACTGGTCTATAATTCCCAGGTTCTGTTTTAGTTCCCTTCTTAAATAGAGGCACTATGTTAGCTCTTCGCCAATCCTGTGGCACTGAGCCTGTGGTAATAGAATCTTTAAAGAGTAAATATAGGGGTTTTGCTAACACTGCACTGAGTTCCTGAAGAACCCTTGGATGTATACCATCAGGACCCGGTGCTTTGTCGGTCTTAATTTTGTTCAGTCTTCCCATGACATCTCCTTGAGTTAACCCAATATCTATTAATTGTATTGTTTTATTTGTTACTTGTGGAGGCTCTTCTACCATTCCTTGCTCCCTTGTATATACTGATGCAAAGAAAGTGTTTAAAACATCGGCCTTTTCCTTATCCTCACTAACCAACTCACCCATCTCATTTTTGAATGGTCCAATGAACTCCCTCTTAAGTTTTTTGCTATTTATATATTTAAAAAACTTTTTTGGATTAGTCTTGCTCTCCCTTGCAATTCGAGTTTCATTATCTATTTTTGCTACCCTAATTGCCTTTTTGCAATCTTTGTTGCACTCCCTGTATTTTAAGAAAGATTGTTCAGTTCCTTCTGACTTAAATAATTTGAATGCGTTTTTTTTTCCTTGCCATTTCCTTCTTTACATGTGCAGTTAACCACATTGGCTGTGACTTACTTCTTTTGCACTTGTTCCCCATTGGTATATACTGTTGGGTACATTTCTGCAACCTAAATTTGAATTCTGACCATTTTTCCTCAGTATTTTTGCCTTTAAATAAAATATCCCAGTCTATGTGTTGCATTGAGGCCCTTAACAATTTGAAGTTCGCTTTTTTAAAATTAAGAGTTTTGGTTGAACCTATAAATTTTTGTTTTGCCAGACAGATCTCAAATGTAACCATGTTGTGATCACTGTTTCCCAAATGTTCTCTTACCTTAATATTGGATACCATTTCTGTGTTATTAGTGATCACTAGGTCCAATACATTGTTATTTCTTGTCGGCACTTCCACCATTTGTGACATGTAGCTTTCACGAAGTGTGTTCAAAAACCTGCTACCCTTAGCACTCTGACAGGTCTCATTTTTCCAGTTGATATCTGGATAATTAAAATCTCCCATAATTATAGTATGCCCAAACTGGGCAGCTTTCCTCATTTGCAATAGCAGTTGGGCCTTATCATTGTCATCGATATTTGGTGGTTTGTAGCATATGCCCACCAACAACTTTTTTTTACCTTTCACACCACATTTAGGGCTCGATTCAAATGTTGGCGTCGCCAGAAAAAACTGGAGACGCTGGTTTTAACGTCAATTGAGCAATGCAAATGTTCTACTAGAAACAAGCGACGCCAGTTCTGAAACAGACATCGCCCGTCGCCAGAACAGCAAGATCTCACCCATAGACGATAATGTACAAACGACGCCAAAAGCTATTAATATGTTGGAGTTAAGGCTAACTCGTGTTAAATTGCAACATTTCTCTCCAGAAATCTAACGCCTATTTTTTTTGGAGTACAGCACACAAGTAAGAGTAGAAAACCAACGTCTCCAGTTCTGAATAGCATTCTCTGTGCTTTTCCCTACCCAGCCACTAGGGGAACACAGAGAAGGCTTTCAGCACCATGGACAGCTTTGAATGCCATAGGGATGTGCACTGCTCACCCCTGTGGCATTCAAAGGGTTAAAATCAATAAAACTAGTACACCAAGCTCTACACAATGCCCCCTTCCACATCCCCCCCCATTACTATGTCACATATATTGCATATAAGTGACATACTAACCCCATCCACATCCACCTCATGGACTTCCATGTAGTGGACAAATCTGTCTTTTATTCCACAATTAACCCTTTGAGTACCAGAGAGGTAGGAAAGCATTGCTTAGCATGTTTCCTACCCCTCTGGTACCAAAAGGGTTAATAGGCAACGTATGGACTACATACATTGCCTATATATATGTGTGTGTGTGTGTTTTAAACTTTTTTTTTAATTAAAATACTATTATTAGACAGTTTATCTTAGATCTCATTCATTGTTAACCCCCTACCTCCTGTGTCCCATTGCTATTAGTACTTTTGCTCCACTCTTCTTCAAACTGAGAGTGGAGCAAAAGTACTAAAAGCAAAGGGACACAGTAAGTAGGGCATTATAAATAGATGAGATCTAAGTTAACCCTTTGCATTTGCTAGCATACAATTGATTTTGAAGTCTTTACATATATTAATCCCTACATGCCTTTTTTCTTCAACTTCATTTACTAGGAGTTCCTCCCTACTGACTAAATTTCTCCCCACCCTTTCTCCACCCCCCTGGTCATTTACTTGGACCCAGTTCCTATCTGCTCTATCTACCCCATTTTTGCTATCTATACCCCCCCCCTTTCCTAGTTTAAAAGCTCCTCCAAGCTTCCTAGCATTCTCTCCCCTAACACAGAGGCTCCTCTACCATTTAGGTGCAATCCATCTCTTCCATATAGATTGTACCCAAGAGCAAAGTCTGCCCAGTGTTCTAAAAACCCAAAACCCTCCTTCCTACACCATTGCTTGAGCCATGCATTAAGCTCCCTGAGCTCCCTCTGCCTACCTGCACTGGCGCATGGCACAGGTAGTATTTCAGAAAATACTACCTTAGAGGTCCTTGCCTTAAGCTTGCACCCTAAATCCCTGAAATCATTCTTTAGGGACCTCCACTTCCTCCTATTTTGTCATTGGTTCCAATATGTACCAAGACAGCTGGATCACTTCCAGCCCCTCCCAATAATCTGTCAGCCCTGTCCACAACATGCCGAACCCGAGCACCCGGGAGACAGCATACTGTTTGGCATTCACGTTCCTGGCGGCAGATTACCCTATCTACCCTCCTAATAATAGAGTCCCCTATTACCACCACCTTCCTTGGTTTCTGTCTGCTCTGCATCCCATCTAGCCTGGAAGGAGGACTGTTCCCCTGGCTGCTAGAGGAATCAGCCCTCTCCAGTGTTGCCAATTCTGAGCAATTCTCATCAACATCTTCACACAATCTTGCAAATCTGCTGGACTGAGTCAACTCAGAACTGACCTTCCTCTTCCTCTGCCCACTACCTCCCCTCCTTACTGTTACCCAGCTGCCTACCTGTCGTTCCTCATCTACAACTCCACCCTCTTCACCACTAACCCCACATACTACCTGCTCTGTGAGTTCTAAACTCCTTTCCAGGTTTCCAGTGTCTCGCAATGTTGCAATATTTCTCTCCAAATCCAATATCTTAGACTCTAAAGAGAAAATATGCTCACACTTGGCACAGCGGTATGACCCCTGGAACGATTCCTCCAAGTGTTCAAACATGTGACAAGATGTGCACTGCGTGAGATTGGCTAACCTGCTATCACTCATGCTTGGTTTTAGAATTCAAATAGCTTTATATTATCCTCTAATGCTCACTATATGGTAAGTAACCAACCTTAAATGTGAATGCAATAAATCCTTTGAAATGATAGTCACCAGATTCCTTCTAACTCTTCACCTGGAACCAGTCACTTGTAATAGCAGTCTCACAGAGCCAGCTCCACAGAGCTAATGGACTGTATTTATAGTAACTAGCAGCCAGGTGAAATCCCTTAGCAATCAGCCCTAATCACACAGGCCAGAGAAAAACCCAATAAACAGTTTTTTTAACTCTTGCAATACCCACACAATTTTTTTTTTAAACCTTAATAAAATACCAATAAAACACCAAACACACTCTTATGTACTTAACCAGATTCCTTCTAACTCTTCACGTGGAACCAGTCCCTTGTAATAGCAGTCCCCTGTTTTAAATTCCCGCACTTACCACACTTCTGCACTTACACACTGATGCAAGATTCACACGTTCAAGTATTCACTATGTGTCTGCTATTTAATCCAGGAATCCACCAATTACAAACACAGCAATTAGTCACTCCCACCACACCAGACTTCAATTATTTGCTTGTCTCACAGCAAAGAGAGGGAAAACAAAACCCAAAGATTTGTTTTTTAACCTATCCTTTACCACACTATACCACACACAATATACTTATTATATTTTTCCAGCAGGTATCCAAACTCAGTCTTTCAGGGCACAGGTCACTGATCAACTGATCGCTAATGTAATTATTATTTAAGGCTCTATATTAATCTGATGAAAGTTTTTCTTTATGATCTCTTATCTGTAATATTTATTATTATTATTATTTGTATTTCTCCAATCTGACTATGTTATTTATCATTTTCATTATTTTGTACTTGTAGATGTAAGGAATTAGTAGCATGTATACATATACCTGCAGAACCAATGCAAGCACTGGTCATATTAGGCAGGATCCTAGGGCAGAGCTGGACAATCCAAGGCCAATCAGCTCTTCAGGACTACAAATCCCATCATTCCGAGCTAGCGTTGATGGGAATTGTAGTCGCTGTAGGGCCTCAGTTTTCCCACCAATGGTTCTAAGGCATAGCTGCCAACATTTTAAAAAAAATGTCCAGAGACACAGTGTCACTACAAGTCGTCTACAGTACTGTGTATTTCAATGCCAGCAGAAAACTTTATACAGCAAACAGGCATAGAGCTGCCCTTCTACTGCAGAACAGACATTACTCACACCTAAATACCACATGAATGCATTTAAACAAGCAAGATTACCATACATAGACGCTCATAAACCGGTGATTTTTTTAATGACAAGCACATAAAATATGGGTTTGCAATGCAGTAGAGTATGGATTCTTCAGTCTCATTCATCCAGCCTGTGTATGTGTGAACAGGGCCAGTGCAAGGAATTTTGCATACATAGGCGAAGGTGCATTTTGATGCCCCTCCGACACAATCCCCTCCCTGACCTTGCCACAATCCCCTGCCCCCGCCCACATGTTCACCTTCACACTCTCCCCACCTCCACATTGCCCCTTCCACAATGCTTCCTTCACCTCCACAATGCCCCTTCCACAATGCCCCTCATCTCCACAATGCCCCCTCATCTCCACAATGCCCCCTCATCTACACATTGCCCCTTCAGCTCCACATTGCCCCTTCATCCCCCTTTCACAATGCCCCCTTATCTCCACAATGCCCCTTCATCTCCAAATTGACCCTTCCATAATGCCCCTTCATCTCCACAATGCCCCCTTCATCTCCACATTGCCCCCTTCATCTCCACATTGACCCTTCCATAATGCCCCTTCATCTCCACAATGCCCCTTCTACAATGCTCCCTTCATCTCCACATTGCCCCTTCCACAATGCTCCCTTCATCTCCATAATGCCCCCTTCATCCCCTACATTGAGTCCCTGGTAGTCTAGTGGCGTGCCATAACTTAGAGTTCTGTGCCTCCTTCTGCACAAAGCTGAAGCTCCCTCGCGCTGCTCTCAGTAATGCAGAGCGCTGGGAGATGATGTCATCTCCCAGCGTTCTGTATTACTACAGAGCCTGGGTCTCTCTGCGGTGTGTCACACAGATGCTGTGAGGGAGCGCTTGGTAGTGTAAATCAGCGCTCCCTCACGGCAGATATATATATTAAAAAAAAAATCCCAGCTTCCCCCTTTTCGGCGCCCCTCTGTTGCAGCGTCCTGCCTTAATGGTAGTGCCGGCCCTGTGTGTGAATGCCACACAGCTTAAAGTCTCCAAAACTAAGTACCTCAAACACAAAAGGAAAAACCCATGCTAACCACAGCCACAACTACATTAACCCCTTAGTGACAAGGGCTTTTTTTTTTTTTTTTTACACCAGAGGACTTTTAGCCTTCTTCGTATAACTTTGTTCAACCATATTTTTCTCTCTAATTCATTTAGTTCACCAACACAAATTATATACCATTTTTAAAGGATAAGTAGGGCTTTATCTTAATTCCACATTTATGTGTGTAAGTCTCCATTTATTTTGATTATAATATAAAAAAGTAAAAGAAAATTGAAAAAAAATATATTTTTTATAGATTATCTGTGATGATTTGTGCTCAATTAGTGCTTATAAGGTATGACAAGATAAAAGGTATGAGCATTCATTGATACCTCCCCAACTGTCCCTTTTTCAGGGGGGTACTGTCCCTGTGAGCTGAAAATCCCAATGTCCCACCTTCCCAACCTATTTTCTCTCTTTATAGGAGATCAGGCTGTGTTGTGTGTATATGTTTATCACATTTATCCACTGCAATAAAATTCACGTTAATATTTGCTTAAACTTCAGTATATCTGTTGATAAATTATTCTGTGTAAATAAAAAACTTTGCTTTTGCTCTGATACATTTATTCAGCTGCACAAAAGAGATGGAAATAGGTCACCAAGTGACCAAACCTGCTCTAACTCAGTCCTGCCCCAGTACCACATACACAGGGCTAAAGTGCCCCCTCTTTGACCATTTTTCCTGTTGGGAGCTATGTTCTCTTCTTCTCTCTTCCTTACAATCACAGTGAGGAAAACAGAGGCAGAGAATACTGACAATGGCAATGTTCATATGCAATGTCTTTGTCATGTGGCTCCACTGGGATGTGATCGCTCTAGTAACGATCACATGCACAAAGCCACTGGGGAATGGCGGAAACTGACTACTCCCTTCATGGAGTAGCCACTTACAACTTCCCTGCAATGATCACAGCGCTCCACGAGGCGTACTGTGATCATCAAACCTGGCATGCCAGGACCATCATCCTTCCTTAACCCCTTAAGGACCCTTGACAGTCCTGACACGCCATGGGTTGGGGAGCCATAAAGACCCATGAAGTGCCAGGACCGTAATGGAATTCAGGGCTCCCCACTTGGCTGCACTCTGTTCAGGGAGCCCTGAATCAGATTCTAAAAAAAAAAATGGTCCATGGTCCTTAAGTGTCAGCCGGGTGAACGATCGGCCAGTCCTTATGGGTTTAAAGGTTGAATTTTTGTGACTATCTTAGCAGGTCCCTCGTCCCCAAGGGGTTAAGAATATGAAAACAAATTAAACAATATGACACAGATTCTAAACTATATATCAAAAGGCACCAAATAAGGGGGTAGATTCTTGGATCACAATTTTATTTTATCTTTATCAGTGATTTTTTATAAAAAAAAAAAAAAAAAAAAAAAGCAAAAAAAAAACAAACCTGTTCTTAAATGTTTAGTAATAATAATAATAAATAAATAATAACAAACCAGACATACTTTGTAGAGCGTTCCACTGAAGTATTTACTTTTACACTGCACTATTTTGGCTCTGCTGAAGAGCCGCCTGGAGTCAGCCGACACAAATCTGTACAGCTTTACAGCTGACGTCAGGGAAAGCGGAGGTATGGGGTAACTTTAGTCTCCCATATCTCTCAAGCCATAAAGCTTTGAGAGATGGGAGTGGGATCGTTTAGTTTATTTTTCTAATAGTTGCAATATTACATAGTTTTTTATATAACGACATTGCTAGCCCTTTAATGGAGCAGTGACTTTTTTATGAATTCTATATATTGTCAGGAAGTGAATACCAGTGTGATTACTTCCTGAAAATTGAAACTGACAGCATGACTCAGAAGATTATCGATAATGAGGACAGTTACTCACCTGCAACAGAAAAACTGACTGGAATCTGACCAGTACAAGAAGTTAAACAGAATTAACTCTGATAATATGCACGTGCAGCAGTGGGAGTACCCTTGTTTTTCTCAACAGGAAAGGCTCTACAACATATATTTTCATAAAAAGTGTACTGCTCCTTTAAGTGCATCAAGATTGTTGTCTTTTAAGTACTTTTTGGCTCCGTTGAATCACAGTCATCAAGTGTCAAACATATATACCAGGCATGAGCAACCTGAGACCCTTCAGCTATTGTGGACTAAAACTCCCTTCATCCCCAGCCAACTGTCGGTTGGAAGGGATTTATGGGAACTGTAGTCCACAGCAGCTGGAGTGCCTAGATTGCCTACCAGTGATATATACAGAAGGCAAAAGGAGCATATAGTAGATATAGTGTGATACTGTAATTATCAGTGAGAGTCATCTAGATCTCCTACTCACATTTCACTCCTTATACTGTGTACTGGGCAGCAGAAGCTGGGGGATGCAATAGGGCTGTTCTTATAGGAAGGCAGACCCCTGCCTTTAGCTCCATTTTCCCTACATCCTTATTTTCCCATTTCATTTTTATACCTACTAAAGCACTGTTTATTTCTAACAGCTCATTAACCCTTTACAGACCGGAAGGATGCGAAATGCATTGTGAAGCAATGAGCAGTAACCCCTCTCTAGTCCTTAAAGGGTTAACCCAATGAGTGGAGCAATGTGATGGACATCCCTCTATTGCTAAAAAGATTAAGAAGTTGGGTTGTAAAATTGTTTTTTTTTAATGTGTGGAAAATCTCATTAACCCTTTGAGTGCCATAGGAAAGAAATGCATTGGACATCCCTCTGTCACTCAAAGGCTTAAGAGCAGTTTGTTTGTTTGATTTTTTGTTTTACCTGAGTTACATTTTGGAGGAGGCAGATTTAACCCTTTGAGTGCCAGAGGGGTACAGAACGCATTGCAGAGCACTCAAAAGGGTTAAGGTTTGCCTAGAGTGCCAAATTCCCTTGCAACGACCACCTTTAAGGAAAGCTATTTGAAGCTTATTTACAAAGAAGACCTGAAGTAATTGTTGGGCCAACCATCTGCACTATAAGGGCCAAAAGTTCCTCAGGTTCCCATATATTTAAATTGGGATTTTAAACCTGTTCATTGTTCTGCAGAAGCTACTCTCTATCATTCAGTGGGAGTGCTGCTTTACGAGTTTATTTATAGGTGAAAAGGAGGAGATAACTATTCCAGAGAGAAACCAAGCTTTGGAATCTGTTTTGTAGTCTTACACCCAACTAACGCCAATATACCAAGCTATATATGCTGAAATGTCTCCCCTTAACACTGATTGTGCCAGGAGAGTGCGGTGAGGAAATGTACTGGCGTTTCTGACTGTTTCTTTCCTCTCCACTGGTTTAAAGGGTTAGTAATAGCTGATATTAATAACATGTAATATTGTAGATATTAAAAAAACTAAATTAACTGGTGCAAGCCCCGTCTCTCAAACGTGTATAGTTTAAAATATATACACTGATAAAGTTCCCCCCCTCCCTCCTCTTTCACAGACATCAGCCTCTAGCTGACAGCAAGGGATTCTGGTCCCTGGACTGGCCGGCGGCTCTTCAGCAGAGCTGAAATAGCACTATCTAAAAATAAATACTTCATTGGAAAAGTCTACAAAGTGTGCCTGGTTTGCAACGTGATGTACCAACCAGAGGCGTAACTAGAAGCCATCGGGCCCTGGTGCAGAAATTGCCATTGCCCCCAGTCTCCACATTGCCCCCCCATTGCCCCCTAACTCCACATTACTCACCCATTGCCCCCAATCTCCACATTGCTTCCCTCATTGCCTCCAATCTCCACATTACCTCCAAGCTCCTACCTCCCTGGTGGTCCAGCGAAGTGGCAGGAGAGGTCTGTGTCTCTTTTGGCACAGACCTCTCTACAGCTTGAGCTCCCGTGCATCGTGTCTTCAGTAATGCAGAGTCCAGTGAGATGATGTCATCTCTCGGCGTTCGGCATTACTAGAGTGCGGAAGACTCCGCTTAGCTGCTAGAGGTCTGTGCTGAAGAAGGCAATGCGTTGTGTACCCCTCTGGCACTGAAAGGGTTAATGTATCCACTGATGTCACTGCTACAATTCTTATATTATTCTATGGAGCCTATGTACTAATATTCTTCTTGTAGGAGAGATCTTTGTGCATAGGCTCCATAAAATAACATAACAACCATACCTCCCAAGTGTCCCTCTTTAGGAGGGACAGTGACTCTTTTAGACCCAAATCCCTTTGTCCCTCTTTCCCACCCTAATGTACCTGTGTTTAGGAGATCAGACTGTGTGGTGTGTATAGAAGTGTATCACCCTAGTGTCCCTGTGTTTAGGAGATCAGACTGTGTGGTGTGTATATAAGTGCATCACATTGCTCCACAGCAATAAAACTCACATTAATCTTCATTACATGGGTTTATAAGTTAGTCTGTGTAAATAGAAAACCTTTGGTGTTGTTAGAAGTCATTTATTAGGTTACACAAGGAGGTATCAATAGTTCATGAAATAGCTTATAATTATTGGTAATGTCACGCCCACCAGCCACGCCCACAGCAACACCCCTTAAAACACAAGTGCCCATTCATTGGCAATTTGAAATGTTGGGAGATATGTAAGAACTGAAGACGTCACATCACATGATAACCTATTTCCTCTATCGCACCTTAGTGCGTAACCCCCTGAAGTTGAAGAGCTACTGGTGCATCATCTCTGTAGAATAACATAGGTACTGGGACTCAGGGCAGGATTTCCCAATAGGCAGACTAGGCACTTGCCTAGAGTTCCAAATTTTGAGGGGCACCTCAGCTGTGCTGGCCACACCCACATTCTGAATTGTGGGTGGGGCCATAGCAATCTTTGTATCCATGCAATAGCTGATACACCCCTTTACAGGCTTTTATTTAACCCCTTGGATGCTAGTGAGATCTCCAACCCATTGTGGAGATCTCTCCAGCAACCAAGGGGTTAAAGCTTTTATGTCCTTGCTTGTTGTAGGCCAAAGGTATAACATTCTGGCCAGAACACAGGAGTGGGGTGTGCCCAAGGGCGGAGCTAAGGGTGCCCAGGGGCGGAGCTAAGGGCGCCCAGAGTGCCTTGCCTAGGGGAATCTGGAATTTAAATGTGGCCCTGCTGGGACTTCAACACCTTCAGTCCTTAACCCTTTGAGTGCCAGAGTTTTACTGAATGCATTGCAAAGCAATGCATTCCTTAACACTCTGGCACTCAAAGAGTTAAAAACCCATTTAAATCCACAGGGATTCAGAAAAGTGCTCTATGGTGCAACTGCTCTGCCCCAAAATTTCTCCAGGGAATCTGATAGGGAGGAAATACAAATTTCAATTACACACATTGATTTGAATCGAGATGTGAACCCATTGGATGCTAGAGAGAGCTCAAAAGCCTTTTAACGATCCACACAGCTAAACAAATGGGGCATTATATCAACATTGTTTTTCAGTCCTGCCCCTCTGGAACGGTGAGGGTTAAAGCTCGGGGCAGATGTCCCCCTCCCTCCCCTGGCAGAGTCCCCTCCTCCTCCCGAGAGTGGATGGCACTGGGTTGTGCGCTCCGCATGCGCGCCGCCTGCACTGCAGAGTGAAGGGAGCAGCAGAGCTTTTCCAGCCCGAGGCAGAGCGCTCTGCAGTACACAAGCACACCCATGACCGTGCAAGGTAGGATGCACATGCATCATAAGGCATAAGGGATATCGGGCTTCGGTAGGGAGAGGATGGATCAGCGATGCGATGGGAGCAGTAGGGATCTGGAAGCAGGGTGATGGATGTTCGAGGTGTGGGCTCACTTAAGGGTGCTTCCTTTTGAGATCGGGTAGTGTATCTGTTTGGGCAGCCAGAGAGACCTATAAAGCATAGCTTGCAGGTGTTTCTGTAAACGAAATATGGTTATGGGTGTGCTGGTTATATGGTTATGTGATGAGGCTGATTAGCTGTTCAGGTTTACACGCAGTGACTATTGGCAGGGAGTTATATGGACATGCTGTGGTCATGGATAGGTCGTGTGGTCCAGAGTTGGTAGATGATGATGCTGATGTTGAGAAAATGGATCCAAAAGGGGGTTGGGGGTTTGGAAGGCGGGATAGGGGTGTTCCCAGCCTGTGACATCTTGTTTACACCCTGATCCATATACAGCCCACACACATTACCGTGTGTGGTCCCACGTTAACCTCACCAGTGCTGAACACTCGGATACATCACCAGCTTTATAAATACTTACACATGTAGATAGGAAAATAACTCTATATTTATACCACTAATTACTCCTTAGCCTGTCTGTCTGTCTATCTGTCTATCATATATCTATATTTTTGTGTTACGTGTGTACTTGTATGTTTAGCATTAGATCTTTCAGTGTTGAACTGGTGTGCAGCACATCCCTTTGGCTTACAAAGGGTTAACCCCATCTTTTGTCCCATAATCTCAATTTCACTCCATCGGATCAATAACTCATTCAATGCTAGATAATTTAAAGGGTATCCTAGCTCATCAGGTAGTTGTTGGCTTTATCAATCCAGTCTCATATAAACCCCAGTGTTCATGATTTTTCACCCTTTGAGTTCCAGAGGGGCAAGCAATGCATTGCTTACCCCTATGGCACTCAGAGGGTTAATATTGCAGTAAGGCGCCTGTTAGCTTCAATAAAACAGGTCCTATTATAGATTTATAAATTGCCAATACCCCTTTATCACCAGAAACCATCTCTTATAATTCAAGTCTCTTCCAGATAGGCTCTAGTAAAATAGCTCAGTCCAGGAACAATTGCAGGATTTCCAGGGAGGAGACCCCCAAGAATAACACGTATACAATATAAATAAGTAGAATTTGTTTTGTGTGATTATTTAGTGTTTGTTTTGTGTGATTCTGCAATGGAAAAAACCTTTGGACACCTGTGGATGATGGGATTTGTAGTCCAGCAACAGCTGAAAGTTGCTGATTGCCTGTCTCTGGCATAGTCATATACTCCACAGTAGCAAACATTTGCCATTATTGGGGTGCTAAAGCATTGTGTCTCTGTGGTATGATAGAGGCAGAATAGTGCCAAAGGGCAAATGGAACCCCCTCTCATTTTGTCCTTGCTGTTTGTGACAGTGCCTATGTGCACTAGCTATGGATTTCCCTGTCCCATTTCACTCTCACCATGTGGCATTTGGCAATTGCAGCTATTTCTGTGGCCAGCTTTCCTCATCAGTTATCATCTAGCAGCTTCCCATCCCTCAATCCCACATATACCTCTTGGGCACTGGATTCTGGCAGTCCAGGTGCTGCTGATGTATCAGACTGTGGTGGAATGTACAAATAGCCCCCCCTGCTGTTGTGGACTACAGCTCCCATCATCCCCTGCTCCTTTGGCTGGTGAGCGAAGAAGGCAAATATAGAGTGTGTGATCATTTTAGAACATACTGGCTTGCACGCTATACTGTTAATCCTTCGAGTGCCAAAAGTGTAAGCAACACATTGCTAAGCAATGTTTTGCATACCCCTCTGGCACTCAAAGGGTTAATAAACTTTTAATGCATGCAAGTGCTATACCCCTCCCTCTATAGCTGTGGTTTTTAACCAGGGAGCCATGGCAGTTCTCATGTGTTGCCAGTCCCAGTTTAGGTTGCCACATTTTTTATCCATAAAAACTTTGACAAAAATGTGAATATTAAAGGGTCAGTAATGTCTTTATTAAACAAAACAAAATAATGTAGCCATTACAGAAATAAACTAAATGATCTAAGTGGTGTCTCTCAAACCTTTATGGTTTTAGAGATAGAATATTTTAAAGTCCTTCCCCCCTTTCCCTGATCTCAGCTATTAAGCTAACAGCAGGAGATTTGTGTCGGCCGACTTGAGGTGGCTCTTCAGCAGAGCCGAAATACCCCAATCTAAAATGAAATACTTCATTGGAACGGTCTACTAGGTGTGCCTGGTTTGCAAGCACACTTTGTAGACAGTTCCAGCAAAGTATTTATTTTTAGTGATATTTCGGCTCTGCTGAAGAGCTGTCGGCTGGTCCCGGGACCAGAATGTCCTGCTGTTAGCTTAACAGCTGAGATCAGGGAAAGGAGGGTGGGGACTTTAAAATATTATATCTCTAAAACCATAAAGGTTTGGGAGATGGGACTTTGATCATTTAGTTTATTTTTGTAATGGCTACAATATTTTGTTTTGTTTAGTAAAGACATTACTAACCCTTTGGGTTTTAAAAGCATATTTAAAGCGGAACTACCACCCAATAATAAGATAGTATCACATCATTGCCCATCTGGCGACTAGCTGCTCAGTAGCGCTAGTCACCAGAATTCTTACCAGATTAAAGAGAAATCTCCATTCTACATGGACTTACAGCAGAACAGAGCGTGGACATCTTGCGTTAGTGATGTCCACGCGCCTGCGCTGTTGGTCCCAGCTGGGTCTAGGAGGCGTTGCTAGGAACCATTTGGCTCCAGCTGGGACTGACAGCGCAGGCGCATAGACGTCACTAGGGCAAGATGATCGCTCTCCGTCTTGCTGTCAGTCCATGAAGAACAGAGATTTCTTTTTAATCCGGTAAGAATTCTGGCGACTAGCGCTACTGAGCAGCTAGTCGCCAGATGGGCAATGATGTGATGCTATCTTATTATTGGGTGGTAGTTCCGCTTTAAAGAAACTGTTATGGACTATATGCTTGCATTTGTTCTGATTTTAAGTTAAAAGAATATTAATGTATTTATATCCTTAATTACTCTTGTAAATACTTATACAATCCAAACTGGAGGCGTTCTGGGGCAAACCATTTGCATTATAGGGGAGAACTAAAAATTCCCAGTGATTTAACACTTTGAGTGCCAGAGGGGTACGCAGCACATTGTTTTGCAATGCGTTGCGTAACCCTCTGGCACTCAAAAGGTTTAACATTTTAAGTCCAGAGCAATTCTTTGCATACGTCTCTGACTTGGAAATAGCTTATTAATTTTGCTAGTGCCTACTCTTTGAGTAACACTGATTTCCATATCTCCCACTACTTGCATTATGTGCCACTTAGATTTTAATTCGGTGCTTTCCTGTTTGAACTAATTATTGGCTCACTTGTTGCCCACTTGGGCTGTGACAAGAGTAAATGTCAAAAGAATAATAACCGCACAGCCTTTCAGTTTAACCCTTTAAGAACCTGTCAGGTCTGAAGCGCACTGCAGCACAATGCATTTTGCACACCCTTGGTCCTTAAAAGGTTAAAAGCTCACTGCCTGTGTTCTGTTAATGTCTTGTACCATTTAAAGCAGTATATTGGGATTGCAATAAAGTGAATATATGAGCATACATATGTAGAGCGCTGTCACTTTCTGTTTATTGCGTCCTTCTTGCATAATTTAATGAATGTTAACAGTTCTTCAGCTTTTTAGTATAATGTAAATTGACTAGGACACTTCCCACATAAGAGATTGTAACAGCATCACACATTTTGCATTGTTTTATAGTAAGACTGTATTCCATCTATTAATATTTTAACACTTTTAATGCAAGCAATGCATTGGCAATGCCTCTATTATCCAAAGGGTTAATATTTCTTCTTGATCAGCCATGATATCCTGTGCTCAATGTGGCAGGGGAAGGATGGTGGTGGATGTGATAATAATATATTTTAACTAATATCAATAGTACCGCTGTTTGTTATTGTGTGATTGCACTTTTTGTCATTGAAAAACTTTATATCAAGGCTGTCAGTGCCGTTAACCCATTGAGGACCAGGGGTGTGTGCAAAGTATTGCTTCCCATTGCATTGTACACCTGTCTGCTCATCAAGGTGTTAAGCATTTATGGCATAACTATAATATATGCTGGCATAATATAAGAGCCTATTGGTGCAGTTCTGGAAGCTAAAAGGTGCTTTACTGGGGCAAACAACTGCCTCATAGGGGCAAATGGGCATACCTAGAATTCTCAGTGATGTAAAAGAGTCTTTTATGCTCTTAAATCTCTTAACGCTCTGAGTGCTAGAGGGGTATCCAATTAATTGCTTTGCATTGAATATGCCCCTGGCACTCAAACTGTTAACCCTTTGAGTGCCAGAGGGGGGTATCCATCACATTGTCAAATTCTCACAATGTGTTGGAGACCCTATGGCACTCAAAGGGTTAACATTACCAGGACCTGTATAGAGTAGCGCAGGTCTGTCTTTCTGTCTGTGTTTTTACTTTTGGTTTCTGGCCTAATGTTTGGGGGGACTGGAGAACCCCCTCATTCCATTCTGCTTTCTATAGATCTATCTTTATATTCATCCTAAAGTTGTATTTATTATATGGATATGTTAAGGTGAGTTGGCTATAATTTATGAGAGATGTAACTTTATCTGTCAGTTTATGCACATGAGCTAGTACTAGCTGTTAGGGAGTGGCAGGTGGGAAGGTGATCAGTTTGGAATGTTAGTAACTGGCTAGTGTGCAGTCCAGTTCAGTATCATTTGCAAACACGGACAAATACAGCCCACAATACCAATTTCATGCATTTTTTTAATGCCTTTGAGTATTTGTGTCACAGTTACCAGTGTGAACCAGGCCTGAAGCTCCAAATCTTGCTGCTTGCTAAGTGTATGTAATGGTGTAAGACAGTGCTGCTCCATCTAAAGGTGCCATTGGTCCATACTTCACATTTCGGTACATTAACTGAGCCAAACCTCAAGGTGTTTGGGGAACCTAGCAATGCTCCTGATTCATAGAAGACTATGTATGACCTTAAGCAAGCTAATTTATCTACCTGGAAGTATAGGCACAAAATTTGCTTTTACTTTTTTCAGGGGCACCTAGGGGCCACTGATCAACATTTTGGTTGGGTGGGATTAACAAATAACATTTACTGTTCCGGCTTCCACCATTGGTTTATTAATTGAAAATGAATTTCTGGTGAAGGGGTATTGTGACTGCTCTGAACAGTCCTCAACGTGTCATAGTGGGTGAAGCTAGCAATGCTGGGGTACCCTTCAAAACGTCATTTTAGTTGGTTGCCTGCTCTGCCTAATAGGAAATTTGGCCCTGCTTGCAAATTGAAGACAATGGATTCCTGGCAAACTGATGGTTATCCAGCTTTTGTTAGAAATACATATATATAAAGTGATAGTGTGGGGACTGTTGGTGGACTGATATCTGGAACAAAAATGGCCCAAATCAGAGTGAAGCCATCCAACTCCTTCTAGTGAGATTATCATGTAGAAACAGGTCAATATATGGATCTGTGAGACAGCCGTGCATTGACTAGATCAGTGGTAGACAACCTGAGACCCCCCCCAGTTGTTTAAGTCCACAATTTCCATCATCCCCAGCCAGCTGCTGGCTGGGGATGATGGGACTTGTCCTTCTGACGAGCTGGAGGGCTTCAGGTTCCCCTTCCCGGGCTGCTAGATAGTGTGCAGCAGAACTGATCTGTTTATAAAGCTATTCAAATCTTTATGAAAGAACATCTGCTAGGAGCCATGGACACAGCTGTGCAGGGATATCAGCTGAACCTAGGAAGACATTTTTTTGTTCTGTTTCATTTAAAGGTGTAGTATCTTCAAAATGGTGGCTATCATCAAAGATGCAGGTAGGAATGCCTGCAGGAGACACTAATAACAAGAAAGAAGAAAACAAGTCTTCGTGCCATTTATGTTCCTACATGAAGCCTAAGTTTACATGGCTTCTTGACAGCATAGACTTGTATCATTGCTCAAGCTGCGTATGTTACTTACCTCTGCTGTCCATGCATTCCTCTAGTTATCCCGACATTGGGCAGACATGTATGAAGTTCAACAGGAAGGCAGCCCACATGAGCAGCAGACAAATTTGATTGCTATCCATATCGGCTATGAATGATTTGATCATTGCAATGGGCATGGAGCATCCGAATTTAACTGGCCGTGAGAAAATCCACACGAAGGCCCCACAGACTCCATGCACTTAATTCTTCACTTAAAGGGATAGTAATACTTCGTTTTAACTTTATTTTATTTTGTAGGCATTAAAAAAACATGAAGAATGATATAAGTCTTATCTCTCAAACCTTTATGGTTTATGAGATATTCACAAGCAAAGTTCCCCTCCCCGCCCCTTTTTCCTAGTGTAAGCCATCTCTTCTCAGATGTGAGTCTGGTTGTATGACAGTACAGATAACAGAAGGGGACAATTTTCTTTGTATGAAAACAATGAAAGCCCTTCCCCCCTTGACAAGTTTTTCAGCTTTTTCCATTATCTTAATTGAAGATTGTCCCTCTCTGCAGTCTACCTGGGCATCTCCCTTCTGATCTGGTTGAACAGGGGGGGATACTTTGTTTGTGAATATCTCTTAAACCATAAAGGTTTCAGAGATAAGACATATCATTCTTCATGTTTTTTTAATGCCTACAAAATAAAATAAAGTTAAAATGAAGTATTACTATCCCTTTAAAGGGCAACTGTCACCAGGAGAGTTCCTCATTGGCAGTCCTGATTCACTGGGATCAGACCTGCCAGTTATGCTGGAGCTGCATTATGAGTCCAGGTGGGCCAACAGATGAGCACAACTGGGGTCTGAAAAGAGACGCCCAGTGCGTCCACTAGGTTCTGCAGAAAGAGACTGAACTGCAAGATTGACGTCTCACAGTCAGTTTCCTATCCTGTGCATTGCAGGTGCCCATAGAGTAGGTTGACCAGATCTCACCTTTAACTGTTGACACATATGAAAAATGCATACTTCATAGCTCCCACCTTCCGGTCTTTTCTACTACAGGAATACTGTTAAATTTTATAATTATCCTGATTTCTCTGTCCCTGACAGAGAGCTATCTGGAAACAAGAAATACACAGAGTTCACTATCAGGGATATAAATGCTGTAAAAATAGGTTAAGATGAAAACAAATATAGGTAGAATGCATAATCTGCAACTCCTTAATATGTGAAGTCAAAGTCAAAAGCTATATTTACTGACACATTAAAGGACTAACATTTCCTGCAGATTGCACCTGTATTTTGGGCCTGTGCATACCTACCAGCTGTCCCAGATTGCCATTGAAAGTCCCTGGTTTAATTCCTTGCCCAGGTTTTAACACCCTATATTCCATGGGTACAATGTCACTTTGGGGTACTGCGGACATCCCTTAGAGTACCCCATGTTTTCTGTAGCGACACTGACAAAATGTGAACGTTGAGTTTCAGATATAGATTTATGGAAATTATTATGCCCCATATGTATGTTTTGAGATTGTTATTGTGAGACCCAAAATTAACTGTATATTATGTATTTTTAGCCTTCATTCTTCATTACAAATTATATCTAAAATGGTTGCAGGCACACTTTGTAGACCGTTCTAATGAAGTATTTCTTTGTAGACAACACTATTTCGGCTCTGCTGAAGAGCCAGCCGGTCAAATGACCAGAATCTCGTTCTGTCAGCTAGAGCGCTGATGTTTGGGAAAGGGGCGGAAGGGGGAACTTTAAAAGCTTTTATCTATAAAACCAGACAATTTTAAACAACGGGTCTTACATCGGTACGTTTACTTTTTTAATATGAACAGAATTAAGCATTGTGAAAAGTATTACTATCCCTTTAAAATAACACTCTCCATGTCCCAAATACTATGAAGATTAATTGGAGCTGCTGTTTTTGTGAAACTTTACTGTCCCTTTAACCTGGTGTATGTTAGAGATCTCTCATATGTTCATAAGAAGCTTTGTCTTTGGAAATAGCCATTATAAGTAATAGCAATATGATTCATGCTTCTGAAATATCAAAACACAATGGCCCATATTTATAAAAGTGGAGTTATTCTGGAGTAATTCCAGTCCAGGTTTTGGTACGCACACCCAAATTAAAAAACACATTTAAAATTGCTGGAGTGAAACAAATTTTGACCAAAATAGCTAAAAGCTAATACACATTTTGGAGTACACCACCTGCACTATAGGGGACAAATAAACATTCCTAAATTCCCATGCACTTGAAAAGAGCTTTTTAACCCCACAAATGCTAGTGAGGTCTCCAGTGCATTGCTTTGCAATGCATTGGAGACCTTTCTAGCATTGCAATGCATTGCAGACATCTCTAGCATTCAGGTGGTTAAAAGCCCAGTTTAATGTAAAAGGAATTTTTATTTGTCCCCTATGGTGCAGTTGGTGTGCCCTACAATAACTCCAGCTTGCTTTTGTAAATATTGACCAGTCCTCTGAATTTCCCTGTAAATCTGCTGATGTATCATAGCATGTTAAAGTGGATCTATCACATATAGATATCTAATGCTCATTAGATAGAGCATTTAGCGAAAAAGTTTAATATGTTAGTCATTTTTTTGTTTAAAAACTGTTATCTACGCATAAATTCAAGTTTAAAAGGTGCCCAGCAGCTTACTTCAGCTTGCTGCTGCGGCAAGCTGCTTACCGCACAGAAGCTGCTTCCGTCCCACTACCCAGCATCCTTCGATAATGGAGGATGTCTGTCTGCAAGATGGAAGTAGGCTGCTGGGCACAGTTTAAACTTGAATTTTGTGCAGATAATGGGTTTTTTAAAAAATGACTAACATGTTAAACTTTTTCGCTAAATGCTCTATCTAATGAGCATTACTTTTATATATGTGATAGATCCACTTTAAAGGGAAACTATGCCCTAGAAATAAGAGACAATGGGGGAGATTCACTAAGTGGTGACAGAGTGGCGAAAAAGTGGAGATGACTTCTCCAGTTTATCACTTCTCCAATTCCTATATTATTCTATGGAGCCTATGCACTAAGATTTCTTCAGTTTTGGAGATCTTAGTGAATAGGCTCCATAGAATAACATAGGAACTGGAGAAGTGATAAACTGGAGAAGTCATCTCTACTTTATCACCTCTATCACCGCTTAGTGAATCTCCCCCATTGTGTATAACATATTGTAGCTGATCTACCAAGAAAATGGAGCAATGTGGAACAAGTCAACTGCATCCTAATAAACAAAATACAAATTCCCTAAATTCCTATTGATTTAAATGGGGTTTTTAACACAATGAATGCTAGAGAGGTCTCCAAATCATTGGAGACCTCTAACATGCAAGGGTTAAAAGCCCCATGTAAATCTATGGGAAATGTTATTTGATCCCTCTTGTGCAGTTGGGTTGCCCCAGAGTTGCACCACAACATTTTTAGTACATGAGCATCACAGCAGTCAGGTATGTTTCTCTCACTCCCTTTCTCTGTGTGTGGATATACAATGTATACATATGTATGTGTGTATGAGTGGAGCATGTCCATACCTGGGAACTTTTTCTTGTGGTCTCCCCAGAGAGGGGAGTCCTGCGGTGCGGCAGGGGGAGATAAATGACATAATTAGTGTCAAAAAGGGGTGGGGCTTAATTATGAGGGTGTGGGGCTTCTAAAATGTACTAAAAGTTTGAGGAATAGGCTGGGGAAGGAGGAGAAGTGGGTGGGGAGTGAGAGGAACAGTGTGGGAAGGAGCAGAAGTGGCACAGTTTCAGTAGAAACTCCCCACCACCGGAGAATCAGCCTCTGCCCCGGAGACCTGGTAATTAGCAGCCAAAACCAGAGTCTCCGGGGCAAATCCAGAGAGTTCCCAGTTATGTACATATGTATAAATAAATATATCTACATATACTGCATTTTAGCTGCAGTTTCCTGTATATAATGATCTATATTAACATTCAGAGTACCAGAGGAGTACCCAGCACATTGCTTTCCAATGCCTTGGACACCCCTCTGGCACTCATGGGGGGTTATGCACTAAGGTGTGATATAGAAGTGATAAAGAGGAGATGACTTCAGTTCCTATGTTATTCTATAGAGCATATACACTAAGATTTCCAGAGTTGGAGAAATCTTAGTGAACAGGCTCTATAGAATAACATAGGAACTGGAGAAGTGATATCACTGGAGAAGTCATCTCCACTTTATCACCTCTTTATTGTTCCCTACTGCATCTATGGCATAGGATTAAAGTCTTCCTCTAGGTTACACCTTCTCACAACAAACTGTAGGCTTCAGTAGACATGGATGGATCATAAAGGGATGCTATGGATGGTTATGCACTACGGAATGATAAAGAGGAGATGACTTCTCCAGTGATATCACTTCTCCAATTCCTATGTTATTCTATGGACTCTATTCACTAAGATCTCCAAAACTTAAGAAATATTAGTGCATAGGCTCCATAGAATAACATAGGAACTGGATATCACCAGAGAAGTCATCTCCGCTTTGCCTCTGTATCACATCTTAGTGTTTCTCCCTCTATATGTTATCAAGTTCTGAAGCAGTTATTAGTAGATTATAAATGGTATCAAATGCAAACATAAACAGTAAATAGAAATAACTGACTTGTCTGAAGGACACCTATCAGGTAATTAAATCTGATATACAAATTAAGGGCAACATATTCTTAAGATACAATTCTACTTTAAAGGCTGCTTCACTATTTATGCTTTAAAGCGGAACTTTCAGATAATAGCCAGTCGCCACGCATTCATTAAATGCATGGCGACTAGCTTGAAAATAAATGTCTTACCGTAAAAAAATACATGTGTCTAAAGGAATCTGCCTCGTTTCGGGACTGACGGGCAGGTTAGAGTGGTCTGTGAGCCTGCGCCGTCAGTCCCTTCCTGTGACTATATGGTGCAAAGCAGGAGTACACTATATGGAGACCGGGACTGACGGAGCGTGTGCACAGACAAGATGTCTGCACTCTAGCCTCAGTTCCGGTCTCCAATTGGGACGGATTCCTTTAGACACAAGTATTTTTTTTGGTAAGACATCTATTTTCAAGCTTCTCGCCATGCATTTAATGAATGCATGGGAACTTGCTATTATATAAAAGTTCCTCTTTAAAATAACATTATATATATATATATATATATATATATATATATATATATACACACACACAGTAAAGATAGTACTATATTTCTCTGTATGTGAATGTTCAAGATCTGCTTTGTGGTTAATGAGAGTTTAATTATAGTGGAAATGTGAAAAATGGCAATTTAGAGCAATTTATAGCAGTGCCTTCCTTGAATAATTACTGTAGCTCTTCTTGTTTGCTGTTTTCAGGGTACCACTATATATATATTAAAGGATATAAAAAACAAGAAAAAGAAAAAATATGTGTGCTCTAGGTAGCCCAACCAGATAAGGAAACTATCCGTTTCTAGTGTGGCACTCCTCTCGCCCACATGTATCGCTCTAAAATAACCACTCTGTATGAGATTAAATATCTCATAAATACAGATCCATCAGGCTGCTACTATCTATTTGTCACTGTGTGAAATAGTGACAACAAAATGCAAAACAATATACAATCAAAGAAGAGAGCGCCACTGATGGATGTGCAGATAATATATTCTTTTATTGCTACTAAATACAAATGTTGAAAGCATTAAAAACAATTATGGACATCCACAATATACAATAATCAATTGCATAAACTGTATTCCTCAATATACTACAATGTGCAACAATATAATCCTATATTACAATATCTGAAACAAACTATATAAAAATAAATGAACTTCTTAATAGTGCTGATCTCCTCTGTGTGGATATTGTTTGGTTGTTGTATTAAATCCACTTTTATTTGAAACAACGTCCCAAATTTAATCTGACACTGTATCTGATGTGTCTATCCATTGCCACTTTAAAGAAGCCATTTTGGGTTTTTGATATGTATATTTTAACCATTGACGGTAAAGTACTTGTGATGTATATTTTACCTCTCCCGTCCTCCTGGAGATTCCCCGGGCAGTGCTATATATCTTTCTCCTCCTGACTGTATGGTATAGTGTCCCTCTTTTCTTTTGGTCCAAATGAAATACTTATGGTGTCTATTATACCTCTCCTGTCCTGCTGGACACTCTTCAGGCAGTAGTTTGTGTCTTTCTCTTCCCAACTCTATGGTATAATGTCCCTCTTCTTTTGCGGGCAGCGGTCTAAATTAAATGCTTGTGAGAAAAAGATGTATATCTTCTCACCCTCCTCCCGTCTATCGTGGGCTGGCACAGCTCCTCTGGCACTCTTAAGAGTTAAATGTCTCAGATGGTGGAACTCAATAGCAGGAGTCTGGTTCGAGCTGAATAGAAGCACCCACTCACACTCGGGTAGATCCCTTCGGATATTTGTGGGCACTAGTGAACACAGAGATATTGTAGAGATGTGGCTGGGGATGAAGTCTAAGTGAGGAGTCACATCCGAACCATGTAGAAGCACCCTCTCTCAGGGGTTGAGCTCCAAGGATACTGTGTGTGCTAGTGGACACAGAGTAACTGGAAGTGAAGTGTGGAAGAATGAGACAAAGTCATTGTTACACTGGTCCAAGGTCATGGCAGATGGCTATGATGTGAATTCCAAATACAGTCCAAGGCATCCAACAGAAGCACAGATCATAAAAAGGCCATGGTCAAACATGTAAGTATCAAAGAATAACGCCAAGTACAGGGACAGAATCCAGACAACTAAGCACTGAAGCCAGGCTGCTGGTGGTTTAAATAGTCTGGCTTGGCACCAGTAAAAGCTAACCCATCCATAAGTCTTGCTTGGGCCTGGACATTCATGCATGTATGCATTTCAAAGCAACCTGCCCTTAATCCTTTGAGTGCCAGAGGGGTAGGAGCACATTGCTAAGCAATATGTTGCATTCCCCTCTTGCACTTAAAAGGTTAAGCTGAGATATCTCAGTTGGTTAATGTGCCATCTGTAGAATCTATTTAAACCTCAGGGTTGCAGGTTCTAGTTCCAGTAAGGAGAACTCAGCCTTTCACCCTTCTGAGGTAGGTGAAATGAGAGACAACCTCAATGTATCCTTGCTGGGAAAATAGTTTCATAAAAAAATAAAAATGTGGTAATTTGAGCATAGACATAGAAATGATGTAGCATCACGACTGAAGGATTTGTTGAGCTGTACACTAGCTATTTGGGTTTTGAATATGAAAAGACAGGTTTTGTGCCTAGTTCCTATGCACACAGATTGCGTACAGCAGTCCCACACTCTTCCACATTTCCAACCCTGTGGTGCACATGGTGCAAAATAGAATTTCTGATAAGCAAAAGCATTGTACAAAGGAGCAAAGGAGTTGCAGACCTCGAGGTACACTATATACCTCAATATGCACATCCCTACATTTGCACAGCTCCTCAAATATTTAAACATTTTATGTGCATTAGCGGTATTAGTGTCACCCCTGGGCCTTGGGTGAGCTCACACAGAGTATCAGCTCAGAACGGAGTCACAGCCACAGATGCACACTGTGTACAGCTCGCGCCAACGTCCCCGCTGTCTCACCAAACACATGGTATGCACCCCAACCAGCTAATGAGGATGGTCCACAGTGAGTGAGCAAATATGCTTGTCTGTAATTGGCTGGTGGTGGGTTGGGCTGTAAGTGGTGCGTGTGGGTTGGCTGCGAGGCGCAGCACACTTTGGTGCCTGTTTCGTCTCTGTCTGGACTCACTGACTGACTCTTACAGCCCTGACAGAGCAGGAGCTACACAGCGCAGGAGGCAGCCTAGAAGAAACAGATGGGAGTCAGGACTGTTTGTCCCGGTGTGGGAGGGTGACGTGGGACACAGTGACAGACTTGGTGGCTGGGGCTGGTGCATGAAATAACATGCCTCGGGGCGGCGATTTGCCGCCCCTGTCAGAGTGCCGCTTTGGTCCCTGGACTCACCGGGACCCGTGTAAGTGCTGGGTCTGGCATTACCTACAAATATAGATTGTGACGAGAACCCACCAAGAACCAACAAAATATAGGCATGGCATGGTGGCCTCTTAGTTGTGCTTTATATCACATTTTTCACTCTCATGTGTCATATCAGACTGGTCCCATCCACAGGCAAAAATATTAGGCAAATCCTCTCCGCATGAGAGAAATAACACAACCGCAGATTTACGTTTCGACCTATGTGGGCCATGTGGTGTGGTGCAGCTGATTCCTTCTAGACACATGGAAAGCAAGGGCCCATGCCTGGGGTGCCCTTCCAATTTAGGGAGAAAGACTGACGAGCACCCAGTGAGAACAAGCAAAATAAAGTGTTTTGTTCTGTGCCATGGTGGCCTCTCAGTGGTGCTACAAGTCACGTGTTTCACTCCTGTGTGCCATTGTGGAGAGGAAATTTCCATATCCACATTAGACTGGTCTGTCCTACAGGCATTCTGGCTCAAAATGTCAGGCATATCCTCTTTGCTTGAGGGAAACAGCACAAACACACATGTACATTTCAACCTATTTTAGCATTGCTAACTTAGAAGCTATGAGAATTTTGTATTAGCAGGAATACAATTTTTTATTTACATTGTTAACTTGTCTTAGAAGCAATGAGAAGCATTATCTTTTTTTTAACCATTACCAATTTTTTATTAGCAATGAAAAATGTTTTATGAACAAGGTGAATTTTGTATAAACAGTGCATATTTTTATATCAAATGTGGTTTATTAGGCACAACATTACATTCTTCCATGATTGAATATGACAAATGAAATGATCTGTCTGTTTTATGCTGCTCTTTTAAAGTGCAATTTTATTTAATAGCCCTCCCATAACTCACTTCCGATACTCTGTTAAATGGTTGCTCCAAAAATCTGAGAGGCTGATGTACTAAGAAGAACTGGTTCCATCCTGAAGCAAACCATCTACGGGGTAGCCAACCCGGGTTCCCAAGAGCTGCCAATAGTGCATGTTTTCAGAATACCCTAGCTGGAGCAAAGGTGGACTAATTAGTGTCTCAGTCACTTTAATTGGTCCACTTGTGCTCATTCAGGGATATTCTGAAAACACTCACTGCTGGTAGTGCTTGAGGTCCAGGATTGGCTACCCCTCGACTACACCATAGGGTAGGGCTTTCCAAGGTCAGTCCTTAAGGGCCACCATAAGCGCCATTCAGGGACCCCTGAATCCACTGGAGAAAAAAAAAAGCTTGGTCCTTAACTGCCGGCCATGTGGCTTCATGGCTGGTAGTTAACCCCTTAACGACCGGCAGCGCAGACACGCTGCGGTCACTAAAGGACCACAGAGCATTTTTTTTTTTTTTTTACGATCCGACTCAGGGCTCCCCGAACAGCGTGCAGCCAGTCGGGGAGCCCTGAAATCCATGACGGTCATAGTATGTCATAGGTCGTTCAGGCACTTTTTACCCATGACGTACCATGACCGTCAAGGGTCGTTAAGGTATTAAGGGGTTTAACACGGATGAGTCAGTCAGAATGAATGAGGTGCCTATTAACTCACCTGTACTTAATCAGGAAAATCCTTACATCCTGGCCTGTTGGTAGCACTTGAGGACTGAACATGGGCAGCCCTGCCATACAGGACAAATAAAATTTCCTAAAATTTGAAATAAAAATCCTTAAAACCCCTAGTATTCAAGTGGTTAAAAGCCCAATTTAAAGTGCAATTACCATGTTTTACTAAATCTGTTCCTATGGGATTAGAGTTAGTAAACAGTCAGTGGCTGTGCTGTGCATCCATAACTGGATCCTGTCAGTTATTCGGGGGCGGGGTTTGGAAAGCTGGCCCCCCTGCTGGCAGCAGGCTGTAATGCAGTCTGAAAGTTTTGGGCTTGCAGCGGCAACCTTTGCAGGTTATACACAGAATGCAGTTAAATCTCTTCTCGAGGGATCAATGAGGGAACACCAGCGGTCTCTTTTCAGACCCTCATTCTGTTTCTCCGCTGGTTTGCTGGGGCTAACAAAGCAGCCCTGGCTTTCTCTGCAGGCCAGCCCCAGGGGGAGCAGGTCTGCTGGTGGGGCACTATCCGTGTTATCCTTTAAATCAATGGGATTTTTTTTGTCCACAAGTTTGCATTTGGTTCTGCCCAGAACTGTTCTACTACATCAGCCTACCAGATTGCTTTAACATCCCATAAAAAGAAAGATTGTGCTGTCACATTGACTGACACATTTTGTGTCATATATTAATTAGATAGAAGTACCAATGTAGAAAATTAATTTGGTACAACACAGATTCACAATCTGTTCTTTGTTAGTAGTGGATACTCTGGGAACTGTGCTTTTCAGAACAGGTTTTCCAGAGATTACATTGGGAAAGCTATTAAATATGTTTCACACTGTAACATAAGGAACAAATGTGAGACAAGCAGTTCCTTGCTTGAGTGGCTTTTCTTTATTACAAATCCAATACATGCTCCTAGCACTCTGAGCCACCGCCACTGCCGCAGGCATCTATTAGGGGCATTAAGGAATAAAAAGAGTGAGCTATAAGCTTCTCTTTGATTTACATTATCATAAGTACATTTCCATTAGGAGAAAGCAGTGATACATCTTCCTACTGAAAGTCCATGTGCTAATATATTGATACGGATGTGGTACTTAAAGCATGATTTGGCTTTGTGTTTTGAAGATTGGACAGCTCCCACATTCTTAAAGGTTTACAGCGTGGCTAGCAACCTGAGGTCCTCCAGCTGTTGAGGACTACAATTCCCATCATCCTCAGCCAGCCACTGGATGATGGGAATTGTATTTGTCAACAGCTGGAGAGCCTCAGGTTGCCCATTCCAGGTTTACAGAGACCATTAGTTGCAGTAAGCAGATGGACTCTAGAGATACAGACATGGGCAGCAATGCTCACCCTCCAGCTGTTGCTGGAAATCAACTACTGTCATCCTCAGCTGATCTTTGTCAGCTGTGAATGATTGGCATTGTAGTCCATCAACAGCTGAGAAATGATGTTGCTCACATCAAGCAAATGAATAGACCTACCTAGTTATCAGTCGTCCAGTATCATTAAAGGGATAGTAATACTTAAAATGTAAAAAAAAATATGTTGTAGGGTTTATCCCCCTGAGTAAAACAAGAGTACTCCCACTGCTGAGAGGTGTTTCATTCAAAAGTTATTAATTTTCAAAGTTGAATTTTTTAGGTGCAATATCACAGTGGCCTGAAATTGTACAGTGGCGCTGTTGCTACACCATCCTATGGAGATTTATGGTCAACTGACCAGAGTTGTCCATAGGATCGTGTAGCAACAGCGCCACTGTACAATTTCAGGCCACTGTGATATTGCACCTAAAAAATTCAACTTTGAAAATTAATAACTTTTGAATAAAACACCTCTCAGCAGTGGGAGTACTCTTGTTTTACTCAGGGGGATAAACCCTACAACATATATTTTTTTTACATTTTAAGTATTACTATCCCTTTAAACGGACCCTATCACCTTAAAAAACAATTTAGAACTTTCAAAATCAACTGTGTGTGTTATATTAGCAATTATCTATTTAGAAAGCTAATTTGGGAATTATTTAGAGTTGTAGATTATGGTAAATAAGGCATGCTATGCGAGTGCTACCTGTCTTGGCCTTACCTTACCTCCGCTGCTTATTGGAGCAAATGTATGAATTGGTCAGTGCAGCTGCACTAGTGCTAGCCTTCACTGTTAGTGTCTGCACCGTAGGCTGTGTACTAGAGAGCAGACTCGCTGTAGTCTGCCATTGTTAAGATGTTAATGCTAGCAAGTTCTTTATGGCAGCCTCATAGCATGATTCCAGTCCAGGTTTTGGTAAGCACACCCAAAGAAAAAAACACATTTAAAGTTCCTGGAGTACAACCAATTTTGACCAAAATAGCTAAAAGCAAATATACAAAGTATTGGTGCACATCCACATTTTTATCACCATTAACCCTTTACTCTGCAGCATTGTGCCTGCATATCACTACTATATTAAAGATGAGGATTTAGTTACATTATATGGCCATAGAATGCTAAGCTTGCCACCAACGCCAAGGTACCTCATTTTGGTAAGTACCTAACCTTAATATGCTTTGTCTTATGAGCTGAATCTCTCCTACTTTAGGCATTCACTAACCTTAATTTACTTTATCCTGAGAGCTGAGTCTTAGTCGGCTTTACTCTTTAATGGAGAGAGACTCTCTGACAGGCATTATATAGTGTCCTAGAGACAATGAACATTGCACCTGGGGGTGGGAGGGGTGCATGAACCAATAGAAGCTGGTCAAAACTTCCAAAAGTACAATTCCAGTCCAGGTATTGGTAAGCACACCCAAAGAAAAAACACATTCAAAATTTCTGGAGTGCAACCAATTTTGACCAAAATAGCTAAAAGCAAATATACAAAGTATTGGTGCATATCCACATTTTTATCACCATCACCATTAACCCTTTGCTCTGCGGCTTCGTGCCTGCATATCACTACTATATTAAAGATGAGGATCTAGTTACATTATATGGCCATAGAATGCTAAGCTAGCCACCAACGCCAAGGTACATCATTTTGGCATGCACAAGAAAACCGAATAAAGTGACACCATTTCCCTAGTACCTTGTTTAACCTTTTGACTGCCAGTGTGGCTACCTCACTGGGACTCAAAGGGCTAACCATTTGAGTGCCAGAGCATTGGATAGCCATCTGGCACTCAAAGAGTTAATATATGGCATTAAGGCGTAGAGGAAAGGAATGCCTCAAAAGTGAGCTTTCCATGTCACAAGCAGTATTAAGGGGAGAATTTTCAGTTAAGTAGCGTAGTAAATTTGTGTAAGGCTAGAAATCTGATTCCTGCACCTGTTTTTTTTGCACGGAATCATTCATGCATTCTCCCCTTTTCTTTTTCTTTTTTTTTTTTTTTTAAACTTTATTTATAGATTTGTATATATAATCTATATGAACATAACATACTGTCCCTTCCATAGGAATATGTACTTCAAAACTTATGAAAAAGTAATATATAGGGTCTAGTAGATTCAGTTGCCCAACTCCATGTTTACTTTTAAACCAACAATCCCAAGTTGAGAAACTTTCCATAACAATTGTCTTCAATTGCACACAAATAATTTTTATAATAATTTGTGTTCTTTTCCTTAACACCTTAACGACCGGTCGATCTTCACGGTGACGCGACTTAAAGACCACAGAGCATTTTTTTTTCTTTTTCCGGTTCTGGACTCCTGAACGGCGTGCAGCTGCGGGGGGAGGCTGGAACTCCATGACGGTCATAGTACGTCGTGAGTCGTTCAGTCAGATCAACCCTTGACGTACTATGACCGTCAAGGGTCGTTAAGGGGTTAAAATCCTAGACCATAATATAGTATTCATCTTCCAGTAAGAATACCTGGGAATGCTCCGGATTTGCTCTGGAGACTCCGGTTTGAGAGTGCATTAACAGGTCTCTGGGGCAGAGGCTGATTCTCCTAATGTGATGAGTTTTCTTTAAAACTCTGCCCAGTTCTGCTCTTTCCCACCCAGTTCCTCCCATTTTCCTGCTTCCCCGCCCAGTACCTCTCACTTGTGTGATGCCCCTGAAAGCCCCACCCCCATTCACAGGTAAACCCCACCCACTTTTTGCAACGATTTGCAGCAGTTTATACTCCTCAGGGCATCAGAGGAGTCCCCTCCGGTGCACTCTATAAATGTAAGTCCCCAGGTATGCTAAGGAGCCACCACATTTATTCTCATGCCTAAACAGATGAATGGCTATAGTCTATCCTCATATTTTGTCAAACCATTTACTCTTTTTCTTAAGAGTTCTTTCCCAATACTCAAACTAATTCATTTATTAAAACCTTAACGACCGGCCTATCGGCGTGGCGCAGTCACTTAAGGTCCACGGAACATTTTTTTTTTTCTTTAATTTCCGGTTCCGGACTCCCGGAACGGCGTGCAGATGCGGGGGGAGCCCGGTATTCCACGACGGTCATAGTACGTCGTGGGTCGTTAACTCAGATCGACCCATGATGTACTATGACCGTCAGGGGTCGTTAAGGGGTTAAAAAGGTCTGGTAATAAACAAAATACTTTTTGCCAAACATTCTCCTATTATCACATAACACTTTTAGTGCTGCTGTGGGAAGGCAATTCATTTACCCCCTCCCCAAGCACTGAAAGGGTTAAGTGTCAGTGAATGGGGAAGGTAATGTTGGTTAAGACAGGAAGTGCCTGCACGGCATGCCTTTATTAGCATAATGTACATATCTAAATAACTCAAAACCTTAAAAATAAACACCTGTAACACAACATATAAGTGATTCTGAAAGCTCTTTAAAAATCCCCAAAGTTGTGTTTAGGTGATAGGGTCTATTTAAAGGGATAGTAATATTTAATTTTAAGTTTCTTTAAAGGGATAGTAATACTTAAAAATTACTATCCCCCGTGTTGTAGCCACTAAAAAAGTTCCCTCTTTTTGGCTTTTCCGCTGATGTCAGCTTTCTAGCTGAGAACAGGGGAATCCTCTCCTGGGATCAGCCAGAGGCTCTGCAGCAGAGCGGAGATCGCATTAATAAAAAAAAATCCTTTATTAAAAAGGTATTCTACGTGTGCTTGGTTTGCAGCAAGAACGCTGACGTCAGGGGAGAGGCAGGGGAGAACGAAGTTTAAAAGCAGCTATCTTGCAAACCATAAAGGTTTCAGAGATGCCACTGGTGGCATTTAATTCAGTTTTTAAAGGGATTCAATATAAGGGATAGTAATTTTGAAGTATCACTATCCCTTTAAAAGGTCTTATATGTGTGCTTGCAAACCAAGCACACGAGAAGACCTTTTTAGTAAAGAATTTCTTTTTTACTAACGCAATCTCCACTCTGCTGCAGAGCCGCCGGCTGATCCCAGGAGGGCTTCAATATAAGGGATAGTAATTTTGAAGTATTACTAGTATAAAGTATTACTATCCCTTTAAGTTAAGGATTTCTTTTTTTATTAACGTGATCTTGGCTCTGCTACAATCCCAGGACTGGATTCCCTTTCTGTCAGCTAGAATGCTGACGTCAGGGGAGAGGGAACTTTGAAAGCGGATATCTCTCAAATTATAAAGGTTTGAGAGATGGTTCTGGTCTCATGTAACATAGTTTTTTAGTGGCTACTAGTGATGAGCTCGGTTCGGCTCGAGCATCGCTCTGCTCGGCACATGGCGGTACTCGTACCAGTACCGCATGTGCTCGCCCGCCATGTTCGGGTCTCCTCCCCGCACGTTTCGCGGCTGCTGCGCAGCCAATAAACGTGCAGGGAGGCTCTGACATCAGTGTAATGCCAGCAGCCATGTTGGCTGCTGGCATTACACTGATTGGCTGGCCAGAACCCGTGATCGGGTGCTGTATAGCACCTGACCAGCGAGTTCGGCTCAGTCTTAGCCAGGGAGAGATGAGGATAGGAAGGGAAAGTCAGTGTAGGGAGAAGAAAAGTGTTGTTGAACAAAAAAAAGACCCAAAAGTCCTTTTTAGGACTACTGTGTGTGGGGGCAGCAGTTTATTTTGTTTGGGGGGGCAGAGATTTAAAAAAAAAAAAAACGTCACATATTCCGTTCACTGTGCCTAGCCGCAGATTAGCAGCACATTCTGTTCACTGTGCCTAGCCGCAGATTAGCAGCACATTCTGTTTAGTGTGCAAAGTTGCAGATTAGCAGCACATTCTGTTTAGTGTGCAAAGTTGCAGATTAGCAGCACATTCTGTTTAGTGTGCAAAGTTGCAGATTAGCAGCACATTCTGTTCAGTGTGCAAAGTTGCAGATTAGCAGCACATTCTTTTTAGTGTGCAAAGTTTCAGATTAGCAGCACATTCTGTTTAGTGTGCAAATTTTCAGATTAGCAGAACATTCTGTTTAGTGTGCAAATTGTAAAATATCAAAGTCACATATTCCATTCACTGTGCCTAGCCGCAGATAAGCAGCACATTCTGTTTAGTGTGCAAAGTTGCAGATTAGGAGAACATTCTGTTTACTGTGCAAAGTGTAAAATATCAAAGTCACATATTCCATTCACTGTGCCGAGCCGCAGATAAGCAGCACATTCTGTTTAGTGTGCAAAGTTGCAGATTAGGAGAACATTCTGTTTAGTGTGCAAAGTGTAAAATATCAAAGTCACATATTCCATTCACTGTGTCTAGCCGCAGATAAGCAGCACATTCTGTGTAGTGTGCAAAGTTGCAGATTAGGAGAACATTCTGTTTACTGTGCAAAGTGTAAAATATCAAAGTCACATATTCCATTCACTGTGCCTAGCCGCAGATAAGCAGCACATTCTGTTTAGTGTGCAAAGTTGCAGATTAGGAGAACATTCTGTTTACTGTGCAAAGTGTAAAATATCAAAGTCACATATTCCATTCACTGTGTCTAGCCGCAGATAAGCAGCACATTCTGTTTAGTGTGCAAAGTTGCAGATTAGGAGAACATTCTGTTTACTGTGCAAAGTGTAAAATATCAAAGTCACATATTCCATTCACTGTGTCTAGCCGCAGATAAGCAACACATTCTGTTTAGTGTGCAAAGTTGCAGATTAGGAGAACATTCTGTTTACTGTGCAAAGTGTAAAATATCAAAGTCACATATTCCATTCACTGTGTCTAGCCGCAGATAAGCAGCACATTCTGTTTAGTGTGCAAAGTTGCAGATTAGCAGAACATTCTGTTTAGTGTGCAAAGTGTAAAATATCAAAGTCACATATTCCATTCACTGTGTCTAGCCGCAGATAAGCAGCACATTCTGTTTAGTGTGCAAAGTTGCAGATTAGGAGAACATTCTGTTTAGTGTGCAAAGTGTAAAATATCAAAGTCACATATTCCATTCACTGTGTCTAGCCGCAGATAAGCAGCACATTCTGTTTAGTGTGCAAAGTTGCAGATTAGGAGAACATTCTGTTTAGTGTGCAAAGTGTAAAATATCAAAGTCACATATTCCATTCACTGTGTCTAGCCGCAGATAAGCAGCACATTCTGTGTAGTGTGCAAAGTTGCAGATTAGGAGAACATTCTGTTTAGTGTGCAAAGTGTAAAATATCAAAGTCACATATTCCATTCACTGTGTCTAGCCGCAGATAAGCAGCACATTCTGTTTAGTGTGCAAAGTTGCAGATTAGGAGAACATTCTGTTTAGTGTGCAAATTGTAAAATATCAAAGTCACATATTCCATTCACTGTGCCTAGCCGCAGATAAGCAGCACATTCTGTTTAGTGTGCAAAGTTGCAGATTAGGAGAACATTCTGTTTACTGTGCAAAGTGTAAAATATCAAAGTCACATATTCCATTCACTGTGCCGAGCCGCAGATAAGCAGCACATTCTGTTTAGTGTGCAAAGTTGCAGATTAGGAGAACATTCTGTTTACTGTGCAAAGTGTAAAATATCAAAGTCACATATTCCATTCACTGTGTCTAGCCGCAGATAAGCAGCACATTCTGTTTAGTGTGCAAAGTTGCAGATTTGCAGCACATATTCCGTGTAATATGAAGAAGGCGGGTAAAAAGGGACGGGGAAGTGGACGTGATCCTGATAGTTCAGGGCGCGGGTCAGGACGCGTAGAAACTGTGCCTGGTGCCAGAGCACAAGAAAGAAAGACATCCACCATACCTAGCTTCATGTCTCAGTTTACAGGGCGTCGCAGGACATCACTCTCGAGGTCAGACCACTGCGAACAGGTGGTCGGTTGGATTTCAGCTGATACTGCTTCCAGTCGGTTAAGCACCACCCTGTCTTCCACCAAGTCCACTCTCAGTAGCCAAGAGTCTGGTCAACATAATCCTCACCCTGATCATCCTTCCTCCCACCATAGAGGGTCTGGTCAAAGAAGTGATCCCACACTGGGATATAGTGAGGAGCCCGTCTCATCACCAATCCTTAATTTGAACCTCTCTCCAAGCACGCTTGCAGAGGAACATGACATCTTGTGCCCTGATTCACAACCTCTAGAGGGTACCCAATCACAAGAAGATGACAGAGGTGAACGGCATTTAAGGTCAAAGGAAGTGGATGATGATGATGATGAGACACAGTTGCCATCAAATCAACCACTTTTACTGTCTCAAGACCTTGATGAGGAGGATGATATACAGTTGTCAATGACTGAGTATGTGGTGGGATCAAGACATGAGGAGGATGATCAGAGTGAGGAAGTGGAGGAGGACTTGGTGGACGATGAGGTGACTGACCCCACCTGGGAAGGTGGAGAGCAGAGCGATGACAGCAGTCCTGAGGGTGAGCCATCTGCAGCACCGCAACAGGCTGGAAGAGGCAGTGGTGTGGCTACAGAAAGAAGGCGGACCGCACCAAACCGGCCCGCAAATGTTCCACGGAGCACCTCCTTGCGTAAATCTCCCTTGCCAAGGGGTAGGTGTTCCGCGGTATGGCGTTTTTTTAAGGAAAGTGCGGACGACAAAAGAATTGTAGTTTGCAACCTGTGCCACACCAGAATGAGCCGAGGCATGAACACTAGAAACCTCACCACCACCAGCATGATCCGACACATGGAGGAGGAACGCCAGGATCTCCAATCTGTGTCTGCAGGCCACACCACTGCCTCCTCTTCCCCTGTTTTCGGTGCCGGCCAATCGCCTGTCGAAGGCGCAGGCCCGCATACCTCCCGCCCTGCACCTGTACCATCTGAAGCAACATCAGCGACCACATCCACTTCCCTGTCCCAGCGCAGCGTCCAAATGTCGTTACCCCAGGCATTTGAGCGCAAACGAAAATACCCAGCCACCCACCCACAGGCCATAGCACTAACCTCACACCTTTCCAAATTACTGGCCATCGAAATGCTGCCATTTAGGCTTGTGGAGACTGAGTCCTTCCGCAGCCTGATGGCAGCAGCTGTCCCTCGGTAAGCAGTCCCCAGCCGCCACTACTTTTCACGGTGTGCCGTCCCCGCCTTACACCACCATGTGTCCCGTAACATCACCCGTGCCCTGACCAACGCAGTTACTGGGAAGGTCCACTTAACGACTGACACATGGACAAGTGCTTGTGGCCAGGGACGCTACATTTCACTGACGGCACACTGGGTGAATGTCGTGGAGGCTGGGAGCGACTCGGACCCTGGGATGGCACAGGTGCTACCCACGCCGAGGATTGCGGGCCCTACCTCCATCAGGGTTTCCGCCAGCACCTACGTTATTGGCTCCTCCTCCTCCGTTTCTACCTCCGAATTCTCTGCGCGCAGCGCCACTCACCCATCAGCCGGTAGCTGGAAGCAGTGTAGCACTGCAGTGGGGAAGCGTCAACAGGCCGTGCTGAAGCTGATCTGCCTTGGGGACAAAGAGCACACGGCCTCAGAGCTGTTGCAGGGGATTAGTCACCAGACCGAGCAGTGGCTCTCGCCACTCAACCTGCAACCAGGCATGGTTGTGTGTGATAATGGGCGTAACTTGGTGGCGGCTTTGGAGCTCGGCAAGCTCACACACGTACCATGCCTAGCGCATGTATTTAATTTAGTGGTTCAGCGATTTCTAAAAACCTACCCCAATTTGCATGATCTCTTGACCAAGGTGCGCCGCGTGTGTGCACATTTCCGTAAGTCATCTACAGCTTCAGCCGGCCTGTTGAAGCTGCAGCAGCGCTTACAATTGCCAGCTCACCGGCTGCTGTGTGACGTGAGCACGCGCTGGAACTCCACCTTCCACATGTTGGCCCGGCTTTGTGAGCAGCAGAGGGCAGTAGTGGAGTACCAGCTGTTACATGGTCGTCGCCTCTCCGTTCAACTTCCTGTAATCAGAAGTGAGGAGTGGGAATGGATGTCAGACCTCTGTGAGGTTTTACGCAATTTTGAGGAATCGACACAGATGGTGAGCGGCGATAACGCTATTATCAGTGTAACCATCCCACTTCTGTGTCTACTGAAACGCTCGCTGCTCACAATTAAAACCGACGCTTTGCATGTGGAAGAGGTGGAAATGCGGGAGGAAGAGCTTACACAAGGTGATAGCCAGAGCACCCTCACTTCGTCTTCTCAGCGACAATTGGAGGAGGCGAAGGAGGAGGAGGAGGAGGAGGAAGACACGGTTGCCTCCGCTACAGAGGGTAGCCATGGAACTTTAGTTCCATCTCTTCAGCGTGGGTGGGCAGAAGAGGAGGAAGAGGATGAGGAGATTGAGAGTCATCCTCCTGGTGAGGACAGCGAAATCTTGCCTGTTGGTACTCTGGCACACATGGCTGACTTTATGTTAGGCTGCCTTTCCCGTGACCCACGCGTTACACGCATTTTAGACAACACGGATTACTGGGTGTTCACCCTTCTGGACCCCCGCTACAAAGAGAATTTCTCATCTCTCATTCCTCCGGTGGAGAGGACAAGCAAAATGGTGCAATACCAGAAGGTTCTTGTTGAAAAATTGCTCCAAAATTTTCCATCTGACAACGCTGGCGGCAGAGTACGTGCTACCTTGGCCAACCAAGAAGGGGAGAAAAGGGGAGCACACAGCAGTTCCGACAAAGGCAGGGCAACACTCTCCAAGGCGTGGGACACCTTCATGACACCCCGCCAGCACCCTCACCCTGATGCGCAGCCTAGTGTCACAAGGAGGGAAAAGTTTTGGAAGATGGTGAAAGAGTACGTAGCAGACGTGTCAGCTTCCTCAATGATCCCTCTGTGCCTTACAACTACTGGGTGTCCAAGCTGGACACTTGGTATGAACTGGCACTCTACGCCTTGGAGGTGCTGGCCTGCCCTGCCGCCAGCGTTCTGTCTGAGCGGGTATTTAGTGCTGCTGGTGGCATCATAACAGATAAGCGTATCCGCCTTTCCACCGAAAATGCTGATAGGTTGACACTTATAAAAATGAACAAGGCCTGGATTTCCCCTGACTTCTCCACTCCACTGGAGGAAAGCCCCGGGGGAACATAAAGTCACTTTATATATGTTATTTACAATGATGGGAATACTCTGTATTCCCATTCACCCCTTCCACCCAAAAAATGGGTATATGGTTGACTCTCTTCCATATACCCGGTGATATAATTTTTATATAGGGCCAGCTCACCAGCGGGCCCTTTGATATAATTTTTATATAGGGCCAGCTCACCAGCGGGCGCTGTTTGACAATTTTTGTATAGGTCAGCTCACCAGCGGGCCTTCTCATATAATGTTTTATTGGGTCAGCTCTCTAGCGGGCCCTCTCATATAATGTTTTATAGCGTCAGCTCACTAGCGGGCCTTCGCATATAATGTTTAGGATGGTCAGCTCCGCAGCAGACCCTCACCCATAATGTTTTAGATGGTCGGCTCAGCGCACGTTTCCCTCTTAATCATGGCCCCAGTTCAGAAAAATCGAGGACATTTTTGGGAGAATTTGCCTCTGCGCACGTTTCCCTCTTAATCATGGCCCCAGTTCCGAAAAATCGATGAAATTTGCAGATGATATACAAGTAAATATACAGCAAATACTGTTTGGTAACAATTTTTCGCCTGAAGTCGTTTTTATCTTCCTTTTTGTGTGTTTTACGGTCAGTCTGTAAAAATGGCGTACTACGGGCGAAAGATCGTTCCCAGCAGCGATGTTGGAGTCCAAGATGCATCCAGACATCCTCCCTATGCTGTCCCTGAACCATTTCTGTGGTGTTTCCATCATTTTCTGCCCTTTTCCTATGGACCAGGCACCCTCCCCTCATCAGAGCAGGGGGTGCCTGGTGTAATGCTCGAGTCCTCCCATTGACTTCAATGGGGCTCGGGTGCTCGGCAGAGCACTCGAGCCTCCGGGGGCGCTCGGTCAGAGCACCCGAACACCCGAGCATTGGGGTGCTCGATCATCACTAGTGGCTACAACATGAGGGATAGTAATTTTTAAGTATTACTATCACTTTAATATTGTAGGCATTAAAAAAAGAATTAGATCGATGAAAGCCTTGTCTCTCAAACCTTTATGGTTTGAGAAATATAACTGGCTAAAGTTACCCCCTCTAGGCCGTTTCAGAGCTGACAGCAGCAGATTCCGGTCATTTGACCGGATGGTGGCTCTTCAGCAGAGCTGAAATTGAGCTATTTACAAATAAATACCTAATTGGAACGGTCTACAAAGTGTGCTTGCACACCAGGCACACTTTGTAGACCAGTGATTCTCAACCAGGGTGCCGTAGCACTTTGGTGTGCCACGGACATCAGCTTAGGGTGCCCCATGTTTTTTACGAAGACTAAAAAACATGGACTTTTAAATAAAGATTTATAGAAATTGTTATGCACAATATGTTTAATTTTGTTATTATGGTTGTAAGACTAATAATGACTGTATATTTATGTATTGTACCTTAATTTTAACCTTGATAAAGTACATAAAATATGTTAGGTGTGCCCAGAATGTTCTAGATAACGTGTTAAGGGTGCTCCGAACAAAACAAGATTGTAGACCATTCAAATGAAGTATTTATTTCTAAATATCACGATTTTGGCTCTGCAGAACAGCCGACGTCCAGTCAAATGACCAGAATCTGCTGCTGTCAGCTAGATGGCAGACTTCTCTGAAACAGCTTGGAGGGGGGAACGTTAGCCAGTTATATCTCTCAAACCATAAAGGTTTGAAAGATAAGACTTACATCAAATTAATTATTTTTTTAATGCCTACAATATTAAAGAAACTTAAAATGAAACATTACTTTTACTTTAAAGCAACATGCACCATAGAGTGAAATGGGGTTCTACATACTTAAATACACTATGCTACAAGCCAGCATCTGTTAAAAATCTGTTAACAGAGGCCTAAAATCTAGTCTTATATAAGCCTTGTGAAGGCATCCATTCATGCTCTCTGCAGGACTCCAATGTTCCATTAGCATAAAAACCTAGATAATGTCTCTTAGAAGGGATAATGCAGTGTTGTCTACAAATGTTTTGAATAGAACAGAAGGAGGGAGATTCACTAAGCGGTGATCAAGTGGAAAAGATTTCTCCAGTTTATCACTTCTCCAGTTCCTACGTTATCCTATGGAGCTTATTCACTAAGATCTCCAAAGCTGAATACATCTCAGTGCATAGGCTCCATGGAATAACATAGGAACTGGAGAAGTAATAAACTGGAGAAGTCATCTCCACTTTGTCACATCTTTATCACCGCTTAGTGAATCTCCCCCAAGGAGGTACTAATATCAACACATTATCTGGTTTAGAACGTAAGTTCTATACACTGTTATACAGATTTAAAAGTGACCACTTGAGGACTAAAAGGTATGCAACACATTACATAGTAACATAGTAGCCCATGCCAATAACACCCCTGTTGATCCAGAGGAAGGCAACAAAAAAGCCCTCTGGAGCAATTTCCAGTGTAGGTGTGTGTGTGTGTGTGTGTGTGTGTGTGTGTTAACTTGATAACAGTTAAATAAATACATTTTGCACATGATATTTAAATGTCTATAACCCCAGTTTTAAGTTATCTGTTAAAAGTGGCTACATCGCCTTGAAAAAAAGAGAAACAAGTGCTCATAGGGTAGTAAGGTTATAGCAGGGTTCATTCTACTCAATAAATAGCAGAGTACTCACAACTAAATTTAGTCAACTGTTGTATGCACTCACAACTGGATTCAGTCAACTGGTGTATGCACATAAGACCAATGGGACAGTTCTTCTAACCCATCTCCACTTGGGGTACCTTGTACTTGGAAGCTTAATCCAGTTCCTCATTGTCACCATCTGTTACCGTCTTCTAGTTACTCTTGGTTTCCTGAGTGTAAATAAAACATAGGGGGGCCAGGAATGATTAAAATAATAACATTTTATAGTCTTACTAGATGACCCAGTCAACACTTGACCATTTCACCAGGGGTAAGATTGGGCTTAAATGGAAGATGTGATAAAGTTTTCAGTTATATGTTAACCCTTTGCGTTGTGGCACTCGAACGGTTAAAGACAATTGCCAGTATTGTGTAACAGCTGAGAAACATATAGTTTATGAACCATGATGAACTTGGACATAGAGGATGGAAATTCAATTATAAACAGTTTCTATCTCTAGTATTAAATATCTCTATCTATCTATCTATCTATCTATAGATATATAGGGTGGTCGATACAATGTTAAACAAAAATTTGACACACCAGTCAAGTCATAAGACTTGCTTTTCCCACAGAAATCTCCCATTTGCAGTGTTGTTACTATTGCAAAGGATTCTAGCTAGGCATATGCAAATATAGATATATACTAGCGAATGCTGCATGACATTGTCCTTTCCACTGGGCGCCCTGTGCACGTCGGAGGCCCCCTGTAAAAGAAATGCATAAATTATGTTTGTGGATAAACCTGTATTATAACCAGTGAAGGAAATGCTAAACTTAATAATGCAAAACAATATGAGGAGATAGGATCTTGGTTGTAGGGTGGTAGACAAATACTGCTATTCACAGTGAATATGGGATTGTTTGGGGTGTGTAATGAACAATAGTAGAATGGGATATCGTGTGTCTAATAGATCAGTTACAAAACTACACAGATGTAATAAGATCGTGGGAAAAGAAAGGGGTGGCTTAGAGATAACACTCACAAGCTACTAAGAAGAACTGTAGAAAGCATCACCTCTGGAGTCAGATAAAAATCCCTCTTGATTTAATTGGGGTTCCTTGAATGCTAGAGAGGTCTCCAACACATTGTAAATCAAATGGAATTTGTATTTGCCTCATATGTGTTACCTTTAGTTCGCCCCATAATTACTCCAGATCTTACCAGTCCTTCTGCTTCACAGCATAGTTAACCCAAAGTTATAAAACACTTATAAGAGCAATTGGATGATGGCTAGTGGTTGGGGTCAGGTGAGAAGTAGAGGTGTGGCCATAAGCATGGCTAGAGGTGCCAACAGTGCCTTGTCCAATGGGAAATGAAATGTAAATCTGTCTATGTGTTTATAGGTTTACGTAGCATGTGATTCAGATTATTGGGATACTAATTCTTCGACTTCAGCCCATGTTCAGCCGGTTATAAATCTGTTCTCTTGCCTATCTCTTGATGATTTAAGGATGGAAATTAGATCTTCACAGGCCCACCCTACAGGAACCAATTTTAGGGTAACTAACTACCTAGAAAACATAATTTAAAACAGATAAAACAGCATTACATTATAGTACTAGGGCATACAGATAAGGAATTGTATGTGTGCACTGCTTCAGTTGTATTGTTAAATTAATATGAGCAATGCTTAGCAGTGGGGTTAACCCCTTGAGTGCCAGAGGGGTATGCAACGCATTGCAAAACAATGCGTTGCATGCCCCTCTGGCACACAAACGGCTAAACACAAAGACACATTTCCACCGCAAATCAGCTGCTTTGTAGTTGACAAATAAAAATTCACATTCATTTCAGCAATGCATTGGAGATCTCTCTAGCATTCAAGGGGTTAAAAGCCCAGGCTAAATAATTGGGAATTTGCAGAATTTTCTTTTCAACCTTGAGGTGGTCTTGGTTTGCTCTAGAATTGATGAATAAGGCCCAGATTGTCTTATGTGTATGGAACAATTCTGACTCTATTGAGCTGCATCACAGAGGACTAATAAAATCCCCTATAATCCTCATTAATTTAAATAGGATTTTTAACTCCTTAAGTGCTAGAGACGTCTCCATTGCATTTGTAGTGTGTTGTAGACCTCTAGCATTCAAGGAGTTAAAGAGGGCCTGTCAGCGTTCATATCCTCCCCTCAGTGGAAGCCTCCATCCTGAAAGGATTTGCAAACTCATTCCTCCCTATTAATTTATTCCACCCCAAAGAAGGTGGAGGGAGATGATTTTCTGGGTGTGTGTAATTCCTTATACAGCTTTATTAGATAGATCAGAGAAAAAGCTCTGCTGGGATTAGATTCCCCAACTAGTAAATCAGATATCTCTAAATCGATTAAAGCGGAACTACCACCATAGTTAAAGTCGCCTTGCAATAATTAGGCAGATGGCGACTAGCTTAATAATAGTTAGCTTACCTCACTGAACTACACAATTCTAAAGAAATCCTTATTCTTCCGAGACCAAAGCCAGGCATCAGCGTGGCCATCTTGTCTGCGCACCTGCAATGTCAGTCCCGGTCTCCATTAAAAAGCATTGCACTGTGCCGAAAGGCACCGGAAGGGACTGACACCACAGGCGCACAGACTGCACTAACCTGGCCATCAGTCTCGGAAGATTAACCCTCTGAGTGCCAGAGGGGTACGCAACGCATTGCAAAGCAATGCGTTGTGTACCCCTCTGGCACTCAAAGGGTTAAGGATTTCTTTAGAATTGGCTCGTTCAGAGAGTTAAGATAACTATTATTAAGCTAGTCACCATCTGCCTAATTAATGTAGGTGACTTTAACTATGGTGGTAGTTCCGCTTTAACTTGTGTGGAAAACAAAAAAGCAAATGGTGTAGGCAGTTTAAACACATATATACATATTTAAAGAGATAGTAATGTTTCATAATAAAATCGGCTCTAATTAATCATCATAGTATTTGGAGTTTGGAGAGTGTTATTTCAATTCTGTCAGAGTTGTAGTTCAAGAGTAATTCAATGACAAAATATCCCCCCTCCCACCCCTTTTACTTATGTAACTGTTCAGCCAGATCAGAAGGGAGGTTCCCAGGTAGACTGCAGAGAGGGACAATCTTCAATTAAAGGAAAAACCTGAAAAACTTGTCAAGGAGGGCAGAGTTTTCATTGTTCTCATAGGAAGAAAACTGTCCCCTGCTGTTAACTGTCTGGTCTATGGACTGTATTCCACATCTGAGAAGAGATTGCTTACACTAGGTAAAAGTGGCGGGAGGGGAAACTTTGCTTGTGAATACCTCTCAAACCATAAAGGTTTGAGAGATAAGACTTATGTTGTTCTTCATGTTTTTTTTAATGCCTACAAAATAAAATAAAGAGAAAACAAAGTATTACTATTCCTTTAAAGGGTCAGTAATTACTGTTCTTCACAGATAATAGCACTAATGCCCGATGCTGGCACTGTTCAGAACTGTCTACTTACACTGTAATTATATGATGTTTACTCCCCCTGCCCCTTTGCCCGAACATAAGCCACCTCCCCTCAGATCTGAAGTCTAGTCGCTTGACCAGACAGATCACAAAGAGGAACAATCTTCCTCTGTCAGTTTAAGAAAAACCCTGTCTTCCTTGAGTCAGCAATTGAAATAGGAATGGGCAGGGGGAGCAGATGCAGTGGTCCAGAGAGTCCCTGAACTGCACAGTGCACCCAATCATGTGGCCAGTGTTGCGAACCATTTGCTAGTTTTAAATGAAAACTGAAAAACAGGTGATTTTGAAAGCTTTTTCAGAATCACGTTTTTGTTACAAACTGATAGTTCCACTTTAACAGATGTAATTCTGTGTGTACTTGATATGGCCTTGCCAATTTTCAGTGCCAAAGCTACCTTTACTGTTGCACAGTCTGTGCATGAGTAAGCATGGGACAGTGTAGAGCTTCTCTCTCAATGAAAAGTTGTGTGTGTGAGAGTGGTGGTCACATAAACAGTGTTGTGCATCCTAACTTTGTGACCCACACATCCCTCTAACCCAACCTGCAGGCTATTCTTGTACTACAAATAACCCCTGTATACAACCACAAACAACAACTATGGGTTTTGTTAAAGTGGATCTATCAAATATAGATTTCTAATGCTCATTAGACAGAGCATTTAGCGAAAAAGATTAATATGTTAGTCATTTTTGAAAAAAAAAGTTATCTGTGCAAAAATTCAAGTTTAAAATGTGCCCAGCAGCCTACTTCCTGCTTGCAGCACTGCCTCTGCTCCCGTCCCACTACCCAACATCCTCCAATGACGGAGGCTTTCTTTCTCTAAGCTGGAGCGAACTCACTGGCAGAGATCGATATCTAGCCTATGAGATTGCTCCAGCTTAGTGGCAGACATCCTCCGTCATCAGAGGATGCTGGGTAGTGGGACGGGAGCAGCTTCTGTGTGGCAAGCAGCTTGCCACAACGGCAAGCGGATGTAGGCTGCTGGGCACCTTTTAAGCTTGAATTTTTGCATATATAATTTTTTTTTTTTCTAAAATGACCAACATATTAAACTTTTTCGCAATGCGTTGTGTACCCCTCTGGCACTCGAAGGGTTAATTACCATAATTTATAAATATAAACTTGTGTTCTAAATACAAAATGACTAATACAACATATAGGGACTTTGAAATCGCTTTCAAAATCACAAATACTGTTCGTAGGTGATAAAGTCCATTTCAATAAGTTTCTATTGGTTCACATTGGTTTTCAGAGCAGCAGACAGGCAGGGTGCAGAGATTCAGTCAGTATGTCAGACCACATGGAGAATACACTTGATAAACATAAATCTTCTGTCTTGTAGTGCAGGGAGCTTTATAGTGATTAATCAGGGTTTATGTAACAGTAGACAGTATAAACACGGAGGAATTGTGTCCATCTGTTACAATCCCTGTCATAATATTACACTGATAGGATGAAAGTCATGGATATTGACACCATCGCTGACCCTGGGGATAAAAAGGACAGATCACTGAAACATGCAGTGAGGTCTCTGTGTCCAGTGTGCTGTCATATAGAGGAAGCCTGTTCTGTCCATTCCTTCTGCAGGCCAAGTCCGCCTGTGTGATCTTATACAGGGTTTTTTCTGTTTATCACTGTATTCATTTATTTAGCCTAACTGGACATTAGTAAATTAATGACTGATACAGACAGTAAAGGTTGAAGAAATTGTTTTATATATATATATATTATATATATTAACGAATGGTGCACTGCATTGCCCATATGACTGGGCATGCCATGAAGTTTGGGGCCACACTGGACCTCTGCTGTGGTGAGTGTCGATACAGAAATTTTCACAGGAGTGGGCGGGGGGTTTTCGCCCTCCTGCTCGCTCCAGTGAAAATCACCACCCTGTGAATCTCTCTTACACACAGGAAGCTCCATTGGAGCGTCAGATACCTGTGTCTTCTCAAGGTCTGAATAAAGCATATGCACTACCACTTCTGCAAGGGAGTACCTGAAAACCCCTAAGAGGGTAACAGAGGCGTACCTAGAAGCCACTGGGCCCTGGTGCAGAAACTGCCATGGGCCCCTCCGGCCACATTGCCCCCCCATCTCCACATTTCCCCCCCGAATCTCCACATTGCCTCCCAATCTCCACATTGCCACCATATCTCCACATTGCCCCCAATCTCCACTGCCACCATATATCCACATTGCCCCCCGAATCTCCACATTGTATCCCAATCTCCCTATTACCCCCTACTGACCCCCCCCCCATTGTCCATCTCCTACCTCCTTGGTGGTCTAGCGGCGTGGCATGAGAGGGCAGAGCTGGAGCTCCCACGAGGTTCTCAGTAATGCAGAGCGCTGGGAGATGACATCATCTCCCAGCGCTCTGCATTACTAGAGCACCGGAGAGGGAGAAGGCACAGACCTACTTTCAGGTGCTAGGCAAGGGTGTCGCAGGGGGCAGCCGGGTGCCTGGAGTGACGGGGACGGTTTTTAGGTGTGACCCTTATTGTTTTGCCTCTGGAAGGTAATCACTCACATCTCATTACATAGAGTGAGAGGTAAAAGTATATAAACACTTCTTTTTTAAATGTAAATAGTTTCTTAAAAGGTCAAGTAAATAAAGTGCATTGTATACTCATGAACCCCCACTTGTTAGTTTATCAACTGCAGCATGCAGATCAGTGACCCTTGGATCCAGCTGTTTCATCCAATCTCACCGTAGATGGATTTATTTAAAAGAAACTCAGTCAAGCTGAGCTTTTCCTGTTATTTTACAGTCTTCTCCTGGTGCTTTCTTGCATCTAATCCAAAAACATAATATAATACTTAAATAATGAAAATATTAACAGAAAGGTTTGCCCTTGTACTCATTAGAAGGACACATTAAAAACTAATGCTCATGAAAGTATTTTTATTTAGCTAGCAAAAACTATTGATATTTTACCATCACAGCATTGTTTGCAGCTCCACAGAGGGGAATGGGCACCAGGAGATAACTGTACAGGGCATGTGTGGAGCAGACATTAACAATGTCTCTATATTCACACTTCTTACACAAAGGGCATGTTCAACTTCTGCATTAGGTTGTTATCCGTTATCATGGGTATAGCCATTTTGGTCATCAGAAAACTGGACTTCAGTGTTGATGGGACTGGGATGGGACTGAGCTTCACATTCTAAAAGGATCAGTAAACTTTTTTTATGAAAAAATATATATTGTAGGGATTTTCCTACTGAGTAAAATAAGAGTACTCCCACTGCGGAAAGATTTATATTTCCAGAGTTATTACAGTTTAAACCCATGTTTTTGAACATTAGCAGTGCCCTCTAGTGTTCACATTCTAATTAGATTTCCTGTGAGATTCTAATGGAGAGGAAAGTCAGAGATATACAGTTCTCCATAGAATGTGATAGAAACTGCCTGTCACTTCCTGTCAGTTAGAACTTCCAGGAAGTAAACACAGTAAATTCACTTCCTGGTTATTTAAACTGCTATAAATTTTAAATAAAACATCTAACAGTGATGGGAGTACCCTTGTTTTATTCAGCAGGAAAAGATCTATAAAATATGTGTTTTCATAAAAAAAAAAAAAAAAAAGTTTACTGCTCCTTTAAGTCTCTCACTTAACTTGTGGCAATGCAGCTGTCATAGCTGGAGATGATGCAAGTTATAGTCCCCAACAGCTGGACATCCATAAATTGAGCATCCCTGCTCTAGTTTCACACCAAAGATAAATATTCTTTCATTTCTTCTTCAAACTGTTAAAAGCACATAAAAGCGAAGCAGTGTAAATGCTCCTCTAGGTGGGGTCTTAGTGATGTGCTTCTCACACTCCCCACACTTTGGCACAGAATACACACTAGAGGGCGAGGCTAGTCTAGTGTCATGAAACCAGCACATCACTATTATCCCCCAGGCTTCAAGAACAATGTGTCATATTTTTAAAACTCCAAGTACCAACAGAAAGTGAAAAGTATAGTAACCCTTTATTTTGACTTTAAATTTTCTGTCAGTGCATAATAATTATTTTTTATTTTTACCTTTATCTAGTTTTTACTAGACTTTGAGCTCCATGGATCTGCTTCAAGAGTTCTAGATAAGTCCTGATGAAGGTGTGAAAATCTGGCTCAATAAAGCACTTATTTACAATAAATAAGAGTGGAGTGTTGGTGTACGATTGCTATATATCTTATGTACTGCAGTGGCCTCCACCCAGAGAACCCAGCAATTCATTGTCCAAAGTGTGTAGTGGTATAAACACCTCAATAGAGTTTTCTATCAGGGAAGAAGCTATATTGATACATTATAAAAAGATACAGTGTAAAAAATATAGCATACATCATTCAGTGCTGCAGCGGATAGTTCTACATTGTATCACTGTCCTGTTTTGATTGTCTAATAACCACAAAACTCTCTGGAAACAGAGATCCAGAGAACACACGGTCAGATAGAAAAAGGTTTAAAAAATAAGTGATTGTGAAAAAAAAAACAATAAAACTTTTAGTTAATTTGAATTTTAAATATTATGATCTTGCAGACTATGTAAAGTCAATATAAAAGACTTTGTATCCTTTGAAGGTCAACAATGGTTTCCTGTGATAGCATTTCCTAATCTGTAATCTGTATCTCGAGTGATACCACACATGAAGAGCATTGGAACAGGTATTCTGTTGTAGTGTGCTCTGAAACACTATCCATCCCCTGCTGTAGATATGTGGAAAATCAATCACACACAGTGCGGAAGAAACGTATTTGATGAATCTGCAGTTTTTCCTCTTTTAATTTTGCAGAGTGAACCGATTTTGATACATCCTGTCCCCAGACACTACACACCGTCAGCCATCGATCACTCATTAAGAAGAGAAGGTGACAGACATTTCCTAACACATGCAAATCCCACAGATGCTGTTCTTACTGAAGGCACTTGTTTCCATCTTGGCACTTGCACTGAAGGCATTTGTTTCTATCATTCCTTGCTTAACCCTTTGAGTACTAGAGGGGGTACGATTAGCATCACAATGCATTGGATACCTCTCTGGTACTCAAAGGGTTAAACTATAAATGAAATCACACATATGTAAAAAAAAAAAGTATTCAGCGTTTTTTGTTTAAAATTTTATGAAGCTACAAAGGCGTTGACATTACAGCTGTATCTAGAGATAATGAAGCTGATGTACTAAGAAGAACTGGACCAATTTTGCAGCAAATCACTTGCACCATATGGGAGAAACACAGAACTTCACATCCATTTAAATGCAGCTTTTAAAGAGTCTGCAATGTCCCATAAAAAATTGTTATAGCTTTGTAGATGTTACAAAATCTGTATAATATAAATTGCTAGGCTGGGAAGCTCCCTGTGTGTGTAACAGCACATACGTAGTAGAGACTGCCGGAAGATACAGTCATGCACAGCAGAGACTAGAGACTGGCCGAACGTGCCTGTCTCTGCTTCCGGCTCCAGGGCAGCATCGGGGGCCACTAGGTGGCATTTTAGCCCGTGTACACAGGCTTTCATACCAGTTAAGGGATAGTAATACCTGAAAATAATTTTATTTTGTATTATAGCCTTTAAAAAAACATAAAAAATGATATAAGTCTTATCTCCCAAACTTTTACGGTTTGGGAGATAATCAAAAGTAAAGTTTCCCCTGGAGTGACATCACTGCTCTAGCTGTCAGATTTGGAATCTGGTCCCTTGACCGGACGCGGCTCTTCAGAAGTGCCGAGATCACGATCTTTAAAAAGAATTTCTTCATTGGAATGGTCTAGAAAGTGTGCTTGCAAGCCAGGCACACTTTGTAGACAGTTCCAATGAAGTAGTTCTTTTTAAAGATTGTGATCTCGGCACTGCTAAAGAGCTGCCAGTTGATCTGTGGACTGGATTCCAAATCTGTCCACTAGATCGCAGACTTCGCTGAAACAGCCAGGAAAAGGGAACTTTATTTTATTTCATGTTTATTTCATGTTTTTTTAAGGGCTACAATATAGAATAAAATTATGTTCAAGTATTACTATCCCTTTAAAGTATATGCTACAAGGGAGGGAGAAGGGGAGGTAGGGGGGAACTTTTAAAGCGAATATCTCTCAATCCATAGCGGTTTGAGAGATAGAATATGTTGCATATAGTATAATTTTTTAACCTCTACAAAACTAGAACCATTTCTATTGGACATTACTGTCCCTTTAAACCCTTGAATACTAAGATGGTCTCCAACGCATTGCATTTAAGGGGTCAAATCAAAATGACTCTGGAGGGTTATGCACTAAGGCATTATAAAGTGAAGATAACTTCTCCAGTGTGATAAACTCTCCATTTTTTAAGTTAGTTCAATAAGCCTATTCACTAAGATCTCTGCAGCTTGAAATATGTATATTAGTACAAGCGCTATATCAAATAACATGGAGAGTGAATAATTTGTCTCACTAGAAAAGTTGCTTTATCTCACTTTTGGACACATTAGTACATCTCCCCCAGCTCTTCTTAGTAATTAGCCAATGTGTATTTTTAGCTGTGCTTTCTTAACCCCTTAATGACCGCCAAATCTGGGGGTAGGTGGCCATTAAGGAACACTGCACTTTTTTTTTTTATCTTCCCAATGAATTCTGGGATGGCAGGGCAGCGTGCAGCCATGCTGCCATCCCAGAATTCCAAGACGTGCCCGGACCGTCACCTGGGTGTTCCCTTGATATATTCTACTTCTGTTCTGTTAGGGAAGTGAACAAGCCCTAAATCAGAGAGCAATAGACAGAGATAACTGTATGTACAGTACAATAAATGTATCCGCAGGTATACCTGAGTGTAATGTGAAGTACCCCAAACTAGGTAAGTACTTATTTTAACCCTTTGAATGCCAGAGGGGTACGCAATGCATTGCAAAGCAATGCGTTGGGTACCCCTTTGTCACTCAAAGGGTTAAACAAATTAAGAGACACTTATTCCTAGAGGAAAATTCCCCATTTAAATTACCATGTTTTGTTCTGCTCACATCGTGTGGCCTAGCATATTTTAGAGAGAACATCACAATAAATAAATGTAACCCATTTAGGGCCAGAGGAGTGGATATGGGCGCCTGCAGAAGATTTTCAAGGGGGGAGGCAATGCCATAATATACCCCCAGGCCAGCCTGCCTAGCCTCTATATTTATCCATGTCAGTGGAGTGCTCCCTCTTGCTCCCCCCCCTGCAAACACCCATGGGTGTGGGCAGTGCATTGCTTCACAATGCATTGCCACCCATGTAGTCTTTAAGGGTAAAGGTAACTCCTGGCAGGTTATGCACACAGGTGATGGAAAGGGTAGAGAAATCACTATCCAGTTCCTATATTATTCTATGGAGCCTCTTTTTCTAAGATGGAAAAAACTCAGGGCCATATTCATCTAACTAAAGGGTACAATTCAGGGGAAAACCAACTGCATCATAGGGGACATATGTAAACCCCCCAAAATATCCAGGATATTTTTTTACATGCTTTGGGAAGAACTGGAAATGGCAATAATATTTTTTGTATACCTTCCTTTGTATCAACAAGGGAGATCTGGCAAAGGTTGAGCCTGATGGACTCATATATTTTCAGAAACAAATAGATAATATCTTAGAGCTACACTTTAAGTGAAAATAGTGCCAAAAGGTTAGCAATCAAAGGATGTCCGTGAAAAGGATGTGTTGTAATAAAATATATATTTATTACAACACATCCTTTCCACGGACATCCTTTGATTGCTAACATCTTGGCACTATTTTCACTTAAAGGGATAGTAATGTTTCATAAAAAAGCAGCTCTAATTAATCATCATAGTATTTGGACCTTAGAGAGTGTTATTTCAATTTGGTCAGAGTTGTAGTTCAAGAGTAATTCAATGATAAAGTATCCCCCTCCCACCCCTTTTACTGATGTAACACTCTTCAGCCAGAGCAGAAGGGATGTGCCCAGGTAGACTGCAGAGAGGAACGATCTTCAGTTAAGATAAGGGAAAAACCTGAAAAACTTGTCAAGGGGGGCAGGGCTTTCATTGTTCTCATAGGAAGAAGATTGTTCCCTGATGTTATCTGTCTGGTCTATGGACTGGATTCCACATCTGAGAAGAGATGGCTTACACTAGGTAATAGGGGCGGGAGGGGAAACTTTATCCTTCAATTATTCTTGAACTACAACTCTGACAGTATTGATTTAACACTCTCCATGGCACAAATACTATGAAGATTAATTGGAGCTGCTGTTTTTGTGAAACATTACTATCCCTTTAAAGTGTAGCGCTAAGATATTATCTATTTGTTTTAGAAATTTAAATTTTACTTCTTAGGTGAGAGAAGTATTATATCTTTTAGCCGCTTCACTTCTGTTTCCCATTATATGTTGCTATATCTAATAGTAAGTAACGCACTTACATATATATAGTTACATATATTTTCGGGCTCATTAACTCTAGTACTATGTTATATATAGCTATCTGCAGATACAATGCAAAAATATATAAACAGATATACTTGAGTGCTGTATGAAGGAGACCAACCTAGGTAAGTCATTTTTTAGATTTGGCAAAGTTTCCCTTTAATACAGCCTTTAATGAGTGAAACTTGAAGTATTACACTTATATGGGAGATTCCTACTACAGAACATGATCAACCTGTTTGTTTATGTCTCTCTTTTTAATGTTCTCCACAGCTTGGCCCGATAGAGAACATGCCCTTGGTTAAGAGGAATATTGAGCCACGGCATTTGTGTCGAGGGACCGTGCCAGATGGAGTTACTAGTGAGTTGGAGTGTGTCACCAACAGCACCTTGGCCGCCATAATTAAACAGCTGGGCAGCCTCAGTAAGTACATCAGGGGGAGAGATACAAAGTGGTGATAAAGTGGCGATTACTTCTCCAGTGATATCACTTCTCCATTTCCTGTGTTATTCTATAGAGCGAATTCACTATGATTTCTCCAGCTTTGCATAATAACATAGGAAATGGAGAAGTGATGTCACTGGAGAAGTCATCTCCACATTATCACCTCTTTATCACACCTTACTGCATAACCCCCATGGTTCTGTGCTTCATGAAAAAAGAAGCAATATACAGGTCATTATATATATACACACACACACATACACACTGGTCCTTTAACCCCTTAACGACCCTTGACGTACCAGGACCATCAAGGGTAAATTTGCTTTAAGGACCAGTGACGGTCCTGGTACGTCAAGTGTTAAATGGTAGCAGCGCGCCACCGTGCACGCTGCTACCATTCATTCCAGGCTGAGACTGAACGGTCCAGTACCGGACCGTTCAGTCTCAGCCTCTGTCAGTAGTGCCAGGTCATGTGATCGCTGCGTCAGCGATCACATGTACCGGCATTCTAAATCTGTGAATGAGGCAGTGCTACTCACTGCCTCTAGTGTCTCCTCTCTGCCAATGCGTCCCTTACATCAAAGTAAGGGGCACAGAAGCAGAGAGGAGACACCTAGTGGAAATAAAAAATACAGCCGATAGAGACTAGCTTTATAATATATATGTTACCTCTGAAATGTAGCCGATTATACCGAAATCCTTTATTGTAGGAGACTGTGGGGCAGGTTAATGCCGTCTGTGCTCCTGCGCCGTGAGTCCCTTCCGGGTTACCATGTGGCACACAGCAGTGCTTCTCAGTGGACTGACAGCGCATGCGCACAAACAAGATGTCTGAACTGATGCCTGGATTCCGGGTCTCTTACAATACAGAATTTCTTTATAATGGGCGTCCACAGAAATTTTTCCAGGGGGGGGCATAATTTTAATGACATCCATACTCTGTCCTTTTTTCACAATGTCATGAAGGGGAATGGAATAGTCATCACATAAAGCTCAGGCATGCAAAGGGTTGAATGGAGGATGTTCACGGTACTTTCATACTGCACCTTCATACAACCTTTTAATGCCTGGGATGCTAGGTCTACACAGCATGCAAGAGAATAGTATATCAATATCAAATATAGTTGGTACCATCTGTAGGCACAGAAATCTGAAGCGCCCCCCCCCCATTGGCCAGCTCCACTGGACACCTACACAATGCTCCAAATCTCTGCATTACCCCCCACATAACCATAATGCCCTCACGTTGCCCCGCATCAGCTGCATATTGCCCCATCAGCTCCAACTTGCCCCCATCAGCTTCAACTTGCTCCAACTTGCCCCCATCAGCTCTAACTTGCCCCCATTAGCTTCAACTTGCCCCCATCAGCTTCAACTTGCTCCAACTTGCCCCCATCAGCTTCAACTTGCCCCCGTCAGCTTCAACTTGCTCCAACTTGCCCCCATCAGCTTCAGCTTGCTCCAACTTGCCCCCATCAGCTCCAACTTGCCCTCACATTGCTCCATCAGCTCCAACTTGCCCTCACATTGCCCCATCAGCTTCAACTTGCTCCAACTTGCCCCCATCAGCTCCAACTTGCCCTCACATTGCCCCATCAGCTCCAACTTGCCCCAATCAGCTTCAACTAGCTCCAACTTGCCCTCACATTGCTCCATCAGCTCCAACTTGCCCTCACATTGCCCCATCAGCCAACTTGCCCCCATCAGCTTCAGCTTGCTCCAACTTGCCCCCATCAGCTCCAGCTTGCTCTCACATTGCCCCCATCAGCTTATAACTTGCCCCATCAGCTTCTAATTTGCCCTCACGTGGCCCCCATAAGCTTCACATTGCCCCATAAGCTTCACAAGTGCCCCCCCCCCCCCCGCGGACGCCCATGACACCATGACCTTCCTTTACCTCCTTGGCTCAGCCTCAGATGATGTGCACCCAGCCTTACCTTGAATGCAGTCCACCAGGTCTCATCCTGAGCGGGGTCTGTAGCTCTCGCTCGCTCTCTGCAGCACCGCTCCTTCAGCTGCCCGCGGCGATCACCTCTCCTCTCCCCTCAGCGACGCCTTCAGCTGCCCGCGGCGATCACCTCTCCTCTCCCCCTCCGCGACGCGACGCCCGTCACGCAGAGTTGGCAGCCAATGAGAGAGGGGTATCCAACTCTCCTCTCTCATTGGCTGCAGTGCAGAGTTGGATACCGACCGCACTGCAGCCAATGAGAGAGGAGAGTTGGATACCCCTCTCTCATTGGCTGCCAACTGTGCGTGACGGGTGTCGCGTCGCGGAGGGGGAGAGGAGAGGTGATCGCCGCGGGCAGCAGAAGGAGCGGTGCTTCAGGGTGCGAGCGAGAGCTACAGGCCACGCTCAGGCTCATGTTTTAAATGGAAAGATGAAAATCCAGGGGGGGCAAGTGCCCCCCCTTGCCCCCCCCTGCGGACGCCCATGGCTACATTTCAGAGGTAACATAAGTATTATAAAGCTAGTCTCTACCTGCTTAATTATTGCAGTAAGACTTTATATTGGATGAAAGTTCCGCTTTAATAAAGGTGACTGATCACCAAAATGTTACATTCTCTCAACTTGCACCTTAGCATTTTACCATTTTTGTCATGCATGCACCCTCAACTGACATACAATAAACAAAATATCTAATATATAAGAATACAAATATTCATATTTACTTAAAGGAGCAGTAAACTTTTTTTATGAAAACACATATTTTACAGAGAATTTCCTGATGAGTAAAACAAGGGACTCCCATCGGTGTCAGATGTTTTATTCAAAAATCATAGCAGTTTAAATAATCAGGAAGTGAATTTACTGTGTTTACTTCCTGATAGCTCTAAATGACAGGAAGTGACAACAGTTTCTATCACATTCTATGGAGAACTGTATGTCTCTGACTTTTCTGGCTTTCCTCTCCATTAGACTCTAACAGGAAATCTAATTAGAATTTGACAACTAGAGGGCACTGCTAATGTAAAAGAACATGGGTTTAAACTGTAATAACTGTGGAAATATAAATCTCTCAGCAGTGGGAGTACCCTTATTTTACCAAGTAGGAAAATCCCTACAATATATATTTTTTCATAAAAAAAAGTTTACTGCTCCTTTAAGCCTTTAAGGACCAGAGGGGTGAGCAACACATTACAAGACAATGCGTTGCACACCTTTCAAGTTCCTAAATGGTTAATTTTATTTGATTATGGTCAATCTCATTTAATCATAATCTGCTGACTTAAACTGCACCCTCCGTGTTGCTTTACCTTTTTAGGCATTGTTTTACTGCACAGAATGTGTATTCCCTCTCTGTATGTAAGTCTATGGGTCAGGCTTTGACTCAGATTTGTGCTAGCATTCCATATGACTGACAGGATGCTATACGTAAAGTAATAATAATAATAATAATTTTTATATCACTGTCGTCCAATACAGGTTACTAGTACGCTGGGAGGCGATCCGCCCCTTTAAGTAGGCAGGAACATTCTCTAAATGTATGCAGGGGCAGAGCCTCCCCTCCCTCTTAGGCTGCACCTCAGTCAGAACAAGCCATAATGATTTGTTCCTCGGTGTGTTCACACCAGGCAGAGAACAGCTCTCTTCAAGTTTTAGTTTCTTTGTTATTTTGACAAATATGGAATACCACCATTAGGCGGGTTACCAAGGCTGTCAAATGCCCTATTTAAAGTGCATAGCACAGCTTCCAGGGTACTTCTGGTGGATCTTTTACCCTGAAGAGGGAATAACTTGATTTCAAGTATTTCCCTGGGGCATTATCCTCTGTGGTGATTCCTTTCTGATCTTGGTAACCTGAAGACAGAAGTCCTGCAGGAAAGGTGAGCCTCCCCTTGAGTGCCGAAGGTCCACTTGTCCCTCAGTGTTCCTTCATTGGGATTGTGTTTGGGAGTTCTCATTGTGCACTCCAGCGCTCATTGGGTGTTTTTATATATTTTGCTATGCAATGTATATGTGTATGTCTGAGTTTTGGAGCAGTTTATATGGGATTTAACCCTCTCTCTGCTGGGTTTGTCTATTTTATGGGCATTTGCATTGTTTACCTTGGTTGTGTAATGTTTGCTGTTATAGTATATATGTTTGTTATGTGTTATGGAACTTTTACTTTAAGGGTAAAATTTATTAGAAATAATGTTCCGCGCCTTTAAGCGCGCTTTTTCCGCATAGACTCCATTGCTCCTTTACTCTCTATGGACTTACACTCTATGGGACGTATCTCTGGAACTGCTTCACATAGCGACTTCAGAGAGGGCTCATTTTATTTGTCTTCCCTTGCTCTATCATCCGGTTGTATATTTGAGTGTGTTGGGGGACTGGGGGGACTTCGGTCACTGTTTTGGGGTACTTTGTGAGGAAAACTATGATTCCCATGAGCGTTTGGTTCGCGCTCTTTTTCTGATTGGCTCCTGTTGCGGCAGCCATTTTGTGAGTTCTTCTCATTGAGTATACTACACAGGGACCGGACCTTCTCTCTCTCTCCTCTGCTGATTAACCCTTCGCTTGCCAGATAAGTTTAGTTTTAAACGTTTCTGGGGTGAATATTTAATCTTTCACACTTTAATCGTGTGATTCCTATCAATGGGGTATATCTGACACTGTGAGCAAGTCTACTCCACTTGAGCCTGGGACTAGACCTAAGACGAAGGAGGCTGGGGTATCTGTCTCCCCCATTGCGTTTTGCTCCTGCTGTCACGCAGGGCTGCCTAGAGAATTTTCTGGTCATTTATGCCCAACTTGTGTGGAAGGTCATGGCAGCAACCCAGGGCCTTCCAGTCACACTATTGAGCCAACATGGGCGAAAGAGTTCAAGGCTGCAACTAGGGATCTCAGATCCACTCTTCAGCTCTTTCCCTCTCAGGTTCAGGGGGCTCTTCAAGTATGGCAGACCCCCTCCACTGTCAGGACCTCCCTGCCCAAGCCACAGGGAGCTCCTGACGTTTCTGATTCTTCTGAGGAAGAATTGTTGCAGGATTCTGATGCTGAGGATGGTACAGTTATTGAATCTACCAGATCCATTGGGGACCCTTATGAATGTGACCCTGAACTCTCTGCGGAGGGTTTGATCAGGGCTGTGTTGACCACCCTCAATCTTCCCTTGCGTCAGGAATCTACTCTTGACCCAACGGACGTGTTTCAGAAACCTTCTAAGGCTGTTACATGTTTTCCTACTAATCCTACTCTTGAACGCTTAGTCTCTGATGCGTGGAAAAATCCTGATAAGTCCTCTTCAGTCTCAAAAAGTTTGCCAAACTTTATCCTTTTCCTGAGACTGAGCTGGCTAAATGGGTTCATCCTCCTAAGGTGGATGCTCCAGTTTCTAGATTGTCTAAATCTCCTGCTTTGGCTGTATCTGATGCTTCTGCTTTACAGGATTGGACGGACAAAAAGTTAGAAACTTGTCTTAAGTCTATTTTTGCCTCTATTGGTACTGCCATGCGTCCAGCCTTTGCTGTGGCGTGGGTTAACCGGGCCATTGCGGTCTGGACTGAACAGCTTACTGTGGCAGTTCGCCAAGATGCGCCAGTGTCAGAGCAGTTGCAACTCCTTGCTAACATTTCTGAAGCTCAGAATTATGTTTCTGACGCTGCTTTTGACGCAGTTCGCATGATGGCAAGGGCCTCCACTTCTTCAGTGGTGGCTAGACGCGCTCTTTGGCTGAAAATTTGGTCTGCTGACACCGCTTACAAGAAAGTGTTACTTTCTTTGCCCTTTCAAGGGACTTCCCTGTTTGGTTCAGAATTAAAGGAGTTGATTAGCGAGGCTACTGGAGGTAAAAGTACTCTTCTACCTTCAGTCTTTAAAAAGAAGTTTCCAGCCAAATGCAATCGGTCCTTTCGTTCCTTCCAAACTGAGACACGTTCTGCGTCCCAGGCGGCTCCGCCTGCTTCGCGCTCCTCCTCCAAGCCCAAACAGTCCTGGAAGCCCAAAGTTGCCCCCAAGGCCAAGACCTCCAAGACTGCTTTGGCATGACTCGCCGAACCCGGGTCCGCATCCGGCTGTAGGTGGGCGCCTTCACATCTTTCGCCGGACTTGGGAGGAGTCAGTGGTGGACCCTTGGGTTCTTCAGGTGGTGTCAGAGGGATACAGGATCCCTTTCTCCTCTCTTCCTCCTTTTCGGTTCCATTTTACTCGTCCTTCTCAGGAACCTACAAAAAGGCGTCTGTTTGACGACGCTATTCAGGATCTTTTGGACAAAGAAGTCCTGGAACCAGTTTCCACAGAGGACACAGGTTCAGGATTCTATTCCAACCTGTTCGTGGTGGCCAAAAAGGACAGTGGCGCTCATCCTATTTTGGACCTCAAAGATCTCAATTCCTTTGTTGTGAGTACCCACTATGGTCAGGAATCCCTGCGCTCTGTGATAGCTTCTATGTCTCCGGGGGAGTTCCTTGCCTCCCTGGATCTTCAGGATGCTTATCTGCACATCCCTATCCATCTAGAGAGCAGGCGGTATCTCAGGTTTGCCTGCCACAAAGGTCACTTTCAATTTTCGGCTCTTCCCTTTGGACTGACTACAGCTCCGCAGGTTTTTCAGAGAGTCCTGGGTGCTTTGATAGCGGTGATCCATCGAGATGGCATCAGGGTGACTCCCTACATGGACGATTTACTCTTGAAAGCTTCATCTGCCGAGATCCTTCACCAGCAGGTTCAGGCATGTATTCAGACACTCACTCGACATGGATGGATTGTGAATCTGGACAAGTCAGACTTGATCCCATCTCAGCAGATACTCTTCCTGGGTCTCCTGTTCGACACTCAGAGGTGCATGGTGTTTCTCCCAGACGAGGTGGCTCATCAGATTGCTCTCCAAGTATCAAAGATTTTGGCTCTCGAGCAGATTCCAGTTCCGAAGTTGACATCTCTGGTGGGGAAGTTCATTTCCACCATAGAGGCGGTGCCATTTGCCATGGCACACACCAGGGAACTTCAGAGGTTTGTGATCCAGACGTGCAGGAATCATCCAGACCATCTGCACCTGTCAGTCTCTCTGCCTCCTCATGTCGAGTTGAGCTTGGAGTGGTGGTTGGACCTGTCTCATCTCCTGAAAGGGAGATCCTTCCAGATTCCCTATTGGACCACAGTCATGACGGATGCCAGCCTCCTGGGATGGGGGCAGTGCTGGGTCGCTTCAGTGCTCAGGGGAAGTGGGGATTGGAGGAATCTCTCCTCTCCATCAATGTTCTGGAACTACGTGCCATCTTACTTGCTCTGAGACATTGGGAGTCTCAACTGGAGGGTTGTCCAGTCAGAGTGGAGTCCGACAACGCCACCGCAGTGGCCTACATCAACAGACAAGGCTGAACAAGAAGTCTCGCCGCATGGTTAGAAGTCAAGGCCATTTTATCTTGGGCCGGAGGCACATGTTCCCGTCATTTCAGCGGTACACATTCCAGGCGTAGACAACATCATGGCAGACTTCCTCAGTCGTCACACAGTCGACAGCGGAGAGTGGGCTCTTCATCTAGAGGTGTTTCACCTTCTGACCCAGATGTGGGGGGTTCCTGTAGTGGATCTGATGGCAACCAGGCACAACAGGAAGGTGTCAGTGTTCTGCTCCCGGTGGAGGGACTCACTGGCCCTGGCAGTGGACGCCTTGTCCATCCCTTGGGACTTCTCCCTAGCCTACATCTTCCCTCCTCTTCCTCTGTTGATCAGAGTCATCCAGTAGCTGAAGGTGGAGCGTTGTCCGGTCATCCTAATCGCTCCGAACTGGCCTCGTCAGTCCTGGTATCCGGATCTGATGGAAATGTCTGTAGCGGAACCCTTTCCGCTTCTAGCTTGTCCAGATATGCTGCTACAAGGGTACCTATGGAAGGAGGATGTTCATCGTCTTCATTTGATGGCCTGGAGGTTGAATCCTCAATTCTGAAGAAAAAGGGTTTTTCCTCTTCTGTGGTGTCTACGATGCTTAAAGCTCGCAAGCCTGTGTCTTCCAAGATTTATCATCGAGTCTGGTCAACCTTTGTTGCATGGTGTGCTGATAGGGATCTATCACTTGATTTCCGTCTTCCTAGTGTCCTGGCCTTTTTACAGGACGGGGTTGAGAAAGGGCTCAGCCTGAGTTCTCTCAAGGTTCAGACGTCTGCTCTGTCTGTCTTTTTCCAGGAGTGCATTGCCATCCTCCCTGATGTCAAAGTTTTCTTCCAGGGTGTGGCTCATTTTCGGCCCGCTTTCAGGAGTCCAGCTCCTCAGTGGGACCTCAATCTAGTTCTGGGGGTTCTCCAACGACCCCCATTTGAGTCCTTAGCTTCCATTCCTTTACGCCTTTTGACCTGGAAGATGGCCTTCCTCTTGGCTATCGTATCAGTTTACCGGGTGGCAGAGTTACAAGCCTTGTCTTGTAAACCTCCTTATCTGGTGTTCCACAAGGATAAGGCTGTGCTTCGCACTTCCAAGGAATTTTTACCCAGGGTTGTCTCCGAATTTCACATCAATCAGGAGATTGTGGTGCCCTCTTTCTGCCCTAACCCTTCCTCTGAGAAGGAGAGGGATCTTCATTTGTTGGATGTAGTGCGTTGTCTCAAATTTTATGTTCATCGCACTGAGTCTATCAGGAAGACTGACTCTCTGTTTGTCATTCATGAGGGGCCTAGGGCAGGGAGACCGGCATCCAAGGTGACCATTGCATCTTGGATAAAATCTACTATTCGTAAGGCTTACAAATTGCGGAATAGACATGAGCCCTTTCGGGTCACTGCTCATTCCACCAGATCAATTGGGGCCTCTTGGGCCTATAAAAATCAAGCATCTGCTGATCAGCTGTGCCGGGCGGCCACTTGGTCCTCTGTGCATATGTTCTCAAAGCACTACCGTGTGGATGTGCTGGCCTCGGCTGATGCCAGCTTTGGGAGGAAGGTCCTGAAGGCAGTTTTGCCCGTCTAGGATCTTCTTCTTCTGAGATTTGCAGTGCTTCCTTACTGTTGAGCCCCGTTGGCTCGGTTCAGTGTGCTGTGTTTTGTTCTTGGGGTTTGTCCTTACCCCTAGTTGGTGTCCGTTGACACTTCTGCTAGTTGGGTTTGTGACCAGTTGGTTCATAGAGGTTCTGGTGACTCTGAGGCCTTGCGCCTGGTCCTTGCCTCCTTCCCGCCTCTGGGAAAACTCAATGTTTGGACATCCCAGTGTACCAGTAACCTGTATTGGACGACAGTGAAAATAGGATTTTAGTCTTACCTGTTAAATCCTTTTCACTTAGTCCATACAGGTTACTGGTCTCCCACCCTGTCAAGGGACCATGCTTGGCTCTCCTGTGGCATGCTGTGGGAGTCCTTTGGGGCATGCTCACAGGGGTCTTCTTCTTCTCTCCTATCTCTGGTCAGTGTTAGTGTCTCAAATCATTCTGGCTTGTTCTGACTGAGGTGCAGCCTAAGAGGGAGGGGAGGCTCCGCCCCCTGCATACATTTAGATGAATGTTCCTGCCTACTTAAAGGGGCGGATCGCCTCCCAGTGTACCAGTAACCTGTATGGACTAAGTGAAAAGGATTTAACAGGTAAGACTAAAATCCTATTTTATATAGCGCCAACTTATTCTGCAGAGCTTTACAATAGGGGATAGACACATAGAGATATTAAATAGTACAAATCATATGTGGAGAACAGAAGGATCAGAGGGCCCTGCTCGTGAAAGCTTACAGTCTAGAGAAAGGTGGGTGGGATAAAGTAGGAGTCAGAGGCACACAACTAGGAACAAGCCTGCAATAGAAATTTGCAGGCTCTCTAGGAATAGTGTCCTACCTGGGGGCAGTCTCTTTTAGCCCACTAGTACCTTTCACAGATAGAAAATATCCTATAGCATATCACACTGGTCCTGCCCAGACAGCTATCAAGTCCCCAAAATGCTAAGAAAATCCTCTCTGAACAAAAGAAGCAGCCAACCCCAGATGTATGTTTTGGACTTGTTGGGCCTCATCAGGCTCTCTTAGAATGGTAATCTACCTAGAGTGCTGTCTCTTTTAGCTCACTAGTGCCTTTCACACAGAGGGAACATCCTAAAGCATATTATACTGGTCCTTCCAAGACAGCAGTCCAGCTACAAAATGCCATGAAAATCCTCTCTGAACAAGAGAAGCAACCAACCCCAGCTGTACGTTTCTGCCTTGTTGGCCTTCAGGAGTGAGGTGCAGTTGCACTTTCTGGACCCTGTGAGTAAGAGGTCCAGTGCTGGATTACCCTATTACCCTTGGGGTGACTACTCCCAAGGAAAATTTGCATATGTAAATTAGGAGTCAGAGACACTAAGCTAGGAAGAAGTCTGCAATAGAAATCTGCAGGCTCTCTAGGAGTGGTGTCCTACCCAGGGTGCAGTCTCTTTTAGTCTACTACTATCTTTCACAGAGAGAAAATATCCTAAAGCATATCATACTGGTCCTTCCAAGACAGCAGTCCAGCCACTAAATGCCATGCAATTCCTCTTTGAACAAGAGAAGCAGTCAACCCCAGACGTACATTTTGGCCTTGTTGTGCTTCTACAGTGAGGTGCAGCTGACCCTTCTAAGGGCTGTGAGCAAGGGGTCAAATGATGGATTATCCTATTACCCTTGGGGTGACTAATCCCAAGGATAATTTTCATGTAAAGTAGGAGTCAGAGACGCTCAACTAGGAACGAGGCTGCAATAGACATTTGCAAGCTCTCTAGGAAAATTGTCCTACCCGGGTGCAGTCTCTTTTAGCCCACTAATGGTTTCCACAGAGAGAAAATATCCTAAAGCATAGCCTACTACCACAAACTGCCAGGGAAATCCTGTCTGAGCAAGAGAAGCAGCCAACCCCAGAGGTATATTTTTCCCTTGTTGGGCTTCATCAATGACGTGCAGCTGATCTCTCTGGGCACTGTGAGCAAGGGGTCCAATGTTGGATTACCCTTGGGATAATTTGCATATGTAGAGTAGGATTCAGAGACACTCAGCTAGGAAGAAGTCTGTAATAGTAATTTTCAGGCTTTGTAGGAATGGTATCCTACCCAGGGTGTAGTCTCTTTTAGCCCAATACTGCCTTTCACAGAGAGGAAGTATCCTAAAGCATTTCATATTGGTCCTGCCAAGACAGCAGTCCAACTACGAAATGCCATGCAAATCCTCTCTAACAAGAGAAGCAGCCAGACCCAGACATATGTTTTGGCTTTGTTGTGCCTCATCCGTGAGGTGCAGCTGGTCTCTCTAGGCACTGTGAGCAAGGGGTCCAGTGCTGGATTACCCTATTGCCTTTAGTGGGACTAATCCCAATGATAATTTGCATATGTAAAGTAGGAGTCAGAGACACTCAGGTAGAAACAAAGCTGCAGTAATAATTTGTAGGCTCTCTAGGAATGGTGTCCTACCCATGGTGCAGTTTCTTTTAACCCACTAGTGCTTTTTCACAGACAGGAAATATTCTAAAGCATATCATACTGGTCCCACCAAGACAGCAGTCCAACCACAAATCCCAAGCAAATCATCTCTGGACAAGAGAAGCAGCCACCACCAGACTTACATTTCAGACTTGCTAGACCTCACCAGTGAGATGCAGCTGATCTCTCTGGGCACTGTGAGCAAGTGGTCCAGTGCTGCATTACCCTATTACCCTTGGGGTCACTAATCCCAAAGATAATTTGCATATGTAAAGGAGGAGTCAGAGACACTCAACTAGGAACGAGGCTGCATTAGAAATTTGCAGGCTCTCTAGGAATGGTGTCTTACTCAGGGTGCAGTCTCTTTTAGCCCACTAGTGCCTTTCACAGAGAGAAAATATCCTACAGCATATCATATTGGTCCTGCCAAGACAGCAGTCCAGCCACTAAATGTCAGGCAGTCCTCTATGATCAAGAGATGCAGCCAACCCCAAATGTACGTTTCTGCTCACAGTGCTTAGAGAGATTAGCTGCACCTCACTGACGAGGTCCAACAAGGCTGAAATGTACACCTGGGGTGGGCTGCTTCTCTTGTTCATAGAGGAATTGCCTGGCATTTCGTGGCATGACTGCTGTTATGGCAGGACCACTATGATATGCTTTAGGATATTTCCTCTCTGTGAAAGGCACTAGTGGGCTAAAAGAGATACACCCGGGTAGGACTATCACGGTGCCCGTGATTCGTGCTGCTCTGTGTCTATCACCTGCTGAGTATTCGTGATTGGCTGTCTGTCATTAGCCCTCCTCACACAGCCTTTTTAAAGCCAGGTTGAGCACTTCCAGGTTGCCCTTTTGTGGTGTCTCTGACTCCACTCTGCCTGACCTGCTTGTCAGATCTCTGGGCCTGTTTCCAGTGTTCCTGTATGCTACATTCCGGTGTTCCAGTGTTCCTGTACATTTACGTTCCGGTGTTCCTGTACGTTAATGTTCCGGTGTTCCAGCTTTCCAGTGTTCCTGTATGCTAACGTTCCGGTGTTCCAGCGTTCCTGCGTTCTGGTGTGCCTGTATTCCGGGGGTTCCTGTGCTCCAGCACCGCGCGGGTTAACCTGTACGAGTTCCTGAGTCTCGCGCTCCAGCTGTCGCTCTGGCGACATTGTTCTCCTCGCTATTGCATACACATTGTTGGTTCCAGCGTGTGGACGCTGGTTTGCTCCACTAAACCTGGTTGCGATATGCATTGTTGGTTCCAGCGTGCGGTCGCTGGTTTGCTCCACTAACCTGGTTGCGATATACATTGTTGGTTCCAGCGTGCGGACGCTGGTTTGCTCCACTAAACCTGGTTGCGATATACATTGTTGGTTCCAGCGTGCGGTCGCTGGTTTGCTCCACTAAACCCGGTTGCAATATACATTGTTGGTTCCAGCGTGCGGACGCTGGTTTACTCCTTAAACCTGGTGGCGCTATTTACCATTAGTCCCAAGGTGCGGACGTTGGTTTGCTCCTGAACATCCAGTACTGTGGTCAGTCGCTGTCCACTTCCTTGCAGTTGTCTGATTATCCCTGGCTATAGACTTCTGCTGAGTAAGACCTCTAGACTTATGCTCTCTTCTGTCTTAGTCACCTAACAGCTGGTCTATTTGCTCAGGCTGCCCTGCCCGGTATTGGTGAGGCCGGTAGAACCTTGACGTTACCATCCTGTAGGTTGCCTCACCCGGTATTGGCAGGGCCGGTAGAGCCTACTACAGTACCTCCTTGGGCTGCCCTGCCCAGTACTGGTAAGGCCGGTAGAACCTTGTACTCACCATCTTAAAGGTTGCCTTACCCGGTATTGGCAGGGCCGGTAGAGCCTACATTCAGCATCCCATTGGGCTGCCTTACCCGGTATTGGTAAGGCCGGTAGAACCGGAATTATCATCTCACGGTTGCCTTACCCGGTATAGGCAAGGCCGGTAGAGCCTGTCATTAATATTGTCACTTGGATTGCCTTGCCCGGTATTTAGGCAAGGCCGGTAGAACCTTTTGCATGTTCTATTGATGTTATATTGTTATGTATGTTTACCCTACGGGGACTGCCTTTAACTTTTAATAAAGTTAAATTTTACCAAACCTTAAGTCTGAGAGTCTTCAAAAACCGTGACAAGGACACTATATCTAGAAAGCCTGCAAATTTCTATTGCAGCCTTGTTCCTAGTTTAGCGTCTCTGACTCATACTTTACATATGCAAATTATCCTTGGGATTAGTCACCTCAAGGGTTATCCAGCATTAGACCCTTTGCTCTCTGTGCCTAGAGAGATCAGCTGCACCTCCCTGATGAGGCACAATAAGACTGAAATGTAGGTTCGGGGTTGGCTGCCTCTCTTGTTCAGAGAGAGAGGAATTGCTTGGTATTTTGTTGATTGACTTCTGTTATGGCAAGGCCAGTATGATATGCTTTAGGATATCTTCTCTCTAGGAAAGGCACTATTGGGCTAAAAGAGACTTCACCCTTGGTAGGAAACCATTCCTAGAGAGCCTGCAAATTTGTACCTCCGGTTCATTCCTAGTGGAGTGTCTCTGACAAATACATATAAATAAAATACCATGTGTAGGATACTGAAAAAATAACAGAGTATATTACTAGGAGGATGTAGGATAGGGTCAGAATTAAGGCAGTACAGATGTAACCCTCTGGACCCACAGAAATGCAACAATAAAGTATTTGCATACTGCCTGGCTATTAGCCACCAGCATTAAATGCACAAGCAATACAATACTGTAATGCATGGCATCTACCAATAGATCAGCGGTTCTCAACCTTTGTAGTGCCGTGACCCTTTGATAAAATTTCCCAAGTTGTGACGACCCCTAACAGTAAAATTATTTTTGTTGCTCCTTCATTGCTGTAATTTTGCTACAGTTATGAATCGAAATATAAATATCTTATGGTTTTAGGCGACCCCTGGCAAATCGTCATTCGACCCCCAAAGGGGTCCTGACCCACAGGTTGAGAACCACTGCAATAGATGGCAACAGTGAGTACACAGGTCATTATGTTCTCTAGTGAGACCACTGTTCTTAGTCACATACTATCTGTGCTTCCCAACCAGGGATCAACCAGTAGATTGCACGCAGTATCTCCAATGCCACTGGCTACCACCGAAATACATAATAGATCCACCCCAATGCTTAACAGTTGGCAAGGTATACTTTTCTTCAAATGCTTCTCTTTTTTTCTTCCAAAAGTGTCTATAGAGATTGTAGCCAAATTGTTAAATTTTACTGTCATGAGACCACTGGCTTATCGAAATGTTGTGTAGCATACTTCAGGCCTTGACTTTTGTGCTGTGTACATGTATGGAGTTATATAAATAAAGATACATATATGTACTATAACAGGGCTTAAAAGTTGAAGTCCTTTACTACTAGCCAGACCTGAAAAGTTACTCGCCACTGCAAGCCATAACATACCAACCAGGGCTGATTTTCTACTCTCCAGGGCTACATTTTCACTCGCCATTGGCTAGTAGCGAGTGGAAATTTTGAGCCCTGCTATAATATCCCATTTCCTTCATTTCATGTTGAGCTCCTTCAGATTCACCTGATTCATGAAAAAGCAGTTATACACAATGACCCATAGATGTCACCAGAGAGACACAATGGGAATGTCACTGTATACTAAGACTCAGATAAAAATTTTCAATTCTGTCAAAGACTTAACGTTCATGGCTTTGGCATCCCTGACCTCAATGCAAGATGCCTATGCATTCAATTACATGTTTTGCTAAAGAGGAACTATCACCCCAAATAAAGTCCCTGCCAATAATTATTACCTAGCGATATTATTATCCAGCCTAATTACCGCGTTAGTCAGAAATCCTACTTCTGCCGAGACTGACGGCCAGGCAACAGCGCAGATATCTTTGTTTACAGACATCTGCTCGCTTGTGCTGTCAGTTCCGGTCTCCTCTAGGAGGCGCCTCATATGCTTTAAGGTAACAGAAAGGACTGACAGCACAGGTGCGCAGATGCCTCTAAAGTGCTATGGCTTGGCTGTCAGTCTTGGTAGAAGTAGGATTTCTGACTAACTTAGTAATTAGGCTGGATAATAGTACTATTGGTAAGCTTATTGCTAGATCGCTAATTATTGTGGGGGGGGGGGCTTTATTTGGGGTGATAGTTCCCCTTGAATTATGATAGTTGTAGCTTTAACCCCCCCCTTTTGCAGGCATCACTCATTTCACAGAGCAGTGAGTAATGATGAGTGAAACACTGAGTTAACCCTTTGAGTGCTAGAGGGATTTGCAATGTGTTGTGCACCCCTCAGGCATTCAAAGGGTTAAGTTAGAGATTTGTACAAATGTTGCTATTAAGGGGCTGGCTGTATTCATCAAACCAAAGAGGAGCAATTCTGAAATGAATTCCCAAAATCCAAGTCAATGTAATTTGGTATTTTAACCCCTTGGTGCCCAGTGCACTGATTTACAACCTGTTGGAGACTTCTCAAGTATTCAGTGGGTTACAAGCCCCTTTAATAACCTGACCAGACATCACCTTTAACTGGAAAAATATATGAAAAATGCAGACGAAGGGGTAGATTTGATTTTAGTGAATCCCTGAAATATGCATATTTCCAGTGTGCCCCCAGTAAGTTGTCCACATATACCTTTAATCCTTTGAGAGCCAGAGGAGTATGCAATCCATTGCTTTGCAATGCATTGCATATCCCTTTAGCATGCAAAGAGTTAACTCTTTGAATTCCTGAGCAGTGTTTGACACATTGCTTTGAGATGTGTTGCATACCCCTCCGGCCTTCAAAGGGTTAACCCTTTGAGTTCCAGAGGGGTACGCAACGCATTGCAAAGCAATGCGTTGCGTACCCCTCTGGCACTCAAAGGTTTAAATCAGCAACACTTTTAAATACACACACACACACATTGAAGTGTCACACTGATTACTGTGAAAACGAGCAGTATAAAACTTTGTGTCTTTGATTTAAAGAGATATGTGGTTACCTTAGTCCTTGATTAAACGTGAGGTGTGGTCAGCCTACAATTTAAATCAGTGCGAATGTTCATTTCCCCCCTAATAGTGCATTTGGTTTACTCCAGAATTGCTTCTTTTAAGCGTGATGAATAACACCCCTAATTTATGTCAAAACAGTTTAGAACTGCAAGCTGATTCATTCTGGATTTGGTCCTTGCTTCCAGCCAGTAGGTTCACAGAGAAATAGATCACATGATTCACAGTAGGACAGGCCTTGTGCATTTCTTTGAAGTTAATGCGTGGGCATTGCTAGAAAGGCTGCACAAGCTGTGTGACTTAACCCTTTGAGTGCAAGAGAGGTATGCAGCACAATGTGTTGGATAACTGTCTGGCAATCAAAAAGTTAATAATTAATTTTAAAGCTGAACTTTCAGCTTTATAATATTGCCCCCAATACATCATGTATAATAATTTCTAGGATGTTTGTCAGAAGCCATCATGCGCAGTAGAGGCTGCACTCGCTGCAGTCATGCACAGTAGAAACTGCCCCTGCTGCAGTCATGCGCAGTACAGACTGACTAAATTTGCTGCGGCTGATACAGAGTGGGGCTTTCTGAATTCGGACTGGAGAAGAGAGGCTCCAGGCACCAGCCGAGGCTGCTGGGTGGCACTGTGGCCCGTGTACACAGGCTTTTAAACTAGTTAGTAATATAGCGATAGGCAAAGTAAGCGTTGTATTATGGTGAATAAATCTACGTTACTGGAGTAATCCACCTTCTTTGGCAGGCATCCAGCAGACAACAGCCGAGACATCTTAGAGGGAAATTTAAGCGGACATCTTGCCATTGTGACGTCTGCACGCCTGTCAGTCCCAGCCAGAGCCGGCCGGCTCCTAGCAACGCCTCCTAGACCCGGCTGGGACTGACAGCGCAGGCGTGCAGACGTCACAGTGGCAATATGTCCACGCTCCATGCTACTGTCAGCCATAGAAGAGAGCAGAAATCTATTAAATAAGGTAATAATTCTGGCAACTAGCGCTACTAAGCAGCTAGTCGCCAGATGGGGACTTAGTTAAGCTAAAGATTTTGTGGGGTGGTAGTTCTGCTTTAAAATATATTAATAATTTGTTTTGAGCCCCTTGGTTGCAAGTGACTTCTTTAACACAGTGCAAAGTGATTACCTGGAGTCATTAATACCTGTATATATAATAATTATTATTTTGTTATATATTGATAAAATAGTACACAATTGTTTCTCAATCACACGTGCATTCATTCATCTCAGTGTGTTATCACTCTGGCTATATTTTGCTTATTGATTTTTCTAGGTTTGGCAGACAAGATTACACGCAGACATAGTGTTTGACAGCAGCTGAGAACCAACTGGCTCACCTACTTTCCTTATATTCATATTTATTTAACAAGTTTGGACATATTTAAAGGAACACTAACACCAACATTTTAACCTGGGTTACATAGACTTCAATTCCCTGAACTGATTTGCTCTAGAACTTGTGTATTTGTTTTCTGGTCCATGTTAACTTAAAGTCCTTTAACTCTTTCTGTGCCAGATGTGTGGGCAATGCATTCAATTAATAATGTAGTCTTAGGGGCAAAAGTGGAGCAATTATGGGACATGAACTGCACCATAGGGAACAACTAAACATTCCCAACATTCCCCTTGATTTAAATGGGGCTTTGATTTAACACTTTCAGTACCAGAGGGGTACGCAACTCATTGCTAAGCAATGCATTGCGTACCCCTCTGGCACTCAAAGGGTTAACCCCCTTGAATACTGAAGAGGCTTCCAGCGCATTGTTTTGCTACATGTTAGAGAGCTATAAAGTATTCAAGGAATTAAAAGCCCCATTTAAATCAATGGGATTTTTAGTTGTTTCCTGTGGTAGTTGATTTACTTACTCCCCTGTAGTGCAGTTGGTTTGTTCCAGAATTCCTCCATTTTTGTTTTAAACATATGGCCCTTAGTGTATATTTAACCCCTTAAGGACCGGTGACGATCCTGGCACATCTTGGAATTCTGGGATGACATCCCAGAATGCATCAGTAAAAAAAAATGCTGTGGTTCTCTGGGTCGCCCACTCTCGGACTGCACAGTTCTTAAGTGGTTAAGATCTCTTGCTAAATATGCATCAATTCAGGAACGCTTGATGAGTTGGATGTTACTGGGCCCTTTTATATCTCCGTTTCTCCTGATGTTCCAGGTCGCCATGCGGAGGACATCTTTGGAGAGCTTTTTAATGAAGCCAATAGCTTTTACATGCGCATGAACTCACTGCAAGAGAGGGTGGACTTACTGGTTGTCAAAGTAACCCAGCTGGACTCTACGGTGGAAGAAGGTAACTTAGAAACATTGTGGGGGATGGGATGAAAACCAGTCTTAGTGGTATGTTTAAGAATACCACTAAAATGTGCAATGACAGGTCATATTTATAAAGAAGTCAAATTTATGAATGTATCTTTATCTTAGAAAATGAGCTAGTATGATTTTTTTCCTAAATACATAGCTTATACATTCTATCATTTAAAGTGGAACTATCACTGAAAATAAACTGCCCCCAAATCATTAGGCACATAACGATATGCATATCAATGCCAGTATTACCTTGAATAAGTCCATCATTATTGAGAAATCCAGCTTGTTCCCAGACGCACAAGCAGGCATCAGCAGAGACAACTGTGCGTCTGCGCTGTCCATCCCAGTCTCCTCTAGGATTAGTGAGGGGGAGTTGCATTGTACCTTAAGGTACAGGAAGTAACTGAAGGCGCAGGTACACAGATGCCGGTACAGCAAGATGCCTGCCTGTGCTTTTGAGAACGAGTTGGATTTTTCAGTAACGCTGGGTAATACTAGTATGGATATGCATATCTCTATATGCATAATTATTTGGGGGGCACTTTATTTATATATATATATATATATATATATATATATATATATATATATATTTATAGTTCCACTTTAATGTCCTATATACTTCCATTTAAAACAGTTTATACCTAGTAGTAAGATTTAACCTAAATTTTGATGTCAGAAAAGAACCATCTGTCCCATCCAGTCTGCCAATTTTCCTATCTAATAAAACACTCAGTCTCACATACTTCTTAGAATATGCTTACAGTATGCATGTTCCAGGCATTTTTGAACTCGCTAACAGTATTTGTTCCAGCAACATATGCTGGGAGGATGTTCCATGGGTCTACCACCCCTTTTGTAAAGTAGTATGTACACACGTTACTTCTGGATTTTCCGATCTATAACTTTATATCATGACCTTTACTACTAGTATCCCTCTTTGTCTCTAGCCAAGCAATCCTATATCTGTCAGCTCAGTGAGTGTTTTCCCATGAAAAATTGTGCAAGTGGTAATCTGTAGGTAGGTCCATACGTACATCAGACACACAGACAAACCCATGTATTTTAGAGCGTTTCTTCCAGAAAAGTAAAATAACTATACAGTGAGGCTGATTTACTAAGAATTAGTAGAGAGATAGTAGTTCTGGGACAAACCATGTTCATCATGAGTGATAATTAGGCTTCCTACTCATAAATGTAACAGGGGGATTTTAACCCGTTTAATGCTAAAGAGGTATTCAACGTGTTGTTTATACTGAAAACTGAAAAACACTCTCAAATTTAAGGAGTTAACAGTCTCATTAAATTAACCCCTTAAGGACTGGACGATTGCACATGTGGCTGGCACTTAAAGGGATAGTAATACTTAGTTTTATCTTTATTTTATCTTGTAGGCATTAAAAAAACATGAACGATATAAGTCTTATCTCTCAAACCTTTATGGTTTGAGAGGTATTCACAAGCAAAGTTTCCCCTCCCGCCCCTTTTACCTAGTGTAACCTATCTCTTCTCAGATGTGGAATCCAGTCCATAGACCAGACAGATAACAGAAGGGGACAATCTTCTTTGTATGAGAACAATGAAAGCACTGCCCCCCTTGACAATTTTTTCAGGTTTTTTTCCCTTATTTAATAGAAGATTGTCCCTCTCTGCAGTCTACCTGGGCACCTCCCTTCTGCTCTGGCTGAACAGTGTTACATCAGTAAAAGGGGCGGGAGGGGGATACTTTATCATTCAATTACTCTTGTACTACAACTCTGACAGAATTGAAATAACACTGTCCAAAGTCCAAATACTATGATGATTAATTAGAGCTGCTTTTATTATGAAACATTACTATCCCTTTAAACACCACGGACCATGTTTTTTTTATTGCCGCATCCGGTTCAGGGCTCCCTGAATGGTGTGCAGCCGCGAGGGGAGCCCTGAAATCCATGATTGTCCTGGAACGGCATGGGTCCTTATGAGGTTAGTGGTAATTTTGAAAATGTTTATCTCACCTTGTGGTGCAGTTGGTTTTGTCCTAAAATTGATCTTGTTATTTTTGGTACATCAGTCTCATTTACTGCCCACTGACTTTTTTTTTAATAAATATTTATAGAACATTTTCATTACAAACAACAAACATCCTATAACATAACATCCTAGAATGCGTCGCTTACTGTGTGCGTAACTGCACATGCGCAGTGGGGACTCCTCTGCTGCCCCGGAGCTGGGAGCAAAGACAGGCTGCGACCATCCGGAGCTCCCCGCTCCGGATCAGCCCGTGTATACAGGCTTTGTAACTAGATGAATAATAACACTGTTACACAGTGACAAGTACAGATGGAAGCAGTATACTGAGCACCGACACGCTGAGTTACACAGTAGTGAATTACGCTGTATAGCTAATCACCCGAAGTACCACACACACTGGCAGTATAGAGAGAAAACTGCTTCTTTCCATGCAACATATGAAGAGAAAAGAGATATATATCAGTAGCTTCAAGGGTAGGGATCCCCACCAGTCCTTGAGGTCACAGCAGAGATGTGTGTAGTGGAGGATCACATTCTATAACAAACATAAACATAAAACACAAATAAACTCTGGGAGAGGAGGTTCACTAACACTAGTTGGTCTCCTCTGCGTAAAGGGTGGCTAGTTTAAGTGACCAATAAGCCACCGTGGGCCTGATCCCCATTCAAGGCAGATGTCTGTGAGAGTGTTGTGGCCTCATCCACTTGATGCACCTCCACTAGATACAACAGTATGTCATCGATCAACATCCTCTCCCCAATCCAGGTAGTACAGCGGAAACAACGATAGAGTTCTGCTTGTTGATATGTGGACAGGGGGAGGATAAAGCAATGAAATGGGCTCCCAAAGTCTCCTTATTAGAGAGGGCCAATATCCAGTGGTGTCCGGTGAAATGGAGCAGCTTTTGAGACCATTGTTTAAGTAGGGGAGGGTATGAGGTCAGCCAGAGGGCAAGGATGCACTTCAGCACTACCATGACAATAAAATCCAGCAATTTAAGTTGGTTAACTGTCAAAATACACAGGGCATCATAGATCCCCAGTAGAGACAACAGAGTTGTGGGTGGAATGGAAATGCCTATTCTGTCATTTGTGTAACAGAATTTTTGACTAGTAGGAGCTGATGTTTGGGCAGGAGTATAACATGTGGAGCAGGGTAGCTTGAGGACTGTTGCACTCAGAGCATGACGAGGAAGGAGAAAGGCCTATGTAATGTACAATAAATGAGGTGATGTAAGTTTTGTAAGAAAGTTCATGAAAGTATGCTGAGGGGGAGCACCAGAAATGTCTGGTGTCTGGTGAAGCTGGACAAGAAGGTGTACGCTGTCAAGTTGGGTATATCCGCTAGCCATCTGTTCTACTCCAATGGGCCGTGGATTATGTGAGTTGCTTGGAAGAGAGTTTTATAGATGCAGGAGACTTTCAAGGAAACAGTAAGGAGCTGCATTAAAAATCTATTGCCTATGTCTCGAGCAGTGGTGGGTAACCTTTTTTTGGACTACAGCTATTGTATGTAGTCCAGCAGTAGTTAGAAGGACACAGGTTAGCTAACCATAGCAAATACAGACTTAACCGCAGCAAAAATAAAAACACAAAAAACAGCGCAGGAACTCCTGTAAGTGTAGTAGGAACTTTAAAAGGGAATCCTTCACCAACACCCCGGTGTTGGAAACGTTACTCACATTCTCCAGAGGCGGTAACTTGCCTCTAAGTATAAGCACATCCACTGGCTCTCACCCCAGTGTGGTGTAACGGTTCCTCAATCTGCTCTGTAGTCTTTTCCGCTTCTCAACTCCGAGAGGGCTTAATAGCATATGTGGAAACTGCTACTCTAATAAAGGGTCCAATCTTGCCCAATATATCCCTGGCAGTACCTTTTTATTCTATATTAACCCTATATCATCCGGAGGAGTATCAAACCAGTGACTAGATCAGGATATTAGATAGCTCTTCACTAAGTTTATTAAAAAATACTTAAAATAAATCAGATAAAATATCCATAAATTGACAATGCCAGACAACAATTACAGCAGCAAACTATGTCTTTATATTGGGGTACCAAAGCTTTTCTTCTCTGGTGTGATGTTTGCCAGAAGACTTTCAAATGGGAGGTTCTGGGTAACTGGAAGCCCCTTCTTAGTTAGCTCAGAGCAGCCCAGTCATGTCACTGTGTGAGCAAGACATGAATGGGGCAAAGTTTAGAAATAAGGGCTAAGGTTTGGTCAAACCTAATGTGTCACACCATCAATATGAAGTGTTCTCATATGCAAAATGTTTCTTTGTTTGAGAACCAGTTCATGTCTCAGCCTTGTAATGGTGTCAGCAAGATCCAGTTTATTGAACCTACCAAATATTAGCATTTCACGTCTGTTCTTTTTAGAATTATACAATTAAAAACATAGAACTTGATGGCACTTGAGAACTGATTGGCCCTTCTTATCTTCTCATTACCTGTCTGACTTTAAAGGACTAGTGAACCACTGTCACAGATACCCAGAAAAGTTCAGGAATCAGTACAGTATAGTTAATGCAATTTTATTGACAAAATGAACAAAGAATATATATACATATATACAATCCAAAGAAACAGGCAAAGGGTTACAGCCAGCAACCCTGCTATTAGGAATACTAGGATGCAAGGCTAAACCACAGTGCTAGAGACTAGGCCTTAGCCACTGAGAGTCTCAGCAAGGAGCAGGAACACAGGATCTTGATCCGACATAGCGGGCATACCGACTCAGGCCTGCAGTCAATAGGGAGCGAACTCTGACTCACGCCTGCAGTCAAAAGGGAGCGAAATCTGACTCACGCCTGCAGTCAGAATGGAATTGGATAGCTGACTCACCTGCAGTCAGTATCAGAGCTGGTCTACCAGAGCCCCAGGTCCGCACTTGGGTGTCTGCCAAGTACAAGACGCAAACGTAAGAGTAGTCAGACAGAGCCACAAGTCAGCACCAGAGGGGGTAGTCAGACAAGCCAGGTCATACACAGTTCAGGTAGTCAGCCAGAGCCACAGGTCTGCACCAGGTCAGGTGTCCACTATAGGGATAAGCAAAAGAATAGTCGGACAGAGCCACAGGTCAGCACCAGGTTGGATGGAAGACTAGCCAGGTCATACACAGAGCCCAAGGTAATAGAACTGCTATGAACAACAACGCAAGAGCAACTGAGTCAGTGTCACGGTTTGTTAAGACTCTCAGAGTTAGGTAAAAACACAACTTTATTGAAAAGTTTAAAGAAAACCCTGTTGGGGAGCATACATATATATAGATATAAAGCAATTTACATAGTAGCATAAACAATGGTAAGGAATGAGACACAGGTTCTACCGGCCTTGCCAATACCGGGTAAGGCAACCTAGGTGGTACGAGATGGAAAGGTTCTACCGGCCTTACCAATATACCGGGCAAGGCAGCCTGGAGGCTGGTACAATGAATAGAGTAGGCTCTACCGGCCTTGCCAATATACCGGGCAAGGCAGCCTGGGGACTTGTTCAAGGAATCGTATAGGCTCTACCGGCCTTGCCAATATACCGGGCAAGGCAGCCTGGAGATTGATACAACGAAATAATAAAGGCTCTACCGGCCCTGCCAAAATACCGCACAGGGCAGCCTGAGACTGAGACAGCAAGTATAGAGGCTTTACCGACCTTGCCAAGGCAACCCAAGATGGTATAGAGCTGAATAGGTTCTACCGGCCTTACCAATATACTGGGCAAGGCAGCCTGGACTGCAGAACAGGATGGCATCAACTAAGGCCTCGGTGACTGGCTAGTTGGATAGACCAGTCACATAGTATGACAGACAGAGGCCTAATGGATATACATTATAGCATAGCCAGTGAGAAGTGCAGGAGCAAACCAGTAATTGTGCAACGGAGACACAGTCTCTACCGGTGCTAAGAAATCTTGCAACAAGCAACCGGTATATATATAGGGAGCGAACCCGTACCCGCGTACTGGAGAAAACCACCAATCTTCCGGTGCTGTCTAGGACTGAACAGCGACCGGAAAAACAAGGAGCGAACCAGTACCCACGTACTGGGGTGACAAGAGGACTACCGGAGCTGTCTAGGACTGAACAGCAATCTTAAACATGTAGCGAACCAGTACCCGCGTAGTGGAGAGACAAAGATCTCTACTGGAGCTACAGCACCTGGTCGTTTGAGGAGTGAACCAGTAACTGCATACTGGGAAAACCAATATCCCTACCGGTGCAACAGCAGCCGGTTGACAGTAGAGCGAACCAGTACCCGCGTACTGGGATAACCAATAACTCTAATGGGGCAACAGCCGCCGGTTGTAGGGGAGCGAACCAGTACCCACGTACTGGGATAACCAATAACTCTACCGGTGCAACAGAAACCGGTTGTTTGTGGAGCGAACCAGCACCCGCGTACTGGAATAACCAATATCTCTACCAGTGCAATAGCGGCCAGTTGGTAGTGGAGTGAACCAGTACCCACGTACTGGGGATAACCAATATCTCTACCAGTGCAACAGCATCCGGGTGTATGTGGAGCAAACCAGTACCTGCGTACTGGGGAAAGCAACAAGTGAGTAAAAATGTTGCCAGAGTGACTGGGGAAGACAGGCACACTGCAGGCGATCCAGGAGTAGGAACCCAGCCGAGGATGGACAGGAAACAGCACTACGGACAGTCAACCGGATCAGGAACGGCAGCAGGAAACGGCAGCAGGACAGCAACCCCAACCGGATCAGGAACGGATGCAGGAACCACGGTATCAGGTGAGCAGGAACTAGACGATCTCAAACAAGCAGGAACGTAGACAGGGCCCAGGAAGCTCAGGAACTCAATGCTGGAACGAGCAGCATAGAGACAACACGAAAGAGCAACCAAAGGGTGCCCAAGCTCAGTCTAAATAGGCAATGTAGGGCGGGCTGAAGGCAGACAGCCAATGGAGAGCCCCCTTCAGGTAACTGACAAAGAAAAGCAGCAATCACGGGCACCGTGATAGTACCCCCCCTCTCAAAGACCCCCTCTCCTAGAAGAGGGTCTCGGTTTCTGAGGGTACTTAGAATGGAAGATTCGCAGTAATTTGGGAGCATGAAGGTCCTTACTATCTACCCAGGATCGTTCTTCAGGACCATATCCCTTCCAATGCACCAAATACTGCACTTTTCCTCTAAGTCTACGGGAATCAATGATACTCTGAACTTCATACTCCTCCTGACCTTCAACCTCTATAGGCCCTGGCACCACAGGATTGGTAGTATAACGGTTGCATACAAGAGGTTTGAGGAGAGAGACATGGAACACATTATGAATAAGCATGGACGCAGGAATGTCCAAAGCATACGAAACAGGGTTGATCTTGCGAATCACCCTATAAGGACCAATGAATCGAGGAGCCAATTTATTAGACGGGACTTGAAGTTTAAGATTTCTGGAGGAAAGCCACACTCTGTCCCCAACCTGAAAGGAAACCGCTGGTAGTCGTCCGCGATTAGCATGGCGCTGATGGCGCTGGAAGGACTGACCGAGTGTCCTCTGAACCTGTGCCCATGTGGAGCGGAGTTGCTCGATATGCTCATCCAGAGCTGGAATCTGCTGTGACTGAAAGGAATCCAGGAGCAAACAAGGCTGGAACCCATAATTAATCAGAAACGGGGAGCTCCCGGATGAAGAGTTAACCGCACAGTTCCTGGCGAACTACGCTGTCACGGTTTATTATGACTCTCAGACACAAGTTTTAGGTAAAAAAAATCAATTTTATTGAAATAATAAATGATAACTTAGGATGGCAATAACATACATATATATATATACAGAGTATAGCACAGACAGAAGGCAGACTCTACCGGTCCTGTCAATATACCGGACAGGACAGTCTTTAGGCTCTACCGGCCTTGCCAATACCGGGTAAGGCAACCTGCAGATGGAATAGCATAACGGTTTTACCGGCCTTACCAAATTACCGGGCAAGGCAGCCTCAATAGATACACAATGTAGGCTCTACCGGCCCTGCCAATACCGGGTAAGGCAACCTCAGATGGAATGTGGCAAAAGGTTCTACCGGCCTTACCAATACCGGGCAGGGCAGCCCAGAGATAATAGCAGCAGTCAGATGGAACTGGCAAATTAGCAGAATCGTTAAGCAGCAAGGCTTTGGAGCAAACCAGCGTCCGCACGCTGGAAACAACACTGAATAGTATAGCCGTTAGGCTTAGCGAGCAAACCAGTGACCGCACACTGGTGTAACAAGCGAGTAGTATAGCCGCAAGGCTTAGGAGCAAACCAGCGTCCGCACGCTGGGACCAACACAAAATTGTATAGCCGATAGGCTTTGGAGCAAACCAGTGACCGCACACTGGTGTAACAAGTGAGTTTGTATAGCCGCAAGGCTTAGGAGCAAACCAGCGTCCGCACGCTGGGACCAACACAGATTTGTATAGCTGATAGGCTTGGGAGCAAACCAGTGACCGCACACTGGTGTAACAAGCGAGTTTGTATAGCCGCAAGGCTTAGGAGCAAACCAGTGTCCGCACGCTGGGACCAACACAGATTTGTATAGCTGAAAGGCTTTGGAGCAAACCAGTGACCGCACACTGGTGTAACAAGTGAGTTTGTATAGCCGCAAGGCTTAGGAGCAAACCAGCGTCCGCACGCTGGGACCAACACAGAATTGTATAGCTGATAGGCTTTGGAGCAAACCAGTGACCGCACACTGGTGTAACAAGCGAGTTTGTATAGCCGCAAGGCTTAGGAGCAAACCAGCGTCCGCACGCTGGGACCAACACAGATTTGTATAGCTGATAGGCTTTGGAGCAAACCAGTGACCGCACACTGGTGTAACAAGCGATTTTGTATAGCCGCAAGGCTTAGGAGCAAACCAGCGTCCGCACGCTGGGACCAACACGGAATTGTAGCAATGTCACCAACGCGACCAGGCAGAAGGTCGCCAGGATACTGAAGACAGGTGATGAGATGACAGGAACCAGCAACGATCAGTCAGGTCAGAAAACAGCAGAGAAGTTCAGCAGGAACTGCAACACCAGAGACTAGGCCGGAACCAGGACTGGAAGTACTTCAGCATGCAGGAAACACTGGAACAGTAGAGATCAGGAACACAGGAACACATGAGATCAGGAACTCAGGAACACTGGAACAGAGGCCCAGCTATCACTAGCATAGTGATAGCAAGAAGGTCAGAAACAACACGAAAGGGCACTCAAAGGGTGCCCAATCCAGGTTTAAATAGTCAATAAGAGGCGGGCTATCTGCAGACAGCCAATAGAAGCCCCCTACTGGTGACAGACAATTAACTGCAGCAAATCACGGGCACCGTGATAGTACCCCCCTTTCAAAGACCCCCTCTCCTAGAATAGGGTTTAGGTTTCTGCGGGTAATTGGCATGAAAGGCCCTAGTTAACCTAGGTGCATGAAGGTCCGTACTATCCACCCATGATCGATCCTCAGGACCATACCCTTTCCAATGTACCAGGTACTGTACCCTTCCTCTAAGCCTACGGGAATCAATAATGCTCTGAACCTCGTACTCCTCCTGGCCCTCGACCTCAACAGGTCCTGGCACCACAGGTGTGGTAGTATAGCGATTGCAAACCAGAGGCTTAAGAAGGGACACATGGAACACATTATGGATACGCATGGATGCAGGTAGGTCTAGTGCATAGGAGACAGGGTTAATTTTGCGAATAACTCTGTATGGACCAACAAACCGAGGAGCCAACTTATTAGACGGAACCTGCAGCTTGAGATTTCTGGAGGAAAGCCATACTCTATCCCCAACCTGAAAGGAAACCGCTGGAAGCCTTCTGCGATTAGCATGGCGCTGATGACGCTGAAATGACTGACCAAGTGCCCTCTGAACTTGTGCCCATGTGGAACGGAGTTGCTCGATATGCTCATCCAGAGCTGGAATCTGTTGCGTCTGAAATGAGTCTGGAAGCAAACAGGGCTGGAACCCATAATTAATCAGAAACGGAGAGCTCCCAGATGAAGAATTGACCGCACAGTTCCTGGCGAACTCTGCCCAAGGCAACAAGTCGGACCAATTATCATGATGGTCAGTAACGAAACAACGGAGAAATTGTTCCAAGCCCTGATTAGCTCGTTCAGCGGCTCCATTGGTCTGGGGATGGTAGGCAGAGGAGAAGGACAGCTGTATGCCCATCTGTTGGCAAAATGCCCTCCAAAATCTAGACACAAACTGGCTCCCCCTGTCAGACACCAGTACCCTAGGCACTCCATGCAACCGGAATACTTCTCTGGCGAACACCATTGCCAATTCCTTCGCTGAAAGAAGACCACGGAGGGGCACGAAATGAGCCATTTTAGAAAACCTGTCCACCACCATGAATATAAAGGAGTACCCCTTCGACATAGGCAACTCTCCCATAAAATCAATGGAAACATGAGACCAGGGGCGTTCGCCATTAGGCACCGGTTGAAGCAAGCCCACAGGGAGATGTCTCGGGGTCTTAGCGCGGGTGCAGGTGGCACAGGCATTCGTAAATTCGGCACAATCGTTTCTCATGGAAGGCCACCAAAATAACTGAGAAAGGGACCATAACAATTGGTCTCTACCAATATGTCCCGCAGCCTTAGAGGAATGGTAGGTTTCGAGCAGCCTAGTACGAAATGATTCAGCGACAAAACATTTGCCCACTGGGGTTTCATGGGGAGCGGACCCCTGAGAGGCCAGGATCTCCTCCCCTAGAGGAGAAGTGATACTCGTGCGTATAGTAGCCAGTATTCTATCAGGTTGGATGATAGGAGCTGGTGCTTCCACTCTGTCACTGTCGGCCTCAAATTGTCTTGACAGTGCATCAGCCCTGATATTTTTTGACCCTGGTAAATATGATACAATGAAATTAAATCGAGACAGGAACAGTGCCCACCTGGCCTGACGAGAGGACAATCTCTTGGCCTCCGAGAGATAGGTCAGATTCTTATGATCTGTTAGGATTAAGACAGGATTCTTAGTACCTTCAAGCAAATGACGCCATTCCTTAAGAGCAAGGATAATGGCCAATAATTCTCTGTCACCTATCTCATAGTGGCTTTGAGTGACAGTCAACTTTTTAGAGAAAAACCCACAAGGTCTGAGAGTTCCACCTTTCTCGTGTCGCTGCGAAAGTACTGCCCCGACCCCAATATCTGAGGCATCAACCTCTAACGTAAATGGAAGTAAAGGATTGGGGTGGGATAACACAGGAGCCGCAGCAAATGCCAGCTTCAAATTCTCAAAGGCTTTCTCAGCAGATACCGGCCAACAAGAAGGATTAGCACCCTTGTGCGTAAGATCGGACAGAGGTTTGACAATGGAAGAAAAGTTCTTAATAAACCTCCTATAATAATTAGCGAAACCCAGGAAACGCTGTATGGCTTTAAGACCCTTGGGTTTTGGCCATTGTAGGACAGCTGACAACTTTTCTTTGTCCATGGCAATGCCATCATTGCCAATTATGAACCCCAAGAATGGCACACTGGTTCTATGAAACTCACATTTTTCCATTTTACAAAATAATTTGTTCTCACGGAGTCGTAGCAATACTGGGGATACATCTTTGATGTGCTGTGCCATGTTTTGGGAGTAAATCAGTATATCGTCGAGGTACACCACAACACATGTCTGTAACATATCTCTCAGAACATCATTTATCAGTTCCTGGAAAACTGCGGGTGCATTACACAGCCCAAAAGGCATTACTAGATACTCGTAGTGCCCAGCTCGAGTATTAAAGGCAGTTTTCCACTCATCACCTGCTCGAATGCGAACCAGATTGTAAGCGGCCCGTAGGTCCAACTTGGTAAATATCGAAGCGCCCTTAAGCCTGTCAAAAAGCTCGGTGATGAGTGGTATTGGGTATGCGTTTTTTGCCATTAGTTTATTCAAGCCCCGGTAGTCAATGCATGGTCTTAATTCGCCATTTTTCTTTTTTACAAAAAAGAACCCAGCCCCAGCTGGAGAGGTAGATTTACGTATGATCCCTCTAGCAAGGGCATCAGAAATGTAATCCTCCATAGCCTTATTTTCATCACAAGATAATGGATAAGTGCGTCCTTTCGGAGGTACTGCACCAGGCTGCAATTCAATGCAACAATCATAAGGTCTATGCTGGGGTAGCATACTAGCCTCTCCTTTGCTAAAAACATCGCCAAACTGTTGGTACACATCCGGCATAGCAGAGGAGGTGCACATGACCTTAATAGGCTGGATGACGCACTTGTCCATACAAAACTGGGACCAAGCAGCAATTTCACACTTTTTCCAATCGAATTGTGGGTTATGTAACTGTAACCACGGAAATCCCAATATCACCGCATGGTGCGGGGAATTAATCAGTTGAAACTGCTGCTCTTCTCTGTGAAGTGCCCCAATAGTCATAGACAATGGCATAGTTTCAAATATAACCTGAGGCGGTTCTAAGGGTCTACCATCAATCGCTTCAATAGTCAAGGGGTTTTCTCTTTCAATGCGTGGAACTCCGTGCAATTCAGCAAAGGTATTATCCATAAAATACCCTGCTGCACCGGAGTCAACCAAGGCCAAAACCTCCACAGAGCGTTGTGCCCAAGACAATACCACCTGTATGGTGGGTTTCATTATGCCCGACACTGGGGACGATTGTACACCACCTAGGGCCTGTCCCCCAAGATACCCTAGGTGTGTGCGTTTCCCGGACGTACCGGACAGGAATTTAGCAAGTGCCCTTTTTTACCGCAGTATAAACATAACCCTTGTTTTTTGCGATATAGTCTCTCTGCCTTGGATAGTCTAGTGAAGCCTATTTCCATAGGTTCACTTGTTTCCCGTACTGGTTCACTAGACTTCAATGCCAAGGGAGGGATGGGTGGGCAAAACATGCTACTAGGCTCATTATTTTTTGACCGTAACTTACGATCTCTGGCAATTGATCTCTCACGTATTCTGGAGTCAATTATCATAACATACTCAATGTAATCATCTAGATCAATAGGTAGATCTTTAGCAGCGATTTCGTCTTTAATGTGGTCATTCAGGCCTTGAGAGAAGGCTGCCAATAATGCCTCGTTATTCCAACCTACCTCTGCTGCCAATGTGCGGAATTCGATGGCATAGTCGCCCACTGTACGCCTGCCCTGTTGTATCTCCATAAGGCGTTTGGCAGCAGAGGTGGTTCTACCAGGAGACTCAAACACTCTTCAAAAGGAACGCACAAATTCACTAAAGTTCTTAGTACAAGGTTTAGCATTCTCCCACAAGGGGTTAGCCCAAGCCAATGCTCTGCCAGTGAGCAGTGATATCGTGAACCCCACTTTACTACGATCATTGGGAAATGCGTGTGCCGTCAATTCCATAAAGATTTCGAGTTGATTGATGAACCCTCTGCAGAGACTAGGGTCACCATCATATCTTAGAGGCAAGGGTGCAGAAGCCGTTAACCCTTTAACAGTACCCCCTAGGGGTCTGGTATCACTTTCCGGTGTCTGACTTGGCGAGACCACCGAGCTAGAGCTAGATTGGTCAGCAGGTACCGTGCGTTCAAGGATCGTTTGAATTGCAACTGCCAACTGATCCAAACGTTGCTCGAGCACATCCATCCTCCAATGGATATTCTGTGCGTTACCTTCACCCTTGCTGTCTGAGGTCATGGCCCTTTCGTACTGTCGACAGTTTATTATGACTCTCAGACACAAGTTTTAGGTAAAAAAAATCAATTTTATTGAAATAATAAATGATAACTTAGGATGGCAATAACATACATATATATATATACAGAGTATAGCACAGACAGAAGGCAGACTCTACCGGTCCTGTCAATATACCGGACAGGACAGTCTTTAGGCTCTACCAGCCTTGCCAATACCGGGTAAGGCAACCTGCAGATGGAATAGCATAACGGTTTTACCGGCCTTACCAAATTACCGGGCAAGGCAGCCTCAATAGATACACAATGTAGGCTCTACCGGCCCTGCCAATACCGGGTAAGGCAACCTCAGATGGAATGTGGCAAAAGGTTCTACCGGCCTTACCAATACCGGGCAGGGCAGCCCAGAGATAATAGCAGCAGTCAGATGGAACTGGCAAATTAGCAGAATCGTTAAGCAGCAAGGCTTTGGAGCAAACCAGCGTCCGCACGCTGGAAACAACACTGAATAGTATAGCCGTTAGGCTTAGCGAGCAAACCAGTGACCGCACACTGGTGTAACAAGCGAGTAGTATAGCCGCAAGGCTTAGGAGCAAACCAGCGTCCGCACGCTGGGACCAACACAAAATTGTATAGCCGATAGGCTTTGGAGCAAACCAGTGACCGCACACTGGTGTAACAAGTGAGTTTGTATAGCCGCAAGGCTTAGGAGCAAACCAGCGTCCGCACGCTGGGACCAACACAGATTTGTATAGCTGATAGGCTTTGGAGCAAACCAGTGACCGCACACTGGTGTAACAAGCGAGTTTGTATAGCCGCAAGGCTTAGGAGCAAACCAGCGTCCGCACGCTGGGACCAACACAGATTTGTATAGCTGAAAGGCTTTGGAGCAAACCAGTGACCGCACACTGGTGTAACAAGTGAGTTTGTATAGCCGCAAGGCTTAGGAGCAAACCAGCGTCCGCACGCTGGGACCAACACAGAATTGTATAGCTGATAGGCTTTGGAGCAAACCAGTGACCGCACACTGGTGTAACAAGCGAGTTTGTATAGCCGCAAGGCTTAGGAGCAAACCAGCGTCCGCACGCTGGGACCAACACAGATTTGTATAGCTGATAGGCTTTGGAGCAAACCAGTGACCGCACACTGGTGTAACAAGCGATTTTGTATAGCCGCAAGGCTTAGGAGCAAACCAGCGTCCGCACGCTGGGACCAACACGGAATTGTAGCAATGTCACCAACGCGACCAGGCAGAAGGTCGCCAGGATACTGAAGACAGGTGATGAGATGACAGGAACCAGCAACGATCAGTCAGGTCAGAAAACAGCAGAGAAGTTCAGCAGGAACTGCAACACCAGAGACTAGGCCGGAACCAGGACTGGAAGTACTTCAGCATGCAGGAAACACTGGAACAGTAGAGATCAGGAACACATGAGATCAGGAACTTAGGAACACTGGAACAGAGGCCCAGCTATCACTAGCATAGTGATAGCAAGAAGGTCAGAAACAACACGAAAGGGCACTCAAAGGGTGCCCAATCCAGGTTTAAATAGTCAATAAGAGGCGGGCTATCTGCAGACAGCCAATAGAAGCCCCCTACTGGTGACAGACAATTAACTGCAGCAAATCACGGGCACCGTGATATACGCCCAGGGCAACAGGTCAACCCAATTATCATGATGGTCAGTAATGAAATAGCGCAAGAACTGCTCCAATCCTTGATTGACACGCTCAGCGGCCCCATTGGTCTGGGGATGGTAGGCGGAGGAAAAGGACAATTGTATGCCCATCTGTTCACAAAATGCCCTCCAAAATCTGGATACAAACTGGCTCCCCCGGTCGGACACCAGCACTCTGGGTACTCCATGCAACCGAAATACTTCCTTAGTGAAAACCACCGCTAATTCTTTAGCAGAGGGAAGGCCATGGAGGGGTACGAAATGAGCCATTTTAGAAAACCTGTCCACTACCATCAGTATAAAGGAATACCTTCTAGACACTGGCAGTTCTCCCATGAAATCAATGGAAACGTGGGACCAGGGACGTTCACCATTAGGTACCGGCTGAAGTAGGCCCACCGGGAGGTGTCTAGGGGTCTTGGCACGGGCATAGGTGGCACAGGCATTCATAAAATCAGCACAATCAGCCCTCATAGAAGGACACCAGAAAACTTGAGAGAGAGACCATAACAATTGATCTCTGCCAATATGTCCTGTAGCTTTAGAGGAATGATATGTCTCGAGCAATCGAGTGCGGAATGACTCATCAACAAAACACTTGCCCACTGGGGTTTCTGGGGGGTCAGAAGCCTGGGAGGCCAAAATCTCTTCCCCTAGAGGTGAAGTGATACTAGTACGTAGTGTAGCCAATATCCGATCAGGCTGAATAATAGGTGCTGGCACCTCGTCTCTGTCAGTTTGAGACTCAAATTGTCTTGACAGGGCGTCAGCTCTAACATTCTTAGACCCCGGCAAGTAAGATACAATAAAATTGAATCGAGAAAGGAACAGTGCCCACCTGGCCTGGAGTGAGGACAATCTTTTAGCCTCAGAGAGATAGGTCAAGTTTTTGTGGTCAGTCAGAATTAAGACTGGGTTTTTTGTGCCCTCTAGTAGGTGGCGCCATTCCTTCAGGGCAAGAATAATGGCCAGTAATTCTCTGTCACCTATCTCGTAATGGCTTTGAGCCCTGGACAACTTTTTAGAGAAAAACCCACAAGGTCTGAGAATTCCTCCTTTAACAGGTCGTTGAGAAAGTACTGCCCCAACCCCAATATCTGAGGCATCAACCTCCAATGTGATCGGGAGAGATGGGTTGGGGTGGGATAACACAGGAGCATTAACAAAAGCGGATTTCAATTTCTCAAAGGCATCTTCCACGGCCACCGACCATTGAGATGGGTTAGCACCCTTGTGCGTAAGGTCAGAAAATGGTTTAACAATAGTAGAGAAGTTCTTAATAAACTTCCTATAATAATTAGCGAAACCCAGAAATCGCTGAATAGCTTTTAGCCCCTTGGGCCGTGGCCACTGCAGAACTGCCGCTAGTTTCTCCTTGTCCATGGCAATGCCTTCTTTGCCAATTACAAACCCCAAGAATGGCACACTGGTTTTGTGAAACTTGCATTTTTCCAATTTGTAAAATAATTTGTTTTTACGTAGGCGGAGCAATACCTCAGACACATCTTTAACGTGTTCTGACATAATTTCAGAATGAATGAGTATGTCGTCCAGGTAGACAACCACACAGGACTGCAACATATCCCTGAGGATATCATTGATTAATTCTTGAAATACTGCAGGCGCGTTACAGAGACCAAACGGCATGACTAGATATTCATAGTGCCCAGATCTAGTGTTAAAGGCAGTTTTCCACTCATCACCAGCTCTGATCCGAATCAAGTTATAAGCAGCTTGCAGGTCCAATTTGGTAAAGATTGAGGAACCTTTTAGCCTGTCAAATAGCTCGGTGATGAGTGGTATCGGATAAGCATTTTTTGACATTAGCTTGTTTAGGCCACGGTAATCAATGCATGGTCTCAGTTCGCCATTTTTCTTTTTTACAAAAAAGAATCCAGCCCCGGCTGGAGAGGAGGATTTCCTTATGATCCCTCTCTTAAGGGCATCAGAAATATATTCCTCCATAGCTTGGTTCTCATCACACGACAATGGATACGTGCGTCCCCTAGGGGGCACCACCCCTGGAGGCAAATCAATACTACAGTCATAAGATCTGTGCTGGGGTAGGGTGCCAGCCTCTCCCTTACTGAATAAATCACTAAACTGTTGATACTCGTCTGGAAGTGAAGGGGAGGTACACAAGATCTTAACCGGGTGGGATACGCAATGCTCCATACAATACTGAGACCAAGCAGAGATTTCACACTTTTGCCAATCAAACTGTGGATTTTGAAGCTGTAACCAAGGAAATCCCAGAATGACTGCGTAGTGAGGAGAATTGATAATCTGGAACTGCTGTTCCTCCTTGTGTAGTGCCCCAATGGTCATAGATAATGGCATTGTTTCAAAGGTAACCTGTGCAGATTCTAAGGGTCTGCCGTCAATAGCTTCAATAGCGAGAGGGGATTCTCTCTCAATCCGCGGAACCCCATGCAATTCAGCAAAGGTATTATCCATAAAATATCCAGCTGCGCCGGAATCAACCAGGGCCAAAACCTCCACAGAGCGTTTTGCCCATGAAAGTACCACCTGTATGGTGGGTTTCAGTGTGCCCAAACCTGGGGACGATTGAACACCACCTAGAGCCTGTCCCCCAAGGTACCCTAGGTGTGTTCGTTTCCCGGATGTATGGGACAGGATCTTAGCAGGTGCCCACTTTTGCCACAGTATAAGCACAATCCCTGCCTTCTGCGATACGTTCTCTCCTCCCTGGTTAGTCTGGTGAAACCCAATTGTATAGGTTCAACTGTTTCCCGTAACTGTTCATTGGGCTTAGATGCCAAGGGAGGGGTGGGTGGGCAAACTATACTGCTACATCCGTTATTTTTTTATCTTAGCCTTCGATCTTTAGCCAACATTCTTTCACGGATCCGGGTATCAATTAGGATAACATACTCAATATAATCATTTAGGTCCATAGGCAATTCTTTAGCTGCAATTTCGTCTTTAATATGGTCGCTCAAACCTTGCGCGAAGGCTGGCAACAACTCCTCGTTGTTCCAACCTACCTCTGCTCCCAAGGTGCGGAATTCAATGTCATAATCGCCCACTGTACGCCTGCCCTGCTGTATCTCCATAAGGCGTTTAGCAGCAGAGGTGGTTCTACCAGGAAGCTCAAACACTTTCTGAAATGACTGCACAAATTCCCTAAAACTCTTTGTGCAGGGTTTGGCACTCTCCCATAAGGGATTGGCCCATGCCAGGGCTCTGCCAGTCAGCAGAGATATCATAAACCCAACTTTACTGCGGTCACTGGGAAAGGCATGCGCTGTCAATTCCATAAATATTTCAAGTTGGTTGATAAACCCTCTGCACAGGTTAGGATCACCATCATATCTGAGTGGCAAAGGGGCGGAAGCAGTTAACCCCTTAACTGTAGCCCCTGAGGGCATATTATCGTTCTCTGGTGTCTGACCTCGGGAGACCACCGGACTTAGGACAGACTTATCTGGGAGTACTGTGCGTTCAAGAATGGTTTGGATCGCTACCGCTAGCTGATCCAGGCGTTGCTCATGTACATCCATCCTCCAATGGATGTTCTGTGTATTACCATCACTCTTATTATCTGAGGTCATGGCCCTTTTGTACTATCACTGTTTGTTAAGACTCTCAGACACAGAGTTAGGTAAAAACACAACTTTATTGAAAAGTTTAAAGAAAACCCTATTGGGTAGCATACACATATATAGATATATAGCGATTTACAAAGTAGCATAAACAATGGTAAGGAATAAGACACAGGCTCTACCGGCCTTGCCAGTACCGGGTAAGGCAACCTAGGTGGTACAAGATGGAAAGGTTCTACCGGCCTTACCAATATACTGGGCAAGGCAGCCTGGAGGCTGGTACAATGAATAGAGTAGGCTCTACCGGCCTTGCCAATATACCGGGCAAGGCAGCCTGGAGACTGGTTCAAGGAATTGTATAGGCTCTACAGGCCTTGCCAATATACCGGGCAAGGCAGCCTCGAGATAGTTACAATGAAATAATAAAGGCTCTACCAGCCCTGCCAAAATACCTCACAGGGCAGCCTGAGACTGAGACAGCAAGTATAGAGGCTTTACCGACCTTGCCAATACCGGGTAAGGCAACCCAAGATGGTATAGAGCTGAATAGGTTCTACCGGCCTTACCAATATACCGGGCAAGGCATCCTGGACTGCAGAACAGGATGGCATCAACTAAGGCCTCAGTGACTGGCTAGTTGGATACACTAGTCACATAGTATGACAGACAGAGGCCTAATGGATATACAGTATAGCATAGCCAGCGAGAAGTGCAGGAGCAAACCAGTAATCGTGCAGCGGAGACACAGTCTCTACCGGTGCTAACAGATCTTGCAACAAGCAATCAGTGTATATATATATAGGGAGCGAACCAGTACCCATGTACTGGAGAAAACTACCAATCTTCCGGTGCTGTCTAGGACTGAACAGCGACCAGCAAAACAAGGAGTGAACCAGTACCCACGTACTGGGATGACAAGAGGACTACCGGAGCTGTCTAGGACTGAACAGCAATGTTAAACATGGAGCGAACCAGTACCCGCGTAGTTGAGAAACAAAGATCTCTACCGGAGCTACAGCACCCGGTCGTTTGAGGAGCGAACCAGTAACCGCATACTGGGGAAACCAATATCCCTACCGGTGCAACAGCAGCCGGTTGACAGAGGAGCGAACCAGTACCCGCGTACTGGGATAACCAATAACTCTACCGATGCAACAGCAGTCAGTAGTATGTGGAGCGAACGAGTACCCGCATACTGGGATAACCAATAACTCTAATGGGGCAACAGCTGCCGGTTGTAGTGGAGCGAACCAGTACCCGCGTACTGGGATAACCAATAACTCTACTGGTGCAACAGCAACTGGTTGTTTGTGGAGCGAACCAGCACCCACGTACTGGAATAACCAATATCTCTACCGGTGCAATAGCAGCCAGTTGGTAGTGGAGCGAACCAGTACCCACGTACTGGGGATAACCAATATCTCTACCGGTGCAACAGCAGCCAGGTGTATGTGGAGCAAACCAGTACCTGCGTACTAGGGAAAGGAACAAGTGAGTAAAAATGTCTCCAGAGCGACTGGGAAAGACAGGCACACTGCAGGCGATCCAGGAGCAGGAACCCAGCCGAGGATGGACAGGAAACAGCACTACGGACAGTCAACCGGATCAGGAACGGCAGCAGGAAACGGCAGCAGGACAGCAACCCCAACCGGATCAGGAACGGATGCAGGAACCACGGTATCAGGTGAGCAGGAACTAGACGATCTCAAACAAGCAGGAACGTAGACAGGGCCCAGGAAGCTCAGGAACTCAATGCTGGAACGAGTAGCATAGAGACAACACGAAAGAGCAACCAAAGGGTGCCCAAGCTCAGTCTAAATAGGCAATGCAGGGTGGGCTGAAGGCAGACAGCCAATGGAGAGCCCCCTTCAGGTAACTGACAAAGAAAAGCAGCAATCACGGGCACCGTGATAGTCAGGACTCAGACTGCCCTTTAAACTCCTCCACAGGAAGTAGGTAGGAGGAGCAGCTCAGAGGGAGGAAGTAGGTAGGAGGAAGTAGGTAGTAGGAGGCAACAGGAAGCAAACACATAAAAGAGAGGACTGCTGCATGCTTGAAGCCTTGCGCCTGTAGATGACTCTATAACTAAGGTAAGCTGTAACAACCTTTAACAATAACTCCCCCCCACCACCAAATGTTACATGATCATTTCCTGCTGAGTAAAACAAGGTTATTCCCACTGAAGGGGGTGCATCATTCCAAAGATATTGCAGTTTAAACTGTTGTTGTTTTTTTATACATTAAAGAGATGGTACTGATTCACAAAAACAGCAGCTCCAATTAATATTCATATTATTTGAGCCATAGAAAGCGTTATTTCAATACTGTCAGAGCTGTAGTTCAAGAGTATTTGAATGATATAAAGTTTCCCCTTCCTGCCCCTTTTACCTAGTGTAAGCCACCTCACCTCAGATGTGGAATCTGGTCCTGGGACCAGACAGCTCACAGCAAGAGACAATTTTCTTACTGTAAAAACAGTGAAAGCCCTGCTCACATTGACAGGTTTTTCCCATGTTATTTGAAGATTGTCCCTCTGTGCAATCCACTTGGACAGCACCCTGCTGCTCTGAGTATTGTTACATCAGTAAAAAGGGTGAGAGGGGATACTTTATCATTCAATTACTCTTGAACTACAACTCTGACAGTATTGAAATAACACTCTTCATTGCCCAAATATTATGAAGATTAACTGGAGCTGCTTTTATTATGAAACATTACTATCCCTTTAAGCATTCCTATGGAGTCCAGAAAGTTCACCTACAGTTTACTGGTGTTCAGTCAGTTACACTGGTGTATTCTTTAGGAATGGTAAGCCACTAACTGCTGGGGGAAGATGCACTAAGGTGTGATAAAAAGGTGATAAAGTGGAGATGACTTCTCCAGTGTTTAAACTCTCCAAGTCCCATGTTGTTCTATTGAGCTTATGCACTAAGATTTCTCTCACTTGAGAGAACCTGCATAGACCATATAAATCGGATAGTTTAGAATACTGGAGAAGTCCACTTTATCGCCATGTTATTACCTATTTATCACTGTGCAGTGCATAACCTACCAGTTCTTCATAGAATGTGATAGTAACATCTTCATCACCTTGCAACAGTTACATAGAAACATAGAATTTGACGGCAGAGATTAATCATTCGGCCCATCTAGTCTGCTCACTTACCTACTGTAAAAAAACCCTCAAACATACTTTGGTCCTTGGTCTTATCTTATGTTCAGGACAGCCTTATGCCTATCCCAGGCATGCTTAAATTCTGTCACTGTATTAACTTCTACCACTTCTGCTGGTACGCTGTTCCACTTATCTACTATCCTCTTAGTGAAGTCAAACTTTCTTACATTACATCTAAACCGCTGTCCCTCTAGTTTTAGACTATGGCCTCTTGTCCTAACATTTTTACTCCTTTGAAATGTACTTCCCTATTGCACTTTGTTTAATCCCTTCATGTATTTGAATGTTTCAGTCATGTACTCTGTCTTGCTCTCTGTCTCTCTCTTCTCTCCTCCAAGCTATACATTTTCAGATCCTATAGTATATCCTGATATTTCTTTTCCTGTAAACCATTCAGTATTTTAGAATCCCTTGCCTGAATTCTCTCTAGAGTATCTATATCCTTCTGGAGATGGGAGTCTCCAGTACTGTACACAATACTCTATGGGAGGTCTAACTAGAGATCTGTAGAGTGACCACTTTCCTTTTTCTGCTACTATTGCCCCAGCTATACAACCCAGCACCCTGCTTGCATTCCCCACCGCTTCATTACATTGCCTGCCTACGTATAAATCATCAGAAATAATTACTCCTAAATACCTTTCCTCTGTTGTTTCTGACAGCACAGTACTCTTAATACTATATTCTGCCTTTGGACTTTTACTTCCCAAGTGCATTATTTTACAGTTATCAACATTGAACTGCCACACTCTTGTCCATACTTTTAAATTACCTTAATCATCTGTCATCTGACTTATTCCCCCAGAAATATTTACTCTGTTGCAGATATTTGTATCATCTGCAAAAAGGCATACCTTACCTTGAAGAGCTCTTGCAATATCATAATAAAAATATTATAAAAAATGGGCCCCAGTACAGATTCCTGAGGTACCCCACTAGTAACACTCACTTTGTCTGAATATTCTCTATTGCCTACAACCCTCCTGTCACTCAGCCATTGCCTTATCCATTTAAAGGGACAGTAATGCCCCTCCTTTAAAGTTCCGTCCTCTTCTCCTAACGTCAGCTGTAAGTCGACTAGGGTTGCCACCTTTTGCTCAAAAAAATACCGGCCAAGGCATTCCCTCCATAGACTTAACATTGGAAAGAAGCCAATTTTTTACCGGCCTGCCGGTAAAATACCGGCTGGGTGGCAACCCTAAAGTCGACAGCAGAAGTTCCTGGTCCAGGGACCGTCAAACAGCTCTTCAGCAGAGCCGCAATAGCGCAATTTAAAAAGACATACTTCTTTGGAACGGTCTACAAAGTGTACCTGGTTTTCAAGCACACTTTTTAGAACATTCCAAAGAAGTAATTATATTTAAACTGAGCTATTGTGGCTCTGCTGAAGAGCCTCCTCGTGTTGGCCGGATGAGGAACTTTAACGGAGGATATCTCTCAAACCATAGCGGTTTGAGAGATAGGATTTGTTGCATTTAGCTTATTTTTTAATCTCTACAAAACTCTAAACATTTTTTATAGGACAATACTGTCCCTTTAACTATTTTCACATCCAAACCGGTTGGAACTGTTATAATGTGTGAACAAAATAGCTTCCAGCAGTAAGAGTACCCTTACTCAGAAAAATCAATAATATATATATATTTTAATAATAAAGGGTTACTGTTCCTTTAAGACACATATCCTACTACAGTAAAGCCCTAAGTCAGTAGCTATATAGATTGTGAATTACCCTCTGCTGAGAAGGCTTCCATAAATATACTATCATGTGTGTAAATCATTAGTAATTCACACTGTAAAGTATCTGAAGAATTATAGGGTAATTCTGAAATCATAGGTTTTGTTCTCAGGTAACCTTGTGGGTGTGCAAGAGAACTCCAGTGCATTGAAAAGTAATGTACTGGCAACCTATCTAATATTAGATGGATTAAATCCAGAGTAGGAAATATGTGGCCCTCCAGTTGTGTTGCACTCCCATCATCTTTAGCTGATTAATATTTGGCTAAGGGGCATGGGCTTTGTAGTCCAACAACTGGGCATCAGCAGGCTGCCTACTCTTGAATTAACCCTTTGAGTGCCAGAGGGGTACACAACACATTGCTTTGCGTACTCCTCTGGCACACAAAGGGATACATAATATTCTAAAGGTGAAGTCTGTGTAGATGAACTAGCTGTAAGAGGGACAGTTCACATAGCTGCTTAAAATCTGAGAGCCATTGCCCAGCATCTCTAAAGCACTTGAAGTAATTGGGAAAATCTAGATTTCAGTTAATTGAGGCTCTTGTGTGCTCCCCTGACTCTGTACTGGAAACCAGCTGACCTACTTGGAGGGATCCATTTGTTTGCTAAGTACTAAACATATCCTCAGTGAACATTCTATTAATTCATTAATCATGCCAAAGGATCATTAGGAAACAATCTCAAGATTAATATAACCATGAGCAAGACATATGGCTGGGATAAACTTACTCATATTTTAAAAATATCCAGCATTCGCTTCTATGTTTGAAATATATGTGATATTTACTGGGAATGATATTTGGATCCCATGTGGCAGTTTCTTAAGCACATTGAATCAGTGATTCATAGAGCCTACATTAAAGGGATGTTAATTTATATGAATTAATGTATCTCCGATTAATGCTCGTATATTATGGTTTATGATTGCTGTATATAAATTGTGTCTGACTTTTACCCATTTTAAGCCGACTTCACCCAGATGTAGAATCCGGTCTCTTGACTGAACAGTTCACAGCGAGGGACAATCTTCTCATTCTGAGCATAATGAAAACCCTGCCCCCTGGATGAAGAAGGGCAGGATTTTCACTGAAGATTGTCCCTGGCTGTGTACTGTCCGGACCAGTTGGGGGAGCGCATTACATACGTAAAAGGGACTGTAGGGGAATACTTTAAAATTGGTTTACTTTTGAACTACAAGTTAGACACAATTTATATACAGTGCTACATGAACCATAATATATGACCATTAATCGGAACTACATGTATTTGCACCCATTACTATCCCTTTAATACCTTTCTTAATATCGCTCTGGGTTGTATGGACAAGTCAGATGTGGAAAAATTCTGGGGAAAACCAGTTGCACCATGCGTAACAGGTAAACATACACATGTATACTTTCTGCATTCAAGGGGGCTTAAACCTCAAAGGGTTAATGGTACTTGAAAAGACAGTATTCACACTTCAGCTGCTTTTATAGGTATGTCCAGTAGAATTCGTCACCGTAGCTGTCTCTGCTTCTGAGAAGCCAAAGGTAACATCAGGGCCTAGATGCGTTAAAGGTTAAAGAGGGCTACTAATGTCGATGTTCTGTTGGAGCAGTGTCGTAGGCACATCCTCAGTATTCACAAAGTGTCTACAACATCACTTCACTGTCACTCCAACAAAAATAGTCACACATTGACATCAATCCGACATGCCTTCGAAGGGGGTGGGCATTGTGTAGTGCTTGGTGTACTAGTTTTATTTATTTTAACCCTTTTAATGCCACAGGTGTGAGCAATGCACATCCCTATGGCATTCAGTGCTGTCCATGGTGCTGAATGCCTTCTCTGTATTCCCCTGCTGGCTAAGTAGGGAAGCATAGAGAATGCTGTTCAGAATTGTCTTAGTGTTAGTGACGTGTGAGGGGAGTGGATCCCTTCCACACCGACAGTACTTCAAAAATCCTGTATGCTAATATGTCAATCTGTGTGCAGATCGAATAGTCGGAGTGATTCGAACACATCGACAGTATCATACTGACACCACATCGACATTTAGTGCATCTAGGCCCAAGTCTTTCTACAGTAGAGCTGATGTCCGCAAAAGACATTTTTTCAGCTAGTGCTCACTTATATTTCTGAACAAGTAATTTGGATTTATGTATCAGTGTGTTGCAAGCTACCTGGCATAGAAGGGGTTAAGGGAGACTTTTGTGAGTGTGGGCAATGTGGTTGGCTGCAGACAGGGATCCTGTAATAAAAGAACAGGGGATTAAATCAATTTTCTAGCCGTTTGTCTGTTCATAATAAACAGCTTATTACACTGGAGTTAGGCATTCTCCCCTTAATGCCTTTTGTGCTGGGGTAGAGAACAAGTGAGCATTTCAGGGTGATCTTTTCCACTACTTGTTTAACAGTGGGCTGTGGTGAAACAATTTAAACCTTTTTTGGCCTCAAAGGCCTTTTTTCCTCAAGCTCTGTATCCCTGGGATGTCCTATCCAGCCAAACAAATGAGCCTAAACCCTTTCTGTGCCAGAGTGGTATCCAACACATTGCATTTCAATGCTTTGGGTACCTCTCTGGCACTCAGAGAGTTAAAGGAATAGTAATGTTTTACAATAAAATCAGCGCCAATTAATCTTCATAGTATTTGGACCATGGAGAGTGTTATTTCAATACTGTCAGAGTTGTAGTTCAAGAGTAATTGAATGATAAAGTATCCCAGTCCCACCCCTTTTTCTGATGTAATATTGCTCACCTCAGAGCAGCAGGACTGTCCGGATGGATCGCAGAGAGGGACAATCTTCAGTGAGAACAAGGAAAACCCTGAAAAACCTGTCAAGGGGGCAGATGCTCACAGTAAGAAGATTGTCTCTTGCTGTGATCTGTCCAGTCAAGTGACCAAATTCTACATCTGAGGGGAGGCGGCTTACATTAGGTAAAAGGTGTGGGAGGGGATACTTTATCATTCAATTACTCCTGAACTACAACTCTGACAGTATTGAAATAACAAATACTATGAAGATTAATTGGAGCTGCTGTTTTTGTGACACATTACTATGGGCTGTGGTGAAACAATGGAAGCTTTTTAGGCCACAAAGGCCTTTTTCCTCATGCTCGATAGCCCTGGGATGTCCTATCCAGCTGAACAAATGAGCCTTAACCCTGTCTGTTCCAGAGTGGTATCCAAGGCATTGCATTTCAATGCTTTGGATACCTTTCTGGCAGTCAAAGGGTTAAAGGCCATTTTGCCTGTTTGTAATGGGCAGCTATTCCATTTTTCCATTTTCTTTTATTTTTAAACCCTCCATTTTAGGTCATATCCACTTGTTCTAGAAATAGAAAAACATGGGATGTATACATATGCATCCATGTATATTAACGTTAGCTGCCTTTTAAATATATTATTTAGTAGGCTAGAGGAGGAACTTTGAGGTAAAAAAAAATATGTCAGGAGTGGAAGTACATAATTTGAGGAAATCTATTATTCAGATTGACGTGGCATGTCTGTGGCATTATGTAACATGTCTCTATGGTTGCAGTTTCCTTGCAAGACATCAACATGCGAAAAGCCTTTAAAAGCTCCACAGTGCAGAACCAGCAGGTGGTGTCACGGAATTCCATTCCCAATCCTGTCATGGAGATGTACCAGCGCTGCGACAAGCCTCCACCTTTAAACATCCTCACACCTTACAGGTGATAACTTGGGCCCTTACGTCTCATTGAGATGCATTACTATGGATTCTATGGCATTTTTCAAGGCGTGGCATCTTTCTGTGTTTGTATTTTTGGGTCTGTTTATAAATGGGTTTACCCCTTTGAGTGCCAGAGAGGTATCCATTCCAACGCATTGAAAAGCAATGCGGTGGATACCTCTCTGGCACTCAAAGGTTTAAAGTATATCTAGCATCAAAGGGGTTAATGAAAGTACATTTCAACCTGGTCCAGTGCTGTTTTTTCAAATAGAGCAATTGGTTGCAATGCGTCCAGTCCAAAGATAGTAAAAAGCTCAAGCTGCACTAAGGGCCTTATGCACAAAGAGAAAGCAGAGCAATACAGGGGGATTTTATAAATCTCTATAGGATGGTGTAGCAACAGTGCCACTGTACAGTTTCAGGCCACTGTGATACTGCGCCTAAAAAATTCAAGTTTGAGCTGTAATAACTTTTGAATAAAATACCATTATGTAGTGGGAGTACCCTTGTTTTATTAAAGGGGGATATAACTACATATTATGCATTTGTACCCTTCATAACGCCCTTGACATATGATATATAAAATGCTAGGAATGCCCTGAAAAATGTACCGTAAAATCTCAGGTATAATACGCACCTGTGTATAATACGCTGGTGTATATTATACCAAAGATTTTAGGGGAAAACAAGATTGCCTATGTATAATACGCACCCTTGTATTCCCCTCTTATGAAAAAAAAAATTAAGCCTGCCAGAACCCTTCCCTCCCTACCCCAGCACTATCTGATTCTAAAATGCCACTTACTTTCTTCAAAAGACAAGTCCCCGCATTTCAACATTATCAGGAAACATGTAAACAATGTGAATCTTCCCCTGCGGGCGGCACGCATACATTTGCCGCCAGCTTCCTTCCGGCTATGGTACTGCCCTGTGAGTATCTTCAGATTCTCACAAGGCATTACCACTGGCTCGAGCCGGTAGGTCCTGAAAGCCAATTGAAGGAATCGGGCAGTGAATGCAAGCGTGCCGCCCGCAGGGGAAGATTCATATCGTTTTCATGTTTCCTGATAATGCTGAAAATGCGGGGACTTGTCTTTTTAAGAAAGTCAGTGGCATTTTAGAATCGGATAGTGCCGGGGGAGGGAGGGAGGGAAAGGTTCTGGCCGGCTTAATTTTTTTAAAATAAAAAACTCTTGAGTATAATACGCACCCCGCACTTCACAGAAGGTGAAGTGGGGTAAAATTGTGCGTATTATAACCAAGATTTTATGGTAGATTGTGTCTTAAGATTGAGAACCACTGCCCTAGTAATAAGTAAACCTTATATTATTTAACAAAATCAATAACCTAGGAAACTGAACTTCACACAGCAGTCAGGTACATCTATATAGTTTATTTTTAGCATCGGACATTTCTTGTAGTGCACTGTTAGTAGTTTCTGATAAGGACTGATAGCAGCTTGTCACCACTGCAATCCATTGAGGTCTATTGAAGCCCACTGTTTGTTGCATGGAGATGTGACCTAGAAGCAGGCATGACTAGAGATCATTATTTACTGGAAATGTATTGAAAAATAAATACATAAATAAAAATACATAGATGGATAGATAAACCTGCCTGCTGTGTAAAGCATACCTACCTACCTACCTAGGCAAATGAATATGTTAAATAAAGAGCCATTTATTCCTAGGGTACTTTTCCTCTTTAAACATGATTTCATTTGTTTTGATTGCGTGAGTGAGAAATTTAACTTTGGTTTTAACCCCTTAATGACCCATGATGTGCCAGGACCGTCATGGGTAAACTTCCCATAAGGACCCATGACGGTCCTGGCAAGTCATGGGTTAAATGATAGCAGTGCGCCTCAGTGAACGCTGTTATCATGCTTTTCAGGCTGAAATTGAGCGCTCTGGGACAGGAGTGCTCAGCTTCAGTCCTTGTCCTTGTCTGTTCTGCCGGTACACGGGATCGCTCCAGGAGCGATCACATGTACCGGCATTTTAATTAAAAAAAGGCAGTGTGTTTGACACATTGCCTTTGTGTCTGATCTGTGCTTCTCTCTTCCTTACTATTAAAGTAAGGGAGAGAGGAGAGCAGAAAGCAGACACACAGAGTGAGAGATACAGGACAGAGTTGGGGATATTAACCCCTTCAGCATTGGATCTGTAGGCTGGAGTAATGCAGGTCCTTTTTGGACCTGCTAACAGCAGCTAATTGTTTTATTAAATATAAGCAAGACAAAATTATTTTTATTGAAGCAATTAATTTAAAAAACATACATGTAGTGAAGTTTAAATACACTTTATTATGAGTTTTACTGTTGTGGAACAATGTAATACAAATATACACACCACACAATTATATGTGACAAAAATTGGAAAAATAGGGAGTACAAGAAGGACATTGGGATTTTCACCCCAGAGGGACAGTCCCCTCTTAAAACTGCCCATTTTTTAGGTATGAATGACCAGTCATACCTTTCATGCAGTCTTCATAAAAATGTAACCCATTGCGCCCAAATGATCCCAAGAGAAAAAATAAAAATGGTGTTTTTTTACATTTTTTTACTGTTTCCTTTATTTTTAATAAAATATATAGAGTGGTATCAAAAGAAAGCCCTAATTGTGCATAAAAAATGTATATAATTTGTGTCTGGAATAAAGCACTTAGAGGGAAAACACTGTTGAACAAAGACGTAGTCAAAAAGGTCAGAATTGCTCCTGTCTTTAAATGCAATCCACCAGAGATTTTCCCTGACCTTAAGGGGTTAATGAACATGATTACTTTTAATTTATTATATTTTATTTCCTTTTTCATAACTTTCACTATCCCTTTAACCTTCTGAGTGCAGGAAGGGCCTGTAATGCATAGAAAAGCACTCACAAGTTTAACCCTTTGAGTGCCAAAGGGGTACACAACGCATTGCTCTGCAATGCGTTGTGCATCCCTCTGGCACTCAAATGGTTAAAAGCACAAATCTTCACTGGGGATGTACTAATGTGAGACACAAGTGAGATAAATCTCATGATACCGTTTTGTGTTTGTTGCTTTTAGGGATGATAAGAAAGATGGACTCCGGTTCTACACGGATCCCTCTTACTTCTTCAACTTGTGGAAGGAGAAGATGTTACAGGCCACTGAGGACAAGAGGAAGGAGAAGAGGAGGCAGAAAGTAAGCGATTCCCCCTTCCTCCATTTTGTGTCAGTTTATATTACATCAGTTACAGATGGACTAAGAAACCCTAATCCACTCCACCTATAATAAAGTACATTTAGATACATGCAGCTCAAGTAAGGGGCGTTTTATAAGTATGCAGAACGAAAAATTTTAGGTGTCCAAATATGTAAAATTTGCTATGCATTGGACACCCCTGTAGCACACAAAAGGTTAACCCTTTAGATAAAGCTGCCTGCAGCCTATGGCAAACAGCATGTTGAAGAGCTGTGTTTAATATCAGTAGTTAATTGGTTCCAGTCCTGTGTCATGTACAGACTTGTGCTAAAAAATAAATGTAAATACCTAACAGTCACTTAACCCTTTGAGTGCCAGAGGGGTATGCAATGCATTGCGTACCACTCTGGTACGTAAAGGGTTAATATTATACATTTAGGATTATATATTTAGCAGGGCTAGATTTACATCTCCTGTGTACTTATGTAAGGCATCCTAAGGCAGGGGTGAGTGACAGGCAGATTCACCCCAGGAATTAATGTGTGGACATCAAGTCCATCAAAAGGCCACACATTAAAATGGAACTACCTCCCTACCTAAAGTTGCCCCCAAAGAATTACCCATCTGGCAACTAGCTGCTCAGTAGTAGTAGTCTCCAGAATTATTACCTCGTTATGGACTTTTCCTACTGCTCCCGATACTGACAGCCAGGAAACAGCGCAGACATCTTTGCATAGTGACGTCTGCATGCCTGCACTGTCAGTACCTGCTGGTACCTTCCGGTACCTAGTAATTCCTTATAGAGCAGACTGGGACTGACGGTGCAGGCATGCAGACGTCATTATGCAAAGATGTCTGCGCTGTTTCCTGGCTGTCAGTCCCGGGAGCAGTACGAATAGTCTATAACGAGGTAATAATTCTGGAGACTAGTACTACTGAGCAGCTAGTCGCCAGATGGGTAATTCTTTGGGGGCAACTTTAGGCGGGGAGGTAGTTCCGCTGTTCTGTTGTTTCCTGGCTGTCATCCCGGGAGCAGTAGGAATTCTCTCTCTCTATGTATGTATATATATATATATATATATATATATATATATACACACACACACACACTGTGTGCACAATTATTAGGCAAGTTGTATTTTTGAGGATTAATTTTATTATTGAACTACAGTGCTCTCCGTCAATCCAAAATGTTAAGAAACTTTAAACCTGAATATTTAAGAAAGTAAAAGTGAGGTTTTGGCTTTCTTAGGAGAATATCTATGTATGCACATTTATTGGGCAACTATTTGTGTGCAGAATTATTATAAAACTAAATGAAAAATGATAATTTTCCCACCTTACGTGTTTATTTTCATCTATTAAAGTGAGAATACTAAACAAACAACTCAAAATTTACAAATAAGTTTGTGACATTTCCAAAAAAAAAAAATAAAAAATCAGTGAACAATATAACCACCCTTATTTTCAATAACATAAGCCTTCCATTCATGGAGTCTGTCAGTTTCTTCATCCATTGCCGATCAAATTTTTGTGCAGCAGCAACCACAGCCTCCCAGACACTGTTCAGAGAGGTGTACTGTTTTCCTTCAGTGTAAATCTGCCATTTAAGAAGGGCCCACAAGTTCCCAATAGGGTTTACGTCAGGTGAGGAAGGGGGCCATGTCATTATTTTATCATCTTTAAGGCCTTTACTGGCTAGACACGCAGTGGAGTATTTCAATGCATGCGATGGAGCATTGTCCTGCATAAAAATCATTGTCTTCTTGAAAGATGCAGACTTTTTCCTGTACCACTGCTTGAAGAAAGTGTCTTCTAAAAACTGGCAGTAGGTTTGGGAGTTGAGTTTGAGTCCATCTTCAACCCGAAAAGGTCCAACTAGCTCATCAGTAACCAGTACCAGTAACCCTCCTCCACCTTGCTGGCGTCTGAGTCGAAGTGGAGCTCTGTGTCCATTACTGATCCAGCCACGGGCCGATCCATCTGGACCGTCAAGAGTCACTCTCATCTCATCAGTCCATAAAACCTTTGAAAAATCTGTTTTCAGATAATTCTTGGCCCAGTCTTGACGTTTCAACTGTCTTGTTCAGTGGTGGTCGGGTTTCAGCCTACCTTACGGTGGCCATGTCTCTGAGCACTGAACACCTAGTACTTCGGGACACTCCAGGTAGGTTGCAGTCCTGGAATATGACAGCACTGGAGGATAATGGGTTCCTGGTAGCTTCATGTTTGCTTCTTCTCAAATCTCTGACAGTTAATTTGCATCTTTTTTCTCAACATGTTTCTTGCAACCCTGTTGACTATTTAGCAGTTTCAAGAGTGCTGCATCCCTCTGAAAGACCTTATACAATTTTTGACTTTTCAGAGTCAGTTATATCTCTTTTTCTGCCCATTTTGCCTGAGGAAATTAAGCTGCCTAATAATTATGCACACCCTGACATAGGGTGTTCATCTCCTTAGGCCACAACCTCTCTCATTACACAAATACACATCACCTGATATGCTTAAATCCAATAAGTATGCAAGTTTATACAGCTTGGAGTTGGAAAATATGCATAAAAATGATGAAATGGTCAAAATATTCACTTGCCTAATAATTGTGCACACAGTGTGACACACATACAGACAGAGAGAGTGAGATATACACACACACATATTTGGTTAACTTTTAAAAGGTTGCATGCAAAAGAGCGTGTGACCACATCTCGCATTAACCATGTCTCAGTTGTAAAAATGGCGACCTGAGAATCTTGCACTGCATGAAACGTCACAGTCGAGCTCAAGTCAATGCAGAGCAGAAATGCCTTCTACGAGGTCTTGTTGTGCAGGGTTGCTGTCTCAGTACTGCTAGGATGTCTGGCGTGGTGACTGGCCGTGCAAGTTATTTTGGGCATACTCCTCGCAGGATGGGAATTTGGGCTTGATGTAGTTGGAGTTTATCAAAAACAAACTCATGGCCATTAATTTGTGGAAGTGCAACCAAAAAAAAAAACAAAACAAATATTTTTTGCATTGTAGTTTCTCTGTTCTGCACTAAACCCTCTGCGAGCCAATGGCAGCCCTCCCACAGGCCCAGGATAAGTAAACACAAGCAAGATAAATACTTTGGTAATCAGCTGGAGCAATGGGATCATCAGAGTGCAATCTCTGCCAGAGGGACAAGAGACAAGGGGTGAACACATATATTAATATTTATGCAGGCTATCTTGCAGTGCAAGATTCTCAGGTTTCCATTTTTATTATTGCAACATGGTTAATGTGAGATGTGGTCAGACTCTCTTTTAAAAGGATACTATATATATATATCTATATATATCTAGATGTAAAATAACAAACAAAATAAGTATCTTGTAATACCTTTTTTATTGGACTAACAGAATTTTGGATTGACAAGCTTTCGGGAGAACCTCCCTTTCTCAAGTCTAAAGCATTTCTGACTAAAAGGACACAGAATTCACAGTGATACATAAAATTCAAAGTTTGGCTGTGTGTAGGTTTAAGAAAACATAACAGCAGATAAGGCCAGAGGATCTACACTCTACTTGTAGAAGATCGTAAATACCTTTAAGGATTGGAGTGGGGGGAGAGGGGAAAAAATGCAGGGGATAATGGAGTGGCGAGAATTAAAAAGTTTGCACATGTTAGGAGTGCTAGAATTGCCATCCAACAATCCAGCATGTGCATGCAGGCCTATATACAATATGCGCCCATATGTGTACATACATACACACACACATACAAACATACACCCATATACACCCATATACATACATATACATATATACACATATATATATATACATATATACATATATACGTACACACACACATACATATACACACACATATACAAACACATACACATGCATACATACACACACACATACAATCTCCACTCTATATATATCTATATATATATATCTGTATATCTGTATATCTATATCTATATATCTATATATATATATCATACCTCCCAACATTTCAAATGGCCAAAGAGGGACACTTTTGTTCTAGGTGGTGTTTATGGGGGTGTGGCTGCTGGGCGGGGCATTGCCAAGAATTTTTAGGCTATTTCATGACCTACCGGCTCCTCTTTGTGTAACTGAATAAATTATTTAGAGCAAGACCAAAGTATTTTTTTTTTTTACACAGATTAATTTATAAACACATATATTAAAGATTAACTATACATTTATGTGAGTTTTATTGTTGTGGAGCATGTAATACACACTACTCATTCTGATCTCCTGAAAAGAAGGACAAAAGGGTAGAAAAGAGGGACAGAGGGATTTGGATCTGAAAGAGGGACTGTCCTTCCTAAAGAGGGACAGTTGGGAGGTATGATATAGATACACACACACACACACACACACACACACACACACATATAGAAACACACATATTACGCTTATGTATAGTGGATCAGTGTTATCTGTCAGCACAAGTATTAAAACTGGATGTATTTTTATGTTTCAGTTGAATATTATCTAGGACATAACTGGGCAGCTTGTGGCCCTCTAGCTGTTGTGGACTACCACTCCCTTTATCACTGTCCAGCTTTAGGCTGACTGGGTATAGTAGGAACTGTAGTCCTTAACAGCTGGAGGGCCTTAGGTTGCTCATTCCTGATTTAGGATATGTATCCAGAAATATCTCAATGATCAGGAAGTCCATAAGTCATACAGGTTTATTTCTGTGATACAATGAAGACCCTGTAACATGTTCTGATGAGTCCCACATCACCCTGATTCCAAATAAAAACAATAACCTTAGACATGCAGCACTGATGTTACCATGGAAGCCTTGGGGTGAGAGACACAAACTCAGTATGACAATACAGAGCGTAGAGCCGTAGGTGGCAGTAGTTGCAGTGAGTCTTTCCCTGATGTTGATGCATAGTGGCATGCTGCCATCTTTTCACCCAGGAATGGCACGCAATAGTGCTGGAGCTAATCATCTCCCCACAGGGCAAATGGACCATAGCTTCTACTCCTGTGTGTGAGGAGCAGATCACAAAGCAAATGGGAAAGAGGTTGTCACATCAGTAAGGATCTGCTGTCTATTCTGTGCCATTCTTGCATAGCCATTGGGCTAACTTCCTTATTAACCATTTCAATGCCAGAGGACTGGCCAACTCACATGAAGCAATGTGTTTGATGCACCTCTGGCACTCAAAGGGTTAGTTATAGCAGAGATGGGCAACCGGTGGCTCTCCGGCTGTTGTTGGACTACATTGTAGCCCTAAACAACTAGAGAGCCACATCTTTCTCACCACTGAGCTGTAAGGTGAAATATATATCTTCAAGAATACACAGGAAAGAATGACATTTGAAATCAAATGATCAGCCACTTCAACACAGAACACACCAAATAAGGACTTGGGATTCCTGTCACACTACCTAAATTTTATATATTTCCCTCTAGTTATTTTATTCTGATACGTGTTTTACTCATCTTTCACACTAATTTTGTTTTTACTTCCATCCATGTTCTGTGATTCTGTATCACTCCCCCTGCCCCCCTTGCTGCCAGTTTCCTCCCCCCCTTTACATTCCTCATACACTCCCTAGCAGTTCTAAACTATAAACCGGAGAAATGTAATGTTAGTCCAAGAAAAAAGGTATTATTACATACTGGAATACTCATTCATTCATCACTGGAATAACACGGCTAACCCAAATTGTGTGTGTATATATATATATATATATATATATATACAGTTGTAATCAAAATTATTCAACCCCCATTGCAAATCAGGTTTATTGTCAAAATTTACAGATTCAGCTGTTTTGCAATGAAAAAAATCAAACAAAAGCAATTGAAATAGCTCAACACAACAGATGCCAAATTCAATTGAAAATTCAACTTATAGTGACCTCCAGTCTCAGAATTATTTAACCCTTTCATGACAAGCATCTTTGGTACTTAGTAGAACACCCTTTTGCTGTTATGACCTGCTGCAAACGAGATGCATAGCTAGACAGCAGCTTCTGGCCACGGTCATGAGGAACCTTAGCCCATTCCTCATGATCAATGGCCTCGAGTTCAGTAATATTCTTGGGTTTGTGTGCTGCAACTGCCTTCTTCAAATCCCACCAGAGATTTTCTATGGGGTTCAAGTCAGGTTACTGTGATGGCCACTGTAGAATCTTCCAGGACTACTTCTGCAACCAAGCCTTGGTGGAATTTGAGGCATGCTTGGAATCATTGTCCTGTTGGAAGGTCCAGTGATGCCCAAGCTTCGGCTTCTTCACAGACGGCATGACCTTTTCTCCTAGGATTTCTTGATACTTCAATGAATCCATCTTGTCTTCCATACGCTGCAGGTTTCCAGTGCCAGAGGATGAAAAGCTGCCCCAGAGCATCACCGAGCCACCGCCGTGCTTAAATGTAGGCAGAGTGTTCTTTTCAGAATATTCTTCATTCTTCTTCCTTCAAACATACCACTGATCCATTGGGCCGAAAAGTTACAGTTTTGTTTCTTCGCTCCACAAAACAGAATCCCAAAACTTCTGTGGCTTATTTATATGATTTTGAGCATATTGGAGCTGACTTTTCTTGCGATTTTGGGTCAGTAGTTGTATACATCTTGGAGTTCTTGCATGGAAACCTTCTGTGTTTATTACGCTCCTTACCTCGCTCACTGAAACCTCAGTGCCTGTTGCCACCAAGTCTTGCTGAAGGTCTTTTGCAGTCACTCAAGGGTTTTTCTCAACCTGTCTTCTTAGAAATCTGGTTGCAGCCTTTGATAGCTTCCTTTTTCTGCCCCGTCCAGGTAATGTAACCACTGTTCCTTTGACTTTGAATTTGCGAACTATGTTTCCAACAGTGTCTCTAGGAACATTCAGTGCCTTCGCTATCTTTTTTTATCCTGTTTCTTGTTTGTAAAGGGCTATGATCTCTTCTCTTCACGTTTTGGAACATTCTTTTGACTTAGCCATATTTCTAACATGCAGTCAAAAGTGACACTCAACAAACCCCTAGCCAGTTCAGGTATTTCATGTGTTCCAGCTCAAGTACACCTGGTGCAACTAATGAAGCCCTTGATTAGTTGCATCAGGTGTGCTTGAGACAACATCTGTTTTGCATATTTGCACTGTTGTGAGGGATTCTGTTCAGGGGGTTGAATAATTTTGAGACTGGAGAATTCATTAAAGTTGGTTTTTCAGTTGAATTTGGGGAAAAAACTTGAAGCATTCGTTGTTTTGAGCTATTTCAGTTGCTTTTGTTTGATTTGTTCATTGCAAACAGCTGAATTTGTAAATTTTGACAATAAACCTGATTTGCAATGGGGTTTGAATAATTTTGATTACAGCTGTATGTATATACTGTACCATGTCCTTTGGCGCCCAGGGATGGGGCCCTAGGCTATAAATAGGCTTGTCTGTATAACTAATTGTTGACCACAATAAAACCTTATTTGCTAGTTTAACAAATCCCACGGGTGCTGCCCTTTCTTTCTGGAATATATATATATATATATATATATATATATATATATATATATACACACACACACACAAACACATATATATATATATATCAGGCCTTAAAAGTTGAAGTCCTTTGCTACTAGCCAGACCTGAAAAGTTACTCGCCACTGCAAGCCATAACAATACCAACCATGGCTGAATTTCTACTCACAGGGCTAAATTTTCACTCACCATTGGCTAGTGGCGATATACACATACACATGTACATACGTACGACTGGGATCGCTGTGCAGTTTGTGGACCTGCTGGATGGCTGCAGCACTGTCTCTCTGCAGTGATTTTCACAGGAGTGGGCTCCTGATTCACTGCATGCCTCTGACCTCCATCCCCCCCTGCCGCACCAGGCAGAGTAGACAGCAAACCAGAAACAGCTAGAATTTTTAGCTGTTCAAAAGAAAAGTGAAGGAGTTCTGGGGCAAACCACTGGCACTGTAGGGGATAACTAAAAATTCCAAAATGCCCATTGATTTAAATGGGGATTTGAATCCGTTGAGTGCTTTGCAATGCGTTGGAGACCTCTCTTGCATTCAAGGGGCTCAAACACCCATTTAAATCAGTGGGAATGTTTAGTTCTCCCTTATAGTGCAAGTGGTTCGCCCCAGAACCCCTCCACTTTTCTTTTGAACAAAGGGCCCATACAGGACAGAAAACTATATCCACATATACAGCAGTCACTTTATCAGTATCATTTGAAATGTGTGTCGCTTCCAGAATGATTTTTGAAATAGAGTTAGGAAACTGTTATTTTTCCCCCCTAAGCAAATATTCACCTGATGTTCTATGTTATGGAGATTATTTATTTCAACCCTTTCACAAAAACAGCAGCTCCTATTAATCTTCATAGTATTTGGGCCATGGAGAATGTTATTTGAATACAGTCAGAGTTGTAGTTCCAGAGTAATTGAATGATAAAGTATCCCCTCCCACCCCTTTTACCTAGTGTAAGTCACCTGGTCACTTGACCAGACAGGTCACAGCAAGGGACAATCTTCTTACTGAGAGCATAAGGAAAACTCTCACCTCCTTGATCGGTTTTTCAAGTTTTTCCTTATGCTCACTGTAACGGATCAAAGTCCGTTACTGGAAGTCCTCCCTGGGCCTATGAATATCCAGGCCTTTATTACGAACTAAGGAGAACATTGTATAATAGTAGGCCGACAGGCAGTGATGGCGAAAGTGACTACTTTCAGAACTGCCGCTTGCTCGAAAGCGACCCCACAACAACATCTGATTGGCCAGGGTTGAAGCGGATTATTCAACCAGTCGAGGACATGCTTCAACCCCTGGGCATTGTATCTAAAATGTGTATTGCAGCCCCTCACCTTTGTTTCCCTGTCTGGCGCGCCCAGTCTCCTATTCTCCTATGTATGTTACTTCCCGCCCGATCCCAGAGTTCCCAAGAAATGGACCAGTCTGATTAAACTTAGTTGTGTCGCTCCAATTCCCATTGGTCAGGAATTGGAGCAGGTAAAATCTCATTACACTAAGTTAATCAAATCTTTTGGATCTGTTGCTTCTACTGTTTATGGTTCTATTGTTGTATTGTCTCTTCGTTGTGTGTAAAAGAACATTGAGTTTATCAATAAAGAGAGTTACTTGTTGTGAAACCAAGACTGAGTCTCTGCGTGTCGTTATTCCTGTGGTGGTCTAAAGAGTCCTCTCTGACTCCCAGCCAGGAGAGATATTCAGCGTGGACGACACTCTTCATCCAGATACCTGCGACTTTGACTCGACACTTGGGGAGTTGCCGACTCAACTCCTGGGGGATTCACCGACGTCAAGAACAGCTGGCATCGACTCTGCTGGAACCTGTCAAGTTGACTCCCCGGACTGTCAACTTCAACCCTACTGGTCTTGTCGACTCCTACACTCCGTCAAAGATGTACGACTGATGAGCTTTCAAGTTGTTGAGCGCTCCGGATAACATCCGACTGGCTGATTCAACTCAGACCAGCTGACTCTGGGCAGGAGAGAGACCCGGAACAAAGGCTCAAGGCTTCCCGGCTCCTTGAGCTTCTGTTACACTCACTGAAGATTGTTCCTCTCTGCGATCCATCCAACCTCAGTATAATGCTAATCGCAGCTTGCTGTAACGCTATGAGCAGTTCACAGCACACTGAAGGGAAGTGTGAACGCACTTCCTGGTGCAGCTGGGAGGGAGGTGGAAGGATAAATAGGATGGTCTGAAGATCTGTGCTATGCACATAAAGCAAAGTGCACAGCACAGAAGATGCATTATATATAAAAATAGCAATTAAAAAAAAAACAAACAAACAGCATTCCTAAAATAACTTTTAATAACAAAGAGGATGGTAACACCTTTTTATAAGGTGACACCTTTAAAGGAATGGAGGACTTGGCGTATGAGGAGCATCTAGACAAACTTGGTTTATTTTCTCTAGAGAAAGGATGACTAAGAGGAGATCTTATCACAATGTACCAGTATATAAGAGGTCAATATAAGGATCTCTTTGGTGAGCTATTCATTCCAATGCTTGATCAAATAACCAGCGGACACCCCTTGAGATTAGAGGAAAGGAAGTTTCAACTTCAGCAGAGGAAAGAGTTTTTTTTACAGTAAGGTCTGTTAAATGATGGAATTCCTTTCCCAAGGATGTGGTTATGGCAGATACAATGGATACATTTAAGAGAAGATTAGATACATTTCTTACATACAGGGTTATATTGTGTATTAGTAGGCAAAACAGAAAGGTCTGATATTTGGCAACAGGAAAACTATATAATTCTCATGTGTCTGGGTTATGAGGAAAATGTTGAACTTGATAGGCTTTTGTCTTTTTTCTACCTAATTTACTATGATAAAATGAACCCCTTGGATGCTGGATGCTGAAGAGATCTCCAGTGCATTGTGAAGTAATGGGTTGACAGCTTCTGTAACATCCAAAGGTTTGAATGCCCCATTTAAATAAATGGAAATGTTTATCTGCTATATATCATACAATTGTATTTACAGTTTTGCCTCAGTACATATATGTATTATGTACCTTGCACTTACCTCATTTTTTTATGTGCATTTCGTCTCAATTTGTAATCTACTGATAGTTGTTTCAGTTTACATTCTGATAACACTTTTGTCCCTTATGAGCCATTCTAGTCTATAGAAGTCAGTTGTCTGTTGTGTGGTGGTACCTAGAGATCGCTATACACAGGAAACCGAAGATCTAAAAAGATGTAGATAGGTTAGATTAGAATACCAGTAGAATATATTGATTTAGATTACATTAGGATAAAGAAAGAGATAGACAAAGAGCGGGATACGGATAGATAGATAGATAGATAGATAGATAGATAGATAGATAGATAGATAGATAAATCTGACTGCTGTGTGAAGGTTTCAACCCATAGTAAATCAGTGTGTTAAACAAATTAAGATCCACATATTGGGTATAATTCCATTTTACATGGGCACATTGGAGTATCCATAAAATAAAAGCTAAAAAATTATCTGCTTTGTTGACCTTCTTCATGTGTTTTCTCAGGAGCAAAGACTGGTGGAGGATCCCACACGGGAGGTGAAGAAAGTGAGAAAAGCTCGGAACCGGAGGCTAGAATGGAACATGATGGCTTATGATAAGGAATTCAGGCCCGATAACAGGTTCTCACCATCTCCATATCATGTGGCTTCATCCGAGGGATCACTGTCCCCAGATAATAGGCAGGTTCCACGTATGATGTGTTAGTATTTAGATCTGTGCAGTGTGGGGAAGCAGACCAGACCAGTGACTTTATTCACTCTCCAAAATTGCTACAATTTCCATCAGTTTTTAGTCTCTATATTTTTTCTTAACAAAATTATTGTTATATGGAACCGAGATCTTGGGGTAAGATTTATTTAATGATATTTCTCAATTTTTGGAGAAAATCAGAACCATGTTTCATTCTTAAAAATATTTTCTGTAATATAAAAAGTTTTTTTAAACAAAATTGCCTTAATCACTTAGATGCCAGAGACATCGCCAACGCATTGCTTTGCAATACGTTGCAGATGTCTCTAGAATCCAAGAGGTTAATTAATAAAGATCAGACTCTGCATACTTGTTTCTGTGGTGGTTGGTTGTATTGGTTTCTTGTTTAAAGGGATAGTAATGTTTCACAATAAAAGCAGCTCTAATAAATCTAATAATATTTGGGCCATGGAGAGTGTTATTTCAATACTGTCAGAGTTGTAGTTTAAGAGTAATTGAATGATAAAGTTTCCCTCTCCTGCCCCTTTTTCTGATGTAACACTGCTCACCTCAGAGCAGCAAGACTGTCTGGATGGATCACAGGGAGGGACACTTCACTGAGCAGAAGGAAAAACCCGAAATACTTGTCAAGGGGGACAGGGTTTTCCTTTTACTCACAGTAAGAAGATTGTCCCTTGCTGTGACCTGTCTGGTCCCAGGACCAGATTCCACATCTGAGGTGAGCAGTGTTCCACTAGGTAAAAGGAGCGGGAGGGGTATACTTTATCATTCAATTACTCTTGAACTACAACTCTGACAGTATTGAAATAACACCCTCTATGGCTCAAATACTATGAAGATTAATTGGAGCTGCTATTTTTGTGAAACATTACAATTCCTTTAAAGGGATAGTAATACTTCTTTTTAACTTTATTTTATTTTGTAGGCATTAAAAAAACATGAAGAATTATATAAGTCTTATCTCTCAAACCTTTATGGTTTATGAGATATTCACAAGAAAAGTTTCCCCTCCCCGCCCCTTTTACCGAGTGTAAGCCATCTCTTCTCAGATATGAATCTGGTTGTAAGACTAGACAGATAACAGCAGGGGACACTCTTCTTTATATGAAAACAATGAAAGCCCTTCCCCCCTTGACAAGTTTTTCAACTTTTTCCCTTATCTTAATTGAAGATTGTCCTTCTTTGCAGTCTACCTGGGCCCCTCCCTTCTGCTCTGGTTGAATGGGGGGGGGGGATACTTTGTTTGTGAATATCTCTTAAACCATAAAGGTTTGAGTGATAAGACTTATATAATTCTTCATGTTTTTTTAATGCCTACAAAATAAAATCAAGTTAAAACGAAGTATTACTATCCCTTTAAGAAAATAAACACTACATATAAAACATTTACACTGGTCCATATGCACAACAAAGTGGAGAAATACTGAGTCAAACCAACTGCAATATACAGAACAAACAAGAATTTTCAGCATAGTGCTTTTTACCCTTTGAGAGAGCTAGAGATGTCTCTACGCATTGCAAATCAGTTTGTTGGAGACCTTTCTAGAATTCAAGGGATTAAAAGTCCCATTTAAATCAATAGGAACTTTTCTGTTCCCTATGGTGCAATCGGCTTGCTCCACAATCTTTTTGTGCATATGGGGTAGTGTGCATCTCAGTTAAATCAAAAAAGCACCCAAACCTGAGATACTGATCCATATAAACAAAGGAGAGACAAGCAATTCTAAACAATAGAGAGAAAATAACAGTCCCTTTGATTTAAATTGGAACACTTTATAGTAACCTGGGTGACCTTGAAAAACATTTCAAAATTACATATATATTTATGTTAGCCACTCTTTATGTAGAACTACAGTTTAGGAGATTTTTAGCTTTATCAATTGCTTGTTTATGCAAATAGGGCAGTACTGGCTGGTACTACCTGGTGTATCAGATAGTAACATTTCACTCTTTCCCCACTGTCACTTCCTACCAGGAAGTACTGGCTAATTTGCTTAAAGGGATAGTAATACTTAAGATGTAAAAAAATATATGTTGTAGGGTTTATGTCCCTGAATAAAACAAGGGTACTCCCACAGCTGAGAGATATTTTATTAAAAATTATTACAGCTCAAACTTGAATTTTTTTAGGTGCAATATCAGAGTGGCCTGAAAATTTATAGTGGCGCTTTTGCTACACCATCCTATGGAGATTTATGGTCTACAGACCAGAACAGTCCATAGGATGGTGTAGCAACAGCACCACTGTAGATGTTCAGGCCATTGTGATATTGCAGCTAAAAAATTAAAGTTTGAGCTGTAATAGTTATTTAATAAAATATCTCTCAGCAGTGGGAGTGCCCTTGTTTTACTCAGGGGGACAAACCCTACAATATATATTTTTTTACATTTATTACTATCCCTTTAAATTGACATAAATAAAGCTACAGTAAATATCTCATAAACTATAGTTCTAAATAAATAATGGCTGATATAAACGTAGATAATTTTGAAAGCCATTTCAAATTCACCAGAGTCATTATAAAATTTTATTTTCACTTTTAATGTGTTATTAACCCCTAAAATGCCAGATAAGTCTCCAGTGCATTGCATATCAATGCATTGGTGGCCTCACTGTCATTCAAAGGGTTACAAACCTTACTTAAATGAAATAGACATGTTTAAATATGTTGTCTACAAACCAACTGAACAATAAAAGGCAAATAAAAATTCTAATTCGTTTTAATGGGGCTTTTAACTCCGTCAGTGCTAGAAATTTTCCCAAAGCTTTGTGAAGCAATGCACTGGAGACCTCTCTAGTGATCAAGAGATTAAAGGACATATTTAACCCTTTGACTGCCAGAGGGGTACGCCACACATTGCTTTGCAATTCCTGGCGTACCCCTCTGGCACTCAAAGGGTTAAACACAATAGGATTGTATTTGTCCTTGCAGTTCGTATGCTCCAGAATTGCTTCCCTGTTTGTGCACAGAGCTGTTTGTGAGAGTTTCTGAAACTGTATCAGTAGCAAATATATGAAACTAGTTTTAAAGCCGTGTACACGGGCCAACAGTGGCGGCGCTGCAGTCATGCTCAGTACTGACTGCCTGCTCTGCGGCTGATACAGAGCGGGGCACTCTGAATTCAGACCGTAGTCCTCTCTGCGCACCTTCCTAGGACCAAGCGGTCCCAGGAAAGTGCACAGAGAGGACTCCGGTCTGAATTAGGAGCACCCTGCTCCGTATCAGCCGCGGCACGGGCAGTCAGTACTGCATATGACTGCAGCGCGCACTGCCGTCTCTACTGCGCATGACGGCTTCTGACAAACATCCTTAGCGAATTATAATATAGGATAGTAAAAATAACTTCGGTAGAATGATTGTAATAGATCTGGTGCTGCTACTCCTGTGATAATGGATTTTCTTTTTAAGTGTAGAAAGTGTAAGGTAAATATTAGTCCTTCCATTCTGGGTGGGATATCAGGACCTCATTAGTTCTGTGTGCACACGAGTAGAGCTCTGATAATCTGGTTATTTTATTCCTCCCTGCAGGTCGTATGCATCAGATCTTGACCACTCTTACCCTGCCAGCCCCAATCACCCCACACAGCAGATCCTGGCTCCTGCCCCCCACCTAACTGCAGAGAATAAGGATATCATCCTGATGGCTAGTCAGGCACAAGAACATGCTTACCGCTCCTCTGCTCCGGGTAGCAGACAGAACAGTCTGAATAGAGCTCAGCAAGCTCACGTGCCACAACCACCCGAGGCCATCCTCAACGGGCCACGGCCTCAAGTGATGAAGGACTATGGGTAAGTTACACAGTTCATTGTGCTTAAAAAAAGAAAACCTTTGACATTTTTCATCAAGCTGTGCAATTCTGGAACAAACCAACTGCGCCATGGGGGGGGGGGGATAAAAAGTCCACAAATTCTCATTTAACCCCTTCAGTGCCAGAGGCTTGGGCCATTGCCTGTACCCTGCAGGCCAGACACTTTTTCAGCATTTTTGCTATCCTTCCTTTTATGCTTGATTTCCTCTGGGGATTTTTAGTTAAATATATATTGTTTTTTTCAGAACGAATTGAGCTTTCTTGTGGTACCTTACATGAAGAGAATTTTACATTGTGCAAAAAGCTATGATGTCATAATGACAAAAAAAAGTGAAACTTTACTCATTTTGCTAAAATCACATACTATGTATCAAAAACATTTACCTTGATTGAAAAAGTTTCAATTATTTGAAAAAGCCCAGTGTCCCCAGAGTAAAAAAATACCAAATTTGTATAGTTTTACCTACGTCCATGGCTAGCATAGAGCCCTAATCACCTAAATGCGCATTCTAGGGTTTTTGTGGTAAAACTACCCTAAAACAGTGGAATAACTATATAAAACTATATATTTCTGAAAAGTAGACAACCTGCCACATCTAATGAGGGGTAACTTGCCTTCTTCCCCAAGCCTGTTGTGCCCAAATGCTTCCAGAAGGTGGCACTATAGGAAAAAATTGCATTTTCTTACATTTCTGTCCCTTCATCTGTACGGAAATCTGTGAAAACCATGGAATTTCCAACTGTATTCATTAGCTAGTGCTCTTAGGAGAAAAATGACACCCCATTGGAATGAATCGACATACCTTAGGGGTGCCAGAAGCGCATAACTACACCTACCTGTTTGCTTCTTCGAAAATGGCTGCTTGTACTAAAATGTTCATAACTGTTAGAGACATGAAGGAAAGGAATAAAAGGTATACCATTTTGGAAAGTAGACATTCTCCCGCATCAAGTGAGGGGTCACTTGCCTTTCTACCCCCTGGACTGAAGTGCACAAATATTTCCAAAATGTGGCGCTATGGGAATAAATACATGTTTTTTTTAAATTTCCACCACTTCAAAGATACTAAAATCTTTGAAAACCATAACATTTCCTGCTGTATTCAGTACTTGCTACCAACATGAGAAAAATGGTAGCCCATTTGTGTGGGTTAACATACAATATGTGGGTGCTAGGAACACGTACGTAAACCTGACACTTTTGTTTCTTAAATTATCTGCTTGCACTAAAATGGTTATAACCATAATAGATATGCAGGAAAGGTAGAAAACAATGCCATTTTGGAAAGAAAACAACCTGTCGCATCTAATGAGAGGTCACTTGCCTTCATACCCAAAGGCTGGTATGCACAAATGCTTCCAGGAGGTGGCGCTAATGAAAAAAAAAGGCATTTTCTTACATTTCTGCCCCTTTAAATGTATGGAGCTCTGTGAAAACCATGGAATTTTCAACTGCATTCGTTAGCTAGTGCTCTTAGGAGTCAAACGACACCCCATTGGTATGAGCTGAACTACCTTAGGGAGTGCTAGAAGTAGAAAACTACACCTACTACAAACTCTGATGTTTCTAACATTTTCTCAAACCTGACTTGCCTGTATGAAAATGGCTATAACACCTTCAGAAGTGAAGAAAAGGTAGATAAACTATACCATTTTGGAAAGAAGACAACATGCCGCATCTAATGAGGGGTCACTTGCCTTTTAGTTAGTTGGCACAACTATTTCCAGAATGTGGTGCTACAGGAAAACAAACATTTTTTTTTACACTTCAGTCACTTCAAAGATACTAAAATGGTTCAATGGCGTGGGATTTCCTAGGAGGACTTCTTGCCAGCCTAAGAAAAATGGTACTCAACTGCTGTGGGTTGACATACCAATCTGAGTGACAGGAGCGTAGCTACCAGTGAAACAGGAATGGGAAAGCAAACAGTGTATGTGTGATTTTGTGGCTAACAGATGAAAGAAGCTAGGGCGTCAGCCAGTGTACGCGCGGACCTGTGACTACCAGTGTAACAGTGTGGGAGGGTGAGGGATTAGGCAGTGTGTGTGGGTATGAGCAGAGGAGCAAGGATGGTGGTGATGGTGGGGCAGTGTCTGAGAGTGTGTATGTGGGGGATCTGTGACTACCAGTGTGCACTGTATGTCCCCCTCATACAAAGTTTGATTCCCAGCCTGAATCTAGTGCATACTGGTACTTTGAGTCTACCAATAGGCAGTGGAAACAGGCTGGGGGTCAGGCTGGGGAATGGGACTGCCAGTTGGCTGTGGAACCAGGCAGGGGAATACGGTACGTGTGTGTGGGGGGGAATTGGAGGCATTTTTTGTGCATGCCACAAGGGTGCCCAATGCACTGCAAAGCAATGCGTTGGACCCCCTGTTGCACACAAAGAGTTTTTTTTTTTTTTTTAATTATTATTTTGTATTCATACCTCGTTGGGGAGGCGGTATCAGGAATATTCCTGGTGTCCCCCATCCAGGTCTAAAAACAGAATAATGAAAAAAAAAAGTGTGTGTGTGTTACAGGGGGTCCAACGTATTGCAAAGCACTGTGTTGGACCCCCGCTATGGCACGTGCATTTTTTGGGGCTTTTCCCCCAATATTTTTGTGTAGACCTCGTTTGGGGCATCAGAACCCATACAGTGAGGTCTAAGTAAAAAAATAAAAGGGGAAAAAAATAATCCTTTGGGTGCCACAGGGGTGTCCAGTGGATTGCAAAGCAATGCATTGGGCCCCTGTGGCACACAAAGGGTTATTTTTTTTATCGTTACTTTGTATTCAGATGGCCACCAAACAAGCTCTGATCACAAAGTAATGATAAAAAGTCCTGTGTGTGCCACAGGAAGGGGGTCTGCATTGAACCCCCCTCCCAGTGGCACACACAGGGTTAAATTTTTTTAAATTTATTTTTTTTATTATATACCTCACTGAGGGGCATCAGAACCCCCCTGATCCCAGCCCAATGAGGTCTTAGTAAAAAAATATATATATGTCCACAAAAGAAGTGACCCTGTGAGTGCCACAGGGGTCTCCAGCGCATTGCAAAGCAATGCATTGGATCCTTGTGGCACTCAGAGGGTTAATTTTTTTCATCATTACTTTGTAATCAGAGCTTGTTGGGGGGCCATCAGGACCAATCCTGATGACCCCCCAACAATCTCTGATAACAAATAATGATAAAAGCCCTGTGTGTGCCGCAGAAGGGGGGCTGCATTGCCCCCCCCGTGGCACACACAGGGTTAATTTTTTTTAATTTACTTTTTTTTTTATTATAGACCTCATTGAGGGGTATCAGGAACCCCCTGATCCCCCCAATGAGGTCTTACCAAAAAAAAAAAAGTTATCAAAAAAAGTGTCCCTGTGAGTGCCACAGGGGTCTCCAGCGCATTGCAAAGCAATGCATTGGACCCTTGTGGCACTCAGAGGGTTAATTTTTTTATCATTACTTTGTAATCAGAGCTTGTTGGGGGGCCATCAGGACCAATCCTGATGGCTCCCCAACAATCTCTGGTAACAAAATAATGATAAAAGCCCTGTGTGTGCCATTGGACCCCCCTGTGGCACACACAGGGTTACTTTTTTTTTTTTTTTTTAATTATAGACCTCATTGAGGGGCATCAGGATCCCCCCTGATCCCCCCCAATGAGGTCTTTAAAAAAAAAAAAATCCCCCCCAAAGAATTGACCCTGTGAGTGCCACAGGGGTCTCCAGCACATTGCAAAGCAATGTGCTTGGGACCCCTGCGGCACTCACAGGGTTACTTTTATTATTATTTATTTTTTTTTTTTCCAACTCTTCAGACCTCGTGGGGGACATCAGGACCCCTCCTGGTGTCCCCTCAGTCATTGATCAATGAGGCGACCGCAGGGGAGCAAAAGCTCTCCCGCCCTTCTCTCCTACCACCGGTAGGAGTGAACAGGACCGGGGAAACTTCCCTAACGTCATCGGTGACCATGTCACCGATGACGTTGGGAGGCTTCCCCCGGTCCCGCCCACTCCTACCCAGAAGTTCGGGTAGGAGAGAGGGGGAAGGAGAAACTCCGTTTCGCCTTTGTGTTTATTGATCTCCCAGCATGATAGGCTGGGAGATCAATAACTGGGGAGGCATGAGGAGTGATCCTCATGCCTCCCCACGAGTGCCAGGAGGTTTTTTTTTTTCAATGCGGACACTGCATGCCGGTTATACCGGCTCATGCAGTGACCGCATTTCACTCTTACGCCGTACAAGCGTGGTACAGCTGTGTCCACTCGTACGGCGTAAGTAGCTGGCACTCTAGGGGTTAAGTGAGGTTTTTAACCCCTTGAATGATAGAGAAGTCTCCAGAGCATTGCATAGCTTGATGAATAAGGCCCCTGTCCTCATTCTTCTCAATGCCATTGAAACATGTAACAAATGTGATGTAAAGCACTGTGTGTCAGTTTGCCTTTGGCCAACATAGAGCAACTGTTCACTGTGACCTTCCTCTGTGAGACAGGAAGCCAAAGAGCATTAGTGGGGAGGGAGAGAGAAAGAGGAGAATAGTAAGAGAGGGAGAGAGAGATAGAGAGAAAGAGAAGGCGGGGGGGGGGGGAGAAGTAGAATAGTCAATTTGTAGCAAAAAATATTATTTTGAAAGAACTTTTAAAAAATGTTTATTTAACCAATTTTGTTTATTAATAGTTTATTCCATTGTCAAAAAGACTTGCCTTAATGTCATTTAAGTTCTCACTCAAACTAAGATAATAGTTTATGCGATATTTAGTTGTACTTATTTGTCAGTTTATGCACGTTACACAGCACTGGATGGTTTACCAGACAGATACCAATATTGGACACTGCTCTCCATCCTGTCTACAACTCTCAGCCAACCTGATACTAACATTCCACACTGCTCTCCATCTTATCTACCACTCTCAGCCAGTCTGATACTAACATTCCACACTGCTGTCCATCTTATCTACCACTCTCAGTCAACTCGATACTAACATCCCATACTGCTCTCCATCCTGTCTACCACTATTAGCCAACCTGATGCTAACATCTCACTTTGCTCTCCATCCCATCTACCAGTCTCAGCCAACCTGATGCTAACATCTCACATTGCTCTCCATCCCATCTACCAGTCTCAGCCAACCTGATGCTAACATCTCACATTGCTCTCCATCCCATATACCACTCTCAGCTGGCCTGATGCTAGCATCCCACACTGCTCTCCATCCCATCTACCACTCTCAGCCAACCTGATACTAACATCCCACACTGCTCTCCATCCCATCTACCACTCTCAGCCAGCCTGATACTAACATCCCACACTGTTCTCCATCCCATCTACCACTCTCAGCCAGCCTGATAATAACATTCCACACTGCTCTCCATATAATCTCCATCCCATCTACCACTCTCACCCAATCTGATACTAACATTCCACACTGCTCTCCATCTCATCTCCATCCCATCTACCAGTCTCAGCCAATCTGATACTAACATTCCACACTGCTGTCCATCCCATCTACCTCTCAGCTGACCTGATACTAACATTCCACACTGCTCTCCATCTCATCTCCATCCCATCTACCAATCTCAGCCAATCTGATACTAACATTCCACACTGCTCTCCATCCCATCTACCACTCACAGCTGGCCTGATACTAGCATTCCACGCCACTCCTCAATACCAGCTGCCCCTCCCCACCACTCAGATTCTAGTGGATTTGCACAAAGCAACAAATAAAAGTAAATATCTGAAACTAAGAACTGAACATAAAGGTGGTTTTGAAAGTTTTGTCAAAATCACATATTTGTTAATTAGTGGCAGTTCTACTTTACAGAAGAACCCCAGGGAAGGGGTAGGAAGAAACTGAATATTTTTCTTTTTTTAAATCACAACACAAAACTGTGTTCATTTTCCCCCAATCTAATTGTTATTTGGTGTACTAGTCACCATATAGGGCTATTGTGCAGCACTTCTGGTTGGGGATCAAACACTCTCCGCACATAAAAGTAATTACAGTCCAACTTGGAAAATAGACCACAGAAGGAAGGAGCATTCTTGCTTTACTCAGCAGAAAAATCCATACAATAAATACATTTTTCAAAATAAGGGTTCGCCATTCCTTTACTAATGATAAAAAAAGGGATTTTATGTCTAAAGAAAAATAAATACGTCAGCTTTATTGTATATTTATATATGGGGAACTATTTTATGTTACTTGCTCATTTTACTAGATAAGTGTCCTTTACACCGCAGCGAACTACAGCTTGATCTCCTGTAAACTGCTAGTATCTTCCGTTTACAGTCTGCTAAAGACTGATAACAACTTGTGTCTCTTACGATCCATGTCAGAAAAAAAGTATTAACTATATGGTAGATACAATTAAAAGAGAGTACTTGCACTTATTCGTATCTCTTAAACCGTTATGGTTTGAGAGAGATAGGAAAATAAAGTTCTTTGGTCCCCCCCCCCTTTCTGCTTGACGAGCTGTAAAGCTGTCAGAAGCAGATTCTGGTTGTTTGACCAGATGTGGCTCTTCAGCAGCACCAATATAACGATATCTAAAGATAAATACTTCATTTGGAACGGTCTACAAAGTGTGCCTGGCTTGCAGGCACACATTGTAGACCGTTCCAATGAAGTATTTATTTCTAAATAGCTTGATTTCAGCTCGGCTGAAGAGCCTCTGTCTGGTCAAATGACTGGAATCTGCAGCTGTCAGCTAGATGGCAGACTTGAGTAAAATAGCCAGGAAAAGGTAACTTTAGCAAGTTATATCTCTCAAACCATAAAGGTTTGAGAGATAAGACTTACATTGATGTTAATCTTTTTTTAATGTGTACAATATTAAATCAACTTAAAATTAACCATTACTATCCCTTTAAGGTATAATTCCTATTTCATTTAATGCTTTTGCTAGCATTGTAAGTAGAGAATCCCAGATGTGAATACATAACCTGCATTGGAAATAAGCTCAGCTGTTGCTAAATACATTCATTAAAAAATGCTAAATACAGTCATTAGTAAATTAGTTAACCATTTGATTTATTTTTGACACATAATGATGCCATTTTAATAAATTAGTTTACTATTTGATTTGTTATTTTTGTCACAAAATGTTGGTACATTTTTCCCATAAATAGACTGGGAGATGTGCCCAGGACAAATCAAACCACAACAGTTCAGCTAGTTATTCACTAATGGGCATGTCTACTATGTAATGAAGTGCAGACAGCACCAGAGCGAGGAGGGAAACAGTGCAACTGTGTTGTGCTATTGAAAATGTACCCATTGCTCTCTGATGGAATAAAAGGATTCAGCACCAAGGACAGCTCACACTGCAGGGCTGGCTACAACTGCAAGGCTTCCAGAGGATGATGCAATAACCAGCATTGAAACAATTCTGGGGTACAACAGCTGCACACAAAACAATTCCTGCTTGGGTTTTTAACCCTTTTTATTCTAGAGTTGTCTTCCTTCCTAGCATTCAAGGGATTAACCCTTTGAATGCCAGAGTGGTACGCATGGGGTTAAAGCCCCATTTATATTAATGGGAATGTTGCACACCGTATTTGTGTATTTTAGTGTAGTTGGTGTGACATGAATTGTTTCAGTTATTCTTACTTCAGCCTTATTGTGTTTCACTCCATACAAGGGTGGCTTTAGAGAGGTAACTGCAAAGATAGCAACAATCTAAATAGAAGTGCAATAGGATACTATTTAGCCCCTTAAGTACCATTGACGTGGCAGGACCGTCACGCTGGTCCGGCACTTAAGGACCAGTGACGGTCCTGCCACGTCACGTACTTTTACTCACCGCGCTCCTGTAGGAGCGCGGTGAGTAATACCGGGCACTGAAGTTGATCGCTCCAAGGCAGGAGCGATCTCTTCCAGTGCCCCGTTTGACGTGCCGCCCCACGTGATCAGTCACGTGGGATGGCACGTCAAAGTTTCCTATGTGGTCCTTAAGGGATGGCACTCCCCGGGACCGCTGGTCCTTAAGGGGTTAAAAGTAGATTATGGTTTAGTCTGACATGCCAAAAGTTAAAAACACAAAATATAAAACAACTACCTGTTACACGGGCCGCAGTGCCACTGCCAGCCGGTCACGGAGCAGTCATGCACAGTAGAGACTGCCCACGCTGCAGCTGATACAGTGCCATCCAGTCATGGGGCAGTCCTGCACAGTAGAGACTGTCCACGCCGCAGCTGATACGGTGCCAGCCAGTCGTGGAGCAGTCATGCACAGTAGAGACTGCCCACTCCGCGGCTGATACAGTGCCAGCCGGTTGTGGTGCAGTCATGCACAGTAGAGACTGCCCGCGTTGCAGCTGATACAGTGCCAGCCAGTCATGGGGCGGTCATGCTCAGAAGAGACTGCGCGTGCCATGGCTGATACAGAGCTGGGTGCTTCTTCGAAGAGCCCCGCTCTGTATTAGCCTCGTCACGGGCAGTCTCTACTGCGCATGACTTCATCGTTACAAACTTTCTAGTGAATTATTATATAGTACGATAGCAATATAACTTTCTCATCCTCCTCCTTATGGTCTGAAGACTGCCACATCTAACTAGATCAGAGATTAACCAGTGTGAGACGGGCTCATCTCCATTTCATTAAATCTCTACTGTTGCCTTTTCATTTCCATTATTTCATTTGTGCATCCTCCGGATTGGGACGATTTTTGGGTGATTATTTATTTCAGATAAGTTTATATTTTTTTGGTTGTTTATATTTATGTTTTATTTTGTGTCATCCAATATTCATTGTTTCATCTCCATACTCTTTCGATCAGGACACCTTTTTGGTCTATTCTTTATTTTATTTTATTTTAGACTTGTATTTATTATCGTTTTTTGGTTATTTATTATTTTTTATTATATTGATTCATATTCCCTACTGTATAAAAGAGTGTGCTATTGTTCTTTCTGCTGTTTAATACCACTGGGCAGCAGTGGGTGGTTTGTGGTTTTGTCTCGGGTGGTCCTGTGCTTATGTTTAAGTGCAACTTATAAATATAATTCTGTATTGGAGAGGTAACTGCCTAGAAGCATTATTTCTTAGGGGTAAACCCAGGATTACCATAACTTTAACAAGAGTTTTGTCTAGAAATTTCCCCATAGACTTCAATAAAAAAAAAAATGCCTGGCACACACACCCAGGGGCGGCAGTAAGGAAGAAATATTCAAATATCCTCTGTACTGCCTGTCATGGAGATCCGGGGGGGCCTGATTTTCTCTGCAAGGAGTTGACCCTCCCCCACTTTCTCCTCTTCCAAAAACAAACATGCCCTTTCTACCCCCTGAAACTCCTGTGATAATCCCTGTAAGGAATTGCAGGGGCCTTCAATACACACACAACGCACACACCACAACACATACACACGAACAACACACATGCAATACATGTACACACACAAGCACAACACACACAAAACACATATATGCAATACACATGCACAACACAAAGAGACAACACACGCACAACATACATGCTCACCACACACACTCAAGGCACAACGCACGCAGACAATATGCACAATACAACACATACGCAATACACAAATGCATAAAAAAGCTCACAACACACACTCGCAAAACATACACAGACAATGCACACATGCACAATACACACTCAAATGCAGTGCACACATGCACAACACACACACAAAAAAACACACACACAATACACAAACATATGCACAACATAAACGCATGCAGTACACACACCATACACCCCCACACACATACACGTAATACACACACTCGCACACGTACTACACACGTACAACACACACATGGGCACAACAGACGGACACACACACAACACACAAAAAATCAACAATCCAGTCATTAAGAACATTGTCACCTTTCTGGATTTACCTGGATGTCATGGAAAAATAGTCCTACACATAAATAGCCCAGACACGTATCACATTCTATGTTTATTTACTCAAGCATACAACTGCATGGGACTTTTATTTTTTGGGTTTTTTTTGGGGGGGTGGTATATATTTTATTAACTGCATGGGTAAAGTCATGCCAATATTGCTAGTTTGATATATAAAACAACTGCAGTGTAAGCTAGGCCCAGGTACTCAGTTAGCAATACCTACACATTTTTTAATGTAATTCTGCATCCAAATCCATTAGAATTAATAGAAATGACCAACCTACAAGTCCCTCCAGTTGTTGTTGGATTACAATTCACATCATCCTCAGCCAGCCAATGGTTGGCTGAGGCTCATGAGATTTGTAGTCCAACAACAGCTGAAGCACTGCAGATTGCACTTCCTTGGCCTAGGCTTGTGTCCAAATCAGCAAATATTTATCATCATTGTGGTACTGAATCTTTATCACTGTATAATCTGATGGGGGAATAAGGGGGTTTCTAATCAACTAGATGCTTGCTCTATATCTGCCCATGTGATTGTATTTCAGGTTTGTATAAACTAAAACTGTAAGCTGCTGTTGGATTTCAATTCCCAACAGCTGCCTGTGTATGATAAGAATTGTAGCCCAACTATAGGAGGGACACAGGTTCTCCAGCCATAGTATTGTCAATATCTGACTCCCATGAGGATGGAAATGCTCAGAAGGCAAAATAAGTTAGTGTGTAATGAACATTTTATACTAAAGAAAAGAAGAGAAATTCTGGGGCAAACCAGCTGTTATGTAGGGGATGAATTAAAAATCCCCAAATTGCCATTTATTTAAATGAGGATTTGAATCTCTTTGAATGCTAGAGAGGTGTACAACACAATTGTTTGTAATGCATTGGCGACCACTGTTGCGTTCAAGGAGATGAAAGCCCCAATTAGATATGGCAATTTTAATTGTCTCCTGTGATGCAGTTGGTTCTCTCCAGAATTCCTATACTTTTGTGCATCAGGTCAATACGTCTTTGAAATACAATCAGAATATAAAGATCTGATTGGTGCAAGAGCCCAGAATTATAATGCAGCATGTAACATAAACAATCAGGGGAATATTTAATTATTAAGTCCAGAGTTAATTTGTTTTTAAATTTGCCTCTTTACAGTGGTCAGCAAATGACAGAATATTTTGTGCCTCCTGCTCCCCCACCACCGCCTCCTGTAATCCCATCTGCACAAACTGCCTTTGACAGCCCCATTTCTGCTCCGACTCCAGTGGCCCCCAATGTAGCTGCCTCTATGGCCCTCTCATCATACATTCCTGCCCCTCCTCCAGCACCACCCTGTCCATACTCAGCCTCTCCTCCTCAAGCTGGCCCTGTCGGACCTCCTGTAGCCCCACCTCCTCCTCCTCCAGGTCCTCCAACGATCACAGCCTCCCCCGCTCACTCAGCCTCCCCACCAGCTATTGCTGTGGAGCCCAGGAAACCTCAGGTTCCACTCATCCCAATGAGCGATGCTAGAAGTGACCTACTGGCTGCAATTCGAAGAGGTAAGTGACAACTTCTCTTAGTTCATTTGCAGAACTAGTTAATGTCAGTACAAAATTAGGCAAAAAGGGTTAAACATTGGAAAAAGAGAATACAATTTATAGGCAAATTGACTGTATTCTGTATTGTTTTTTCTCATTTATGTGTTATTTTGTTAGACCTATGACATCAACCATGGATGATATAATAAGTTTTTAGAATAAAATATATAGCAAAATAATTCTTGATAGTCAGTTAAACCAGCATCATTACCTGAAAGTATATCCTGCTGAAATAACTGATTTTTGTTCACTTATTCGCTAAAACATATTCACTAAATTTCAAAGATGAACAGTTTGCAAAAAAATAAATATTGAAAATTCCAACAGGATATCAAAACTATAAAGGTCGAAAATTAGAACTTGTGCATCAGTTATGCCCCCCACAGTTTTTTGTTTGAGAACAGTTCTTCATGTTCCTCCAATCAGTCCCCGGGGGGGAAGCACACTCACAGATTTGATTTAATGAACGCTGAGCACAGCTGGGTGCTGATTGGACGTGAGAGGTCAATAGTCCATGACCAACAAATGCTCATGCTGCCAATCAAATATGGTACCATATTGGGGGAGGGGTGTATAAAAGTGAGCTAAGGGAAATGCAGTAAGGGATTTTGGGTTTTGTTTGTAAACTGGAGCAATTTTGGAGCAAACCAACTGGGTCATAGTGGACAAATAAGAATTCTCAACCTCCCAATTGCTTTAAGTAAGGCTTTTAACCCCTTGGATACTAAATCAGTCTCCAAAGCATTGCTTGATTTCAGGTGGTTAATCAGTAGCTCAGTGATTGTGATTGAGTGGCTGATGTTTAACCCTTTGAGTGCCAGAGAGGTTTCCAACACATTGCAAGGTAATGCTTTGGATACCTTTCTGACACTCAAAGGGTTAAGTATGGATAGCCTGAAAACCTGGTGCTCCGAGGTCTGGCACAACGAATCACTGATTTAGTGCAAATTAGGCTGACCAGACCTCTCCTTTAACCAGGGACATATATGAAAAATACATACTGCAGGTCTGCCTAGATTTCAGTGCAGTCATGAAATATGTGTATTCCCTATGTGTCCCTTGTTAAAGGGAAAGTCTGGTCAGCTTAGTGCAACTAGCAAACAAGCTTTATGTATAAATGTCAATCTGAACAAGACTAGGGCACACCAACCACCACAGGGGACATAAACAATTGTAAATGTTTATTTTAACCCTTTGAATTCTAAAGAACACCATATTCAGGTATTAAAAGAACCATTTTAAATCAGTGATAATTTGGGGATTTATTTACTTGTACCCTGTGGTGCAGTTGGTTTGCCCCAGAATTGCTCCTTTTTGCCATGACTCAGCATTCTGCTGTGGGACTTAGATATAAAGACCCATTTGGGCTGTATGCTGAAATGAAAAGTGGTGGAGTTCTGGAGCACACCATTTGTACTCTGGGGAGAACTAAAAATTGCCATTGCTTGGCAAATGCTTTGGAGACCTCTATCATTCAAGGGGTTAAAATCCCCATGTTAATCCATAGAATTTTTTTTTTTTTTTTGTTCTCCCGTATAGTACAAATGGTTTGATCCAAACTCCTCCCCTTTTCTTTTGAAGACACAACCCTTTAAAGTGGAGCAGTTTCTCCCTCTGTACATAAGGCCCATAGTAGATTGATGAGTCATGTAATTGCAAATTATGTACATTATTCAGACTATATAAAATGCAATAGGCACATAACATTCAACACATGGATACTAGAGATGCATGTTTTTCTGCTTAATTTGTGATCATAAATGAAAATCATAATGTTAACTCCTTGGGCGCTAGCGACATCTCCAAAGTATTGTTTCACCTTGCTTTGGAAACACCTCTGTCATACCAAGGGTTCATACTGATGCCAGTGCTTTATTATTAACCCCTTAAGGACCCATGACAGTCCTGGCACATCATGGGTCCAACATGCTTTAACCCCTTAAGGACCAGCGGTCCCGGGGTGTGTGGTCCTTTAAGGACCAGATAGGAAACTTTGACATGCCATCCCACGTGACTGATCTCGTGGGGCGGCACACCGAACGGGGGACTGAAAGAGATCGCTCCGATCTTGGTGCGATCAACTTCAGTCCCCGTTATTACTCACCTCGCTCCTACAGGAGCGATGTGAGTAAAAGTACGTGACGTACCAGGACCGTCACTGGTCCTTAAGTGCTGGACCAGCGTGATGGTCCGGGTACGTCAATGGTCCTTAAGGGGTTAAGGACCCAAGACGTGCCAGAACCATCATGGATTTCAGGGTTCTCAGCTCAACTAAATGCCTTTCAGGGAGCCCTGAATCGAATGGCAAAAAAAAAAAAATAGAAAGGTCCGTGGTCTTATCTTATTAGGTAGGTTATATAGCGAATATGTGCAATATTGTAGTAATTTTGTTTTTTAAATAGCTATTTGGCTGAAGTGTAATGCATAAAGATTGCCCTGCACCTACTTCTGGACAGACTGCGGACAGACTTCGGCCAAATATCTATTTAAAAAACAAAATTACTACAATATTGCTCATATTTGCTATATAACCTAAGGCAAACTTGTATAGGGGTGATAGATCCCCTTTAAGTGCCAGCCATGTGTGGGCGAGGCTGGTCCTTAACCCCCCCTTAAGGACCCATGACGGTCCTGGACCATCATGGGTTGTTATACTTTAAGGACCCATGACAGTCCTGGACCATCATGGGTTGTTATACTTTAAGGACCCATGACGGTCCTGGACCATCATGGAATCCCGGGCTCCCCGCGTGGCTGCACACCGTTCGGGGAGACTAGAATCGGATGCGGCAAAAAAAGTGACCGCGCACCCGGTCGTTAAGGGGTTAAACACTATGGCCCATATTTATTAAATGCACACTGGAGTTATTCTGGAGTTAACCATATGCGCCATAAGGGACAAATATGAATGCCTACATTCCCATGCACTTGAATAGAGCTTTTTAAGCCCTTAATGCCAGGGAGGTCTCCAATGCATTGCATAGCAATGCACTGGAAATTTCTCTGGCATTCAGTGTGATTAAAAGCCCATTTTAATTTAACAGGACTGTTTATTTGTCCCCTGTGGTGCAGCTGGTTTACTCCAGAATAAACATTTTTTGCCAGGGATTTCCTTTCTGTTAGTAAAAAGCTAATGCTATTCACTCAATAAACAAATACAATATGTAAATTCCTCTGTTATTCCACTAATGACAATTTTGTTTTCCCTCTCTTCAGGTATCCAGCTCCGGAAAGTCCAAGAGCAGCGAGAGCAGGAAGCAAAGAAGGAGCCAGTTGGAAACGATGTGGCAACCATTTTGTCCCGTAGAATTGCTGTGGAATACAGCGAGTCAGATGATGACTCGGAACTCGAGGAGAATGAATGGTCTGATTAAACACTTAACGTCACAACACTGCACTGCTCTCTCACTCCTGCCTGTGCTGTTAGTGCCAATTCTCTTTAGGGTTCTTCTATGGGCACTTTGCAGGTCATTCACTGATGGAGTGGGCAGCAACACTCTGAGGCTTTTGTGTTAAAAAAAAAGTTGGAGCAATTCTGGGGTAAACCAACCACATCATAGGGGACATGAAATTCCCAAAATGCTTGTAGATGTAAATGGGGCTTCAAATGCATTGGAGACTTCTCTTGCGTTCAAGTGGTTAAAATACATTTTACATAAATGAGCATTATTATCTTCCACCTATGTTGCATTTGGTTTGCTGCAGAATTTCTACAAATCTTCCTAGTACATCAATGTTCTAGTGTGTACGAACAACTGTGTTGCCTGTGTGTGTGTGTGTGAGAGACGGTGGTGCTACAGTTGTTGTTGTTGCTGGACCACAGCTACTGTGATTTTCAACTGTCCAGTGAGAGCTGTAGTTCATATAAGGCTGGTATGCTATGGGTTGTCCTCACAATATTTAACCCTTTGTGTATTAGAGATGGTGCCCAAAGCATTTCTTCACAATGCTTCGGAATGATCTCTATAGCACAAAGGGGCTAAGTAGATAATTGTGTGAATAATGGCTGAGAATGATGGCCTGCCCCTGATAGCGATCCATACATATACGTTAGACATATAGCGTCATATTATATATATATATATATATATATATATATATATATAGAGAGAGAGAGAGAGAGAGAGAGAGAGAGAGGGAGGGAGAACAATAAGGATATGCACTCACACTAAATATTCAATACCGGGTGCTGCAGAGTGATAGCATACTATAACCAAAAGAGGACAGAAACGCTGCAATATTCTTCACCATTAAATATCGGTATTATTTAACCCTTTGTGTGCCAGAGGGGTACGCAACGCATTGCAAACTAATGCGTTGCGTACCCCTCTGGCACTCAAAGGGTTAATTGGAAATCTGTGAGTGCGCAGCTTCTGTTTCTAGTATAGCTGGGAAGCATTCACACCTTTAGCTTCCGAAAACTTGCCTGGGTGCTAAGGTCTGACCAGAATCTTACATAGTATGGAAATTACCAAGCACTCACACGACTTTAAAAATGAGAAAATAATATTTATTTAATGGTCAACATTTCAGCCAGGCTTAGCTGGCCTTCCTCGGGGTCTTGAGGAAGGCCAGCTAAGTCTGGCTGAAATGTTGACCATTAAATTAATAGTGTTTTCTCATTTTTAAAGTCCTGTGAGTGCTTGGTAATTTCCATACTATCTCTCTCTCTCTCTCTCTATATATATATATATATATATATATATATATATATATATATATATATATACACACACACACACACACAAGTTGAAGAGCCCGTTACATGGGCCACAGTGCCACTGCCGGCCGGTCTCGGGGCAGTCATGCGCAGTAGAGACTGCCCGCACCGCGGCTGATACAGAGCTGGATGCTCCAAATTCTGTATCAGCCGCCGCGCGGGCAGTCTCTACTGCGCATGACTGCAGCGTTACACACGTTTTAGCAAATTATTATATAGGATATATATATATATATAAAACATACACACTCTGAGAATGAACCTGAGCTTTACTTTTAGGTTTTGATCTTGTGCTAAAGCAGTATGTTACACACCATTATAAAGAAATAGGATGGACAGGCATCAAAAGAAAAGTGGAGGATTTCTGGGGCAGACAATTCACACTGTAGGGGAGAATTAAAAATTCCCATTGATTTAAATGGGAATTGTAAGCCCTTAAATACTAGAGAGGTCGCCAACACATTGTGAAGTATTCAAGGGGTTAAAATCCCCATTTAAATTAATGTGAATTTTTAGTTCTTCCCTATAGTGAAAATAGTTTGTCCCAGAACTCCTTTACTTTTCTTTTGAACATACAGTCCATAGATTGGTTAATGTTTCAAGAAACTGGTGCAGTTCTGGGGTAAACCAGCTGCGGTATAGGGAAAAAATAAAACCGCTCACTGAGTTTATAGAACGTTTAATCACTTGACTAATATAGAGGTCTCCAACACGTTGTGTCACAACCCTACTGGAATCAATGACAGTTCAGTACATTTTGTTTCCTGCAGTGCAGGCAGTTTTGCTTCAGAGTTATACCACTATTTCTTAGTACATCAGCCTCAGAGTATGAAAGCACAACACTACTGTATGTGCCAAAATAATGAACTATTTCATTCATATGATTTGTTAATGTAGTAAAGTGTATTTGCAGCTAAATTTGTCCCAGAAAGAATATGCTACTTTGTATTTTGTGATGCCTATTACTCAGGGCCGAATTTACATTTCAGGCAACTCCTGGCAGGTGGTGGATAGCTTGAGGCCCTAGAGCTGTTGCCACACTTCAACTCCCATCATCCTTTGACAGCCAGTGGCTGTAGTGTGACAACAGCTGGAAGGCCTCACATTGCCAACCCCTCCACTATAGCCACCCATGCCACTGTCCATGGGCACACCCCTACTCATGACATGATGAAGCAACGTCAGCTAGGTCATTGGTACATCAAATAATGTTAGCCCATCACTAATAATAAAAGGCCAGATGTATGTTTGTGCGATGCAGTCATGCACAGTAGAGACTGCCTAAACGCAGGCCAGAAGAGACTGCCCAAACGCAGTCATGTGCAGTAGAGACTGCCCGAATGCAGGCCAGATGTATGTTTGTCTGATGCAGTCATGCACAGTAGAGACTGCCCGAACGCAGGCCAGATGTATGTTTGTCTGATGCAGTCGTGCACAGTAGAGACTGCCCGAACATAGGCCAGATGTATGTTTGTCTGATGCAGTCAGGCGCAGTAGACACTGCCCGAATGCACAGACTTTGGCCCGTGTACACAGGCTTTTACACTAGTAATATATAATATAATATAGCCCATAATATAAAAAAAAAATCTTAATCCCTTAAGGATCAAGGACATACATGTATGTCATGGGGAGAACGTGTCTAAAGGACCCATGACATACATGTATGTAATGGAATTCAGGGGTTGCCATGCGGCTGCATGCCGTTCGGGGACCTCTGATTCCGATAAGACCAGCGGTCTTAAGGACCAGCTGTCCAGGGAAGTTACCTTCCCTTAAGAACTGCTTTGATCCTTGCCGACGCGCCGGGACACATGACCTATTATGCGTACCGGCGTGCCGCTTTGAGGCCCAAGAGAGATCGCTCCGGTCTTGGAGCAATCAATTTTAGGCCCCGTTTTTACTTACAGCGCTCCCGGTAGAGTGCTGTAAGTAAAAAGTACTTGACCTGCTATGACCGTCACTGGTCCTTAAGGGTATAAGGACCGTGATGGTCATAGCACGTCACGTAGTCCTTAAGGGGTTAACCCGCTTAAGGAACGGCCATGCATGTATGCGGACAGCGCTTGAGGACCACGGAGCATTTTTTTTCCGCTTATTCAATAAAGGGCTCCCCAAACGGCGTTCAGCTGCGTGGAGAGCCCAGAAATCCATGACGGTCCTGGGACAGCATGGATCCTTATCGCATGTTGGACCCAGGACGTGCCAGGAATGTCATGGGTCCTTCAGGGGTTAACTGGCTAGTACAGTAACATGAAATCTGCCCTAAATTTTACATCAATTGGACATTACAAGGGTATATACTTTGGTATTAGTCACCCTAAACTTGAAGCAGGCTCCCAGTGCAGGAAAGGTTGAGATTATTCTGGTCGTTCCTACAACTGCACACACTGGGGGTGTGGCCATCACAGTTTAAGCGCTTTTTAACCTTATGATTGCCAGAGAGGTATGCAACACAATGCACTGGATACCTCTCTGGCATCTAAAGAGTTAAACATTTGCACCTTACTTGCCCAGTGGGAAATTCGGCCATCCTTTTACATTGTACCATAAGATCTATTGTACAAGAAACTCATATATGTTTATATCAATATATAATATCAATGTATAATATATACACACATAGATGTAGCCTGAGGTTATGTGGCTTTTTTTTCTCTGTTAACCTTTGAGTGCCAGAGGGGCATGCAACGTATTTCTTCACAATGCATTGAGTAACCATCTGGCATTCAAAAGGTTAAAGGAACAGTAATGTCCCATAAAAAATGCTTATAGTTTTGTAGACGTTAAAAAAATAAACAATATGCCAGAAATCCTATCTCTCAAACACCTATGGTTTGAGAGATATCTTCCGCTAAAATTCCTTTTCTCCTGATGTGAGCTGTAAAGCTGACAGAAGGAGATCTGTGTCGGTCAACATAAGGAGGCTCTTCAGCAGAGCCACAATAGCACAATTTAAAAAGAAATACTTTTTTGGAACGGTCTATAAAGTGTGCTTGCATACCAGGCACACTTTGTAGACTGTTCCAAAGAAGTATTTATTTTTAAATCACACTATTGTGGCTCTGCTGAAGAGCCCATTGTTGGTCTCCGGACCAGGAACTCCTGCTGTCAGCTTACAGCTGACAGGGAACTTTCATGGAGGATATCTCTCAAACCATAGCGATTTGAGAGATAGGATTTGTGGCATATCGTTTATTTTTTTAATCTCTACACAACTCTAAGCATTTTTTATGGGACATTACGGTCCCTTTAAATCCATTTTTTTCAAAGTAAAATGGATGTGGCTTCATAAAAATCCCATTCTAGTCAAAGAAAGTTGCATAAATCATTGTGACTTGGCAGATGGGTATATCGCAGATAAAATACAATAACGTGGGCCTCATCTGTTATATAATAAATATATGTATTTGTGTGTGTCCTACTTTATATAGTAAGTAAAGTACTGCACTCACAAGTCTTAGAGCAGGAAAATCATTTTTATTTATATTCCCTAAGTGAAACTCAATGGGGAAGATTCTCTAAGCAGTGATAAAGAGGTGATAAAGTGGAGATGACTTCTCCAGTTTATCACTTCTCCAATTCCTGTGTTATTCTATGGAGCCTATGCACTAGGATTTCTTCAGCTTTGGATATCTTTGTGCATTGGGTCCATAGAATAAAACAGAACTGGAGAAGTCATCTCCACTTTATCACCACTTAGTGAATCTCCCCCAGTGTTTTTGGGTGTACATAAAGGAAACTTAAACCTGAATGAATAAATATGTTTATATATATATTATATTATATATATAGCTCCACAAGTGTACGCAGCACTTTACAATTTAAGGCTTTAGACAATACAGGGTTACAAGAGCTTTGGAAAGTGAGACACTGGAAGTGAGGTCCCTGCCCCAAATCTTGCAATCTAAAGTGGTAATGGGAGTAGAGAGTACATAAGGGTCAAGTGCCTCCTAAAAATAACCTTCCAGTTATTTTACTACAGCCAGGAAATCCTATTGGCCCTGAAGGACTATGCCCTTGCTCCCTGGTTCAAGAGATGACATGTTCCATCTGCCTTGGATGTCATGTCTGATTGAAGAGGTTATCTCTTAACCCTTTGAGTGCCAGATGGCTATCCAGTGTATTGCACAGCAATGCATTGGATATCCCTCTGGCACTCAAAGGGTTAAACAAAGGCATAAGGGCAAAATCAGTAAGGGGCATTAGGATTTTCCGGCCACAGTAAAATAGCGATTTATTAGTAGTACATGTTTGTTGTTCTTAACTCTTTGAGTGCGAGAGAGGTATGCGTTGCATCTCCCTTTGCCACTTAAAGGGATAAAATAAGTCAAACGAAAATAAAAATGAGATATATATATATATATATATATATATATATATATAAAAACAATCTATAAAGCACCTATGTTTTCCACAGGGCATTACAAAAAACAGCCACGGGCTCTGACTTCACACCTCTGCATGACAAAACAGTGGGTTAATTCTCTTAACCAAATGGGTGCTACAAATGTTGCCAGCACTTAGGTAGAAAGTACATTGGAGATGTGTGTGACATCAGAAGCTGCTAAGGAGCAAAGAAATCAACACGCCAGTAGCATTGCCTTTTGTGCACTTTGACTTAGTCCTTGATAAATAAACAAATGCCATTATTTTTCTACGACATAGCGTATTCTAAATGGGGAACTTATACCTCCTAATTATAAGCCCCGTAACACATAAACACATATATATTATATTACACATACCTATAAATATTGGTGGATAGAATTGCCTTCTAAGGCTTGTATGGTATTCACTAGAGTTGAACAAAGCACATCTCACATAGGAGTCAGTCAGTAATGAGGAAGGTTTGTTTGTGTGCACTGAAACAGTCACATTCAAATGTAACACATATGTAATACCTTAGAGTGTGTGAATAGATTTAGTACTAGCGAATAGTGTGTGGCGTTGCCTGTACAATTGGTATAATGTGCTGTTTGGGGATCTGCTGGACTACTGCAGCGGTGAGTCTCACTGCAGTGATTTTCACAGGAGTGGGTAGGAGGGCTGTCCCTGATTCGCTGCCTACCGCCAATGTCCGCCTAGGGTGACCACCTATCCAATCTGCCATTCCGGGACATGTGGTCACCCTACTCCGCAGTGCTCTGTATCACATTTTTTTTTTTTCTATGAAGTACCATCCCACTACCAGGCGAAACACCCCCGTACTTGAAATTTAAGCGTGGCCACTTGTTTTTCCTCCTCTGGTACCCGGTCCGTGTGTACCCACAAAAACAGTGATATCCTCGCCGTATGTCCTTCTCAGCGGCTTCTTTCCGAGTGTCCGGTACACATCTGACGTACAAAAGTACCGCTCACAGTTCTCTAGGAGGCCAGGCATTTTGATGAGCGTTGTGTAACAAAACCTATATTTTCCTGCCAATTCCAAACGGGCCGCCTATGACACGGAGTGTGAGAATGGTACAGTGTCTGGCGGAAATTGTAAATTCCTGTCGCCGTACGAAGCAGCATTTCCAGCTTTATCAACATTAGTTACCATCTTTGCTCATTCCAGGACTCTTTATTGTCCCGGTGGGGGGTGACCCAGGATGCGGGACACAGTCCTCAATTAAGGGACAGTCCCGGGCATTCTGGGACATGTGTTCACCCTATGTCTGCCCTGGGGCGGGGCGGACAGTGAACCAGAATTGTATATATATCTATATATATATGCCTGTATACATACATGTAGTAAAAATATAGGGCATTTACCCCTTGGATGCTAGAAATGTCTACAAAGCATGAGCATCTGAGGTGTTTAAATAAATATAATTATTTTGAGCCAAGCTTTTGCACTGTCTCACAGCACCTCACCCTAATCCAAAGGGTGTGTGCATCCCTCCAAAATCAGATATGTAAACAGCTCCGAGCAAGTGCAAAACGAGGTATCTCCAACTTCAGAGGATGCACGGTTCAACTCCTCCACCTCAAATAGTGGAGTTTGTCACTCCATCTGGTCTCCTAGGAAACAATATTTCAGCTGCAACATCAAAGCTTTCCACTGATTTCTTTCCTTTGCATCTTGTTGTCGAATCACACAGCTAAGCTTTAAATAGCAAGCGTCCTGCCAGTTATTTTTATTTTGCTCTTTCCCATTAAATTTACTGGAACAATAATTTACTTTTTAAAAGGCATAGAATGTTTTATTTATTAGTCATGTTTGATGATTTGATGATGGATTCTTATTTTATACATTTTACCTCCTGCCTCATTGCAGTTGAACCCTGTGACTTGTAGAGGTGCATGAAACACATTGCACTCTCCACCGCCACTTACATTTGTATTCAGAATCAGAGAGCAGATAAAGCCACTTGACTGGGGTAGGCAACATTTGGCTTTCCAGCTTTTGGCTGGTTGGGGATGACTGAACCTGTACTACTGGAGAGACAAATGTTACCTACCCCTGTTCCTGACTAATAAATCCAGTCTTTTCACAATGCACTACCACCGATGGTAATATACAAAAAGACGAAAGTGGAGACATTCTGAGACAGACAAACTGTACCGGAGGGATCAATAACAAATTGATCTGAATCTGGTTTAACCACTTAAATGCTTCGTAGAGCTATAACAGTCATGAGGTTAAAAGCCCCATGTAACTCAATGAAGGCTGGTATTTGTGCCCCATAACCATTCCTCATTTGCCTTTGTACATACAGCCCTGAAGTGGTGTAACTACTCATGTAAAGGGCACTGTACAAAACAATTTTTTTGGTCTCAGTGCCAGATTTACATCTCAGGTGCCCATAGGCAAGACATTTAGCACCCACATGCCTCACATGGCCCTGCCCGCAGTCCCATTCTCTGTTTCCTTGGCCTATGAAAAGCAAGGACACACATTTTTTAAACCCTTGGTTGCAAGAAAGATCATCAATGCAATGGCAATGCCTACAGCAACCAAAGTGTTAAATAACAGCCTGTAAAGGGTACAAAACTATTGCAGGGACACTGAGATTGATCTGGCCACACCCACAATTCAAAATGTGGGTGTGGCTAGCACAGCTGAAGTGTCCCTCAAAATTTGGAGTTCTGGTCAGTTGCCTAATCTGCCTATTGGGAAATCCTGTGCTGGGTCTCCGATTGCAAAAATATTGTCTCTGGGGCATAACTAAAACCTATTGGACTGGTGGGCCACCTTGAATGAATAACTGCACACTGTACAAACGCCCCTGTGGCCCTGTACGTGCAAGAGGGGAGTGTAGGGAATTAACCCATTGGTATTCTTATTGATTCAGCATAAGCCAATGAGGCTGATGGCCCAAAAAGAACCAAAGTAGTTCTAGGGCAAACCAGCTGCTCTGTAGGGGAGAAATAAAACATACCATATTGATTTGGCATTTAACCCCTTGAATGATAAAGAGGACTCCAATTTATTGTTTTGGAGCCTAATCTAATATTCAGGGGATTAACTCTTTGAACACCAGAGGGGTACACAACGCATTGCAGAGCAATTCTTTGCGTACCTCTCTGGCATTCAAAGGGTTAAAAGGCCCAGTCAAATCCTTAGGAATTTCTATGCATCCCTATGATGGAGTTGGTTTGTCCCAGTTTCACTCCAGTTCTTTTTAGTGCATCAGCCTGAGGGTCTGTCCAACACTGATTTTGTTCAATCTTGATAGCACACTATGCACAGTGACTTCTCCTGGGAGCATGTTACACAGATATTCTGCATATCCTATAAAATAGTATTTCCTTTTATGTCCCCTACAGGCTGCGATTCACTGTATCGGCTTTTCCCATTGTAATGGGGCCCGTACACAGTGAGATTCTGTCAGCCAAATCTGACCAATCTGGTAGAAAACGCACCGTGTATGGGCTATATCAGTCAAGTAGTGCTGGCCAAATTAAGGATTTTGGTTGGTTGGTTGGCCTGGCTTGAAAATCTTGTTCGACAGGTGATCGCTGTGTTACTACACTATACAAAGCTTGCAATTGAATCGGGTTAACCCATTCAGAGCCAGGTGACGTTGAACTACGTTACTGATCTTGTGGCAAAAAAAGCATATTTGTATTTTTGTTTTACTTAAGAGAATTTTTTTTTATGAAACAACAATAATATTGTTGTACTTTTCTGCTGAGTCAACACGGGTATCGCCACTACAGAATCTTCATGCAAATATTATTACATCTCATAACAAGTCACATTGTATATTTTTCTTTTGTTTTCTTTAGGGAATTTATGGCCCCTGACACAATGTTTTGGGTACCTCTCTGGCATGCAAAGGGTTAAATGGAGCTTGTAATCCTTTGAATGCTAGACAGGTCCCAGCTCCATTATGAAACAATGCACTTTAAAGTGGTTTAAAACCCAATTTAAATCAATGGAAATTTCCATTTGTCCCCCACAGTGCAATTGGTATGCTCTAGAATCTTTGTCCATTAGCCCACGAACTGCAATGTGTTTCTTGTTGCTATGAAGATGCTGCGACTTATGAGCCATGTTATGACATAACCTGATGTCTGATCCATTTCCTTATCAGCTAAATGACATAGAGCAGTATTCCAAATTCTAAAGACAACCCGACTGCATCACAGGAGCAAATGAAAACTCTCGATAGTCCCACTGATTTAGCCCTTCGAGTGCCAGAAGTATCCAACGCATTGCCTTGCAAAGTCTCATTTACATCAAAGTGAGTTTTTTTATCTTGTCCCTTTGGTGGAGTTGGTTTACTCCAGGAGGGGGGGGTTATGCACTAAAGAGTGATAAAGAAATGATAAAGCTGAGATAACTTCTCCAGTTCCTTTGTTATTCTGTAGAGTCTATGCATTAAAGGGATAGTAATACTTTGTTTTATCTTTATTTTATTTTGTAGGCATTAAAAAAACATGAAGAACAATATAAGTCTTATCTCTCTAACCTTTATGGTTTGAGAGATATTCACAAGCAAAGTTCCCCTCTCGCCCTTTTACCTAGTGTAAGCCATCTCCTCTCAGATGTGGAATGCATTCCATAGACCAGACAGATAACAGCAGGGGACAATCTTCTTTCTATGAGAACAATGAAAGCCCTGCCCCCCTTGACAATTTTTTCATTTTTTTCCCTTATCATAACTGAAGATTGTCCCTCTCTGCAGTCTACCTGGGCACCTCCCTTCTGATCTGGCTGAACAGTGTTATCAGTAAAAGGGGTGTGAGTGGGACACTTTGTCATTGAATTACTCTTGAACTACAACTCTGACAGAATTGAAATAACACTCTCCAAGGCCCAAATACTATGATGATTAATTAGAGCTGCTTTTATTATGAAACATTACTATCCCTTTAAGATCCCCAAAGTTGGAAAAGTCTTAGTGCATTGAATCCATAGAATAACATAGGAACTGGAGAAGTGATATCACTGGAGACGTTATCTTCGCTTTATCACCTCTTTATCACACCTTAGCGCATAACCTCTCAGGTCTCCTGAGTACATCAGCCTCAACTATACGCCAGTTCTTGGTGGGAGTATCCATTGTGCATAAAGAGGACTCTCCTCACATAAATGTCCTTTATTCTCATTTTGTAGTGTATCAATCTTGATCATTCTTAAATACTCGAATGGATGTTGTATAACTTGCCCCCCCCCCTTGTTAAAAGAACACTAACACCCCCTAATAGAAAAAAACTACTCCCCTTAATCTGGGCAGAAAATCCTTTGGCCACTATCAATCAATTTTGCGTTTATTGGTTCTCCAGACTGATCCTTTAATTAGTACTTGATATAATTTCCACAGAGTCAAACAGCTTACTTTGTTGCCATACACCAGAACTACAAAAGTGGGAGGAGTTTGGGGTCCAGGTGTCCTGCAAAGAAAATCATGCTCTATGGACATGGTATCTTGTACTAATTAAGGTTTGTTTCACAGACCCAAATGACACAAAGTGTATTCCTATTGAGCATTATGATTTTCTATCCAGCATAAGAAAGCAGGGAGTAATAAGTAAACTATTAATAACACACCTCTGCTCAGGTAAGAATATCTTTAACCCCTAGGGTGCTAGAGAGGTATTCCATGCATTGCAAAGCAATGCACTAGAGGCCTCTCTCACATTCAAGGAGTTAAAGTGGACTTGTCACCTTGAGAAAATTTGACAAAGAATGGAGGAACACAGTGATACTATTGGCAGGGTAAGTAATACAGCCAGCTATAATGCAAACTGATCACTGAATCCCAGCGTCTATATGCAGGGGTAGCAAACCCTGGTTCTCAAGACCTACCACTAGTGCACATTTGTAGGATAACCCTGAATCAGGGCAGGTGGATTCATTAAAGTGACTAAGCCACTGATTGATTCACCTGTGCTCAAGCAGAGATATCTCTAAAACATACACTGTTGGTAGCTCTTGACTGACTATTTATATAGCACCTCAAGTGTACGCAGCGTTTTACAATTTAAGGCTTTAGACGATACAGGGTTATAAATGCTTTGTAGAGTGAAACATTGGGTGCGAGGTCCCTGCTTTTGTGTGTGTTGACAACCTAAGCCATCAAGAATGGATATAGCAAATAAAAGACTTATTTATTAAAATAATCTAACACATTAAACAGCTCTACGCGTTCCTTGGTCCTACTTGGTTTCATCAGAAGAGTAATCAAAACGCCTACATCCTGGTCCTATATTAAGGAGCCATGTTAACCATATTGTTAACCCCATCGCTACCAGTCTAAAGTTATCAATCTCCTCACTGTCAAAACATTAGAAAACCTAGAAATACACATATAGTCATATTAAAAGGAATCACTGTAAATTAAGATGCTACACAATGTTTTTTATTATACGAAAGTGCATAGTGAATATTAACCTATTGAAACAGGACCAGAATGTAGCAGAAATTTTGATTATGTTCCTTATGAAATGTTCCCAGTAGGTCCAAGAATGATTTAATATTTTTGGATATTTTCTTTTATTTTAATAACCTGTAAATGAGAAATTTCCCAGCCGTGGGGTACTCCTGCTTTACTGTACAAGAGAGCCCTTAAAAAAAAAAAAAAAAAAGCTTACTGGTCCTTTAAATGAAGCGCCCAAGATTGTTAATGCCATTCAAGGCTCACGTTTATACCTGCTTTGTTAGGAGGGAAACTGGGTGAACTAAGCTGAGATCTTTTGCAATAAAGAACAAGGAGATTAATGTATGTCACTTCACGGTGTTTTTTTAACCTTTAAAGTGCTAGAGAGTCATGCAATGCTTTGCTTTCCATTCCAGAGCTCAGAGGGTTAGCAGTGTGATTTTGTGATATAACCAAGGTAAACAGACCTCCCCTTTTAACCCTTTGAGTGCCAGAGGGGTATGCAATGCAAATGCGTTGCAAACCCCTCTGGCACTCAAACGGTTAACACCTTGGATGTCAGAGGTCTCCAACATAATACAAAAATCCAAGGGATTAATGGGGAGGTCATGTCACCTTCTATATAAAGGGTGTGTGGGTGGGTGTGTCTTTGCGTGTATTTCTCTCCTGTACACAGCTGTAACCTGTTAAGTAAATGCTTTGCTCTCTGTATAGTGAATTTGTGTGTGTGCGTGAATATATGCACCCACTAGCCCAAGAGATGTTGGCTTCCAGTATAAGCTTCATTGCTGTACTCTTTGTCCATAGGACCACAATGAAATGCTGCTTGTTGTTACATTATGTAAAAAGAATAATGTATTTGTTTTAAAAACACATGCACGTGTTAAAGAAAATAAAAATTTGGAGATGGAAATGATCCTGTGTCTGTGGATATGAGTGAAAATGTTGGTTTGTGACCTAGGTATGCCCTTAATATTTTTCTTCTCGCTGGCTTGAGATCAAGCCAAAGCTATTTTAAATACTCCTTGTGATTAAAACAATGGTGACCCCCTGAAGAGCTCTTCTTCATTCAGAAGATATTGCAGCTCAACCTTGCAGCTTTCTAACAATCCGATAAACAAGAAAAAATGGGATTCCTTGCCTGATTGTCTAAATCCTTTAACCCTTTGAGTGCCCGATGGTTATGCAGTTCATTGCTTTGCATACCCTTCCGGCACTCAAAGGGTTAATAATTCTCCTCCCTATGATGAGTAACTTAAATTATTAAACATTTCTCTTGATACCTGTGTCTCATGTCACTATTATAGTCATGCATTGGGGTCTGCTAACCGTGACTAACCAGCTGTTGTTGAACTGCAGTTCCCATCATCTTCAGCTGGCCATTGGTTGGCTAAGGATTATCGGAATTGTAATCCAATTGCAACCGGTGAGCCACATGTTGCTCAGTATGTGATCATAAGGGGCCAAAACAGTCAGGGAAGACTTTGGGCATCTAACCCTTTGAGTGCCTGATAGACATCCAAAGCACTCCGATGCAGCTCGTTGAATACCTCCCTGGCACTCAAAGGGTAAAGGGCTATATGCACAAAGACAACTGTATTACTCCAACTGTATCATTGAAGACCCCCTTTTTACTCCTTTAAAAGGATAGTAATGTTTCACAATAAAAGTGGCTTCAATTAATGTTCATAGTATTTGGCCCAAGGAGAGTGCTATTTCAATACTGTCAGAGTTGTAGTTCAAGAGTAATTGAATGATAACTTATCCCCCTCCCATTCCTTTTACTGATGTAACACTACTCATCTCAGAGCAGCAAGACTGTACAGATGGATTGCAGAGACAATGTTCAGCAAGCATAAGTAAAAACCTGTCAAGGGGGGGCAGGGTTTTCATTGTTCTCACAGTAAGAAGACTGTCTTTTGCTGTGATCTGTCCGGTCCCAGGACCAGATTCCACTTCTGAGGGGAGGCGTCTTACACTAGGTAAAAGGAACGGGAGGGGGAAACTTTATAATTCAATTTCTCGTGAACTACAATTCTGACAGTATTGAAATAACACCCTCCATGGCCCAAATACTATGAAGATTAGTTGGAGCTGCTTTTTTGTGAAACATTAGAATCCCTTTAAAAGGCTCCCCTCAGATGTGGAATCTGGTCACTTGATCGGACAGCTCACAGCAAGGGACAATATTCTTACTGTAAGCATAAGGAAAACCCTGCCCCCTTGACAGGTTTTCCCTTGTGCTCACTGAAGATTGTCCCTCTCTGTGATCCATCTGGGCAGTCTTGCTGCTCTGAGGTGAGCAGTGTTACATCAGTATAAGGGACATGAGGGGTATACTTTATCATTCAATTACTCTTAAACTACAGTATTGAAATAACACTCTGCATGCCCCAAATACTATGAAGATTAATTGGAGCTGCTTTTATTGTGAAACATTACTATCCCTTTAATGCCAGAGAGGTCTCTAACACAAAAGCTCAATTTAAATCAGTTAGAATTTTACTTTCTTCCTCATAGTACCATTATGTTGCCATACATTTTTCCACTTTTCTTTGTACATAATAGGGTCCTTCATTTTACTGTAAAGTTTATCAAAATATCATAACTCACTTATAGCCAAGGTAGAATGCTTAAAAACATCTCTGAATGGGTTAAGGGACAGCTGCATCCTCTGCGCACAGACAGTCTGCTGTGTACCCCCTGTGACGTTAAATTGATGTCTTCAATAGCTGCAGGCTATGGTTTTTGCATTACTTGCATTGTGGGGCTATTTATAGGCCCTAGCCGTCACACACCACTCTGCTTTCTAAAGGTACGTTCTCAGGTGGCCAGCTGATCGCTGTTAACATGTTCATTGCCAGAACAGACTCTAAAGTGTGTAGCATCAAGATTTAACCCCTTGAAGACCAATCAGAGTGCAGATGTGATTGATGGGTGTCAATGACACTTTTCTCTGCATACGAAGCTTCCACTACTTGGGTATAGAAGAAAAAGTGTAAACAGAAAAATTAAGGGAATTACATAAGTAAAGTAAGTTTGACTATTTCAGTGCCAGAGGGGTTCACATTGATTATTCTTAACCCACTGTCATCCTCAAGGATTAAAGTAAGCTCTTATCTTTTTTTTTGTGAAGTGATAGTTTATATGTAACAGTTGATGTTAAGGTTTTGAAACTCACATTTAAAGTGACAACACAATTAGAGACTCTTATGACAAGTAGTAAATAATGATAGAGCCTTCCACCCTGTGAGCGTGCTGTCAGACATAAATGTGCGATCTGCAGTGGAGGATGAACAGAATATCACACTGTAGCTATAGCAGTGAGTCACATTAGCAACTATTATTAGTTCTTTCACAGTTTTCATTCTGCAATAATTTGTCAGATATATGTTCAGAATTCTAATCATGCACAGGGCAGGAAAAAAAACAAGAAACATGATATATAATGCAGAAAGAGAGAAGCCGCATGACGAATTAACTTGAAGTGAATGTGCTGGATGGTGAACTCCTTGAGCAAGGCTGTTCAAGTTCAGTCCTCAAGGGCCACCAACAGGCCAGGTTGTAAGGATTTCCCTGATTAATCACAGGTGAGCCAGTCACAATGAATGAGTCACTGATTAACTTAAAAAAAATCCTTAAATACTGGCTTGTTGGTGGCCCATGAGGACTGAACTTGGGCAGCTCTGTCCTTAACCCCTTAACGACAGATGACTTACCAGGTACGTCCCGCAGAAACTGTCACTTAGTGACAGAGGACGTACCTGGTAAGTCACGGAAGTCCGCGTCTCCGTGCGGCTGCACGCCGCTCGGAGACTCAGGACTTCTTTGAAAAAAAAAAAAAAATGTTCGGCGGGCGTTAAGGTGACAGCCGCGTACAAACGCGGCTGTCACTAAGGGGTTAAGGACCAGCGGTCCAGGGAAGTTACCTTCCCTTAAGGACCGCTTTGATCCTTGCCGACGCGCAGGTACACGTGACCTGTTACGCATACCAACGCATTGCTTTGAGGCCTAAGAGAGATCGCTCCGGTCTTGGAGCGATCAATTTTAGGCCCTGTTTTTGCTTACAGCAATCCCGATAGAGCTCTGTAAGTAAAAAGTACGTGACGTGCTATGACTGTCACTGGTCCTTAAGGGTATAAGGACAGTGACGGTCATAGTACGTCACGTAGTCCTTAAGGGGTTAAGGATCAAAGAGGGTCGCAAAATATTATGAAGCAATACATTGCATACCACTCTGTTCCTCAAGCAGCTAAAGGAAAACTAACACCTAAAATAAACTAGGGGTAAATACTCTCTTAAATTCCCTGTACTCCGTGCTAGCATCTGCAAATATTATCAGTTTGTTTCCTGAGGCCTAATATCTAGTCTTACACCTACTCTGTGGGAACTACTACTACAGTAATTTTGATAGGTGGCTCAGAACTGAAAGTGCTGTATAGTTTTAAATGGGCGGTGATACACTAACAGTCTCTCTCATTATGAGAGTGGTAGGTTCTAATCTCAATAAATTGACTGACTTAGAGCTAGTCTCTTATTATAAGTAGTAGAAACCAAATGGTGTCTTTGTGGGACAGTTTACAGTAGAGAGTGTAGGATTATATTTTAGAGATTTACCATGAATGGATATTGTTCACTGATGCTTGAAGGAAGTACATGAGATTTAAAATATCAAACAACTTATTTTGTAGGTGTTAGAGTTCCTTCAAATATCATACATCCCAAGTGTCCCTCTTTAGGAGGGACAGTCCCTCTTTGAGGGCCAAATCCCTCTGTCCCTCTTTCCCACCCTGTTGTCCCTCTTTTTAGGAGGTCAGACTGTGTGGTGTGTATTACTTTGCTCTACAGCAATAAAGCTCATATAAATATTTTTTTAAACTTCAGTATATGTGTTTATACATTAGTCTGTGCACATAAAATACTTTGGTCTTGCACTAAATCATTTATTCAGTTACATAAATAGCCAGTAATAGGTCATGAAATAACCTAAAAATTCTTACTAATGCCCTGTCCACCAGCCACGCCCCCAACAAACTCACCTAAAGCTAAAGTGTCCCTCTTTGGCCATGTGAAATGTTGGAAGGTATGAAATATTGATGTAATCTGCTCATTATAGTTGTAGAGATTTATATATTTCAGAGGAGTACACATCTTTGGTTAACCCTTTGCATGCAAGAGGGGTTGCTAACACATTAGTGGATAAGGCAATGGCTGAGTGACAGGAAACAGAGGGTTTTAGTCAATGGAGAATATTCAGACAAAAAGAGTGTTACTAGTGGGGTACCAAAGGGATCTGTACTGGGGCCCATTCTTTTTAATATTTTTATTAGTGATATTGCATAAATGTCTTCAAGGTAAGGTATGCCTTTTGGCAGATGATACAAAGCCCTACAATAAGGTAGACATTCCAAGGGGAATAAGCCAAATGACAAATGATTTAGGTAAATTAGAAGAATGGACAAGAGTGTGGCAGATGCAGTTTAATGTTGATAAATGTAAAATAAGGCACTTGGGACATAAGAATCCAAAGGAAAAATATGTTGTTAAGGGTACTGTGCTGTCAGAGACAACAGAGGAAAGGGATTTGGGAGTAATTATTTCTAATGACTTAAAGGTAGGCAGGCAATGTAATAAAGCAGTGGGGAATGCAAGCAGGGTGCTGAGTTGTATAGCTAGGGGCCTTAGTAGCAGAAAAAGGGAAGTGGTCATGCCACTCTACAGATCTCTTGTTAGACCTCACCTAGAGTATTGTGTACAGTACTGGAGCTTTCTTAGTGCAACTTTACTGCATTCTTTAGGGAACAAGAGTAAACTTGCAGCATGCTGGAACTGCAACGAGGTTGAGGTTATAGTCACTTGTATGAAAGGCATCATAGTCCCCACCTTTGATCACTGACGACATAATCAGGGCAGCATTACTAACAGGGTGAAAGGGGCCTTAGGGTTTCAGCAGCTGAAACCAATATAAGGTTTAGAGAAGCCCAGTGACAAGGTCATATATGTATGGATAGACTGTGCCCCTGCACACCTTTAACTCAGTGGTACTCAATTTTTGGACCACCAGATATTGGAGACTTCAAAGGACCACCAGATATTGGAGACTTCAAATACCGTCATCCCCAACCAGTTTTGAACTAGTCCTGCTGTAAGTTAAATGCTGGGTGCTGTTAAGAGCACTGTAATGAGCCTTGAAAACATCATGTCTGTTTGCTGATAACACAAAAGTATGTAAGGTGATATAATCAGAACAAGATATTTCTTCTCTGCAGAGGGATGTGGATGAAATAAGGATAGGGAAGGTAAATTGTAGATTCACGTCATCAAAGAAAAAATGCAAAGTGAATTTAGGAATGCAAAAAGATTAGCTAAACAGGATGTTGATAGGAAAAACCTTGATGGAGATTGATTTGGGAAGATATATAGACAGTAGACTTTGCAACAGTAAACAATGAATTTTATAAGCAAAAGATAAGCGAAAAAATTCTCAGGTAAACCAAATGCCACCATTTTAAATGTGGCGTTTGTTTATTCCCTATGGTTCATTTGGCTTTCCCTGGAAATGCTAATCTTTTCTGTTGTGCATAAGATTTAATGCAAGTCTGCAGCTACAATAAGGTAAGTATATAGATATATACATACCTGGGAACTTGACAGGCAGGGCTACCCAGAGGGCAGCCCTGCCAGCACAATAGGGAAGGGAAATTACATGATTCGTTTTATAAAAGGGGTGGGGCTTAGTCACGAGGAGGGGGACAAAAAAAAGGGCAAAATATATGTTGCATGATGGTAAGAGGGCAAGGAATGGGAGGAACTGTGGCGGGATGGAGAACAACCTGGAGATAGAGAGACTGACCTGAAGACCCGGTAATTCACTGTGAATTCCGGAGTCTCCAGGGTAAAGCTGGAGAGTCCCCAGGTATGGATATATATTTATATATATATCAAGAGTTATAGGGGTGTGGCTAGGCAAGTTCCATGATGGAACTCTGTGCTCCTGATCATAAAAAAAGGGGATTTTTGTGTACTTACTAAGAAATCCTTTTTCTTAGGATATGTGTGTCAGCATTAGCAAGCAAAACAGGAGTCAGACGGTATAGTAATTCACCTTTATTTGAAGCGATAATAAATAGCAAATATAACAGCAAGTTCCTGGTAGGAGCAGAGGGTAATCAAAGGGGCAGAGCCTCTATCATAAATAGGAGACTGCCTCCAAGTTCCCAGCCTGCTGAGACTAGGCCAAAGCCAATGGTAGTCTCATATGCCAGATAGGCACCGCGTTGAACTAAACGGTCTCCCCAGGGATGTAAGCAGGGAGAAGACTGACTCACGCTTGCAGTCAGTAATGGGAAGGACATCTCCCACAATGGAAGGCAACAAGGGAGACGACTGACTCACTCCTGCAGTCAGTAAAGCTAGAGTCCACCAGAGCCACAGGTCTGCACCAGATTGCATATCTGACTCTAACGGAAGGCCACACGGAGGAGTAGTCAGACAGAGCCACAGGTCAGCACCAGAATGGATGATCAGATGAGCCAAAGAACAGTGCACAACAGGTAGTGAGCCAGAGCCACAGGTCCACACCAGATTGGTTATCAGACTAAGCCAGGGTCATACATGGAGCGCACAGTCAGACAGAGCAACAGGTCAGCACCAGAACGGATAGTCAGACAAGCCCGGGGTCATACATGGAATAGGTAGTCAGCCAGAGCCGCAGGTCTGCACCAGACTGGTTATCAGATTGAGCCAGGGTCATACACGGAATGGATAGTCAGACAGAGCCACAGGTCAGCACCAGAATGGTTAGTCAGACAAACCAGGTAATACACAGAGAATGCAACAAATCTTATGAACTGCACTGGACACCAACAAAAGGACAACTGAGCCCTGTCTCCAGGCAGCTTATAAAGGCCTACCCCATAAGGAGGAGGAGCACCAAATTGGCAGATACCTTTAAAATGGTGCGCACGTCCATTCCCTTGGACGTGCACCCAAGAGTGACATCACCCGACTGAGGCCGGGCCGCAAGCAAAACAGAAGGTGGGTGAGCCGCGAGGAAAGGATGTGGCCGAGCCACCAGGTAGAAGGATGCAGCTGGCGCTGCAAGCGGGTAAGGATGCGGCCGACTCGAGCAGCCACCACAATGGTCACACTGTGACAACGTGGAACATAGGAACTATGGGGTTATGTTGCTCCCACTAGAAGGAAGGGCGACTTCAGACAAGGATTTCTGTAGGAGGGCACTCCTTCCCAGCCCCACTTAATGCCCACCCAGCAGCAGTAGCAGCCTTAAGTTTTACAAATAGTCAACACACAAAGAACAAGAAAGGCAGGAAGGCTGTCACCATGCCAGAGAACATCGAGGATACCCTTGCCTCAAACACCAGCCAAACATTTTCCTCAGGAAGCGAAGTCCTGTGTTCCTCAAGGACAAAGAGAAAGAATTTATCACAAAAAATATCCTTTTCTGTTTTGTCCATTGTGGAACACTGGAACCATGGGGACATGCCAACGCTGTCCCAATCAGAATTCAAGGGAGGGGGAGGAAGCTCCCAACAACAAGCCCAGTCTCACAGAGTCAAATGCCAAAACCTAATGATACAATGAACCTCTGGTGTAAATGAACACCTCTAAACAGAACTATGCAATGAAATAAAAGGGTATCAGAGAAGAATAAAACATGTATAAAGACACTAATGCCAGGAAGACTTTTTCCCCAAACTGACCTCAGATGAGGCCAGCAGACTGACTCTTTAATGCTTCAAGATCATGTCTCCATCTTGCACAAGTGCACCATAGAAGCCTAGTTCAGGGGAGGGCTGGCCTGGGGGGCAGGAGGGCAATTGCCCCCTGGGCTGGTCATGTGTCTGGGCTGGTGGGCCACTGCCTCACTCAATCTCCCACTTGTAAATGGAGCTAAACTAGTGATACCACAGAGCTTACATTTGAAATTAATCTAAATACAAGTGATAACACAGAGCTACAATCCAAATAGAGCTACACTAGTAGTATAGCCTGTTTCCCTTGTAAGCTCTATGGCATCAATAGTGTAGCTTTACTTAAATTGTAAGCACTGTAATATCACTAATGTAGCCCCATTTCAACTGTAAGCTCTGTGGTATCACTTGTCTTACTTCACAACATTAAGGACAATTTTAAAATTAACGAAACAGGGGTAGGCTGGGACAGTGGACTCGACCGATAGTAGAAATGGGCCACTTGATTGTATTTGCCCTCTGGGCTGTATGTTGCCAGCCCTCCCCTGGCCTAGTTCTTGTAGGCCCATGATGAGCCCTCTGTCTGGTGAAGTATGCTGTAACCCAAAAACGCACTGGACTTTTCCTGATGACATAGGCCTGGTGAATGGTTGCTTCAATGCAGAAAAACCACTGTCGCCATTTGTTTCTGCCTCCATCTCACTCTTTCTTCTTTACTCTTTGTTTAATGACAAATCCATGCACACATATTTAATACATGAGTCTACAAGAAATGTTGAAGGGTTGCTGAGACACTAAGGTTACCAGCCATTTGTGTTGGTAACCAGTATATATTCCCTACAGCTAGTAATTAAAAAGAATACCATTTATTTGTAGTGCTTCACTTCCTCACAGTCATTGGTTTCCACGCTGATAGTCTGAACAGCTTTGATCATTAATATCACAGTTTTCTGTCATTTATGTGGGAGAGAGGAGAGGGAAGGAGAGACAGAGAGAGGGAAAGACAAAAAGAGACACACATAGAAGGTGTCCTAAGAGAAATGGAGTAATTCTGGAGCAAACCAGCTGCACCATAGGATAACAAACCCTAATTCCCACAACTCCTTATGATTTACCCCCTTGAATACTAGAAGGGTCTCAACATATTGTTTTGGGTTGCCTTGGAGACCTCTCTTGCATCCAAGAAGTGAAACACCCCTTTGAAATCAATGAGAACGTTTTATTCTTTCCCATGATGCAATTGCTTTGCCCCAGAATTGTGCTAGTTCATAACAGTACATCAGCCTAAAACATAGAGAGAGACTGACAAATGCTGCTGTGGGTGCAGACAGTCCCTCTTCCAGTTCTTCCCTGGCTCTGGTGATGTCACTGTGATGTCAGATGATGGTTGTTATAATTATATTAGCAGTGTTGAGCAGATCTGTTTGTTTTCTGGTTAACTTGCAATGACAGCACTGGAAAAAAGGTGAAAACTGCCAGATCTGCTTAACCATGTTATTGAGTAAGGAAGTTATAAACGGCCACAATGTCTAACACTCAGTTGGTAGAGATTCATCTGCAGTTCAATAGAAAGTCACTAGTAATATGTCTTAGGCCCTGTGGACATTTGTCGCCCATGGATATGGACAGTCTGCCCCTTAACCCTTTGAGTGCCACAAAGGTATACAACTCATTGTTCTGCAATGCAATGAACACCCCTCTGGTACTCAAAGGGTTAATTTAAATGATAATAAATAATACAAATGTGACCTGCTGCAAAACATTATATTGTGCTACCAATCAGGTAGACATGTGATGCTTAGTGTGTAAGTTTATGTAGTAAAATGTAAAGAAGCTTATTGGAGTAGATATGCTTTGCATATTGTAGAAAGGACACTAATGTCCAATAAAAAAAATTCTGGTTTTGTAGATTTAAAAAAAAAAAATTATGTGGCACAAATCCTATCTCTCAAACCTTTATGGTTAGAGAGATATTTGCATCTAAAGTTCCCCCTCTCTCCCCTTCTCCTGATGTCTGTGCTCTGCTGACAACAGGAGATCCTGATCCTGGGTCCAGTCGGTGGCTCTGCAGCATAGCCAAAATAGCGATATTGGAAAAGAATTACTTCATTGGAATGGTCTACAAAGTGTGCCTGGTTTGCAAGCACACTTTGCAGACCGTTCCAATTAAGTAATTCTTTTCCAGGGTTGCTATGTCACGGTTCCCCAGATATATTCAGGAGTCAGTACGGGATAGTAAAATGCAATTTATTAAAATGCAAGTAAGGTAGCACACAGTGGTAAGGTACCAGGAATAAGCAGAGGGTCACAAGCCAGCAAGCGCTACCAGAAATAGTAAGCTGCCAAGACCACATTGCTAGAGACTAGGCCGAAGCCACTGGTAGTTTCTGCTGGAACCGGGAACTGGAACTGAACAGAAGCAGAAACAGGAACATGATGTCTTGGTCCGGAACCACAGGGAGACTACCAGACTCACGCCTGTAGTCAGAATAGTAGTAGCGGATAACTGACTCACGCCTGCAGTCAGTATATAGGAAGGGGATACTTGATTCATGCCTGCAGTCAGTATAATAGCTAGTCTACCAGTGCCCCAGGTCCGCACTAGATTGGGTGTCTGCTAGGTACAGGGGACAAATAAGAGAATAGTCAGACAGAGCCACATGTCAGCACCAGAGAGGGTAGTCAGACAATCCAGGTCATACACAGTTCAGATAGTCAGCCAGAGCCACAGTTCTGCACCAGATTGGGTGTCCACTATACACAGGATAAGGCAGGAGAATAGTCAGACAGAACCACAGGTCAGCACCAGATTGGATGGTCAGACAAGCCAGGTCATACACAGAGCCCAAGGAAACAGAACTGTATTGTACAACAACGCAAGGGCAGCTGAGTCAGGACTCAGTCAGCCCTTTAAACCCCTCCTCAGGAAGTAGGTAGGAGGATCAGCTCAGAGGGAGGAAGTAGGCAGGAGGATACTACAGGAAGCAAACACATAAAACAGAGGCCTGCTTCATTCAGAAGCCTCGTGCCTGCAGATGACGCATCTTGCTCTGATGTGTCCAACTGCTGCCATAATCCTGCGTTAATCCATGCGGCATGGATAGCTGAAGTGTCATTTCGAGCGTCGCCTGAAGCGGCATGCTGGAACCAAGGTAAGCTGTGACACTCTATTGCGGCTCTGCTGAAAAGCCGCCTCGTGTCGGCCAACACGGATCTCCTTCTGTCAGCTTTACAGGAACGGGGGGAACTTTAGAGGTTTGAGAGATGGGATTTGTGCCACATAATTTATGTTTTTTAAACCTACAAAAGAAGAAACATTTTTTATTGGACATTACTGTCCCTTTAATTCTCATTTTGTGCATGTTTGTCTTTAATGCTTTTACACAATTTAGTAGAATCTTGCCCTCAACGTCCTGTTCTTTTCTCATTCTGGCTCTTAAAGGGAAATGTTTGGGCCCCCATGCTTTAGGGCTCTTTCACATGGGTGACAGAACTGTAACAGCCCTCGTCACTGTTCTGTGGCCTGTGTTGTAATCTCACCTTTCTCTTGCTTTCTACCAATGATCAAAATGCAGGAGGGACGTGTCTGATGGCTGGACCATAGGAGAGCCAGACAAATATTATTGGCTGTTACCCATGAGCAATTTGTATGGGTTTGCCGATATTGTAATGCGGTCAAGATTCTTATGGAGTCATTTTCAAGAAGACGACATATTTAATGCACCCTTGTCTTGGTTGCCAAATTGAGGGCAACATTTTGATAAGGGTATGCAGAACATGTAAAGCAATGAATTGAACACATCCCTTTGTCATTCTAAGAGTCAACACTCTTTGTAAATCTGTGATGAAGGAGTTAATATTCACTGCTGTTGGAAGGAGCTCACTCATTAACATTTTATAAAGACAGCTCAATCCCAGAATGCCTCTGTTTTCTAGGAATCTGTGAGTGAATAGCCATGTCAGCTAGACGCTCAACGAATACATCTCATCTTCCCCTCTTTGTTAACCCATTGTGGACCAGAGGGGTATGCAATGCTTTGCTTAGATGAACGACACAGAGTATTGCCTGACATCCAGTAAAATAGGGAGGTTTAATCCATTGAGTGCCAGAGGGGCATCCAACACATTGTGAAACCTCTTACAGTCAAAGTGTTTTAATGCAATACAAGACATATTCATTCTGACAATAGCAGCAATTCTGGAGCAAACAACACTGGAGTATGGTTTTGTTTGTAGTAGAGGTAAGGCAGTATCATTGCTTTTTAATTGCATTATACTAAATACATGTACACAGACTGTAGGCAGATAGGGACTTGCCTCAATCTGGGGTGCCTTGACGGGGCAGGCAAGCTTTCCATTCATTTGGACAAAAACATGGAACTAAAACACCACTGTTTTATTTGTAGTAAGTCATAGGTTGTTTATTTGTAAAAGTCATGATTGGATTTGAAGACTTTCTTTTTGTTTACTTTGCTTATGTAGTCAAGATATAGTTCTTGCTGCTCTCCTGACTCTGCAACTATATAACTTATATTTCTTGAAGCCCGAAATGTCTCGTCATTGCTGAACCAGCATCTTCAGCAGGGCAGTCATAGATAACTGTTGGTAGTCATCGGCCATGGCTCACCTGCTGGATCCCAGGTGGTGGTTTGGATCCCTTAGGAGAGGAAATCCTACTGCTAACACCAGTGTAAGGAAAGCTAAGAATGCCGGGTTGTCCTTAGCCATCATTCCAGGGTCTTCTCTCCTTGAAGTGGCTGCAGAAGGATAGCGGCTCCAGTGACTCAGGATGGATGGCTGAAGCAGGCTTGGTTAACGGAACATAGCTCTCCTGATGTCAGCTACAAGATGGGTAGCTGGTCCTGTCAATTTCACTGCTGGAACCACTGGAGAAAGCAAGGGGAAAATGCTGGAACACTGGAACAGAAGTCTCCTGAATGGGGGGCAAAGCGGCTCTATTCTACCATCCAGAATAATGACACATGATCCTTCTTAGTTCAAAACAACTAACTCACTTTACTGGTGAAACTCAGCTCTTTCAGACAGAGTTAATACAATAAACTATGGGCTGGGTACAACAGGTGACAATGGGGAACAAAGGTGGTGGGGCACAATACACAAGTGAACAATGTATATGTAAACATAGGAACAAAGGGCAACGGGACAGTACACAGTCAACAGCATATTTTACATAATTCAGTTCTACCGCTCCAGCTCCTAGCCAATAGGAATTGGAGTGGCAGAGTACATTAACCAATCAGAACTCTACAATCTTCCCAGCCAATGGCAGCAGTAGCTACGTCTGGCGGGGCAACCAATCCCTGGGCTGCCTACTTTCCCCATTCAAATGCTATGGAGGCCCTTTAAACCTGTCACATGGGTGATGGCAGCCAGTCCGTGAGCTGCCTACTTTTCCAATTATCCTTGATTTTCAGTCTGGTTGCACACAGTTCCATAGGTCTGACAAGGCCTCCAAGTAATGGCCCATGGCCCGTTACGGGGGGATATTGTTTGTTCATGCGGTTTTAAGTTCCAGGGAGACTGCTTTAATTAGGATGTCTAAAACAGATAGGGAGGTTAAAGGGTGTAAAGTGCACTTAGGTGCGTCACTCTTATCTAGTGGTAATTTCTTGCAAGTTAGGCCAGGTTTTGAGATTTGTTTTCTGATACACGTGGATGGTTTCCCTTTATAGAAGTGTCAGTTTATTTCAGTGTTTGGTAAAATTTTAGGTCTGGCAGGGTATACAGCATCAGATTACAAGTTCCATACAATTCAGATGGCCAGATTGGGGTTGGGGGAAGCAATGATTTCAGAGATAGGAGGGAGTCATCTTGTCATTGTTTGGCAAAATAAGTAGTTGTAGGTTGGTATTGTGAATCAGATGTTTTTGTGGTTATGGGGGGAGTATATTTATTTATTTGCTGGTTATTTTGTGTAATTTTTCATAGGTTTTCATGTTTATGGCGTGTTGTTTGTGGTGCATTCATATATATACTGAGCTGCCTGGAGAGAATCCATATGGCCATACAGTAAACAATTTGGTGTGCTTAGGAAGTAGGTATCACAGTGCCTGTGATTCTCTGTCACTCTTACTGGTGGTTCGCTCTGATTTGCTGAGCCAGTTTGGCCCGCCCCTGGTGACCTTTTTATGCCTGGCCCAGACACCTGTCAGATGCCCTTTTGTGGTGTTTCTGAGCCAGTAGTGCTGTTGCTGTGTTCCTGTGTTCCGGATTCTTGTGTACCAACCTGGCTTGTCCTGACTACGCTCCAGTGTTCCTGATCGTGTTTGACCCGGCTTGTCTGCGAACCACCTCTGTATCCTGACCCGGCCTGGCTGACGTTCCTGTTCGTGTATGACCCGGCTTGTATGACTACCTCCTGCGTGCCCCGACCCGGCCCGGCTGACTTCCTGCTCCTAGATCGACTTCCAGCCTGTTCCAGTGACCTCTGTTCCCGTTGTCGCTGCAGCGACATTTTTCACCCGCTGTTGCCAGCCACCGTGTGACCGCCTTGCCTGGTGTTGCTATTGTTCAGTGCAGTGTACCGTTGCCTTGCAGAGCGGTGCGTGCCTCCGTGAGCCTCACTATACTTGCAGAGCCTCGTTGTCTTACAGAGCCTTGTGTAAACGTGCATATTAACCCTTGCAGTGCTGCCTTGCTCTCGCTATCTCGATTCCCAGAATAGAGCCTCTTCCGTGGTGCTACGTCTACTGAGTTGGCCGCTTACCGACGGCGACTCTATCTATCCTACTGCAGAGTAGTCACTTATTGTGGGCCGGTAGGGCGCCATTGGCTCTCACATCTCGTTGTTTACTGGGCAATATCTACTGTGGTAGAGTGGCGGTAGAGGGAAGGCTCCAGCTCTGGCAGGTCCCATTGTATACGCCCGTGGGGGCTATTGGCTCTAGCACTACTATTGCTAGTATCCGGTTAACGTCTAAGGAGGAAATAGTCAGCTCTTGCATTGCAGGCCAGATTCCGTTACGCCCGTGGGGGCTATACACACTTGCACTCGCAGAAGCAGTCTTCCAGTAGGTACGCCCACGGGGGCTATTTGGATCTCTGTTCTGCTTACTACTTGGTCACTTTGGCTAGGAATTTACGTTTCCAGTACACTGTGGACTGTCTCTATCAGCACCTCCTTTTAACACCCAGGGCGTGCCAAACCACCACATCTGAGACTGACTGATTTATGCTCTTAACCCTTTGGGGTAGTGAACACCATTCTCTGCATAGAGATCTTGTATGTCAACTATATAGTGCATTATCGCTTTGTAACATATCAGTCTTCACTGTGTGTCTATTTCAACTGCCACTAGAGGGCGATCGTTTGCATTATTGTTATTCTAATAAAATTGTGTTTTATTTCACATACTGGTCTGAGTGTCCTAAAAAACCGTTACAGTACGAAAGGGCCATGACCTCAGACGGTAAAGGTGAAAGTAATACACAGAACATCCACTGGAGAATGGATGTCCATGAGCAGTGCCTGGACCAATTGGCACTGGCTCTACAGACATTACTCGAACGTACGGTACAATTGGACAAGCCAAGTCCTAATCCGGTGGTCTCCCCAGTCCTGACACCGGAGAATCCGCCTGTAGTTCCTTTAGCTAATTCTAGAGGTTTAATGGCAGCGGCGCCGTTACCGTTAAGATATGATGGCGAACCCTCCCTATGCAGGGGATTCATTAATCATTTGGAGATATTTTTGGAATTGGCTCCCCAGGCATTTCCTAACGACCGTAGTAAGGTCGGATTTATGATACCTCTGTTGACGGGCAAAGCATTGGCGTGGGCAAATCCCTTGTGGGAGAATGCCAGACCCTGCACTCTGAACTTTAGGGAATTTGTGACAAAGTTCCGACGAGTGTTTGAGGTTCCTGGCAGGGCTGCGTCTGCTGCCAAAAGTCTGATGGAGATTCAGCAGGACGAACGCACATTGGGCGACTATGCTATCGAGTTTCAGACCCTGGCAGCAGAGGTGGGCTGGAACAATGAGGCCTTAGTTGCCGCCTTTGCCCAGGGCCTTTCAGAACAGATTAAGGATGAGATAGCCGCTCGTGATGTACCCAGTGATCTGGATGAATACATTGACTATGTTATGCTAATAGACTCCCGCATCCGTGAGAGACGGTTGGCTAAAAGGGCTAAATCAAAAAACTATGGCCAGGGCAGTCTCTTTAACCCACCCTCACCACCCGATCCTCCTGAACGACCAGCCGAAACGACTGAACCTATGCAATTAGGGTTCACTAAGCTCACTAAGGAGGAGAGATTGTATCGCAGGAGACAAGGCTTGTGCTTATATTGTGGCAAACCAGGGCATCTATTACGCACTTGTCCAGTACGGCCGGGAAACGAACGCACCTAGGGTACCTTGGGGGACAGGCCCTAGGTGGTGTAGAACAGTCCCTAGATTCTAGCACTGCTAAACCCACCATCCAGGTGGTATTCGCTTGGGCAGACATGGTAATCGAGGTCCTGGCATTGGTGAACTCCGGGGCAGCCGGGTACTTCATGGACCAATCCTTTGCCGACTTGCATGGCATTCCATTATGCAAGAAAGATTCTCCTGTGGCAATTGAGGCCATTGATGGCAGGCCCCTGGAACCTGCTTTTATTACGTTTGAGACAATTCCTATAACAATGATGGTGGGGGCTTTTCACAAGGAACAGATACGGTTCCAGATTATTCGTTCCCCGCACCATGCAGTTATTTTGGGGTTTCCGTGGTTACATGTACATAATCCTCAATTTGACTGGCAGAGATGTGAGGTTAACTCCTGGTCTGAATACTGTACTAAGAATTGTCTTTCATTACCTGTCAAAATTATGTGTACCTCTCCTGCTGTGCCAACAGAATATGGGCAATTCAGTAACGTATTTAGCAAAGGAGAGGCCAGCGCATTACCTGAGCATAGACCCTATGATTGCGCCATTGATTTGCCTCCAGGTGCGGTGCCCCCCAGGGGTCGCACTTACCCTCTGTCATGTCAGGAGAACAGGGCAATGGAGGAGTATATTGAGGACGCTCTTAAGAGGGGAACCATTTGTAAATCTACGTCCCCGGCTGGTGCCGGATTCTTCTTTGTAAAAAAGAAAAGTGGCGAACTCAGGCCATGTATTGACTACCGAGGGCTGAATAAGCTGATGCCCAAGAACGCCTATCCTATTCCACTTATTACGGAATTATTTGACAGATTAAAGGGCTCTTCGATCTTTACTAAACTTGACTTGTGGGCTGCATATAATCTGGTCAGAATTAAGGAGGGTGATGAGTGGAAAACGGCGTTTAATACCAGAACAGGGCACTACGAATATCTGGTGATGCCATTCGGCTTATGCAACGCACCTGTGGTATTCCAGGAATTTATTAATGATATTTTACGTGACATGCTTCAGTCTTGTGTGGTCGTATATTTAGATGATATATTGATTCACTCTGCCAACCTCTCTCAACACATCAAGGATGTCTCAGAAGTCTTGCTCCGACTTCGTAAGCACAAGTTATTCTGTAAACTAGAAAAGTGTGAATTCCATACATCTCAAGTACCATTCCTAGGGTTCATAATCTCCAAAAATGGCATTGCCATGGATCAGGAGAAGTTGGCAGCAGTCCTGCAATGGCCTCGTCCTAAGGGGTTAAAGGCCATTCAACGTTTCTTAGGTTTTGCTAACTATTATAGGAAGTTCATCCAGAACTTTTCCACGATTGTAAAACCATTGTCAGATTTGACACATAAGGGCGCTTCTCCCTCTCAGTGGTCTGAGGCAGCTGAAAACGCATTTGTTACCTTGAAATCTGCCTTTGCATCTGCTCCAGTGCTGTCCCACCCTAATCCCTCCCTGCCATTTACGTTGGAGGTTGACGCCTCTGAGGTTGGGGTTGGGGCAGTACTCAAAGAAATTGTCCAGTGCTCAGAGCCACTACGAGATTGGCGACAGGGAGTTGTTGGCCATTATCCTAGCCCTGAAGGAATGGCGCCACCTTTGGGAAGGTACTCAGACTCCAGTACTCATCCTTACTGATCATAAGAATTTAACTTATCTCTCTGAAGCCAAAAGATTGTCCTCACGACAAGCTAGGTGGGCGCTTTTTTTGTCTCAATTTAATTTCCTAGTGTCCTATCTTCCGGGCTCTAAGAATATTAAGGCTGATGCGTTGTCACGCCAGTTCGCATCTGACACTGAGAGGGAGGAGGAACCTGTACCTATCATTCAGCCAGATCGCATTCTGGCCACTATTCGTACCACTATAACCTCGCCTCTGGGGGAGGAGATTTTGGCATCGCAATCTAGGGCACCTCCTGAGACCCCAGTGGGAAAGTGTTTTGTGGATGAGCCATTCCGTACCCGTCTGTTGGAGACATATCATGCTTCTAAAGCGGCTGGGCATATCGGTAGGGATCAACTTGTATGGTCCCTTTCACAATTGTTCTGGTGGCCCACACTGAGAACCGATTGTTCCGCTTTTACGGCAGCCTGTACCACCTGTGCCCGTGCCAAGACCCCTAGACATCTCCCGGTGGGCTTACTTCAACCAGTGCCCAATGGAGACCGTCCTTGGTCTCATATATCTATTGACTTCCTGGGAGAATTACCAGTCTCTAGGGGTTATACGTTTATTCTTATGGTGGTCGATAGATTCTCTAAAATGGCTCATTTTGTGCCTCTTGCTGGCCTTCCATCGGCCCAGGAATTGGCTGTAGTCTTTGCCAGGGAGGTGTTCCGCCTGCACGGGGTACACAGAGTGATTGTCTCCGACCGTGGGAGTCAGTTCGTATCCAGGTTCTGGAGGGCATTTTGTGGCCAGATGGGTATCCAATTGTCCTTCTCCTCCGCCTACCACCCCTAGACCAATGGGGCCGCTGAGCGTGCCAATCAGGGACTGGAGCAGTTCCTGCGTTGCTTTGTCACCGATCATCATGATAATTGGGCTGACCTGTTGCCATGGGCAGAGTTTGCCAGGAATTGTGCGGTTAATTCATCGTCCGGGAGCTCCCCATTTCTCGTTAATTATGGGTTCCAGCCGTGTCTGCTCCCGGACTCATTTCAGGCACAACAGATTCCTGCCCTGGATGAGCATTTGGCACAACTTCGTTCCACTTGGGCACAGGTTCAGAGGTCCCTCAGTCAGTCATTTAGGCGTCATCAGCGGCACGCTAATCACAGACGACTCCCAGCGGTCTCATTTCAAGTAGGGGACAGGGTATGGCTCTCTTCCAGAAACCTCAATTTGCAGGTACCCTCCATTAAGCTGGCTCCCCGGTTCATTGGTCTCTTTAAGATTATCCGCAAGATTAATCCGGTTTCTTATGCACTGGAACTTCCACCCTCAATGCATATTCATAATGTGTTCCATGTGTCTCTTCTGAAACCCTTGGTGTGTAATCTTTATACTACTACGCCAGTGATTCCTGGGCCGGTGGACGTCCAGGGCCAAGAGGAGTATGAGGTCCAGAGTATTATTGACTCTAGGAGATTTAGAGGAAAGTTGCAATATTTGGTCCACTGGAAGGGCTATGGCCCTGAGGAACGCTCTTGGGTGAATCAAGGGGACCTCCATGCGCCTAGACTTGTGCGCAACTTTCACTCTAAATATCCTCTGAAACCCAGACCTCCGGCAGGGAGAGAGGGTCTTTGAGAGGGGGGTACTATCACAGTGCCTGTGATTCTCTGTCACTCTTACTGGTGGTTCGCTCTGATTTGCTGAGCCAGTCTGGCCCACCCCTGGTGACCTTTTTATGCCTGGCCCAGACACCTGTCAGATGCCCTTTCGTGGTGTTTCTGAGCCAGTAGTGCTGTTGCTGTGTTCCTGTGTTCCGGATTCTTGTGTACCAACTTGGCTTGTCCTGACTACACTCCAGTGTTCCTGATCGTGTTTGACCCGGCTTGTCTGCGAACCACCTCTGTATCCTGACCCGGCCTGGCTGACGTTCCTGTTCGTGTATGACCCAGCTTGTATGACTACCTCCTGCGTGCCCCGACCCGGCCCAGCTGACTTCCTGCTCCTAGATCGACTTCCAGCCTGTTCCAGTGACCTCTGTTCCCGTTGTCGCCGCCGCGACATTTTTCACCCGCTGTTGCCAGCCACCGTGTGACTGTCTTGCCTGGTGTTGCTATTGTTCAGTGCAGTGTACCGTTGCCTTGCAGAGCGGTGCGTGCCTCCGTGAGCCTCACTATACTTGCAGCGCCTCGTTGTCTTACAGAGCCTTGTGTAAACGTGCATATTAACCCTTGCAGTGCTGCCTTGCTCTCGCTATCTCGATTCCCAGAATAGAGCCTCTTCCTTGGTGCTACGTCTGCTGAGTTGGCCGCTTACCGACGGCGACTCTATCTATCCTACTGCAGAGTAGTCACTTATTGTGGGCCGGTAGGGCGCCATTGGCTCTCACTTCTCGTTGTTTACTGGGCAATATCTACTGTGGTAGAGTGGCGGTAGAGGGAAGGCTCCAGCTCTGGCAGGTCCCATTGTATACGCCCGTGGGGGCTATTGGCTCTAGCACTACTATTGCTGGTATCCGGTTAACGTCTAAGGAGGCAATAGTCAGCTCTTGCATTGCAGGCCAGATTCCGTTACGCCCGTGGGGGCTATACACACTTGCACTCGCAGAAGCAGTCTTCCAGTAGGTACGCCCGCGGGGGCTATTTGGATCTCTGTTCTGCTTACTACTTGGTCACTTTGGCTAGGAATTTACGTTTCCAGTAAACTGTGGACTGTCTCTATCAGCATCTCCTTTTAACACCCAAGGCATGCCAAACCACCACATCTGAGACTGACTGATTTATGCTCTTAACCCTTTGGGGTAGTGAACACCATTCTCTGCATAGGGATCTTGTATGTCAACTATATTGTGCATTATCTCTTTGTAACATATCAGTCTTCACTGTGTGTCTATTTCAACCGCCACTAAAGGGCGATCGTTTGCATTATTGTTATTCTAATAAAATTGTGTTTTATTTCACATACTGGTCTCAGTGTCCTAAAAAACCGTTACAGTAGGCTGATTTGAGATGGACTGGGATATCAGCACGGGTGTATCCGGAGGTGGTGGGTATTACAAAAGTAGTGAAACCTCTGAATGTGTTGTTGCTCCATGATGGGGGGAGGATGACTTGTAAATGCTTGACACGAGACATGAATCTGGATTTAACAAAACTGTGGGCATAATTTTCTGACATTGTGCTGATATATAGTATGAAACAATCCCTCAGGTGACTTGTAACTTGGAAGTATGCCTTGTCACGGTTTGCTATCAGCTGGATTAGGATAAAAATTGATAGCTATGTCCCATTATGTAGAGATCCATGGGGGTCTTGTTGTAAGGCATATTGATGTGGCGAATCAGGTGGGTTTATTTAGATTGGATCCAGTTAATCTCACAAACACTGGACTGAACCTGTTTAATTTAGCGTAGTAAAGTGGCTTGGAGGAAGGTTTGGAGGGTGTGAAGTCCTAAGGTTTAAGTGCTGCATACTGTGGCAAGGCCCTTTACACACATGTAATCCGTTTAAATACTGGGGAAGGCAGCTGAGGTGTTTAGATTTGGCAAACATTAAGTTTATTGGTTTAACAGGAATTCATAATCTATGATTACTTTTCCATGTGGTCTGGGTTACATTGAGAAGATGTACTGTAAATTGAATTAAAGAATAGTGGGGCATTGATCAGCAATGAATATTGCAGGCAGCGATAAAAAAGGTGATAAGCTTTTTGAGCATGAGATATGGCATCCCCAACTTAAGCTTTATGCCAATTGACCATGTACCACCGTTGAGATGAGGAGGCCACCGATCCAAAATTACTTCAACAAAAAAGAAACATATTGGATAAAGAGATTATATACTGTAGCCCCCAATGGCCTAACTGAATATTTACATTACTCAATGTTTTTGATGATGGTTAATTTGCAATCTAGATAGCTTTCAGCTACTAATTTTTTGAAGATCCAAGTTAACGTTTTGGGATTTTGCAAAAGCCTTTGATACAGTGCCTCACAACAGGTTACTGCATAAATTAAAAGGCTTCGGTTTGGGTGGTGATATCTGTACAGGGATTGAGAATTGGTTAAATGATAGATGGCAGAGAGATATTGTAAATGGAACCTTTTCAAGTTCATCTACAGATGTAAGTGGGGTGCCACAGGGTTCAGTCCTGAGCCTGATGCTTTTTAATTTGTTTATTAATGATCTAGAAGTGGGAATTGAAAGTAGCGTCTCAATCTTTGCTGATGACACTAAGCTGTGCAAGGAAATACATACATGGCCGGATGTTTTTTCTCTGCAGAAGGTCTTAGATAAACTGTGTAAATGGGCCGAAAAGTGGCAGATGACATTTAATGTAGATAACTGTAAGGTTATGCATTTGGGCTGTAGAAACAAATATGCTAAATATACTCTAAATGGGAAACAACTTGGGAAATCCTCAAAAGAGAAAGATTTAGGATTACTGATAGAGTATAGACTTCACATTAGTGTGCAGAGTCACTCAGCTGCTGCAAGCAAATAGGGTACTATCCTGCATAAAAAGAGGCGTAGATGGATGGGATGCTAATATTATTCTACCTCTATATAAATTCTTAGTTAGGCCTCATCTAAAATCTGGAGTAGTACAGTTTTGGGTACCAGTTCTTAAAAAAGAAAAAGTGCAGAGACGTGCAACAAAACCAATAAAGGGATTGGAGGACCTGAGTTATAAAGAGAGACTAGCCAAACTGGGTATGTTTACATTAGGGAAGAGACACCTAAGGGGTGATATGATTACCATTTACAAACATATTCAAGGTCAATACAAAGAACTATACAATTAATTATTTCCGCAAAGACTTAAGCTAAGAACTTAAGCTTGTTCCTAACGGGATGCATGGCATGTTTATATCACATTAGTCCCGTAACATCTGGTCACTTGCAGTCTGTCACGTTGTTCACTTGTCACGGATATCGGGGTAACTTACAATGTGTGCACAATTATTAGGCAAGTGAGTATTTTGACCATATCATCAGTTTTATGCATATTTTCCAACTCCAAGCTGTATAAACTTGAATGCTTATTGGATTTAAGCATTTCAGGTGATATGTATTTGTGTATTGAGAGAGGGTGTGGCCTAAGGAGATGAACACCCTATGTCAAGGTGTGCATAATTATTAGGCAGCTTCATTTCCTCAGGCAAAATGGGCAGAAAAAGATTGTAAGTTCTACGGGGCAGGGACCTTTCATCCTCATGTATACTCACCTGTTGTTCCCCTTATGATTGTCTTTATAAGCACTTAATCACTGCATTTATTGTACCCCTTCCATATCAAATGTAAACTGTAAAGTGCCAAGTACACTGGTTGGCGCTATATAAATAAAATATACAATACAATACAAAAAAAACTGACTCTGAAAAGTCAAAAATTGTAAAAAGTCTTTCAGAGGGATGCGGCACTCTTGAAATTGCTAAGATATTGGGGCGTGATCATAGAACCATCGAACGTTTTGTTGCAAATACTCAACAGGGTTGCAAGAAACGTGTTGAGAAAAAAAGACATAAATTAACTGTCAGAAATTTGAGAAGAATCAAACATGAAGCTACAAGGAACCCATTATCCTCGAATGCTGTCATATTCCAAAACTGCAACCTACCTGGAGTGTCCAGAAGTACTAGGTGTTCAGTGCTCAGAGATATGGTCACGGTAAGGAAAGCTGAAATCCGACCACCACTGAGCAAGACACATAAGTTGAAATGTCAAGACTGGGCCAAGAAATATCTGAAGACAGATTTTTCAAAGGTTTTATGGACTGATGAGATGAGAGTGACTCTTGACGGTCCAGATGGATGGGCCCGTGGCTGGATCAGTAACAGGCACAGAGCTCCACATCGACTCAGACACCAGCAAGATGGAGGAGGGGAACTGGTATGGGCTGGTATTGTCAACGATGAGCTAGTTGGACCTTTTCGGGTTGAAGATGGACTCAAACTCAACTCCCAAACCTACTGCCAGTTTTTAGAAGACACTTTCTTCAAGCAGTGGTACAGGAAAAAGCCTGCATCTTTCAAGAAGATCATGATTTTTATGCAGGACAATGCTCCATCGCATGCATCGAAGTACTCAACTGCGTGGCTAGCCAGTAAAGGCCTTAAAGATGATAAAGTAATGACATGGCCCCCTTCCTCACCTGACCTAAACCCTATTGAGAACTTGTGGGCCCTTCTTAAACGACAGATTTACGCTGAAGGAAAACAGTACACCTCTCTGAACAGTGTCTGGAAGGCTGTGGCTGTGTAACGTTTTTTTAGGACACTCAGACCAGTATGTGAAATAAAACACAATTTTATTAGAATAACAATAATGCAAATGATCACCCTCTAGTGACGGTTGAAATAGACACACAGTGAAGACTGATATGTTACAAAGAGATAATGCACAATATAGTTGACATACAAGATCCCTATGCAGAGAATGGTGTTCACTACCCCAAAGGGTTAAGAGCATAAATCAGTCAGTCTCAGATGTGGTGGTTTGGCACGCCCTGGGTGTTAAAAGGAGGTGCTGATAGAGACAGTCCACAGTGTACTGGAAACGTAAATGCCTAGCCAAAGTGACCAAGTAGTAAGCAGAACAGAGATCCAAATAGCCCCCGCGGGCGTACCTACTGGAAGACTGCTTCTGCGAGTGCAAGTGTGTATAGCCCCCACGGCCGTAACGGAATCCGGCCTGCAATGCAAGAGCTGACTATTGCCTCCTCAGACGTTAACCGGATACCAGCAATAGTAGTGCTAGAGCCAATAGCCCCCACGGGCGTATACAACGGGACCTGCCAGAGCTGGAGCCTTCCCTCTACCGCCACTCTACCACAGTAGATATTGGCCAGTAAACAACGAGAAGTGAGAGCTAATGGTGCCCTACCGGCCCACAATAAGTGACTACTCTGCAGTAGGATAGATAGAGTCGCCGTCGGTAAGCGGCCAACTCAGCAGACGTAGCACCACGGAAGAGGCTCTATTCTGGGAATCGAGATAGCGAGAGCAAGGCAGCACTGCAAGGGTTAATATGCACGTTTACACAAGGCTCTGTGAGACAACGAGACTCTGCAAGTATAGTGAGGCTCACGGAGGCACGCACAGCTAAGCAAGGCAACGGTACACTGCACTGATCAATAGCAACACCAGGCAAGGCGGTCACACGGTGGCTGGCAACAGCGGGTGAAAAATGTCGCGGCGGCGACAACGGGAACAGAGGTCACTGGAACAGGCTGGAAGTCGATCTCGGAGCAGGAAGTCAGCCGGGCCGGGTCGGGGCATGCAGGAGGTAGTCATACAAGCCAGGTCATGCACGAACAGGAACGTCAGCCAGGCAGGGTCAGGATACAGAGGTGGTTCGCAGACAAGCCGGGTCAAACACGATCAGGAACACTGGAGCGTAGTCAGGACAAGCCAAGTTGGTACACAAGAATCCAGAACACAGGAACACAGCAACAGCACTACTGGCTCAGAAACACCACGAAAGGGCATCTGACAGGTGCCTGGGCCAGGCATAAAAAGGTCACCAGGGGCGGGCCAAACTGGCTCAGCAAATCAGAGCGAACCACCAGTAAGAGTGACAGAAAATCACAGGCACTGTGATAGGCTGCTGCTGCACAAAAATTTGATCCTCAACAGATCAAGAAACTGACAGACTCCATGAATGGAAGGCTTATGACTGTTATTGAAAAGAAGGGTGGCTATATTGTTCACTGATTTTTTTTTGGAAATGTCGCAAATTTTTATTTGTAAATTTTGAGTTGTTTGTTTAATATTCTCGCTTTAATAGATGAAAATAAACATGTAAGTTGGGAAAATTATCGCTTTTCATTTAGTTGCATAATAATTCTTCACACTAATAGTTGCCCAATAATTGTGCACACACAGATATTCTCCTAAGAAAGCCAAAACCTCACTTTTACTTTCTTAAATATTCAGGTTTAAGGTTTCTTAACATTTTGGATTGACGGAGAGCACTGTAGTTGTTCAGTAATAAAACGAATCCTTAAAAATGCAACTTGAGTAATAATTGTGCACACAGTGTATTTAGGTTTTGTATATTATGTATTTTGTTTGTCTTGATATAGGTTCTTACTGGACAGAAACATTGGCTTTTAATGTTTGGACTAAATTAATGCTTATAAATCCCGTGAGTGCCCGTTTTCTACTTCTATTGATGGTAGAACCTGGGTATAACTTATTAGTGGAGCGTGAGTGCCATTTACTATGTTTGTGTTTTGTGTGTAGTGTTTTGCACATTGCATTTGCGTATAACGTTTTGCATTTCGCATACAGCATTTTGAATACAGCACTTGCGTATAGCATTGTACATTTTCAGTCTAGCGTTTTGCATATAGCATTTTATATTCCACATTTTGCTTTTAGCGTTTTGTGTATAGCATATTGCATATAGCGTTGTGCGTATTGCGTTGTATGGATAGTGATTTGCATATAGAGTGTTTTGCTTATAAGTATAGCGTTTGTGTCTAGCACATTGCGTACAGCATTTTGTGTATCGAATTTTGCTTTTTGCGTATAGCATTTTGCATATAATGTTTAACATTTTGCATATAGAGTTTTACGTATAGTGGTTTGTGTAATGCAACTATTATTTTGGGTATAATGCTTAGTGTTTTGCATATAGTGTTGTGTGTAATGCGTACAGCTTTTTGTGTATCGAGTATAGCATTCTACATAATGCGTATAGTGTTTAGCATTTTGAATTAAGCGTGTTGTGTAAGCATTTTGTGTATTGCACATAAGGTTTTGAGTATAGCGTATTGCTTAATGCGTATAGCAGTTTATGTAATGTGTATAGATAGCCTTGTGAGCATTATGTTTTGTGTAGCGTATTGAATATAGCATTTTTTGTATTGAGTATAGAGTTTTGTGTATAGCATATTGCATTGTGCATATAGCATTTTGAGTAATTCCGTATAGTGCTTAAAGGGATAGTAATACTTCGTTTTATCTTTATTTTATTTTGTAGGCATTAAAAAAACATGAAGAACGATATGTCTTATCTCTCAAACCTTTATTGAGAGATATTCACAAGCAAAGTTCCCCTCCTGCCCCTTTTACCTAGTGTAAGCCATCTCTTCTCAGACGTGGAATGCAGTCCATAGACCAGACAGATAACAGAAGGGGACAATCTTCTTCCTATGAGAACAATGAAAGCCCTGCCCACCTTGACAAGTTTTTCCCTTATCTTAATTGAAGATTGTCCCTCTCTGCAATCTACATGGGCACCTCCCTTCTCATCTGGCTGAACAGTGTTACATCAGTAAAAGGGGCGGGAATTACTCTTGAACTACAACTCTGACAGAATTGAAATAGCACTCTCCAGAGTCCAAATGCTATGATGATTAATTAGAGCTGCTTTTATTATGAAACATTACTATCCCTTTAACTAAAGGATTTTGTTTATTGTGTTTTGTGTATAGCAAATACAACAAAAATGGCATATTCCAGGGCTACTACAGAAAGGATTGTGATTGTACTCAAACTACTATATTGATGTCAGATATAGATTATAATCAAACCGTATGAATGGAAAACAGATAATTATAAGTATATGAGGAGTCCTATAAAATTTGGAAATATTTATGTCCAAAAGATGGTGAGTGATGATTTGCGATAGTCACAATTATGAAATCATGGATTGATACCAGTCTGCTGTCCATTGAAATACCAGTCTGTTGAAATTGATGGATGAAGATGACTGAAATGAGTCTTATTTGAAGATGAAGATGGAATGATAATGGATACTAGATGAATTCATCAACCCGTCCGTTCTCCTTTCTAGCAGCTTATTTCTGTTATGCCAGGAGCCCCAAGGACTAAAGGTACTGTAGACCTACTTGACACTTGTTAGACAAGTGCTCCGACATAGGATAAAAGAAAGTAGAGAATAAATCGCATCTAAGTGATAATACATAAATTGATAGTGTTATAAAATGGTATATTTAACTCAGGTGATAGAAATATACTGTGACTCAGGGTACTGTATAAGACAATAAGACAATGTATTGGCTGAAGTTCCGTGGATATATAAAAATAATGCAATCCGCAGACTGAAATGATAACACAAAGTATTAAAAATGAGGTTTAATAATACAATGGGGATAAAAAACTGAATTGAAATAAATTAAATGACCTAAGGAAAAGCTTGTGGAGAGAAAAAAAATATATAATAAGAAAGTTGAAGACTGGCTATAAGGCTGTAAATAAATACTCCTAAAAGGTATAGGTGTAGGCGTATTGGCTAAAAGACAGTAAAATAGAGGATAGCCAGAGCATTCAAGGGGTTATGGCTCTGTTAAACTGTATGAATAGTACTGATGTAATAGTCCCATCCTATATAATAATTCGCTAGGATGTTTGTCAGAAGCCATCATGCACAGTAGAGACTGCCCGCATTCGGGCACTCTCTACTTTGCATGATTGCATCTCGTGAGGCGACGCGAGACTGCAGCTCGTGGAGCAGCGAGGTAGCGGCCACTTAACATTACCCGGACCTTGGCCCGTGTACACGGGCTTTTACACTAGTGTGTATATAGAGGACTATCACGGTGCCCGTGATTCGTGCTGTTCTGTGTCTGTCACTTGCTGAGTATTCCTGATTGGCTGTCTGCTATTAGCCCTCCTCACACAGTCTTTTTAAACCCAGGTTGAGCACTTCCAGGTTGCCCTTTCGTGGTGTTTCTGACTCCACTTGGCCTGATCTGCCTGTCAGGCTTCTGGGCCTGCTGTTCCTGCTGATCCTGCGTTCCAGTGTTCCAATGTTCCTGTATGCTAGTGTTCCGGTGTTCCTGTGTTCCAGCACCTAGCGGGTTAATCTTACAGAGTTCCTGTGTCTCCTGCCTGCCGCTTCTCCAGCCGGTTCGCTCTGCACCGGCGGTTCCAGTGGTTCCAGTCATCTGTCAGTGCATCAGTCTCGCCCCGGTGGACTCCCCGTTGGAGTGTAGGGCTCCTGCTCTAGCCCGTCGCCCCGGCGACATTGTTCTTCTCGCTGCTGCTTGTACATTGTTGGTTCCAGCGTGCGGATGCTGGTTTACTCCATTAAACCTGGTGGCGACACTTACTTTTGGTTCCAGCGTGAGGACGCTGGTTTACTCCATTAAACCTGGTTGCGATATACACTGTTGGTTCCAGAGTGCGGACGCTGGTTTACTCCATTAAACCTGGTGGTGACACTTACTGTTGGTTCCAGCGTGAGGACGCTGGTTTACTCCATTAAACCTGGTTGCGATATACACTGTTGGTTCCAGCGTGCGGACGCTGGTTTACTCCATTAAACCTGGTTGCGATATACACTGTTGGTTCCAGTGTGAGAACGCTGGTTTACTCCTTTAAACCTGATTGCAATATACACTGTTGGTTCCAGCGTGCGGACGCTGGTTTACTCCATTTAACCTGGTGGCGACATTTACTGTTGGTTCCAGCGTGTGGACGCTGGTTTACTCCATTAAACCTGGTGGTGACACTTACTGTTGGTTCCAGCGTGAGGACGCTGGTTTACTCCATTAAACCTGGTTGCGATATACACTGTTGGTTCCAGCGTGCGGACGCTGGTTTACTCCATTTAACCTGGTGGCGACATTTACTGTTGGTTCCAGCGTGTGGACGCTGGTTTACTCCATTAAACCTGGTGGCGATACTCTGTTGGTCCCAGCGTGCGGACACTGGTTTACTCCATTAACTTGGTGGCGATACTCTGTTGGTTCCAGCGTGCGGACGCTGGTTTACTCCATTAACCTGGTGGCGATATTTATTGTTGGTCCCAACGTGCGGACGTTGGTTTGCTCCTGATCTATCCAGTACTGAGGCTAGGTCGCTGTCCACTCCTATGCAGTCGTCCGATTTTCCCTGGCAATAGACTTCTGCTGAGTAAGACCTTAGTTCCTATTCCTCTCTGCTGTCATAGTCATCTGACAGCTGGTCTACTCGCTCAGGCTGCCCTGCCCGGTATTGGTAAGGCCGGTAGAACCTTTGTCGTTACCATCCTTAAGGTTGCCTTACCCGGTATTGGCAGGGCCGGTAGAGCCTACTACAGTGTTCCTCAGGCTGCCCTGCCCGGTATTGGTAAGGCCGGTAGAACCTTGTAGATTACCATCTTTAAGGTTGCCTTACCCGGTATTGGCAGGGCCGGTAGAGCCTACACTCAGTACTCCTTTGGGCTGCCTTACCCAGTATAGGCAAGGCCGGTAGAGCCTGTTATTGCTACTGTCACTTGGGTTGCCTTGCCAGGTATTTTAGGCAAGGCCGGTAGAACCTATTGTATGGACTATTATTGTTGTATTGTTATGTATGTTTCCATATGGGGATTGCCTTAACTTTTCAATAAAGTTACGTTTTTACCAAACCTTACCAATGTTGATGCACAGTCATAAACAATAGTATAAACAGTATGGATTATATGCCCATTCCCCTTCAGTATTGTGCTTACTGTCCACTCCTCTTGTATGTTTTGCTCATAGTGCTCTGCTTTTGCTTGTTCTATGGGTAGTCTTTTGGTGGGCTTCTTACCCAACGCGTTTCAAGGTTCTTTTACCTCTTTCTCAGCGATAGTGAAAAATAGTCTAGAGCGTACCACAGCTGTATAGCCCTTCTATAAATCATGTTGTCTATGTCAATCACCCTGTAGTTTAAGGATCGCCACATTAAAAGCAGAGTAACATATTTTTAACCATATCTATACTGTTTGTTGTTCTCTTCATGAATATTCTACAGTTTGATGGAGTTATAATTAACTGATAGAATGAATGCCGAAACTGAATTAGAAAAAGATGTATAGTGAAATTTGGGATTTTGTACTACTTCTAATACTACACTTAGATGCACTTTTGTGTATGGCATTAAGCATATGGTTTGTGGGGGGCGTGGCCTGATTGCTGATGGCGCCAGACGCTTAGTGCGATAGCTCCGTGTCTGAACTGGGGTTTTAGCGACTTTATGTGGGTATTTGCCTAGGTATACCCCCATCCTAACTACACTCCCGTCCTCACGACTTGAGGGGGGCTTCGGATGAGTGGCAGGCGAATGAAGCCCGGCACCGCTTCGGGGAATATTGCCCGTTACTTACGTGCGTGGCCTACCTCCGCGTCTGAACCACCTACGCAACTTTTCCCCACTGCATTCACCACCCAGCCTGAGGCACCTGTTGCGGAGCTAACTGCAGAAATTGAGATTCCTCTGTCAAGAAGTGCGTGTGACACACTACCAAATATGCTACAACCTAACGACCCAGATTCTCCGCTGACCCGAGCGGACCTGGACGGCATGGAGTCCCGGCTTACGGAAGGTTTCAGGGGCCTTTTGACTGAATTCTCTCAAAGTTTGAAGGCAGAATTGTCTACTATTAAATCTGAAATATCTCAATTTGGTCAACGAGTGGCATACGTGGAAGAGGAAAGTGCCACGAATTCGGATTACATGGATAATCTTGAGCGCTTGGTTCTGGAGCAAAAGGATAAGGTACTTTTTCTTAACCTGAAACTTGACGATTTAGATAATAGGGGGAGACGGTGTAATGTGCGTGTGAAAAACTTACCAGAATCGGTCCCCCCAGCGGACATTCCCAAAGTACTGACAGATTTCTTTACTACGCTCATCACTGACCAGACTTTAGGCCCGGTCAGGTTGGAGAGAGCGCATAGAGCGCTGAAACCGAGAGAAGATGCTAAACCGAGAGATGTGGTAGTCTGCTTCCACAGCTTCGTTCTTAAGGACCACATAATGAAGAATAGCAGATCACACCAACAACTACACTGTGCTGGAGCAGAGGATCCAATTATACAATGATGTCTCACCCTTTACTCTCCAAATGAGACCTGAGCTTAAACCCCTCACTGATCAATTGCGTGCTTCTCAGATCAAATATAGATGAGCCTTTCCTTTTGCTCTCACTGCCTCCAATAACAACAGATCTGCTACCCTCCATTCTACCGAGGATGTCGCTGCCTTTTGCCTCACTCTGGGGATCCCAAGACCACAGATTCCTGCGGGGATAGCTACCTCTTCGGCTATGAGTCCCCAGCTAAGAAAAACAAACAATGCCGTTTGGATTATCGTTCTGAAGAGATGACTCCACAGGCTACTGCTTGGACCTGAACCCTGGACTTGATATTACCTGGTCTCCTGTATCCACTCTGATGGACGTTACTAGGGTGCTCCATTAGATTCCAGGTTTGCCCGTTTCTTGGAACTGAAAATTGTTATAGTTTCTATTGCCTTATCTGTATAACAGTAGGCCTTTTGTTATTCTTACCTTGCCACTATGTATCTTCATAGTTACATTTATATTTGTTCATGTTTATTATGCTGCCGTATTTATGCTCCTAGTGTGTGGGAGTTGGTCTACCGAGTTTCGGCTAGAGTACCCGTTTTTCAAATATTACACACATTAGCTTTATTAGGTTTCCCTTTCTTCTCTTGGTACCCCCTTCCAGTGACCCCTTCCCTCATATCCCATAAGCTAGGGTTCCTTTACTTAGTTAGGGGCATAAGGCCTAAGTTTAATTAAGTTGCTTCCAGATCCCCTTTGCTTAGAATTATCTCTCCTTCATACGGTCTAATTTGGGTTTGCTTCAGAAAGGTCTTTCAGCCATTCAGGGGTTTCTACCCCTTGGGACTCTATTGGTCCTACCTCCCGCACACTGGGTAGCGTCAATTAGCAATTTTCCAATGTTTGCATTGTCGCTTATACTATCATGTATTTGTTCTTACTTGCTCGTTCCTGCATATTTCATCATTGTACTAGACAAGTGAAATGGAGAGAGGTGTTTTTTTTTGGTGGTTTTTTTTGTTTTTTTTTTTGTCTATACTGTACTTATCTGTGTTTCTCTCTCCATTTCTCTCTATCCTATACTCTACTACTGGCATGAGCCTGTTGGTTTGATAGCCATTTGCCTAGCATCACTCTAGATGTACATGTACACTCGATGTTGTCTGGGGACATATCTCATGCTCTCAGGATTCATCCCCCTGGCAATAAGGGTTGCTACCCTCTTGGACAACCTGTCATGTGTCTACTGCCTCCTCCTTGACTACACTCCCTGACCTTTTCTCTCCTGGCTGTACCCTTTCATTCAGCTTCCTACCCCTCCTTTTCAGACATGGACTACCCTGGTTAGCTCATTACTCTATGGCAATGTGGAGTTTTCCCCATACTCCTATGTGCCGTCTGCGTTTTTTTTTTTTTTTCTCTTTTTTTATCCTATGCTATGTCTCTTACTTCAGTTTTTGCTCCAGGATTTTTGCTACTTTTCCCTTTTCTATCTGTTTGGCCTTTTTTTTTTTTTTTTTTTTATTGGGACAGGATCCTGGAACATTCCAACGATGTTTGTCTCACTACTTTTATACACCGTGTGAATGACTCTTGAGGTGAAGATTGCAACGCTCAATGTCAAAGGTACCCTGAAAAGAGGTCTATAGCTCTTAGGGAATTTGATAGATTACGAGCTGACAAGAAACTCATTTCTGCCTGTCCTCTTCCCCCACTTTTAGCAATAGAAAATTTCCTTATTCTTACTTCTCTTCTTTTGGAGATAAAAAGAGGGAGGTCTGCACTTTACTTCGTTCCTCCCTTCCGTGGACTCTTCTAGAGCAAGTGTCTGATGTGGAAGGTAGGTACCTCCTCCTTCGTGGGCTGCTGGGCGACAAGCCTTACACCCTTCTCAATATATATGCACCTAATGCTGGACAGGTTTCTTTCCTACACTCCGTCCTGGCCCTTCTGGATGCCAAGGATGAGGGCCATATGATATTGGGTGGTGATTTTAATATTCCCCTCGACCCATCCATAGACACTTCATCTGGAAAGTCTACAATAAGCCTGTCCCAACTCCGTAGCATCAGGAGTAAATTGTCTGATCTACAACTCATAGACGCTTGGAGAGTTCTGCATCCCACTGATAGAGATTACTCTTTTATTTCTTCTCCACATAACTCTTTCAGTAGGCTAGATTACCTATTTTTTCTCAATTTCTTCTCCAACACGTCAAGGAGTCGAATATAGGCACGGTCTCCTGGTCTGACCACTCCCCGGTTTTGTCTTCCTTGCTCATCCCTGAGAGCCATTCGCACCTCTCTTCTTGGAGGTTAAATGAAACATTATTGAATGATCCCAAGGTCTCGGACTATCTCAAAGATAGATTGGAAGAATATTTTCTATTGAACAAGACCCCTGATGTGTCGAATCCCGTTATTTGGGAAGCTCACAAAAGCGTGATCAGGGGTCATCTTATCAAGTCCGGCTCCATGAAGAACAGGGAGAGACGTACCTTAATTAATTCTCTCATTGCCCAGATCAGATCCCTTGAATTGCAACATAGATCATCACTGTCCTCCTCCATCCAAGCTGATCTCACGAAACTTAGGACTGATCTCAACACTGTCCTTCGATCCAACGTCGTTAGGTCTTTCATGTGGGTTAAATACCGTTCTTATATCTCAGGGAACAAGTGTGGACAGTCCTTGGCAAGGTTGATTAAAACCAGACAACGCAAAATGATTGTCCATAAGCTCCAATCCTCGTCTAGGCAACACTTCTTTAAATATCCGGATATAGCTTAAGCTTTCGCTGACTTTTACAAGTCACTATATAATCTGGAACCCAATTCTTTAGAGTCGGACACCTTGTTGGACCTGACCCACTTCTTAGACTCTGCTGGCCTCCCCTTCTTGTCCCCGGAGGATAGTGCTGATTTGGAAGGTCTATGCTCTGAGGAAGAGGTTCTTCAGACCATTAAATCTATAGCCTTAGGGAAGAGCCCGGGTCCAGGCGGCCTCTCGGTTGCTTACTACAGACACTTAAGCTCTACCTTAGTTCCTCACTTGACTGTGACCTTTAATTCTATTTTATCTGGTTGTCCTTTTCACCCTCAAACTCTAGAAGCTCACATTGTTGTTCTTCCTAAGCCGGGTAAGGACCCTACCTTGTGTGGGAATTATCGCCCTATATCCCTCCTTAATGTTGACCTAAAATTTTTTGCGAAGCTTATAGCGAACCGTTTAAAACCTTACATGCCTTCTCTCATACACCCTGACCAGTGTGGTTTTATACCAGGGAGGCAAGCCTGTCATAATACGGCTAGTGTAATTTCTTTATCTCAATATGTTCGCCTACACAAGATACCTTCTATCCTGATATCCACAGATTCCGAGAAGGCGTTTGATAGAGTGCGATGGACTTACCTCAAGGAGGTGGTAAAGAGGACGGGCTTGGGCCCCAATATGCTACGAGGAGTCTTAAGCCTCTATTCTGCGCCTTCCGCAAGGGTATTCGTCAATGGCACTCTGTCATCCTCCTTCCCCATCCGGAATGGAACGTGTCAGGGATGCCCCCTATCTCCCCTCATATTTAATTTATCATTAGAACCGCTTCTCTGTCATATTAGGCGTGATCCTCAAGTACGGGGTATCCGTGTCAAAGATAATATTTTTAAAGTAGCAGCTTTCGCTGACGATGTTCTCATCTTTTTGACAACCCCAGATGTCTCACTTCCCCCTTTATTGCGACTCTTGGAGTCATATTCCCTGTATTCACAAGCCTTGATTAACTACAGTAAATCTGAAATACTTAACCTCACCCTGACTCCTGAACAAGTAGCTTTGTTGAAACCTCAATATGACTTTACATGGGCTACTTCTCATATCACCTACTTAGGTGTGCTGATTTCTTCTACCCTCTCGGACCTACCAACTTTTAATTTTCCGCCTCTTCTAACCTCTGTTTCAGCTGATCTTCGCTCATGGTCTTTGCCACAGATCTCTTGGATGGGGCGCATCAACGTCGTTAAAATGATGGTTCTTCCTAAGCTTTTAATATCTCTTTACCTCATTGCCAATCCGTCTTCCCACCTCTCTCTTGCTCTCCTTTGGCTCCCTTAAACCATCGTATATATGGGATAACAAACAACCCAGACTCAGACATTCCATTCTCTCACGCCCGGTCTCTATGGGTGGCTTGGGGTTACCAGATGTTATGACATACTACAGAGCCTCCGCCATCTCGAAATTATTTGATTTCACTCGCTCCCCTTTGCCTAGATGGACTTTAACTGTGGGTGATGCATTAGGATCACATGATCCAATTCAAGTATTCTGGTCTTCTCATACTAATATTCCCAAGGAATGCACATCGCATATCATACTCGGTCATCTACTCTCAGTCTGGAAACAATCTCGTCACCTTCCCTCTCTAGCGCCCTATCCATCTCCCTTGATCTCCTTCCTTAATAATCCAGATGTCCCATTGGCTTCCTCTGATCCATCGATACTCCCTTTTAAAGACAAAGACATACACACTTTAGGTTCCCTCGTTCAGTTACGCACTCATTCATCTTCTGTTGACCTGGATTGGGACCTAAGATCTCAAGGGATGAACTGGTGGTCCGCTCACAGACTTCGCCATTGGGTCTCCTCTGTGATTCCTAAAGGCTGTTTACTTAAGTCTCTCACTCCCTTCGAAAAACACTTGTTGGCTCCTACTCCAGGCTTGCGGGCCCTTTCCTTTACTTACTCTTCAATTGCTGTTCCTGATACAGACTCTAAGGTATACTTTCTCCTTCAGTGGGAAGTTGATCTTGGAATATCACTGACCCTAGCGCAGTGGCGCACAATTTTTAAACTTAACCTTGTTTATGCGAGAGACTCCAAAACTCGGGAATTAAATTACAAATTATTATCAAGGTGGTACATGACTCCTTTTAAATTACATAGGATTTGGCCTTCGTCCTCAGCAATCTGCTGGAGATGCTCCTTGGTATGTGGTACTCTCTACCACATCTGGTGGACTTGTGATCGCATCACCCTATTCTGGGTTTTGATACGTGATTCTATGTCTAGTGCTTTTGGGATAAATCTTCCGCTTGACCCCCTTCTTTTTCTTTTCTCCTACACGGATCATCTCAACTTGAATTTGCTACCCAAAACCAGACGAGTCCCATTGATCAATGCCGCTACAGCCTCCATACCGTTAATGTGGAAACAAACCTCCATACCTTCTCTCTCCTTGTGGATTTCAAAGGTGGACGCTTTGCTCGATATGGAGAAATGCCATGCCATTGCGACTATATCCCACCCTCGTTTCTTGACCACCTGGCAACCTTGGTTGCATTATAGGGCTAGTATTAAACTGAATGAGAGGGAGTGAGGATGGATAGTGATGGGTGATACTCTCCTAGACGAGTACTGGTAGTCCTCCTAGTTTCTAGTTTCTAGTGCCTTTGACATTGGTAGGTGCGTTGCCCTCCTTTGCTGCTTCATATTCTGATGGGTCCATTCACGCTTTTTTTCTCATTTTAAGCTCTGATCTTATTTACGTGGAAGGAGACCTCCAGAGTCCTGTCCTGACTCAACCTAATTATTATTATTTTTTTTTTTTTCTTCTTTCCTTTCTGTACTATTGTCTTACTGTCTACATCTTTTTTTTTCCCCGTCTCTTTCTTATCTAATTAATCCACATCTTGTACTTTCATGCCTTCCCTTATAGCTGTTTCTTTGATTGGTTACGGTATCATTCCCCCTACCCTTGTTGCATGGTCTTGTAAATTCTTACATGCTGTGATAATTTTATGTTCAAATAACCTTCTTTGTACTTGAGATTCGCAATCAACACTTGCATATGCTTTGTTTCTATGTACCTGTACTTATCTTAATCTTAATAAAGATTTAAAAAAAAAAAAAAAAGCATATGGTTTGTGTAATGCATATTGCGTATAGCTTTTTGCATACAATGTTTTGTGCAGAGCATTGTGCATATAGAGCTGTACATTTTCCGTATAGCTTTTTTCTTATAGCATATTATGTATAGTGTTTTGCGTAATGCATATAGCGTATTGTGTTTAGCTTTGTGTCACGGTTTGTTATGACTCTCAGACACAGAGTTAAGATAAAAACACAACTTTATTGAAAAGTTTAAAGGGATACCCTTTCAGGTTAGCATACACATGTAACATACATCTTCAATATATTGACATAGCGAGTAGTGGTATACAGAATATAAGACAGGCTCTACCGGCCTTGCCAATATCGGGTAAGGCAACCTTAGACTGGCAATGGATGGAATAGGTTCTACCGGCCTTACCAATATACCGGGCAAGGCAGCCTGGGAGGCTAGCAAGCGAGGAGTAGGAAGCTCTACTGGCCCTGCCAATATACCGGGCAAGGCAGCCGTGAGACTGGTACAACAAGGAATGAGGCTCTACCGGCCTAGCCAATACTGGGTAAGGCAACCTAGACTGGCACAAGATAAAATAGGTTTTACCTGCCTTACCAATATACCGGGCAAGGCAGCCTGAAGGCTGCAAGTACTGGAACACAGACAGGAATGACCTCAGCGACTGACATAAGATGTTGCTAGCCAGTCGCTTACGATGGACCAACAGAGGCCAGCTGGGTGTAAGATGTAGAGGACCCCAGAACTAGTGGAGCGAACCAGTACCCGTGCACTGGAGTTACACAATCTCTACCAGTGCTGTAAAGAACGGAGCAAGCAGACGGTTAACATGGAGCGAACCAGTACCCGCGTACTGGAGTAGACAAACTCTACCGGTGCTGTAAGGAACACAGCAAGCAGCCGGTTAACATGGAGTGAACCAGTACCTGCATACTGGAGTTAGACAGTCTCTACCGGTGCTGTAAGGAACGCAGCAAGCAGCCGGTTAACATGGAGCGAACCAGTACCCGCTTACTGGAGTTAGACAATCTCTACCGGTGCTGTAAGGAACGCAACAAGCAGTCAGTTAACATGGAGCGAACCAGTACCGCGTACTGGAGTTAGACAATCTCTACCGGTGCAGTAAGGAATGCAACAAGCAGCCGGTTAACATGGAGCGAACCAGTACCCGCGTACTGGAGTTAGACAATCTCTACCGGTGCAGTAAGGAACGCAGCAAGCAACCGGTTAACATGGAGCAAACCAGTACTCGCGTACTGGAGTTAGACAATCTCTACCGGTGCTGTAAGGAACGCAACAAGCAGCCGGTTAACATCGAGCGAACCAGTACCCGCGTACTGGAGTTAGACAATCTCTACCGGTGCAGTAAGGAACTCAACAAGCAGCCGGTTAACATGGAGCGAACCAGTACCCTCCTGGAGTTAGACAATCTCTACCGGTGCAGTAAGGAACGCAGCAAGTGACCAGTTAACATGGAGCGAACCAGTACCCGCGTACTGGAGTTAGACAATCTCTACCGGTGCTGTAAGGAACACAACAAGCAGCCGGTTAACATGGAGTGAACCAGTACCCGCGTACTGGAGTTACATAATCTCTACCGGTCCTGTAAGGAACGCAGCAAGCAACCGTTGAACATGGGGCGAACCAGTACCCGCGTACTGGAATAACATAAACAAAGTGAATGAAAATGTCACCCAAGGTGGCTGGAGGAAGGAGACACTCTGCAGGAATCCAGGAGCACGAACACAGCCGGTACAGGACAGGAAGCAGGAACGGCAGCAGGAACAGCAACCCCAACCGGATCAGAAACGGAGGCTGGAACCGAGGAAGCTGTCAGATAGGAACTCAGGCGATCACTGGAGATCAAAGATTGTAGGCGGTCCAGGAAGCTCAGGAACACAATGCAGGTGCAGGCGACATAGAGACACCACAAAAGAGCAACCAAAGGGTGCCCAAGCCCAGTCTAAATAGGCAATACTGGGCGGGTTGAAAGCAGCCAGCCAATGGAAAGCCATTCAGGTAACTGACAGGAAAGGCAGCAAATCACGGGCACTGTGATACTTTGTGTGTATAGTGTAGTTTATATTGTGTTGTACTATAATGTTCAACATATAGCATTTTGAGTATAGCTTTTTCTATATAGCATTTTGCCTGTTGCATTTTGCATATAGTGTTGTGAGTATCGCGTTTATGTATTGTGTTGTGCTTATAATACAAAATCACACCCCATACTAACACCAATGGGAAAGTCAGTATAGAGGAGATTTGCATAACTCCTCCTGCTGCCCGTGGGTGTGTTTGGCCTCAGACAAAAATAAAAACATGCTTCCCTTTTTATATACATTGACAGACTATCTTTTGTTGTGGCTACCTTATTAGGGGATGAGGATTGGTTCATCAAAGATACACATATATTGCCCTCCCTTTCTTGCCACAGAGGTCCTTCACACATTTGTAATATTTTAAATACCGGGGAAGGCTGTTCGGGTTTTTCTTTTCCATAGTTAACCCCTTAATGACCGGTGAATCCGGCCGCGGACGCGACTCAACGACCACGGAGCAAAACATTTTTTTTGCTCTGTTGCGTTCCGGACTCCCCAAACGGCTTGCAGCCGCCGGGGGAGCCCGGAACTCGATGACGGTCATAGTACGTCATCGGTCGTTAAGTCAAATCGACCCTTGACGTACTATGATCGTCAAGGGTCGTTAAGGGGTTAAATGGAGGTAGGAAATGCCTTGTTTTCCCTAAAGCCCATGGGTAATTTGGAGGTTGATAGTGGGGAAAAAAATAAGAGAGATGTTAAAAGTGTCCCATTGAGCTGGAAGGAAAAGAGGCCTGTGGGTAAAATATGATTCACACAGATGAGTTTGGTTTTAATATATATTTAAAATTTAATTTTAGTAGGGATGTAATAATGTGCCATGGAATAATAGTAATTTGTTATTAGATATGTTTTATTATGCAATTTATGTACAATGTCTTTAAAGGGATAGTAATACTTCGTTTTAACTTTATTTTATTTTGTAGGCATTAAAAAAACATGAAGAACGATATAAGTCTTATCTCTGAAACCTTTATGGTTTAAGAGATATTCACAAACAAAGTACCCCCCCCCCTGTTCAACCAGATCAGAAGGGAGGTGCCCAGGTAGACTGCAGAGATGGACAATCTTCAATTAAGATAATGGAAAAAGCTGAAAAACTTGTCAAGGGGGGAAGGGCTTTCATTGTTTTCATACAAAGAAAATTGTCCCCTTCTGTTATCTGTCCTGTCATACAACCAGACTCACATTTGAGAAGAGATGGCTTACACAAGGTAAAAGGGGCGGGGAGGGGAACTTTGCTTGTGAATATCTCATAAACCATAAAGGTTTGAGAGATAAGACTTATATCATTCTTCGTGTTTTTTTAATGCCTACAAAATAAAATAAAGTTAAAACGAAGTATTACTATCCCTTTAAGTTACGTTAATATAAATGTGTTTAGTGGCCTTTTTACCCAATGCATTGGATACTCCTCTACGTAGGTCATGGCTGCTCACATTAGTGTGAGCAATAATTTCTAGGCTTGAGACATTCACTGACACAACAAGATCATGATTTTGAAAGCTGCATTTTATTGAAGGTACAAAATGAGCTGCCGAAAAGTATCACACATCTGCATTTGACACTATTGTATATAAAAAAATAATTTAAAACTCTTGAGTAGACTCTGTTCTTCAGAAAGACTAGACAAGTACATAAATAAATAAATCTGAAAATGGTAAAAAAAATAGACAAGAATTCATACATGCTTTTAAATCGTCACATCCAAGTAATAAATGGTTTTGCTTATAAGCAAGTAAACAACCCATCCATGCAAAGTAATGGTGCTCAGGTCTGTCCTGGGCAGAAAGAGGGGGCAGTTGCTGAGGGGAAGTAACCACTGATTCCCCAAATCAGGGGTCTTTGCACAAAACTAAATGTATAGGGGGCTCTCATCAAGATTTTTTTTTGTTTTGTGAAAAAAGGTATTTCCCTACAAAGCAAATATCTGAAATGTTTACAGTGGTGGTGAAAAGTGGGATTTTTTTAAAAATTTACTTTTCCATTGTGCATTGGAAAAATGTACCCTTTAAAAGGGATAAACTGTCATTGCATAACAATCTATGAGTGGATTACATGGCAGGGGATACACTTTATCATTGGTTTATATCACAGATTTAAGTCTAAACTGTATCACCCGCAATGGAATCCAGTCCTGTGTCTGATGACAGTGTTCTCATTTACAAGAATATGTGCTCGCCCAGCAGTTTTTGTTACAGATACCGTTCAGTGGGCCAATATGGATAAAAACATATGGATTCTTCATAGATAAACATATTCAATGAACTACTATGTTGGCTGATCTTCTAAAGTGACTGTCATCTCTAACAATTAGGATTTTCTAAGACCAATACAGAAATTGTTACTTTGTTACTCCAACCAGAAGTAAAAAAGTAGTGTTAAAATAAGTAAAATATGTTTAACCCATTAAATGCTAGAGATGTTGCCAATACATTTCGTTGCAATGTGCCGGAGACATCGCTAGCATCCAGTGAGTTAAAGATTCCATAGCAGCTGCTGGAGACTACAACTCCCATCATGCTCAACCAACAGCTAGAGAGCCAGAGACTTATTAGCCATGTTATAAGTGCTAGAGACAGGGCCGAATTTCCCTGTAGGCAGAGTAGACAACGGCCTAGCACTCCAAATTTTGAAGGGCGCTTCCGCAGTGCTGGTCACACCCACATTCTGAACTGTGGGTGTGTCCAGAGCAATCTCAATGTAACTGCATCACTTTTATACCCTCTAATCATACATAAAACATGGATTTAAGGCATAGCAATGATCACAGGACATACATAACTTAAAGATGTGTTTGGACTCCTTTAGTGCCATGTTTAAAATCTGCTATCTTTATTACTTGAGGGAGAATATATGTCACTGGTTCTCAAATCTGTTTTCTGGGTCCACTAAGAGGACAAGAACTTAACCCTTTGAGTGCCAGAGGGATATGCAATGCATTGTGTACCCCTCTAGAACGCAAATGGTTAAGGATTTACCTGCATGAGAACAGGTGAGTGAATCAAAATGATGGAGCCTGCGATTCACTCACCTGTGTTCAAACAGGAAAAGTAACATTGATTATGAAAAATATATATTTGTAAAACAAGGGTACCATGGCTGGAAGATACTTTATTTGAAGATTATTACAGTACAAACCTGTTTGAGTGTACATTTTTGTTGCCATTCTATTTCATGGTGGTGCGTTGCTACTGCAGTCTATGGTAAGCTGATCAGACATCCTCTTTATTTGATGACACAAATACATAATAAAAAATTGTTTTGATTTCACTGCAGTATGGTTATGTCATATGTATCTCCCTGATAAAAGAGAGGTCTGATCAGATTAACCCAATGTTTCTCAATGTCCTCAGTCACAACAGGTCAAGTTTTCAGGGTATCGCTATATAATGACAGATATGTAATCAGTGGCTTGATCATTGTGATTGAAGGTACCTGTGCTTAATTAGGGATATCATTGACTTAATGTTGGTATGTCCCAAAGGCTAGAGCTGGGAATCCTTGGCTTAATCCAGTGGTTTCAATCCTCCTCAGGGGAACCTAACACAGGTTTGTTCTTTAGGACTTCCCCCTTGCTTATGTACAGGGGGAGGACTAACACTGAGAAACACGGGGTTAAGTTAATTAAATGTACAAGCCTCTGATTAACTCTCCTGTGGTCAAACAGGGAAACCAAAAGTGATGGCCTGTTAGTAGCCCCAGAGGAGTCAGTTGGGAACCAGTGGCTTAACCCTATCAGTGCCAGGGAGGCAGCCCCCCTCGGGCACTCAAAGGGTTAAATTATGGAGAGCTTTGGTCAGTGTCCAAAGCAACAGCACCACACATAAAATAAGGCCACGAAGAATGTTACTCTCAGAGAATGAATGCACTGCATAGCTCTCCGGTCCTTCAAGGGTTAAGTTTTAGACTGCTCGTGGTGATGGAGGATAGGAAACCTGTGCTGTACTTTATTCTACTTTTTGGGTGATAGAGGTTTCCTCCATGGACTAGTCTTTAATGCATACTGTAGCCAACAGCACTGGAACCATATGTTAGGAGTATATGGAACCTTTTGTTTTTAACCCCTTGAATGCTAGACATATCACAAACACACTGCAAAGCAATGTGTTTGAGACATCTCTAGCATCCAAGGGGTTAAGTATATGGAGACGTATTTGAATAAAAGGCTCCAAATACTAAAAAGGCATATCCCTTTGGATGAAGGAAGGAGAAATGCATTCATTTGCAATGCATTGCACACAACGAGCACAAAGGGTTAAAAACAACCACCCCTTCACCCACAGTACTACATGTTTTTATGCTATCTTACATAGCAGGCATAGGCATCCTGTGACTCTTCAGCTGTTGGAAACTACAAGTCCCATCATCCCCTTCCCATCATGGGACCTGTAGTTTCCAACAGCTAGACAGGTAAATGTTTCCTACTCATGATAGTACAGTCTTGTACCATTTATGCCTCAGTTTGCTGTAGACTGCAATATACTGCCTCCTTATTAAAAATGCAATGAACATAAAGTATTTAGCAGAAAAGGACAAAAATATAAAAAATAGGACAGAAATAGCAGAGCATTTAAAAGCTGTGCCATTTTTCCTCCTACCGCTGATAAGAAGCAGTGGCTTTTCCTCTGAGATTCTGGAAGAATCATTGGGATACATTATTTATTTTGATCTTTCCTAACATAAAAACTCGTTGGTCTCAGTGCACAGAATAAGGTATATCTTGACAATGGCATTTAGGACTCTGGGTAGTGACAGCTTTAAAGGACCACTAATGTGTTATAACATAGACACGGATGTATATCCGTACTTGCCAACTGTCCCTAGTTTTGGATCCCTCTCCATAGATCCTGTTGTTGTGTGTGTATGTAATTAAAAGATTAATTGGTTATGAGCTTTTTCACATGTTAACCCTTTGAGTGCCAGAGGGATTTTCAACACATAGCATACTCCTCTGGCATTCAAAGTGTTACTATTTTATTTATATAATTTCATGTAGTATTTAGTTATGGGTAGTGTCTTCCTGCTGTAGAAGAGCAATTTTGAATCTGTTGGCTTTGCGCTACATGGTATACTCTGTCATGTGACTGCCCAGGGGAAAAGTGTCCCTGGAAATATTTTTTTAATTGGTGAAATGTATCCACACCGTGACAGAACTTGAGATGCATGGAATTGCACATGTATGTTCATCACGCTGAGAATAATGGATTACTTTTGCATTCCTCATTTCCTGTTTCACACAAAACAGGAAGTAAGGAATCTGTACTCTATACAACAGGAAGTGAGAAAGCTGTACTCTACACAACAGGAAGGGACAACTACAAAGGAAAACTGCAGTTCCCATCCAGCTGAAAAACAGTACATGAAATATTATGTATTTTAATTTCTACCAAGGTGTAATAACATTTACATATTACTGTTTTAATGTTACTATATGGCAGTTGGTATTAAGGTTGTAACTACAGGAAAGGATGCAGCTGCTCTGGAGCCCAGCAGAGGGGAACCTTGTCTACCCTGGGGTCCAATAGGCTCAAATTAAGCCACTGTGAAAAAAAATATAGGGGGCCCTAAAAATGGCTACACCAGGGCCCTCCAATTCCTTGTTATGCCACTGGTTAGTATTTTAAAATTACTATTCCTTTAACCCTTTCAGTGATAGAGGAGTGAGCAATGAATTGAGAAGCGATATGTTTCTCACCCTTCTGGTATTCAGTGGTTTAGCTTCTGGGATGCTCAGGATCCAATGCAATTCAGCATCACCTATAGCTAATATGAACAGCCTACCCTTTAACCCTGTGAGTGCCAGAGAGGCATCCAATGCATTGCTTTGCAATGCGTTGGATATCTCTCTGGCACTCAAGGAGTTAATGAATGACACATACAATATATATACTGTAGGGTTGTACTGATTCCTGTTCAGTCCTGCATTTAAAGGTATATCTGGTCACCTAACCTAAAGGCAGAAGTAGAGAGTTCTTTAATGAAGCCCAAGATTAGGGTGACCAGAACTCAATTTTAGCCAGGGACACATAGGAAATAGGCACATTTCAGCACTGCACTGAAATCAAAGCAGCTCTTTAGTATGCATTTTTCATATGTGTCCCCGGTTAAAGGGGAGGTCTGGTCATCCTACCCTAGATGTTTCCCTTATTTTTAATCTGAGCCCTATGAAAAACCATGTAAACCCTTTCACAACCTGCCAGAAGAGCACAGAAATGTGACTTTGCAAAGTGCATTGGTCCACTTTGGTTGAGTAAAAGTTACCAGTGTACATAGATTATCATAGTGACTGTGCAGCATTGCCACTTTAACCCTTTGAATGCCAGGATATATTCAATGCATTGCGCTGCATACACCCCATCGACAATCAAAGGGTTAATAGTATTACTGCATGACTACAAGCCAGTTATTGAGTGTCTGTTATATTGACAGATCAACATGTGCCAATGATATATAGCTTTCTATAGTAATGTCAGGAGATCCTGAAAGCCTGCCCCCTGGAGGATCCTGAGGAATGGATTTGCAGATCACTGCACTAGTAACACTGGGTGATGTTTGGCGTTGTTTACATTGTAATTATCATTCGTTGTCATTAACTCATTTGCCAGGCCCTTTAGAAGGTATATATCCCATTAATAAGGTAAATAAAATACATGTCAGTGCCATAGTACTTTTATGAAAAATGCTCTGGAGACATCTCTAGGATAAAATGTACCTGATAGGGGAGAATCACTAAGCAGTGATAAAGAGGTGATAAAGTGGAAATGACTTCTCCAGTTTATCACTTCTCCAATTCCTATGTTATTCTATGGATCCACTGCACTAAGATTACTTCAACTTTGGAGAACTTAGTGCATAAGCTCTATAGAATAACATAGGAACTGGAGAAGTCATCTCCACTTTATCACCTCTACATTTGAATCAGTGCAGCCCCGCATTATACATTTTATATACTTGTCCCTTACTAAAAAGGCAATATGACATCAATGATATATTAATTTTACTTTCCCATTTTAGAGGAAATCTTAGGTTCTGAGTATTTGCTACTTTAACCAGTAAAGTGCCAGAGAGGTGGGCAACGTATTGACCACTTCTCTGGCACTCAGATGGTTAACACTTTGGGTGTCAGAGGTGTGCTCACAAATTGCTACACAATGCACTGGACACATTTTTGGTGCTCCCAAAACTAACAGTATCAACTTGACTTTAGAATACTTATAATGCACAGCCAAATAACCACTGATCTTCTTCTATTCACATGCAGAAGTGGTGGTATTCCATTTATCCTAGTGACAAGACATGCTCTTTAATGAAGGAAGCTTATAGAACACCCATGCTGTAGGGTTGCACTGATTTTTATGCATTTCTACTGAATTAACTTTTCGTAAATGCCCAGCATTAAAGGGGAGGTCTGGTCACTTTTATTTACATGGACAATTCATATCTTTATTTGCACAATGTTTTTAACATATCAGTCAAGATATCAGAACATGGCACTAATGGAGGCATGTACTGGGCATATTTATCAATCATGTACCTATCTGTAACTGACTTCCACTTAACATTTTTTGTTTTCCAAAAACTCTTTTGAAAAGGGTCTAAATTGTTCCGATTTTTGCAAGTCTTATTATTATTTTTATCCAAGAACTGAATATTTGCAATCAAAACAAATACTTGCTCCAGTGTAATATTTTACCGAAATGCTAAAGTTTTTGTCATTGCAATGGAACTTTACGAATTAATAACACTAATGAAGGTTTGCCAATGAACAGTGTTCTCCATAGACTACATTAACAACAGAACTACTATAAAATGGAATGGCCAAAAAAAAAAGTCACCCTGGACCTTTTACAGTAATGCTGGTTTACACTGTAATAACTTTTCAATAAAGCTTCTCCTGGCAGTCAAAATACATACATATATATATATATATATATATATATATATATATATATATATATATAATTATATATTTTTTTCCCATACAAAGTGTTATTATCCCTTTAAGGAATGTTTTACTGTTTTGGACCATTTATTATCTACTAGTTTTAAGGCCCGTGTACACTGGCCAACGCTGCCTGCTCTGCAGTCGTGCGCAGTACTGACTGCCTGCACTGCAGCTGATACGGAGCAGGGAGCTTTGAATTCAGACCGTGGTCCTCTCTGCGCACTTTCCTGGGACCAAGTAGTCCCAGGAAGCTGTGCAGAGAGGACTTTGGTCTGAATTTGGAGCACCCCGCTCCATATCAGCCGCAGCACGGGCAGTCTGTACTGAGCATGATGGCTTCTGACAAACATACTTAGTGAATTATAATATAAGATTCCCAAACCATTGGATAAATATGAATGAATTGCAAATTCTAAAAATAATAGTTTAACTCTTTGAGTGCCATAGGGGTATGCAAGACATTGCTTTGCAATGCATTGCGTACCCCTCTGGAGCTCAAAGAGTTAAAATCAAATGAAAGGATTTGCACAAGGTAATGATAAATTTATCCCATTGTGTATCCTATTTAAATAGGGATTTATGCCCTTGAATGCAAGAGATTTCTCCAATGCATTGCAAAGCAATGTATTGGAGACCTCTCTGGCTTTCAAGGGGTTAAAAGCGCAATACAAATGCATGATAATTGTTATTTTCCCCACTGTGATTCAGATGGTTTTCTGCAGTTCTTAGTACATCAACCTCACTGAGCTTGACTCAAAGGAATCAGTCGCATTACTGATTGTCCCAGGCCTCTCTTTAATCAATAAGATTCCTATTCCCTTAAATTCGACTCAGCAATAACAAGTACAGTTTACGGAGAATGATGTTGACCTGGATTTGAGTCAAGACATATTTCTATATCTGGCTATGAAAATCCATATTTTAAGTATTGCAGGGACCTTCCAGGAAATTGATATACTTATACATATCATATCAGAACAGAAATCCGTATGGGTTGCCTGCAAGGAGCAAACCCCAGGAAAATAGGGGGCATTATGTAACAATAAATTAGAGTAGAGAAAGTGCTGGCATAGTATTATGATGAAAGATTATTTATATTTTTTATAGTCTATTTTCCTTGTTGCCAAAAAGTGCTTCTTAGTTTTGACTGTTAAGTCATCTTCAACAATGCATTACTGTGGGTGGTAAACATCTGAAATGGATAAGTAATTAAGTGCCAGGGTCTAGACGGTCCATTATGCATTTAAGAAGGTGCCCAACTAGGATTTAACCCTTTGAGTGAGCTACAATGTGTTGCACACACTTCTGGCACTCAGAGGGTTAAATCTGTCCTTGACTAAGTATAGACAAGGCCATCATTGGTTTGTCATTTTGGCCATCTGTGCTCAAGCAGGGGTATACTTAAAGGGCATCCAACATGAAATATTAAAAACTATGAATGTTCAGTTTATCACTGCTACTGCCACTTCAGGGAGTAACTGCATAAGCTTACAGGCCTTAGTCTATATGTCTTCCCAACCCATACCTGCCCAGAGCTGATGCTGTGAGCTCTGTAGAGGCAGTTCTTAATTCTAATTGGCTTCTAGTTGGAATGTGGTAGCAACTGGCAGCTTCAGCTCTTGCAGGATGTGGGATAAGAAGCTTTGGGTGGACCTGCACAGTTGGGACTGTATGTTAATAATGTTATTACTGCCAAGGGTGGAAGTAGCAGTTATTAAAGTAAAAAGGCTGAGGTTTAAGATATGTTTTCCTCCTAGTTAGCTGTCTTTTAATTCCTTGTCTATACTGTGAGATCTTGCACAAAGCCAAAAATCCTTGACCCATTTGTTATCAAAATGACATACAAAGGAAAATGCTTTTTGGCCACTTTGACAACCGACAGATTAATACCAAGAGGGACCACAAATCATTGTATCTCCAGCAGTGAGAACAGATTATATCACATGCCAACATCACCGTCTGGGAGCTCATCAGGACAACTACATCAATAAGTGCTTCTTTGTCCTTATCACAACTTAAAGCAATACATCATGTCTCAATTTAAAAAAATGAAATCATGTTTTGACATCATTTTCCCCCAGCTTAACAGGTCTGAAGTCCCTCTCCATAGGGATCCTCATGAATCTTATACATCACTGGAAGTTCTGGGCCCAGCTAGGAATCTGGGTGGGATACAGCCACAGCAAGCAAGCCACAGTGACTTCTGGATATCTGGGTTCCTGAAAGCGTAAATGATGGGGTTGATGACAGAATTGCATGCAGCTGGCAACACCAGAGAGTAGGTGTATATCATGGGATAGCTGGAGTCTGCCACCAGGGAATACACAGCAAAGGGAATCCAGCAAAGTGCAAATGTGCCCAGTATGAGGGATAAGGTTGAGACCCCCTTCCTGGTGCTGGAAGCTTGGGAAGTGGCCATGAATTGGTGTTGCACAGCGATCTGCTGGGCATGACGAAAAGCAATCCTACAGATTTGAAGGTAAAGCTGCATCATCAAGGCAAAGAGCAGCAGGAAGGACACAGCTAACACAGCTGCATTGTTCTTGGTGACTGGTCTCAGGACGCTGCAAGATGACTGCTCCCTGACACAGTTCCACCCCATGATGGGTAACAAGCCAATGCAGATGCACAGGGCCCAGACCAGAATTAACATCATGTAAGTGAAAGTCAGAGTCCTCTCTGTGTGATAGGTGAGGGCATTATACAGAGACAAATACCTGTCCAATGTGATTGCCAGAAGGCTGCACACAGAGGCTGAGAAGGAAGCTAGAAGTAGCCCAGCAGAGCTCAAGGTGGCAACTTCACTGTTAAAAACATAGATCACTATGAAATTCACAATCAGCCCCAGGCCAGCTAGAAGATCAGCCAGTGCCAGACTACCAATGAGTATGAACATGGGTGCACGTAAGCTGGGTGTATAGAAGAGTATAGCAATGACAATGGCATTCTCACAAGCCATGACTGTCCCTGTCACACACAGGATAATGTCCCAAGGATTGACAGGCTCATCTGGGGACAGGTCGGATGTGGTGACAGTAGAGGTGTTGGTGTCCCACGGATCATGCTGGTGGAGAGACAACTTGCCAGAAGAGTCATTGCGGAAGTGCAGCAGGTGATCCATAGCTGCAACTGCAGGCTGGTGAAGCATTGCTGCACATGGAAGGAAGAAGGGACTCACAATGTAACAACTGAAAGAGACAAAACATGATGGTAAGTGGGAGGCTGCATGCAGAGACACAGACATGGAATTCTCCAGCTCACAAATTCCACTGTATGTCTCTGGAGTGCTAATAACACAGTATCTGAGAGAGAACTGCAGTGCAAAGTGTCAAGATCTATTTTCTTTCTCATCACTTAAAATCCCTTTGATGTGTGCTTATAATGAGCTCTGCTAAAATCCCTGGAGGAACTAGATAGATTAAAATATTTTTGATGGCTGTAACCTTCAACTTTATCTACAATTTCAATAGGTCAAGGGATGGGCAGCTTGGTATGCACCATTTAATGTTGAACCACAACTACCATCATTCTCAGCTAGGCAATGGCTGGCTGAGGAGAATTGTAGTAATAGCAGGAGAACATTTTGTCCGACCATACAGTGCTAAGCTGCCCCTCTTGCATGAAATAAGTTAGAGTCATCTCTTTTTCTGTCCTTTTCTAGTGCACACCCCTGTCACATGCATTATCACTCATTACAGTAAAGGCTGGCTATTAATAATGTGGTATGATCCACAGTGGATGGTCTTTCACAAAGCCCTCCAGATCTTGGGGCAAGAAGGGCTTTATTCATCACACTAAAGATGCTCAAATTTGGAGGAAACCAACTGCATCATCATGGAGGGCAATAGAATTCTCATTGACTTAATTTGTTCTTTTAACCATTTCAATGCTTGAGAGGCCTCCAATGTACTGCAAAGCAATGCTTTGGAAACCTTTTTTTATCATTGAAGGGGGTTAGATGCTCAGTTTAAGTCACTGGGAACTTTGGGAATGTTTATTTAATCCCTAGGGTACAGTTGGTTTGCTTCAGAATTGCACCTCTTTAGCTTGATGAATAAAGCCCTTAGTGGCAACTGTCTTTACAGAATAACCCCCACCCCTCCAGTCTTCAGTGAAAGTATCACAGTCCCACCCCACCAGTCTTCAGTGAAAGTATGACAGTCCCACCCCTCCAGTCTTCAGTGAAAGTATCACAGTCCCACACTTTCACTTTTCTGGACTCCCTGCCTCTAGAAGATTCTAGGTGCCCCTGAGCCTGTAGTCTCCTTCCTCAGCACTGAAGGTGAGCAAAGGGAAGCAGCCTATGCATTTAAAATGCACACACTGCCTTCTGCAGAGATGATTACACGGTGCATGCCTGAGCCACTGCTGCACGTGAAGGCTGTAAATTATAGGATGTGTATCTCTATAACAAAGGATCCTACAATAAGCCTTACCACAAAACCTCCTTACTGAAATATCACCTCTCTGGATCTATACATGTGTTTACCTAGTGCTTGAGAAGGATATATTCTGTTTGTCTGCAGGATTACATACATCACTACAGATTTCTCTAAGGTAAGGTATGAAGATGCAATCCTCACAGTACAATCAGCAGCAGATTATTAGCAGGGTTTGTAGACATTATTCTGTATTCAGATATTGCAGGATCCACTAAAATAGCTTCAACACCTATGTAATATCCCTAACACACACATATACATACACATATACATACACACACACACACATACAGGTACATACACGCACATGCCACACACACGTATACATATACACACACAGATACATACACACACATATATCTACAAACATACACACAGATACACACATACACACACACAGATGCATACACACGCATACCACAGTCACTCACACATATAAATACATACACACATATACATATACACATGAGCACACACACACACACATATATATATATATATATATATACACACAGACACACATATACACACACACTTGGATACATACACAGGCATGCCACACACTCACTCATAGATACATACACACACGAACATACATACATAGATACACACACATTTACACAGACATACACACCACTATAAATTTACGACACATACAGATGTACACACATATACACATACATATATATATATATATATATATATATATATATATATATATATATACCACAGCTGTGTGACCGCATTCCAAAAAATTAAGTCATTGGGCCATACTAACAAAATAAAAGTGGACCAATTCTGGGGAAGCCAACTGCAGCAATAGGAGAGAAATAGAAATGCATGCTGCTGGAGAGAGATAGCCAAAGCATTGCATCTGGCAGTCAAGGGGTTAAGTGGGGCTTTTCAACCCTATGAATGTTAGAGAGATCTTCAACACATTTCAAAGCAAGTCCCTATTAAATGAATGGGAATTTCTGTTTTTTCTCCCTTATGATGCAGTTGCTTTGCATGAGGCCCATATTGCTCACACAAAAACATACAGAGATCACTGCTGCTTCTGTGTTTATGAAAACCCCAAACCTGATGCCACTACTCAGTGTAAATGTGCCAGTCTGTACATGGAACCAACAGTATAATAATGGTCCACACTACAGTGTAATAGAGTGACCCACATACTTATATCTAACATCAAGCACACCCTTCTTAACCCCTCGGATGCTAGAGAATTCTCCAGCACATTGTAATGCAATACATTAGAAACCTACCCAGCATCAAAGTGGTTAAGGATATACTGAATGACAGGTCTATCTACGTCACACACTCTATATGTGAGTTATATCTTCTGTATTTGTCTGTCAGTCTGATTCTCTATATTTACAATTGCATATAATTAATTATATATTATTATACTTATCCATCAAACCGTAAAAACTATATCTCAGTGTGGGGTTCTAAAGCATGCATCCACGTCTTGATATCTATATATAGATAGGTTTATAAATAACCATGCACACGTATATAGATATTATCTCATATAAACTCATATTCATATAGCTTTACATATCCTGCCATCTATTAATATCCCTATATCTAAAAAGCACATAATTTCTATATATAACTATATCTTGCACAAATGTGGATCTTTAGACAGGACATAGAGATATATGCATCCAGATTATTCATACAGTACATTTGCTGTCATGCATACAACATTTAATGTTTGTGTAATATATAGAGATATATACATACACACTAACAGTATACAGACACACACACTTATACATATATATATATATATATATCACATTGTCCATGAACAATCACAGAAGTATAAGGTATGTCATTTGCAGATGTGTAGTCTTCCTACCTTCCTTATATCGTCCTCTCCAGCTCTGTCCTCTTTGTGTTAGTCCTTGTTAAGCCTCATTTCTTGGTTAGCATTGCTAATAATGCTGGCAGAGAGCTGGCTTTGACTTGCACTTAATATTCTTGCCCCATTGGGTCTGCTGAGAAATCTCAGCTCTGACGTCAAAGTGTTCGCTTATATTCATGATCAGCTCCCAAGTCTGTGAATCAGAAGGGGCTGTGAGCAGAATAATAATGAGTACACACTCACACACATACTGGGGCACTTGCAGCAAACACACACACCACACCTCTGGAATTTCATTCATAAGATTTTTTTTCTATGTATAGGGACACACCTCCTTAAGGTCAGCTCTTACAAATTACTAACATTTGTTTTTACATCCACAGGGGAATTTATATGCCGTGTACATCCCTATCCTAATTATAGGGAACTGCAGCAAAATCTGAACACATGATCTATTTTATCTACTGTATTGTATATATATGTGTGTAATCATTAAAACAATATAAAACACTGCAGTCCAAGGTATTTTAAAAATACTGATAGATATTTTTGATGCATTATATTCTATGTGGTGTATAATATATAATTTCAGAATAAAAATGATAGAAAATGCATACCTCATTTTCTCCCAATTTTATTTTACTAATATTTGTATATCTTTTGTATATGTTTCATTAATAATAATACTGTAGATGTTCTGACTAATTATATCATGTTGTCCTTTAAAGAAAAAAGGAGAGTACAATGCAGTACATCCCACTGGTCCTTACAGGGTTAAATGACACATCAATTCAAATGATACTTTCTCTCTATTTTGTGTTGCTCGCTAAAAAATAAAATCTCATTTAATTAATGTATTTCTGGGGTAGAGATAGAAAATGGCTGCTCTTGTCAATCACTCACTATGCCCTCCTCTCACCCCCCCCCCCTCCTCAGGATGACGTGCCATACAGATGTTAATGATGTCATCAGTGTAGGGGGTGTGCTTCTAAGCAGGCCATATTCATTAACTCTTCACTCCCCTCTTTTATTTTGCTGCAGTAAGTCACTAGCAGGGTTAAACAATAACCTTTTCTGCATCATTAAATAACGTATTCTCTGTCTGTTTTGCTGCAGAGGTTCCTATTTTTTCCTATTTCTTGTAGTCAATAAATCCTCTCTCTCTCTGACAACAATGGTTTCCATAGAAATAATAGGAATGTGGAATGCCTGACCCTCAGGTCCAATCTACTCTGTGCCTGAGATAAATACCAAATACCACTGAACATCCGCTGGAGATAATATGGAGCATTAATTAGCTAAGGGTCAGTGATATGAAAAGACTGAGCAGCAGACATACTGTAGAAGAACATCATCCAAACAAAACCGCAATTATGTTATGCAATTAAAAATCTATTTTTTAATTAACCACTCCACATATCACCTATGATTTTCCTTAGCAATGTCTTGCAAACATGTCTGGCAACAAACTTGTTAAAGCATATTAAAGACTAATTTTGTGAATCAAAAAATACCTATATCTAAATGCAGGAGCAACATTTAACCTCTTGGATGTTGGAGTGGTCTACACTTCACTAGTTAGCAATGCTTTATAGACCTCAATAGTATGCAAGAAGTTAAACTCTATCCTGCCGACGGGGAAACCATTTTAGGATACTGATATCCAGATACTGACTGTGCCTGGTAATAAGATGCAGTCATGTATTGGTTAATCCCATCAATAGCTGGGAAAGCAGTTACCGAGGACAAACCCTGGATCACCATACACTAGATAATGAGGTCTATGTATCAAGGCAGGGAAAGGTTTCTTGACGCAATGCACCAATTTTTGGTGCACAGCTTAACAGCTTCATACATCTGGAGCAGTTTATTGCAAAACAGAAAGATGGGTGCACTGGAGATTCGGATAGTTTTGTATTTTTAATGCAGGTACCAGGGTAAAAAATTATAGTAATAGAAACTCAGATATAACCTAATATAATCTATCATAGCATCACATTTGGCAGTCCTTTTATTATGTATATTAGCTGTATAACAAAGAATAATATTTGCCATACTATCATTGCATACTTTTTCTTCTTAAATATTACTTACAGGTCCCCCACCAACACCCCTCATACTTACAGAATTCCTAGTAAATATCACTACTCCCTTAGAGTCCTACCAACACTTCCCCATTATCACTGTGCCCGTGTATTGCTGGCGACATTTTGACACATGATTTCTGATGCTTTCTTATTGGCTAGCGTGTGATTACTCCACCCAGTGGTAGCCTTTAAGTACTGTGCCCTGTCACTCATACAGGGCTCTTTCGTGGTGTTCCCGTTGCTTAGAGCTTGCTGCCGTTAACATGTGATATCCTGTGTATGACCCGGACTGCCTGACTACTTTCATTGATCCTGTTTCTGCTCCGTGTACCGACCCAGTCTGGCTGACGTTCCTGCTCCGTGTACTGACTTGGATTGGCTGTCGTTCCTGCTCCGTGTACCGACCCGGCCTGGCTGACATTCTTGTTCTGTGCCTCCAGTCTGGTGCACTACAGCATCCGGATCCAGATGCGCTGTCTTGAGCGTGCTGGCCTAGTTGGTTGCCTCGTTCCATGACTGCAACCCATTTGTGCCTTGCTGTCTCCTTCCTCCTTACCCAGGGCTGACTCTATCTTGCTTGCTCATTATACATTTGGCTTGTTATTGTTACCACTGTGGTTGGTCTCCTGGGTGCTGCAGTTAGTCTCCGTTCTTGTCAGTCGCCAACAAGCCAAGCGCCCGTTACTAGGGCCATCCGGGAGTCATCCGGGTAGGAGCTATTCTTTGGCACATTATATCTCTGGCTAGTCACTACTCCGTTACTGAGGTTGGTCTCCAGGCCGCCTCAGTTGGCTCTGTCACCCGGCAGTTGCCATTGAGCCTAGTGTTAATACAGCTATTGTCCGGTACCGTTACCCTGGGTCGCAGTCTGTGTGTATTCCTGGGCGTTCCATTGTTCCTCCGGTTGCAGTACTACTGGTAGTCGTGATCCATCTGGGCCTCGCTCACCCTTCCTGGGCCTAGTCGCTATTTATCCTTTCAGCTCCTCATCAACACTTCTACAGCTTAACATCAACACATTTACATCCTTACAGATTCCTTCAATCAGCTCTCCCCAGCTACAATCTTACAAATTCCCCATCAACCTGTCTACATCCTTATAAGTCCACCATCAACCCTACTACATGCTTACAGATTCCAGTCAACACCTCTATATCCTTACAGGGCTGCATTCTATACCTGTACATCCTTACACTACTCCACCAATACTTCCACATCCTAACAGGTCCAACGACACCTCTATATCCTTAAATATTTCCCTTAAGCACTTCTAGATGTTCTCAATCCAAACTTCTACATTCATACTGGTGATTCATCAACCCCTCTCTATGCTTACAAGTCTCTAATCAATGCATCTACATCCTTTAAGATTCTCCATCTACCCTCTACAGCCCCAGCCTGGCAGTTCTCCCCATCAGCTTCATCATTACAAATCCTACATCCTCACAGATCCTTATAAAAAATTTTACATCCTAACAGGTTCCCCATGAACACTTCTAGATTCTTAAAGCTATCAAATCAATCCCTCTACATCATTTGAATTCCTGCAACAACAGTGATCCATCCTAATACATCCTCCAATACTGATGTATCTTAACACGTTTTCCAACACCTGTACATCCTTATGGAGCTACCTTCAGCATGTCTACATCTTTAAAGGTCTTAAAAGCTCCTATCAAAACCTCTGCATCTGTACAGATCCCCTATCAACGCGTCTACATTTTTATAGTTTTCCGATCAACTACTATGTCCACCATCAACACTTTCATATTGTAACAGGTCCTACTATGCCTGTACATCCTTACAGATCTGCTTTCAGGATATTCACATACTGTCATGGTTCCCCAGAGATATTCAGGAGTCAGTACGGTATAGTAAAATGCAATTTATTAAAATATAAGTAAGGTAGTACACAATAGAAATATAGCTAGAACAAGCAGAGGGTCCTAAGCCACCAAGCACTGCTATCGGAAATAGTAGGCTGCCCAGATAGACCACACTGCTGGAGACTAGGCCTCAGCCACTGGTAGTATCTGCTGGAACCAGGAGCAGGAACAGGGACACAGGATCTTGATCCGTTGTAGGAGGAGCTACCTGAATCATGCCTGCAGTCAGCAATGTAGCAGAGGATACCTGATTCTCGCCTATAGTCAGTATGGAGAAAGTGGAAGCTTGACCCATGTCTGCATCAGTAAATAGCTAGTTTACTAGAGCCCCAGGTCCGCACCAGATTGGGTGTCTGCTAGCTACAGGGGACAAACAAGAGAATAGTCAGACAGAGCCACAGTTCATCACCAGAGAGAGTAGTCAGACAAGCCAGGTCATACACAGTTCAGGTAGTGAGCCAGAGCCACAGGTCTGCACCAGATTGGGTGTCCACTATAAGGATAAGGTAGGAGAATAGTCAGACAAAGCCACGGGTCAGCACCAGATTGGATGGTCAGACAAGCCAGGTCATACACAGAGCCCACAGACACAGAACTTCTTTGAACAACAACTCAAGGGCAACTGTGCCAGGAATCAGACTGCCCTTTAAACCCCTCCTCAGGAAGTAGGTAGGAGGAGCAGGCTCAGAGGAAGGAAGAAGGTAGGAGGAGACTACAGGAAGCATGGCATAAAACAGAGGCCTACTATACACTGAAGCCGCTGAAACCAAGGTAAGCTGTGACAGTACCCCCCCTCAAAGGCCCCCCTCCGGGGAGCCGACCGGGGTTTGTCAGGAAAGTGCACATGAAATCTGAGTACCAAGATAGGAGCGTGAACATCCTCAGCTGGAATCCAGAAGCGCTCCTCTGGACCAAATCCCTTCCAAAGAATAAAGTACTGTATGCACCCTCGAACCATACGGGAGTCCAGAATATTCTGAACTTCATACTCCTCATGATCTGCAACTCTCACTTGAGCAGGACAGACAGGAGCTGAGGTATACCGGTTGCAGACCAAGGGCTTTAACAGAGAAACATGGAAGACATTATGAATGCGCATATTGGCAGGGAGCTCCAGTGCATAAGCCACTGGGTTAGTTTTGCACAACACGCGGAAAGGACCAATGAATCGAGGAGCCAACTTGTTACAAGGAACCTGGAGGTGTAAGTTACGGGAAGACAACCACACTCTGTCTCCTACCTGGAAGGAAGGTGCTGGCAGTCCCTACGGTCAGCCTGCCTTTTATGCTGCTGCAAAAAACCACGTAGGGTATGCTGTACCCGAACCCAAGTGGAATGGAGTGCCCTTAAATGCTCGTCAAGAGCCGGAATCGCTTGTGCTTGGAAGGTCTTAGGAAGAACCGAGGGTTGGACTGTGAGTAGACAATTTCTGGCAAACTCCGCCCAAGGTAACAGGGTAGCCTAATTATTGTGGTGGACAGAGATATAGCAGCGGAGGAACTGTTCTAAGGCTTGGTTTGACCTTCCTTCCGCACCATTAGATTGTGAGTGGTACACGGAGGAGAATGCCAATTGAATTCCCATCTGAGCACAGAAACACCTCCAGAAGCGGGACACAAATTGGCTTCCTCTATCAGACATGATTACTTTGGGTATGCCATGGAGTCGGAAAACCTCCCTAGCAAAAACCATTGCCAATTCCTGCGCAGATGGTAAGCCCTTAAGTGGCACGAAGTGAGCAATCTTTGAAAATTTGCCCACAAGCATCAATTTGACTGTACAACCCATGGAGCGAGGGAGGTCGACCTTAAAGTCGATAGATGTGACCAGGGACATTCCCAGTTGACCACTGGCTGGAGCAAGCCCACCGGTAGATGTCGGGGTGACTTATTTTGAGCACAAGTGGTACAAGCTGCCGTAAAGACAGCACAATCGGAACGGAGACTAGGCCACCAGAATACTCATGACAAAGACCAAATCAATTGGTCGAGACCAATGTGCTCAGCAATTTTTGAGGCATGATACGTGTCTAACAGCTTAATGCGCAACTGTGCTGGAAAGAAGCAACGGCCAACAGGTTTGTCAGCAGGTGCTCAAGTATGGGCAGCCAAAATCTCCTCTCCCAGAGGAGAAGTAATACAGGTTTGTATAGTAGCAAGGATACGATCAGCTGGAATGATCGGCGAAGGTGAAACCTCTTCCCTGGAAAAATTAAAAACGGGAAAGGAACAGCACCCATCTGGCTTGCCTGGAAGACAAGCGCTTAGCCTCAGAAAGGTAAATGAGGTTCTTGTGGTAAGTCAAGATTAAGATAGGAGTTTTAGTGCCCTCCAAGAGGTGCCTCCATTCTTTCAGGGCCAGGACAATTGCCAGTAACTCTTTGTCCTCAATTTGATATACCATCTCCGTTTTGGACAGTTTTCTGTAGAAATATCCACAAGGGCGCAAGGACTCCCCAGGAGCTGAACATTGCGATAACAGGGCGCCCACTCCAATTTCGGGTGCATCAACCTCCAGGGTAAAGGGCAGGGAGGGATTGGGATGCGCCAATATCAGGGCTGCAGCAAAGCTGCTTTCAATTTTTCAAAAGCCAAGATAGCTGTTTGGGACCATTCAGAGGTCTTGGCCCCTTTACAAGTCATGTCAGTAAGTGGTTTGACAATAGAAGAGAAGTTCTCTTAAGACATCATTGATGAACTCCTGGAAGACAGCCGGGGCATTGCACAAACTGAAGGGAATAACCAAGTATTCATAGTGCCCACTCCGGGTATTAAAGGCTGTCTTCCACTCATGCACTTCTTTTATTCGCACCAAGTTGTAAGCGGCTCTCAGATCAAGTTTCGTGAATATTTTAGACCCTTTGACATGGTCAAAGAGTTCAGTTATCAGGGTATAGGATAAGCATTCTTGACCAACAGTTTGTTTAAACCATGAAAGTCAATGCACTGAGGTAGCTCTCCGTCCTTTTTCATGACAAAAAAAAATCCAGTACCAGAGGGGGGTGTGAATTTACGAATGATGCCTCTTGCAGCGTATCTGAAACATACTATTCAATAACCTTATTTTGATCAACAGATAAGGGGTAGATATGACCCCTAGGAGGCGTAGTACCAGGCAACAATTCCAAAGTGCAGTCGTAAGACCAATGTGGTGGTAAAGACCCGGACTTACTTTTGCTAAAGATGTCTTTAAATGTTCCATACTCCTCAGGGAGGAGTGGAGCAATAGCGTGAGTGAGTCTTATAGGACATGACAGACAGGACTTAGTACATTGTGGAGACCAAGCCACAATGTCACACATGTGCCAGTCCATCCTGGGGTTATGTTTCTGTACCCAAGGAAATCCCAGAATGATGGCATAATGCGGTGAATTAATCACCTGAAATTTCAGGGTTTCGGTGTGGAGGGTTCCCACCCTCAGGGTTAGCAAAGCGGTTTCATGCATAATGTGTGAGGGCTGCAAGGTTCGCCCATCAATGGCTTCTACTGCCAGAGGAGCAGCAAGCAGCTACAAAGGGATATTATTACTGAAAACAAATATCTTCCGGCGCCAGTGTAAGGTATGTTTTAGAGCAAAGACATGTGATGACCAATATTAAATCTAAAAAAATATAAATTTATAGAATATTTATATCTGATATACACAGCTCAATATAATACAAAAAAATATATACTCATAAATCTAAAACTGAAAATGTACGGAAGTAGGATCACTTGATCACAGTCTAATAACAATGGTAAAGTGCCTTCTCCGATTTAATTCAAAAAACAAAATTGGATGTGAGATACACTAGTAAGCTGAATGTCACATTAATTGAAAATATATAAAATTCAGAACAGTAGCCCTCATTCACAGGAAAGCTGAGCCATGTGTCAGCAGTACTCTAAACAATTACACCACGCTAGTGTTTCAACCCTCCAAGGGTTAACTTAACGGAGTGAACTGGATCCCGAATTATACACCCCAAGGTACCAACCGTACCCAGAGTAAGATCTATCCAGCACCAACTGTCCACCACCGTTCAACACCCCAGGTTATGGGTGGACAACCTAACGTCCTATAATGCCACGAGACCACTGACAAATCCCCCAAGCCGACTAGTGTATTAGAAGATTATAGCTTACACTTTAGTGTATCAACTTTGCCTTTAATTAATATGCACACCTCCACCACTAAGAGACAATAAGTTATTCTCTCAATGGTGGATGTGTTCTCAATTACAAAAACACCTGTAGCCCCACAAAAAATAATAAAAAACTAAAATACAAAACAATTCAAAAATACGTGATCGATCACAAAAAAAAATAATAAATTAAAAAGTTTAAAAAATATATATAAAAAATACAAAAATACTAAAAAAGGATTCTCATCCAAAAAATCGCAATATAGTAATAATAAATCCCAGACATGTCTCCTTTAAAAGCTGGTAAATACTTGTGAATAATCAGTTTCTTAGAAATATAAACTTAAGGAGCATATAACCTGATTTACAGTCGTTTATCCAAAGACATAAAGTATGTGCGTTTTCAAATCTCATGCAGATTCCTCCTTAGTATACACACTTACTTGCAACTTACTTGAATCTATCAATACATATACACTATATTCAATGGTTATATTCAAAATTATACTTAATGGATAGTTGCTATAATCCCTCAATGACTTATAAGAGGTAATATCTAACACCCCAGCTTTAGCTGGACTCACGGTTCTAACGACCTCTGTGTCTTAAGGGTCTGTTGGCACTGAGTCCTTCTCCAGCGTTCTTTGTTAAATTTGCCCGCTGTAATTGTCCGTTCTCTGAACTTACTTCAACAGACTGCCATCTAAAATTCTGTTGGTACTAAGTCTTTCTCCAGCATTCTTAATTGTATTTAACTGCTGGGATTGTCCATTCTCTGAACTTATTTCCACAGACTCCCGACACTGACATCCTGGACAAATCAATTCAAACTCTGTGATTTTCAGTTAGGCTAAATCTGAGCTCTTCTCTAGCTGCCTTCGAAGTGTATCCCGCTGAGGTGATTATTCCTCTTAAGCTCTTTCCAATGTTTACTTTTCCTTCTGACCGCAATTCCAAGCTATATACGTCTCCTCCCAAAAAACTTACAACACTTTTCGGGGTACCACCTACCCCTTCATCAGGGAAATATAAATACTAATCTAAATTTTCAATCCTACAATAATTCGATCCTAATATAGTGCTTCAGGTGAAAAAATTCCACAATAAAACCCACCCCTTAAAGGCAATGTTTAAAAACCCACAAGGTAATAACGACCCATATTCCCTAAACATGTATAAAAAAAAAATTAAAAAAATATAATCTAAAAAAATACAACAAAACCATAAAAATAATATTAGCTAAGATCACAGATATAAAGCACACAACACTATTCACCTAGTGCAGTGATTCTCAGCTCCAGTCCTAGGGGCACACCAACAGGTCATGTTTTCAAGATATCCCTAATTAATCACAAGTGAATCAATCACAATGACTGAGCCACAAATTACTCACCTGTGTTTAAGACAAATGGAAGGAATTGTTAAAAGAAAAAATTAAAGGTGATGCACAGCTGGATAGAATTCCAGTAACAGTGCCTTTTACTACTGATATAATCAGTTTAAAGCCATAGTTAACAAGCATTGGGACATTTTGAAGAATGACAAATTATTGGTTGATATTGTTTCAAAGAGACCAACTATAATATTTACAAAGGCCCCTAATGTAGGCATCAAAATAGCACCTAGTGTAAAAAATTTAGACCTCAGAACAGATTGGTTATATACACATAAAGGATCCTATAAATGTGGAGAATGTTTGAGTTGCAAAACTTTTAAAAATAATAGAAGTGTTAAGAAATTCATTTCGTATGCTACAAAAGAAGAGTTTACTATTAAAAATATGATTATATCAGGGCTCAAAATTTCCACCCGCAACTAGCCAATGGCAAGTGAAAATTTAGCCCTGGCGAGTAGAAATTCAGCCCTGGTGGGTATGCTATGGCTTGCAGTGCCGAGTAACTTTTCAGGTCTGGCTAGTAGCAAAGGACTTCAAATTTTAAGCCCTGATTACATGTAATACAAAGGGTATTATTTATCTTATTCAATGTGAGTGTTATAAACAGTATATTGGGAGGACTAAGAGAAAATTCAAGGATAGAATAAGGGAACACATATATAATGTTAAAAGAAGATATGACAAACATAGTTTTTCCTCACATTTTGTGAATAATGTATGCAAGTTGGAAAATGTTAAATTTTGCGGTGTAGATGTGGTAAGGAGTAACTGGAGAGATGGCGATTACACTGGGGGTATGTCAAGAAGGGAGTCTGAATGGATATATAACATGAACACCCTGCAACCCTTTGGGTTTAATGCAGAGGTGGAATTGTTTCATTTTTTATAATTATCTATATTTCAGGTACTCCCTTTTTGACATTTTTGGTTTGGTATAACATTTTTTTATGTAAGGTTTTTCCTGTTATACCTTTAAGTACGATAGGAGGTCTATAAGGCTGGAGAGAAACTGGTATTACCATCTATTACATATCACTGATAATATAATTGTTGGCTCTGGACATATGATTTCCTTTGATATTGTGGGAACAATTCATGTGAAGCTCTGTTAGACAATCATGTGATTCAGCTCTGAACTACAGACACAATCAGTGAATAGTGCTGTATGCTTTATATCTGCGATCTTAGCTAATATTACTTTTATGTTTTTTTTGTATATTTTAGATTATAATTTTTTTTTTATATACATGTTTAGGGAATATGGGTTGTTATTACCTTTTGGGTTTTTAAACATTGCCTTTAAGGGTAGGGTTTTATTGTGGAATTTTTTCACCTGAAGCCCTATATTAGGATCGAATTATTGTAGGATTGAAAATTTGGATTAGTATTTGTATTTCCCTGAAGAAGGGGTCGGTGGTACCCCAAAATGCGTTGGAAGTTTTTTGAGAGGAAATGCATATGGCTTGGAATTGCGGTCAGAAGGAAAAGTAAACATTGGAAAGAGCTTAAGAGGAATAATCACCTCAGCAGGATAAACTATGAAGGTAGCTAGAGAAGAGCTCAGCTTTAGCCTTTTGAAAATCACGGCGGAAGTTTGAATTGTCTTTTCCAGGACGTCAGGGTCGGGAGTCTGTGGAATTAAGTTCAGAGAATGGACAATCCCAGAAGTTAAATCCAATTAAGAACACTGGAGAAAGCCTTAGTACCAACATAATTTTAAGACACAGGACGTCAGTGCCGGCAGTCTGTTGAAGTAAGTTCAGAGAACGGGTAACAGAGACAACATTGATGAGAGCATATATAGTGTAATATGAAATAGCATGATCAGGTTCGTAAAGGGATAGTAATACTTGCAAATTACTAATCCCCATGTTGTAGATTTGTTAAAAAGAAACTTATTGCCCCCAGTGTCATCTCTCAAATCCTTATGGTTTGAGAGATGATAGCGCTCAAAGTTCCCCCCTCCCTCCCCCTTCCCCGACTGACCGCTGAACACTGACTGCAGGGATATCCGGTATTACTTGCATCAGGTTTGCAAACCAAGCACACGTAGAAGACCGTTTCAGTGAAAGAATTCTTTTTTATAAATGCGACCTCGGCTCAGCTGCAGAGCCGCCTGATGCACATAAGACTGTCATACGACAGCTTCCCCTGCAGTCAGCGTTCAGTCAGGGAGGGGGGAACTTTGAGCGCTATCAAAGCATTACATCCATCACTCCACTTGTCTCCTTGAATGCTCAACATAATACAGTGTACCAGTTCATTCATTCATTTTGTCTAAATTTGACTACTCGGTGTAGGTGCTTCACTGTGGAATTGCAGAGCCACAATTCTCAATGAGACCACTCATTGGTTTTGTTATCATAATTAAAAATTTTAGACACATAGGAGAATACATTTACTGACTCATATATTCCTTGCGCACTTTTCCTAAGCTCAATATGCACCATATTACACTGTTCATCTCACACATTACTAGAACACTCACCAACAATTACATACACATTTAATCCGTTTTCTATATTTCCTTTTACTTTTGTTGATAGTTCATAATCTGAAACCATTTTAAGACCTCTTGTATTATTGTTTTTATGTAGTTGTGTAATGACTTTCTGAATGTTCTTTTATCATCTCACAACTGAATATGTTAATTACATGAACACCTAGAATATAAATAACTCTTAATGATTCCACAAGGTATACCCATGAGGAAGCGGAGCTCACCTCTGTGATATGCATTGGGCAAGAGTTTTTCTTTTAACCTTCCCTCCCTACTGGTGATATTATCTCGCTTTCATCTAGAGCCTGGGTCCCTCCTGCACCCTCTATGAGAACTTGCCCCTGTGCTGGCATCCTGCTGGCTATTGTCTTACTACCTATGTGGTGTTCTATCCACATGTAAGATCGCTAGATTCTCTGGCCAGAATATTCTCTCTACCTAAAATATCTACAAGAGAGACTGTTCAAGCAAGCTGTATCATCTAAGCAATGCAAAGCCTGAGAACTGAACACAGAGAAGGTCATTGAGGTGAGCACAGTGCATTGGCTGCAAGGGGAAGGGACCCCAGAGATGCCCTAAGCCCAAGATGGGCAATATTGTGAATGCATTTTCAGGGTGTGGGGGATGTGTTTGTTTTACATGTTTTATTATTTTTGTAATACATACACTTAGTTACATGCTACACTTAGTTCACCCTGCTTTTCTTTTACAAAGGACAAGGGGCCAACCACTTAGACTTGAGGAAAGGAGATTTAATCTACAACAGCGGAAGGGTTTCTTTACAGTAAGGACAATAAAGGTATGGAATTCACTGCCTGAGGAGGTGGTGCTATTGAATACATTTGATGCCTTTAAAAAGGGCCTGGATACTTATTTAAAAGAGCATAACACAGAGGGCTATGTACGTTAGTAGTGGGATTACTATTTAGTTGGGGCTTGTTGATCCAAGGAGAAATCTGATTGCCATTTGGAATCAAGAATGAATTTTTCCCCCCATTCAAGGCAGAATTTGAAATTGCTATATTGAGGGTTTTTTTTTTGCTTTCTTTCGGATCAACGATGGTAAACAGGACTAGGAAAAGGGTTGAACTAGACGGACACAAGTCTTTTTTCAACCTAAATTACTATGTTACTGTGTTACTTTATCTGCTTCCAGTTTTTTTATGCCCAGTGGACTAAGACACTTTGGATCCAGCAGCATAGGAATCTGAACTTACTCATCCATCATTATCCTCATTGCCTTTCATTCCATTCTACTAATTTATTTTCTGACATTTCCATTATTCTACATATCTGACTTTTCCAAGAATTCACTACCAAGCAGGTATACCAATTGAACTATTATTCAGATGTTTTCTAATTTTTGCTTATTTCTTTGGATAATATTATTCTCCCCATACCTTTATACTATTTTACTTTTTTACTATACTTACACTCTTATGGGCATTCTTGTAATTTCACCTATGAGTTTTAATTAAACATTGGCTTATGGTTTGTTTTACATATTCTTGATATTGGTGCCAGATATTATTTTATTGATTTGTGTTTTTATTATTATTATAAATATTTATTGGGTTATCCTTAGAGTGACATTTTAGTTAAGCCATCAGTATTTTCCTTGCACAGATTGTGCTTGTTTATTCAGCTGTTCTTTTTACAAATGGAAAAGGTTAAAAACCACAGTCACTCTGCCTAGGAGTGGCAGTCCTACTAAAATCTCTCAAAGAGTAACCCGGTACATCATCCATAAAGTCACAAAGAACCCCAAGGTTCCATCCAAGGATCTGCAAGCCATTGTCCTTGGCTAATGTGAGTGTTCAGGACTAAGATCTGCACATTAATTGTGTCAGTTCAACAACAGCCAGGAGAAAATCAGTGCTCTCTAAAAAGAACATTGTTACTTATCTTAAGTTTGTCAATTAGCACATGGATAATCTACATGACTTCTGGAACAATGTTTCCTGGACAGAAGTGTCAATGATAAAACTTTCTGGCCTCAAAGAAAAAACTTTTATTTGGTGAAAATCATACACTTTGTTCAAACAGAAGAATGCCATCCCACCTATCAAACATGGTGGTGGGACCTGCAGCAAGACAATGGTGATATGATAAATATGCATCTAAAAAAGAATGATTACAGAAGAATAAATTTCACATGTAATTCCCATCAAAATGTTGTGGCAGGACCTGAAATAAGCCATCCATATGAGGCATCCCTCAAATGTCTCTGACATGAAGTAGTTATGTAAGGAGTTCCTCGACCAAAAGTTACAGTAAATGCTTACCTGAGTTACCTGCTCGAGAGGTTGCCACCTGGTATTTAATCTTATGGTTCACATATCTGAAAGTTTTCCGGTCATGTACTTTATATTGAATATTGAATCAAATGAGGATAAAAAATTAAAAATAAATCATATTTTGTGTCATTTGTTTAATCATAGTATTTTATCTATTATTAAGACTAATAAAATAATAAGATATAGATAACAGTAAAATGCTCATGATGAGTTCGCCACAGTGTAATTAATGAATAACGGAGAAGAAGTGTGACAGGATTGGACAAACCTTTAGAGCTAACAATGCAGGAAATTTATGTGTATTCAGCCTCAACTCAAAAAGCTAAGAATATTACATAAAATGGTGGCAATATATAGGTACAGCCCTGTTCCTCACTTAGCAATAGCTGCCAAGAGCAAGTTCCCTGCTACTGTATCTTAGATCAATAACACAATATACAAAATATATTTCTGCGCTTTCCCCGGTGAGTTTATAGACAAGATCAAATACTTTCCAATCCTTTCTCTCAATAAAAATATATTTATTTTACCAATTCTCTTGGATCATGTGTCTACAATCCGAACAGATCAATAGCATATATCACAATCCAGATTATAAATTGAAAGAGCAAACTTCACTATAGTTAAAGAGCTTTGATGAAGTTGCTATGAATTTCAGCATTTGTAGTATTAAGATAGTATTGTAACTTTTTAATATTGTGATATATATATGCTATTGATCTTTTTGGATTGCGGACGCATTATCTGAGAGTATTTGTAAAATAAATATATTTTTTATCGAGAGAAAGGATTGGAAAGCATTTGATCTTGTCTATAAACTCACTGGGAAAAGCATTGGAATATATTTTGTATATTGTGTCACAAAGCTAAGAGTCTTCAAATTTTATTAGAGAAAATAGGGACAGTGCAAGAAGAAATCTGAGTGTAGGATGGGTGGTATAATGATCCCAAATAAAACTATGTTGTAGGAAGCTAAATAGGGACTATAATGAACTGGATAGACTAGAACAAACAGAATACAGGGCTAATGTGAACAAAAAATGGCATTAAGTTGTTAATCAATCAATAAATAAGGGCAATTTGGTATGTACATACAATTCCCAAAGTACTAGTAAACACGATTTGGGACATTAATTTCTTCAACAAAACCTCTAGACAAAGTGGGAAATCATCAGAAAAATCAAATACTAAAAATAAGTAAAATAAAATACTACTACTACTACTACAGTACTGTGGTCAGCTACCAGAGGTGGAAACCAATGAGTAGGTATTAAGGGTATACTAGAAATGATAAAAGATACTGAGATAAATCCTCTGTGGGGGTGTACAGGGATCATCTGTATTTATTGGTCCTCTCTTAAAGGGATAGTAATACTTCGTTTTATCTTTATTTTATTTTGTTGGCATTAAAAAACATGAAGAATGATACAAATCTTATCTCTCAAACCTTTAGGGTTTGAGAGATATTCACAAGCAAAGTTTCCCCGTCCTGCCCCTTTTACCTAGTGTAAGCCATCTCTTCTCAGATGTGGAATGCAGTCCATAGATCAGACAGATAACAGCAGGGGACAATCTTCTTCCTATGAGAACAATGAAAGCCCTGCCTCCCTTGACAAGCTTTTCAGGTTTTTCCCTTATCTTAATTGAAGATTGTCCCTCTCTGCAGTCTACCTGGGCACCTCCCTTCTGATCTGGCTGAGCAGTGTTACATCAGTAGAAGGGGAGGGAGGGGGATACTTTTTCATTGAATTACTCTTGAACTACAACTCTGACAGAATTGAAATAACACTCTCCAAAGTCCAAATACTATGATGAATAATTAGAGCTGCTTTTATTATGAAACATTACTATCCCTTTAAGAGGCTGCTTACAAACTATATCAGCATACACAAACCCATCTACAGTATATCAGCTTCCATCCCCATTCTATGTCCTCACCAGATGTTTTCTTTTATTGTAGTTCATCAGAATATAGTCAGTGTCCTTGCTCCAGTTTCCACACTGTTCATAAGTCAGGCACTGGATACTCTGCCACTTTCTTCTTTTGAGCTTTTAGTTCTTTCTATGTTATTAAAGTTCAACTAGTTATTCTTGTCCCTTTGTCAAGATCAATGTTGTGTCTGGACACCAAAGGTGGGAGGTCTGTTTATCAGTATTCAAACCAATCAGATTGTAACAACTAATCATTACATATTTATTCATGTACATACATTTCAATTTCTGCATTTAAAGGAAATATAACTCACCTTATTGTAGTGATATGGATTAAACAAGCAACACAACTGAATATACCACATACTATTGTAATTGTTACCCTGCAGTATTATAATATGAACAGCTGCTTAGTAAGTACTTAGTAATCAGAATCCAGAGACAGACCCAGGAAGCAAGTGAATACAGCAGAGAGCAAGAATAAGACTGCTTCAGAAAGTCTGCTGAAACAAATAACTCTGGTGGCTGAGCTGAAAAACACAGGACCTGTCTTTCCAAGCCTGGTCAGAGCCAAGTGCAGCATGATCGTAATGTGCACAAACCTGGAAAGGCATGCACCTGTGACCTTATTCTCCCTCCATAAGAGTTCCTGTGGATGCTCACAATTAATTCTCTGGCTTAGAGATATTATCGACTGTGGAGTAGCCATAAAAGTCAGCTTGGTCTTCCTCAACTTCACACAAACCATCAATGTCCATGGCAGGAATTTTGGAAGGGGAAACAACTTGGTACTTTGGAATATGGCAGATGCCATCTATTATAAGGTATTTTGGGGAGTGAGCAGGATGGCTTGCATCTGGGTGGCAGTGCCTGGTGCCTGAATGGCAATGGCAGGCTAATTTTCTTCTCCAGATGCTTCTAGAAATGGCTTTATGCTGCAAGAAGTAGCTGTACAGTAGCACTGATAGCAAGATGGTGCCCGGGCTAGGACATAACTATGATTGACCCTAATGTCCCCCAGGATGTATCAAGCATATAGCGCAGTCTTTGATTAAATGTCCTGGGGCACCATAATCGAAACAAAGGAGATGACTTCTTTTCTGAGCCTTCTCTTTAGATGATAGGGATATCCTCACAAAACCTCTCTACTTAGGCTTGGACTAAGACACGTGAGGCAGAGAGTTAACAGGCACAGGAGAAAAAAGCTCTGAGAGTCTGTAACTTTAGAGACATTCATAGAACCTGCAGTCTTCTGGTTGCACTCTGGTGGAGATCTATTTTGAATAAGAAGAATACAAGGGTTCAAGAGTGTGGGATACACCAGTCTGGGCCAGTTCAACCATTAGTAGATAAGCCAGGGCATACTGGAACTGGTCCTTGAGTGCTGGTTAATTGTAGTGGATATCACCTGCTTACCTGCAAAATTCCAAAGCATACTCTTCTATAGTCCATTTCCCGTATTTAAGATTTCCAAAAATTGACTCCGCAGAATTTTTTATGAGAGTAATTATATAAAGTGGAGAAAGCATCAAGGAAAATGATAAGAAAAGAAGAACAGTGTCTATGGATTCTAACAGATTTTGAGCACAGGCAATAGGTTCCCCCTAATAACAAAATAACCATGCAGACCTGGTGGCATATGTCCATGGGTTAAGGAACAAAAGCATCCAGCAGCAATTAAAGAACCCCAAAAACAATAGCAATCCCAAACAAAGAATTCAAGTACTGTTACAGTCAAGCTGCTTGGCATATATGACCTCTACTCTAAATAGAACTGCCACTGTGAGCCACATGACATTAGGGTATGGTGCTTGGGAACGTAGACAGACCACTGCACAATTTTGCTGTGGTCAAAGATGGGTAAAGGTGCCAGCTGCAGATATGAATGAGATAGACCTCTTGGGCCAGATTATGCTCAGGGTGACTGGGTGCATACTTTAGAAATGGCCACAAGTAGAGTTCTGGAGCCTATTGTCAGGTAGCAACAAAAATGACTAGGCAAAGACTCAAGACTGCTGACGAGACTGAGTACAAGAAGGATATAATGGACACTGACTGCAGTAACAGAAACGGAACACTGGGTGAAGCTGCTGGAGACAGGCTGCAATACAGAGACTGAAAACATGAGGAGCTGCTGGAGACATGGGTCTACAGTACCAAAGTGTACAGCAACAACTGAGAAGCAGGGGCAAATATAAATTACTATAACTAGTCCAGGAAAGATAGTGTCTGGTTGGAACAAGCAAGGAAGCAGCACAAGCAGAGTCAAACAGCAAAGAACTGGAACAGGTGCCTTTCAGCTGCCATAGACAATTCTACGGCAAGCACAATGTGGCAGAGAAGGTAGCAACAGATCTGGTTCAGTAACTGCAGATCAGAGCAGGAACAGGTATACAGTGATTGAGTTGTCAGAAACAGGACTTGTTCAGCAAAAGTGGATCAATACTGGAACAAGTATCAAAAATTTACTTGGTCAGGAACAGGACTAGTTCAGCAACTACTGATCAATACAGGGACAAACAGAAAACAATAGCAAAGTTAGGAACAAGATTGGGTCAACAACAGTGGATCAATACCGGAACAAACCTCAAACAATAATGTGGACAGGAACACGACTGGTTTGGCAACAGCTGATCAATACAGTGAAAAAGCAGCAAACAATAGCATGGTCAGGAGCAGGCTGGGCCAACAACTGGAGAACAGGAGCAAACATTAACAAGGAAGCTTTCTGCTGTGTCCCTGCTTTGGAGAGGCAGGAGCTGGAACATAACACTGGACCATGCAACACAGAAAACAACAGGTAAACTCAGGACAGGACTATGACATGACCTTGCATTCGGATAATGTGGGCTCCTTGGCAAAAAATGCCAGGGTGGAGCATAAGTACTGCATTACACTGGAAAAGCCCTGTCAAACCTCCACAAAAGTCTGAAATTATTGTGACTTTCTGATGGAGGGTAGTAGCTACCTGCGCAAAGGCTGTGGACTCCATAGATGGCTCACGTATTATATCACATACCTGATGGAAGGTCACACTCAGGAGTAGGAGTAGGGGTCTGCACTGGAGCAAGTCAGAAGAGAAGATTGTCATGCATAAGAAAAGTCACAAAACAGGTAGGTAGCACTGCTTCACAGACAAGGTCTAAAGCAGAGGTCAGAGGCTGGCAACAAATGCTCATTTTTAAAGTCTAAAACAAGTGGCCACAAGGGCAAGCAGCACAGGATCAGTATAGAAGTATAGAAGTCAGCAAAGCCAAAGTCAGAAATTGGCAAATCAAAAAACAGGCTGAGTTCTCTTTACAGGCCAAAATAACTAAGTACTGGGTTCTCAGGGAAGCCGGAGGCAATTAACCAGTCAGACTTCAGAGACAGAACCAGTAATCAAATGAATACAGTAGAGTTCAGGAACAAGGCTGCTTCAGAAGTCCACCTGAGACAAGTCAATCTGGTGGTTGAGCCAGAAAGCACAGGGACTATAGCCACACAGTCATCACTTCATGCCCAACCAGAGTCAAGTCTAGTATGGCTGCAATAGTCATATGGTGAGCCAGAGATGCAGCTATGACAGATACTTGTAACTAACACTTTGGACAGATTTTTCTGTAACTCAATTGCTTGTGAGTGATAATTTAGGCATATTTAGGTATTTTGATTTGTCCTTACAGAAATTTTTTAAACCCTCTGTTATTTCAGAGTATTCTGTTGTAATGTGGCCATTGATTTTAATAATTAAAAAAGAAAACTTTATTAAAATATTAGGAATAGGTACAAATGACAAAAATGTATGTATAAAATAGTGAAAGCACTCACTGATTGGTGTGGAGGAATGGAAACGAAGGTGGAAGTATACAAAATCCTCCCAGAGATGAAAATAAGAATTAAAAAAAGTGATAATATTGATAGAATCCCACACTGGTTGGATAACCGATATAACCGATAAAATATAAAGCAATAGTAATATAAATGATTGAAAATAATGAAGTGAGAAAAAGTGTACTGGATATAGTAGCGTTATAAATCCATATATGAACAACTGACTAATATCGATATACCAAAACAGAATTGCATAAATGTTGAATCACATTAAGGGCCATATGTTCAAAGAGGCAGTAAAATAGCTTTTGTCGTTTGTAACGACTTTTCAAAGTTTAGTGTTGTTGGGCTCATTAATATTTTCAGACAGTGTTGGTTGTGATTGGAAATATGTTGTTTGTCCTGACTAAAGACAAAAAAATGTCTTAAAAGCGGAACTACCACCACTAAAAAACATGCCCCCCAATAATTCCCCATCTGGCGGCTAGCTGCTCAGTAGCGCTAGTCGCCAGAATTATTACCTCGTTAATGAGAATAATCCATTGTTCTCGGGCTGACAGGCAGGACAGAGTGCAGATATCTTTCCATAGTGACGTCTGCGACTGACAGAGCAGGCATCACTATGGAAAGATGTCTGCACTCCGTCCTGTCAGCCCGTAACAATGGATAATTCTCGTTAACATGGTAATAATTCTGGTGACTAGCACTACTGATCAGCTAGTCCTCAGATGGGGAATTATTTAGGGGCAAGTTTTTTAGTGGTGGTAGTTCCGCTTTAACTAACAACAAAAAATGTCTTAACGAAAGACAAAAATTCTCACATTCAGAACTTCACGTTCCCTCCACTTTTTTCTTCTATACGACACTGGAGAATAGTTTAGCCATGCCCTTTCCCAGCCCCTTTGACTGGCAATTCTGGAGTTGTGTAGTACACAACGGACATTACTAGTTTTTTGTTGTATACTCTATAGAAAATATGTAGTTCGTGCATTCAATTACTTATTTTTGTCGGTCATATAACATTTTTTTGTTGTTATCTCTTTGACCATATGGCCCAAAGACACAGTCAAAAGAAGTGTTAGTAAATATCAGTTCCAAATAGAGCAAAGGGTAAGTATTTTGAATAATGGAGAAAATGAAATTGATGATGAATTGAAGGTAATGTTCAATGGAGATGATAAGAAAGATGATTCATGGAAATGATGAGAAAATGATGGAGAATGTATAATGTAGGTGAGTCCGGTATTGGCTTCTATTATATCAATCCAAAAGAGTTCTCTGTGCAGCCGTCAGGATCCTGGAGTCATCTCGGGCAAGTATTCATGCAAAAGAAAAAAGGAGATAGCACACCAGAGATCTAAGTGTAGTAATCACAGTGAAGAAATATACATCAAAAGCAGTGGCTAAGGTGAATACTATCACAAAGAATGTTTTAAATACTAGAGTAATAAAAACTGGAAAAATAATATATACTCAGCCTGGGGTATCCCTAGGTGTAGAGGGAGACAGCACACATCTCGATTTCTCCAACTACTTTATTGAATAATCTTTGAAGAAAACATCATATTGCTAGACAGTCATTTTTTTTTCTTTATTTTTCTTCTGTTTTGGTTTATCATACTTATTTACATTATATATTTTTGGGCTTAATTGAGGCATTAGTGTTTTAAGCCTTTGAGTGCCCGAGCATTGCGTTACATACCCCTCTGACACACTAAGGTTTAGTTATGTGTTTGCAGTTATTGTAGTTGCTATCAAAAAGTCATGGATACTTTTGTAGCTCAGAACCATATAAGATAACGGTTTTAGCGCAGATAGGCTATTAATCCCGCGGGAAATATCCAAATGCCATTTGGAGTCATAAAGGGATTTTTTTACCCACTTGGAGCTTTATTGGAAATGGCTTCAAAGGGTTTTCCCCCTTCCTCTGGATCAGGAGGAGCGATAAGGCATGGGTTGAACTTGATGGGCACGTGTCTTTTTTTCAGCCTTATCAACTACATTGCTATGATACTATGGCCTATATTGGTCTGAAGAGGACCAAAAATATTGATGTCCTGTCACAGCAGTGTTGAACGCATATGGACAGTATTCGCTAAAGTGTAACATAGTAACATAGTAAATTAGGTTGAAAAAAGGCACAAGTCCATCAAGTTCAACCTTCACCTCATACCTCAGAACTGAGAATTTTATAGCTTTCCTGCTACCAATTAAATTAGTCATTTACAGACCTTCCTGATCAGCCTACTGATAAACAGTATAACTCTGTATGTTCCCTTTTAAAAGAAATGTATCTAATCTTCGCTTAAATGTATCCATTGTATCTGCCATAACTACCTCCCTGGGCAATGAATTCCAAAATTTAACAGACCTTACCGTAAAAAAACCCTTCCTCTGCTGAAGTTTAAACCTCCTTTCCTCTAATCTCAATGGGTGTCCCCTGGTCACCTGATCAGGCCTTGGTCACCCTTGCTCTCAGTGCCTAGGGAAGCCAGCTGCACCTCACTGACGAGGCCCAAATAAGGCCAAAACGTACGTCTGGGGTTAGCTGTTTTTTTCTGTGCGCAGAGGACTTGGCCATGATTTTGGTACTGGACTGTCCTTATGGGTGGGATTAGTCTAATATGTATGTGGAGATTTTTTTACTCTGTAATGTCACTAGAGAGCTCAAATGTGATGCTCTTGAGTGGTGACTAGCTGGAGAACAGGACATTGTGCTTTTGTTCGTGCTCAGAGCCTCTCACATCATTTTTTGGCTTGTATCTGCAAAACACTTAGGGTCTCTCCCTAAGTGTAAAGGGTAATCCAGACATGGACCCCTTCCTCTCAGTGCCTAGGGAAGCCAGCTGCACCTCTCCGATGAGGCTCAAATAAGGCAGAAATGTACGTCTGGGGTTAGCTGGTTTTTCCGTGCGGAGGGGATTTTCCCATCATTTTGGTACTGGACTGTCCTTAAGGGTGGGATTAGTCTAATATGTATGTGGAGATTTCTCCTCTGTAATGGCACTAGAGAGCTAAAGTGTGAGGCCATTGTGATTTGTTTGTGTTCAGAGCCTCTCACATCATTTTTTGGCTTTGATCTTCAAAACACTTAGGGTCTCTCCCTAAGTGTAAAGGGTAATCCAGACGTGGACCCCTTGTTCTCAGTGCCTAGGGAAGCCAGCTGCACCTCACTGACGAGGCCCAAATAAGGCCAAAACGTATGTCTGGGGTTAGCTGTTTTTTCCGTGCGGAGGGGACTTGCCCATCATTTTGGTACTGGACCGTCCTTAAGGGTGGGATTAGTCTAATATGTATGTGGAGATTTCTCCTCTGTAATGGCACTAGAGAGCTAAAATGTGAGGCCATTGTGATTTGTTCGTTCTCAGAGCCTCTCACATAATTTTTTGGCTTGTATCTGCAAAACACTTAGGGTCTCTACCTAAGTGTAAAGGGTAATCCAGACATGGACCCATTGCTCTCAGTGCCTAGGGAAGTCAGCTGCACCTCACAGACGAAGCCCCAATAAGGCCAAAACGTATGTCTGGGGTTAGCTGTTTTTTCCGTGCGGAGGGAACTTGCCTATCATTTTGGTACTGGACCGTCCTTATGGGCGGGATTAGTCTAATATGTATGTGGAGATTTCTCCTCTGTAATAGCACTAGAGAGCTAAAATGTGATGCTCTTGAGCGGTGACTAGCCGGAGAACAGGCCATTGTGCTTTTGTTCGTGCTCAGAGCCTCTCACATCATTTTTTGGCTTGTATCTGCAAAACACTTAGGGTCTCTCCCTAAGTGTAAAGGGTAATCCAGATGTGGACCCCTTGCTTTCAGTACCTAGGGATGCCAGCTGTACCTCTGTGACGAGGCCCAAATAAGGCCGAAACGAATGTTTGTGGTTAGCTGGTTTTTCCATGCGGAGAGGACTTGCCCATCTTTTTGGTACTGGACCGTCCTTATGGGCGGGATTAGTCTAATATGTATGTGGAGATTTCTCCTCTGTAATGGCACTAGAGAGCTAAAATGTGATGCTCTTGAGCGGTGACTAGCCTGAGAACAGGCCATTGTGCTTTTGTTCGTGCTCAGAGCCTCTCACATCATTTTTTGGCTTGGAAGTAGGGTAGTGGAAAGAAAGCTTTCAGCATTATGGACAGCATCACTCCCTTATCCCTTTGAGTGCCATAGGGATGTACATTGCTCACACCTTTGGCACTCAAAGGGTTAAAAAAAAGTACATCAAACACTACACAATTATACCCTCATCTCTGTATTATATTTATTTCATTCATGTTGTACAGTCCCAAGGGAACAAGGCTGGGGGTCAGGCAGCGTCTTTGGGAATTTGTGGCTACCACTTGCCCCCAGCCTTGGTCCCTGGTTCACTGGTAGCCATATAACCCCATATACTTGCTCCCTTGTCCATTGGTAGCCACATATCCCTTTGTACACTGTCTGACCCCCTCCAGCCTTTTTCCCTTAGCTACTGCTAGCCACAAATCCCTATGGACAATGCGTGGGTAAGAGAAGAAGGCTGTGGGTGTCAGTTAGTGTATGTGGGCTAACACACAATGGTGATGTTCCCACACAATATGTATATTCAACATGATGCCCCACAGTTCACATTTGACATATGCTGCTTCTCCCCTGTAAAATCCAATATATCATGCATGTTTTCTTTGGCAGTTGCTGCCCTCACACTTCAAATCCAACATATCATGCCCTTTAGTTCGACACATGCTGCCCTCACACTTTAAATCCAACATATCACGCCCTTTCATTCGACACATGCTACCCTCACACTTTAAATCCGACATATCACATCCTTTCATTTGACACAGGCTGCCCTCACATTTTAAATCCGACATATCATGCCCCTTCATTCGACACATGCTGCCCTCACACTGTTAATGTACAAAAATATGTTGTCCCTTTGTAGATAAAATATGTAGTATTCCTAGATATGCAGTATATTAGCCCTATGAGTGTCAGAGGGGTGCGCAATACAGTGCAATGCGCTGCACACCCTTTGGTACTCATAGGGTTAAAGGTAAAATATTATGGTTTTTGATGTGATGTACTAAAGTCAGACCTCAAGGGGGGCGTCAGGACCCCTCCTTGGCAATAGGATAGGTGATCAATTCGGCAACCAGGAGGACCAGGAAGGCGATCAGTGCCTTCCACTTGTACCCCCTACACAAGAGCTTTGGTTTTTGTCAATGAGTGTTTGTGTAGGAAAATGCAATAGCTCGTTGACAAAAAGCCACTTGACAGGCTTATTGATCCAACCGCAGAGGCCCACTTTTAAGAATCAGCTGTCTTCGGTGCTTGTGTAGGCTTTTGTGATCCACACATCAATTTATAAGAAAGATGGGTAGTAATATTTACTTGCATATCATAGGTTATTACATGCAGTTTCTTTTCTATGTGAGGTAAAGATAATCTCACAAAGAGGAACAGGCAGTCAGAGAAAATATGTTTGAAAAATGAAATTACACTGAAAATATCAGATAAAGGACAACACATTGACAATTCTATGTAGAGAAGAATGTGCATGAAAATACTAAATAACAAAGAATGGTATAGAGCATTGCCAGGATCCCCCTGGATGCATTTCGAAAGGATGTATTTGTAATTATAGATCAAGCTGTGAAAGAAGGGATGATAGATTTAGAAAGAAAGAAATAGCTTTAAAAAATTACATCCCAGGATGGCAACTTTTTACGCACTACCCAAAGTACTTAAATCAGTCAGAGAACCTTCAGGTAGGCTGATCATGACCATACTTGTTTCCTGACTGATAAGGTAAGCATTTATAGTGATATTCCTATACAGCCTTGGTTTCCAACTGCATCTCTTTTATAAAGCATACTAATGATCTTCTTAGACATTTGGATGCCAGCTATCTTGAGCCCAATATGCTCCTTGTGAGAACTGACATGGAGGAACGCTATGCAAGTATCCTATACCAAAAAGATGACATGCAATGCATTTTCTTCTTTTAGAAAGATATGGAGTTTTGACACCTTGTGATATAATTTTGCTGTATTTGTTAGAATTTGTCCTTATCTATAATTCATTTATTTTTAATGGCACACTCTACCTCCAAATGCAGGAAACATTAATTGAGTATACTATGGGAAACTGTACCTGGGGTGATGGGTACACCATTGTAGGGTAGGTACCCTCTTATATACCTATGCCATATGGTCATGTGGTGCAGGTACATCGATGATGTTTTCTTTACCTAGGATGGTACAACTGAGCAACTGACAGCATTTATGACTTGCTTAAATGATGACTGTAACTTAAATTTTACAGTAAATTTTGACAAGGATTGAATTCCTTGACATAATGATCAGAAAGGATGAGATAGGTCAATAAATACTTCACTGCATAGAAAAGAAATCGCATGCAAAAACCTATGTTTACACATCAATCTAATTGTTAATTAAGGATATTCCTGTAGGACAATATCTGAGGACCTGGTGTAATTGTAGTAATAATAATAATTTTGAGACGGAAGCCAAAATAATTTTAGAGATGGGATTATTAACAAAAGTGCTTGACATGGCCATTCCAAAGAGCAAGGGGCAATGACAGGCACAATGTATTGCATAAAAATCAAAAGGTATTTGAAATATATCCATCTACGTATGAAAAACATAATCAGTTTATACATTTAATATAACCTTCAATGCTCAAAGTATTGAGGTTAAATAGGTAATTAATAAGCATGCATCTATTTTAAAGCAAGACAATATCATATAAAAAACTTCACTACAGAAAAGCCATTAAGTACATATAAGAGACCTCAAAATTATAAGTAATTATCTGATAAGCAGACATTAGATGAAGGGAAACAAAAAATGTTGCAGAATAAAGGGACCCTATTAATGTGGAAAATACGCATTGTCAGTGCATTTGTCAAGAACAAAAAGATGATAATAATATAGCTAGAATCATTTGAAGCGGTTTATTAATTGTGGCAGAAAACATGTGAATCTGGGGCCAGTTACATTGATAAAACCACTCAGAAAGTGAATATATGAGCAGGTAACAGAAATATGTAATTTTAATCTAGCAACCCCTGTTGGAAGACATTTTAATCTGAACATGTTCATATAGTTACATATCTGTTTTATATTTTGGACATGATAGTGTCACGGACTCAGAAATGAGACTTGGACCAATACAGTAGGTAACACAATCTTTATTGAGATAGCACACATAACGAACAACGTTACAGCAAGAACACCATACAATACAAGGATGTCCGGACTGAATGTTCTTCTGTAGTAGAGATTAATCGAACCCCAGCGGCAACTAGGAGAGAACCGACTTAGGTCCGCACCTGAGCCTCACTACAGGTTCGCGCCTGTACAGACAAAAAAAAACAAAGCAGGATACTGCGCTACAGGTCCGCACCTGTACAGACTACGTACAAAAGACAAACTGCTCTACAGGTCTGCACCTGAACACCGCAGTATGGAACAGGAGCAAGGGTAGTCTGCCAGAGCCACCAAGATACCCACCAGTTATACACTGGAGCGTTTGTATGCTGGGTGCGCAGCGGACTACCTGGGTACAACAAGGTGTGTCGTCAGACAGGCCCACAGTCAGCTCCAGTACGAATAGCCAGCCAGGCCAAGGGTCATACACAGAGCAGGTATACAGACTGCGCCACCAGTCAGCACCAATATGGATAGTCAGCTAGGCCAATGGTCATACACAGAGCGGGTATTCAGACTGCACCACAAGTCAGCACTAATACGGATAGTCAGCCAGGCCAATGGTCATACACAGAGCGGGTATTAAGATTGCACCACAAGTCAGCACCAGTACGGATAGTCAGCCAGGCCAAAGGTCATACACAAAGAGGATAGTCTACCAGAGCCGCAGGATCTGCACCAGAAAGGTTCTCAGACAAGCTGGGGTCATACACAGAGCGGATAGTCATAAACAGAGCCAATTGGTCAGAACCAGGATGGATAGTCAGCCTAAGCACCTCTACACCTTCAAACAACACTGGACACCACGAAAGGGCACTTGAGAGTGGTGTCCAGGAGGTTTATAACCCCAACCTCCCAGGAAGAGGAGGAGCCCAAAACTGATGCCTGTCACTTTAAATATGATGCGTGTCCAACCTGGACGCGCGTCAGAGAACAGCGTGGGACCACCGGAAGAGGCTGCAGTCGGCTGCCGGGCATCGCTGAGCGGTCGCAGCCGCCACTCAGAGACAGAGCCTGCCCTCCGATGCTGCTGTAGTCAAGCAGGTAATGTTGTGGTCGGCAGCCGCCGCTATGACAGATACACAGTGACACTAAGGGACTACTTTAATGAGGTGCTTTTGCTTTTGAGGGTTGAGCTCAAATGGATTTTTAACTTTAGAACTCACCTAGGACAAGGGCTCAATGAGGAAATTATTAGTTATAAACATATCTATCTATCTATCTATCTATCTATCTATCTATCTATCTATCTATCTATGTCTATCTATCTATTACACATTTTTTATCATTATTATTATTATTAGTAGTAGTAGTAGTAGGTGTGACTGCCTTCTCTTTACTTTCCACAAATGTGTTTTTTTTGGGAATATGGGATTACCCATGACTACCGATGTAATGATCTATAAAAGGGATGCAATAGAAAAGAAAGCATAGAAAATGGTTATTCAATGGAAACAATGTAATAACAAGAATATGTGCTGGACAGAGAAAAATGGATGATGCTTTTGCTTTAAATGCCCAAAATATTGATAACTAATGAGTTCTACAAGGGTTAAAGCCACAAAATGAGTCAACTGGATAGACAAACATGAACTCTATTAGATAATTGATTTAACAGTGACTCTTTGTCAAATCTGCTGCGAGCAGCAAAACAGCATATGGACTGGCTAACTGGATCCCTATTTGATCTCCAGTATTATTGTTGGAGCAATCCAGAGAAAGAAACTGAGGTTACAAATCATGTTAAGCGTTCTTTTTGATGTCTAGTTAATTCCTTGATTTTATTTTTATATATCTTAATTATATTTTAATAAATAGAAATTTTTGGTACTGGCCTGTCTATATGCCTGTTTTTACACTGCAGTGGTTTTAATATATTTCCCCTCCACTACACTAGTACCCAGGGAGCATCCTAGTATCTTTACAGGTGGTTTGGTGTTTCTCCTGTGGGATATTATATAGCCCCATATTTCTGCAGATCAAGACCTTTGGTTATTACATCAGTGGAGGTGGACATCTGGTAACCACTATGGAGTTCATACCTGGAGTGCAATCTATCTCTATGTCAAATTAATGAGTATCACAGTATGTAATAATACCTTCTTTATTGGACTAACATTCAGTTTTGGGGTAAGCTTTCAAGAGTAATTTTCCCTTTATCAAGTCACTCAGAAGCATACTGGTTATAAAACTGCAACATACTTTAAAGGTCTCACTAAGGAAACCACACACTGGTAAGTAGCAAATCACATAAACCAGGACTTTTACCTACAGATAATGGGATGTGACATGGGCACAAAGATAGCCCCGCAGTATGAAGACCTTTTTATGGCCGACCTGGAACAGAGATTTATGCAAACCGCTATATCAGTAATATAGTCATCATGCCGACAGAAGGAGAAGAACTCAAAGTTTTTCACAAATCCTTCAAAGCATTTCACCCACCCATTAAACTTAAAATGGATTTCTCAACAGAAAACACACTTCCTGGACACAGCTATAACATTCACCAGTGGCCAGCTACATTCATCTGTATACAGAAAACCCAAGGACAGGTTCAGTTATCTTCACAACTCTAGCTTTTACACATCTCGCACTAAATAAGGCATCATTCATAGCCAAGCTATGAGATAACACCATATATGTTCTGATATAATGACTGCAATAATCATCTAAAAACTGTCCGAATCATTCAAACAGAAAAATACACACTATACAAAATACAAAAAGTATATATATATATATATATATATATATATATATATATATATATATATATATATATCGTCATGGCCAAAAGTTTGGAGAATGACACAAGTATTGGTCTTCACAAAGTTTGCTGCTTCAGTGTTCTTAGATATTATTGTCAGATGTTACTATGGTATACTGAAGTATAATTACAAGCATTTCATAAGTGTCAATGGCTTTTATTGACAATTAAATTAAGTTTATGCAAAGAGTCAATATTTGCAGTATTGACCCTTCTTTTTCAAGACCTCTGCAAACCGTACTGCCATGCTGTCAATTAACGTCTGGGCCACATTCTGACTGATGGCAGCCCATTATCATTTTGGTCTACTTGCCACTTGGGTTGTTCTGTCTCTAGTTGGCATCTGGCCAGGAGACCCCTTCATTGCTGTTTCCTTGCTCTGGATTGGCTTGAGGGTTGTGGTCTTGCACGCTCCTTCCTTATTTCCTCCTGAAGAGGTTTTCTGGTCCCTGTGTCCATCTGACCCTCTGTCTTAGGTCTGTTTCTTCAGTTCTGGTTTTGGGCCCGTTGGTCGCTGGTTCTCTCCTACCCCTTCTGTTGCAGTTCCAGTTCCTTTGGGGAGCATCACAGGAATCCCACTTTCCTTGTGGCCTTCCTGTGTTGCACCTTTCATTTCACTAAGATGTGCTGTCAGTTTACTCTGTGGTATTTGCCACCTTTCCATCTACGTTCTCTGTCCTATCCTAACGGTCATCCGTTGGGTACTAGGCACATCTATCTATTTTTGTCTCCCCTTTGGGACACCAGTATACATCTATTTTGTCTCCCCCCTTTGACACCAGTATTGCCATTATCTGCCTACAGGGGTCTATTGTCTGGTTCTCTTCCAGTTTACCGGTCTCTCATCCAGGTCAGGGCCCTGGCTCAACTGGGGTCAGACATCTGGCTTCACGGCCAGCAACTTTATCCAGCTACGGCCGCAGCAAGGGAGATCCTGTAGTTGACTATGGACCCAAGTGACGAACTCTACAATACCTATCCATTGGTACGTGCCAACTATTCCTTGGTTACAAGGCGCATGACAATTTCTCTTTAAAATCTCAAGACAATTCTTGGGTGTCAGCGTTACTGGATACTGTGTTAACACCTGATTGATCTCCAGTATAGGACCAATCTGATTCCTCTATCAGTATATCAAACTTATATTCAGAGCTTTTGATATGTCCACCAATTTATCTCTCCAAAACCTTCCACAATCTTCAGTGGGTTAAATAATCAATGGATGGCATACAAAGGATATACTTCAATATTTTCAAAATGGCAAATATCCTTTCAATTCAATAACAACCAGCATACAAAGGGTGTTTTTCATTATTCTCAAAGCAATGAATCACCATTCATTTACTTCTTCACAGAACGTGCTACCAACTTCATGAATCTGGTTAAAGGGATAGTCATTTTTCATAATAAAATCAGCTCTAATTAATCATCATATTATTTGGACTTTGGATAGTGTTATTTCAATTCTGTCAGAGTTGTAGTTCCAGAGTAACTCAATGATAAAGTATTTCCCTCCCACCCCTTTTACTGATGTCACACTGTTCAGCTAGAGCAGAAGGGAGGTGCCAGGTAGACTGCAGAGAGGGACAATCTTCAATTAAGGTAAGGGAAAAACCTGAAAAGCTTGTCAAGGAGGGCAGGGATTTCATTGTTTTCATAGGAATAAGAGTGTCCCCTTCTGTTATCTGTCTGGTCTATAGACTGCATTCCACATCTGAGAAGAGATGGCTTACACTAGGTAAAAGGGGTGGGAGGGGGAAACTTTGCTTGTGAATATCTCATAAACCATAAAGGTTTGAGAGATTAGACTTATATCATTCTTCATGTTTTTTTAATGCCTACAAAATAAAATAAAGTTAAAATGAAGTATTACTATCCCTTTAAGATCTCTTTGACAATGTATGATAGTCTCACTGTTACCACTCCCGGATCCCAATTCCTCTCTTTTGCAGGTAAGGAGTTTCAAGCCTCCACTTACTGCCGTCATCTGTATATCCCGACTCCTTGGTGGTAGTATCACAACTGCACTCTCTGATGCAAAGTATTCACGTATCGGATCTGTCTGCCATAAAAAAACGTATGCTCCGACGCATTTCGAAATCCACTGATTTCTTCCTCAAGGAGTTAAAAATTAGTTGTTTTAGTTCATGTTTACCCATCCTCCTCATTTGATTCTTCCATGTGTCCTATTATATAAAAGGCCAGATGTATGTTTGAAACAGGGAGAGATGGTGCACCACTAATAGTATTCTGGGTGTATGTAAATTAAAGGGAATGTGCTGCTCTGTTAAATTATAACCATATGACAGAAAAATAAGAAAGAGAATACAGGCATTTAAGCACCAAACCCACCCCAGATTAGTCAAGGCAAATTTTTATCTGGATTCCTTGTTGAGGGAGAGAGTAAAATATAACTTTTATTTCATATTGCTAAAAGAGAAAAAAATGGCGAATTAAAAGCACTTAAAAGTTAATATAAGTTGCTACAAAAGCAACTTACTGCTAGTTGCTCACTTCAAGGCAGTAATGTACTACCTAATGAAGAAATTTCCTTAGATATGGAGATTTAAGAGGTCTAAATTCAACAACATAACCTAACATACTACTGAGTACTTGATTCAATAAGTGTATAGGGACAGCCTATTACTGTATACTGTTCATAAGAGTATGGAGACTGAAATTCACCCACTCTCTGGGTTTATGCATGTTAGGGTATTAACTACTCATGTACAAGTAGATAATTGATCAGCCATATACCAAAGGCAGATCAGAAAGGTTTGAGCTACAATCACATAGTGATAGACCATACAATTCAGTATTCTTATTGAGTATTATTTCATTTATATTGTGATCAGAACCAGTATATAATCACCTATGTGTGTGGTACAGCAGATGCCTAAATAAATTGTTACATTGTCTCTGTAGTGTCCTGCTTTAGAGGCTGAGTCTTTCATGCAAATGTGGATAACAAGTATCGAGGGGGATCCAAGCATCTAATTATAGTATTGCTAACACTAAAGCTTTCTGGTATTTCGGTGGTTACCCACAAAACATACTCTATTACTGCTAATCAGCAAAGAGCTGTTTGTAGCACCCCGAAACACACAGATCCTAGACTCAGAACAGAGACTGCTAACCACTTCTATCCATAACACTTCTTTATGCTGTCAAATAAAGTTCTAAATGATATTAGAGAAACATGGTAACAACAAAGTAAAATTGAAATATGACTAAGACAAGCGGTATATGTCCATAGTCATAACCTGACACGCGTTTCGCTCACAAAATGGTTTCCTCAAAGGTCCGAACTGCCATTGTCATGCCGGGTTTTTAAACTATATTTACACCCTCCCTCTTGACATTGATTGGTTTGGGTGTAAATAATTGACACATTCCAAGAGTTCAAACCCTTGAATTATTTTCATTCGATTTCGAGAAGAAAGAATATTTATTCGCTCAAACTTAGTAGTTCCAGATGCACTAGTAGAGTTGAATAAGTAGTAATCTGAAACAGTTCATAGAGCACATGCGTCACAATGTGATGGAGAATGGACAGCTTGATTCAGTACATTTGATCTAATATGACGGAGAGACACAGTGGTCAAATGCAGTATCCCTATAATGTTATTGACTCATTGATCGATGTAATTAAATAATATTCCATTACTTTCTTATTATGGCTGTTAGTTTGCCAGAGGAGTTTAGGCTCTATATCCATATTTGTTCACAAGTGGTGGATACTATCACTATAGTCTCTCGTAGGTAAATGGGAAAATTTAAAAGGAACGGCATTTTTATCTGAGAAATATACATTAAATTACTACTTACAATGAGTTTTGTTCAGTTCAGTTTTTAAAGTGACTGTATCACATGGTTAATTGAGTTCTGGGCTGTACTTAAAAAATACATATAATTTAATAAAGTACATTAGTAGTATATGCGAAGGATATAAAAGGTAGATAATTAATTCTTACATAAATCCTCCTTTTATTAATGGGAGAGAAAAACAGCTCCCCAGTTCCTTGAATATGAGTAGTCAAATGTATATTACAAATGCTCCTTTCAGCACATTTGTAATATACATTTGATTACACATATTCAAGGAATTGGGGGCCTGTTGCGTACCCCTCTGGCACTCAAAGAGTTAACCCATTCAGTGCCATTCACTTTGGCCCGTATACATGGGCTTTTATACTAGTTTATGTATAAAATGGTTCTCTCCCTCTCTCTGTCTTCCCCCCTCATGCCAAGTGCTGTCGACTTTATGGGACTGGTTACTTATCAGCTTGTGCTTTCCTTAGTAAGGCCTTTAAAATATGTTGCAGTTTTATAACCAGTACGCTTCTGACATAAAGGGAGTGTTGCTCTCAAAAGCTTGTGCCTAAAATGGAATGGTAGTCCAATAAAAAGGGTATTTTAACCATATGTTATATGGTATTTTTTGCTTAATAAAACAAGGGTTCTTGTCCTGTTGGGAGAATTGTAATTGATCACAAAAGAAAATTGCAGTTTAACTATTTTTTTTAGTTTGAATGAAAACGTCTTCCAGCAGGGGGAGCACCCTTCTTTTGAGCAGATGGAAGAGAATTACAATATGTTTCAAAATCAATACTGCTACTTTAAGCCATTGACCCCTCTTTATCTTTGTTCTTTATCAGAATGCTTTATTATACTAGATATCTAAGCTTAAATGTCTAACCAATTTAAATTTGAATACCTGAACATTTGTTTTAAAAGCTTTGATGACAAATAAAAAATGTTTTCAAAAATAAATAACTGCAGCTTCTCTCTCTCTCTCTCTACAGTGTGGACTCTGTCTCAGATGAATGTGCCTTTCTCAATATCTGTCTCAGATGAATGTGTTTGTCTCAGTAAATTTCTGTCTCAGTCAGTATGTATTTCTCAATGTCTTTCTCAGATTAATATATCTGTCTCAATGAGTGTCTGTCTCAGATGAATGTGTCTGTCTCAGTGAGTGTCTGTCTCAGATGAATGTGTCTGTCTCAGTGAGTGTCTGTCTCAGATGAATGTGTCTTTTGAAATGTCGGTCTCAGATGAATTTGTCTATCTCAGTGATCATCTGTCTTAGATGAATGCGTATTTTTCAGATGACTGTGTCAGTCACAGTGAGTGTCTGTCTCAGATGTACATGTCTATCTCAGTGAGTGTCTGTCTCAGATGAAGGTGTGTGTCTCAGTGAGTGTCTTTCTCAGAAGAATGTGGTTTTTCTCAGTGATATATTGTCTCAGATGAATGTCTTTCTCAATATCTGACTCATGACTGTGGCTGTCTCAGTGAGTGTCTGTCTCAGATGAATGTGTCTTTCTCAGTGAGTGTCTGTCTCAGATGAATGTGTCTGTCTCAGTGAGTGTCTGTCTCAGATGAATGCTTCTTTCTCAATGTCGGTCTCAGATGAATTTGTCTATCTCAGTGATCATCTGTCTTAGGTGAATGTGTCTTTCTCAGATGAATGCGTCAGTCACAGTGAGTATCTGTCTCAGATGTACATGTCTATCTCAGTGAGTGTCTGTCTCAGATGAATGTGTGTGTCTCAGTGAGTGTCTTTCTCAGATGAATGTGTTTTTCTTAGTGATATATTGTCTCAGATGAATGTCTTTCACAATGTCTGACTCATGAATGTGGCTGTCTTAGAGTGTGTCTGTCTCAGATGAATGTGTGCTGCTCATTGAGTGTCTGTCTCAGATGAATGTGTCTCTCAGTGTCTTTCTCAGATGAATGTATATTTCCCAATGAATGTATCTTTCCTCTGTGTCCAATCCACGGCAATGACTGTGGGGCATGACTCCGCCTCCCAGCTGGTAGGACCAAACAACTATAAAAACTTCTGCTCCTCCTCCTTTGCTCAGTATTTTTGGTCCTACCAAGCTGGGAGGACGGAGGCAGGGTGCCTCAACAAAAAAAAAAAAAAAAAAAAAAAAGAAGAAGATGTTATATTCCCTTAAAGGCTGCGCTACTGGTTCAGAGCAGTAAGCCATACTTTTTATTTTGCCTTATGTAATTTGCCTTCAAACGCACCTTACCTTTACTGCGGATCAAATACCCAGGTGGCAAGTCGGGTCGCATGGGTCCGCGAGTTCCCAGTCCAAGACCTTCCCCAGACCGCGAGATGAGCTGCCTGAGGCTGTTGCTCAGCATTCGCGGCGTCCCCATGTGGCTTGAACGAGGCTTCCGGCAAACAAGGGCGCTTGCAGCTTGACGCGGCTAAGCACTATCCGAAACCCGGAAGCGGAAGTGGGATGCGTGCCAGGGTGAAGCGCATCACGAAAACAAGCGTAGGGATGGCGTTCTATTTAAGAATCCTTCTGCTGGGGACTTGGGCTGCATGTAAGTGATTACACACGCTTATTATATGTGTATAACCTTCTATAGTGCTTAGGCATTGGGCAGTTTATTGCATTAGAGTTTCTTTTCTTTGAATATTCTATCATTGCTGTTTAGTTAAATCAGTAAGAACATCCACAGCATGTCTTCCTCTAAGGACACTAAGAGTGATAAAACAAAGATGCCAACTGAAAATCCTAAGGAGGATAAGGCTCCTAAGATGAAGCAATGTGCTGGGTGTGAGGCAAAATTACCCATATCAGATACATCCAAACTTTGTACTGATTGTCTCAAGAAGATTGCTACTCCAGAGGTCCCATCCCAGTTTACGGATTTTCTGGGATGGATGAAGACCTCTATGCAGGAGACCTTCCAGTCAATGCAGGAATCTTCCAGAAAGCGTCAGAGAGTTTCAGATCCTGAAGAGGGTACTTCACGTAGATTTGAGGAAGAAGATGAAGCTAGCATGATAGATTTGGAATCAGCACCCTCATCTACAGAAGAGGGAGAAATTACAGAGGAATCAGGATCCTTTGCCTTGAAAAAGGTAGACGGGCTCGTGAAGGCCATGAAGAAATCTCTTGGATTAACAGAGACACAGAAAGAACTAAACGTCATGGATGCAGCCTTCATTGGATACAAGAAGGAAGCACCTACCTTTCCAGTGCACAGCTCCATCCAGGAGATTATCAACAAAGAATGGAAGATTGGAGATAAAAGATCCCAGATTTCCAGACGCATGCAAAGAATGTATCCATTCTCAGAAGAGGACACCAGCAAGTGGATCACTCCCCCTAAGGTGGATGCAGCGGTAGCTCAAATTTCCAGGAAAACTACCTTGCTATTGGAAGATGGCACCTCACTAAGAGATGCCATGGATAAAAGAGCGGATGCAGCACTTAAAAAGCAGTTCTCCAACATAGGACAGAACATCAAGATGGCTACAGCTATGGCATGTGTATTCAGAACTCTCCGAATTTGGTTGGCAGAATTAGAAGAGAAAGTAGATTCCTCAGTCTCAAGATCCCACTTACTAAAAGATTTATCTTCTATCAAAGATGCAGTGAATTTCTCCTGCGATGCATCCTTGGATAATATTCGTTCCTTAGCCAAGTCTTCAGCCCTGTCTATTACAGCAAGAAGAGCCTTATGGATAAAGTCCTGGGATGCGGATGCCATCTCTAAGAATAAGCTAATATCTCTTCCCTTTGCGGGGGGAAAGTTATTCGGCGACCAACTGGAAGACATTATCAAACAATCTTCAGGTGGAAAGAGTCCCTTTCTTCCACAGCAACGCAGGAATCGTTCTTCTCCTTCTAGAAACACCTCATTTCGAAAGCAATCATTTCAAGACTCTAAGAAGTATAGGCCTGGAAGATCTTATGAGCAAAGGCAACGCGGAACCACGCAAGGAGCCAGATCTGGGAACCGAAGGGAGTTCCAGAAAAAGCCAAGGTTCCAGCCTCAAACACAATGAAACACAGGTGATCCCATCTCCCTCTCCAGTTGGGGGCAGGCTGGAGTACTTCAGGGAGGCATGGGATCAGTTGAACCCAGACAGATGGGTCCAACAGATTCTTCAGATGGGGTATACCTTGGAATTCAAAACTGTCCCAAGATTCCACAAATTCAGAACATCAAGAATCAGGAATTCTAGCAGAGCAAAAGAGATGAAACAAGCTATCCAGACTCTTCTCCAGGACAAAGTAATAGAGGAAGTACCGGAGAATCAAAGATTCCGTGGCTATTATTCCACAATTTTCTCCATTCCGAAGCCTTCAGCAAAACTTCGTATTATCTTGGACTTAAAGGAAATAAACTCGCTCCTGAGGATCAGGAAGTTCAAGATGGAAATAATACAGTCAGCCATCAAGATGGTTCAGCCCGGCTCCTTTCTCTCCCGGATAGATCTCAAGGATGCGTATTATCATCTTCCCATCAATATTGCTCACCGAAGATTCCTCAGGTTCCACATTTTCCAGAAGCACTATCAGTATCGAGTTCTACCTTTCGGTCTGGCCTCAGCCCCGCGTGTTTTTACAAAGGTGATGGCAGTAGTAATGTCATTCCTACGTCAACAGGGGATTACGGTGCTTCCATACCTAGACGATATTCTGATAATAGAGGATTCAGAAGAGAAAGCAAAAAGAAGTACCTGGACTTGCCAAGAACTTCTAAGAAATCTAGGGTGGTTAATCAACCTAGAGAAGAGCCAGTTGACTCCATCCCAGGAAAATATATTCCTAGGAATAAACTTCAACATGGTCAGAGAGACAGCAACTCTATCCCTGGACAGGCAAAGGAGACTACAGGAGAAAGTAACAACATTCCTGAAATACCAGAAGCAATCAATCCGGAACTTCACCAAAGTATTAGGGACACTATCCTTCACATATCAGATAGTCCCCTGGAGCAGAACTCACAGCAGATGGACTCAGAACAACCATCTAGTATTCTTCAGGAGGAATCCCACAGACACATCACAAAAGATCCCTATTTTTCCAGCCACCAGAAGAGAACTCAGGTGGTGGACTCACAAAAGCAACATAGCAAAGCGAAGAAAATTAAAACCATACAGGTGGGAGATAGTTTGTACGGACGCCAGCAAGACAGGCTGGGGCGGAGTCTGGAAGAACAAAACAGTTCAGGGAAACTGGTCACCAATAGAAGCAAGAGAGCACATAAACGTGCTGGAGCTACAAGCAGTCCACAACACTTTGATGAGTCTAAGAAAGGAGCTCCAAGACAAACCAATTCGAATCAGATCAGACAACACCACCGCGGTTCAATATCTCATGAACCAGGGCGGTACAAGAAGCATGAGGCTAAATCGTCTAGCAATAAAGATTCTTCTATGGGCAGAGAAAAACCTGGAGGCTCTCTCTGCAACTCATCTCTCAGGAAGTCTAAACTGTCAAGCCGACTTTCTCAGCAGGACAAAAATAGAACCAGGGGAATGGTCCCTGGACAAGGACATTTTCCAAGACATAGTACGAAAATGGGGAACACCAGTGATAGACCTCATGGCATCCAACCAAAACAAGAAGTGCCCAGTCTTCATATCGAGATGGAGGACCCAGGGAGCAGTGGGTCAGGATGCGATGGGGTACACATGGGACTTTTCCCTAGCCTATCTGTTCCCTCCCCTCCCACTGTTGACAGAAGTCTTACAGAAAATAAAGAGGGACAGGGCGGAGGTGATACTAATAGCACCAGATTGGCCCAGAAAGATGTGGTCCTCCAAGCTAAGAAGGTTATCGCTGAGAGACCCAATAAGGCTCCCTATAGTCCCTCACCTATTGTCACAGGGTCCTATATGGCATCCAGATCCAGCCTTTTGGAAGCTGACGGCTTGGCGGCTGAGCGGAGCTCTCTGAGACTTAGCGGCATATCAGATTCAGTCATTGATACCATTATTTCAGGCCGTAAGTCAACTTCCTCCAAGATATATTACAGGATCTGGGCTACGTTTCATGGATGGTGTCAGCAGCGGAAGCTGAATAGAGAATCCATCTCAATAGGAAGGATTTTGGATTTCCTCCAAGAAGGATTCATCAAGGGTTTAAAACCTGCTTCAATCAAGGTACAACTGTCTGCTCTTTCTGCTATTTTGGCTACTCCTTTCGCTGAAAAATATGAGGTTAGAAGATTTATCTCAGCCATTTCCAAGATAAAGCCCACTATTAGGGATATTGTACCTCCCTGGGACTTAAGTTTGGTTCTACAGCAGTTCTGCACCCATTCATTCTTTGAACCTTTAGAATCAATATCTTTGAAGCATCTAACCTTAAAAACAGTTCTCCTTACTGCCATTTCCTCGGCACGAAGAGTAGGGGAGATACAGGCACTATTATGTACCTCTCCTTACATGGTTTTTCACCAAGACAAGGTGGTTCTCAGGCCCAGACCTTCTTTTAGATCTAAAGTGGTATCCTCCTTTCATCTCAGCCAGGAGTTGATTTTACCATCATTCTGCCCTAATCCAGCCAATGATAAAGAGAGAATTTTACATCATTTAGACTTAGTTCGTTGTCTAAATATATATCTCCAGAGAACTCAGCCTTTCCGAAAGTCTAACTCCTTGTTCGTTCACTTTGCGGGAAGATTCAGGGGCTCCTCAGCCTCCAGGAATTCTATATCTAGATGGATCAGGGACGCCATAAAGATAGCTTATGAATCCGCTAATCAGGAACCTCCAATCCATGTGAAGGCTCATTCTACCAGAGCCATGTCTACCTCTTGGGCACAGAAAGCTGTGGCAACACCAGAGGAAATTTGCAGAGCGGCCACATGGTCTTCAGTGTCAACCTTTATCAAATGTTATAAACTGGACTTATAGGCATCAGCAGATGCTAGATTTGGCAGGAAGGTGCTAGAAGCAGCCATTCCTGTCTCAGAATAAGAAGATTTATGTACCCACCCTGTACTGGGGTACTGCTTTGGTAAGTCCCACAGTCATTGCCGTGGATTGGACACAGAGGAAAAGGTGAAATTTACTCACCGATATTTTGTTTTTCTCTGTGTCCTTCCACGGCAACCCTACCCAACTTAGCTATTCAGAGTAAGGTTATGGTATCGTTCCTATAAAATGTACTCTCAAAGAACCTTTCTAACATATGTATGCTTAAAGGAATCTATAGCATAGGACATATGTATCTAATCCTCTGTTTATCTATTACAGCTTGGTTAAAGAAAATAACTGAGCAAAGGAGGAGGAGCAGAAGTTTTTATAGTTGTTTGGTCCTACCAGCTGGGAGGCGGAGTCATGCCCCACAGTCATTGCCGTGGAAGGACACAGAGGAAAACAAAATATCGGTGAGTAAATTTCACCTTTTCTCAATGAATGCCGCTCTAATGAATGTGTCTTTCTCAGTGTCTATCTCATATGTATGTGATAGTCTCAGTGAATGCCTGTCTCAGATGAATGTGTCTTTCTCAGTGTCTATCTCATACATATGTGACAGTCTCAGTGAATGTATATCTGAAATGAATGTGTGTTGCTCAGTGAGTGTCTCTCACAGACGGATGTATCTTTCTCAATGTCTGCCTCTGATTAATGTGTCTTTCTCAGTGAGTGTCTATCTCTGATGAATGTGTGTCTCTCAGGGAGTGTCTGCCTCATATGAATGCTTTTGTCTCAGTAAGAGTCTGTCTCAGATGCATGCATTTGTCTCAGTGAATGTTTGTCTCAGATGAATGTGTGAGTTTCAAGAGCATGTGCTAGTCTCAGTGAGTGTCTCTCTCAGATTATTGTGTATTTCTATGTGGATAGCTGCCTCAAATAAATGTGTTTTTCTGACTGTCTGTCTCACATGAATGAGTCTCTCTCATTGGGTATCTGCCTCAGATGAATGTGTTTGTCTCAGTGAGTGTCTGTTTCAGACGAATGTGTTTGTGTCAGTCAGTGTATGTCTCAGATGAATGTATTTGTCTCTGTGAGTGCCATCTTGAATGTGTTTGTCTCAGTGAGTGTCTGTCTCAAATGAATGTGTGATCTGAGCTATAGTGATATAAACACATTTAAACAAGTGCTATAAAGGGAAGCTAATAATGGTTCAGATCACAATATGACAATGTCTATAAGGCAATGAACAGAAGTATATTTATGATAATATTGACCAAGAGATGAACAATGTCCAGATGATAAAATAATGGCTGTGATTGATATAATACTGATGGAAAAATAAAAGAGGTACATATCCATTAATTAATCTTGAACAGTGATTTCATATATGTCTCTTGCAATAGAAACTAATGGAGGCAACCTGGTATACGTGTTCTTCTGAAACTCATGTGTGAACTTGTATAGTGTGTATGAGTCTAGCTTTATCTCATGTGGGACGATTATCCTACTGGTATATATTATTGAAGGCAGATCTTCTCTGTAGTTCAACAATGATGGACGTAAATCCTGCAATATTTTAGCTGGGTGGTGATCTACCAATAACTTGTGGAGTTTTATTATTCCACATCCACACAGATGCTTCAAGAAGGATGTTTATGAAAACACTTCTATTGATCTTCAATATATTGTGGAGTAAATGTATTCAATATGAGAAAACTAAGGGAATGATCTGTCTGTGCAACAATATATGTATTTAAAATAGTTTAAGAAAAATAAACGTATAAGATGCAATAGTATTGGGACAATTATTATGCTAATACCATTACACTAGCAAAGTTAGTATAGGCAAGTAAATTACATTAAAAATAGCTCAAAGTGATTCATAACTTGGTTATTTCCTCAGGAGCAAGTATGTGCATAAAGGATCAGATAGCTGCACTCATTCTTTATTTAAAGGATTTTATAGGAAATTATATTTAAAAAACAGACACTTCTTTTTAAAGGTAAATAGGAAAAGATTTTGGCCATAAGAGAAATCCGGGTAAAGGCATATTGTGTGTGTATGTTTATATATGTGTGTGTATATGTGTGCGCGTGTATATATATATGTGTGTGTGTGTGTGTTTATATATGTGTATGTGTATATGTGTGTGTGTGTGTGTGTGTGGGCCATGTTTATTTATTTTTTATTCCAGACAGAAGTTGAGGGCGGGCCAGCTCCTTGCAGAGATTTTGACAGAAGCCACGCACCCCTGTATCCCCTTAGCCCTTTCCATGGCCACTTCTGCTCCTCCCATGACTCCACCCCAGCCACATCCACTGTCACCTGCTACAGAAAATACCCTTGATCTTAACTCTTTGGGTGCTAGAAAGGGCTCCTATGTATTGCTTTGCAATATATTGGATACCTCTCTAGAATCCAAGGGGTGAAATGATGGACAGTAAAAAAAAAATAAATAAAAAAATGCCTCAGTGCATCTCCGCTTAGCTTTGCCCGTGGTCACATTCCACTCCTAAAATGACTCCACCCCTAGTCCCATCCACAATTTCCTAGCACAGAAAATACACTTGGCCTATAATGAGCAAGAATGGAAAAAAGCTTTAACTCTTTGGGTTTTAGAGAGATCTCCAACACATTTATTTGCTATGAAATGGAGATCTCTAGCATCCGAGGGGTGACATAATAGCCTGTAAAGAGGTGCAAAACTGGTGTAGGGATATTTGAAATTGATCTAGCCACACTCATAATTCAGAATGTGTGTGCAGTCCACACAGATGAGTCGCCCCTTACAATTTGCAGCTCCACGCAGTTGCCTACTCTGCCTATTGGGAAATCTGGCCCTGATCTGGTGCAGGGGCATGTGGGTGGCTTCCCACAAACATTTTGGGTTTTGGAAGTTTCCTACACTGCCTAATAGGAAATCCAGACTTGGCGCAAAGCAGTTCCATTGCATTTTCTGGTTTTAGCTTTCTGCACACCAGTGATGATTATAAGCCTGCACATGCCTTAGCAGCTTCTCATTCTCATTTCTCATATAGTAAATTCACTGTAATTATCTTTGATGTTGTTGCTGCAGCAGGGTATACAACAATTATAGCATTTAGCAGCTATTTAGCACTGTAAATCGAATATTATGGCTAAGTTATGCAGGATTCTAGCAAGCTGAAGGCTCACAATGTAAACTGATAGGACAGTATGAAATTATCTTTGAAGACTCTGAGTTCTAGTCTAGATCAAGAAGTAGGAGCCTTGGTGCCTAAATAACATTGCTCAGCAATGCCATGAACATCAGTCTGACACAATGTTTGTATGTACAGACAAGGTGATACCACTCCTAGTGGTTGATATAAAGTAGACCTGTCACTTTGCAACAAATAGGTACTTTTAAAAGCACTTACAATGTAAACTATATGTTAACTGTTTTGCATTTCAAATAATATATTGGTGTATGCAAATTATCTAGTATTGGCTGGAAAGGAGTGGCAGGTGGCATGGTGAACAATGTAGAAGTATCTGGGTTGCATACTCCAGCCAAAAGTCCATTTGACTGGAGCATGATGGCTATAAAGGCAGTTTAGATGCTGTTTTTTCTTTCAACTTGCTACATATCCTGAACTGTCAACTTGGAGATACATAGTAAGTAATGTAATGGTTCAAGTTGCCGGCAGATGACCCATTAGTTTGGATTAGAACAAGAACATGTTATAAACATAGGTAATTTTGAAAGGTCTTTCAAAAAGACCTGTTTGTTACAAAGGGACAGTTCTACTTTAAAGTAATAGTAATACTTCATTTTATCTTTATTTTATTTTGTAGGCATTAAAAAAACATGAAGAACGATATGTCTTATCTCTCAAACCTTTATGGGTTGAGAGCAGGGGAGGACTGACAGGACCCAGGGCCCCTGGTCCAAAAAGAGGTCTGGGCCCCCTGCAGAAATCTCCACATTGCCCCTTTATCTCCACAATGCCCCCTTCATCTCCACAATGCCCCTATCTCCACAATGCCCCCTTCATCTCCACAATGCCCCCTTCATCTCCACAATGCCCCCTATCTCCACATTGCCCCTTCATCTCCACAATGCCCCTTCCACAATGCCCCCTTCATCTCCACAATGCCCCCTTCATCTCCACAATGCCCCCATCTCCACAATGCCCCTTCCACAATGCCCCCTTCATCTCCACAATGCCCCCATCTCTGCATCGCCCCTTCCACCATGCCCCTTCATCTCCACACTGCCCCTACCTGCAGTCCCTGGTGGTCTAGAAGCATGGCTTAATGCTGTGCGAAGTCCCGTGCGCCTCTAGTAATGCAGAGGCCGGGAGAAGATGTCATTTCCCAGCGCTCTGTATTACTAGAACTGCGTGCTGGCGGCCATTGTTGGAGATCTGCTGAGCAGCGCTGGAAGCAGCGGCGGGCCCCCTTCGGTTACGGGCCCTCGGTCCGTGACCGAATGCCCGTATGGTCAGTCCGCCACTGGTTGAGAGACATTCACAAGCAAAGTTTCCCCTCTCGCCCCTTTTACCTAGTGTAAGCCATCTCTTCTCAGCTGTGGAATCCAGTCCATAGACCAGACAGATAACAGAAGGGGACAATCTTCTTCCTATGAGAACAATGAAAGCCCTGCCCCCCTTGACAAGTTTTTCAGGTTTTTCCCTTATCTTAATTGAAGATTGTCCCTCTCTGCAGTCTACCTGGGCACCTCCCTTCTGCTCTAGCTGAGCAGTGTTACATCAGTAAAAGGGGCGGGAGGGGGATACTTTGTCATTGAATTACTCTTTACTACAACTCCGACAGAATTGAAATAACACTCTCCAAAGTCCAGATACTATGATGATTAATTAGAGCTGCTTTTATTATGAAACATTACTATCCCTTTACTACAAACTGAAGCAATTCTCCAGATTCCCATTGCTTTAAATGGAGCTTTTAACCTTTTTCATTTCTAGAGGCCTACAATGCATTTTGAATGAAGAATTTGAGACCTCTGTAGCATTCCATGGTTAAAAGTCCCATTTAAAGTGTCATTTTGTAACAAACTGGTAAGTTTGAAAGAGCTTTCAAAATCATCTTTGCTTATGGTAGACTTTTTTTTAACTTCAAATAATAGTTTATGAGATATTTAGCATTATTTATTTATTTATTTATGCCAGCCAGATACTAACATTCAGGCCACAGCACCCTCTGGCACCCTTAGTCCTACCTTGGCCTCACCCTTAATCATATCCCCTCATTTAACCACACCCACTTTTGTGGCCAATCCCATTTGTAGATTTATTCTTCACAGTCATGTGATCATTTTCCAGAGATGTATGAAAATGGATGGGGTATATACAGCACACATAAGTGACCTTTACTAGATATGTAGCCTGTTACAACTCAACTTTGAACAAGGAACCTTTGTTATTTTTTCTACTTATCTGTGGTGTCAAAGGAGAATCTTATTTAAAATACTTCAACAACTGCAAGCCTTCTGAAGTCAGTGCATTTAAAACTCATTAGTAGTAAAGGATTCTGATACCACCAAAATGCTCACTGTGTATCATAGTAACATAGTAAATTAGGTTGAATAACGACACAGGTCCATCAAGTTCAACCTTTGCCTCATACCCTAGTGACATGAGAATTGTATAACTTTTCTGCTATCAAATAAGTTAGTAATTTATCAGACCTTCCTGATCTGCCTAATAATATTCAGTATAACCCTGTGTGTTCCTTTTCAAAAGACACGTATGTAGTCTTCTCTTAAATGTATCCATTGTATCTGCCATAACCACCTCCTTGGGCAAGGAATTCCACAATTTAATAGACCTTACTGTAAAAAAAATCCCTTCCTCTGCTGAAGTCTAAACCTCCTTTCCTCTAATCTCCAAGGGTGTCCCCTGGTCACCTGATAAGGCCTTGGAATGAATAGCTCACCACAGAGATCCTTGTATTGAGATCTCCGATATCTGTACAATGTGATAAGATCTCCTCTTATTCATATTTTCTTTAGAGTAAATAAACCAAGTTTATCTAGTTGTTCCTTATATGTCAAGTCCTCCACTCCCTTAATTAATTTTGTTGCTCTTCGCTGTACCCGCTTCAGTTCTAGCATCTCCTTTTTCAGAACTGGTGCCAAAAACTTTACTGCATATTTGAGGTGAGGTCTTACCAATGATTTGTACAATGGCAAAATTATGTTATCCACTCTTGCTTCAATACCCCTTTTTATGCAAGACAGAATTTTGCTTGCTTTTGCTACTGCTATTTGACACTGGTCACTGTTTCCACGTTTGTAGTTTACAAGGATACCCAGGTCTTTCTCTAGCAACAAGTCCTCTAAAATGATTCCATTAAATTCATAAGTAGCATTGGGATTTTTTCTTCCCAAATGCATGACTTTACACTTTCCCACATTAAACTTCATATGCCATTTTTTTGCCCAATCTGCCATTTTATATAAATCCCTCTGTAGAGAGCAAATATCCTTATCTGAATTAATTACCTGGCATAATTTAGTGTCATCTGCAAATATTGATATATTACTTTCTATATCTATTTCCAAGTCATTTATAAACATGTTAAAATGCAGTGGACCTAATACTGAACCCTGAGGTACTCTACTTTCAACTTTAGCTGTATTGGAGAATTGTCCGTTTACAACCACGCACTGTTCCCTATCCCTCAACCAGTTTTCTATCTAATTGCAAAGGTTATACCCTAGCCCCAATTTCCTTATTTTATACCCCAACCTTCTGTGTGGCACTGTATCAAATGCCTTTGCAAAATCTAGATATACTACATCAACTGGCTTACCATTATCTAGGTTGCTACTTACGTCCTCATAGAAGCTGAAAAGATTAGGCTGACATGAGCTACTCCTCATAAAACCATGTTGATTCCTGCTAATGATCTTATTTTTGTGTTGTAATCCAGAATATAATCCCTTATTATCCCTTCTAGCAGTTTCCCACTATAGAGGTCAAACTCACAGGTATGTAGTTCCCAGGTTCTGTTTTAGTACCCTTCTTAAATAGAGGCACTACATTGGCTCTTCACCAATCTTGTGGTACTGAACCTGTGGTGAGAGAGTCTTTAAAGAGTAAATATAGGGGTCTTGCTAACACTGCACACAGTTCCTGAAGAACCCTTGGATGTATACCATCAGGACCCAATGCTTTGTCAGTCTTAACTTTGTTCAGTCTTCCCATGACCTTTTCTTGTATTAACCCAATATCTGATAATTGTAATGCTTTATTTGTTACTTGATGAGGCTCTTCTACTATCTCATGATCCCTTGTATATACTGATGCGAAGAAAGTGTTTAGAACATCAGCCTTTTCCATATCCTCTCTAATCAACTTACTCATTTCATTTTTGAAAGGTCCAATGCACTCCCTTTTAAGTTTTTTGCCATTTACATATTTGAAAAACTTTTTTGGATTAGTCTTGCTCTCCCTTGCAGTTCGAGTTTCATTATCTATTTTTGCTAGCTTAATTACCTTTTTGCAGTCTTTGTTGCACTCCCTGTATTTTAAGAAAGAATGTTCAGTTCCTTCAGACTAAAATAGTTTAAATGATTTTTTTTTCCTTTCCATTTGCTTACATGTGCAGTTAACCACATTGGCTGTGATCTTCTTCTTTTGCATTTGTTCCCCAATGCTCTATACTGTTGGGTACATTTTTGCAACCTAAATTTGAATTCTGGCCATTTGTCCTCAGTATTTTTGCCTTTAAATAATTTATCCCAGTCTATGTGTTGCATTGAAGCTCTTAACAATTTGAAATTAGCTTTTTTTATCATTTTCTAAAGCTCTTGTTATAATGAGACAGAGCCTTGACTAGCTAATTAAGTCTATTACAAGCCCAGACAGAAAACTAAATTATATAACATGTTAAATTAATGCATTTGCACCATCCTTACCTCCATGCAGGAACTAATGATCAGAATATGCAAGTACAAGCTGAGTTGGGTTAACCAACTCAGTGAGACAATTCAATTTTAAATAAATATTTGATTCCCTTGTTTAAAGATCAAAAAAGAGCAGGCACTTTTGCAAATGTAGTGAGAAAAGATGAGTGGTGTGGTATTAAATGTAACCCCTAAATTGCCCTATGCGTTTTGCAGCTGCTATTGACAGCTTCCTCAGGAGATACAGTGTTGCTGATCTCCTTTTTTCAGTAAATCAGAAAAAGTTCCTGCTCTTTTTTTGTGTTAGTTTCAGTATCTTTAATAAAATTCTCCTTTGACACCACAAACAAGGAGAACAAATAATAAAGGTTAAGATTTCAAATGTTTACATAGTAGATAAGGCTGAAAAAAGACATGTGTCCATCAAGTCCAGCCCATGCCAATAGCACCCCTGTTGATCCAGAGGAAGGCAACAAAAAAGCCCTCTGGAGCAATTTCCAATGTAGTCCCAAGTGTGTGTGTGTGTGTGGGGGAACTATTCCTTCCTGAATCCAACTGGTAGTCAAATAGTTCCCTGGATCAATATCCTATTTGCTTTGAAGCCATCTGTCATAATTGTCAATATTGTTCTGTGCTAGATAGGCATCCATTGCTTTTTTGAATGCAGTTGCATTATCTGCAAGCACAACATCCCGAGGCAAAGAATTCCATAGCCTTACCGCCCTTACTGTAAAGAATCCCTGCCTATGTTTTAGTCGAAAGCGCCTTTCCTCAAGTCTTAATGGATGACCTCTTGTTCTTAGCTCAGCTCGTTGCATAAATAATTCATTGGATAGTTCTTTGTATTGACCTTGAAAGTATTTGTAAATGGTAATCATATCACCCCTTAGACATCTCTTCTCTAATGTAAACAAACCCAGTTTGGCTAGTGTCTCTTTGTAACTCAGATCCTCCAATCCCTTTATCACGTTTGTTGCATGTCTCTGCACCTTTTCCAGTTCAGTAATGTTTTTTTTAGAACAAGCGCCCAAAATTGTACTCCATATTCTAGATGAGGCCTAACCAAGGATTTATACAGAGGTAGGATAATATTAGCATCCCTTGCTTCTACACCTCTTTTTATGCAGGCTAGTACTCTATTTGCTCTTGCAGCAGCTGAGTGACTCTGCACACTGCTGTGAAGTCTATTGTCTATCAGTACTCCTAAATCTTTCTCTAATGAGGATTTCCCAATTTGTTTCCCATTTAGAGTATATGTAGCAAGTTTGATTCTACAACCCAAATGCATAACCTTACATTTATCTACATTAAATGTCATCTGCCACTTTTCTGCCCATTCACTTAGTTTATCTAAATCCTTCTGTAGGGAAAAAACATCCAGCTCTGTATGTATTTCCTTACATAGCTTAGTGTCATCAGCAAAGATTGAGATGCTACTTTCAATTCCCACTTCTAGATCATTAATAAACAAATGAAAAAGCATTGGGCCCAGGACTGAACCCTGCGGCATCCCACTTATAACCCTAGACCAAGTTGAAAAAGTTCCATTTACAACAACTCTCTGCCATCTATCATTTAACCAGTTCTCAATCCATGTACAGATAACACCGCCCAAACCGAAGCCTTTTAATTTATGCAGTAACCTGTTGTGAGGCACTGTGTCAAAGGCTTTTGCAAAATCCAAGTATACTACATCAACAGCAATTCCCCTGTCCAAATTACTACTCACTCTTTCATAAAATGCAAGTAAATTAGTCTGACATGATCTGTTCTTCATGAAATCATGCTGATTCCTACTAATGATATTGTTTGTCTTCACATAGTTCTGAATACTGTCTGCTAATAACCCTTCTAGTATCCTACCCACTATGGAAGTCAAGCTCACAGGTCTATAATTTCCTGGTTTGGATCTTGCTCCCTTTTTAAACAATGGAACTACATCAGCTTTCATCCAATCACAGGGCACTATGCCTGATGAAAGTGAATCAATAAATATTAAGTATAATGGTTTTGCTATTACTGAACTAAGTTCCTTAAGTACCCTTGGGTGTATACCGTCCGGTCCAGGCGCTTTATTCACTATAACCCTTTCCAGTCTCTTTTGGACCTTATCCTTAGTAAGCCATGTAGATGTTGGAGAAATTCCATGGTTTTGTCTGTTTGCCCACAGCTTGTCATTGTTGCTTCCTTTGTATATACTGAAGCAAAGAACATATTTAGGGTGTCAGCCATAGCTTTATCCTCACTAATCAATTCACCTGTTTCAGTCCTAAGAGGACCAATATCAACCTTAACTTTTTTGTTGTTAATATACTTGTAGAATTGTTTAGGGTTTTTCTTGCTCTCATTTGCAATGTTTCTCTCATTTTCTATTTTAGCTAGCTTAATTGCTTGTTTGCAGATTTTATTACATTATTTATATTTTTTAAATGATGCATCTGACCCGTTTGACTTAAACACCTTAAAAGCCTGCTTTTTATGTCTCATTTCCCTGCTAACCACATTATTAATCCACATTGGTTTCGCTTTGCTTCTCTTGTGCTTATTCCCCAATGGTATATATTGACGTGTATATTTGCCCAAGAGCATTTTAAATACATTCCATGATTCTTGTGCATTTTTATCATTGAAAATTACATCCCACTGGATACCCTTTAAAGCTTCTTATAACTTTGTAAAATTAGCCTTTTTGAAACTGAATGTTTTGGTTAAACTCTTGCTATTGGGTTTCTCATAACAAACTTCAAAGGATACAATATTGTGGTCACTGCTGCCCAAATGTTCCCTTACCTGCACATTGTTTACCATGTCAGAATCGTTTGAGAGCACTAGGTCAAGCAAGGCCTCTTTTCTAGTTGGCTCCTCTACTAGTTGGGACATAAAATTATCATTTATCATACTTAGAAAAATATTTCCCTTTGTTGTGCCTGAATTCATATTGCTCCAGTCAATTTCAGGGTAGTTGAAATCTCCCATTATAATTACCTTTGCTGACCTAGCAGTCTTTTCCATTTGCAGTAAAAGTTGGGCTTTCTCCAACTCCCCAACATTAGGTGGCTTGTAGCAAATCCCCACCAATATCTTTTTATTATGTGTGCCCCCAGTGTGTATTTCAACCCACAAGGCCTCTACCTTTTCATTGGATCCTTCATTTATATCTTCTCTTAAACTAGGTTTTAAGGCCCGCTTTACATATAGGCATACCCCTACTCCCCTTTTATTAACCCTGTCCCTCCTAAAAAGTGAATAACCCTCTAGATTGACTGCCAAGTCATACGTATCATCTAACCAGGTTTCAGACACTCCAATCAGATCATACTGCTCATGTACTGCAATCATTTGTGTGTGTTTTTTTTTTTGTTTTTTTTTTTACAGTAGGAAATTGGGCAGACTAGATGGGCCGAATGGTTCTTATCTGCCGTCAAATTCTATGTTTCTATGTTTCATTTATAGTTCCCCCATCTTACCAGCCAGACTGCGAGCATTTGCATGCATACAGTTTATCTTTTTCCCATTCCTAAAGATTTCATTCTTTTTCAAATGTATTTGTCTTTTATCAGGCTGTAACAATGGCAACTGCCTATTAGATGAACTAGCCCATTCCCCCTCTCCACCCCCATGACCCTTCTCTAATCCCATTTCCTCAAGTATACTACCTTCCCCAGCCTGTGTTGCAGCTCCCTCCCACCCCTTTCTAGTTTAAAGTCTCCTCCAGCCCTCTAACCATCCTATCACCCAGTACCGTGGCCCCCCTTCCACTAAGGTGCAATCCATCACTACTATAAAGATTGTGCCCAAGGGAAAAGACTGCCCAGTGCTCTAGGAACCCAAACCCCTCCTGCTTACACCAAGTCTTTATCCACGCATTTAACTTCCTAATCTCCCGTTGCCTTTCTAATGTAGCGCGTGGCACAGGTAGAATTTCAGAAAATACTACCTTAGAGGTCCTCTGCTTAAGATCCTTCTTAACGGACCTCCATTTTCCACTGACTTTGTCATTAGTACCAACATGTACCATGACATCCGGATCATGCCCAGCCCCACCCAACAATCTATCAACCCGATCAGCCACATGTCGAACCCAAGCTCCCGGGAGACAGCAAACTGTACGATTGATCTTGGCGACAGATTACCCTGTCTATCTTCCTAATAATAGAATCCCCTACCACCACCATCTGTCTAGGTCTGCCTGAGTCCTGGATCCCATCCATGCAAGAGGGGCTGTTCACTCAGCTGTTAGAGAGAACAGTCCTCTCCAGCAAAGACATTCCTGTGTCAGCATCCCCAACATCATTACTCAATGTAGCAAATCTGTTAGGATTAGTAAACACAGGAGTGTCCTCCCTATTTCTCTGTCCACCCCCCTTGCTATGTCTAACTGTAACCCATCTGGCTACCTGCTCTTTCTTTCTGCAGTCTCCACCCCCAGAACTACCTACCACCGCTTCCTGCTGCTCAGTCAGCAGACCCCTCTCAAGATTGGTCGTCTTTCTCAATGTTGCAACCTGCCCCTCCAGAGCTTTAATACAAGCTTCCAGAGAGACCACTTGCTCACATCTGCCACAGAGGTATGCACCCTGGAATGGTTGTTAACTAATTAACTAATAAAAGTTGATTTGTAACACCATTTAGGAATTAACTTAGAAAAATGATATAGCTCTGAACGGGTTTCCTACTGGCTACATTTTGCCAGTCATAAACAGCTTCTCAACTCTTAGCATTTTCCTATTTTGGTTTATCTAAGTCACAATCTGGATAATGTGTTTAGATTACTATAATAGGGCCTGCTGCCCCACCTTGTAAAGAAGAACTGGCGGCTGCTTTTGCAGTTGCTAATGGCTCTTCACCTCACATGACACCTAGTGCACTTCCCGCTTTCCCACACCCGGAAGTTCAAAAGCTGTGTGGGTTTCGGAAAGACTGGTCTGGTCTGTGATGCTGGGATAAGGTGACACTGGCATAACAATAAGGGTCGCACCTGTGACCTACAACCAGGCCCATCACTCCACCCCCTGCGATCCTCCCACCCGGCGCCTGCAATAAGCAAGCTGAGGTCTGTGCCTTCTTTGGCACAGACCTCTAGCTGCTGAGCTCCCTTGTCGGCACTCTAGTAATGCAGAGAGCTGAGAGATGACATCATCTCCCAGCGCTGTGCATTACTGAATAGAGGACCGCGCAGGAGCACCAGCTTCTGAGGTCTGTGCAGAAGGAGGCACAGACCTCTCCTGCCACCAGGGAGGTAGGAGATGGACACTGGGTGGGTCAACGTGGAGGAAATGTGGATATTTGGGGCAATGTGGAGGCAATTTGGGGGCAATGTGGATATTGGGGGCAATATGGAGGCAATGTAGGGGCAATGTGGGGGTAATGTGGACATTGGGGGCAATTTGGAGGCAATTTGGGGGCAATGTGAACATTGGGAGCAATGTGGGGGCAATGTGGTGGCAATGTGGGGCAATGTGAAGATTGGGGGCAACGTGGGGGCAATGTGGAGGCAATTTGGGGGCAATGTGGACACTGGAGCAATGTGGAGGCAATTTGGGGGCAATATGGACATTGGGGGCAATGTGAGGTCAATGTGGATATTGGAGGCAATGTGGAAATTGGGGGCAATGTGGAAGCAATTTGGAGGCAATGTGGAGGCAATGTGGGGACAATGTGGATATTGGGGGCAATGTGGAGGCCCCCAGTGTGGATATTGGGGGCAATGTGGAGATGGGCAGTAGAGGTGGCCAATGGGAGGGCAATGTTGTCGGGGGGCCCATGGCAATTTTTGCACCAGGGTCCTGTGGCTTCTAGTTACCACTATGTAAGTTGGATCATTTTAATGAACACATTACACATTATGGGGTTGTGAACCTGTGAGGCAGGACAGGCAAGTGCCAGTGGGTGGGTCTGTGGGCTGCCTCATGGGCATAATAGGCCACTGCCAGGTGCCTCTAAAAATCTGGCACCCTAGGTAAGTGCCTAGTCTGCCTATTGTTAAACCCAGCCTGTTAACATTCTGCCTTCCTTTCTATCCTAACAGCCACTTCCTGCCAGCCAGCACTAGCTTATGCTCATAAAGTGACAAATATGTAAATGCAGATCTCAGAAATTATTTTTTGAATTAAAAAATGGCCAACCTAAATATAAATGATTTTGTAAGCAATTTCAAAATCACCTATTTATTATAAAGTGACAGTACCACTTTAAATTAATGGAGAATTTTATTAGTCCACTGTGGTGGAGCTTGTATGCTCCAGACTTGCATATGTTCTTGTTAATTTAGGGTCTTGGTGTCTTAAAAGCAATACAAATAAAGCTTGGACAGGAGTTTAACTACTAGTGCTGAGTATTTTATGATCCATCCTGCCTGAGTGGTTGCTTAAATAGACAAAGAGGATAACAATGGGAGAAGAAAGGGGTAATACTGGGATAAGAAAGCTTACTCTCACTGTTCATCACCCCATGTGTATTTATAGACATTAAGGGCTGGATCCCAATATTTGCTGTATGATTATTTTTCAGTTTGGCATATATTTCAAGCTAGTCAATTCTGCAGTTACATTCTCAATGAGGGTCAGAATTGGATTGCTGAAATGCTTTTTTTTTTCTTGTCAAAAAATGCCTCTTTGGAATCTTTTCTGAGTGCTGAAAAACATTGTGACACTTCACCAAAGAAAGGCTATTACTAGGAAACCCAAGAAAAGTCGGCAGATTTCAGCCTCTTCCCTTGGGCTGCATCAGGCAACAGAAACCCAGGACAATTGAATGATGCCTCGTGTGCCTGAATGATGCCTCGTGTGCCTGAGCACCCTCCCCATATCCCCAGCACCAGCGTTGATGAATAGCAGCAATCTGGACATGTTTCAGGTTGTTATAAATCTTTTTTTTACATAAAATTGTACTTGGACATTGTATAATTTAATATGGAGCCCATATTGAATTCATTAGTTAGCTTATTATTTTTTTATTTTCTTTCTTAGGTTTTATTTTACTGCATTGATATTTGTACTCCATATGAAAGTATTATGTTATATTACAGCTTAAAATTGAGGTGAAATGTGTCCCATTTATTTAAATTTAATTAATTAAAGTCACAGAACCACGCATAAGCTGTCTGACACCCCAGCCTTAATCCACTAGTAGTCACAAAACCACATATACACTGTCTAACACCCCAGACTTGTTCCACTGGTAGTCACATAACCACTTATACACTGTCACACCTTAGTCTTACTACTAGTAATCACAGAACCACCCATACACTGTCTGACACCCCAGAGCCTTGTTCCACTAGTAGTCACAGACAAACAAACACTGTATAACACTTCAGACTTCTCCCATTGCCCATTGGAAGACACAGAACCACACATACACTGTTTAACAATCAAGACTTGTCCCACTGCCCACTGGAAGATACAGAACCACACATACACTGTCTGACACCCAAGATCCTTGTTCCGCTGGTAGTCACAGACTCACACAAACACTGTTTACCACTCCAGACTTGTCCCACTGCCCACTGGAACACACAGAACCACAGATATACTGTTTAACCCCTTAGCGACAATGGACGTACATGTACGTCCTCTGTGGCTGTCACTTAGTGACAGAGGACGTACATGTACGTCCAGGAAATCAGGATCCCCGCGCGGCTGCATGCCGTTCGGGGACTCCGGATTCTTCTGAAGAAAAAAAAAAATGTTAGACGGGTGTTAAGTGACGGCCGCGTCTGCACGCGGCCGTCACTAAGGGGTTAACACTTCAGACGTGTCCCATTGGCTACTGGAGGACACAGAACCACACATATACTGTTTAGCACTACAGATTTGTTCCACTGCCCACTGGAAGACACAGAACCACACATATACTGTTTAGCACTACAGACTTGTCCCACTGCCCACAGGAAGACACAGAACCACACATATACTGTTTAACACTCCAGACTTGTCCCACTGTCCACTGGAAGACACAGAACCACACATACACTGTTTAACACTTCAGAATTGTCCCATTGGCTACTGGAAGACAGAGAACCACACATATACTGTTTAGCACTACAGACTTGTCCCACTGTCCACTGGAAGACACAGAACTAGTGTTGAGCGAGCATGCTCGGCCGATGCTCGGATCGGCTCGAGCATCGCTCTGCTCGGCACATGGCGGTACTCGTACGAGTACCGCATGTGCTCGCCCGCCATGTTCGGGTCTCCTCCCCGCACGTTTTGCGGCTGCTGCGCAGCCAATAAACGTGCAGGGAGGCTCTGACATCGGTGTAATGCCAGCAGCCATGTTGGCTGCTGGCATTACACTGATTGGCTGGCCAGAACCCGTGGTCAGGTGCTGTATAGCACCTGACCATCGAGTTCGGCTCAGTCTGAGCCAGGGAGAGCTGAGGATAGGAAGGGAAAGGCAGTGTAGGGAGGAAAAAAACAAAAATTGTGAAAAAAAAAGAACCAAAAGTCCTTTTTAGGACTACTGTGTGTGGGGGCAGCAGGTTATTTGGTGTGGGGGGAAAAAAACAAACAAAAAAAATATATATATTCTGTTTAGTGTGCAAAGTTGCAGATTAGAGCACATTCTGTTTAGTGTGCACAGTTGCAGATTAGAGCACATTCTGTTTAGTGTGCAAAGTTGCAGATTAGAGCACATTCTGTTTAGTGTGCAAAGTTGCAGATTAGAGCACATTCTGTTTAGTGTGCAAAGTTGCAGATTAGAGCACATTCTGTTAAGTCTTCAAACTAAAATATCAAAGTCACGTATTCCATTCAGTGTGCGTCGCCGCAGTTTAGCAGCACATTCTGAGTACTGTGCAGAGTTGCAGAATAGGAAGAAATACTGTTAAGTCTTCAAACTAAAATATCAAAGTCACATATTCCATTCAGTGTGCTTCGCCGCAGTTTAGCAGCACATTCTGTGTACTGTGCAGAGTTGCAGAATAGGAAGAAATACTGTTAAGTCTTCAAACTCAAATATCAAAGTCACATATTCCATTCAGTGTGCTTCGCCGCAGTTTAGCAGCACATTCTGTGTACTGTGCAGAGTTGCAGAATAGGAAGAAATACTGTTAAGTCTTCAAACTAAAATATCAAAGTCACATATTCCATTCAGTGTGCTTCGCCGCAGTTTAGCAGCACATTCTGTGTACTGTGCAGAGTTGCAGAATAGGAAGAAATACTGTTAAGTCTTCAAACTAAAATATCAAAGTCACATATTCCATTCAGTGTGCTTCGCCGCAGTTTAGCAGCACATTCTGTGTACTGTGCAGAGTTGCAGAATAGGAAGAAATACTGTTAAGTCTTCAAACTAAAATATCAAAGTCACATATTCCATTCAGTGTGCTTCGCCGCAGTGTAGCAGCACATTCTGTGTACTGTGCAGAGTTGCAGAATAGGAAGAAATACTGTTAAGTCTTCAAACTAAAATATCAAAGTCACATATTCCATTCAGTGTCTTTCACCGCCGTTTAACAGCCTATTCTGTGTACTCTGCAGAGTTGCAGAATTATAAGAAATACTGTTAAGTTTTCAAACTCAAATATTAAAGTCACATATTCCATTCAGTGTCTTTCACCGCCGTTTAACAGCCTATTCTGTGTACTCTGTACAGTTGCAGAATTATAAGAAATACTGTTAAGTTTTCAAACTCAAATATTAAAGTCACATATTCCATTCAGTGTCTTTCACCGCCGTTTAACAGCCTATTCTGTGTACTCTGTACAGTTCCAGAATTATAAGAAATACTGTTAAGTTTTCAAACTCAAATATTAAAGTCACATATTCCATTCAGTGTCTTTCACCGCCGTTTAACAGCCTATTCTGTGTACTCTGTACAGTTCCAGAATTATAAGAAATACTGTTAATTTTTCAAACTCAAATATTAAAGTCACATATTCCATTCAGTGTCTTTCACCGCCGTTTAACAGCCTATTCTGTGTACTCTGTACAGTTCCAGAATTATAAGAAATACTGTTAATTTTTCAAACTCAAATATTAAAGTCACATATTCCATTCAGTGTCTTTCACCGCCGTTTAACAGCCTATTCTGTGTACTCTGTACAGTTGCAGAATTATAAGAAATACTGTTAAGTTTTCAAACTCAAATATTAAAGTCACATATTCCATTCAGTGTCTTTCACCGCCGTTTAACAGCCTATTCTGTGTACTCTGTACAGTTCCAGAATTATAAGAAATACTGTTAAGTTTTCAAACTCAAATATTAAAGTCACATATTCCATTCAGTGTCTTTCACCGCCGTTTAACAGCCTATTCTGTGTACTCTGTACAGTTCCAGAATTATAAGAAATACTGTTAATTTTTCAAACTCAAATATTAAAGTCACATATTCCATTCAGTGTCTTTCACCGCCGTTTAACAGCCTATTCTGTGTACTCTGTACAGTTCCAGAATTATAAGAAATACTGTTAAGTTTTCAAACTCAAATATTAAAGTCACATATTCCATTCAGTGTGTTTCAACGCCGTTTAACAGCCTATTCTGTGTACTCTGCAGAGTTGCAGAATTATAAGAAATACTGTTAAGTTTTCAAACTCAAATATTAAAGTCACATATTCCATTCAGTGTCTTTCACCGCCGTTTAACAGCCTATTCTGTGTACTCTGTACAGTTCCAGAATTATAAGAAATACTGTTAAGTTTTCAAACTCAAATATTAAAGTCACATATTCCATTCAGTGTGTTTCAACGCCGTTTAACAGCCTATTCTGTGTACTCTGCAGAGTTGCAGAATAGTAAGAAATACTGTTAAGTTTTCAAACTCAAATATTAAAGTCACATATTCCATTCAGTGTGTGTCACCGCAGTTTAGCAGCCTATTCTGTGTACTCTGCAGAGTTGCAGAATAGTAAGAAATACTGTTAATTTTTCAAACTCAAATATTAAAGTCACATATTCCATTCAGTGTCTTTCACCGCCGTTTAACAGCCTATTCTGTGTACTCTGTACAGTTCCAGAATTATAAGAAATACTGTTAAGTTTTCAAACTCAAATATTAAAGTCACATATTCCATTCAGTGTGTTTCAACGCCGTTTAACAGCCTATTCTGTGTACTCTGCAGAGTTGCAGAATTATAAGAAATACTGTTAAGTTTTCAAACTCAAATATTAAAGTCACATATTCCATTCAGTGTCTTTCACCGCCGTTTAACAGCCTATTCTGTGTACTCTGTACAGTTCCAGAATTATAAGAAATACTGTTAAGTTTTCAAACTCAAATATTAAAGTCACATATTCCATTCAGTGTGTTTCAACGCCGTTTAACAGCCTATTCTGTGTACTCTGCAGAGTTGCAGAATAGTAAGAAATACTGTTAAGTTTTCAAACTCATATATATTAAAGTCATATATATCGTGTAAGATGAAGAAGGCGGGTAAAAAGGGACGGGGAAGTGGACGTGATCCTGAAAGTTCAGGGCGCGGGTCAGGACGCGGAGAAACTGTGCCTGGTGCCAGAGCACAAGAAAGAAAGACATCCACCATACCTAGCTTCATGTCTGATTTCACAGGGCGTCGCAGGACATCACTCTCGAGGTCCGACCAGTGCGAACAGGTGGTCGGTTGGATGACAGCTGATACTGCTTCCAGTCGGTTAAGCACCACCCTGTCTTCCACCAAGTCCACTCTCAGTAGCCAAGAGTCTGGTCAACATAATCCTCACTCTGATCATCCTTCCTCCCACCATACACGGTCTGGTCAAAGAAGTGATCCCACACTGGGATATAGTGATGAGCTCGTCTCATCACCAATCCTTCATTTGACCCTCTCTCCAAGCACGCTTGCAGAGGAACATGACATCTTGTGCCCTGATTCACAACCTCTAGAGGCTACCCAATCACAAGAAGATGACAGATGTGAACGGCATTTAAGGTCAAAGGAAGTAGTGGATGATGATGATGATGATGATGAGACACAGTTGCCATTAAATCAACCACTATTTCCGTCTCAAGACCTTGTTGAGGAGAATGTTATACAGTTGTCAATGACTGAGTATGTGGTGGGATCAAGACTTGAGGAGGATGATCAGAGTGAGGAAGTGGAGGAGGACTTGGTGGACGATGAGGTGACTGACCCCACCTGGGAAGGTGTAGAGCCGAGCGATGACAGCAGTCCTGAGGGTGAGCCATCTGCAGCACCGCAACAGGCTGGAAGAGGCAGTGGTGTGGCTACAGAAAGAAGGCGGACCGCACCAAACCGGCCCGCAAATGTTCCACGGAGCACCCCCTTGCGTAAATCTACCTTGCCAAGGGGTAGGTGTTCCGCGGTATGGCGTTTTTTTAAGGAAAGTGCGGACGACAAAAGAATTGTAGTTTGCAACCTGTGCCACACCAGAATGAGCCGAGGCATGAACACTAGAAACCTCACCACCACCAGCATGATCCGACACATGGCATCCAAGCACCGTAGTAAGTGGGAGGAACGCCTGGATCGCCCATCTGTGTCTGCAGGCCACACCACTGCCTCCTCTTCCCCTGTTTTCGGTGCCGGCCAATCGCCTGTCGAAGGCGCAGACCCGCATACCTCCCGCCCTGCACCTGTACCATCTGAAGCACCATCAGCGACCACATCCACTTCCCTGTCCCAGCACAGCGTCCAAATGTCGTTACCCCAGGCATTTGAGCGCAAGAGAAAGTACCCAGCCACCCACCCACAGGCCATAGCACTAACCTCACACCTTTCAAAATTACTGGCCATCGAAATGCTGCCATTTAGGCTTGTGGACACTGAGTCCTTCCGCAGCCTGATGGCAGCAGCTGTCCCTCGGTACGCGGTCCCCAGCCGCCACTACTTTTCCCGGTGTGCCATCCCCGCATTACACCACCATGTGTCCCGTAACATCACCCGTGCCCTGACCAACGCAGTTACTGGGAAGGTCCACTTAACGACTGACACATGGACAAGTGCTTGTGGCCAGGGACGCTACACTTCCCTGACGGCACACTGGGTGAATGTCGTGGAGGCTGGGAGCGACTCGGACCCTGGGATGGCACGGGTGCTACCCACGCCGAGGATTGCGGGCCCTACCTCCATCAGGGTTTCCACCAGCACCTACGTTATTGGCTCCTCCTCCTCCGTTTCCACCTCCGAATTCTCTACACGCAGCGCCACTCCCCCATCAGCCAGTAGCTGGAAGCAGTGTAGCACTGCAGTGGGGAAGCGTCAACAGGCCGTGCTGAAGCTGATCTGCCTTGGGGACAAACAGCACACGGCCTCAGAGCTGTTGCAGGGGATTAGTCACCAGACCGAGCAGTGGCTCTCGCCACTCAACCTGCAACCAGGCATGGTTGTGTGTGATAATGGGCGTAACTTGGTGGCGGCTTTGGAGCTCGGCAAGCTCACACACGTACCATGCCTAGCGCATGTATTTAATTTAGTGGTGCAGCGATTTCTAAAAACCTACCCCAATGTGCATGATCTCTTGACCAAGGTGCGCCGCGTGTGTGCACATTTCCGTAAGTCATCTACAGCTTCGGCCGGCCTGTTGAAGCTGCAGCAGCGCTTACAATTGCCAGCTCACCGGCTGCTGTGTGACGTGAGCACGCGCTGGAACTCCACCTTCCACATGTTGGCCCGGCTTTGTGAGCAGCAGAGGGCAGTAGTGGAGTACCAGCTGTTACACGGTCGTCGCCTCTCCGTTCAACTTCCTGTAATCAGAAGTGAGGAGTGGGAATGGATGTCAGACCTCTGCGAGGTTTTACGCAATTTTGAGGAATCGACACAGATGGTGAGCGGCGATAACGCTATTATCAGTGTAACCATCCCACTTCTGTGTCTACTGAAACGCTCGCTGCTCACAATTAAAACCGACGCTTTGCATGTGGAAGAGGTGGAAATGGGGGAGGAAGAGCTTACACAAGGTGATAGCCAGAGCACCCTCACTTCGTCTTCTCAGCGACAATTGGAGGAGGCGGAGGAGGAGGAGGAGGAGGAGGAGGAGGAGGAAGACACGGTTGCCTCCGCTACAGAGGGTAGCCATGGAACTTTAGTTCCATCTCTTCAGCGTGGGTGGGCAGAAGAGGAGGAAGAGGATGAGGATATTGAGAGTCAGCCTCCTGGTGAGGACAGCGAAATCTTGACTGTTGGTACTCTGGCACACATGGCTGACTTTATGTTAGGCTGCCTTTCCCGTGACCCACGCGTTGTACGCATTTTAGACAACACGGATTACTGGGTGTTCACCCTTCTGGACCCCCGCTACAAAGAGAATTTCTCATCTCTCATTCCTCCGGTGGAGAGGACAAGCAAAATGGTGCAATACCAGAAGGTTCTTGTTGAAAAATTGCTCCAAAATTTTCCATCTGACAACGCTGGCGGCAGAGTACGTGCTACCTTGGCCAACCGAGAAGGGGAGAAAAGGGGAGCACACAGCAGTTCCGACAAAGGCAGGGCAACACTCTCCAAGGCGTGGGACACCTTCATGACACCCCGCCAGCACCCTCACCCTGATGCGCAGCCTAGTGTCACAAGGAGGGAAAAGTTTTGGAAGATGGTGAAGGAGTACGTAGCAGACCGTGTCAGCGTCCTCAATGATCCCTCTGTGCCTTACAACTACTGGGTGTCCAAGCTGGACACGTGGTATGAACTGGCACTCTACGCCTTGGAGGTGCTGGCCTGCCCTGCCGCCAGCGTTCTGTCTGAGCGGGTATTTAGTGCTGCTGGTGGCATCATAACAGATAAGCGTATCCGCCTTTCCACCGACAATGCTGATAGGTTGACACTTATAAAAATGAACAAGGCCTGGATTTCCCCTGACTTCTCCACTCCACTGGAGGAAAGCCCCGGGGGAACATAAACTCACTTTATATATGTTATTTACAATGATGGGAATACTCTGTATTCCCATTCACCCCTTCCACCCCAAAAACGGGTATATGGTTGACTCTTAATGTTCTCATCCTCCTCCTCCTCTTCCATATGCCCTGGGATATAATTTTTATATAGGGCCAGCTCACCAGCGTGCCCTGGGATATAATTTTTATATAGGGCCAGCTCACCAGCGGGCCCTGTGATATAATTTTTATATAGGGCCAGCTCACCAGCGGGCCCTGTTTGCCAATTTTTATATAGGTCAGCTCACCAGCGGGCCTTCTCATATAATGTTTTATTGGGTCAGCTCTCTAGCGGGCCCTCTCATATAATGTTTTATAGCGTCAGCTCACTAGCGGGCCTTCGCATATAATGTTTAGGATGGTCAGCTCTGCAGCAGACCCTCACCCATAATGTTTTAGATGGTCAGCTCAGCGCACGTTTCCCTCTTAATCATGGCCTCAGTTCTGAAAATCAAGGAAATTTTTGGGATAATTTGCCTCTGCGCACGTTTCCCTCTTAATCATGGCCTCAGTTCTGAAAATCAAGGAAATTTTTGGGATAATTTGCCTCTGCGCACGTTTCCCTCTTAATCATGGCCTCAGTTCTGAAAATCAAGGAAATTTTTGGGAGAATTTGCCTCTGCGCACGTTTCCCTCTTAATCATGGCCTCAGTTCTGAAAATCAAGGAAATTTTTGGGAGAATTTGCCTCTGCGCACGTTTCCCTCTTAATCATGGCCTCACTTCAGAAAATCGATGAAATTTTTGGGAGAATTTGCAGATGATATACAAGTAAATATACAGCAAATACTGTTTGGTAACAATTTTTCGCCTAAAGTCGTTTTTATTTTCCTTTTTGTGTGTTTTACGGTCAGTCTGTAAAAATGGCGTACTACGGGCGAAAGATCGTTCCCAGCAGCGATGTTGGAGTCCAAGGTGCATCCAGACATCCTCCCTATGCTGTCCCTGAACCATTTCTGTAGTGTTTCCATCTTTTTCTGCCCTTTTCCTATGGACCAGGCACCCTCCCCTCATCAGAGCAGGGGGTGCCTGGTGTAATGCTCGAGTCCTCCCATTGACTTCAATGGGGCTCGGGTGCTCGGCCGAGCACTCGAGCCTCAGGGGGTGCTCGGTCAGAGCACCCGAACATCCGAGCATTGGGGTGCTCGCTCATCACTACACAGAACCACACATGCACCGTTTAGCACTACAGACTTGTCCCACTGCCCACTGGAAGACACAGAACCACACATATACTGTTTAGCACTACAGACTTGTCCCACTGCCCACTGGAAGACACGGAACAACACATACACTGTTTAGCACTACAGACTTGTCCCACTGCCCACTAGAACACACGGAACCACACATACACTGTTTAGCACTACAGACTTGTCCCACTGTTCACTGGAAGACACAGAACCACATATATACTGTTAAGCACTCTAGACTTTTCCCACTGCCCACTCGAAGACACAGAACCACACATACACTGTTTAACACTCCAGACTTGTCCCACCGTCCACTGGAAGACACAGAATCAAACGAATACTGTTTAGCACTCCAGACTTGTCCCACTGCCCACTGGAAGACACAGAACCACACATACACTGTTTAACACTCCAGACTTGTCCCACTGGCTACTGGAAGACACAGAACCACACATAAACTGTTTAGCACTACAGACTTGTCCCACTGCCCACTGGAACACACAGAACCACACATTTACTGTTTAGCACTACAGACTTGTCCCACTGCCCACTGGAAGACACGGAACCACACATACACTATTTAGCACTACAGACTTGTCCCACTGCCCACTGGACCACACATATACTGTTTAGCACTACAAATTTGTCCCACTGCCTACTGGAAGACACAGAACCACACATATACTGTTTAGCACTCCAGACTTGTCCCACCGTCCACTGGAAGACACAGAATCAAACATATACTGTTTAGCACTCCAGACTTGTCCCACTGCCCACTGGATGACACAGAACCACACATACACTGTTTAACACTCCAGACTTGTCCCACTGGCTACTGGAAGACACAGAACCACACATACACTGTTTAGCACTCCAGACTTGTCCCACTGCCCACTGGAACACACAGAACAACACATATACTGTTTAGCACTACAGACTTGTCCCACTGCCCACTGGAACACACAGAACCACACATACACTGTTTAACACTCCAGACTTCTCCCACTGTCCACTGGAACACACAGAACCACACATATACTGTTAAGCACGCCAGACTTCTCCCACTGCCCACTGGAAAACACAGAACCACACATATACTGTTTAGCACTGCAAACTTGTCCCACTGCCAACTGGAACATGCAGGACCACACATATACTGTTTAGCACTACAGAGTTGTCCCACTGCCCACTGGAAGACACAGAACCACACATACACCGTTTAGCACTACAGATTTGTCCCACTGCCCACGGGAAGACACAGAACCACACATATACTGTTTAGCACTACAGACTTGTCCCACTGCCCACTGGAACACAGGGAACCACACATACACTGTTTAGCACTACAGACTTGTCCCACTGTCCACTGGAAGACACAGAACCACATATATACTGTTAAGCACTCTAGACTTTTCCCACTGCCCACTCGAAGACACAGAACCACACATACACTGTTTAGCACTACAGACTTGTCCCACTGCCCACTGGAAGACACAGAATCACACATATACTGTTTAGCACTCCAGACTTGTCCCACTGCCCACTGGAAGACACGGAACCACACATACACTGTTTAGCACTACAGACTTGTCCCACTGCCCACTGGAAGACACAGAACCACACATATACTGTTTACCACTACAAACTTGTTCCACTGCCAGCTGGAACATGCAGGACCACACATATACTGTTTAGCACTACAAACTTGTCCCACTGCCCACTGGAAGACACAGAACCACACATATACTGTTTAGCACTACAGACTTGTCCCACTGCCCACTGGAAGACACGGAACCACACATACACTGTTTAGCACTACAGACTTGTCCCATTGCGCACTGGAAGACACGGAACCACACATACACTGTTTAGCACTACAGACTTGTCCCACTACCCACTGGAACACACGGAACCACACATACACTGTTTAGCACTACAGACTTGTCCCACTGCCCACTGGAACACATGGAACCACACATACACTGTTTAGCACTACAGACTTGTCCCACTGTCCACTGGAAGACACAGAACCACATATATACTGTTAAGCACTCTAGACTTTTCCCACTGCCCACTCGAAGACACAGAACCACACATACACTGTTTAACACTCCAGACTTGTCCCACCGTCCACTGGAAGACACAGAATCACTCATATACTGTTTAGCACTCCAGACTTGTCCCACTGCCCACTGGAAGACACAGAATCACACATATACTGTGTAGCACTCCAGACTTGTCCCACTGCCCACTGGAAGACACAGAACCACACATACACTGTTTAGCACTACAGACTTGTTCCACTGCCCACTGGAAGACACAGAACCACACATATACTGTTTAACACTTCAGGCTTGTCCCACTGTCCACTGGAACACACAGAACCACACATATACTGTTAAGCACGCCAGACTTCTCCCACTGCCCACTGGAAGACACAGAACCACACATATACTGTTTAGCACTACAAACTTGTCCCACTACCAACTAGAACATGCAGGACCACACATATATTGTTTAGCACTACAGACTTGTCCCACTGCCCACTGGAAGACACAGAACCACACATATACTGTTTAACACTCCAGACTTGTCCCACTGCCCACTGGAAGACACAGAACCACACATATACTGTTTAGCACTACAGACTTGTCCCACTCCCAGCTGGAAGACACAGACCCACACATACACTGTTTAACACACCAGCCTTCTTCCACTATCTGCTATTACTTACATTTCGTCTCGGGAATCCCTACTACTTCTTCAGGAAGCCCCAGGGTTTCAGGGAACACAGTTTGAGAACCACTGGTCTAAAGGTATAACTGGAGATAGAATTGTCAAGAAACATAGCGCAGCCATAAAGCCGCCAGTTTATTAAAGTAAAAGCTTAATTGAAATCAGTGAACTTCCTCATTGATTCTGCTTGTGCAGCTGCTTTGATGAATATACCCCTGTGTAATGAAACGTAATCAGATGAACATTTCCAAGGTTCCAATTCATTAAAACACCCACAGTAATATAGCTGTAATGGAAGGCTCAGTGCAAGGATAAAACCCACCAGGGTATTCCCTTTTGTGGGTGGTAAGATGTGGCCATTCATAATCTATACACCTCAGTGTTTCACATTTATTGGGCATGTGGGGGGGGGGGGCTATGAAAACATGAGGGGGGAGAAAACAATGTAACAGAGAGGGAGCAATTGATGCATGAGAGATGAACTGGGAGAGAAAAAAGAAGCAGTGACACGATGGGAGAGAGAGAGATATGAAAGGGAAAGAAATACAGATAAAAGGAGGGTTTCAGGGAGATAGCAAAAAACTATAATACTGCATAAGCAACATGGAAGAGTGATTGAGAGAGAGAGAGAGAGAGAAATGAACAAATTAAGTAGAACAATTCAATAATTCTTGCGTAAACAAACTGCATCTTAGGAGAATGATTCTCATTGATGTAAATGGGGCATTTAACCCCTTGAGCGAGAAAGAGGTGTCCACCTCATTGCAAAGCAATGTGGTGGAGACCTCTTTAGCATACCTCCCAATATTTCAAAATGCCAAAGAGGGACACTTGTGTTTTAGGGGGCATTGTTGGGGGTGTGGCTGGTGGGTGGGGCATTGCCGAGAATTTTTAGGCTGTTTCATGATCTACTGACACCTCCTTGTGTAACCTAATAAATGAATTAGAACAAGACCATAGTATTTTATTTACTAATTTATAAACACAGATACTGACATTTAAATAAACAATATGTGAGTTTTATTGCTGTGGAGCAATGTGATACCCTTATATACACACCACACAGTCTGCTCTCCTAAAAAGAGGGACATCAGGGTGGGAAAGAGGGACAGAGGGATTTGGGTCTAAAAGAGGGACTGTCCCTCCTAAAGTGGGACACTTGGGAGGTGTGCTTTAGCATTCAAGTGGTTATAAGCTCAATTTAAAGGGACTCTATCACCTAAAAGAACTTTGGTGATTTTGAAAGATCTTTCAAAATCACATCTTTATTGTATTAGACAGTTTTAGTTAGAAAATGACCTTTTTGAGTTATTTAGATTTATAGGATATGCTAATTACGGCATGCCATGCAGACACTTCCTGTTTTAACTTGAAGAATTAAGGCTATTAATGCAAATAGAAAAGGCTTCTCAAATAGGGAGAACTTTAATTATGGGGGATTTTAATTATCCAGAAATAGACTGGAAAAATGGAACAGCTAATTCTGCTAAAAGCAGCAAGTTTCTGAACTTGTTGAATGACAATTTTTTGTCTCAACTAGTACAGACCTCAACCAGAGGGAATGCATGTCTGGATCTGGTAATAACTGACAATGAAGAACTTATCTCTAACATCCAAGTTAGGGAGCACTTGGGGAATAGTGACCATAACATGGTATCTTTTGAGATAAATTCAAAAAAGCAATTTAGTATGGGTCCCACCAAAACACTGAATTTTAAAAAGGCCAACTTTAGCAGATTTAATTCATCCCTTGGTCTCGTTGACTGGGATAAAATATTTTCAGGAAAAAACACAGAAGGTAAGTGGAATGCATTCAAAATAACATTGCAAAAATACACATATAAATTTATCCCTGTTGGAAACAAATACAAAAGAAGCAAATTAAAACTAATGTGGCTAACCAGTAAAGTAATTCATGAAATAAATAACAATAAAGCGTCATTTAAACATTACAAAGCTGAGGGATCAGCAGAGACATTTGCAGTATACAAAAATGTCAACAAAACCTGCAAAAAGGCTATTAAATTAGCTAGACTGGAGAATGAAAAAAATTGCTAAGGAGCCCAAGAGCAACCCAAAAAAATTCTTTAAATACATTAATGGCAAAAAATTAAAGTCTGATAATGTTGGGTCCTTGTTATCTGAAACGGGTGAGATGGTCAAGGAGGACAGAGAGAAGGCAGATATTTTAAAGAATTTCTTTTCTTCTGTTTTTACCAAGGACGACCCAATGGACAAGAATCTGCAGACTATTTTTACAGAACAGTCACAGCAAGCATGGGACTGGCTAACACAAGAAAAAGTGTTAAAACATTTGAATGGTGTTAAGGTAGACAAAGCTCCGGGGCCAGATGGTATACACCCACGGGTACTTAAAGAGCTAAGCCAGACCCTGGCCAGACCGTTATATTTGATTTTCAGGGATTCTTTTATTTCAGGTATGGTGCCCATGGATTGGCGTAAAGCAGATGTGGTGCCCATATTTAAAAAGGGATCAAAATCACAGCCGGGAAATTACAGACCTGTAAGCTTGACATCTGTGGTAGGGAAGCTGTTTGAAAGGTTGCTAAGGGAATATATTCAAGAATTCTGCTGGAACAGGAATATCATTAGCAATAGCCAACATGGCTTTGTGAAAGACAGGTCTTGTTAAACTAACTTGATCGCATTTTATGAAAAAGTGAGTAATAATATAGATGCGGGAGCTGCGGTTGATGTGATCTATTTAGACTTTGCCAAAGCATTTGATACAGTTCCACACAAGAAGTTACTGTACAAATTGAATGAAACAGGCCTAGGGGAAAATGTTTGTGTGTGGATTGGAAATTGGCTGAAAGATAGAATGCAAAGAGTGGTAGTAAATGGCAAGTTCTCCAGTTGGATAAACGTGGTAAGTGGAGTACCTCAGGGATCTGTCCTGGGTCCTCTTCTTTTTAATTTGTTTATTAATGACCTCCCAGAGGGCAAAGGGAGCCATGTATCAGTGTTTGCCAATGACACAAAATTAAGTAAGGTAATAAAGTCTGAACTGGATGTGTCTTCATTACAAGAGGATTTGGACAAATTGAGTAACTGGGCAGGCAAGTGGCAAATGAGATTCAATATAGACAAGTGTAAAGTTACGCATTTTGGGTATAATAATAAAAATGCAACATATAGTTTAAATGGTGTTTCTCTGGGGAAATCTACTAATGAAAAGGATTTAGGAGTAATGGTAGACAATAGACTTTGCAGTAGCATGCAGTGCCAGCTGGCAGCTGCAAAGGCCAATAAGATATTGGCATGTATTAAAAGGGGTATTGACTCAAGGGAGGAAGATATAATTATGCCTCTTTACAGGTCCATGGTAAGACCCCACTTAGAATATGCTGTTCAATTCTGGGCGCCCTTTCTGAAAAAGGACATTATGGAACTAGAAAGAGTGCAGAGGAGGGCTACAAAATTAGTAAGGGTAATGGAAAGTTTTAGTTATGATGAGAGGCTAAAAAAGTTAAACTTGTACACACTAGAGATACAGCGTCTTAGAGGGGATATGATAACACTATATAAATATGTTCAGGGCCCATACAAAGGGCTCTCCAAAGACCTGTTCATTAACAGAACAGTACACAGGACAAGGGGCCACCCGCTTAGACTTGAGGAAAGGAGATTTAATCTACAACAGCGGAAGGGTTTCTTTACAGTAAGGACAATAAAGGTATGGAATTCACTGCCTGAGGAGGTGGTGCTATCGAAAACATTAGATGCCTTTAAAAGGGGCCTGGATACTTATTTAAAAGAGCATAACATAGAGGGCTATGTACGTTAGTATTGGGATTAATATTTAGTTGGGGCTTGTTGATCCAGGGAGAAATCTGATTGCCAGATGGACGCAAGTCTTTTTTCGACCTAAATTACTATGTTACATTACTATGTAACTCTACATTACTTCCCCACTGACGGTTCTCAGCAATGCATTGCCCACCACCCCTAGCACTGAAAGGGTTAGATGTCAGTTAGTGGGGGAGGTACTATAAGTCTCAGGAAGAGCCTAAACTATATGCTTTAACCTTTTGAGTGCCAGAGGGGTATGCAAGGTATTGCTCAGAAATGCCTTGTGTACCTCTCTGGAACGCAAAAGGTTAATTAGCATAATCTATAAATCTAAATAACTAAAAAAAATCTTATAAAAATGGCTAATACAATATATAGGTGATTTTGAAAACTATCAAAATTACTGCAGTTGTTTTGTTGTGTGAGTGATACTGTTCTTTTAAATTAATAAGAATTTTTATGTCTCCACTGTAGCACAGTTGATTTGCCTCATAAATATGCCACTGGTTTTGTGCATAAGGCTCTATGGGATTTATTTAATAGATTAGTGTTATGCCAACACTGCAAACTGATTAGTGCCTGTGCTTATATCATTTGCTGGGAGATGTTCTCCATGTGTCTCTTACCTTCAGACCTGAGTAGTGGCTGGTTCTTGTTTCTGCAGCCAAACAAAGGTGACTGCATATCCCTTTTAATCAGGGACACTTATGAAACCGAACTGTAATTCTGCTTGACAGCATAGGATTCAGTGCAGCCCTGATTTAAAGGGATATGTGGTCTCCTTAAACCAAATAACTTGTTGCTGTGCCCAGCCCTGACTAAAACAACATGAGGTGGGTTATGCACTAAGGCATAATAAAGCAGTGATAAAGAGGAGATGTTTTCTCTGGTGGTATCACTTCTCCAGTTCCTGTGTTATTCTATAGATCCTGTGCACTAACATCTCCACAGTTGGAGAAATCTGAGTGCATTGGCTCCACAGAATAATATAGGACTTGGAGAAGTGATATCACTGATGATATTCCACAGATTGCTTCACTAAGATAATACCAAGATAACAATGGAGAATCGCACAGGTGTGTTTCAGCTTTTCATTGTGATATAAATGTACCTTCATGATGAACTACATGTTGGCCCTGATGAAGACATGATTGTATCATGCTGAAACATTGCTTTTTCAATAAAAATACACATTGCGTCAAGACTGGCCTCTAGTGAGTAACACAATTCCCTCTCACCTCATTACCTGAGCCAGTATTTTCTATTATTATTTGTTTATTTATTTATTGTCAGGGGTAGAGGCATTTGTTCTCACATGCATCCTTGGTGAAGACTCTTCTAGTCAGTGAGAACAGGGCAGGTAGGCAGGCCTAGTAACTTATTGCCACTGCAAGGGAGAGTCATCTTTGTTCCTGTGCAAAATATAAAAAAAAATAAGAATTTGTTTTAATAGTTTTCAGAGTGACACAGCCAGGCTCACAGTTGTGTAGGCAGGTAGGCAGGCCTAGTACCTTATTGCCACCGCAAGGGAGAGTCATTTTTTAAAGTATGTTAAATTAGGTAGAATAATTTGGAACGTCGCCGAGTTTCGTCCGAGTCGAACAGGTCTGGTCCAAAATGCTGATCTGTCAGCGTGCAGCTGCTGCTCAAGCCGACAGCATCCTTACCTCTACTGCTCGCGGCTCAGCCACGTTCTGTCCCCCAAGTGGCTCAAGCCACGTTCTATCCTCCTCGCGGCTCCAGCCTCTTCTGGGCTAGGTTCCAGCAGGCAGCAGCGGGTGGCATCATGTCGGGCTCACGTCCAAGGGCATGGACGTGCGCACCATTTAAAGGAGCCACACCAATTTGGTGCTTCTCCTTTTGCTTTGGGGCAGGTATTTATAACTGCATGGGCACTGGGCTCATTCACCCTTTCATTGGTGTCCAGTGCAGTTCATTTATTGTTTAAGTGCTCAGTGTATGACCTGGTTTGTCTGACTACCCGTCCTGGTGCTGACCTGTGGTTCTATCTGACTACCCTTTCCATGTATGATCCTGGCTTGTCCGATAACCAGTCTGGTGCAGACCTGCGGCTCTGGATGACTACCTGTTCCATGTATGACCTCCGGCTAGTCCGACTAACCATTCTGGTGCTGACCTGTGGCTCTGTCTGGCTATCTGCTCTGTGTATTACCCTGGCTTAGTCCGATAACCAATCTGGTGCAGACCTGCGGCTCTGGCTGACTATCCGTTGTGTACCTTGACCCTTGGTTTTTCTAACCATCTTAGCTGGTGCTGACCTGTGGCTCTGTCTGACTACCCTCCGTGCCGCCCTCCTTGTAGTCAGAGAACCAGTCTGGTGCGGACCTGGGTCTCTGGTAGACTCTAGCGTTACTGACTGCAGGTGTGAGTTAGTAGTCACTCTGGTTGCCTTCCTTTACAGGAGACTGCCTTTCCATCACTGACTATAGGCGTGAGTCCGTAGTCTCCCTCACTGCCTTCCGTTGTTTGATGGCCTTTCATTATTGTACTGCAGGTGTGAGTCCTTGTGGAGATCAGTTGGGTATGTTGAGTCCTATCTCGCATTGGAGACTACCATTGGCTTCGGCCTAGTCTCCGCAATTTGGGAACCTAGTGGCGTCCTCCTATTTCTGATAGAGGCTCGCTTCTTTGATCACCCTCTTCTCCTTCCTCACACTTGCTGTGATATTGTTGTGATTATACTTCTAATAAAGGTTATTAAAGTACTGTCTGGCTCCTGTTTTGCTTGTAACCGTGACAGGATCCTCCGAACGACAAAAAAAGAATTGTCCAAAATCGAATTTTACAGTAAGTTTTTGTCATGCACAAATCTAATGGATATGTACAGAATGATCTAGTAGATCCCCTGCACTCTGTGAGCTTTACTTACTACTTGTAACAGTTATTCTTACAGACTGTGGTTAATATAAATGTTATCTGATGACACATTTTTGAAAAATAAGGGTCTAGACAACTTTGACAATGGGAATACTTAACAGGAAAGAGCCATACTTATTTTACCCAAATAAACTTGATTTTGCATAGGTTTGATTATGCATGTTACTGAAGAGTACTGTCTGGTAGATCATTAATATGTTCTGCTGGTCTGAACATGATAGTTTACTTAATCCTATATAATAATTTGCTAAATTGTTGTCAGAAGCCGTCATGCACAGTAGAGACAGCTGCGCTTGCTGCAGTCATGCGCACTACAGACTGCCCGCGCTGCGGCTGATAAAGGAGCGGGGCTCCGAATTCAAACCATAGTCCTTGACTACGGTCTGAATTTGGAGCGCCCCGCTCTGCATCAGCAGCAGCGTGGGCAGTCTCTACTGTGCATGACTGCACTGTGGCCCGTGTACACGGGCTCTTCAACTAGTACTTATATATTTATTTTCTGTCCTTTATTTCTTACTTTGGTACTTTCTTTCCACACACACACCCCTTGTTTTTCCTTCTCTATTACCTTGGTATAGGATATGACTCTGTTTAGCACTCTTTTGAGCCACTTCTCCATGATACCCCAGTAGGATTGAACTTATGGTTAGCTTTTCATTTTAGGGCCTGGGGTGACCACCTTCCTCCCTGGGTTTGGGAATATACTAGGCCTCATAGAGAATCTTCATCTGTTGTAGTTTTAGCTTAACTGAGCTGAAGAGAGCCAAAGGGAAGATGGATCTGGTGGACTACAGTGGTAAGCCCCGCTTTGATCCTACTTTGATTCTACCTAACTTCCCTACTTGTATATGATAACCTCTTTCGCCCCTGTGAATGACTCCTGAGTTTTCAGGATTCCAGTACTTTATTCACATTGCCCCCATTTCTTCTGATTGGGACCCTTTTGAGCAACTGGTAAGCAGGTTATAGGATGAAAACACAGAGCTAAGAGGACTTGCTCAAACACAGGAGATTTCCTGACATTCTAAAGGCAGTATGCAAATGTGTCAGCACATAACTGGAAATGTAATATAAAATTATATTTACAAATGTTAAGGGTCCATGCTCACCAGTGAAATGTAAATTAGGTCTAACAGTTTTTAAGAAACAGAAAGAATATGTTGTTATGATACCAGAGATCAACTTTAAAGCATCTAATATCTCTTGTTTAGCCCAAGTTGTTTTTTCTAAGCAATTTCACAGCTGCTCTACCCTTAAAAAATGAACAGTTTTGCTATATTGGTTGCAAAAGCATGCCCAGTCAAAGTTAAATCACAAAATTCTCAGATTAGGAGAGCCATGTGATCTTAGTTAACATAAAAACTACAACAGAGATTCTTACCCTAGTTAATATATATGCCCCTTACCAGGCCACTAAAAATTTCTAGGAAGAAATGACATGGAAGGCAGTTGGAATGTGCCCCTCCCTCAATAGATCCATTCCACCCAGGACTGCATATTCCAACTCCAGAAACCAAAATGACAAATTTCTGTATAGATAGGTAAAAGAGATTACACTGGTAGCCATATTAAGCAGCATAGACACCGGGGGATCAATGAAAAGCTTATAAATAAGGACACCTTTAGAAAGAAGATAGAAGACCATATCACCCAGTATTTTACATTAAATAATGGATCAGTTCAGTCATATGGTATTTTATGGGCACCTCAACTACTAAAACTGTATCTTGATTGTTTCTCAATAATTTACTTATTTACTCTCTCACCGGAACTGTTCCAAGAGAGCATTTGCAATAACCAAAAGACAGAGGGTATTTAAATCAGAGGTTATGTTTACACTACAAGAACTTGCATAGATGACATACTTTTAACACAGATGAATCTCTTAAATTTTTCCTTACACAACAAGTAAACCTTTACCCTAAGATTTCAGACTGAACTGTATAAACATGAATCTCTTGCCCAGGACTGCATCTTCTTCTAGACCATCTCTTTAGAAATAACTCTTACAGATATGGATTGGTTAGAAAAAATAACTTTATTTAGGGTAACAACAGACCAAGGATATCTAAATCTGTGATGCATGCTAGTATAAGGGCTGGTGGCTTGACAAATAATTATGATTACACCTTGCTTCACAAATAACAGGTCCAATAGTTGCAAGCATGGTGCCTCCCAAGTATAAAATATGGGTTGAATTGAAGACTGGTTTATTGCTACCAAACCTACTTCACTACTAAATCCCCCTCCCCCCAAAAAAATGACATCTAGTGCCCAGATAGCTAACCCCTCATGAAAAATTCTACACACACCAGGGGAGGGCTGGCAACTTTTGGCCTGGGGGGCAAGCAATCAAGTGGCCCATTTTTACTATCGCTCCAGCCCACTACCCAACCCCTTTATAAATTCCATTAATGTTGTGACATAAAACAAGTATCAGCAGAAGTACATTTTAAGCAGCGTTGAATTGCAATATGTTTTTTTCATGTAGCACCTACTTCAGTGGTAATATGGCAGCACAATTATAAACTCTGGGTTATTTTTAATCCTTATTTTTGAGATACCACAGAGCTTACAATTGAAATTGAGCTACACTAGTAATACTACATAGCTTACAATCCAAACTGAGTTATACTAGTGATACCACAGAGCTTACAATTAAAATGGAGCTACACTAGTGATGCCGCACAGCTTACACTCCAAAATGAGCTATACTAGTGATACCACAGAGTTTACAGTTGAACTGGAGCTACACTAGTAATAACACAAAGCTACAACTGATATACAGTTACTCTAATGATATCATGGAGCATACAATTGAAATGGTGCTAGTGATTCGCAGATTTTAAAACTGAAATGGTGCTATACTAGTGATACCACAGGACTTACAATTGAAATGGAGCAACACTAGTGATACACAGCTTAGAAATTGTAGAAATACCACTGAAATACCACTGATCTTATATCTGAAATGGAGCTACACTAGTAATATCACAGAACTTACAATTGAAATTGGGCTAAACTAGTTATACCAAATAGGTTACAGTTGATATATAGCTAAATTAGTGATACCACAGAGCTTGCAACTAAATTGTAGGTACATTACTGATACCACAGCGCTTATAATTGAAACTGAGCTACACTAGTGATATCATAGAACATACAGTTGTGATGGAGATACACCAGTGATACCAAAAAGCTTACAACTGAAATGGAGCTACACTAGTGACACAGAAGAGCTTACAATTGAATAGGAGTAATGCATACAGTAGATATTATACGTAGCTACCCTATAGATAATGAAAGACTGTGTATTACATACACTAGACATCCATTACCTATATTGTACCTTTTATATTTTGCAGTATGTATTAAAAACAGAAATTTTACAGTTACCATGCAGGTAATGAATGCCTGTGAATTACATACAACAGTCATTCATAACTTATAGGGTACTTATGCATAACATCTACTGTATTACAGGACAGTATTAGGGACCTTATGTATAAAAGGATCTAAGGATGGGGTTATAGGAAAGGGGGGCAGGGGATGGGGTAATGAGAGTAGGGGCCAGGGGACCATGTGAGAGAGAGAGGCGCTGGTAAACTGAAAGGTGAGGAAGACAGTCAAGTATAGGGTGTGAAGGAGGCAGTGATGCGCTGAATATAGAGAGACAGAGAGATTGTTAGGGTGAGGAAGATGCAAGAATATGGTGAAAACTGAGGGAGAGGATTAGGGTGAGACAGAGGTGAGCTGCAAAAGAGAGAGAGAGAGCACATGAGAGAAGGAGTAAGGTAGAGAGGTAGGAACAAGGTGAGATATGCAGTGATAGGTTAAATGTTGACACAACTGTAGGGAGGAATGGAATGAATGCTGTAAGAAAGTTAAGGATGATTGGGATTTTTTTTGGTTGAGGGGGTAAAGGGTGAGAAATTAGTGCACATGAACCCACCATCCCTCTGTCTCCTATCCACATTGCATTTCGTCTCACTCCCCAATGTCCTTGTGTGTTAAAGCAATCCTACCGTGCCTTATAGGTTTTTTACAGTTTTGTTTTGGAAAATAAAAATCAGTTGTATCAGAAAAAAAATAAATCACCACCCAAAATAAAAGTGTCCCTCTATTGGCCATTTTAAATGTTTGGGGGGCAGGGATATGTGTTCAGTATTTGCACATACCATGCCACTGCCAGAGCATTTATCATTGTGAATGTCTGTCATATACACCACATCCAGGTGTATGGAAAATTAACCCTTTCATGGCTATGGGGATGTGCAACTCACTGCTTCACAATGCGTTGCACACCGCTCCAGCCATCCAAATGGATAATGAAACCCGCCAACCAAACCCTTTATCTTACCCCCTTGTTTGTGGTGTCAGATCCTCCACCCGAATTCGCTGTAGCTCTGCTCTGTCCCTCCGGCGCGTATTTCATACACGCACCCGCCTCTGCAGTCTGGATTCAGTTAGTAGCAACAGCATCCTCCTCATGAGTGCCTGCCCCCTATACCACTGCTTCCTCCAATTAGCATGCAAGCTGTGGGTTTCTCTACACGGTAATGTAGAGAAGGCGGCTGTTTATTGGCTCTGAATAAAACATGCGGAAGTATAGCACCAGCCCCGCACAGGCATACCTCTGAGACAGAGGCCCGCCAGCCCAGACTTGTGAACGGCCCGGGGGGCAATTGCCCCCCTGCCCCCCGGGCCAGCCCGCCCCTGACACACACACACACATATGGGACACAATAAAATGTAAACACAAACTGATGATTATATCATATCCTTTATCTGTATTTTTTGAATAGCAGTTTTCAACCAGGAATTGTGGCAGGCAATTTTTATAAATGGAATCAAGCTGATATAGCCACATTTAAAAACTTAAATGAGCTCTTCATAAAGTATGAGTATTTTAGGGAAACCCTGGGTCTAATGCGTAGGAATTACTTTAGATTCCTCCAGTAAAAGTTTTGCAGATAACCCAAAATGAGCAATATCTGAAATAGAGAACCAACCTTGGTTCAAAAGGCATTAATCAATTGGTCTATTCTCTTTGTTACTCAATCTCTTTCCCTGGGATAAGGCTTTAAATTTAAATGTCTGAAAGCATGGGAAGAAGAATTAAGTAAATAATTTGATGTAGAAGACTGGTTAGATATTTGTGAGGCACTTGCATGTCATTTACAGAGCAGGGTCTAAAAACTCCCCTTGTATAAAATACAGGGCTGGTTTTAGGCAGTTGGCAAGGGTGCAGTGCACCTGGCCCTGCTTATTTACCAGCCCCACGCTTAAAGGGATAGTAATACTTCGTTTTAACTTTATTTTATTTTGTAGGCATTAAAAACACATGAAGAAAGATATGTCTTATCTCTGAAACCTTTATGGTTTAAGAGATATTCACAAGCAAAGTTTCCCCTCACACCCCTTCTACCTAGTGTAAGCCATCTCTTCTCAGATGTGGAATGCAGTCCATAGACCAGACAGATAACAGAAGGGGACAATCTTCTTCCTATGAGAACAATGAAAGCCCTGCCCCCCTTGACAAGTTTTTCAGGTTTTTCCCTTATCTTAATTGAAGATTGTCCCTCTGTGCAGTCTACCTGGGCACCTCCCTTCTGATCTGAGGTGAGCAGTGTTACATCAGTAAAAGGGGCGGGGGGGGATACTTTGTCATTGAATTACTCTTGAACTACAACTCCGACAGAATTGAAATAACACTCTCCAAAGTCCAAATACTATGATGATTAATTAGAGCTGCTTTTATTATGAAACATTACTATCCCTTTAAGGGGTGAAGTTGTGACAGGGCATGATGTCTGAGGAAGCATGCTTATCCTCTTTCACTCATAGTTACTCTACCCACTAGTGAGAGGTGGGGCTTACAACCTGTACCAACCTTCATCCCCTAAAAAAAGTATGTATGCTCTGATTCTCTCACGTGACACAGAGAGAGTGTGCTTCAAATCAGCCATGACAACATGGTATACACTGATCGTGCATGATTGAAAGTTTGGGGTTCCCTAAGCCAAATTATATTGAGAACCATTTGCCTTGAGGGTTCCTGAAATGTTCATAGAATGATTTCTTACTTTCTTAGCTATCAAGCTATACATGACTATACTACGTCCTAATCTCGAACACATTTTCCCCATCACTGTATTGGATAGAAATAGTTACACCCAGGAGGGCAGGGCTAAGTTAAGTAGATGAGAGAAGGAGTATCACCCTCTTTTTAGTAGGTTGAGGAAGAGATGTAAAAGTGGTTCTCTCCCTTAACCTATTCAGTGCTGGAGACGTATCTAATGATTTGCAATGGGTTAAATTAGAAAGCTTGCTCTACGTAAAAAGAAGATGAGAACATTCCATTTAGAACAGGCTATTTCTGTCACAAAAACCTATTGCTACACTTCATAATTAATGAACTTTGTGCAGCTGTATTAGTTCAGAAAGATAGAGAAGAGTAAACAACCCCTGCACTCAAGCAGAAGAAACAAGAGCCCCAGGTGAAAGTCTATCACTGTAATTAATATGTAAACAAGGCCGGATATCCTATTAGGCAACTCAGGGATGGGCAGAGTAGGCACCTGCCTAGAGCTCCAAACTTTGAGGGGTGCCTCTGCTGTGCTGGCCACAACCAGAACGGAGGAAGAAGAAAACGGAGCAGAAAATGGAGCAAGAAGAAAGCAAAGTAAGAAGGAAATGGAGCAAAAAGTGGAGCAAGATGAAAACTGAGTAAGAAGAAAATGAAGCAAAAAATGGAGCAAGAAGAAGATGGAGCAAGAAAAAGACGGAGCAAGAAGAAAATGGACCAAAAAGTGGAGCAAGTTGAAAACTGAGCAAAAAAACGGAGCAAGAAGAAAATGGAGCAAGAAGAAAATGGAGCGAAAAGTGGAGCAAGAAGAAAACGGAGCAAGAAGAAAATGGAGCAAAAATTGGAGCAAGAACAAAACAGCAAGAGAAAAATGGAGCAAGAAGAAAATGGAGCAAAAAGTGGGGCAAAAAGAAAATAGAGCAAAAAGAAAGCGGAGCAAGAAGAAAGCAGAGTTTCAAGTCATATGTTATTCTATGGAACCAATGCCCACAGATTTCGCCAACATTAGAGGTCTTAGTGCATTAGCTCCCTAGAGCATAGGTATCCAGGTTTGGTCCTCCAGGCTAACAGGCCAGGATTTAAGACCTCTAATGTTGATGAAATCTGGGCCTTTGTTGCACCATTGTATTGTATAATTTTTGCACCATTTTCTTGCTCAATTTATGCTCTATTTTGCACCTTTGGTGCTCCATTTTCTTGCTTTATTTTGGAGAAATTTTAATACATTGGATGCGTGGAAAACAGAGTTAAGAAAGGATAGCCAAGTCCAATGTTATTCCATGGAGCCAATGTATTAAGATTTCTCCAATATGGAGCAAGAAAACAGAGCTAAAGGTGCAAAAAATGGAGCAAGAAAACAGAGCAAAGAATGGAGCAAGAAAACAGAGAAAATGGAACAAGAAAATGGTGCCAAAAAAGCAGTGCTCCAAGTCCTATGTTATTCAATGGAGCTAATGACTACAACAATAGAGGTGTGTGAATAAAGACATCTCTGTGCAAGAAAATTAAGAAACAAAAATAAAGCAAAAAAATAAAAAGTCCAATGTTATTCTGTGGAGCCAATGTATTAAGATTTCTCTCAAATGGAACAAAAATAGAGCATTTCCATCTATTTCTGGAAAATTTCACCATTACTGTGAAGAATAAATCTTAAAATAGGTTTGGCCACAAAAAGACATTGCGGCTAGTAGTAGGACCAAAGAAGGGCTAAGGGCACTAGAGGGTGCTGCGCCTAGGGGTGCTTGAGATGTAAATCCAGCCATGAGGCAACTGCACAGAGCTCCAAATTCTGAGAGGCGCCTCAGTTGTCTACACACACAATCTGAATTGTGGGTGTGGCCAGTGCAATCTCAGTGTCCCTGCAACAAGTCGTATGCCATTTCACTGTCCATTATTTAACCCCTTGAATGCTAGAGTGGTCTCTAACTCATTGTGAAGCAATGCGTTAGAGATGTGTCTAGGAACCAAGGGGTGTTTTTTAGTTTTCAGTGTAATAGGCTATGGGTATTTTGTGTGCCATGGGATTGTGGGTAAATGGTCCCTTGGAGCAAATACTGATGGTTATAATGAGAAGTGGGGCATCTCACCAGTCTGAGGCAGTGAAGTGAGCAGTGATAGGTACCAACATGTTACATGACAGACATTTGTCAAACTCACCAAACTTAGTGAAGAACATGGAGGTTTTAAAACAATAGAAGACTGTCCTTCTTTAAAAAAAACAAAACAAAAACATACACTAAGTAGAAAAGAATAATACGGGGCGGAGCTGGCGCGCTACCAAGATGGACGCGTTTTAGACTAGCTCCGGATCATGCCGGGAGTTTGCAGCGTTAAACACACCGATTTGAGTCTGCTACTGATTATACTCTAGGTGAAGGAGAGAGCAACCTTATAGATGCCACTCAAGCACAGGAGAAGTGCTAAAGCACAGTGTTCCGGCACGCCCTCGTCTATTCACCGCGTCTCCGATGCACAGCGTTCCGGAGAGGAAAAGGCCCGGAACAGAGCCACGCTAGCAGAAGAGGGAGGCCCGGAACCGGTTACTACCTTGAAAGCTAACTGCCTTCATAGGAGCACCATGACTGAGATGGACGGAGGTGTGGATGTGTCTGTCCTGCCTACCAAGGCTGATCTAATCGCCATGTTTAGTGACATGAAAGCCTCATTCCGGAGGGATCTGCAGGAAATTAGGGCCGAGGTGTCGCAGCTTGGCACCCGTGTTGGAGATATTGAAGAGGATAAAATAGAAACGGATGATCGACTCCACTCTCTGGAAGCCAAGATCGCGGAGCAGCAGGATACTATTGATCACCTCATGTATAGATTGGACGACATTGATAACCGGGGGCGACGTAACAATCTACGCATTAAAAATATCCCAGAGGATATCCCCAATAGATCTCTGGACTCTATACTACAAGACATTCTTCGTCCACTACTGAACTTCTCAGATAATCAAACTGTGAATGTGGATAGAGTGCACAGGGCCCTCAGACCATGCGGGGGCCCGAGTGATCGCCCGAGAGACATTATATGCCGACTGCATAATTATAAAGACAAGGAGCTGGTGATGAAAAATAGCAGAACACAACCCGCTCTGTTCTTTGAGGGGATAGAATTTCAGATTTACCAGGACTTGTCCCCGTATACTTTACAGCAGAGAAGGTCTCTAAGGCCCCTCACAGAACACCTTTCTTCTTTATCTATTAAGTATCGTTGGGTGTTCCCTTTTAACCTCCAGGCCCACCACAACGATACCACTGCATATATAAGATCTATGGACGAAGCAGAAACCTTCTGCATGGCGTTGCAGATCCCACCCGTCCCAGAAAGGAGTGCGGATGAGAAGGACAAGCAAAAAGCATCCCGAGATCATAGACGCAGAAGGCCTGAGAGATCCGAACCTGCATCCAAGAAGACTAGAGAATGACTGATGATGGTATCCTCAGGTCCATGTGGAGAGACCCGAGATCTATACTGCGGCTGCATTTCTTCGGGAGGATAAGTAACATTTTGGACTACTTTATGCAGCCCTAGCGGCTCTCCTTGGCCCATGAGTATTAGTTGTATGAGTGGCCATACTCTGAGGATTGATTAACCGAATACTAGACTGTAGACTGTTGGCTTAGGTGATGGTCATATATTTGATACCCACATCGGCTGCTTCTTCGGCCCCACTGGCTACTCTTTGTTTGTGGGGCCTTGAAGATGCCCTTAATCTGGGGCTAGTTGGGTCATGCAAGGATTTGGGTGGCAGACGGAGGGATGGTTTCCCAGGGAGTGGGGGGTTTAGGAGAGGATGCCTGGGAATTTATGGAAACGGGGGAGATGGGGGGCCTCCCTTCCCTTCGGCCTACCCTGCTCTGGCTGGCCCCCGTCGGGGGATTGGTCAGGTTACTGGTATGGTTAGCAGGAGGGCATGATATAGTTGCCCTTTATGCGGAAGTTTTGGGCCTGTCCCTCTGGAGTCGGGTCCTGGAGGGACCAATTATATGCTATTTTCAACCCGCTACGCTATTATTGACTCCTAGATGGGGGCTGCCTGGCGTGGGCCGTGGGGTGGGGGAGACTTCCTTGCCAAAGGTTTTGGGCCTTCTAGGCTTAGTTCATTCCTAAGTGTTCATTTTGTGGCTGCATGGTTGGGTGGGGGGGTTGGAGGGGCTTAGAGAGTTACGGGATGCAGGGAGGGGCGAAACGCTTCCCTGGTGCCCCGAGTTTAGTATGGGATATCTACAGTTCAGTTATAAAATGTTTGTTTTTCTATAATGTTGCGCTGTTGCTCAATCCTGTTAGTTGCCATTGGTGTGTTTTCTATCACGGTGCAGGGGGGGGCGCGTGGGGTGCGCGGTAGGGTTCTTTGCCTTGCTGGGTGCCGCTCGGGTCCCTTCCTGTTGATATTGCTTATGTACATGTACTCCTTGGCGTGGTCATAATGGCCTTGCCATATGTTTTCTAGTTTTAGAGGGAGCAATGTTTGTTCCCTCCTATCTGCGTGGTCCTTCCCCCTGGTCCCCGCAGATGGAGAATTCAATGTGGATGGAGGGCATCCGGGGCATCGGGGTTCTACCCTGCTGTCCCTGATGGTGTCTCCTTTGTTGAATGTTATTTTTGCCTGTTTCTATGTCCTTATGTGTTACCCTTCCCATGTGTCCTTCTTTTTCTATTCTTTTCATCCTTGTCTTTTTCTTGGGGCTCCTTGTGGGGGCGCGTTTTGGCCGTGGTCGTGACGTCTGCTCATGCATGACCGAGGTGCTGTGCGTTTCTGCTCCTATAATGTTAGGGGACTTAATGTGCCAGAAAAAAGAAGTATGTTGCTCCGGGAGGTCATAAGAGAACGTGTTGGGGTACTGATGCTCCAAGAGACTCACTTCACTGGACCTAGACACCCGTGGCTTAGTCATTCTCACTTCCCGCACCAGTGGTATGCTAATGCAGGGTCCAAATGTAAGGGGGTAGCCACCCTGGTGTCTCGATCTGTCCCTTGGGAATTTGTATCTAGCTACACGGATCCGGGGGGGCGCTTCCTTCTTGTCAAAGGGAGAATACACTCCACGCTAGTGACCCTGGTTAATGCATATTTTCCAAATACGGGGCAGACTACGTTTTTACGTTTGCTTTTGGATAAATTGGACTCATTTCAAGAGGGGTTGTTGCTGATAGGGGGAGACCTTAACTTTTCTCTCAATCCTGTGTTGGACTGCATGCCTGCTTCTTCCTCCTACTCCGCTACGTCTATCCGTAAATTCTCCTCTTTACTTTCCTCTAATAATCTATTGGATGTTTGGCGGCTGGAGCATCCGCTGGAAAAGGACTACACGTTCTTTTCGCATCCCCACGGCAAATACTCGAGAATTGATTTGCTAATCACCGACCAGTACTCCTTTTCGCATGTATGTAACTCTAAAATTGGCAACATAACGTGGTCAGACCATGCCCCTGTGTATGTGGACTTTACTGATTTGGGGGGTGGAGGGGGGTTTCCTTCTTGGCGATTAACCGAATTATTGTTAGAAGATGCGGAGGTAGTGGCACATATAAAGAATAGCTTGAGGGATTACTTTTCAAATAATAAACCCGGTGACACTTCGGAACCTGTCAGATGGGAGGCACATAAAGCAAGTATACGGGGGGAATTCATTCGAATTGGGTCTTATAGGAAGAAAGCACGACTGAGAAAATTAAACGACATGTTGTCTTCCCTTAGGGTACAGGAAACATCGCATAAGAGTTCCCTGGACCCGACTTTAGGAGATAAGGTTCGTGCGCTGCGCACTGACATAGCGCTGCATCAGAGACAGGCATGTTTCAAATCATTTATGTGGCTCAAGTACAATCATTATCTACAGGGGAATAAGTCAGGGAAGTTACTGGCTAAAATTGTTAAGATCAAGAGGGCACAGGTACATGTGGCGGGGATTCGAAATCCCTCAGGATCCTTGCTGCTTAAATATGATGAGATTGCTGATACCTTCCGGCAGTTTTATACCTCACTGTATAATCTAAGAGACGATGCTTCTCCTGTAGAGGTGGAAGCTAGGCGACTGCGCATTAGGTCCTTCTTGGAGAGGCATCTCCGACGGCGGTTTTCCCAGCAGGATATTTCGCAGCTAGAGGCGGATTTCACCCAGGAGGAGATTAGAAAGGTCATGCGCGGACTTCCTTTGGGCAAGAGTCCAGGTCCAGATGGATTCCCCGTCTCTTATTATAAGGTATTCGCAGATGATTTGTTACCAGTGATGGTGGACACTTTTAATGCTATCTCTTGTGATACTGGTTTTGGGCCCCAATCTTTGGAGGCACAAATTGTTGTCCTTCCAAAAGGTGATAAAGATCCAAGTATCTGCTCCAATTATCGCCCGATATCCTTGCTCAATGTGGACGTTAAAAGTTACTGGCGCTGAGACTCAAACCCCTTCTTCCCGAGGCAATACATCGAGACCAAGCTGGTTTTGTACAGGGCCGCCTAGCCAGGGATAACATTGCTAAGGTGGTAGCACTGATACACAAAATACCTAGCCTGAATATCCCAGCCGCGCTTCTCGCGATTGACTCAGAAAAGGCATTTGATAGAGTCAGCTGGGATTACTTATTTGAAGTATTGGAGATGGTGGGTCTGGGAGCCCTGTTCAGATCTAAAGTTGCAGCTTTATATTCTTTACCATCAGCCCGAGTTAGGGTTAATGGCACGTTATCGTCGCCGATGCGAATATCGAATGGCATGAGACAGGGATGCCCGCTCTCTCCACTGCTGTACGTTCTCACCCTGGAACCACTTTTGTGTGCTATTCGCTCCCATATGGGCATACAGGGAATTAAAGTGGGAGATTATGAATATAAAGTATCTGGTTTCGCAGACGATATTTTGTTGTCTTTGTCATACCCTGAATCCTCAATTCCCCCGTTATTGAGGCTTTTGGAGGAGTTTGAGGACCTTTCAGGATCAAAGGTAAATTATTCTAAATCGGAATTACTAAACCTGTCCATTGACTCGGCGTTCGTGGCCAGAATGAAGAGCACTTTACCCTTTGTCTGGGCTAAGGGCTCCATGACTTACCTTGGGGTCCGCATATCCCCTCGAATTCAGAATCTCTTTCAGCTGAATTTCTTGCCTTTAGAAGCCAAACTCAAAACAGACTTAGCATCTTGGCAGGGGCTTCGATTGTCATGGTTTGGTCGTGTCAACCTTCTTAAGATGATATTGGTCCCTAGGGTTTTATACCTTCTCCAGACTCTACCGATTAGGGTCCCGAAGTCCTTTTTGCTCCGGATCCAGTCCATGATGGTGAAGTTTGTTTGGGGCTCTTCTCGTCCCAGATGCAGTCTTATGACTATGAAAAAAACTAGGAATCAGGGGGGGCTCGGGTTCCCTGATTTGCTCCGATACCATCATGCCGCTATTTTGGCCACTTTAGCTGATCTGTGTAATTCTTCTATTCAGCATGATTGGGTCCTCATTGAAATGGCCCCACATTCGAGGGTTTCCCCATCTCAGCTTCTTTTTATTAGGGATAGGTTTATTCCGGGGGACTTCCGGAGCTCTCCTATCTTAGGATATCTATTGACATTATGGCGGCGCTTGGGGAGGCGGGGGGGATGGTCGCCGTACCCTTCCCCCCTCCTGAGCTTCATTGGGAACCCAGAGTTTGTGCCTGGCATGGAACGGGTAGCATTTAGGATTTGGGAGGGGACAGGTCTCCACTCCCTAAGTGCCTGGAGGGAGAAGCCCGCGACCCTATCTTTTGAGACTCTCCGTCACTCACACCAGATTCCCCACAAAGGAGTACTGGAGATACTTACAAATTCGACATTATGTATCGACTATTTTGCGGGGAGATCAGATGCTCCGTTCATTAACGAAAGTGGAGGAGTTGATCTTCTCAAAGGGGTTTAGATTGAAGACTCTTTCTAAGTGGTGTAAGGTACTGGACACTGGGGATGGATCATTACCCAGTTTTGTTCTGGCTTGGGAGGCTGACCTGGGCGATGTTGGCTTAAAAGGGGAAGAGATTTGGTTAAAGATTTTTGCGCTTCATAGGGGCCTACCAGCGGATGTTCCATCTCAGGAAAACCGTTATAAAATGATATCACGCTGGTACCTTGCTCCAGATAGACTGGCTAAATTTCAGGGTGGTCAGAAGAGCGATTGCTGGCGGTGTGCGAATGGGGTGGGCTCACTGGTACACATGTGGTGGACTTGTCCAGTGGTTCAGGAGTACTGATCGGAAATTCTTCGGTTTGTGGAGGAGATATGTGGGTTTGGGGTCCCAGCGGATCCCCTTCTCTGCTTGTTTTCATATCATCCTCAGTTTCCTCCTTCCTCCTTTCCTCTAATTCACTTTCTTCTTTCTGCTGCCAGAATGGAGATTTCTGCATGCTGGAAGTCCACATGTCTTTCGCATAAGTCCTCTTGGGTCACGCGGGTGAATAAATATAGAGACATGGAGAAATTACATGCAGTTCGTATGAACCGCTTGAGGCCATTTAGGGAGACGTGGACTCATTGGGAGAGATGGGATGGAGCGGCCACTGGTGTGGGGAGTGATGGTACATTGCCAGGCTTAAGTGTTGGTGATTGAGGCTGGGGTTACTTTACACAATTAACTACATTGGGGGCGGGGGCGCGGCATCTTGGTGGTAGTGGGCGTTGTGGGCTGGGGTCGAGTTGCGGGCCTCATTGGGAGTCCTTTTCCCCCCTTTTTCTCCCCTTTTTCCCCCTTTTTTTCTGTTTCTTTTTCCTTTCTCCTTCTTACCCTCTCCCCTTCTCTCTTTCTCTACCTCTTTCTCTTCTTCTCACTCCTTTCCTTCATCACTTTCTTTTCTTTCTTAATTTTTCACTTCCCTTTCTTTCAGCCTCCCCTTAAATTCCATTTCCCCTGTTTTTGTCTTTCCTACTACTCAAATGTTGTGTGAGGGGTTCAAGGTCGGGCCAGGCTTGCGTATTGCTACACAGTTAAACTCAGCCCTTATGGTTAACATATGACCTCTTGGACATAATTACTCCAGCTATGATTCCATATACCTCTTGTGATGCGGTTTTTACCTGTAAATGGGTCTGGGCCCGTCACTCGTAATCGACTATTAGTCAAGTTGTTACCCTAACTTGTCAACTTCTACTTTGTAACTGTCTTTCAATAATGATGATTTTCTTGATATGTAACTTTGCCCTATTTGTTGTACCATTGTATTTTGCTTGAATCTCTCAATAAAAATATTTTGAAACAAAAAAAAAAAAAAAAAAAAAAAAAAAAAAGAATAATACTATATAATAATTCGGTAGGATGTTTGTCAGAAGCCGTCACACGCAGTAGAGACTGCCCGCACTGCAGTCATGCGCAGTACAGTCTGCCTGAATGCCCAGCGCCTGATACAGAGTGAGGCTCTCAGAATTCGGACGGGAGTCCTCTCTGTGCACCTTCCAGGGACTGCTAGGTGAGCAGAGAGGCTCCGAGCATCCTAGCCGAGGCTGCTGGGTGGCATTGTGGCCTGTGTACATGGGCTTTTAAACTAGTAAGTAAAAAGTTACTAATTACCTTACTGTGCATTACACACAAAAGGAAAGAAGTCCAGTTTTGGAGTAAACCAATTGCACTATGGAGGACAAAGAAAACTTACCATCAATTTAAAAGGTCTTTTGACCCATTAACCCCTTAAGGACCGTCGGTCCAGGGAAGTTACCTTCCCTTAAAGGCCGCTTTGATCCTTGCTGACGTAACGGTACACGTGACCTGTTACACTTACCGCTTGTCACGGTTCCCAGGAATAAATCAGGAGTCAGTACGGTAAAGTAAAACAATCTATTATTAGAAAAATCACAGTAATGCACGTAAACAGATAACTCACAGAAATAGCAGTCCACCAATAGATCCACCATACTGTCCGAGACTACGCCTCAGCCCACTGGAGCCTTGAGTTAATTCGGAATGCCCAAAGGACTAGCATCGCCTGAAGCTGCAGCGCTGGAACCAAGGTAATCTGTAACATCGGTGCACTGCTTTGGGGCCTAAGAGAGACCGCTCTAGTCTTGGAGCGGTCAATTTTAGGCCCTGTTTTTACTTACAGCACTCCCGGTAGAGCAATTTAAGTAAAAAGTATGTTACGTACTTTGACCATCATCTGGTCCTTAAGGGGTTAATACTCTCTAACATTTAAGGGGTTAAAACCCCTATTTATTATTAATAGGGATTTGTATTTATAAAAATGGCCTAAACATGACAGTTTCAAGTAATATTAGCTGAATGGGTATCACGGTGCCCGTGCTATGCGGGCGACATTCTGTCAATCTGGTTCTCAGTTTGCTCCTATTGGTTGCAGTGGTATTGGCCCACCCAGTATTTGTCTTTAAATACTGGGTCCTGTCACTTCGCTGTTGCCCTTTCGTGGTGTTTCTGTACCAGCGATTGTTCCGGTTCCTGTGTGATCTCAGTGTACGACCTGGATTGCCTGACCACTCTACTGCTTCTGTTCCTGCTCTGTGTACCGACCCGGCCTGCCTGAAGTTCCTGCTCTGTTACCGACTAGGATTGGCTGATGTTCCTGCTCTGTTACCGACTCGGATTGGCTGACGTTCCTGCTCTGTGTACCGACCCAGCCTGGCTGACGTTCCTGCTCTGTGTACCGACTTGGATTGGCTGATGTTCCTGCTCTGTGTACCTACCCGGCCTGGCCTACGTTCCTGCACTGTGTACCGACCCGGTTTGGCTGATGTTCCTGCTTTGCATACCGTTTCCGGTTGGCTGTGTTCCTGCTCTGTGTACCGACCAGCCAGCTGCTCCTTGTGTCTCACGTTGGGCTTGGCATCCAGGCAGTATTGCTTCCAGTACACCCGTTTACTGCAGTCTGGTTTCAGTTACTCTCCGTGACGCTCAGGCGACACTCCGGTTTTGAGCCTTATACTGCAGCCTGGTCTCAGTTACTGTCCGTGTCGCGCGAGCGACATTCCGGTGTGTGCATTCCATTCTGTGCCTCTGTACACTAGACTTATACTCCTGCCATCAGCTGAGGTTGGGTTTCATTGGGCACCTCAGGCTACTTCCATCTCGGCAGTTGACATTAGTCTAATTAATTATCTATCCCCTCGGGGAAAAGGGCCGTTCTCCACCGGTTGTTGGCATTGTGGTCTCCGTTGGGCAACCTCTGGGCATACAGTCTGTCCTCCGCTACTTCTATGGCAGCATATAAGTTTGCTAAGGGCCTTCGCTTATTCCTGTGGCATTACTCACTATTTATACTCTCCCTCCCTAGGGAGAGTCTTAAGGGCCTCGCTCTGATTGCCTGTCAGTCTTCCTGGACTATCAGTAACCCGTTCATTGCTGCCTTGTCTGAAAATCACACGTAATACCTGACCTGTGTCAGTACATTGTTATTATTTGTCTGTACAATTACTGGACCGGTGTGGGTATTTCTTTCTGTAACCTGTCCTGTGTCAGTACCACATTGTATATATGTTACTGGACCCGTGAGGGTTATTGCTATTTTACATTGTTCAATAAAACTGTGTTTTTACCTAAACTTACTGTCTCTGAGTGTCAAACAAACCGTTACAATGGGGTTTGAAGTAGTTAAATGGCATTAACTGGTTAAAAAAAAGCTCTCTCTTTTTTGAAAATGTTTCATTTTAAAGAAAAATACAAATTCTGACTTTAACCCTTTGAATGCCAGAGGGGTACACAACATGCGTTGCATACCCCTCTGGCACTTAAAGGGTTAAAATGTCTTATAACCCTTTCAAGTGCCAGAGGCTTGGGACATTTTAGACCCTGCAGGCCACACACATTTTCAATATTTTTGCTATCCTTTTGTTTAGGTATGACTCCCGTAAACAACATTTTAGTTATATATGGAAAACAATATATTGGTGTTTTTCCAGAACAAATTCAGCTTTTTCGTGGTAAAAAAAATTACCTATTTTGCTCATACCATACATTTATGTTGGTTGGGGAAGTTTCAGTTATTTTTAAAAGCCCTGAATCCGCTGAGTACAAAACTATCAAATATGTATCATTTTACTGACATTCATTGTCTGCACAGACACCTAGTTAAAGGGAAAGTAATGTTTCAAAATAAATGCAGCTCCAATTATTCTTTATAGTTTTTGGGCCATGTCGGGAGGTATTATAATTCTCTACGATGTGTAGCTCCAGAGTAATTGAATCATGATGTGTCTCCCTCCCACCTATTTTACCTATTGTAAGCCGCCTCACTTGACTGGACAGCTCACAGCAAGGGACAATCTACTTACTGTAAGCATAAGGAAAACCCTTCCCTCCTTGAAGGAGAAGGGCAGGTTTTTCCTTATGCTAACAGAAGATTGTCCCTCGCTGCGATCTATCTGGACGGACTTGCTGTGCAGATTTATATAGCTAAAAGGGGAGGGAGGGGACACTTCATAATTCAATTACTCTGGAACGGCACATAGTAGAGAATGATAATAATGCTCTACATGGACCAAACACTATTAAGAATAATCAGAGCTGCATTTATTTTGAAATATTACTGTCCCTTCTAACAGTAGGATAAACAGTTATTTTCAACTTTATGAACTAAAATGCACAATCCATTGGTTTTACATGGTCAAAATACCCAAAACAGTTCAGTAACTATATAAAAACATATTTCCTGAAAGTAAACTAACTTAAGAATCAGAAAATAGCTGAAATTTCATACATCCTGAGATAACATGCTGTTTGAAGTGCAGCTCTCATTGTTAACTGAGGGAAGCCTGAACACTGTTACTGGGGCAGTTTTGATTGCCCAGAGGTGATTATACCAAATATGTGACCGTCCAGCCTATAGGTTTGTGAGTACCAATGCCAATCCCTGCATGCCCCTTTGCCAAACCCTACACTGGCTCATTAGCATATATAATTAAATTAAAAATTCTGGTGCTAACTTACAGAGTCCTTACTAACACCGCACTCCCTATATTTCATCTCTCATTTCCAAATACACTCCCACTCACCATGTTCGCGCTGCACACAACCTTCTCCTCTCTACAGTTCTTATTACATCCTCCCACTGCCACCTACAGGACTTCTCCTGTGCTGCACCTGAGCTCTGGAATTCACTCCCCATCCCATGAGACTCTCCCCCAGCCTTCAAACGCTCCCCGATAACTCACCTCTTCATGGAAGCCTATCAACTACCTCCATAAACATTATCACCAAGAACCACCCTTCCCTGGACCACTGCACTCAACAGCACTTCTCTCTCCCACCCACTGACCAGCAGTTCATGTGGAAAGAGACACTTAAACCCAATAGCACTTACTACTTCTGTGTCCAACCTTCCTTCCTCTATACTGTAAGCTCTCACAAGCAGGGCCCTGTTCTCTACAGTCCATTTGTACTATTTAATATCTCTGTATGTCTATTCCGTATTGGACAGCACTGCAGAATAAGTTGCCGCTATATAAATAAAGAATAATAATAATAATAATAATAATAAAAAAATACCAATTCACTGGGTAAATGGTGGAGGATTAAAATTCAACACATGCTGCACTAGGACGCCCCCTCCCCATTCCTCTCTTCTTTTTGTTCTATGGAAAACAAGAAGGTAAGTGTGTTTACGTCATATTTATTAATCTCTAATACAGCTGTGTAAATGATCAATACAAGGTGGTGGATCAAAAGGGTCCTGATGACCCCCAAAGAGGTATGAATAAAGAAAAAAAAGTGGGTTCAACTGTACTGGGTAAGGACTTTGCATTATAAGGGTTAAATGGATAGTAATACTTCGTTTTATCTTTATTTTATTTTGTAGGCATTAAAAAAACATGAAACATGGTTTGAAACATATTCACAAGCAAAGTTTCCTCTCCCGCCCCTTTTAACTAGTGTAAGCCATCTCTTCTCAGATGTGGAATCCAGTCCATAGACCAGACAGATAACAGAAGGGACAATCTTCTTCCTATGAGAACAGTGAAAGCCCTGCCCCCCTTGACAAGCTTTTCAGGTTTTTCCCTTACCTTAATTGAAGATTGTCCCTCTCTGCAGTCTACCTGGGCACCTCCCTTCTGCTCTGGCTGAGCAGTGTTACATCAGTAAAAGGGGTGGGAGGGGGATACTTTGTAATTGAATTACTCTTGAACTACAACTCTGACAGAATTGAAATAACACTCTCCAAAGTCCAAATACTATGATGATTAATTAGAGCTGCTTTTATTATGAAACATTACTATCCCTTTAAGGGCAGTATTCATCAAGCTTTTGTTACTGCTGTTTTCAATTATTTTTACAATGCATTTTCAATTTGTTACCATTGGGGTACCATTTATCTTGGGCTCATAGAAAGTACTGAATACAGTTGAAATGCCATGGTTTTCAAAGATTTTTTGGATTTTTGTATCTTTGAAATGGTAGAAATGTAAAAAAAGATGTATTTCCCCTATAGTGCCACATTATTGAAATAACTGTGCACACAAGCCAAGGGGTAGGAGCAGAAAAATGCCCTAATTTGATGCTGAATGTCTACTTTCCAAAATGGTCTTGCATAACTTTCCTTCATATACCTAATAGTTTTTACTATTTTAGTGCCCATAGCCTAATTAAAAAAGTAACCAGGCAGATATAGTTTTGTGCTTGTCAACCAAAACCAATAGGAGACTATTTTTCTTGTATGAGCAGTACATAATAAAATGAATGCAGTAGGAAATTCCATACTTTTCAAAGATTTTAGTACATTTGAATGGGTGGATTCAGGGCTTTTGAAAATAATTGAAATTTCCACAACCAACATAAATGTTTTTGATGTATAGTTTATGATATTGGCTAAATAAGTAATTTTTTCTTACTTTTTTTTTGTATTTATGACATTATAGAGTGTCGCGCAATGCAAAATTTAGTTCTTGTGAGGTACCTTGAGAAAGACAAATTAGTTATGAAAAAGTTGTTATATATTTTTCCATATTTAACTAGAAAATTACATTGGGAATCATACCAAACAGATGGATAGCAAAAATGCTGAAAATGTGTCCAACTAGCAGGGTACAAAAAAATTCCCCAAGCCTCTGGCACTAAAAGGGTTAAAGTAACAAGTGTTCTATATGAGCTTCCGGTGATGGTCTGAGTGGAGTAAGGCTTTGTGATCCAGATTCCTTTTTTCCCGTCCATTGCATTTATTCATATTTGCTGGCAGAGTGCCATGTAATAAACTGCATTTATCTAGAGCAATTCTTCTATAAATGTTCTCAGCTCGTAGCTGGATGTAGATATAGATACATAGATATTACATTAATTGGTACACAAAAACATGCATGCCACGATCTACCTGACAGCAAAATTAAATTACGTATTATGAAATCACAGTGATTCAAAATTATAAACCCAGGCCACAAAATGCCTTTCTTATGTAGAGCACATGTAGAAATGTTCTGTACTAAAGGACTTGATTTTTAGGGCTGTATTCAATAAAACAAACATACAGTTAAACAATAAATAAATATCTAAATAAGTAAATACAAAAACAGAATTGATTCACAAAGAGGAAAACACACAAAACTGCCAGCTTTACTCATTTGCTGCCCTTAAAGGAGCAGTAAACTTTTTTTAATGAAAACATATTTTATAGATATTTTCCTGCTGAAAAAAACAAGGTCAATCCCATCGCTGTCAGATGCTTTACTCAAAAATTATAGCAGTTTAAATAATCAGAAGTGAATTTACTGTGTTTACTTCCTGATAGTTCTGACAGGAAGTGACAGGCAGTTTCTATCACATTTTATGGAGAACTGTATGTCTCTGACTTTTCTGACTTTCCTCTCCATTAGAATCTAACAGGAAATCTATTTAGAATTTGACCACTAGAGGGCACTGCTTATGTAAAAAAAAAATTGTGTTTAAACTGTACTAACTCTGGAAATATAAATATATCGGCAGTGGGAGTACCATGATTTTACTCAATAGGAAAATCCCTACTATATATATTTTTTCATAAAAAAAGTTTACTGCTCCTTTAAAGTCATGCACCTGCACTGTGCACAATGCTGTTATGTATGAACAATTTAGTGCATATCGGTGCACCAATCTCTGCTGGATTAAGACTTTAATGTGAGCAAGGCCGAACACTACACCTGTAGGATGAACAGGAATGTGGAAGAATTTTGCACCAGCATCCTGTGTGTCTTGTAAGTACCTGATATTAAAAGGGATAACGACAAAAAAAATTTTGTATGATCAACAAAGATAAGTAATTTATGCATGAATCACATATTTGCTATAGAATATATGACAAAAAACTAGTAATGTCCGTTGTGCACAACACAACTCCAGAATTGCTGGGCAAAGGGGTGGCATCGTATAGAGGTAAAGAAAATTTGTTGTATACAACGGCAAAAATTGATGTGCAAATGACATAATTTATATGTTAAGAAAAAGTGGAGGAAATGTGAAGTTCTGAATGTGTGAAATCTAAAAAAGTTGAAGGAAATGCTAAAATTCTTTATTGCTATCACCAACATAAGAACAATTACCATACCTGGGAACTTCGAGGAGGAGATAAATTATGTGATTTGTGTAAAAAAGGGATTGGACTTAATTGTGAGTGGGGGCGGGGTGTAATATAAGTGGACAAAGCAGGAGGAATAGGCTGGGAAGGAGGAGAAGTGGGAATGGAGTGAGAGGAACAGACTGAGAAGGAGCAGTGGGCAGAGTTTGATTAAAAACTTCCCACATCCAAAGAATCAGACTCAGAAGACCTGGTATTTAACAGCAAAACCGGAGTCTCCGGGGCAAATCCGGAGAGTTCCCAGCTATGACAATTACCCTACCTGTATTCTTCACACTTCTCTGAAACAGCACACTAGAGCAATCCCATCACATATTTGTCATTACATACAACAATTTCAGTCAGAAATCATACAAAACGACATATTTGAATGATAAATAATCCCTCTCCCGCCCCTTTTACCTAGTGTAAGCCACCTCCCCTCAGATGTGGAATCTGGTCTTGAGACCAGACAGCTCACAGGAAGGGAGCATAAGGAAAACCCCGCCCCCCTTGACAGGTTTTTCCCTTACGCTAATTGAAGATTGTCCCTCTCTGCAAGCCATCTGGGCAGTCTTACTGCTCTGAGGCGAACAGTGTTACATCAGTAAAAGGGGAGGGATGGGGGATACTTTGTCATTCAATTACTCTTGAACTACAACTCTGACAGTATTGAAATAACACTGTCCATATCCTTTAAAGGGGAACTACCACCCCGCAATAACTTAACCTGAAATCCGTCTTCATCTGGCGACTAGCTGCTTAGTAGCGCTAGTCGCCAGCAATATTACCTGGTTCCAAACATTTTTGCGTTTTTCTGACGGTCACAAGAGCAGGAAGCACGGACATCTCGTCACAGGGACATCCATGCGCCTGCGCTGTCAGTCCCTTTTGGAGTCACTGGGCTCCAAAAGGGACTGACAGCGCAGGTGCACGGACGTCACTGTGACGAGATGTCCGTGCTTCCTGCTCCTGTGACGTCGGAAAAATTCAAAAATCTTTGGAACCGGGTAATATTGCTGGCGACTAGCGCTACTAAGCTACTAAGTCAGATGAAGACTGATTTCAGGTTAAGTTATTGCGGGGTGGTAGTTCCCCTTTAAATAGTCAATGATATGGATTTTTTTTAGCCGTATACCAGAGAAGTAGATAAAAGTTTAATCAGCTTTATTTTTACAGAGTCTACAGTTGAAGGTCTAGAGGCCTAGTGATCAATTTTGAAAATGAACAGTATTTAATGTACTGAATTCTTTTTGAGAAATGCAATGTGTCAGTTACACAAAGGCGGTGACTTGCACGTCGTTAGACCATACTGGTTCATGCGTGCTAGTAAACAGGTAAATACATCTCTGGAGGGTCTCACACTAGAGTCAGGTGTGCTGCATGTTGGATGCACATGTAGTAAAGTATTAATGAGGACAATATGTGTGCACAGTTGCAATCATACAATGGCAGAGTTATAGTCTAATGTCAGCAGAACTAATACAGCAGATTCTCTATTCCTCCCACTTATTCCTAAATTGGACATTGCCTTTATGCTTGGATTTAACCCTTTCAATGCCAGAGGGGTACACAACGCATTTCATACCCCTCTAGCAATCAAAGGGTTAAAGGTATGTAGCATTATATTCATAAAGAGAGTGATAGTTTTGCCTTTGACTCCTTTGATGCTAAAGAGGTATTAATGTGTTTCACACAAATGCATTGATGACATCTTTGTCATACAAGAGGTTAAGAACACTACAACAGCACCTTCATAACAGTAATGTATTGTGAACCGTTACAGTGGTGAAGAGGTTAAAGGAAAAGGATTTCTCTGTCCATCTGCAGAATAGGAAAAACTTACTGAGAAGTCGTCATAGTAACAAGTGTGATGATTTTATGAGTCACAGGAGAGTGGTGTATTAAGGGGAGAAGATTATCCATGACAAATCTCTCTATACAGAAAGAAGCTTCTGCCTAATATCTGCCGCAGGTCACATATTCAGAAATGGAAAAAGATGCAGTGAGCCTGACAGGTCTCACTGTAAATCCCCATTGTATCTGCAGATGCCTAGGACACACCTGTGCTTTCTGACACTTGTGTTTGGTTTGTGACAATGACTCCTACCTCTTGGGACACTAATGTTCTTTAATATCCTCCAGTCACAATGGCATGACAGAGCTCAACACAAATACAAACCTTGGAGAATGAGAGATGAAATAAGAGATGTATTTACTACATAAAGGGCTGGATTTATATTTCATGTGTCCCTAGGCAAGGCATTCTAGGTGCCTTTAGCTCCACCCATAGCCACACCTACATTCCTCACATGACTCTGACCCAAGTCCTATCCTGGCACAGAAAATATCCTTGGATTATAATAAGCAAGGATACAAAAAATGCTTTAGTTTCTTGGTTGCTAGGAATTGGAGATCTCGCTTGCATCAAAGGGGTTAAATAATAGCCTTTAACCCTTTGAGTGCCAGAGTATTACGGAATGCATTGCAAAGCAATGCATTCCTTGCCATGCTGGCACTCAAAGGGTTAAAGGGAAACACAAACTGGTGTAGGCATATTGAGATTGCTTTGGCCACACCCACAATTAAGAATGTGGGCATGGCCAATACAGCTGAGATGCCTCTCAAAATTTGAAGCTCTATGCAGCTTCCTGCTCTGCCTGTTGGGAAATCCGGCCCTAACTACATAGAAATATGGTGGAATGCAAGAAACGTTCACAATCGCTAATTTGTGAGAGAAAGGTGAAAGCGAACATATTTACGCATGATTTTATTGAATCGTGCATGAAAAATCTAAACTATCGAATTGCTGAGCACATTTTGTGTGTGTGGGCGTGGTTAGGATTAACGAATCTGTCTGAGCGGAGTAGCCTATGCATCTAATGCAGGAAGTGATATTGCGAACAATTTTATACGTCTGTTTGGTGGTATCATAAATGCTATGTTTTGTGCTCAAATCTAGGAAACTGATGCACAATTCGAGATTCGTTCAGTGACCGGCTTCCTGGATTACAACTTGCGCAATAGTTATTTGCACAGGTTAAAATCATTATTTCACGTTTAATGCTTGCGAACATTTCTTGCATTCTGACGTAAATAAGTATATATGGGCCTGGCTGCATCCTATACAGAGCAATGTGACGCAAGATGTGTGCATTATTCTGTGGTCTGTCACTGATTTTGCTTGAATTTATTAAAGGAGAAGTAACACTTCCTAATAACACCCTCCAGGCACACGCAACTTATTATGGCCAAAAAATCCTAATGATCTCCCTGAATATTGCTATTTTGCCTTTAATCAAGAGACAAACTTTTAACCCCTTAATGACCGTCGCATGCACGAGCGGCCAACATTTGAGGACCACGGGGCATTTTTTTTTAGATCTGATTCAGTGGCGTGCAGCCATGCGGGAAGCCCTGAATTCAATGACGTGCCAGGACCATCACTGGTCCTTAAGTGCCGGAAAGCCATGACGGTCCTGGCATGGCATTGGACTTTAAGGGGTTAAGTAATTCTTGGATGTCTTGTCCATGGAAGAGGACAAGACAGATGCTAAAGAACCATAAGATACAGACACCGCCCATTGCACATGGTAATCTTAGCATTTAAAGGGCCAGACGGACGTGCAACAACATGAACTGAGCACCCCTCTTGCTCTAAAGGATTAATTTGTCTTCAGTCTGATAAAATAGACAGCAACTCATGTCTTCTTCCACAGACACAGCACCCAGGACTGACTGAAGGTGGTATCTCTTAAACAATGGCACAAGGGCAACATTAATAAGGGTCATTAGGATTTTATGGCTATAATAGGGTATGTGGAGGTTGTTATTAAGATGTGCTAATCCTCCCTTAAGGGCAATACAGAAAGAAAAAGAGGAGCAGTTCTGAAGCAAGTCTACTTCACCATGGGAAAATACAAATCCCAACTGATTTCTATAGGATTTTTAACTCCTTAATTACTTTTTAGCATTCAAGGGGTTAAAAGCCCCATTTATAGTTATTAGAATATTGGTTGATTTTATATTTGTCCCAATGATACAAATGGTATGCTCCAAATGCAGAGAGATACGCAGATAATTTCTATCTCTGGATTCACCATATCTTAGAATCACAGCTCTGGTGAAAACCAAATGTATCATGATGGGGGAGGGGGGTAAATCAAAATTCCCATAAGGTTAAAGGGCCATATTCAAGATGCCATAAAGAAGTAATTGTAAAGCAAAACAACTGCACCACTGATTTCAATAACAATATTAACTCAATGAATGCAATAGAGCTCTACAACCTCCATTGACAATGCATTGGAGAGCTCTCTCTAACATCAATGCTTAATCCTTTGAGTGCCAGAGAGGTGTCCAATGCATTGCAACGCAATGCATTGGATACCTCTCTGGCACTCAAAGGGTTAAAAACCCCAAGGGGAAGGGGGTGTGGCCTGACTGCAGATGGCCCAGATGTGTAATACACTGGCTCCGTGTCTGTTTTGGGGACTTCGCTACTAACAGCTGGAAAACTCCACATTACACCCCTCTATTCCCTCCTCATCTACTCTATCAGTTGTTGGGGTACATCGAATGAGTGGTTGACGAAGGAAAACAGGTCATACCACAGAGAATATAACCTGCTATTTGAGAGTGTGGCCTATCACCACGCCAGATCCTTTATCAAGTTGTCCGTCATCTCTACCCACAATCTCAACAGAGACACCACAGAGCCTAGGGAGACCCCAATCTATCTCACATGTAGAGGTTCACTGCTCTGCAAAGAATATGCAGCAATCCACGGACTCCGCAGCTACACTGATGTGTGCAGATCTGGATGGTATGACTACATGCTTAAAAGAGGATTTTAGGGGCCTTGTGTCTGAATTTAGTCAGGGCCTTAAGACGGAATTGATAAACATTCGATCCAACCTTACTCAATTTGGCCACCAAGTGACATATATGGAAGAAGAAAGGGACACAATGTCGGAATACACTGATAACCTTGAACATATGGTTCTTGAACAGAAAGAAAAGGTGAACTTTCTCAATTTGAAACTTGACGACATTGACAATTGAGGCAGGGGATGTATTGTTCGTATTAAAAATCTACAAGAATCGGTTCTTCCTACCGATCTTAACCAAGTGCTGACTGATTTCATATCCTCGCTTGTTGAAGACCAAGCTTTAGGCCCGGCACGCCTAGAACGCACCCACAGATCGCTGAAACCTAGGAATGATGCCAAGCACGGGGACGTCGTGGTCTGCTTTCAAAGCTTTGCCCTGAAGGATCATATAATGAAAAATAGCAGATCTCATGCTGTGCTGAAATGTGCTGACTCAGATATCCAGCTTTACAACCATGTCTCACCCTTCACCTTACAGCTTCGGAGAGAGCTCAAGCCACTAACCAATCGGCTATGTAACTCCCAGATAAAATATCGATGGGCCTTTCCCTTTGCCTTAATCGCCTCGTGCAATAATAGAACAGTTACTTTGAGATCATCTGATGAAATTGCGGCCTTCTGCATCACGCTTGGAATACCTCAACCACAAGCTCAACCTGATAACCCGACACCCCAGGCCCACAAATCTCAGAAAAGGTTGGAATGGTCACCCAGGTCACCTGCAAAGAAGAAAAAGCAGAGACGACTGGAGCACCAACCGGAAGACCGGAACCCACAAGCAGCTGCCTGGACCTGACTCTCTAGACCCACATCATCACTTGGCTCTCCTTTTTGTCCTTCGGACACTATGAACTTTCATGTTCAGCTTTCAGGTTTGACTTTCGTTACCTTATGGGTTATGATATCCTCTGTTTCGGATTTATCTACTTACAAAGTGGGACTTAATGCTTGCCATTGATTGACCTGCCCTCCAGTTCGAATGGTCAGTTTTCATAGTTGTCTCAATCTGATTATTCCGATCCTATTGTTCAATGACTGAATTTTATCTTTTTGTTCTTTTTATTATGTGGTTGGGAGGTACCTTGGATTGGAATGGAGCCTACACCTCTCTTGCAGTCCGAGATATGCACCATGATTATCCATTTTTTTAATCTCTTGTGCATCTAGCTGGAGATGGGGTTTTCTAAACTATACTGGGAGAACCCATACCTCCTGTGAGGGGAAAAGATCTTTCACATTATCCACACTACAGGGTATAGCATCATATTTCCATTGACTCTCACATATTCCCCCTGATCGACCTTGTTTATATAATTGTGACCACTGATCATATGGTTTCCTAGAACCCTTCTTCCCCTTTGTAATATTAATGCCATGATTATTTCATTAGACTCATTGGATTTACATAATCTCAGTTTTGTTTTCCAGCATCATCACTCTCCTCTGGTCATTTCTATCTCCCCCAGGACCACCACTAAAAACTATCATTTATCCTATCCCCCTCTCCTACTTGACCCCAACCCAGTACCCCTATTCCCATGTATCCTACCTTTGTCGCAGGGCCCCGAGTACATATTCCCCTCTGTTCTACAGCCCCCCTCCTGACATGTTAAGGATACCATTACACGTTCTTATAGGCAAAATCTCGACTCTTGTAATGACCTTGGCCCAGTTGGTTGCACAAGGCTTACTTTTTTTTAATATTTATTGCATTTTCATTAGTATTATTCAATATTTCTCTGTGGATCTTGGAACTTACGAAGGGAGAAGGATGGAGAGATCCCACTGAAATTTCCTGGTGATATTGTCACTTAACAGACTCTTACATGTTATGTTATATCTTCCATCAGCCCTGCTCATTCGTTCTAGTGGTCTTTTCAGATTTCTCCTGGGGCTTACTACCCTAGTTGACCACCCTCTCTCCATCTTTCTCCTCATAGGTCATGGGTTCTCAGATATCTCCACAACCTTTTTTCATACATGTATTGGACTCTTTATACCATAGCTGTTTGCTACGATCACTTGTTTAATGCTCAAATCAATGTTTATACCATTCATCTTCTCAACCTCAAAACAGTAAAATGATCTCCGTTCCCCAGGTGATTTATTCTTTTACATACCACCCTTTCAGGTCCCACTTCAAATTTACACTATTCTGTCAATTCTAGGACAATTACATCACGCACCTTACTTCTGAGACTCATATATTTAACTATAGCCCCTAGAGGTGATTGCTACCCATCTACTACCACATACTACCCACACTAACACCCTTCCCCCTCATCTCTCATTCAAGCAGGTTCTATATACCTCTTGCCCACCAGACATGGTTCTTCTTTTCTCATCCTACTATGCTCTCTTGCTGTGGAGATTCCCCCCAAACTCCACGGTGCTGTCTGTCACTTACTTCACTATACATTTTAATTCTATAAAACATATTGATATACACTGATCTTCGCACTTCATCTGTTTTGAGTGAGTCTCTCTATCACGGTGCCGTTTCCCTTCATGTCACTCTCGCTTGTGATGCGCTCCGATTGGTTGAGCCTGTTTGGCCCGCCCCTGGCGACCTTTTTATACTGGGCTAGTGGCACCTGTCAGGTGCCCTTTCATGGTGTTCCTGAGCCAGTTTTGCTGTGCTGTGTTCCCGCGTTCCTGATTTCCGGTATACCAACTTAGCTATCTCTGACTACGTTCCAGTGTTCCTGCTCCGTGATTTGACCCAGCCTGGCTGACGTTCCTGCTCGTTTCCTGATCCGGCTTGTCTGAGAACTTGCTCCGTGATTCAACCCGGCCTGGCTGACATCCCTGCTTGTATCTTGATCCTGCTTGTCTGAGAACCTGTTCCATGATTCGACCCGGCCTGCTGACGTTCCTGCTCCGTGACCTGTTCCAGTTACTTCGGGCCGGTCTACATTCCTGCCTTCCCTGTCACCACGGCGACATTGTGACTGTCTCACTTGCTGTCCTGAGCGGCTGAAGCAGTTGCTGTGCTGGTTCCTGCCTCTGAGCCGCCTCCTGCAGAGCTGTTAACCCGTGCTGAGCTGTGTCCCAACTACAGAGCTGTCAGTCCGTACAGAGCTGTGTCCCAACTACCGAGCTGCCTGTCCGTGCAGAGCTGTGTTCCAACTATCGAGCTGTTAACCCATGCGGAGCTGTGTTCCAACTATCGAGCTGTTAACCAGTGCAGAGCTGTGTTCCAACTATGGAGCCGTTAACCCGTGCAGAGCTGTGTCCCGGTTCTGAGCCTTCAGTCTAGACAGAGAGTTGCTTTGTGCTGAGCCGTTCCTCTCCTTGCAGCCCGGTGTAGCTCATTGCCGCGCCCGGTGGCGCACGGCTCTGGCTGCTTCTGTGCACGTCTCTGTGGTTACGCCCATGGAGGCTATTGGTCCAAGCTCTTGCAATCCAGTCACTACTATTACGCCCGTGGGGGCTATTGCCTCAAGCTCTTGCAATTCAGTTCCTTCCATTACGCACATAAGGGTTATTGGCTCAAGCTCTTGCAATTCAGTTGCTTCCATTACGCCCGTGGGGGCTATTGGTCCAAGCTCTTGCAATCCATGGGGGCTAGTGGCTCCAGCTCTGGTAATTCAGTTGTCTCCGTTACGCCCATGGGGGCTATTCGCTCTAGCTCTGGCAGTATACTCGCTCTGTTCATACGCCCGTGGGGGCTACCATTCAAGTACAGCAGGTTCTGGGTGGCAGGTTCCTCTTTGCTGGACAATTTTCCTCAGTACTACAGACTGTTGGTGTTGAGTCTTCTCCACCATTCACCACTTTTAACACCTTGGGCGTGCCAAACCACACAACTGAGATAGACTGATTATTCCGTTAACCCTTGTATATCAGTACTCAGTGCCTGTCAGTTGCCTGTACTATTTTCGCTATATTGTATATTGATCATACTATTGCCTTCCTGCTGCTATGCAGTGCTACCCATCGGGGCGCTCTTTGTCATTTATTTTGTTCTTAATAAAATTGCATTTTATTTTCACCTACAGGTCGCAGTGTCTTGAAAACCGTGGCACTCTCATACTCTCTTCAGCATTACCTCCCTCCCCCCTTCCCCCTTTTTTTTTCTTTATCCCTTTTTGGTTCAGGACTCTGGAGAAATCTGCCCGCTTTCTGCTTCCTTACACAATATCTTGTTGAATGGCTCTTGAGGTAAAATTTGCGACGCTCAATGTCAGAGGCCTCAACTCTCCAGAGAAGAATTTTATTAGTTGACATCATATTTGTTCAAGAAACTCACTTCCAGGCATCGTGTCATCCTAAATTCTTTAATAGAAAATTTCCCCGCTCCTACTTATCTTCGTTCTCTGAAATGAAGAGAGGAGTAGGCATTCTAATATACTCCTCCCTCCCGTGGACTCTCACAGATCAAGTATCTGATGAGGAAGGTAGGTATCTCCTCCTTCAAGGCTTCATAGATGATAAACCCTACACTTTCCTGTACATTTATGCTCCCAACATGACTCAAGTGTCATTCTTAAACAAAATCCTCAACCTTTTAGAAGCAAATGATGATGGTCGTACAATACTGGGAGGGGATTCAATCTTCCTATAGATCCACTCATGGACTCTTCTGTTGGAAGATCTCATCTCAAACAGTCACAGTAACTCAATATAAGAAGCAGATTGTCCGATCTTCACCTTATCAACTCTTGGAGGATCTTTCATCCAGATGTTAGAGACTATACCTTCTATTCTCCACCCCATAACTCTTTCAGCAGGATCGACTACCTATTTTTTTCCCAGTTCATGTTACAAAATATCAAACAGTCCAATATCGGCACAGTTTCATGGTCTGATCATTCACCTGTCTTAACATCTTACACAGTGCTAGTTAACCAATCTCAATTCTCTTCCTGGCAGCTGAATAAAACCCTATTAAATAACCCTAAGGTTTCTCAATATCTACAAGATCAACTTACAAAATATTTTGCACTTAATGTTTCTCCTGACATTTCGGACACTGTCTCATGGGAGGCACACAAAAGCAAACAAAAGCATAATAAGGGGTCATCTCATCAAATCCGGCTTCATAAAAAACAAAGAAAGATGTGCTTTAATTCTATCTCTATAAAATCAGATTTCTAGAGCTCCAGCACAGAGCATCTCTTTCCTCTTCTGATCACTCTGATCTGCTAAAATACAGATCTGATCTAAATACCCTTCTTAGCTCCAATGTCAATAAATCGTTCATGTGGGTCAAGTACCGCTCCTACCTCTTGGGAGACAAATGTGGGAAAACGCTAGCTAGACTGATTAAAACCAAACAGCTCAAAGCAATAGTGCCTAGAATCCAGTCACCTTCTGGCAAAACATTCCTTGCTTATCTGGAAATAGCTCAAGCTTTTGCTGACTATTATACCTCACTTTATAATCTTGACAAGGATACCACTTCAGTAGAATGTCCTCTGAATCTCTCTTCCTTCTTAGATACCTTTGGTCTTCCATCACTGGATTTGGAAACTCGGGAACAGTTAGATAATCTGTGTTCAGATGAAGAAGTTAGAAGGACCATCAAATATATGGCTTTGGGGAAAAGCCCTGGCCCAGTTGGCCTCATGGTTGTTTATAATCGACACTTTGAGTCAGTCCTTGTCCCTCAGATGGTTAGGACATTCAGTTCTATTCTCTATAGTTGTCCTATTCACCCTCAAATGTTGGCAGCGCATATAGTAGTACTTCCTAAGCCTGGCAAAGACCCCTTCTTCTGTAGGAATTACCGACCCATATCGTTACTCATCGTTGATCTAAAAATCTTCGCTAAATTATTGGTGAACCAATTCAAGAAATATATGCCTTTCCTTACCCACCCTGACCAGAGTGGTTTCACACCCGGGAGACAAGCTTGCCACAACACAGCCACTGTTGTATCTCTATATCAACATGTACAACAAAACAGAATCCCTACCATCTTAATTTCCACTGATGCCGAGAAGGCATTTGACAGGGTCAGGTGGTCCTACCTCGATGCGGTCCTGAAGAAAATTAGCCTTGGTCCTGTTATGTTACGTGGCATTCTCAGCCTTTATTCTTCACCCTCTGCAAGGATATTTGTAAATTACACCCTATTGCCCCCCTTCCCCATCACCAATGGTACGCGCCAAGGTTGCCCCCTGTCACCATTGCTATTCAACCTTACGCTCGAACCCCTATTACGCCACATCAGAAAAGATCCTCAAATTTGTGGTATTCAGGTGAACCATAGCACCTTTAAAGTAGCTGCATTCGCAGATGACGTGCTCATTCTTCTGACAGAACCCGATATAGCTCTCCCTCCTCTGCTTAAACTACTAGATGAATACTCCCTCCACTCCCATGCCAAGATAAACTATAGTAAATCCGAAATGTTAAATCTCAATCTACCACAGGAACAGGTTATTTCACTACAAGCTTTATATACTTTTTCCTTACTTATATAGGTCTGAAATTATCAGCCAATCTAAAGGAAATGCCAATACTTAACTTCTCTCCACTTCTGAGTTCGATATCAAAAGATCTTACCTCTTGGTCGCTACCTCAAATATCGTTGTCTGGGCGTGTTAACATCATTAAAATGATGATTGTTCCTAAAGTCCTGTACCTCTTTAATACACTTCCAATGGGCATCCCCAAATCAATCCTCCACAAGGTTCAATCTCTCATACTGAAATACATTTGGTCCTATAAAATCCAAGGATCAATCAATCCATTCTTTTGTGGCCTGTTAGATATGGCGGATTGGGTCTTCCAGATATCTTGGCTTACTATAAAGCGTAAGTATCACGGTGCCCGTGATTGCTCTTCTGTTGTGTCTATCACCAGTAGGGGGCTCCCCACTGGCTGGCTATCTTCAGCCCACACTGTATTGCCTATTTAAACCTAGTCTGGGCACCCTTTGGTTGCCCTTTCGCGTTGTCTCTATGCTGTTTGAGTCTACACCTTGTTCCTGAGTATCCTGGGCCCCTGCTGTGTTCCTGTGACCTGTGTTCAAATTGTTCCAGTGTTTCCAGTCTTATTGTTCCTGCCTCCATCTGATCCGGTTGAGCCACCTCATCCTGCTGCCAGTCACTGCCGTTGTTCCTGATTCTGGTTGACCGTCTGCCTGCTGGTTCCTGCTTCCATTTGCTGGTTCCTGTCCTTATTGCCTCCAGTTAGCTGACGTTCCTGAGTCACCTCGGCGACATTTCTATCTTGCCGGTTTACAGTACGTGGGTACTGGTTCGCTCCTCTAGCCATCCGGCTGTCTCAGCAGTATAGCGTTCCACGTACAGGGTACTGGTTCGCTCTTCTAGCCACCCGGCTGTCTCAGTATTGTAAGCGTTCCACGTACAGGGTACTGGTTCGCTCCTCTAGCCACCCGGCTGTCTCAGTATTGTAAGCGTTCCACGTACAGGGTACTGGTTCGCTCCTCTAGCCACCCGGCTGTCTCAGTATTGTAGCGTTCCACGTACAGGGTACTGGTTCGCTCCCCTAGCCACCCGGCTGTCTCAGTATTGTAAGTGTTCCACGTACGGGGTACTGGTTCGCCCCTCTAGCCACCCAGCTGTCTCAGTATTCCTAGCGTTCCACGTACAGGGTACTGGTTCGCTCCTTTAGCCACCCAGCTGTCTCAGTATTCCTAGTGTTCCATGTACAGGGTCCTGGTTCGCTCCTTTAGCCACCCGGCTGTCTCAGTATTCCTAGCGTTCTACGTACAGGGTACTGGTTCGCTCCTCTAGCCACCCAGCTGCATTGCAGGATTGATAGCGTTCCACGTACTGGGTACTGGTTTGCTCCATAAGCCTTCCGGCTATGTTGTAGATTGTCTGCGTTCCATGTACTGGGTACTGGTTCGCTCCATTGCTACTTAGCGTCATGGCATTCCATCTGTGAGGGCACTGGTTTTCTCCTCATCCTTCCGCTATCCCTGCTGCTGACGGCTTACTTACTGACTTAGCCTCTTGTCTATGTAGTGAGTGTTGCTCCACCTTCCAGTCACTGAGGCTTGTGGTTACCATTATCTCCTGTCTATTGGCTGCCTTGCCCGGTATATGGTAAAGCCGGTAGAACCTATCCTGTCTCATGGGTTGCCTTACCCGGTATTGTCGAGGCCGGTAGAGCCAGTGTTTATCTCCTGTCAATTGGCTGCCTTGCCCGGTATATAGTAAGGCCGGTAGAACCTGTCCTGTTTCCTTGGATTGCCTTACCCGGTATTGGCAAGGCCGGTAGAGCCAGTCTTAGTCTCCTGTCCAGCGGCTGCCTTGCCCTGTATTTTGGCAAGGCCGGTAGAGCCTCAACTCACCAGTTCCAATTCCCTGGCTGCCTTGCCCGGTATATTGGCAGGGCCGGTAGAGCCAACACTGCTATTGTTTGCATTGTATTCCTGTCTAATAAAGATATATGTGTGTACGTGTATGATACCCTAAGGGGTTACATTAACTTGTCAATAAAGTTGTGTTTTTACCTAATTCTGCGTCTGAGAGTCTTAACAAACCGTGACAGTAAGCTGTTTCAAAACTGTTCGATTTTAGTTGCTTTACTCCCCCATGCTGGACTGAGGCTGTCCAAGCCTCTTTAGGTCGATATGACCTGATCCAACTATTGGAGGTGGGGCTAAATTCACTCTGATTCTGGAGAACCTGGCTCTGGCTCCTGAATGGGCCTCTGTCGTTGTCCGGTGCATCACCATTTATACTTGCACTACCTCACGAGCCATTCATGTATTTTCTTCTCTATCTCCTGCCTTTTATCCACTCAGTGGGCCTCTAGTTTCCTGGACCAGAACCTCCCCCCTCCCTCTAATCTCCCCTATATTTTATTTTTTCCCCATCCCATTTCCCTGCCATATGTTCTTACCTCTGCAGATCTCGTGACATCTTCCCCACCCTTCTTTCTTACACAGGCCTGTAGGTTGAATATGTATACCCTCATAGACAATGAAATCTGGTGTTTCTAAATGGGAGGTCCTTTAGAAATTTGTTTTCGCTGACAGGCGTTGAGTTGACTTACCTATGCTTTACTTGCCTGTTTAACGATATTTACAAATTGTCAATTACCTCTGTATCTTTCTTGTACTTGGGAATCATAGCTTCTAGCTGTGTTTATTGTTTGTGTTATTTGTAATTCTTGCCGAATTCTTCAATAAAGCTTTAAAAAAAAAAAAAAAAAAGTCCCAAGGGAAATTTTGGAGAATATTATTTGTACCCAGTGGTGCAGATGTTATGATCCAAAATGACTCTTCTTTTACTCCATAGAATAACATAGGAATTGAACAAGAGATAAACTGAAGAATTAATCACCACTTCATCACCTCTTTATCACCCTTTAATGAATCATCCCCCTCATAACTCTGTAAAGATAAAGAAAAAAAATTTAATTAAGCAGGACTGGATCTCTAAACGAGCTCTGAATGCAAGCCACCATGCACCAAAAAAACAGGAAAACAATTGTCTCCTCTTTCAAACAGATAAACACAATAATGTATTAGTATGTGAGCCTAGTGAGGGGGGGGCTCCTAAAGAACCCCCCACCCCATCCCACCTTCCCTAGCCCAGACAAATTATGGGTGCCCTTTTTTGAAAGAGGGGTGTGCACTTTTCCATTGAAAGGTACTCTTTAACCCTTAGAGTGCTATAAGGGTGAGCAAAGCGTTGGTTTACAATGCATTGTTTACCCCCTCTGGCTCAAACAAAAAATTGTGTTAGACATGGTTTTGTGCTTCTGGCACTCCCTACATTAGTCAGTTCATATTAATATGGTACCATTTTTGGAGAGCTGGCAGCAGATGCTGAATACAGTAGGAAAGTCAATGGTTTTCAAAGGTTTTAGTATTTTTAAAATCGGGACAATGTAAAAAAAAAACTATTTTTTCTAGATCGCCACCTTCAGCAAACATTTCTACAAACCTGCTTTGAGCCAGAGGGGGTAAACAATGCATTGTGTGCATGATGGGTTTGCTAGTGATCACCAAACATACTATGTAATTTAAAATGAGTAGGAGAGGGGCAGCCTGTCTTTCTGATGAGAATACTACACTCAGGAAAAGTACATATTTATTCATATTAGAAAATGTAAACAAACAAAAAATTGTGTTAGACATGGTTTTGTGCTTCTGGCACTCCCTGCAGTGTCAGTTCATATTAATATGGTACCATTTTTGAAGAGCTGGCAGCAGATACTGAATACAGTAGGAACGTCAATGGTTTCAAAGGTTTTAGTATCTTTAAAATGGGTGCAATGTAAAAGAAAAATATAGATTTATTCTGTATCGCCACTAGGGATGGGAAAAATTTTCACCTCAAACTGAAACGAGCGAATACTGGTACTTTTCGCTTGGCAAAAAATTTCCTGTGAAAAGTGCCGATTTTCCACTTTTTCCCTCCTTTTCCGCCCATTGAAATCAATGGGAAGAAAAATATTTCTACACCACACAAAAGTTTTCCACAGCCATATAAAAAGATGTCAGACTCTTGTAGCAGCCATTCTGTATTTGTGAGAGGTTAGAGCAGCATGTTTTTTAGATAGAGGAGATAGGCAAATAAAGAGGAATTGAAGCTTAGTTTAGGAAGTCATTTAAGTAGGACATTTGTTCTCTGTATTCGGGGAGTCTGGGGGCACTCTAGGGGACAAGAAGGGAGGAAGGAGGTTGTCCCCCAAATACTCCAAAATTCCATGTGACTGACAGGCAAGACACAGGCAACCTATTTGCTTGCTGATCTTGCTGTTACTGTCCCTGTTCTGGGTGGGGAAGTCTGGGGAAAGACATTGTTGATTTTCTTTTTCAGTTATAATTTTTTTTGGACAGACTGTGATACCAAAACAGGGTGGACAACTTAAAAAAATAAAATAAATAAAATAAAAAAATAAATAAATAAAAAAGAATAAAAAACAAAATATCTTAGGTGACAGTGACAGGAAGCTGACTGTGCTTAGGCAAGGCATGATACAGTTCCATCAGTTGTGTTGTGCAACGTACAGTAAAAAAACACAGTGTAGTTGCAGAATGTCCAACAAACGCACAAGGGGAAGGGGGAGGGGTGGAGCAGTGTAGGGATGTGAGAGTAAAGTAGTAGTCCAAAAACCTGCTGCAGCAATAGTCGTTGCAGCATGTGCAATCAATGATGATGATCCCTTTACTCCAAGGGAGGATGCAGTTTGTCAAGGTCCCTGCAAAACTAGGTCGAGCACCACCAGTGCCAGTAGAAATATAGAACCATATAAGAAGAACACTGAAGATGACAACAAGTCACATTCAAGTGTTGATGATTCTGGCAACAGCATAATAGAGGAAGGTGTAGCAGCTGAACTGCCTGCTGCATCAGACAGTGAGACACCAAAACAAAAAATTGTCTGAGACCTCCAAAAACTTAGAGGAATATAAGGGTAGTAGTGGGCAAGAACTGTCAGGTGATGCTGATGCTGCTGAGGATGACCTAATGATGACTGATGATGATGCAGATCTAGAATATATCACTCCAGCATCCTTCTCTTGTTCAGATACAGATTAAGTTGAGAGTGAGGATGGTGACAGGACTATAAGATTAGCAGAAAGTCAAAAGCTGAATCTTCCACCACTTTTAAGGAGCACTGTGCCTGTCTATAAGCCATTGGAAAGTCTGACTCTGGACAAGCACAGATGTCAAAAAGCACACAGTCACCCTATCAGGCATCATCGCCTCTTCAAAGTCCAAGTCCCACTCAGCCACACACACCTGTTCTGAGTACCCAGCAACAGCAACACAGGTTAACATCCATAGTGTTAGATATGAAACGTACCTCTGGTGCTGCTGCTGTAAGTGCTGCAACTTTGACACCCAGTAGTAGTGGTAGTAGAATTACATCAACATCTAGCTCCAGTAGTAGTATTAGCATAAACTACACATGACAGACAAAGCCAGGACAAATATATTAACAGCAGCACAGATGAGGAGGTGGAGGACAGATTAGTAATGTGTGTCAGTAATCTGAGAAGGAGGATAGAGTATGACAATGGTAAAAATACATACACAAATCACACCATTCCAGTCCCCCACCACCACCACTAAAATACATATCTACCACATTGTAGGTTGTACTTTATTTTTTTTTATTACTTGATATCATCATGAATATATGCCAGTGTCACTTAAGTGTTGTGGGCAAAGGACAAATGCATTCTTCTTGCTAACACATTTTTCAAGCCATATTTTGCTGTAGGACTCACAACTTTGACTTTCAGCCACTTATTTCTAAACTTCAGCCCTCAGAAGAAGTAATATTGCCAAACCAAAGGATAATATTATCCTAACTAAAGTCTGTTCTGTTATGTAGGAAATGTAGTACCTATAGGAAATATATGAGAAAAATGTGTTAAAATAGGCAAGACATGTGTTAACATAGGCAGAAAATTTGTTAAAATAGGCGAAAAGGAGGACATTTTTGCATAGGCAGAAAGGCAAAAATTTTCACTGGAAAAGCGAAAAATCAGCACATTTTTGGGAAATTTTTCACACTTTTTGCCCATCCCTAATCGCCACCTTCTGCAAACATTTCTACAAACCAGTCTTGGTTAGGAAGGGAAGCTACCTTATTTGATGTCGTGGGTTGTCTTCTTTCCAAAATGGTATATGCCTTGTCTACCTTTTCTTCTTGTCTGTAGTTGTTATAATATTTTAGAATTTCAGAATGTAAGGAACAGACTTTAGTTAGGATAATTTTATCCTTTGGTTACCAGTAGAGTATGGCACTTCTTACCATCGGGGAGTTATTTGTCTCTGGAGAGGAGCTGCTAATAAATACAGTAGGAAATTCCATAGTTTTCGAAGATCCCAGTATCTTTGAAGTGGTAAAAATGTAAACAAATGCATATTCCATCCTGTAACAGCACAATCTGGAAACATTTGTGCATACCATGTTAGAAGGATAATTGTCCCCTCAATTGATTCAGTGGACTGTTTTATTTCCAAGATGGAATGCCTAGTCTACAAAAAAAATGGTTGAAATGCAGAATGGTGCAGTATGGGAAAAGAAGGAAATTATCTTTTTATTTCAGTTGCTAAAATGCAAGGAATGCGTAAAAACATATTTGTAGGTTTTAGAAAGGGGAGAATAGTAAACTTAGAAACATAACCATTAGCTAGGTAGTTGTTTGTCATTCAATTTATTGGAATTTCAATTTAAAAAAAAACAACTTTTTTTTGCATTCTGGGTAAAATTATTTGGTCATGTTAGAGGATATCCACAAATCAGTCATATGTATTGAAAGTGCAAAGTCTGTTGAAAAGGAAAAAAAAGTGGTGCTGTCATCAAACAGCACCAAATTGTCATTTGCAACAGAAGTGTGAAATCATGCCTATCACTCGGGGTATGAAAAGGCTTACCAGTGAAGTGGTTAAGCACCAAATATATTCCATAGCACAGTATAGTGGGGTAACAAGTAAATGGACTTTGTGAAAACCATACATTTGTGAAGCACGTCATGAAAACACTTCCATTTTCTTTGTAGCCCCTCTTCTTTTTCATAGTATCTGTATCTTTAAAGGGATAGTAATATCTCACAAAAACAGCAGGTAATCTCCATAGTATTTGAGCCATAGAGCCATAGAGAGTGTTATTTCAATACTGTCAGAGTTGTAGTTTAAGAGTAATTGAATGATAAAGTTTTCCCCTCCCACCCCTTTTACCTATTGTAAGCCACCTCCCTTCAGATGTGGAATTTGGTCCACAGACCAGACAGCTCACAGCAAGGCACAATCTTCTTGCTGCGAGAACAATGAAAACCCTGCCTCCCCTAAACAGGTTTTCCCTTATGCTAATTGAAGATTGTCCCTCTCTGTGATCCATCTGGACAGTCTTGCAGCTCTGAGCTGAACAGTGTTACATCAGTAAAAGAGATGGGAGGGGGATATTTTATCATTCAATTACTCTTGAACTACAACTCTGACAGTATTGAAATAACACTCTCCACGCCCCATATACTATGAAGATTAATCGAAGCTTCTTTTATTATGAAACATTACTATCCATTTAAATCTGATACTTTAGTAAAATGGATTTGTAGCTTTATTTTACTCAGCTGTTCCTGTTACAAGCACAATGACACTATAAGAATGTGCAATAAGAGAGGAAAAGAGACATATTTCTTTTAACTTTATTAATCTGCAGTAAGTATTTGTTTTTCCTTGCTTTTGTCTTTCCTTTTTTCTTACACTGTGAATAGAACTCTTCTTAATATCAAGACCATAGTACTGGTTTCCTTCATAGCTCAGGGAATAATACAAACAGGTCTCAGGTGTCAGTGGCATGGGTAATGTCTGCAGGACCTGCTATAAATATCAAGTACAGAGCAGCTGACCGGTCAGGGGATTTCATGGCTGTCAGCCTGATATGTGTCATGTAGTTTTCTATCAGCTAGGGATCAGACTCAGAGACTCAGGAGAGTATGCCTTGTCTCACATAGTGATGTAAACAGACAGCACTGCAGTCTATGCCACCCACACCAAACACTATGGCAATTCATCCTAAATCAGGTACTAGGATACATTTTCAGTCCCTACGCCTGGCTTCTGTCAATTTATTAAACTAGGTATGCTGATATGCCTCCCCTTAAAGGGATAGTAATACTTCGTTTTAACTTTATTTTATTTTGTAGGCATTAAAATAACATGTAGAATGATATGTCTTATCTCTCAAACCTTTATGGTTTAAGAGATATTCACAAGCAAAGTGTCCCCCTCCCGCCCCTTTTACTGATGTAACACTTCTCAGCCAAGGCAGAAGGGAGGTCCCAGGTAGACTGCAGAGAGGGACTATCTTCAATTAAAATAAGTGAAAAACCTGAAAAGCTTGTCAAGGGGGGCAGGGATTTCATTGTTTTCATAGGAATGTGTCCTCTTCTGTTATCTGTCTGGTCTATGGACTGCATTCCACATCTGAGAAGAGATAGCTTACACTAGGCAAAAGGGGTGGGAGGGGGAACTTTGCTTGTGAATATCTCTTAAAACATAAAGATTTGAGAGATAAGACTTATATCATTCTTCATGTTTTTTTAATGCCTACAAAATAAAATAAAGTTAAAACGAAGTATTACTATCCCTTTAATACCACTTGTACCAAGGGAAGATCAGTGGGTCAGTCTGTGGGATTTTAGGCATTCCATTCCTCTGCATTTTTTTTATGACTATTCACTAAAGACATAGAGGAAATGGTGTTAGTGCATGCCATATCCCAGTGCATGTTATGGGGTTGGCATTAAAGGCATAAAAAAAAAGGAAAAACGAAAAAAGATAACCCTGCTGAAACAGCACTCTCCCATGAAGTCTAATATTGCCAATGTGTACTGTGTCAGGACAAATTGTGTCAATGATAATAAAACATAACCTTTATTCGTGAGTAAATAAAATCACCGGGGCTGTTCAGGTTTGCCACACATAACTAATAGAAATATAAAATAAACTCAATCATATGCATCGATGGTGCACCATCTAACGCACATGTAATGAAAAGGGTAGTATGTATCTCGTTACAACATATCTAAATTGCCCCAGTCTCTACACTATGTGCTTACAGCTAAAGTGGCAAAATTGCTGACCATCATGTGAAAAAATCACGAAAAAAGCTAAAGTCTTAGGACTGTAACATGTGTGATGGAAATAAGTCCAACTGACTGCGATTCACCAGGAAATGAATCTAATTATAAACAAATTGGTGTAATAGAATAATACTATACACCGAGACTAATTCAACTTCTCCGTGAATCATTAAGTATCGTGTAAAGACTAAAGCCAATAGAGGCTTAATCTAAAAAAGAAAAAGACCTCTAAAGTAAAAAGAAAAAGCTAACATAAATTACCGGAGCTGATCCGGCTTGCCATGAATTACCGGAACTAATCCGGCTTACCAGTAAACCAACTGAAAGAAAAAAATAATAAATATATACCGGGGCTGATCCGGCTTGCCACTAATCAAGTTGCCTTAAGTAAAGCAGATAAAAACGCTAGACTTGAAATATGCCAGGACTAATCCAGCTAATCAAATACTAATCATAACTACCTAGTCGTGTAGAACCTGTTGTAAAGTGCCGGGGTTGTTCCGGCTTGCCATCTACACTAGATAACTAATATATAGCAGGGCTGTTCCAGCTTGCCATCTACACTAGATAACTAATATATACCGGGGCTGGTCCGGCTTGCCATCTAATGATGAACCTGACTATCTAAGCGTGTAACAACTTCTGAGAGATGCCGGGGCTATTCCGGCTTGCCATCTGAATAATCTACCTATCCCCACAATGTCAGAGCTGAATATAACATAGGACACTGAACTATATCTAAGTGTAAAATGTTGCACTGACACTGGTATGATCGCAACACTGGCCGACGTGCGTTTCGTCGGCACTTCTTCTGGGCAGCGTTGCAACGCTATGGCTACAAAGTAACGGTTATTTAAAGGAGTATTGAGAAAGATTGATTGGATAAAGATAAAAAAACAATCAGTAAACAGGGAAAGCAAAGCACATGAAGTGATAAGAGATTGTATCTGTCAATCACCTGACACGATCCCGCTAGAGGATAGATTAATGTAGCGAAAAATAAGTCAGCACTGTTCGAAATAATACCCGTCCATAATCTATCAGTGATTTTATGAATATATCAAAGAATTAATTCTCACATATTTTAGCTAAGATCTGACAAAATGAAAAGCATACATGTCAGTATAGAAGCAGAAATAAATTCTATAAATGTGAGAGTATGTATATTACTATAACTTGATAGATATTACTCAGTTATACAATCACTGAAAAATGCAATCACTTAGAAATAATAATATAAACTACCCCGGATATTAACTGCAGAGGTTATTCAAGGTCATTACCAAATAAACTACAGTTCTAATTAAGTCAAATGTGCACTCAAGGTCCACTCCTCATTAAGACCATTAGGGGTCATACTATTGAGTAAAAAAATCCAATGATTTTCATTTTTCAAAAGGACATGATTAAAGTCACCTCCACGAATGCCCAATTTAATTTGTTGTAAGCCCCATGCTTTTAATCCAACTGGGCTAGAATCATGATTTTGGAGAAAGTGTCTAGCAACAGAAGTAAGTTGTTTTCCCACTATCAGTGACTCTTGTGGAGCTCTCATGATGCTAGTCACATGTTCTCTGATTCTTATTTTTAACTTACGCAATGTCTTTCCCACATATCGTAATCCACATGGGCACTCCAAGCAATAAACCACCGCTGGTGATTGACAAGTAATATAGTCATAAATAATATGATTTTTACCAAATCTATCAATAATATTTTTTGTGGTACTCATGTGTTTGCACGCGACACAATGCCCACAACAATAAGAACCAGAAACAATAGTCTTCTTCTTAAACTGCAAATGACTATGAACAAGTTGGCCTCTTAAATTAGGTGCCCTTTTAAAAGCCATTGAGACTCTATCCCCTAAGATTTCTTTAAGATCAGCATCACATTGTAATATATGCCAATGAGTATTAAGAATCTTCTGTATATTTTCCCATTGACAATTGAAAGTCGAAATGAATCTAATCTTCGATTCACTGATAACTGGTTTAGGATCAAAGAGAAGATGTGTTCTTGAACTATATAATGCTCTCTTGTAAGCTTTTTTGATCACTCTCTTACTGTATCCCCGTTGTATAAAACGTTCTTTAAGCTCTTCTGATCTATACCTAAAATCCTCAGTACTACTACAATTTTTCTTCATAACCTCAAAAATTCTCCTACTGGGATATTATTTTTCATAAACGAAGGACGATGACTTGTATAATGTAATAAACTATTGGTAGATGTTGGTTTTCTGTATAAGTCAGTCATAATAGTATTGTTCTTACTTCTCTTTATAGCAATATCCAAGAAATCAATCGTTTCATAACTACAGGTCATAGTAAGTTTAAGATTCATGTTGTTGTAATTGAGTTTATCAATAAAAACAATCAATAAATCTATTGGTCCATCCCATAAGATAAAAAGATCATCTACGTAGCGTAGCCACAAAAGAACATGTGATGTATATTGTTCATGGGACTCTGAGAAGACAATGGTCTCCTCCCACCACCCGAGGTACAGATTAGCATATGTAGGGGCACATGCACTCCCCATTGGTGTACGCCGGGTTTGGAGGAAAAATTGATCTTTAAAAATGAAGAAATTCTTCTTCAGAATAAAGGCCAATAGATCTAATATGAATTGTTTTTTGTCATTGCTATATATAGCTTCTTTGTCAAGAAAATATTTGACAGCTTTTAAACCAAATGTAGTATCGATTGATGTACAGAGTGACTCAATGTCACATGTCACTAAAGACGTTTCGGGAGTAATAGGCGGAGATTCAATCTTGGAGATAATGTCTCCTGTATCCCTAATATAAGAGCTTAATGTGTACACATGAGATCTCAGAACAAAATCAATATACTGACTGGCTCTTTCAGTCAAACTCCCATTACCAGAGATAATAGGCCTCCCTGGTGGGACTTTGTCATTCTTGTGTACCTTGGGTAATAAATATAAAGTAGGTGTTCTTGGAAACGGAACTTTCAAAAACTTGAACTCCTGTTCTGTAAGAAGAGACTGTTCATATGATTGTAAAATAAATCGGTCATTTTGTTTTTTAAGATCCTCAGTGGGATCACTGAATAGTTTTGTATAACATGTATGTCATCAAGTTGTTTCTTAGCTTCCATGATATACATATCAAGTGGCCAAATAACAATATTGCCACCCTTGTCAGATGGTTTTATGACAACATCTTCCCACTTTTTGATATCTGTGAGAGCTTGATTTTCTATCTTAGTTAGATTTCTATTAATTGTAATATCCGGAAGATCTAAGATATCTTTAGAAACCAACTTAATGAAAATCTGGACAGCAGGGCACACATTAGATGTTGGTGTGAATGTAGATTTGACTCTAGGTGATGGTGGCATTTTATATCTAGAACTCTCATTAATGAGACTCAGTAAATTGTCTAAATCAACATCATCCTGATTGGACATAATCAAAGATGGTTCAGCTGCATTATTAATGAACCTTTCTTTTTCTTTAAAGAATTTATGTAGCAGTAATTTACGTGTGAATATTTGAAGATCCACAATTGTGTTGAATTTATTCACACTATTAGTTGGAGAGAAAGTGAGACCCAGAGAGAGAACTCTTTTCTGAACATCTGTCAATACATGATCAGAAAGATTGATTATCTGTAAATTGTTGACATTACTGATACAATCACTTATTGGGGAGCTCGGTCCGTTTGTACCCCCATTGATCTCGGTTTCGCAATTCCCTTGCGACTCCTTCTTGTTGGTTTCTTGGATTTTATTTACTCACGAATAAAGGTTATCTTTTATTATCATTGATACAATTTGTCCTGACACGGTATGCATTGGCAATATTAGACTTCATGGGAGAGTGCTGTTTCAGCAGGGTTATCTTTTTTCTCTTTTCCTTTTTTTTGTGCCAATATATATTCTCCTGTAGCACCTCCTGGAAGTCATTTTTCCTTTAGTGTACTATTAAGTGTCCTTTTTGAAGGTTTGTGGTGTGCGTGAGTTTTTGTGTATATGGGTTGGCATTAAAGTCCTAACAATGCAGAAAATTGTCTACTGGTACTTTAGTGATCATACACTGTATTGCATACCGTGATCTGCAGCCACTAGTTTTAGAAGGAAAAGCTGCACTGGCAAGACATCCTATATAATAATTAGCTAAATGTGTGTTTGTCAGAAGCCGTCATGCACAGTAGAGACGGCTGAGTGCACTGCAGTCATGCTCACTACAGACTGCCCGTGCCGCAGCTGATAACGGAGGGCGGCTCCAAATTCAGACCACAGTCCTATGGTCTGAATTCGGAGCGCCCGCTCTGTATCAGCCACAGCGTGGGCAAACTGTACTGTGCATGATTAGCCAGCAGCCGTTGCTGGGAGGCACTGTGGCCCATGTACACGGGTTCTTCAACTAGTATGTAATAAGCAGAAATGGAGCACTTCAACTGCACCACGGGGGCAAATAAAAAAATCTCCAAATTCTCATTGATTTCAAAGGGGCTTTTAACCCCTAGAATGCTAGAGAGGACTCCAATGCATTATTTTGCAATCCATTGGAGACCTCTAGCATTTGAGGGATTAAAAACCCCATTAAAGTAAATGGGAATGTATATTTGTGCCCTATGGCCTAGTTGGCTTGCCTCGGAATTGATTCAGGTCGTCTTGGGACAAAGGCCTCAGTGTCATCTGATATAAAACTCTCCATGTCTTTCTCACATATAGTATATGTATTACGGTGGCATGGTCATAATACTATATTTATAGTTTAATGGAAGAGTTATAGTAAATGCTAATTCAAAAGCTTATAACTTTTGAATAGAATCAGAGCAGGTTTATGAAACTGGAGGGCTCTAGGCCAACTATAAAGTAAAGGGATTTTGCACTCTTAACCCTTTGGATGCTAGAAAGGATATGTACTCTATCATCCAAGGGGTTAAGTAGTGGGTTTACAGGTTTGTTTGTTTTTTTACTCATGGGCCACTTGAGCAAAAATCCATATGTGTGAGGGCCACATTGTTTTTTTTATTTATAACAATGGGGAATTATAGCCTGTCAGTTATTCATAATATGCAGTGCAGTTTTGGGCACAAGTTCTGATAAAGGATATACTAGAACTAGAGAGGGTACAGTGAAGAGCAACAAAATTAATCAAAAGAATGGAGGACTTGACATATGAGGAACGACTAGACAAACTTGGTTTATTTACTCTAGAGACAAGATGACATGTACAAGTATATGAGAGGTCAATACAAGGATCTCCGTGGTGAGCTGTTCATTCCAAGGCCTGATCAAATGACCAAAGGACACTCCTTTAGATTAGAGGAAAGGAGGTTTTGACTTCAGCTGAGGAAAGGGCTTTTTACAGTGAGGTCTGTTAAATTATGGAATTCCTTACCCAAGGATGTGTTTATGGCAGATACAATGGATATGTTCGAGAGAAGATTAGATACATTTCTTTCAAAAGGGAACGTACAGGGTTATACTGTGTATTAGTAGGCAAAATGGGAAGGTCTGATAAAGACTAACTTATTTGGCAGCAGGAAAGCTATATAATTCTCCTTTCTTTGGGTTATAAGGAAAGTGATGAACTTGATGGACTTGTGTCTTTTTTTCAACCTTATTTACTGTTACTATGTGGGTCTTGGGGGTATTTTTTGTTGGTAGTATTACAAATATAGACATTTACAGTAATGAGTAATTTTCGTGGTCCATTGTTTTACATAGGAGGTTTCTGATTGGTCCAATTTTTGGTGCATGTGAAACATGTTTATTTGCAGCAGTTATGGGTGTCATATTTCATTTTTGTAGACAAAGAAAGAGGGTGAAAAAAGGAAGAGGTGCCCCTTTTGTTGAAACCAATATAACAATAATACCTTCACCGATCATCCAAGTGAATTATAGTCACAAAATTAGATGCTACTTCGACACATAAGTTGAAAACAGCCCAAACACTTGAATGGATTTAAAGCTGCCCCATATCAGTCGATCTGTAAATCACTATTATACAAGGCCACTCTTAAATCGCTCTCCCAAAACGACCAACAATGGTAAACAAGAAAAGAAGAGAAGTGCGCCCAATAGTGCAATATTGTCTCTATAAATCGTAAGTTACAATGAAAGACCAATATATACTCACAGTTGTAGAGGTCAGCAGTGATACTGGCTGACAAATGCGCATATGGAGATGTTTGACCCATCTCTGTTTGGGATACATACAAGCAGAGCGCTCAGAACAGCTGGAAAACAGGATGCTTCACACGGCTCCAATCGAAAAATGTATCAAAATGTATGATAAAATTAAACAATATACTGATATATAAAATCAAAATATAAAATAGTACAGAAGTATTCTAATGCGTTTTGCTGCTTTGAACTCTGCTTTCTCAAAGAGGAAAGTGAAACTTCTGGTCATAAAAGAAAGGAGTCAGCAAAACTGAACAATTTAAATACCCTATAGCTACCTGCCACTGGATCATTGAGATAGGCATCATAGATAGAAAGAACCAATGTATAAGAGGTTAGACATTAAGGAGTTGATCCCAGATATGATAAGCCTACCCGGCGGTGATACCAAAGTCTTGTGAACCTTGGATAGGTGATAATAAACATCTACTCTCAGATGATGTACATAAAGAAAATCCCTTTCCTTCTTATCCAATATGTTGTCACTATAAGCCAGTTCTACTAAGAGGCTAAAAGATTTAATAAACTGAACAGTAGGGTCACTTCTGAGTTCTACATAATAGTAAGGGTCCCCCAGGATACGATATGCTTCTGATAAATAATCAATTTTTTCCTGTATCACTACAGCACCCCCCTTATCGGCATGTTTGATCATGATGGTTTCATTATTCTTCAATGAGTTAACTTCCTCTAGTTCATTTCTAGTGAGGTTTGATGGTTGTCTCTGAAATGCCTCCTTTTTTCAATTTAATGTAAGTCATTCAGAACCATAGTTCCAAATGTTTCAATAACATTGCCTTTAGCTTGAATAGGGAAGAACTTTGATTTGTGTCTCAGGCCTGATGGAACACTGCCATTAATAATATAATCCGTCTGTATCCACATCACCTAAAGGTAGTAATTCCCTTCCTTGAGAATCTAACATAATTATGTCACATATGGTTTTATGTCCTTTTCTCCCCCTTTTTAGCCTGCTTTATTAGACTATCCGAGATCAGCGTTGTTTCTTTTATGACTAGAAGTTTCAATTTCCTCTTTGAGAAAGCTGAGTTCACAGCCGCGAAACGCGTTGGAATACGTCTGTTCTATTTTATATTTTGATTTTATACATCAGTATCTTGTTTAATTTTATAATAAATTTTGATACATTTTTCGATTGGACCCGTGCAAAGCATCCTGTTTTCCAGCTGTTCTGAGCATTCTGCTTGTATGTATCCCGAACAGAGACGGGCCAACATTTCCATATGCGTATTTGTCAGCCAATATCCCATCTGACCTCTACAACTGTGAGTACATATTAGTTTTTCATTGTACCTTACAATTTATATAGACAATATTGCAATATTGGGCTGCCCCAATATCTTCTTTCTTGTTTTCCAGATTTGATTTTTGTAACCTTTTACTGCAAAATGAATATTTTTGAAAAGAGTAAAAAATTATTCAGAGTATCTGGATGCTAGAGTATTTTTAATGCCTCTTGATTTCAATATGTCATTTGACCCCTTGAATGCTGGAGAACTGTAAAAGTCATTGCAGACCAATGAGAGGTCTCTAACACTAAATGTGCCAAAATTCCCATTGAAATTTATGGGAAGCTGCTATTTGTATCGAGCTTCGCATAGAGATATATTTGTCTTTCTACCCACAAATCGCTTAATAAAGCCAGCTTCAATAGGATGGATTAACCCTTTGAGTGCCAGTGGGGTATCCAACTCATTGCAGAGCAATGCATTAAATACCCATCTGGCACTCAAATTGTTAAAACGTGTCAATCGGAGTGCCTGACTTGGGTTGAAAAACAGTCTTTTAGTGTAAAGTAATGGCTGTTGCACAATGTGTTTCTCGTAGCCTCTGGCATTTGTATTTAGTTTCATTCCAACTCCAGGATTTGGACAGAGTTAGCTGAAATAGACGCACATTAATCCTGATGCTATGACAGAATTGGAAAATATAAAATCCAAATAGCTACATAACATAGTTGTAACATAGAAACAAGGCTGAAAAAAGACACACTCCCAACAAATCCAGCCCATGCCAAAACACCCCGGCTGATACAGAGGAAGGCAAAAAAAACCCCAAAAAACACTGAAACCATTTCCAATTAAGGCTCAAGTGGGTAACAAATGCCTTCCTTACTTCAAATGGCAGTCAGATAGTTCCCTGGATCAACAACCTAAACGAATTGAGGCCATCTGTCATAATTCAGTTTTCATAATTCAAAGAGGTAACCATGTGTAATATTATATGGGTCGTAGATAGGTCTTACGGGGTACTTTTTAATTGTGGGGGACTTCTACATTAAGGTGTGATAAAGAGGAAATCACTTCTCAATGTTATACATTATCTTATTCTATGGAGCCATTAGATTTCTATATTTGGAGAAACCTTAGTGTCTAAACTCCACAGATTAACATAGGAACTGGATAGTTTCTCTAACTAGAGAATTTATATCCTCTTTATCAAACCTTCATTACACCGATTCATACATTGGAGTTGTGTTGATCAAAAATGGTACATCATTCCATTCCATCAAATCTGTCACTCAAATGTTAGTAGGTAGAGGAGAAACGTTAGGTCTTTTTGGGTTTTGATTTACTGTGCACTTGATCAATCAAGGTAAAATAATAAGACATTTTGTTGAAACACACATCGAACACAGGCTGAGTCAATCATGCACTTCAAAAATGTAATGACGGACAATATGAAGCTGCGTGGGGAGCCTTGAATTCCATGACGGTCCTGGCACGTCATGGTTCCTTATGGCTTGCTGACTCATGACATGCTAGGACTGTCAAGGGTCCTTAAGGGGTTAATGGCCGGCCTTGCGCCACATCAGCTAGTTGTTAGGGGGTTAATCAATAAACTATTTTAAAGTATAAACGTAATATTGATCACATTTTTTACAAAGTCTCATCAACAGACAAATGGAGAAGGGTTCCTTAGTTTGAATACTTTACTGTTTGTAATCGATAACCATAGCAGAATAAGATTAATCAAACACAGTAGGTGTTTAAAGTATTGTTAAGCATCTCACTTAAACTAACAAAAGCTGTAAAATTTGAGGTTAAAAGGATAGTAACACTTAATATACAAAAAAATATATTGTAGGTTTCATCCTCCTGAGTAAAACAATGATACTCCCAGTGCTGAGTGGTGTTTTATTCAAAAGTTATTGCAGCACAAACCTGATTTTTTTTAGGTGCAATAAATGAATGGCCTTAAATATTACAGTGTTGCTGTTGCTACACCATCCTATGAAGTTTTATGGTCAACTGACCATGGTAAACTCTGTGCAGGTAAGGGAACAATTAGGCAACAGTGAACACAGTATGGTATCCTTTGAAATGTGCTAAGAGAAACTCATTAACAAGATTTTAACAAAAAATTCTACTTTAAAAGACTTATTATATAATGCTGAAAGCTGTATTAAAGGGCATTTAATATGATGTAATCTTCAAAGATAAAAATGCACAAGAAAGATGGAATTTGTTTAAAATGCTCTTAGATAAAGATACCATTGGGGAATAAATACAAGAGGAACACATTAAGACCAATGTGGCTTAATAAAGAGGTTTGCAGGAAAATGAGAAATAAGAAACAAACTTTTAAACTGTTTAAATCAGAAGGGTCATATGCATCATGTAATAAATATAAAGAAGGTAATAGGATCTGTAAACAAGAGATTAGGCTAGCTAAAATTGGAAATGAGAAAAGTATTGCAAAAGAGATAGAAAAATCCTAAACAATTCTACAAGTATATAAATGGTGAAAAGATTAAGGTTGATATTAGTCCTCTTAATAGAGAAAGGTGAATTAATTGGTGAGGGAAAGGCTAGTGCTGACACCTTAAACACATTAATATCTTCTGTATATACAAAGGAAGCAACAATGGCAGGCTATAGGCATATATAAGGACTGCTGAGGGCAAAGTCCAAAAGAGACTGGAAAATGTTATGATAAATAAAGCACCTGGACCTGATGGCATACATCCATGGGTACTTAAGGAACTTAGATCAGTACTAGCAAGACCCTTATACTTAACATTTTTTAATTCACTATCATCTGTGATGGGAGGAAAGTAATTGTAGTACCATTATTTAAAAAGAGTTGAAGATCAAAACCAGGAAATTATAAACCTCATTCGTGGGAAATATATTAGAGGGGTCACTGACTGATAGTATTCAGGGCTATGCAATGACCAACAGCATTATTAGCAGGAGTCAACATAGTTTTATGAAGAAAAGATCATGTCAAACTAATCTACTTGCATTTTATGAAAAGGTAAGCAGTAATTTGGACAAGGGTATTGCTGTTGATGTAGTATACTTGGATTTTGCAAAAGTATTTGATACCGTGCCTCAGAGCCGGTTACTGCAGAAATTAAGGCTTCAGTATGGAGGGAAATATCTGTGCAGTGACAGAGAACTGGTTAAACAATCGATGGCAGAGAGTTGTTGTGAATGGAACCTTTTCAAGTTGGTCTAAAGTTGTAAGTGGGGATGCTACTGACTTCTGCCCTGGACCCAATGCTTTTTAACATGCAGAGGCGTAACTAGAAGCCACCAGGCCCTGGTGCAAGAATTGCCATGGGCCCCCCCCCCGACCACATTGGCCCCCCTCAACTACATTGGCCACCTCCACATTGACCCTTCCACAATGCCCCTCATTCTCCACAGTGGCCCTTCATCTACACAATGCACCTCTTTCTCCATATTGCCCCTTCCACATTGCCCCGTCAACAATGCCCCTCATTCTCCACAATGCCCCTTCCACATTGCCCCTCTTTCTCCATATTGCCCCTTCCACAATTCCCCCATCTCCATATTGCCCCTCAATCTCCGTAAGGCCCCTTCCACAATGCCCTTCATTCTCCACAATGCCCCCATCACAATGCCCCTTCCACACTGCCCCTCATTCTCCAAAATGCCCCTTCCACAGTGCCCCTCATTCTCCACAATGCCCCTACTGACCGCCCGCCTCCTCCTACCTCGAGTCCCTGGTGGTCTAGTGGTGAGTCAAGCTCCTGCGCGGTTGTTAGTAATGCAGAGCGCTGGGAGATTATGTCATCTCCCAGCTCTCTGCAATACTAGAGCGCTGGCCGCCGGGAGATCACTTGTGCTGGGGGCGCGTGGCAGGGGGTCGCAGGGGACGGCCGGGCCCCTGAGAGTGACGGGCCCGGTCGCAGGTGCGACCCCTATTGTTACGCCACTGTTAACATGTTTACTTCATGATCAAGAAGTGGGTATTGAAAGTACTGTCTCAATCAGGGGAGGGCTGGCCTGGGGGGCAGGGGGGGCAATTGCCCCCTGGGCCGGTCATATGTCTGGGCCAGTGGGCCACTGTCTCATTTAATCTCCATCTTGTTGCTATAAATGGAGCAACACTAGTGATACCACAGAGCTTACAATTGAAATGGTTCTATACAAATTATATGACAAAGCTACAGTCCAAATGAGGCTACACTAGTTACATAACCCATTTCCACTGTAAGCTCTATAGTATCACTAGTGTAGCTTTAATTAAATTGTAAGCTCTGTAATATCAGTAATTTAGCCCACTTTAATGTGAGCTGTGTGGTATCACTTTACTTTGCGATATTAATGCCACGTTTAAAATTAACAAAAGGAGGTGGGTTTTGAGAGTGGGCTCAAAAGAGAAATGGGCCGCTTGATTGTATTTGCCCCCCGGGCCACAAGTTGCCAGCCCTCCCCTGGTCTCAATATTTGCTGATGACACTAAACGGTGTAAGGAGATACATTCAGAGCAGGAAGTTTTTTCTCTGAAGAAAAATTTGAATAAGCTAAATAAATGGACAAAAAAATAGATAAATGTAAGGTTATGCATCTGGGTTGCAGAAACAAACATGCTACATACAGACTAAATGGGAAACTATTCAGGGATTTTATTAGAGAAACATTTAGGAGAATTAAAAGACAACAGGGTAATATCCTGTATAAAAAGGAGTATAGATGCAAATATAATTCTACCTTTATTTAAATCCTTATATGAATACTTGGTTAGGCCTTATCTGGGTTTGAAGTACAGTTTTGGGAACCAGTTCATAAAATACACATTATTGAACTGGAATAAGTGCAGAGGCATGGAATAAAACTGATAAAGGGACTGGTGGATCTGAGTTATAAGGAGAGACTTGCCAAACTGGTTTGTTTATATTAGAGAATAGATGTTTAAGGGATGATATAATTACCATTTACACATATATTTGAGGTCAATACAAAAAAACTATATAAGGAACTATGTTCATAAAGAGCTGAGCAAAATACTAGGTCATCAATTAAGACTAGAGGAAAGGGTCTGTTGACTATAACAAAGGCAAGGATTTTTTTACAGAAGGGCAGTTAAGCTATGGAATTATTTGCCTTGGGATGCTGTTCTTGCAGACACTGTAGTTTGCTTAAAAAAAGTAATGGGTACTTTTCTAGCTCAGAGCAATAGTGATAATTATGACAGTTGGTTTCACAGTAAATAGGGTGTCGATCCAGGGAAATATGGCTACATCAAGTCAGGAAGGATTTTTTTTTACCTGCTTGGGGCTTAAATGGAAATGGCTTAAATTTGTTGTTTTGTTTTTTTGTTTGTTTTTTTTTTGTGTTCCTCTGAATCAACAGGGGAGATAGGACATGGGATAAACTTGATGGGCCCACGTCTTTTCTTAGCCTCATCATCTATGTTACTATGTTACATGTTTCCTGTGCTCACATTCAATTCATCAGAAGCATCAGATGCAATGCATTGGAAACCTCTGTAGCAATCTAGGAGTTAAAAGTTCCAATATCAATATGAATCTTTGGAATTTGTATTTGTCCCCTGTGGTGCAGTTAATTTGTTCAGCAAACTAATGAAAAAACAAAACAATTGTGGCAAGAAGACCAACCTTGTCAAAGTCAAATTCTCCTAACACAATGTGAATTATCTTCTGATTTCACTAAAAGTGGCATTATGTGAAGAACAATTACTGTAATTACAGGTTATTTTTATCTCAGCAACCTACAGTTTATTATGACAAGTATCCCATTACCTGAAGCCAACGCACAGAGTAATTTATAATTCCCTTCATTTCTGAAAATAAGAGCACTTCATGTGACATCCCTGCAAATGCTGAGGAGACCAGCCATGTAACAATTCCAGAGATTACTGGTAAACATCAGAAGGGGGGTGTAAGGCAGTTGCAAAAAAATGATCCAACTCTGGGTATTGTGTAGTTGCCAGTGCCAGATTTCCCTTTGGGCAAAGTAGGCAGCTGCCTAGTGCTCCAGATTTTTGTGGGGAAATTTAGCTGTGCAGGCCACACCCACATTTAAAGTTGTGTGTGTTGCCAGTGCAATCTCATTGTCCATGCACCAGCTTGTATACTGGCTACTTTTTATTCTTTTGGATGCTAGCTATGTCTCCAATGCATTGCGAAGCAATGTGCTGGAGCTCTCTCCAGCAATCAAGGGGTTAAAAGTTTTTTTCTCTTTTTTGTGCTTTTACCTTATAGGCCAACTGTATTTTCTGTGCCAGGGAACAGGGGATGGGATTGTGAGCGTTTCCTTAGGAGGCACTGCACCTTTAAGATGCTTATTAGATTAACAAAATTCACCCTTATGATGATGATTATTTTTGTTGAAGACTGTGAAACTAAACAAGTAATCCCAGTGACTCATTTTCATTTGATCCATACAATGCAGTTGGTTTGGCACAGCGTTGCAGCAAAAAGGCCCATAGACTATACTGCAGAGAAAAGCAAATAAGTAATTAACCCCTTTGACTCCAATAAAAGGATACAATCGTTTTGGTTCTCAGCGTCAGAGATCACAGCAAAACAAGTACTGTAGTTCAGAATCCAGAAGAGCTAAGTGATCAATCTCTCTAACAGCGTCATAACAAGCGAATCCCTTGATGAAAACGTTATGTTTGTGTTTCCTCTTGTCACACAGTGGGTTCATTTAACAGCGACTGGAGACCGGGAGCTGTCCGGGACTATGTGGTGCTGAAAGTTGTAGCTCTGCTAAAAAAAGGGGCTAGATTTTGTGCCAGGTGATAACCCTTTCATTTATTTTTTCCTCACAAATTGCTGTTGAACTCTTTGAGGAAACTTGAAATGTAACCCTCTGAGCGTCAGAGTTTTACACAATGCATTGTTTCTCAATGTGCTGTGTATCCTGCTTGCATTCAAAGGGTTGATACCAATGTATCAAGAATAATCTATTCTAGTCTAATGTTTGCATGAGCTCCTGGAATAAAACCAGTGATTATGTTATCAATATAATCTAACCTAGCCCAATGTCTGAATGATCTCCTTTGAAAATAAAATATGACTCTTGGGGGAAATGCACTAAGGAATGGATACTTGACACTGTCATCAGGCGCCCACAATGTGTATGTTTCAAAGGGGCAGAAATACTTAATAAGTAAAAAAAAGTATGTTGTACGGCTTATCCCCCTGAGTAAACCTAAGGGTATTCCCATTGCTGAAATGTGTTGTATTCAAAAGGCATTTCGGCGCATTTCAGCTCAAACATATATCTTTAGGTGCAGTATTCAGTGGCCCGAAATTGTATAGTGGCGTGGTTGCTACACCATCCTATGGGCAGCTCTGGTCAGTTGTCCATGAATCTCTATAGGATGGTGTAGCACTGTACAATATCAGACCACTGCACCTTCAAAATTCAAGTTTGAGGTGTAATTGCTTTTGAATAAAACATATTTAAGTAGTAGCAGTGCCCTTCTTTTACTCAACATAAATATACATTTTTTACATATTAAGCATTACTATAATTTTAAGTATTTAATCAAAAGAACACCAGGGAATGAAACAGTGACACGTTCATTCAGAAGGATCAGCCTGAGTTAATGGCATTGGCTTGTGTTTAATTGAGGAGATCCTGAAAGCATGCACTGCTGGAGGGGTGGCACTCCATGTTGATTCACTATTTATTTATTTATTTATTTATTATGAAGGCACCCTGAACAGTTCATAGTTTGATCATCTTTTATGATATGACTAGTTGAACAGCCGGTTACATGGGCCACAGTGCCACTGCCAGCCAGTTGCGGGGCAGTCTGAGGGTCCAGCTCTGCATCAGCCTAGGCTGGCAGTATCTACTGCGCATGACTGCTTCGTTACACACGTTTTAGCGAATTATTATATTGGAGAATATAATTCATACATAAATCCTTCCCAACAGTATCATGTCTCCCTATTGTAGGATATGGGTGAATGTACTATTTTGAAATACTGTATCTTTCTCCAGTTTACTAGTTACAGGGCAATATGGTATACCCAACAGGGGTAGGAAAACTGTAACTCTCAAGCTTTTTTAGACTACAACTCCTATCATCCTCCTCCAGCTGAGGTTCATGAAAATTGTAGCCCAAGTGGAGGTCTTAGCTTTTCCCCACATGGATTATAAACCGAGCTGAGAAGGCAGAAATAGGAGTCTACAGGAACCCCAGTCAGTACTGGCAAATGGAAATGAAGCATGTAACCCAAGAAAAATGATTCTGATATTTGGGGAACCAGTTTGCTGCCGGTTGTGTAAGGGTGCCCTTTCCCACACAGGAACTGGGACCCCATGGTAGAAACCTGCTTGTTAGTGACCTCCTGCTATAAATTAAACAATTATCTTGTATTTAACGCTTTAAGGCCATAAGGTTATTTGAGCTCCCTCTAGCTGGGCAAAGGGTTTAACCCTTGCCTTTGATTCTTAGTTAATTTCTTCCATTCCTTCAGCTGAGGAGACACACAGTTTGTAATAATGCAATGACTTGTTAGCAGAGACAGAGATGCTGAGCAGTGTTCTTTCTAAGGTGAGCAACCTAGCACTGAAGAGTTAATGACAGCTATTTATGCACGGCTGCATTGAATAACGTTTTTCATGCAACCCTGTCCAATTTACAATTCTTCTTTTAACTCTGTCTATGCTGGGTGGCTCAGTTGTTCTCACCCTGGAGCAGGAGTGGGTAAGGGGAGTCCAGCTGTTGAGGAATATAATTCCCATCATCCCTGGTCAGCCAATGACTGGAGATGATGGACTTGTAGTTCGCAATACATGAATGGCATCAGGTTACCCGCCTCCTGCATTAGAGGGAACAATGGGTTTGAGTTCACAAAGGGTTAAAATCAACATAGGCAAAGTCTGAGAATTATCAATACGATTAAGAACAGGGTTGCCGGATCATCCCTTTAAAACCAAAAAAGTGAAAAATGCCCGGGGCAGGGCTGCAGTGGTTATTATTGGGCTCCAAGGGCTGCTATCTATACATACAGCCGGCATATTTCACGAGTCCAGTTTTAACCCTTTGAGTGCCAGAGGGGTACGCAAGGGAGTACCCCTCTGGCACTCAAAGGGTTCATGGGATGATCTGGCAAACCTAAAGGGGAATGTGGTGTCTCCTAAAATATTATACCTGACTATGCCATGTCAGCCTACAGACCGGGTTAACCTCTTGAATACTAGATAGATTGCTTTGCAATGTGTTGGAGACCGCTCTGACACCTAAAGGGTTAGCAAAGTAGCAACATAACCAGTAAGCTACAGCAGCACACATATTAGCCAGCTAGCTTCCATGATTCCTAATGTTGTCATCCCAGAAGTGAACTGATTTAAAAAAAAAAAAAACATTCAGTGGCTCACAGGTTACTTAACAAGGCAAGGGATATCCCCGCAGTTCTAATTGGGCAACATCACTAGCTGGGAGCCAGAGAACTGAGATGTCTCCTACCCTGCGAGTCATTATCCTCCTGTTATTTTTTACAGTGAGCTCTCTCTGTAGGATAAAAGGAAGCTTCATTCCTGGCTCTGTGCCACTGACAGGCATCACCAGGAGAGCAGAGAGAGGGGAGGGAGAAGTCCCTCAGTTATAGGAGGAGAACGGTTTCCCTGGCATCCAAGCAACGCTAGTCATGAACCATTCACGGGCAGTAATTAACCATCTGAATGCTAGAGGGATGAACACTGATATTTGTTGTGCACCCCACAAAAGGGGCATGTATATAAATGAGGAGCAATTCCAGGACAAAATAAATGCACGATGATGAACAAATAATAGTCTACATTGAGTCAAATGGCGATTTTAACCCATGACATGCTAGATACATCTCATAAGCATAGTGATGTAATGCGTTGCAGACCTCTTTTCATCCAAGGAGTTAATTTTATAAGTGTGGTGTAGGTGTTTTGATTTGGTATAGATCGTTTTTTTGCCACTAGGCATGGGGCGGGGATACTAACGCGATTCGGGACAACTAAGGTTTATAAAGGGTTAAGAACCAGATACTTAACCTTGTGTCCCCCCTGTTGGTCCTCAAGGTACACCAGCATGTCATGTTTTCAGGATATGCTTTCTTCCCGCGATTCTTACATCTGTGAATAATTGGGGATATCCTTAACCCTTTGAGTGCCAGAGGGGTATGCAGCACATTGCTTCGCAATGCGTTGCGGACCCCTCTGGCACTCAAAGGGTTAAAGTAAGACCTGTTGCTATTCCCTGAGGATCGGAGTTGGTCGTCACTGCCTTAACCCTTTGAGTGCCAGAGGGGTACGCAACGCATTGCAAAGCCCTAGGATTTGCAGCCATACTAGTGTTAACCCTTTGATTGCCAGACAGGTATCCAATGCATTGCGATGCAATGCGTTGGACACCACTCTGGTATTCAAAGGGTGAAACTGCCTGAGTTGGGGTTTTAAAAGGAAAGCGGGCCAAATTTGTAGCAAAGGAATAGCACTATAGGAATTAGGTATATTCATGGAAACTGGGCATTTCTAGCGTACTTTTTTCTTGTATTTAAATTGGTCCATTAACCATTTGAGTGCCAGATGGGGTATTGCATGCACATCTAAGTAATACGTTAGACATCCACTAGCACTCAAAGGGATAAACTCTTCAATGCTACAGATGTCTACAACAAATTGGTTAGCAATGCCTAGGGGACCTCGCTAGCATTCAGTGGCTTAAATGGTCCATGTGAGCCAATATGAATTTAGGAACGTTTATTATTTCCTTTTGTGCCGTTGGTTAGCCGCAGAATTGTGCCACCTATCTCTTTTATAGATATGCCCCCTCTCTACTGGCATGCATTAACATCACTTTCTTATTACAAAGTCTGCGCCATTCAATATGCAGGTCACGCACAAGGCGGAGAGCAGGCATCTCTGCAATGTTCAGATCTCCTGAACCACAATTTGGTGCATTGGCCCTTTATGAGCCATGCGAAGTAATACGTTGCACGTCTCTCAGAACATCTCTGGGTTAATGGGTTAATAATAAGGTCCCAGAGCAAAGATGTCCTAGAGTTTGGCACCCGCACCTAAAGAAAGAGTGGGCAGCTTGAGGCTCTCCAGCTGTTGTTGGACTACAATTCTCATGTAGCCTAGGCTGACTGGGGAATAAGGATGATGATGCCATCTGTATTCTAATAACAGCTGCAGGGACTCAAGTTGCCTTAGATCATCTCTGCTGCTTTCCAATGCCATACTCCAGTGTACAGAATGCTAGTAATATAAGATGGCCAGACCTCACCTATAACCTGGTACTCAGGAAATATTAATATTCCAGGACTGCACTCAAAGCATCCTTTTAGTTAGAAATTCTCCTAAGTGTCTCGTTTAAAGGTGAGGTCTGGTCAGCCTGTAGTAATGGCCATCCTTAACCTTTTAAGTGCCACTGGGGTGTGCCAAACATTGGTACTGAAAAGGTTAATAAGAGTGGGCTGTCTCTCTGGCTCAATTACTTTTTTATGTACATACACACACGCTTGTGCACTCCCACACACTTCCCTGCATACCCTGTCACATAATCACTCCTCCACCTCTAGGGAGGGAGATCTTTCTCCCAGCCTCCCATCTCTCAGGGAGATCAGCCACCGAGTGTCTCTATTCTCTACCCCCACCCTCCAGAATAAAAACCCTGCAGGCACAGGAAGTGAAAAGTGGACAGAGAGAAATTCAGTGGGAGGACAGATACATCAATAAGATAAGCAAGACTGATAGGTATAATACAGTAGATGGTTTGCAGCCTATTGCAATACTCTCCAGTTGCGTCAAACTGTGTCATAGATTCCTGAACAGGCAATAAAGGTTAGACTACCAGCAGCTGCAGTTATATGGGCAGATTAATATTCACCCTTTGTAAAGCTCTTATTTGTTAAAATAACCCTAATGATATAATAGAAACTGTAAAAAACATTTCCAGTGGCAAAGGATGTGCAACACACCGATTCATCATGCAGTGCCCAGTGCCCTATCCATACCTCCCAAGTGTTTCTCTTTGAGACAGAAATCCCTCTGTCTGTCTTTCCCAGGCTGGTGTTCCTCTTTTTAGGAGATCAGACTGTGTGGTGTCTATATAAGTGTATCTTAACCCTTTGTAGGAGCAGTAAACTTTGCTTATGAAAAATATATTAACTTGGTCTTTTAGTGCTCAGTAAAACACTAGTACTGCCACTGCGGAGAGGTACAGATTTCCAGAGGTATTAGAGTTTATTACACTAAATGTCATGAAACCACCTCAACACACAACTGTGAGCAAACAGCCACAAAGGGAATAGATAGATAGATAGATAGATAGATAGATAGATAGATAGATAGATAGATAGAAAATAGAGAGATAGATTGTTTAGATATATTAGATAGATAGGTTTGAAAGATAGATAGATAGATAGATAGATAGATAGATAGATAGATAGATAGATATAAAGATTAGCTAGATTAGATAGATAGATTAGATAATTAGATTAGAAAGATAGATAGATAGATAGATAGATAGATAGATAGATAGATAGATAGATAGGAGAAACACAATGGAGCATATGCATCCTAGGTTATTCCATGGAGCCTATGCAAGTGAGGGCTGACCTAGGGGGCAGGGGGGCAATTGCCCCCTGGGCCGGTCATATGTCTGGGCTGGAGGGCCACTGCACCTCACTAAATCTCCCGATTGCTGCCTGTAAATGGAGCTATACTAGTGATACCACAGAGTTGAAATGTATCTACATAAATGATACCACAGAGGAACAATCCAAATGGAGCTACACTAGTAGCATAAACCATTTCCCTTGTAAGCTCTCTAGTATCACTAGGTAAGCTTTAGTTAAATTGTAAGCTTTGTAGTGGTGCACTAGTGCAGCCCCATTTCAACTGTAAGCTTTGTGGTATCACTTGCCTTACATCACAACATTAATGCCAATTTTAAAATTAACAAAAGGAGGTGGGCTGGGGCAGTGGGCTTGAACAATATAGAAATGGGCCACTTGATTGTATTTTCCTCCTGGGCCACAAGTTGCCAGCCCTCTCCTGAGCCTATGCACTAAGATTTCTCCAGCTTTGGAGATTTTAAAGCATAGGCGTTATAGAATATCATAGAAACTGGAGAAGTGATATGGCTGGGGAAGTTATCTCTGCTTTATCACCTCTTTATAGTGAATAACCCCCATTGAATATCCCAATGTCAAGTGGAAATGTTCCAAGAGTTCTGTCTCCAAACACACACCTGTTTCTTATCAGCGATGCAGCTGTAGTCTTGGTCACCTGGTCCCAGAACTTTCTGCTGTAATTCTCTGTACATGTAACAGACAACAAGAGAGACATATAACAAAAGCATCTCTTATCTCTCTCCACTTCAATCTGTTATCAATTCAGCTACAAGAATCACCACATTTGCTCCCAGATACCTGCCCTCTCATCTCCTTCTGAAATCCCTCAGTTGGCTACCTATAAAGTATCGTATTTCTTACAAGATTCTCCTCCTCTCCTGTAAGTCTCTGTGTTCTTCAGCACCCTCTTACATTTCTGCTCTTATCTCTGCTACACCCCTTCCGATCCCCTACGGTCTTCTCAAGGGTTCTTCCTGTCCTCTCCCTACACAACTTGAGCCATCTCTCGACTACAAGCTTTCTCACTGGCTGCTCCTCGACTCTGGAATGCCCTCCCCATCACCATTCACCAATCATCCACACTCATCACTTTTAAGTATCTCCTCAAAATCCACCTGCTCAGGGAAGCATCTCAATAGCAATGTCCTTCTCTTGCACACTGATAGGCACATCGGAATCCTTCTGCACTTCCTTCACTGCGCCTTGTACCTGCACTTATAATCCTACCCCTACTGTCTCTGTTTGTCATTATGAATTTAGCTTAGATTGTAAGCTCCTTGGGGCAGGGTCCCTTTCCTAGTGTATGATTCCATAGCTGCACTTTCCCCCACGAATAATGTACTGATTGCTCTTAAGCTTAGTGCTCTTAACCCTGTTCTGTATTTTTGTATTATATTATTTCAACTTTTGTTAAGAGCTGTGTACATGTATGGCGCTATATAAATAAAGATACATACACATACATGCATACACCTTAAAGAGTGAACTTCAGGTACAATTCCCTTTTGAAACCCTTCAAGATGGCACTCACTAGAGGTATAGGCTACAGCAGCCTCTAAGTGTATTGATATTTAGTAATCCAAATATTTTCTCCGCTCAGTCTTACCCTCCTATGATACAGATATCTCCAAAGTGAAAAGCAGGGGCATATGTACCTCGGTTTAACCCTTTGAGTGCCAGAGGGGTACTCAAAGCATTGCAATGCAATGCATTGAATACCCCTCTGGCACTCAAAGGGCTAAATTCTGAGCCATATTTATTCACACACAGTTACTTTTTTTCAAGGGCTTTTCTCAAAATGTCCATTGATTTATCTGGTGCTTTCAGAATGCTAAAGAGGTCGCCAAAGTGTGTCAGATGCTCTAGCATTCGATGGGTGAAAAGCCCCTTACAAAAAAATATTTACCACATGTATCGGTAGCATTGCAAATCATCTGATCAGTTGCAATTGTCATTTATGATGTCATGTTTGAGGTCAGATTGGTGCAGTTGTCATTTATGACATCATGTCTGATGTTAGATTGATGAAAATGGATTGCTTTTAAAGTGCTGCAAGCCAACTGTACCACTGTGCTCAAATAAAAAGTCCTTGGGGGTTATGCACTAAGGCGTGAAAAAGTGGTGATAAAGTGGTTATGTCTTCTCCAGTGATAGCACTTCTCCAGTTCCTATGTCATTCTATGGAGCAAATGCATTAAGACCTCCAACATTGAAGACATCTTAGTGCATAGTCTCCATAGAATAACAGAAGAAGTGATATCACTGGAGCAGTCATCTCCACTTTAATATCTCTTTATCACATGTTAGTGCATCTCCTTGTGTTGTTTTATGTAGAGCTTTTAACCCACTGAATACTAAAAAGGTTTCACATAGGGACAGTAACAACTAGTGAACAGTGAAATGAGTCTGTGATGACAACAGTCTGTTAGGGTGTTGTGGCAAATTACATTAATCATTAGTTATGGCAGCCTACCATAACCTAAGTAACTCTACCTATAATGACATGTTCTCTACTAAACAGGTACATCAATTTCATGATGACCATACATTTTCCTATCTGTAGCTTAGTTTCATGCTAGTTTTGGTGAGAATACATAGGTTACTTGGGTTATAGGTATGACTAAAGTTTCACATATTGCCAAATGGCAAAAGTGTATTTGTTAACCAGTTTGGTACTTGAAAACTACACAACCAATGTTTATGAAACTTGCAAGGTAAAATGCTGTGGAGTCCAAATTCCTGCCAATTTCACTGCTGCAATAAAAGTTAAATTAAAATGTCAAATAACACAGAACCTTCATTCAAACGTAACTACAGAAGCTTTACCAGGCATGTATAATGCACTTGCCGAATATGTAAATTGAACCTAAGGTGGAATTGTCACTTTAAATCTTAGTTACAAGGACAGGGTTTGGACAACCCTGTATTAATGCATGTTTGCCCAGTGTAGTACTCATGGCAAGCTACATGCCAATACTGGAGAATAATGTACATTTTCAGACTTCTATCTGTTCCATTTGCCGTATTAATATTTTTCTAACTTTAGAGTTTAACCCTTTTAGGACCATAGTGTGTGCAAAGCATTGCAAAACAATGAATGGCATAACCACTCTGGTCTTTAACACTTTGAGTGCAATGCATTGACACTCAAAGGGTTAATGGGTTGAGTAAGAAAATACTGTAAAATTAGTTTCCTCTTTTTAGTTAGTAACCTTTTTCAGCTTGATTGAAAGTCCTTATTTTGAGGTGAGTAGGTGAGGTGGACAGAGACACAGTTTTTGTTGTTTTGACACTGTAGTCCAGAACATTGGATTTGAATTGAAACAGTGACTAGAAGGACAATGTTCAGACTGTCATATTTAATTTCAGGGTACTTATATCCTTAAAACTTGAACAGTGTAGGAACTATAGTCCTTTAAAAACAGTCTCTCCATTTTAGGAGACCAAATATAATTCGACAATTGGCTCCTCAGCTGTTTCTTGGCCAGGTCTGTGTTATTTCATTATTCGTTCATGCACAAGAGAGCAAGAAGACAAAGAAATGTCAGTACCAGTAAAGCAGGTCATCATGAGGCTGAAAAATTAAAATAAATCGATCAGGGACACAACTGCAACATATAAGTGTGTCAGAATCAACTGTGTGGTACGGTATCTTTTTAAAATATTGCATGCTACACAGCGTGTGGCTACAAGCCGCATTAAGAATGTTGCAGTGATGAAAACGTGACATGAGAATCTCGCCCTGCATATAAGCGTGAGATTCTCATGATGCATCTTTAACCCCTTAACGACCCTTGACGGTCATAGTACGTCAAGGGTCGGTTTGACTTAACGATCGATGACGTACTATGACCGTCATCGAATTCCGGGCTCCCCCTGTGGCTGCACGCCGTTCTGGGAGTCCGGAATGCAACAGAGCAATAAAAAAAAATTGCTCCATGGTCGTTCAGTGGGGTCGCAGATTCCCTGGTCCTTAAGGGGTTAAACGGTGCTTCAACCAAAACCAACAGCATCCAGGTTATTGCCAGCATACCGAAGTATAGATGTGTGCCTTCAAACGCACACTGGTACAACATGAAAGAATGGTAGTCTGTTTCTTGTATTCTTGTATTTTTTATTAACCCTTTCTGTGCCATAAGGGTTAATATATTATGGGTTGAAGCGCCGTTTAAAAATGCAACATGAGAATCTCAAGCTTATATGCAGGGCGATATTCTTATGTCGCCCTTTTCATCATGGCGACATGCTTAATGCGGCTTCTAGCTGCACGCTATTTAGAATGCAATATTTTAAAAGTGTGCAATGTGGTAAATTGTTAAGAAGCAAAAACACACAAGTGAGCTCAGCAATAGCAAGCAACTTGGTAGACCACAGAAGATCGCTGTAGTGGATGACTGAAGATTGCTTGCAGTTGTAAATAAAAAACATTTTCCAACTGTCAAACATATCAAGAACACTGTCCAGAATGTAGGCATAGGAATGTCAAAGAGTACCATAAATTGAAGACTACATCAGTATAACCACTGAGAGTTTTACCACAATATGCATGTCACTGGTAAGCCACAAGAACAGAAAAGCCAGGATACAGTTTCTTAACAACTACATAGAGTTCCTTTAGAGTTCAGGAAGAAGGTCTTATGGACAGATGAGAGGAAGATTAACCTGTACCAGAGTGAAGAAAAGAGGAAGGTGTAGAGAAAGAAAGGAACTGCACATGATCCAAAGCATGTCATCTGTGACACATGGTGAAGGTAGTGTTATGTCTTGGGCATGTATGACTGCCACCAGAACTGTCTCACTTGTCTTTATTGATGATGTGATTGGTGACAGCAGCAACAGGATGGATTCTGAAGTGTACAGAAACACGTCATCTTCTCAGATCCAACTGAATTCCTCAAAACCCATTGGAAGCACTTCACCGTATAGAAGGACAAACTTCTAACATACTGCTAAAGGAACCAATTCGTTTTTTCGGGGACAAAAGGTGGAATGTTCATGTCTGTCCTAGCCAATCACACAAAATAAATCCAACTGAGTATGTGTTTCACTTGCTGAAGACGAGACTGAATGGAAAAATGCCCCAAAACAAACAGAAACTGAATATGACTGCAGTACAGGCCTGACAGAGCATCACCAGGGAAGATACTAAGCCTGTGGTGGTGTCTTCAGTTCGCAGACTTAAGGCAGTCATCAAACACAAACACAAATGATTTGCAGTACTAAATATATGTATGTTTTTGTCCAAATACTTTTGGTCCCCAAAAATGGAAGGACTGTGTATAAAAAGGGCTGCAATTCCTTAATGGTTCATTGATTTAAATATCCTCAAATCAAAGCTTTGCCCTTTATCCTTTTAGTAATTTCATTTCAATACCAATGTGCTGGAGTACAGGGCCAGAAACAACAAAACTTGTGTCACTGTCCAAATACTTATGGACTGTACTGTAAGCATTCTCTCAGGGCCAAATCAGGAGCCCCTTAGGCAAGGCACCCAAGGCACCCTTAGCTCAATCCATGGCCACAAACCCACATTTCCTACCTCCAGGCCCTTCTGCTTTTCTCTCATGCAGAAAATACCCTTAGCATACAACATACAAGCTCAAAAAGAAACATTTAACCCCTTGGATACTGGATATGTCTTCAATACATTGCTTTGCAATGCACAGAATAACTCTCTAACATCCCCAGGTTTAAACTAGCCATAAAAAGGGTGAATAAACTAGTCTCCATAAACTAGGATTGGGTGTCTGGTATATGGGCCTGGGGTTGCTCTGACCACATCCAAAACTTTGAACATGGATGTGGCTAGCACAGCTGTGGAACCCCTGGAAATGAGTTGCTCAAGGTGGTTGCCTACTCAGCCTAATGAGAAATCTTACTGTCTACTCTACCCACATGAAAGACCATAGGGTAGTGAGGGTCTGTAAGGCAGCTGTTCATCTCTATTTCCATGGAGCTTTTTAGAACTTTAATGGCCCTTACAGCTTTACAGAGCAAGGTATTATCCATTGCCACTGGAAACCCTATTTTCTTATTACAGCAGTGAAGTAAGAATGTGGATTACATATGATTACCTTTAGTTAGCAAAGGTCCAAGATGTTCAGCAAGAAACCATGGTAAAGTGGTGGATAGTCAGGACTGGGCAACCTGTGGCCCTGCAGCTGTTGATGACTGGCAATGGGAGTTATCCCTTTTTGTGAGATGGCTAGGAAATGCATTGCCTACCCCTCTGGCAGTCAAAGGATTAAAATATTACACATTTTTGTAATGATCTGCATGTTACAGTATTAGGAGTGACCACACTCACACGTATGTACTGTCCTGCATACTGTGGATTTAGCACTATCTGTGACCTGTCCGCGGACCTGCTGTTAACTAGTAGTTTTATGCTTAAAGGAGCAGTAAACTTTTTTTATGAAAACACATATTTCACAGAGCATTTCCTGTTGAATAAAACAAGGTCACTCCCATCGCTGTCAGATGTTTTATTCAAAAATTATAGCAGTTTAAATAATTAGGAGGTGAATTTGCTATGTTTACTTCCTGATAGTTCTAACTGACAGGAAGTGACAGGCAGTTTCTATCACATTCTATGGAGAACTGTATGTCTCTGACTTTTCTGACTTTCCTCTCCATTAGAATCTAACATGAAATCTATTTAGAATTTGACCACTAGAGGGCACTGCTAATGTAAAAAAAAAAACTGGGTTTAAACTGTAATAACTCTGGAAATATAAATCTCTCGGCAATCTCAATAGGAAAATCTCTACAATATATATATTTTCATAAAAAAAAGTTTACTGCTCCTTTAAGTTGAACCTACAAGTATTTAAACCCTCCCAGTGCCAGAGAAGTATATGCAAATCTTTGCATTGGACAGCCCTCTGGCACTGAAAGGGTTAACATTCCTCAAGACCTGATTCGCCATATTACTGATAGTATGCCTTGTCATCTAGCTGTATTGCCTTCCATCGCTCTCATACTTCTTTATGAATAAAATGTTTTGATGTGGACATTTCTGTTTCACACTTTAATGACTTGCATTTCCTGTTGTCCCTCCTGCATATGGACTTCATACAAAGAGCACCTCAACTTAATCATGCTACAATGTCAGTGTTGAGCAGTACAGAGTTTTATCTCTTGACTAGCAATACTGGTACAGTGTTGCCATTACGGTTAATAAAACAATGACTGCTTTAATGAGTGGCTTGTTGAAATTCCAGCGCTTAGCCCTTTTGGGTACAAAAAAGGTATGCAATGCATTGCAAAGCACTGTGTTATGCAACTTTCCATCAGTGAGCATGTCTGCGTGTGTGAGCATGTTTGAGCAACAGCGTGATAAAGTGAGTGCAGGTGTGAGGAAGAGAGTGTGTGAGCGTATGTTTTGTGTGTATTGCTTATAGCGTTTAGCGTGTAGTGTATTGCATATAGCTTATTGCCTAATAGCACTGTGCATATTGCATTTTGCGTACAGCATTTTGCCTACTGTGTATATCATGTTGCATCTTGCCTACTGAGCGTAGCTTTTTCCTACTACATATAGTGCTCTTCCTTTTGCATTTGGTGTATGGCGTAAAGTGTTTGTCATATTGTGTTTGTCTTACTGTGTATAGCGTTTGGCATATTGCATATAGCATTTGGTTTACTGTGTATAGAGTTTGGTGCATTGAGTACTGTGTGGGGTTTAGCGTATTTTTGATAGCATTTGACGTATTGCATATGGTGAAAAGCATTTAGCATACAGTATTTATCATGCATCATTTGGCATATGCCATTTCGTGTACAGTGTAGGGCTTTCGTGTATAGCATTTGGAGTATAGCATATTTCTTATAGTATTTGGCGTCTTGTGTTTGGCGTATTGTGTATAGAGTTTGGCGTACAGCATTTGGAGTATTGCATATAGCATTCTGCTTTGTATGCATAGCGTTTAGCGTTGTGTGTATTGCACATAGCATTTTGAGCATAGCGTTGTGCATATTGCATGTAGCATTTTGTCATTGGGTAATGACTGACAGGAGTGATGATGGAGGGCTGCCGCAAGATTCACCAGGGCAGTGATTTTGATGGCCACTCATGTCAAAACTGGTCTGCAAGACTCATCTCCATCGAGTTGCCGTGGTTCCCCAATGTGCATGGAGCACGAATCTGACTGGCAACTCCCAAGAGCAGCATTTGCTAGGAGAGACAAATAGATAGATAGATAGATAGATAGATAGATAGATAGATAGATAGATAGAGATATGCACCCTTGAACTCATTAGTTAATCTGCTGCTGTGTACCATTAAAAATCTGTATTTAGTTCTCACACCCACACAATAGACTTTATCTGTCTGAATTATTTTAACCATAGAGTGCACATATGGGGCATATAAACCTCCTCAAGGTACCAATACATCTGTTGTTATCAGATCACCATTTTAATGCATGCTACTTGTTATATTTCATTTCTGCAGGACTGCTCAGGAACCAGGGCAATCCTGCAGTGTGTGTGTATATCATTAGCATGTCTCAATAAAATGACAATCTGATCACATTAAATATGTATCTGTTCAGTTACAGACAGCAGCAGAGTTCAAATACAATAAACAGTAAGTAAACTTACCTGACTACTCTATGAAGGCAAATTCCTAACTAAGTTCTTCTGTTGAACAAAGAGCTAATTTTGTAAGGGTATAGTCCCTCTTTAAAGGTAAATTTTCACATTTTCTTTATTTTAATAAATGTACAAAATTACGTGCCATTTTCACATGTGTGATGATTCATGAGTAAAAAGAGTTTGTTTGGAGTATAAGTGTCAATGTACTTAGTTACTATAGTTACGTGAGTTTAATTGGTTATTAATAATTTATTTTCTGCACTCACCCCATCCCCCCTTTACACAAACTGAATATTGACTACCCATGCTTGTTATATTGTAAGCAGGCCTCTTGTTTTGTCAGTCAATAAGAATACTGCAGCCAGGGTCAGTCTGAGAGAAGACAGGACAGAGTTGGAAGGTCTGGAATGTGACAGCTGAGTGGAGTTTTAAAAATACATGCAGATTATATAATAATGGCGGAGGATTCTGATAAACAGCCCAGTTTTCTGTTATAAGCAGAAGGGATGATTTTCAAAAAAAGAAGGTACCAGGTCACTTCATTCTTGGCTGTCAAAGTTTGTTACTCACAAGTTTGTTGACATGATGAATTACTCCCCAAATCTGTGATGTGTGCTAGGATATACAGAACACAAGGGAAGGATGAGAGAGACAGATAGACCAATGAAAGAAAGAGGCAACGAGAGTTGCCCAAGCAAGCAATATATCAACACTGTTTAAGATATATTAAACCTTCAGGGCAATATACCATTACAGTAGAAAAGCAGTGTATTGTATTGATCAGAAGCACAATATATTACAAGAACTCAGCAAGGCAATACAGCATAACCTCAGATCAGCAGGGCAACACATTATGCAATACTAGAAAAATGCATTGTCTCTCTAGTCTTATGTAATACCAGACAAAAAAATGTACAGTGAGTGTCATCAAACCAGGCACACTTTGTGGACCATTCCAATGAAGTATTAATGTTCAGATTGTGCGTTTTCGGCTCTGCTGAAGAGCCTCCATCTGGTCAAATGACCGGATTCTGCAGCTGTCAGCTAAGTGATGACTTTTTTCAAACAGGCAAGGAAAGGTAACTTTAGTGAGGAATATTTCTCAAACCATAAAGGTTTGAGAGATAAGCCTTACATCTTTTTTCACAGTACACTTAAAAATAAGTACTACTCTCCCTTTAAAACCTGACCTGTTGGTGTGTCCTATGGACAGGAGTTGAGAATCACTGCACTATAGGCATACTACACCACACTTTCACATGTCCAGTTTACAAGGATGGTTAATAGTATACGTTTTAAGGTCCTTTCTACCTAAGCACATACGAGTTGGGTAAAATGGCTGAACAATTAAAGAGACAGCAATGTCCCATAAAAAATAAAGCTTGTTTTGTAGAGGTTTAAAAAATAAGTTATTTGGCACAAATCCTATCGCTCAAAACACTATAATATGAGAGATATTCACTTGTAAAATTCCCTTTTGCTGCTGTCAGCTTTAAAGCTGACAGCAGGAGATACCAGTCGGCCGACTCAAGGGAGCTCTTCAGCAGAGCTGAAATCACTTTATTTAAAAAGAACTACTTCATGGGAATGGTCTACAAAGTGTGCTTGCAAACCAGGCACACTTTGTAGACCTTTCCAATGAAGCAATTCTTTCTTAATGCAATTTCAGCTCTGCTGCAGAGCAGCCGGCTGGTCCCCAGACCAGGGGCTGATATCAGGAGAAGGGGAGGGAGGAACTTTACATACAAATATCTCTCAAACCGTAAAGGTTTGAGAGATAGGATTTGTGCCAAATAACTTATTTTTGAAACCTCTACAAAACAAGTATAATTTGTTATGGGACATTAGTGTCCCTTTAAATATAGCTGTTCTCAGACAGGGGTATCCAAAAAACCTGCTCAGTTACCATTCACTGAGGAGTAGGACTGTCATTGGGAATCGCTGGGTTATACCATAGCGCATGGGGGGGAAAAAATTAAGATATTGGTTGTGATGTCTGCCTTTCTGGTTGTGTTTAAAGATCATTAAGATTCAAACAAAACTGAATGATGCTGTCACTGTAATCTACAAACAAAGATTCTGGATAATGCTAAACTAGCAATTTTATCTCCTGATCCAATTTATTACACAAGACTACCTAGTAATGTCTCTTTCTATACTATTCAGAAAAGCCTGGCTGTCAAAGAGGATATAGAGTCAGATGTCACCTACAGACCCTGGTATGCCACGGTTGGAAATACAGGGGGAAAATGTTAATAAATATTATCAGCTTGACCTAGATGTTACTTTCTGTGGCATCACCAATCAGTCAGCATACTTGTCCATTCATTCTACAGCAGATGGTGCTAGAAGGGTTTTGCTTGGAACTGGAAGATTGGTGTTTTAATCCTTTGATGCCAGAGAAATGTGCAATGCAGTGCCACCCCCCCCCCAAGGCACGCAAAGAGTTAAATGAATAGTAACCCACTATTTTTGACATTCTGCAAGTAGATAATATGTAAAGTCAAGCTACTTATACGTTTTATAATCTTTACATTTTTATGCCACTGACAGTAAGCTCGCTGAATTTCAATTTCCGGAGAGTTTTCTGGTCAGTTGACCATCAAAACAGAATGTAATGCAATGTTGCACTTTCCCTGCAGCATTGAATGCTCTGTGTTATCCTGTTTATACTGTATCTGTAAATCTTCTTTCACTACAGGAACTCTCAGCAAACAATCCTAGGAGGCTCACTTTCATGGTCATAAGAGTGGAAAAAAATTGGGGAAGAGAAAAAAAAAATACATAAAATGTGTAGGCAGTTTGACTTTATATATTTTGCAATGCAGAATATGTAAAGTAAAAATAAAAGGTTACTATTCCTTTAAAGCGGTACTACTGCCCATCTTAAACTTTGTGGCAAATAATTACCCATCTGGCAACTAACTGCTCAGTAGTTCTAGTCACCAGAATAATTACCTGGTTAATGAGAATTGTACACTGCTCCGGAGCTGACAGGCAGGAAACAGCGCAGACATCTTTCCATAGTGACGTCTGCGCCCCTTTTGGAGCCGAACAGCTCCCTGCAAGACCTCCTAGAGTTGGCTGGGACTGGCAGCCCAGGCGCGCAGACGTCACTATGGAAAGATGTCTGCGCTCTTTGCTGCCTGTCAGCCCAGGAGCAGAGTATCATTCTGTTTAACCAGGTAATTATTCTGGCGACTAGCACTATTGAGCAGCTAGTCACCAGATGGGGAATTATTTGCCACAAAGTTTAAGATGGGTGGTAGTTCCACTTTAAAATACTTTGTGTATAAGCAAAGGAGCCACATATTAGAGAATAACTGATCCTAAAAGGGTGAAAAATTACAATAATACTTTAATACGAGGGAGGAGATGCACTAAGAGGTGATAAAGTGGAGATGACTTCTCCAGTGATATCACTTCTCAAGTTCCTGTGTTATTCTATGGAGCCAATATGCTAAGATTTCTCCAACTTTGGAGCTCTAAGTACATTGGCTCCATTGAATAACATAGGAACTGGAGAAGTGATATCACTAGAGAAGTAATCATTACTTTATCACCTCTTTATCAACGCTTAGTGCATAACCCCCATGAATCTACCTTTCTTTCCATAAATTAGTACTGACATCTTTTTGTATAAGAAAGGAAGTTTCCATTGCTTCATATATAGCAAAAGAAAACTACTGAGATAGTCGCTCCATCAGCAGGACAGTTCTCTTTAATTTAGAAGTTTTAAGCCCTTGAATTGCTTCACAGAGGGTTAAAAAACCCATATAAATCAATGGGAGCAAATGGAATTGTAATGCCCTCCCCATGGTGCGTTGATTTGCTCCAGAACTGCACTTCTTCTAACGTCCCTTGTGCTTTTCCACTGATCCTGAGTTGCTGACTGAACTGAAAGATTACAAGTATCTAGGGTGGTTTCAAGCCACATGGGGTTAAAGCAACCACATACCCATTTAACTCATGGACACATAGCAAAACACATGGTTGCACTGATTCCTGGGCTGTTCTGCATAATGACATTTTCCTAAGTGTCCCTGATTTAAAGGTATATGTGCTCACTGCACATAGAGTGCAACCTACACTATCCATAGATTGAGCTGACCAGACCTCTCCTTCTACCAGGGACACATAAGAAATATGAATATTTCATGACTGCAGTGAATGCATTTTACATATGCTGTTCAGTTAAAGGGATAGTAATACTTAAGTATTACTAATCCCTATAGTAAAGTCCTTTTAAAAATACATGTATTGCCCCCAGTTTCATCTCTCAGACCTTTATGGTTTGAAGATAATCGCTCCTAAAGTTGCCCTCTCCCTCCCCCGAAGTCAGTGTTCTAGCTGGCTGCAGGGAAGCAAGTTGTACGACTTTCAGGCGGCTCTCCAGCACAGTTGTGACCGCGTTAATAAAAAAGAAAACTTTCAGTGAAATGGTCTTCTACGTGTGCTTGGTTTGCAAGCACACGTAGAAGACCGTTTTAGTGAAAGATTTTTTTTTTAATTAACGCGATCGCTGCTCTGCTGCAGAGCCGCCTGATGATCTAAGACCAGATTTCCCTTCAGTCAGCTACAATGCTGACTTCGGGGAAGGGGGAGGTAGAGGGCAACTATAGGAGCGATTATCTCTCAAATCATAAAGGTTTGAGAGATGAAACTGGGGGCAATACATGTATTTTTAAAAGGACTTTACTATAGGAATTAGTAATACTTAAGTATTACTATCCCTTTAAAAGCGAGTTCTGTTCAGTCTACTATATATATATTGTTATAGATGGGTTTTCTTACCTGACCCTAGAAATCTAGGGAGTCCTGAATAGAAGTACAAAGTCTGTAACCATGGGCCACAGACTTCCACGTTGTGTCCTGTCCCCCTACCAGCCAAAAGGGTCCGTATTCTGACCCCCAAGTAACAGGAGCTGTCCTGAAGCTGTACAGTATATCCCCAGCTTTTTACTAAGACTGGGCTAAAAGTCCCATTTAAATCAATAGGAATTTTTATATGTCCCTCATGGCACAGTTGTTTTTCTCCAGATTGCTCCTCTTTTCTTTTGTGCATAATGTCCTAAGGGGGATATTTATAAACATGGTGCAAACCTATATTTTGTTTAGAAAATGTTTTACCAGGAAGAGTACATTGGGATCTGAAGCTGTTATTTTTAAGGATCTCAGACTGGGAGAAGATTATATTTTTTTTGTGAAGGTTATTTCAGGCTTTCTGAGCTCTGAAGATAAAGGCAAATCGACCGGCTTCTTTCGTGTATTGTGGTATACGCAGAGAGTTCTTAGCAGGGGAGCGGAGGTTATAGTTAGTATGGAGAGCTGGGGTGAGCATACTATTCGGTAGTCCAGTAGCTTTCCAGAGAAGTGGTTGTATACTAAGCAAAAAACGTGAAGGACATGTCTATATTCGAGTGTTAAAGGGATAGCAATACTTCATTTAATCTTTATTTTATTTTGTAGGCATTAAAAAAATATGAAGAACGATATAAGTCTTATCACTCATACCTTTATGGTTTGCGAGATATTCACAAGCAAAGTTTCCCCTCCCGCCCCTTTTACCTAGTGTAAGCCATCTCTTCTCAGATGTGTAATGCAGTTCATAGACCAGACAGATAACAGCAGGGAACAATCTTCTTCCTGTGAGAACAATGAAAGTCCTGCCCCCCTTGACAAGTTTTTCAGGTTTTTCCCTTATCTTAATTGAAGATTGTCCCTCTCTTCAGTCTACCTGGGCACCTCCCTTCTGCTGTGGCCGAGCAGTGTTACATCAGTAAAAGGGGTGGGAGGGGGATACTTTGTCATTGATTTACTCTTGAACTACAACTCTAACAGAATTGAAATAACACTCTCCAAAGTCCAAATACTATGATGATTAATTAGAGCTGCTTTTATTATGAAACATTACTATCCCTTTAACCAAGTTAGTTCTTTAAACATATCACAGTGATGGATAGTGTATTTGGAGGATAAAGTGGCATAATAAGTTATACAGAATGTCACATTTACTAAGATGGATTTGTAGCAAGGGAACATATACTACATCTCCATAGTCTATGACTATAAAACTATTTTAAAATAAAAATTGGCTGCACATATTTAAAGGTATTTGTGAATTAAAAGAAAACTTCCATGTCTACCAAAGCAGTTTTACAACATCATTTGTGGGAATGGCTTAATTAAGTGGCTTAATTAAAACATTTGTCATAGACTATATTTATAAAAAAAATCACATTTTGCAATAACTTCAAGATATTTTTTACCCCTAATTTGTCCACCACCATCTCCTTGGAGAAATCACAGCACTGACAGTCTGAGTTTGAGATATGTAAGAAAGGTGACAATAATGGAAGACAATTCACAATCTCAGACAGTTTATTAAACTTAAAAGTCATGTATAAAACTCATGTAAACAGCATTCTGATCCCATTATTGCATTTGCTTTAGATCCTTATTAATACATCTCCCCACCAATGTGGCTTAAATCTACACAGCAACTTTGAAATGCTGCACCATAGCACTCAGCAAGTTGCCTATGACCCCGCATTCCCCATGAAATATAGGCACTAGGGGGCAAATTGAAGGTGTAACTGATGGGCATCAGCCAGACGTGGGTCTCTATTGATGATATCATTTCAGAGAGGGCTTCACCTATGTAAATAATCCGTATGCTGTCACCATAGATCACCAGGCAAATTAACTTTATTACATTTTCACTGTGATCTGATGGGAGGGCAATAATGATGTAGCAAGATATTGTAGGGCTCCAACACATGAGGCAATAGTCACCTGTGTGAACAGCCCCCTAAGCAGCAAGCTACTCTAAGCCTTGGGACATTATTGCAGTGATAGAAAAGCTGCACTAATGTCTATGTGTGAACCCAGCCTAAGGCAGTGGTTTCTCTACTCTAGATTCAGGGACCACTAACACCTAACAGATGGTGTTACAGGTCACTCCTTTAACCTCTCTGGCACTCAAAGGGTTAAAACTAAACATATATGACAAATGCCTGCTGCAGTGGTTGTTACAGGGCTGCAGTGATTCCCATGTATCCATGCTGAAGGCATTTTTCATGTGTCCAGTTTAAAAGGAATGATCTGTCAATCTCTACTAACACGCCATGTATTTAGAATTTCCCTGCTTGTACACAGGTGAGTGTATTAAAGTGCCCAAGCCTCTGATTTACTCACCTGTAGTCAAGCATGAAATTCCTACTGACAAGGCCTGTTAGGGGTCTATATAGAGTGGGTTGGGAACCACTGGTGGAGAGTCTCCTCTTGACCAGGAAGTCAGGGGTGTAATTTAAATGACGTCCCCAGACTAATGGAGGGAAAAATAGCATAAACACAATCATTTATGACGTTAAAGCAATGGAAAATGGTACACCTACTTGTTATGACTAAATTCTCTTTCCAAAATAGCTAACTAGTATTTTAGCATCAGAGTTCCTTTGGATGCTAGAGCAGTCTCCGATGCATTGATTTGCAATATGTTGGAGATGTCTCTAGCATTTAGTGGATTGATCCTTTGAGCATTTCCAGGTTCTGATACAGACATCAATGGCTCATCACTCCATGTAACCTCAGACTGGCTTTGTGAGTCATTTCCCCAGCCCTGTGGGCAGCCTTATCAGCTGCTCTGCACACCTCTCACCTTGACATTTCCCAGCGCTCCAACCAATATAATCACATATTAACAGCCTCTGTCCTCTCCCACACATTCACACAGGGAGCTGGCAGGGAATCTCCTGCAAACACAAACACTTTAACCCTTTTATAGGTGTTTTCGTGACTCAGTACTGGGCAGATGACTTCTAGGGCAGCAGAAAATAGGAGAGCTGTGTAGGTATACAGTTTAGCTCCAGTGATTGAATAAACAGGTATAATATATCAGTAATAACTGACAACATCATGCTAATGGAAGATAGAAAAACAAAAAATATATATTTAAAATGGTTGGTCAGAAATAATAATAAGAAAAAAATAGTACCACTTTAAATAATTTTAAAGCAGTAATTATAATGTGGTTTGCAAGATGTGGCCCAGGGGCCATATTTGGACTTTGGAGACTTCTCTTGCAGACCTCAGTCTGTTAGAAGCTCCTCTTCTTTCCTTTGCCTCAGTGCATATCTCCCTTTACACTAAGGTTTGGTTCACATGGGCAGGCTGGTTGTGCTTCATTTCATGGCAAATTGCTAATGCCAACATACTTCCTATGTCCTACATTCCTACTGAGATTTAGTAGCATGGAGGTGTGGATGTGGTGTCAAATCGCGGGAGCATGTGGTTGTCAGGCATATATTATTGGCATACCTGGGAACTCTCCAGATCTGTGTCACAAAGCCAAAAATGCTCACACCTCCATAAACAGGACAAGATTCATGAGTAAAAGCAAGCAAAACTTTATTGCATTAAAACAGTTAAAAACATATATGTACCATTACGTCATCTTCAGTAATAGAGAGACTTAGAGGCATATACACAACCAGCGCGCGTCAGAGATCGGTGTCTTTCAGATCAACGCGTTTCGCATTTGACATGCTTACTCATGTTCTGACACCTCTCTCCAGATCTGCCCCAGTGACTCCGGTTTTTAGTGTTTATTACTGTGTCTCTGTGGGACACAGGCAGATTCTCTGGCTGTGGTGATTGGAGAGTAACTCTGCCCACTTATCCTCCTTCCCACCCTGTTCCACCTACTTCCAGAGCAATCTTTGTTAAGCCACACTTACACGACTAAGTCCCACCAACTTTATCACCCAAATCACTTCATTAACATGAACCTGGTTGCAGCTCATGAGGCCTCTTTGGGAGCTCCACAGTAGTAAGTTCCTAGGCATGAGTACTGGCTGAAGGTCATGTGGGTCATTCAGTCACTGGAGGATGCAAATGGAATCCCATTCTCCAGAATTTCAAGTGCGATCTAACTGTGCAGATCAGCATGGCGGAACGTGTGTGTAAGCAGAGCATGTAAGCATCCATGTTTTAGAATACTGCAGACAGAATTTGACCGTGTGCACAACACCACTGTGGCCAAGCTGTTTCACACCAAGGGTGCATTTAGCAAAGCCTTAATAACTATACCCTAAAGTTGCCCCTGAGAACACTTAGGCTGGGTTAACATGTTTTTTTTTTCTTTTTTTAGCAGATATTTAGAACTGTTTCTTCATGAGTGAAAATTACATGTGATTATTTGCATTTTAACTGCAATAAAAAAAAACCCAGTTTGCATTTGCATGTTGAGGAAATTACAAGATACAACTGCTGCTATGTATCACACGTAAATGAAGAAAAATGCGATATTCCTGTGCTTCCATTGACTTTAATGCACATTTTTTATTGGTGCGGCAATGTATCAAAGAGCAAAAGTTGCAGCATGCTGTGTCCTGCGATTAAAAAAACTCTTACATGTTCAGCTCCATAGGAAATGATTCCACCAGACTTTGGAGGAGATTCACTAACCAGTTATAAAGCGGTGATAAAGTGCAGAAGACTTCTCCAGATTATCACTTCTCCAATTCCTATGTTATTCTATGGAGCCTATTCACTAAGATCTCCAAAGCTGAAGACATCTTAGTGAATAGGCTCCACAGAATAACATAGGAATTGGAGAAGTGATAAGCTGGAGAAGTCATCTCCACTTTATCACCTCTTTATCACCGCTTAGTGAATTTTCCCCTCTGTGTTGTTTTCACTGCTCAGATATAATCGCATGTGTGAATCAGCCTAACACTGTTCAATCATTACACCTGTCTCCAAATCATTGAAAAAAACCATTTTTTTTCAACTGCTATTTAACATTTTTAATACCTTGACAGGCAGATGGGTTTTCACCGCACTGCAAAGCAATGTGTTGCATACCGTTCTGGTCCTTATGGTGTTAATTATAAAGTGGACATGAAGGCCAAATTAAAATTAAAGTGTTTATAAGTGCTACTTTAATATGGACACTGGCTAGGGTTACCAGATCATCCCTTTAAAAGAGGAGACATGAAAAATGCCTACAGCATGGACATACAGGAACCATTTCAACCTAATAATTAACCACTGCAGCCCTGCAGCAGGCATTTTTTATATGTGTCCTTTTTAAAGGGCACGCAACGCATTGCAAAGCAAAGCAATGTGTTGTTCCACTCACTTCCAGACCAATCCTTGTTAAGCCACACCCACATAACTAAGTCATGTGTTGCGTACCCCTCTGACACTCAAAGGGTTAATGGGACAATGATCAGGCAACCCTACACTAGCAAATGGGTGACTAACATGTGGCTGTCCATCATTTTCTGGACTACAGCTCTCTCAGCCAGTGCAAGCTATTAGCCTGGTACCCTGGCAGTATTAGTATCCACTCTGCCCATGGGGTACCCCCTCTTGCTTTACTATATTTGATGCCAATACAGTCAGGATACCAGACTAATTAAAACACTGGCAGAGGATGATGGGACTTGTGGTCCAACAACAAATTATTATTTTTATTCTTTATTTATATAGCACCAACTTATTCCACAGCGCTGTACAACAGGGACATACAGAAATATTAAATAGTACAAATCAAATGTGGAGAACATGTTGCCCACCATTTCTCTAGCAGCAATTGAATTGAATAATCACATGGCAAAATGAAGTAATGCCAGATGCACAAAGAAATTGGGGCAATTCTGGGGCAAAATAATTGCATCATGGGAAAAAAAATAAAATTTCCTATAACTCCCATTGATTTAAATGGTATTTTTAACCTTTTGAAATCCAGGGAGGTTTGGAATGTATTGCTTCACAGTATGTTGGGAAAAGGACCAAATAGCCCTTTAAATCAGGGACACATTAACATTTCTTTCTACAGGAATCAGTAGAACGCTGCATGTATTTTATAACCATCCCTAATTTAAAGGGATATGTTGTCACCTTAATTCAAGAGGCTTCAAAGCCCCATTTACATTAATGGAAATGTTTTTTTACCTATACTGTATTAGAATTACTCATTGTTTTTGTACATATGTCCCTTAATTTGTTAAATCTCTCCTCCTAAGGCAGAGATCATATAGTCCAGGGGTGGGCAACATGTGGCCCTCCAGCTGTTGCCAGACTATAACTCCCATCATCCTCCACTAGCTGTTGGCTGATGGGGTTGATAGGAGTTGTGGTGTTGCAGAAGGTGGAAGGCCTTACATTGCCCAGCAATAACAATATCCCTGTGCCCCCCCACACTGTTACTAAACAGACTATGCAAAATACATGTTCACATATTAGAGGCAGATAGAAACTTGCCTTAAACTGGGGTGCCTTGATGGGGCAGGCAAGCTTTCCATTTCTTTGGCCAAAATATATGACATTAAACCCCACTGTTTTATTTGTAGCAAGTCATAGGTTGCTTGTTTGTAAAAATCAGGGTTTGATGCAGAGGCAACCTTTTTTTGTTCAGTCTAAAAGATCTTTTAGCCCAGAGCACCTGAGTGTAGTAGGGACACATCTACACCCACGCTTTAATTACAACAACAGATTCAGGCAAGAAGCCTGCAAGTACAGCCTGAGATCCCCAGCATCCCTTTATGTGGTGAATAGCTAAAACTGGTGCAGTCAAGGACTGACTCGTCTCTTCTATGCCCTTGATCCAGGAACTTCCAGGGGTGTTTATCCAAAGGTGGTAGGGTGTTGTTAGCTTAACATGGACCTGTCACCCTAAAGGTGACGCATGGAGATTTTGCCAGTGATCTGAGCACTGAGCAATCAGATTTTTGTTTGCTCCTGCCCACACACACTGGCCAGATTCAGACAAGCTGCAATCAGATTGTGTGTGTGTGGGGGGGGATCTGTTCAGTCAGTTCTGAACAACCTGACATCACAGACCAATTCAAGATCTCTGTGCTTTGGTCTGTTAAGGCAACTGACATAGTGATGTGTTCACCAGGGGATCAGCATTTTCAAGCAGGGCCAACCAAACAAAAGTTTGGTCATATGAACAACACTGGTCTTGGCCAAACACACACAAATATATATGTCCAATCTGCTAGATTATGACCTGATTGGATAAAGTCAGTCAACGAAATTGCACTGTGTATGGGTACCTTAAAAATATTTTACAGTTGTTTGTTTTACAGGGAATTAAAATCTGCCTATATGTTGTACAAAATATTTTTCTGTAAGATAATTTCTGCAAATTTAAGTTTTATGGCACAGTGTGGCACTTAATGCTAATTCCCTGCACAGTATGCTAATTAGTAACGTCTGAGGACAAATGTACCTCTCGCTGTGCTATTAGAAATGGCCTCAGTGTTTGCGCCCTGTCTAGATTTATTAATTGCCTAGTGTGTGGTAATATTAACCCAGTGCAACTAATTAGCAAAAAGTTCCACACTGTGCCACAATAAATAAATGTTAATTTCTCAAATTACATTACAAATAAATGTTTACTATATAGGCAGTTTTTAATTTTCTTAAAAATAAACAAAACTAATCTTGGTGTGACAGGTCCACTTTAATGTGACCAGACCTTCATTTTAATGCAGTACTCATAATAATGTACACTGCAGGGTTACACCAATTCCTGGGGGAGATTCACTCAACTGTGATAAAGAGGTGATTAAGTGGACATGATTTATCCAGTGATATCACTTCTCCAATTTCTATGCTATTCTACAGAGCCAATGAACAAAGATTTCTCCTCAGCTTTGGAGATCTTAGTGCATATGCTCCATAGAATAACATAGGAACTTTAGAAGTCATCTCCTGTTTACCACTGCTTAGTGAATCTCCCCCCTTATGTCATTATGTCGTTGGCAGTTTCATAAGTAACATAACACAGTAACATAGTTGATGAGGCTGAAAAAAGACATGTGTCCATCAAGTCCAGACCATGCCAAAAACACCCCTGTTGATCCAGAGGAAAGCAAAATAAAAAAGTCCTCTGAAGCCATTTCCAATTTAACCCCAAGAGCGTAAAAACAGTCCTTCCTGATTGAAGCCATCTGCCATAATTTTCAATATTGTTCTGTGCTAGATAGGCATCTGTTCCTTGCAGCTTCAGTTAGGAGTGCCCGATCATCACTTTAAAAGGGGAGATGTAAAAATGCCTGCTACAGGGCTCTAGTGGTTAAATATTAGGTTATGATGGTTCTCATGTATCAATGCAGCATTTTTCATGTGTGTCACCTTTTAATCCTTTGAGTGAAGGGGTATCCATCTCATTGCTCCATAATGCATTGGATAACCCTCTGGCACTCAAAGGTTAAAGGGATGATCTGGAAGCCCTAGTTAAGTAGACATATGCACTCTGCCAGCTTCAAACTGCCAGTAAATGCCATATCCACCTGCATAGACATTACATCCAGGACTGATTATGTTTGGAGGTTATACATTAAGAAGTGATAAAGAGGTGATAAAGTGGAATTCTCCAGCGATATCACTTCTCCAGTTCCAATGTTATTGTATGGAGCCTATGCAGTAAGATTTCCAAAGCTGGAGAAATGTTAGAGCATTGGCTCCATAGAAGAACATAGGAAATGGTGAAGTGATCTCACTGTAGAAGTCATCTTGGGCACAACTGGTGCTAATTCCAGTGAACATTATTGGTGCCAGTTCTGGTGCAAAACGAGTTTTAGCAAAGTCTTATATAAAGAAAAGCAATGACATACCATCACATAGACCTGCTTTGCACCCTGCTACTCTATATGTACTGAATAAGGTAATGTCCGTTTTGCTTGTTGAAGGCCAAGTATGACATTTAAAAATGGCCTTGCATGGAATAAACTGCAAAATTTAGGACCATGTAAAAGAAAAGTGAGCCAATTCAGATGCAAATCAACAGCACCATATGGAACAAATACAATTCTCGAATCACTATTCATTTAACCCTTTGAGTGCCAGAGGGGTACACAATGCATTGCAGAGCAATGCGTTGCGTATCCCTCTGGCACTCAAAGGGTTAGAAGGAACTTTTTATTTCTTGAATGCTAGAACAGATTCCAGTGTATTGCAAAGTCATTCCTGCCTTGTCCAGGACTCCCTGATTCCAATCACAACAGCAATCTTAAAAGTTGTATCTGAAGTTTGTTCTCTATAGAACAATTTATATAAAATGGCAGGTTAAAATTTAATGTGGGAAAGTGTAAAGATTTGGCATTTGGGACAAGCAAACCATGATGCTACTTATACATTTAATGGAAAGAGACTTGTTGCTAGAGAAAGTCCGGAGAATCCTTGTAAACTGTAAACTAGGAAACTGATTAGTGTCAAATAGCAATAACCAAAGCAAACAAAGTGCTGTCTTGCAAAAAGGGGGTATTGAAGCAAGAGTGGATAACATAATTATGCCACCATTCAAATCCTTGGGACGACCTCACCTCAAATATGCATGCAGTTTTGTACGCCAGTTCTGAAAAAGGAAATTCTAGAACTGAAGAGAGAAAATAGAAAAGCAGTAAAATTAATTAAAGGAATAGAAGACTTGAAGTATGAAGAACATCTAGCTAAACTTGGTTTATTTACTCTAGAGAAAAAAGTGCCTAAGAGGTGATATTGTTACACTGTACATGTGAGGTCAATACAAGGATCTCTCTGATGAGCTTTTCATTTCATGGCCTGATCAAATAACTAGAGGTCACCCCTTGCGATTAGAGAAAAGGAGATATCAGCTTCAGCAGAGGAAGTTTTTTTTTCTGTTTTTTGTTTTTTTGTTTTTTTTTTAAACAGTAAGGCCTGATAAATTGTGGATTTATTTGACGAAGGATGTGGTAATAGCAGATACAATGGATACATTTAAGAGAAGATTAGATGCATTTCATGAGGGTACATACAGGATTATATTGTGTACTAGTAGGTAAAACAGGAAGTTCTGGTAAATAGACTAATTCTCATTTTGGAGGTAGTAAGGCTTATATCATTCTAATTTTTCTGCGTTAGGAGGCAGCGGTTGAACCTGATGGACTTGTGTCTTTTTTTCAATCTAATTTACTGTTACTATGAAACTGGCTAAGGTAACAGCCTTTCTGAATACAACAGTGGTGGATAAGCTCTATAAATTAGCATTACAAAGAGCACAAACAAAATCTTCCAAACAGTGTTTCCACATGACAGACTTAACTTGTAATAAAATGTAAGATTAAAATTAAATTTAATATACTTGATATTTAAAATGACATAGCCCAGTTTCATTATTGTTTGTTTTTCTTTTACAAGGTGACAAATGAAAGGTACATATTGCAGGGCTACATTGAGGTCAAAGCAGCCAATTAGCAGATGGTTTTCATGTTTCTCCTGTTAAAGGGATAGTAATTATAGTATAGTATAGTATTATTCAATTACTCTTGAACTACCTCTGACAGTATTGAAATAACACTCTCTATGGCTCAAATACTCTGAAGATTAATTGGAGCTGCTGTTTTTGTGAAACATTACTATCCCTTTAAAATGGATATCTAGTCAGCTTCAACCATAGTGAGGGATAACCCATGGCTCTCTAGCTATTACTGGACTACAACTTCAATTTTCTGTAGTAAGACATATCTGCTGTTTAAGGAATTAAAGAGGGTTGGGCAACCTGTGGCACTCCAGTTGTTATTGGCCGGCTAGGGATAGTGGGAGATCCAGTCCAAATGAAGAATTGGGTGGTACCGTCACATTTCAACTCAAGACAAACTACTTGTGTGATACACAGACCCCCAAAACTTAGTGTTATCAGTAATAGTAAATGTTCAGTTTCTTTTCTGAAACAATTCCTATGTGGTAATTGTAGTCACACAGCAACTGGAGGGCTGTTAATAATCTGCCTGAATTCATACACCCACAAAATACATCAAATAAATTCAAAGGACTCATCACTGAAACACTCAGATTGTAAGTTATTATTAACTACACAGTAGTTTTCAGTTCTGGCCATGAATTCACTGGATTTGTATTCTAGGCAAGAGGTGGAGGAGGTGAGAGTCACAGGAGAGAAAGCAGGGAGCACAGCTGTAAAGGTCAGTCCAGGAGAGGAAAGATTATGATTGAGATTTAATTCCTTGGATGCAAGAGAGGTTTACAAAACAATGAGAGCATCTAAGGGGTTAATATAGTAAATAATTAGCTTGATTTTGGGCCACTATGGCCCTAAATGGCCAGGTACATTTCTCCTATTTACAAACGTGCAGGAAAACAATGTGTACCCTATGTTAAGAAGGAAAGTAGACACATTCTGTGGGAAACCATCTCCAACAAGCATGTCAGACTCAAATACCACTGATAATATATTGTTTGATATCCCAGATTAATTCCACTGGTATTCATAAAATCATATATATTCCGTCTGATAACTCAGCCTTCTTCTACTGTCTACTGGTAGCCAACAAACTGCAGACATGTCTTTTGAAATGGAAGCCTTGATCCTAAAATCGCTGATAACGACAGAACCATATATACATTGCAGCAACCCAGTCTTGTTTCACTGGTAATCAAAACCACATTATACTGTATGTCACGCTAGTATTGTTCCATTAGTTGTCACAAAACCTCACATACAGGCTTGTTTTATTGTCCACTGGTAGTCACAGAACCACACATACTCTCCTCGTTGTTGGAGAAACACCCTGGGAGTTTGCACTAAGGAGTGATAAAGAGATACTAAGGTGGAGATGACATCTCCAGTAATTTAAAGGAGCAGTAAACTTTTTTTATGAAAAAACGATATATTGTAGAGATTTTCCTGTTGCGTAAAATAAGGGTACTCCCACTGCTGAGAGATTTATATTTCCAGAGTTATTACAGTTTAAACCCATGTTTTGTTTTGTTTTTACATTAGCAGTGCCCTCTAGTGGTCAAATTCTAATTAGATTTCCTGTTAGATTCTAATGTCGAGGAAAGTCAGAAAAGTCAGACACATACAGTTCTCCACAGAATGTGATAGAAACTGCCTGTCACTTCCTGTCAGTTAGAACTATCAGGAAGTAAACACAGTAAATTTACTGATTATTTAAACTGCTATAAATTTTGAATAAAACATCTGACAGCGGTGGTAGTGACCTTGTTTTATTTAGCAGGAAAAGCTCTATAAAATGTGTGTTTTCATAAAAAGAAGTTTACTGCTCCTTTAACTTCTCTAGTTCCTATGTTATTCTATAGACTCTATGCACTAAGATCTCCTAAGAATAACATAGGACTTGGAGAAGTGATATCACTGGAGAAGTCATTCCACTTTATTACCTCTTTACCAGAGGGGAGTTCACACAGCTAGCACTCAAAGAATTTAACCCTTGATGGGTCTGACTTGTAACAATGTATAATAGGAGAAACTAAAACCAAGATCCCTGCGTATGTATGTTCCAAAAGGCAGCACTCACTGTAGATCATATTGATAAAGCTTGGGTGGACATTAGATATTAAAATGATACACACAGTTCCCTTGATGATAGATGACACTCACAGAAGTTTTCTATCAATATTACACATCACTGTTACAAATTCTCATAAATACAAGTTTACCTATTGCATTCCGGGTAACAAATTGTCAGCTTTGTAGCAACCAATAGTTACTTTCTGAATTTGTGGCATCCCTTAGTTTAACTTTTCTGTACCTTTATTATTGTCATTTATGTAATACTATATTGTCTTATGCATTAGACACATATATCAACACTTTTGCCTTTTCATTTGCACTCCCTTGTGTTTGTTTGACATGTCATTTCTGACTCTTTTGAGAGCATTGCGATCTCAGGGAGTACCGAACTGTGACTTAGGGATATTACCGCTCTGTGCACTGCTTCTTATTATATATCAGGATTTGTATATCTGTGTACCAAGTCTATCCATCCTGGTTAGGATTATGATTATTGCACTATTTGAGTTTTGCATTATGATAGAGTACTAGGTTAAGGGGCTATTGAGCTACTATAGTGGACATTATGTATCTCATGTAACACTTCTGGATTACAATAATGTTGTTTTTATTGGGGGGGGGGGGGGGGCTAGGTTCCTGATCACAATGTCGGTCTAATTCTGGTACATGGACTGCATATGTCCACTTAGTTATCCCTTTATGATAGTAAGAGCAGATTTCTAATTTATCGTCTTCATGTTGTTACCTTTGTGTGGAGTATAGGAATGTATATGTTCATTGTTTTTATCTGTAGTCCTTTTTGTTTTCATTACATTGTTTCTATGTCTGTTATGTGGGAATATGATGTATTTACGTGTCACTTCTAAGGTGTTTGATTCATTAGAGTAATTGATCTTCACATATGGATTCAGTTAAGCTGATGACATCTTTTTTGGCGCCTTCTCACCAACTATTCGAATATTCACTTAGCATATAATGAGAATTTGTAACTGTGATGTGTAATCTTGATAAAGGCCCTGCAACGCGGCTGAAATGTCGATTCAATAAACATCCATGTTGTCTGAAAAAGATTTTGTGAGTGGAGTCTATCATCAAGTGAAATGTGTATATATATATTTACTAGTAGGAAAGCCCATACACACGGGATAAAGTGCCACCCAGCAGCCTCGGCTGCTGCTCCAGAGCTGGGAGCACAGACAGGCGGTGAGCCGTCCGGAGATCAGCGTGTTTGGCCAGTCCCTACTGCGCATGACTGCATCTCTCCTGCAGTCTCTACTGCGCATGTGCAGCTTCGCACTCAGGGAGCTTGGCAGGCTAGCGCTTTATAGTACTTAGATTTCCTGCCCTTTCTTTTAGTAACCCTTTCAATATTCCCATACTGAAAATAATTTATCTTTTACTACAAATTGTTGCTGTGCCTGTTTGGCAGTTGGTGAGATAAATAATTGACTGAATTAACTGCTCTCTCCTATGAGTCAGCTTCAGTTCGCTTTGGTCTTTTATGTATAGCATACCCTCAGATGACAGGAGTTTATAATACCCTACTGATGAGCATTATACTTTCCCTGTATAGAACGCGGTGTTGCAAGTTCATGTTGGAAATGTGCTGCAACTTCGGTGCGAAAAAGAGAGATTTGTAACATTGCAAGTGTGATAGTCACTGCTGCCCTTGGTGACAAGAGGCTTTGGAAACATCTCTGCCTGGTAGATCAGTGGAAAAACCACATGTGGACATAGGGAGAGGATGCTTTGGGGAAACCCTCTCCCCTGGATCAGTTGCTAAATGCAGTTAAACCCTCTGAGCTCCAGTGAAATGTGAACTGCCTTGCACACATACATGGAATGCAAAGGGTTAAAGTTGCACTTGGTTTGAAGGTGGGAGGGAGAGAACCACACAGCAGGTGGATCTGGAGAGCTGGGGGAAGTCACTTGTGCCAGCAGGGGGCAGCAGAGCATAAAGAGGAAAAATGCTAATCTCTTGAAAACAAATTGAATAAGTAAAACACATCTAACAACATATAGGTCATTTTTAAGATGTTTCAAAATCACCTCAGTTGTTATAAGGTGATAGTTTCAGTTTAAAAGAGAAGGAACATTTCCTAATAATAAAAATCCCCCACTTAACTAACTATGGCTAGAAACCCCCAATGGCCCCTATGAATCTTGCCTTTGTGCAGGAGATAACATCTTAATCAGTCCTTAATGTTACATCAATGGAGGCAGACAGCTGCTGGCAAGAGCACAGGATACAAACTCCACCCACTGCACACAGTAATCTATCTTAAACAACGCCCCCCTTTAAGGACAAGATGGCTGTGCACTGAAATGTGGACCCCCTGGTCTTTTATGGATTAAGCAGTCTGTCAGCTTCAGTTTGTAAAAGCTGCCAACAACTGTCATGTTGGACATCTAGGACGGATTGAATGTTATCTATTGCACAAAGGCACAATGGCAAAATTCACATGGGTCATTAGGAATTTCTGGCCATGGTAATGGAAGTGGACTTTATTAAATTGAGGTGTTACTTCTCCTTTAAAAGCATGTTACAGGGAGAAGAGAAATGAGTGTACTGTGTGGGATGTGACTGCAGTGGAAGAGTAATGGATTCCCTTTATACAGAGAAGTGGGCAGGTTAAGCTTTACTCCCCTTTGATCAGTCATATGCTTCTTCTGATCTGGCCGAGGACGTCAGATGACATGCAGCAATGACTATCACCTGTCATATCCTCTCTGCTTCACCTATACAAAGCACTGCCTCACAGCATGAAGGGAACATACTTGCTCTGAAATTAAAGGGACATTATCTTCTAAAAATGGAATGGTCACACCCTCGTAAATATTGTATTCCTAGCCAGCATTTGTAAAAATAAAGTGCGTAAAACCCAAAATATGTTAAATACTTGATTTTTTTTTTCTATTCATATGTAGACAGCTGTGCTTGAGCATTTCACACCTGTTTATTTATACAAGATTCTAAAAAGTGATAAAGGCAATGTATGACATGATTAACCCTTTGATTGCCAGAGGGGTACGCAACACATTGAGGACCCCTCTAGCACTCAAAGGGTTAAGGTAGCCAAACAAATAGGTGATAAGAGTTTCTGTAAAGTGCACATTGTGGGTTCTAACCTCAAATCAATTCTCCGTGTTTATGGATTCCAGTTTAACCCTTTGAGTGCCAGGGGGATATCCAACACTGTGTTGGATACCTCTCTGGAACTCAAAGGGTTATCACGTTTTATAATATAGAGCAAATGTATTCATTTTTAATAATTTTCCACCTTTATGTTGAAAGATTTTAGACTTTTCACACCACAGTTGGAAAAAACTGTGAAAATAAAAACCAAAACCCCCCAAAACAAATAACGAGAAGCACATAATACTTTAAAGGGTATGAACTTTTTTGTGACATCCCTTTAACCCTTTGAGCCCCAGAAAGGTGCCTGATGCATTGCGCTGTAATGCACTAGATGTCTCTCTGGCACTCAAAGGGTTAAAGGCATACTGACAGCCCCTAATAATAAACTCCCAATCACCTTAATCTGGGTAGAAAACCCTGCCTGCCACTATGAGTCAGTTCTATGTGGACTGGTTCTGCCCAATTAATTTTTAATTAGTGTCCGCCAAAGCCAAAATAATTATTTTTTCTCTTTTTCCAGGACTCCCGGACCACACACTCTACCCACTACCCTAGTCTTCCTGAGAAGATTTCAGTGGGTGGAATTTGGAACCCATAAGGGAGATGCACTAGGGTTCTTTAAGGGTCTAGCTTGTTGAGATGGTGGCGTACTGGATCCAAATCCCTATTGTGGTATGCACAAAGGTGTCTTCACCATCTTATCACTGTGATGACACCTGAAATACACATGCATCTCCATGCCTTCATTGGGCCTACAATGTTGCAGAGTCTCCTTTGACAATGTCTCAACTGCATTTTGAAATAAATTTAATGAGACACTGTTGTACTCCTGTGAGTGTACTTATATGTAAATGTGGGTATTTGCCACATGCCCTAAGCATTGATAGCTGCCTATACTGTTGGAGTGTACAGAACTAAATTTCTTTCTTAAGAATGGTGAATTTGGGATCTTCCCATAGCTTTCTATACAGCCATAGAGGACAGTTTTCTAAGTCTTTTCTACAGAGCAGACAACACTATCCCCTCCCTTAAACCCTTTGAGTGCCACATGGATGTGCAACACGTTGATCTGCAATGCTCTGTACACCCCTGTGGCACTCAAAAGGTTATAGCATACACTGTCTCCTGCCCCAGCTGCTTAACTCCGGTAAACACATCACTGACCGATCACCTGTTATGTAAGAACACAAGATTGAGCCATGCTTCGCTAGGCAAAGTGTGGTTGAGTCTTGTTTACATGAATCAGCTGATCGGTAGATACTCTGCTGTTTACATGTAACAGCTAATCTACTAATTCTGTATTTACCTGTATACGTTGTTATGCAGCTGGGGCAGGGGACAATGTGTATTATAACCTTTTAAATGGCACAGGGGTGTACGATGAATTGCAGAACAATGTATTGCACATCATTATGGCACTCAAAGGGTTAAAGGGATAGTAATACTTCATTTTAACTTTATTTTATTTTGTAGGCATTAAAAAAACATGACGAATGATATAAGTCTTATCTCTGAAACATTTATGGTTTAAGAGATATTCACAAACAAAGTATCCCCCCCCTGTTCAACCAGATCAGAAGGGAGATGCCCAGGTAGACTGCAGAGAGGGACAATCTTCAATTAAGATAATGGAAAAAGCTGAAAAACTTGTCAGGGGGGGAAGGGCTTTCATTGTTTTCATACAAAGAAAATTGTCCCCTTCTGTTATCTGTACTGTCATACAACCAGACTCACATCTGAGAAGAGATGGCTTACACTAGGTAAAAGGGGCGGTGAGGGGAACTTTGCTTGTGAATATCTCATAAACCATAAAGGTTTGAGAGATAAGACTTATATCATTCTTCATGTTTTTTTAATGCCTACAAAATAAAATAAAGTTAAAACGAAGTGTTACTATCCCTTTAAGGGAGGGCTGGTTGTGTTCAGGGTGCTTAAGTCTGACAGCATCCTCTGTGCTCCCTCACTTGCCCTCCCAAACACATTGTCATCTTTTATGCCAACCTTATATGCTAATGATTAAAGTGTCTCCCCATCCCCTTTCATACCTAATACCTAGTGCCATATTCTCCATGGTGTTAGGATTATCATGCATTGAGCAGAACTTGAGGTCCTACTAGCCTCTGCATGTCCATATCTACTCATGACGTCCAAGACTGACTAAAGGTGTTATCTTTTGAACAAAGTCACATGGGAAAAATTAATAGGAGCCATTAAGATTTTCTGTCGACAGAAAAGTAAATGAGTGGATGTCTTATTTGGAGGTGCAATTACTCCTTTAAGACAGTCTATACCAAATCATTAAAGCTGAATTGTTGTGTCAAAAAACTGAATTAGCACATCTCCACAGATCTGTGGAAAGTACTGAGCCAAACCTTGTGCCCACTACTGCTCACTGACCTTAATGCACTGGAGTCTGCAGCCATGGATTGATTCTGGGACAAACCATCTACAGCGGTGTTGACAGCGTTTGGTCCCCAAGGGTTACCACCTGGTCTGGATGTGGGAAATCCCTGGTGGGTCAGTCAAAATGAATGAGTCCATGAGTAACGCACCTGTGCTTAACTAGGGACACCTTAAATCCTTGGTAGCCCACGAGGATTAGGATATCCCTGAAATACACCACAGAGAACGAGGAAACTTTCCCAAAACTCCCTTTGATTTAATTGGCTACTAACCTCTTGAATGCTACTAAAGTCACCTATGTTATTGAGATCTCCCTGGCATTCAAATGATTAAAAGCCCCATTTAAATAAATTGGACTTTTTATTTGAGACCAGTTGTATAGTTGGCTTGCTCCAAAATAGTTCAACTTTTAATTGGGGCCTATTCTCAAGTGTAACAAGGAGAGAGGGGTGGCAAGGGAGAGTTTTCCTCTTTAGGGAATTCCCACTGCTCTAAGACACTTTAGTCAAGATGTATAAGAATTCAAACCTGCACTAACTTGCCACCTGCGCTTTTATTCAGAATGGCTATGTGCTATCATTGACATTTTATAGACACAAGTACAATACCAGTTCTGACACACTTCTAATAAAAAAGGGCCCTGGCTCCAGGCACAAGGCATATTTAACCCTTTGAGTGCCAGAGGCATTGGATACACCTCTTGCACTCACAGGCTTAAGGTGGAGTTGTCAGCTTGGTTTATGTTGGCTCATGTCCAATCAGCTGACTAGACCTCACCTTTAAATGGGAACACATGAAAAATTCATACTGCAGGGTTAGTTCGAATTTAGTGGCATCCTGAAAGATGGGTATTGCCTCTGTGTCCCTGGTTATAGGTAAGATATGGTCAACTTAGCCTATGTGTAGTTGGTTTTCCTTAGAACAGGCTGACCAGACCTCACCTTTAACCGGGGACGCATAGAAGAAATGCATACTGCAGGACTGCATTGATTTCAGTGAAGTACTGCAAAATGGCTATTTCCTGTGTGTCCCCGGTTAAAGGTAAGATCTGGTCAGCCTACCCTAGAATGACACTTGATTTCTATTGTGCTTATGGCTTTAATACTTTTTTCTTGGGTGGCGATGTCTCAGTCCAGCACTGAATACTGAGTAAGTTCTGCACTACACAGAGAGCGATCACTATGCAGAAACAACGTTATTAATATCTACTAATCCAGTGATTTTCAACTCCAGTCTTCTAGGCATACCAACAGGTCTGGTTCTCAGTATATCCCTAATTAACAACATGCAGCTCAATCACAATATACGAGTCACTAATTACCCACCTGTGATTAAGTGGGGATATCCTGGAAAGCTGACCTGTTGGTATGGCCCTAGGACTAACGCAGAGAGACACTCTTTTCAACAATGTACTGGCTGGACTATATTTATTAATATGCCAACTTAATCCATTGTGATCTGAAATGTGTCCCCCACTGAAGTCTTCCTTCCTTCATAAAAATGCTTCAGTGGGAGGAGTTTGGTGACCTGGAATTCTGAAAATCAAATGTCTGCCTCCATGAACATGATATTCAGTACTAATTAAGAGTGGCATTTTAGAGAACCAGTCAACAGAGAAATGATTCTTAGTGGCCATTAGGAGACTCTGCCTAGAGTAAGTAAGGTGATCAGAGATGCCTTTAAATGAAGGACGCCACTGAGACACACACACACTCTCTCTCTCTCTCTCTCTCTCTCTCGGATGCTTTATCTGAAAACTGTTCACTTTAACCCTTTGGATGCTAGCAACCTCTTCAGCCCACTGCAAAAGCAATACATTGGAGGCATCCACAGAATTCAAGGCACTATATTTCATTATTAAAGGAGACGTAACACCTAATAATAACCTTCCAACTTAACTTACTATAGGCAAAAAAATCCTAACGGATCGTATGAATTTTGCCATGTGTCAGAGTGGTGTCCATCACATTGCTTTGAATACCTCTTTGGCACCCAAAGGGTTAAGAGATAACATCTTCACTCAGTACTGGATGCAGTGCCCATAGGGGCGAACATGATAGTTGCTAGTAGGATCACAGGGCCTCAGACTCCATCCAGGACACATGGTGATCTTAACTCTTTAATAGCCAGAGGGATGTGCTACATGTTGCTTTGCAAAAAAACACAATGCTTTGTGTACTCTCTGGCACTCAAAGGGTTAAGCAGGTCCATCTACGCATTCTACTTCATTCTGAACAAACTGCTTGCAACTGTCATGTCCACCTCCATGGATATGACCTTCAAGACTGACTGGAACAAAGGCACAAGGAAACTATTCATAGGGGCCATTAGGATGTTCTGACCAGTCAAGTAAGTTGGGGGTGGTGGTGTTGGGGTATTATTATTAGAAACTGTTACTTATCTTTTAAAGAAATAGTAATACTTAAAATATAAAAATAGATGTTGTAGTAGGGTTTATCCCCCTGAGTAAAACAATGGCACTCCCAGTGCTGAAAGGTGTTTTATTCAAAAGTTATTACATCTCAAAGTTGATTTTTTTTTTTAAGTCAAGTATCACTGTAACATGAAATGATACACTGGCGCTGTTGCTACATCCTTCTACGGATGGCCAACTGGCCAGAGTTGCCATAGGATGGTGTAGCAACAGCGGCACTTTACAACTTCAGACCACTGAGATACTGCACCTACAAATTCACTTTTGAGCTGTAATAACTTTTGAATAAAACGCCTTTCAGAGCAGTGATCGAGCTTCTCTCTCAAAACAAGTGGTTTGAACTCCATGAGATAATTTTGAAAAGGGCCTAGATGGACAGATACCTTCCTCTCATTTTGCTATACTGGTTCCGGATCCATGTTCCTTTCCCCTTCCTTCTCTCTTTCTGTTCCATTCCTCTATGGAGCGAGCCATGGTCATTGACCGTCTTACTTCCTATCTCATTTTCTTCCACTATTCATCTCCTTCTGTTTCTGTCCTATCAATAATCTAAGGTTGGACTACAAACAGCCAGGCCACCTTGCGTGCCTACCCTTTATAATCAATGCTTGTCAATCTTACATATACCTGCTGCATCTAATTGACATCTTCCCTTATTGTAAACTAGTGTAAAAGCCCGTGTACAAGGGCCAAGGTCTGGGCGATGTTAACCCTTTGAGTGCCAGAGGGGTACACAACGCAATGCACTCAAAGGGTTAAGAGGCCGGACCTGCTCTGCGTCCTGCCACCGACGCAGTCATGCACTGTAGAGACTGCCCGAAATCACAGAATGCTCCCAGCACAGAGCTCCCAGCATTCCTACACCTCCCAACATTCTGTGCTCCCAGCATTCCATGCTCCCAGCATTCTGTGCTGCCAACATTCCATGCTCCCAGCATTCTGTGCGTTCTGGCAGTCTCTACTGCACATGAGGCTTCTGACAAACATTCCAGCAAATTATTATATAGGATTGGTATTGTGCCCTGGTGGCATTGTCTATTTTACCTGTGTTTGTATGCCTATTTTTAATGTAATAAAAATCTATTTAACAAAACCAACTTTCAGAAGTGATAGCACCTTGTTTTACTCAGGTTAATAAACCCCAAAATATCCAAGAGGTTAAAATCGGACCTTCAAAAGCCAGGTACACCGTGAGAAAATAAACACACAAAGTACAGCAACAAAACCAAATATGAAGAAAAAAAAATTCCATGTTTTAATAAATTTCTTTTCCTAATTAGCCTCAAATATATATTCAATATATACACATACATGTAAAGCACATTTTTCCCCAATTCAGTTATTAGAAGACTAACAAGGACTTACTGTTGGACGTGAGCATAACACTATTTATATATTTCTGACCACACCAGGCCTTGAGACAGGACAGTAACAGACTTTCTGTTTGTTCAAAACCTTTCTGCCTGCCATGGACTGACATGATAAGGGTTGGAATACATGGCATATTTGGTTTTACCTTTTGGACAAATCACTTTATTGAATGCACTCCGATTTCCATATGGGTGTCCAAAGCAGCATGTTGGTCACCCCCCCATGTCACACAAAGGGTTAATTAACTGCTTGGGATCCAGAAGGAGTGTGCAAAGCGTTGCTCTGAAATGTGCTGTACACCTCTCTGGTGCTTAGAGGGTTACCCCCTTGAGTGTCAGAGAGGTACCTCTCTGGCGCTCAAGGGGTTAAAAGGAAATGGACTCTGAAAAAGGTCATGAAGTCTGTACTAAAAAAAATGTCTCTTTGGTGAAGGGGCCTTGAAATCTAGTATCAAACGTGCCTTGCGGAAGCAGCCATTGCAATATCAAATAGACGTGATACAGTCTTCCGTTATTGGCTGTGATAATGGGACATATGCACAGTGAAAAAGTGGGCAAACTATCTTCATCTTCTGGAACAATAAAAAATTCACAAAATGCCCAATGATTTAAATGGGATGTTTAACCTTTTTGAGCACCAGAGGTATCCAATGCATTGCTCAAAGAGTTAACCCCCTGCATGGGTTGCAAAACTATAGCACACAGGGGATTGAAATCCCTATTTAAATCAGTGGGAAATTGTATTTGTTTCAACTGGTGCAGTAGGATTACCTCACAATTGCTCTGTTTCACTTGGTGCATTTGGCAGGACAAGTCTGTGTTATGAGCAGATGGGAGGGTACTATGACAGCTGGCCCCATAGAACATAAATATGGATGTTTACTACACAGGCAATATACAAACTCCTTTTGTAGAATAACACACCAGGTACAAGGGAATGTGTGGACACTGGACCCACTGTTAGATATTGTTTAAAAGATTAGCAGAATTATTGATTTGCATTATCAGTTTGGTAATCTTAGGGTCAATTGTGAACCAATTAATCAAGACAATATTACCCAGATGAAGATGTAACCTTAACCCCTTAACGAAGCGTGAAGTGCCACGACTGTCACGGCTGTCCGGACATTAAGGAAAAGTGACGGTCCTGGCATGTCATGGAATTCTGGGATTGCAGTGAGGCTGCACACCACTCTGCGATCCCAGAATGCCTCGCTGTAAAACAAAAAATACAATTCTGTGGTCCTCTAGAGTCGCCCACCCCCAGACCGCTCGATCGTTAAGGTGTTAACCCCAAAATGTTGACACAAAAATAAATCAACAAACTACCTGCAGAAATATGGATGACGTGTAAACTGGGAGAACAGGACGATGCCCGGATTTTGGGACACAGGTACAAAAGAAATTATCATATAAGTGGACTAGGGATGACAGCATATGTTAAAGTAAAACCCTCCATTTTCAAGTAAGGTTTTGACTCACAACTCTATCTTTTTTTTTTTTTTGTGTGAAAGGTATGCAATATATTATATAGCAGTGACAGGCAATCAGATCCACCCCAAAAAAGGGGATTTTTGTGTAATTGCCAATAAATCCTTTTCTCTATGTGGAACAAAGAAACCTTGGGGTGACATTGCCTCCTCGGGAGGGCAGGGAACTTGTAAAAAAAGAGCACTGAGGCTCAGTATGACATATAGCAAAGCCTCTAGGAAGAAAATAGACAGAAGTGGAACATGACATGTGATCCCCTGAACAGAGAAACCAAGTGGACCCAATTGCCCAGTACAAGAATCAGTGTTTTTTCTCCAGGAGGAAAGTTCTGTCTTTTACATGGACTAAGAGAAAAGGACTTATCTGTAACAACACAAAAATCCCCCTTTCTCTTACATCCTATGTGCAACACAGGAACCAAGGAGATATACCAAAACATCCACCAATATTCCAGGGAGGGAGAGAGAAAAACCCTCAAAACAGACCAGTTCTAACAGATATGAACTGGTACAACACAAACTTCACATGCTAACGGACACTAACAATACAAACTAAAGAAAAAGAACATTGTGTGTAATTGAGCAAACTGGATTGCTTCTACAGCAGAGACAAGGTAGCCTAGTGCCTTCATGAATTCCCGCACTGCCACAGATGGGCAAGATATCAACTGTAGGGATAATGACCATATCTGGTCATCCCATAGGAAGACCTTCCCCTGGAGAGTACTGAATTTCATCCAAAGAAAGTGAGGAACCTGGGACTGAACCAGAGAGTGGATTTCTTGAGATTGAGAACTCAATTGTGTTGCTTCACAATGGAAAAGCAAAACTGAATTCAAGTGAACTGTACAACACGAACTTCAGGTGCTAATGGACACCTACATTACAAACCAAACAACAGGAACTAACATGGTACTGGTCCAAAAGGAATCAAGAAGGACACCAACAATACATAAACAGGGTAGGGCATGACAAACATGTGAAGGGACCACTGTGCTGCTGCATTGCACAACTGCTGAACAGAGGCCTAATTCTTGTATGCCCAATATGCACCCACAGATCTGGTGGAATTTGCAGAAACAAGAAAAGATACCAGCTTTTACCACAAGACATACACATCATGATCTCACCTTGATCCAAGCAGCCACTGTCACCTTAATCACCGACAGACATGAGGAATGACAAACAAAGAATCAGATTTCTGAAAAGGGTGTGCACAGTGAACATAGTACTTCAAGTACCTAACCACATCCAAGAGCTGAAGCTCCTATTAGATGAAGAGAAGGAAGAACAAGTTCTTGGTTGATGTAAAACTCAGAAGAAAATTTATGGGAGTCCTCAGAAATACCCTGTAAGGGAGGAAGACCAAAAAGGGAGGTTCACAAGACAAATCATGCAGTTCGGCCACCAGCTGAATTGAGATAATATCCAATAGAAAGGTAGTCTTGAGCTTCAAGTGATGTAGGGAAACAAAGAAGGAGCCTTCTGAAGCACTCCCAGAACCAGGCTTAAAACCCACGGAGAAGTGGGATCACGAAAGACTGAGTAGGCATGAACCATCCATTGAAAAAGCTTTCACATCAGGTAATCAGGCAATAGGCCCCAAAAAAAGGGCAGAAAGTTCTATTAAAGTTCAGATTTTGGCTCTAAGACCAGGCCCTCCTGAATACTATCCTGAAAAAAGCCAAGAAAACTGGAAGTCGAAAGGGTCATGGCTGCGACTCCCAATACTCACACCATTTATAGAATAGAGACCATACCCTGTGATATGCCTTAGAAGAAACTGGATTTTGTGCCTGTAGCACAGTAGCAATGACAGAGTCAGAAAATCACTTCTTTCTCAAGATGTAGGCCTCGAGAGCTAAGCCGTCACAGCCAGTTTCTCCATGTCAGGATGGTATAGAGGTTCTTGAGACAACAGATCTGGCCACAGAGAGAGCCAAAGGGGATCTGCACAGAAATATTTAGAAGATTGGAAAACCAGGTCCACCACAGCAAAAACAAGGCAACCAGAATGACAAGGGGAGCACTCCATTCTGATCTTCCTAAGCAACCTGGGAATCAGGGGAATTGGAGTGAACACATACTCCAGAGGAAAGAGCCATGTAATAACCATTGTGTCTACAGCGAGAACAATAGGATCCTGGGACCTGGCACGAAACTGAGGAACCTTGCGATTCATCTGAGAGACATTGCGCTCCTAATTGCTTGAATCCAACCACTGGTGACTGAGAAAGTCTGTTATGATGTTATCTACTCCTGGAATGTGAACAACGGAGAGAGATGGCACGTGAGCTTCCAACCACATGTGAACCATCCAAACTCTGGTCCACTCAGATGCACCTCGGGTCCCTCCCTGACAGTTGATGTAAGCAACCACTGTTGAATTGTCCGAATGAATCTGCACCAGGGATCCCTGGAGGGACTGAGACCAATACTGCAGAGCTTTGTGAATCCCCCAAAGCTCCAGAACATTTATGGACAAAACACTCTCCTCCCTGGTCTAAAGGCCCTGAGCAGTCAGGTAACTCAGAGTGGCACCCCAGCCTGTCAGGCTGGCATCTGTCATGACTATGACCCAACTCAGGATAACCAAGGGTTGTCCCAAGGTCAAATGAAGGTGCTGAAGCCATCACTGAAGGTTCACTTTTGTCCTGTCTTACAGAGACATAACATGGTAAAGGTGACACTGTTGTTGGGACCAGTTCCTGAGAATTTCCAAGTGCAGCTACCGTGTGTGTAATTGGGCAAACTGGATTGCTTCCAGAGCAGAGACAAGGTAGCCTAGTACCTTCATGAATTCTCACACTGCCTCAGATGGGAGAGATACCACCTGGAGGGATAATGACTGTATCATAGGAAGACCTTCCCCTGGAGAGTACTGAATTTCATAGAGAGAAATTGAGGAACCTGGGAAGGAACCAGAGACGATTTCTTGAGAATGAAAACCCAACTGTGTTGCTTCAAAATGGAAATGCAAGATTTAATTGGAGTGAACAAAAGCTCCTCTGAAGTGGCCTTTAGTAAAAAGTCATCCAGACAGGGAGTCAAAGAAATCTCTTGACAACGGATGTGAGCAGCTAGGACAGACATAACCTTTGTGAATACCCATGAAGCAGACGCCAACCAAAACTGAAGAGATATGAAGTGAAATATACAATCCTGAAAGGCAAACCTCAGGAAACGCTGGCAGACTGCATGAATGGGAATGTGCAGATAGGCTTTTTTTATGTCTAGGAAAGCCAGAAACTCCCCAAAACAAATGGCTGCAATGAAGGAGCACAAGGACTCATCTTGAACCATGGAGCAAGAACAAAACGGCCAAGACATTTCAATGAGAAAAACCTCAGTGTATTCTTCCTTGTAAAGTATTTTCTAACTAAATAAAGGACATTCTCCATCCTTTTTGGGAAATATGAACACATTGGAGCAGAACCCAACGATTCCTTTCTAGCAGGGAGATCACAGCCTCCTTTGGTCAGGATTGCGAGGAAACCTGGACAGGAAGAAACGATGTGGAGAAAGGGACTTTAAAACTATGAGGTACCCTTCAGAGATTACCAGAAAAACCACGTGGTCCACCATGGAAATGGCCCATGTGCCATGGAAAAACCATAGACAACCTAACTCCTGTGACAGACCAGATACCCACAAGTCTTGCAGAGGTAGGTTTGTCAGTTTTTGGTTTTTACACAGGCTTCTTGCCTGTCCAAGCCTGCTTGGGTTTTGGTGAGGGAAACACCTGGGTCGTTGAGGCAAGTGTTGTTCTGGGAAGAGTACCCATATGGGTTGGGATAAAGACAGCCATGCATCTTCTACTGAAAAAAAGTAAAGTTTAGTAGTAAACTGAGGCAATAAGGTACTCTTGCCTCCAGTAGAATGACTGAAAAACTGTTTCCAATTTCAGATCAAAGGAAGCTTAGTGACATCAAAGGCCACTTCAGTAAGTTAAGCATTAGCTTGAAGGATCTTGGAAATAAGAGCTGCCAGACCATCCTTGGGTGAGTCTGCTTGGACGTCAGTCAGAAGTTGGTCCCCCAAGACCAACATAGCCATACCATGCAATGGTAAAGGTAGGATGTAAAGTAGCACCAGAGGCTGCAAAATTTGCCTTAAAAAAGGAATGCAGGCTCTTGTCCACCTGATCCTTGAGAGCCACAGCATCTGCCAACAGCAAGGCATTGTTCTTGGGGATCTACTGCAGGGAGAGTGGTCCACTACGCTAAAGCCCAAGCAGAAAAAGGGTATAAGAGAGAAACACACCAATTAAGGAAGAACCTCCTGTCAGGCATTTTCAATTCCATTGTAAGCAATTGGTCCAAGGAATGGTGGGGAGGAAAAACCTCAATCTCCTTCTACTAGTAACTAGAGAAACTAGAATCAGAAGCCTCCAATACCTTACAAGTCTCTATGACAGTCAGAATGAGACCATTAGAGGAAGAGCAAGTGTTTCCTTGTAGGAGTTCCCAACAGAGAAGGGGAGGAAGCTCCAGTAACAGGGGTATCCCCCTCTGCAACATCACTGAAGCTCCTCTTGGGAGTTACGGGATGTCCCATGGACAAAGAATCCAAATCTTCATTAAAAGAGGAGGGAACAGAAATGAAGAAATAAGGACTTTAATAAGTGGAGACACGAAGACTGGATAGGGGTCACAAAAAAGGGGAGCATGCAGTACCAGAAAACTCCATAGGAAGCCCAAACTGGCATGAGGAGCAATAGGTTAAATGGAGATCTAAATCCTTAATAGCCCTTGACTTGCCCATGTCTCCCCTGGAGTCTGATATAATCAGGAGACCCCTGAAGAATAAGTGAAAAATTGTAATAGTACAATAAAAGTATTTAGCTTCAAAAATACCTACTGTACTGCAAGGGGTTTAAGTGGCAAGCAGGAGACAGAAAACAGCCTCACTACAGCCAGCAGAATCCAACAAGTAAGTGGGTCTGTCAGGGACCACCTCTATGTCAGCCAAAAAGCCCAAGAATGACGGGTTGCTGGGAAATGTAGTTTCTCACTCATCAAAACGACATGGTAGCTCTCCAGCCATTGACAATTGGCAGAGTGTGTGTGTGTTTGTGGAGGGTCTCATTGTGCTCCGGTAAAGAGAAATGCCAATTAGCAACCCCTTTTATCCTCTTACTGCCTCTGAAATAGAGATGAAGGAAGAGTAGATCACGTGTAGCGTTCTATGATCCAGATAATATGGCAGCCATCTCTACACATTCTTAAAGGCACCACGACCCAAGAGAAAGTAAAAGTTTAATAAAAGAAATCAAAGTTATCCAACATTGCTAAAATGCATGAAATAAAGATAAGCACCACTGCCAATGAAAGACTGAACCCCAAAGAGGAGAGAGGTCCCCTATAGCAGAGAATGCCCAGAGACTAGTAAAAACCCACTAGTGCTAGCATAGGAACATAGAATTGCTACGGAAGATATGGATACTATCTTCTAAGCAAGAAAGCAATGGAATGCACTGTATGCTATCCAATCACTTCAAAATATGGCTGCCAGATAAAGAATCAGAGACATACTCACAGAACCTGTGCACTCAGAAGAATGCTTTCTTCAATCTTCAGATTCCCATTTTAAATAGATAAGCTTCATAGAAGCCAAAAGGAAAATTGGCTAGAACATGAGATGTCCGCCACAGAACTGGTCCTGAAAATTCTGTGCACTGGTTAGTCCTTATAAAGGAAGCCAGGAATAGGAGTCCATCAAATGGGGGATTATACAGCCCCATAGCCTATATCAGATGAATAATAATAATAATAATAATAATAAAAAAAAAAAAGTCTAAAGTCTAAGAAAACTTTGCCATTGCTGATGCTTCTGGAAAGGGCACTTTTCAAACTGAGCATGACTGGGCTTGAAGTGCTGCATGAAAAGAGTCTCTGACTCAGAAAGAACTTTCCCCCATGGTTCCTGTGTTCTACATAGGACATAAGAGAAAGCCACAGATGTGGCCGTCAAAGCCACCAAAGGGCTGCACATTACGGCTAAAAATGAAGTGAGATTTCACCATATTATTCAAAATTTCAGCCTTCAAATTCCCAAAAGAACAATATGAGACTTGTATGAAATAGGAATTTTGAGTTGGCAGACAGCAGATACTGATTCCTAGTACAGACGAGGGGCAGGGCGTAATTACATCCTATATAATAATTTTCTAAAAGTATGTTTGTCAGAAGCCTTCCTATGCAGTAGAGACTGCCTGAACGTGCCGTGGCTGATAATGGAGCGGGGTGCTCCGAATTCAGACCGCAGTCCTCTCTGCGCACCTTTCTGGGACCCTTGGTCCCAGGAAGGTGCACAGAGGGGACTGCAGTCTGAATTCGGAGCTCCCTGCTCCGTCATCAGCCACGGTGCGTTCAGGCAGTCAGTACTGTGCATGAATGCAGCGCCGCCTTTGTAGGCCCGTGTACATGGGCTTTAAAACTAATATCAAAATAAAAAGGCTGTGTGTGTGTGTGTGTGTTTCCAATATACAATATTCCCCCTGCAAAATGCATTGCTGCTTTAACACCTTTTATGACAGTTTAGCACAAAAACATAACATCTGACACCATAGGCGTTAAACTGGTCCCTTGTTTGATACTGCAATGTTATTGGGTGGTCAGTACAGATAAAACTAAAAGCTGTGCACTGTACATAAAAAGGTTTTAACCCCTGGATGCCAGGCCTCCTAAACATTACCGGGCAATTTGCTGGAGACCTCTCCAGCATCAAAAGGGTTAATTAAAATATAGATTTTTAGTGCAAGATGAAAAAACATTGGGTTCCATGGACTCTATGAGGCTGATGTATTAACCCATTGAGTGCCAGCAGGCACGCAATGTACCCCTCTGACACCCAAAGGTTAAAGGAAGTGGGACAAATCTGGGGATAAACACAGAGAGTGGGGTACAGTTGTGAAGAGTTCTGGCATACAAGGGTGCTCATCAGTCTTAAGGCCCTTAAAAGTTCTAGTTACGCCTCAGAGGGAATATTTTGTTAGGGGTCTCCAACAACAAAAAATGATACCAGGGCTGTCCAATGACTAGTTACGCACTGGGAAAAAGGGATTTTTAACTGAATGCTAGCATGGTCTCCAGCGCATTGTTTTTCAAAGAGTTGGAGAACTTTCTAGCATTCACGGGGTTAAAAGCCCCACTTAACGCAATATAAATATGGGCAATATATTTTTCAGTATGGTGTACATAGCTTGTTCCCTTTAGTCTATTGACAGAGGTTTAATTTCCTAAATGGGAGGTGGCCAGATTTTAGTCTTTTCTAGGGCAAGCAAAAGAATTAGAATGGAGAGAGAGAGAGAGAGAGAGAGAGAGAGAGAGAGAGAGCGAGAGAGAGAGCGAGAGAGAGAGAGAGAGAGAGAGAGAGAGAGAGAGAGAGAGAGAGAGAGAGAGAGAGAGAGAGAGCGAGCGCGCGGTGGGGGTTTACAATATACCATGGAATCCTGATGAAGTGCCATTAACCCTTTGAATGCCAGAGAGGTATGCAACGCATTGCTCTGCATACCCCTTTGGCACTCAAAAGGTTAAAGTAAGTGACAATGGTGGGTGCTACACTGTGATGCTTGTTCATTGATTCTACTACATTCAACACTGCAGGGAAATTATCATTTAAAAATATATATATTTGGACCATATGTATAGAGTTAAATCAGAGCAATTCTGGGACAAACCAAGTGCACCGCAGGGAAGAATATAAATTCCCAACATTCCCCTTCATTTAAAGGGATAGTAATGTTTTACAAAAACATTAGCTCCAAATATTCTTCACAGTATTTGGGCCATGGAGACAGTTATTTCAAAACTGTCAGAGTTGTAGTTCAAGAGTAACTGAATGATAAATTATCCCCCTCCTGCTCCTTTTACCTAGTGTAAGCCATTACCCCTCAGATTTGGAATCTGGTCCTGGGACTGGACAGATCACAGCAAGGGACAATCTTCTTACTGTGAGCATAAGGAAAACCCTCTCCACTTAACAGGTTTTTTCCTTATGCTCACTGAAGGTTGTCCCTCTCTGCAATCCATCTGGACAGTCTTGCTGATCTGAGGGGAGCAGTGTTACATCAGTAAAAGGGGTGGTTGCTTACACTAGGTAAAAGGGGAAGGAGGGGGATACTTTATTGTTCAATTACTCTTGAACTACAACTCTGACAGTATTGAAATAACACTCTCCATGGCCCAAATACTATGAAGATTAATTGGAGCTGCCTGTATTGTGAAATATTACTGTCCCTTTAAATTGTATTTTTAAACCCTTGAATATTAGAGAAGTCTCCTATGCATTACAAAGCAATGTCTTTCAGACCACTCTAACACTCAAGGGATTAACCGTTTTCAGTGCCAGAGAGGTATCCAATGCATTGCAGTGCAATGCAGTGGATACCTCTCTGACACTCAAAGGGTTAAAAGCAGCATTAACATCAAACTAGAATGTTTAGTTATTCCTTAGAGTGCAGTCGGTTTGCCCCACAAGTTCTCTAATCTGAATTTATACACATGGCACTATGTATTTTGGTATCACTACTCTGTTATTTTGTTGGTTAGGGGACCTTCTTTAACCCATTGAGTGCCAGAGGGGTACGGAATGCATTGATTTGCAATGCATTCCGTACCCTTCTGGCACTCAAAGGGTTAAGCTGATCGTGTGACCTGTTTCTCGCTCTAATCTTGATTAATAAATGGCTGTCTGTTGAAATGTTATGTCAGACTTTTCCACAGAAACATCTATTACTGTACTATTCACTGTAAATGGATCTCTAGGGGAAGACCCACACATTCTATTGTTTACATCAATGTAATAAGAGAAGGTCTTTACAGACTCATTTAGCTGAGAGGGAGGGATAGGAATAGTGACTCACAAAAGAATGCAGCATTCAGAAACAGAATTGTGCAGACTGCCATGGTTATGAAATAGAAAAATGTTACTACACCACCTGTGTTTCAAGGTCAATGGGATGACATAAAAGGTAAGATAATTTCCCTTTAATGAACCCAAAATAACAGTTGTCATCAGCTTCCAGCCAGGAAGCAGAACCGGAAGACTAATACAGATGTCTTTATAAGTAAAAATGAACCCACGAGGATCCTCTGGTCCTTAATAGGTTAAATTTTGCTGTGGTAATAACACCAAACAGAATCCCTTTTCTGTGGCTTTCCGGTTCATACTGTATACACCAAATCTGTTTGACATTTTGAAAATAGAAGTAGTGTATATATGTATGTATGTGTATATACATGTTTGATCGTGTGTGTACCTGTAAGTATATGGGGGAGTGTGTGTCATTTTGTATGTGCGTGAGCATCTAAATCTTCAAATGCATGTATTAGTGTGTGCATGCATGTGAGCTTGTGTGTGTGCGCATGTGCGACACAACAGTGCTCGTACTCTTTGGAGATGCTTATTCCACAGTAATTACAGATGGTATCCTTTTGAAATGGAGCACACTGTGTGTCAAAATGTCTAATTTCTTTTGTCGCCAGCCTTAAAATGGCGCATTAACAATGTTGCTTGCCTAACAATGGCGCATTCTTTATATTGCCTTGCATATATTGCCTTCAATATGTCAACTGCATCAAAATGTCGCTAACATGTTCAGTATGTCGCGCATATCTTTATGTTGCGCACATATTAAGGGCGCACATCTTTATGTCGTGTACATATTCGACTTCTATTCAGGTTTCCTTATAAATGTCACCTTAGATTCAGCTGGGTCAAAACTGCATCCATCTTTAAGGGCGCATATCTATTTTGCTCACATATTAAGGGCGCACATCTTTATGTTGTGCACATATTCGACTTCTAGTCAGGTTTCCTTATAAATGTCGCCTCAGTGTCGCCTTAGATTCAGCTGTGCCAAAACTTGAGTCCATCTTTAAGGATGCACATCTTAAGGGCGCACATCTTTATGTTGCGCACATATTTGAGTTTGATTCAGGTCTCCTTATAAATGTTACCTCAGATTCAACTGCATCAAAACTGCATCTATTTTGCCACAATCCAAACAGGAAATGCATCACTACTGAAAAATAAACAAAGTACATCAACAATGCGCCACCAGGACAGACACCGACGCTGAGGCATTATCAGGAGCATGGTATGTTAAGATGTGAAGCACTTTCATAGGGGTGGGAGTTCCCCTTTAATTTGTTATACTATCTTAAACAATGCATTTTTTAAATAAACGATTCTAAAAAGTTCAAACCTTTTATTGTTACTTAATTCTTTACTAAACGTTTGGATAATTTGTTATACATACTGTGTTGTGTTAGATTATTAATCTTCAATCTAATCGCCTCAATATTGGCAGGCATCAACTAGCGCAGGTATGTGATGTGCTCGCGATAATAAACTACGCTTATCTGACGAGCAACATTATGAAGACGTCGCAAGTATGCACACGACATTAACACGACATATTGAAGCGGGTGAGAATTTTAATGCAACGTTTTGATTGACGCCCAGTAGTGTGCAACAACTGGAAAGTGAACCATTACAGATCATAAAATTGTATTTTTCTCTATTGCTGTCTATGGCCACTTTATGATACTTGGCTGTAGTCCTTCATAGACAGAATTAGCAACAGCCAGACAAAAGAAAATCTGTAATAACTTCTCTTTGAACTACTCCATAATTATATAAAAAATAAAAATCCCTCTTCCGTAGAATATGCTGTGAATCAGATACAGGGATTGTGATTAATGGAGTTAATAAGAGGTATTACTTCGGGTTAAAATACTATAATTTTTAGTGCCTGTCAGTCAGAGCCTGATTTACAAATCACACAGAACTCTGGAACAATCCACAAATGTCACTGATCAGTATCTATCCAGAGATATCTGACTGCAATGACAATTTCAGGGGACAATCTTCAACTATATTTTAAAAGGTGCTAGAATTCTGAAAAACAAAAAAATAACAATAATGAGAAAGGGATTAGTGATTCCGTTATTTAGTGTCACAGACAGCAGCTGCTTCCAGTAGTAGAAGATTGTTACTGAAAACACATGGAAAGGTAGGAATCAATGACTATGACATAAGACAACGGTGTTATGGGCACATGACATAAGACAACAGGGTTATGGGCACATGACATAAGACAAGAGGGTTATGGGCACATGACATAAGAAAACAGGGTTATGGGCACATGACATAAGACAACAGGGTTATGGGCACTATATTCAAAATAGTGGAGTACTTCTGGGGAAACACACTGGAGGGGAGCAATAAATAAATGCTCACTGATATAAATGGGACTTTTAACTCCTTGAATGCTAGAGGTCTACAATGCATTGCCTCTCAATGTGTTGGAGACTCCTTTAGCATTTAGGGACTTAAAAGCCCCACTCAAATGAATTGTGCCTTCAAGAATTTTTATATGCCCCCCTATGGTGCAGTTGCTTTACCCCAGAATGACTTTTCCTTTGAACATGGGGCACTATGAATGATATAGAGAAAAGAAAAAGAAGACTGTTGTGAATACCACATATTCATACTTCAAACCCATGGACACTAGAGACGTTTAACCCACATTTTAAAATCAATGCACTGGAGAACCCTCTAGAATCCAAGGATTTAAAGGGAAACTATCACCCCTATACAAGTTTGCCTCAGGGTGCTCTTCATATAGCGATACCCTGTAATCGGTTGTTCTGTTTTTTAACCCCTTGAGTGACAGAGGGGTACGCAACGCATTGCTTTGCGTACCCCTCTGGCACTCAAAGGGTTAAAAGCATGCTATGGTGAAATTTACACTTTTAAAAATTAGCCGGAGCCTTATTTCAGGACAGACTGTGGTTATAAGGTCTGTTCCCTCCACCAGTATTGTCACGTTCCAACCAGCTTACATGGAGAAATCCCCTGTCATCGGAGGAGGATGGAACAAGGCAATACTTGGAGAGGAACAGGAGAAGATTGACAGGATGTGGTGCAGAGCTGTCACCGCAGTCTGTCTTGAAGTAAGGACTGGCTCATGTTTAAAAGTATAAATTTCACCATAGCATGCTTTTTAAAAAAAAAATGATTACAGGGTATCGCTATATGAAGATCACCCTGAGGTAAACTTGTATAGGGGTGATAGTTCCCTTTAAAATCTTTGATTGTACATTATTTGAGCACCAAACTGTTGCGGTCTCCAAAGTGCTGTGTTGTTTGGTTGCGTCCGCTCATTTCAATATCTTAGATCCCTATGCAGAAAGAAGAAGACGAGCAATGCTGGAGCAAACCAGCTGCACCAATGGGGGGGGGGGGGGGGGGGGGGGGAGTATTTAAAATTATTATTTTTTTTTTCCTCATTCTAGTGAATGACTTCCGGGACTTACCAGGTACGTCCTCTGTCACTAAGTGACAGTTTTTGCGGGACGTACCTGGTAAGTCAGATGTCGCGATGGGGTTAAAAGGGATTAAAAAAAACAAAGTTAGAAGGTCCCCAAAGCATTGCTAAGCACTATGGGAAACCTCTCTGGCATTCAAAGGATTTTTACTTCGCCACATGATGCAGCTGGTATTGTCCAGAATTGCTCCTCTCTAGCTTACTGAATAAGACTCTTACACACTGCAATATTTCCAGGAAGTCTGCAAACAATACAGAGCCAACTAGGTATTTTGTTGGTTTACCGGAACTTTATAAGGAAATGGTTTAACCTTTGCAGAGTTTAAGAAGCCTGCACCTGAAGGGGTTAAAATAAGATAGATCAACGTAGCACATCAGAGAATATCCACTTGTCATGGACGCTGGAATGCAGAGGAGATATAGGAGGAACAGTCATTTTAGGGTCTAACAGTAGATGCCATTATGAGCAGTTACATGAATTTTTACGTCCTTTGAATGACCTTGATTTCTTGTTTGTTTATTTTTTTTACCCATATTTAACCTTTTTTTCTTCAGGGTTATAGGTTTGCATTTGTTTTTTTCTTGTTTCTTTCTCTTTAATTTTGCTCTTGGCAATGGATTTCAGTCTCTGGATTGATAGAACAGGATGTATCCGGACTCTGAGTTTTTGGAAATGTCTGACGTTAAACCGTAGAATTCCTCAATGGCTTGTGCATCGATTTTCTGTAAACAGGAGAAGACGGTTACTTTACAGAGCGATTTGAGAAGGAGCGACCTCCTGTATAGTAATTCGCAGATTGCCTGATCTGGGGGGAAGCATTATATCCTCATAAGCTTTTGGGATGTTTCTCACATATGTGTTGAAGCAGCAACTCATCTTGTGAGTAACATTCACTTGGGTGACTGGTGAAGGTATTTACATATTGTTGGGTTCAACACAAGGGGAACCTCTTCTCCTTTTCTCCCCTCTTCTTTTGTCTGTATATTAGAGGTAGTGGTGGGATAAAGTTGCATTTTATTAGTCAACTAAGTGAATGCAGTAGTGGTGCCAGTGACACTTGCATTCAATTCCATACATATAAACCAGATCCACATATTTTTGGATGTGTACACAGTTACAGTCTATGGAGTAGAACCTGTGGGAGTAATTCTGTGTGCATTGTTTCCATACGTATAAAGCATTTAGTGCCCTTACGCACACAAATGCACTGCTTGTAGTGATTGGAGCAAGTGTTAGTCGCTGGAGCTTTCACGCATATATGAATAGGAGTTTTTTTGTGCGCTAATTGACAGGACATACTGTCAGTCCCGGTCTCCATTGAGTAGCTCTGCAGTGTACCACAAGGTAACCGGAAGGGACTGACTGCGCAGGCACGCAGACCACACTAACCTGCCTGTCAGTCCCCAAACTGGAAGGGTTTCTTTACAATCTGTTATTTTTTAAAGGTAAGACATTGATTTCCAAGCTAGTCGCCATGAGTTTAATGAATGCATGACGACTTAGTAAGATCTGAAAGTTCCGCTTTAAATCAGTCCTGGATGTCATGTCCATGGTAGCAGACATGACAGTTACTACAAGGAACACAAAACCTGATCATCTCATGTGATAATTTAACACCAAGTAGGCTCCTGCACTCTGCTTGCTTCAGTCTGAAAAAAGTTTGATCATCTGTTGGGTCCACCCTCCATGGACCTGACATCCAGGACTCATTGAAAAGGTTCTCTCTTAACCAAGAAGCAAGGAAAACATTTAGAGGGTCATTAGGATTTTCTGGCTATAGTAAGGTATATGGGGAGCTATTATTAAGAGGGGTTAGTTATCCTTTACGGAAAGAAGGAAGGGGGAGAGAGGAAGGGAGAGAGTGAAAGAAGGAGAGGGGGGAGTAGGAGAGAGAAAGAAAGGGTGAAGGAGAGAGATAGATAGAGTGTCCCTTTGCTTGTGTATCATGTGCACTTAAGTCATTGGATGCGAGTGTGTTGGCGTGTATATCTCTTCTCTTACTACTAGAACAGGCTAAAGTATAGCTGTCACCAGATTCTGTCACCATAAAGAATAAAATACAAACAAGGCCAAGAAACCAACCTCCACAATGTCATCGTCAAACAGAAGCCAGAATCCATGGCTCTTCACAATGGTGATGTAGTGTCCACGGTTCGGTCCACTGTCAAGATAATGTGATGGGAGACTTTAAGAGGATAATTAACAAATGGTAAATTACCTTATTTTATACTACTTAACCAGTTAAGGACCAGATGGGTGTGTAATGCATTGCAAAGAAATGCCTTGCTTACCCCTCTGGTCCTTAAAAGAGGATTGTTTTCCATTACAGACATTATTTACTAAGAGATGTGATGCACTTGTTCTTGCAATATATATCTGTTCACATATTACATATTATATATATATATATATATATATATATACACACACACACACACACACACACACACACACATACATACATACATATACACAAAAGCAGTGGTGGCACGGCTTCGCCCATGAGGTGAACCCACGAGTGGCAGAGAGGTATACAACTCACACAAAAAGAAATTGTAACCCTTTAAGTTCAGACCTCATGGTGAGGCATCCGGACCCCTTCTGATGCCTCCCAGCTACTGGTCAGCCAGCCGATTGGGCTGGGAGATCAACAGAGGTGACACAGGGGAGCAAGAGAGCTCCCTGCTTCCATCCTACCAGTACCAGAGGCTTTCCCTCATTGGTCTCAGAAGGCTTCCCAATCCCGCCCACTCCTACCTGGTAGTTCAGGTAGGATGGAAGCAGGAGAGCACTTTCCTTCCCTGTGTCACCTCTATCTATCTCCCAGACTAACTGGCAGGGAGATCTGTAGCTGGGGGACATAAGGAAGGATCCTGATGCTCCAACACAAGGTCTGAATATTTTTTTACATTACCTTTTGTTACAGTGAAGTGTGTTCACCGTGGTGAAAGGGAGAAGCGATCCTGTTCCTCTGGTGAAGGAGAGGGGCCACCATGCCCCCTTCTACATCATGAAAGGCAATGTGCATCAGTGGCTCCTCCCCTTCACCAGAAGCAAACAGGATAGCCCCTCCCCTGCACCAGGGTGAAGAGAGGGAGGTGTGGATAAACAGCAGATGAACAGGAGGGGCAATCCTGTTTCTTCTGGCGAAGGGGAAGGGCCACCATGTCCCCTTCGGCATAGTGAAAGAGATGTGCCTCGATGGCCCCTGCTCTTCACCAGGGTGAAGAGGACAGCCCCTCCCATTAGCCTGGCCTTTATTGACAGGATAGCCCCTATCAATTTGGTTGAAGAGGCAGAGGGCAAAGCCAACTGGCAGTCTGTATTTGGTTAAGAAGGAAGTGGGCTTCTCCTCCTGAGGCAAATCACATTGTCCATTTGGCTGAGAAGGCAGGGGAAAAGGAGGGTTTGCACTACTCCTCCTTTGGAATGCCCCGGGAGTGGCTGACTGCGAATCAGAAACACTTAGACTTTTCTTATTAAATATGTATGAACAGCAAAGGAAGGGGCAGCACCAGTTGGACTTTCTGAAAGCAAATAAGCAATTTATTAAGGGTCAATGTTTCTCTCCTCACAGGGACCTTCCTTAAGACAAATAAACAATGCAGCTTTTTTAAGGCATTACAGATGCCAATGAGTGCACTAACAAATACTAATGACATCATTCCACAGCTGCCAATCCGGCGGGGGAGGAGGAAGTACCCCATTAGTTACTGTAAAAAACAACCACGATAGTATTGTGACATTGTAGCACTCAAAGTCATATACTATTGCAAGATACAGCAATCTAAATGAAAAAGAAGATTATGGATTAAAGAGTGGCATAAACTGTATACCTAAAGAAAAAAAGACTCAGATGAGGAGCTCCAGGGAAGAAAAAAAAAAAAAAAAGAAACCAAAAAGAGAGAGAACATGTGTGTAATACTTATAACAATGTGCAGCTCTGAGCCTTCTTTATTTTATTTGTAGCATGTAGTGATATATTTCAATACTAACAGTTTTGTAGTTCAATAGCAACTGAATCTGAAACCATCCCTCTGATGCCCCTTTCCCTGCATCATGCTGCCTCTCCAAGCCGGTCCGGACGGAGAGCGGCAAGGGACTTCAGTAAGCATAAGGAAAATCCTATCCTCCTTCGTCAAAGGGGGCTGGGTTTCCTTATATTTACTGAGTAAAGATTGTCCCTCGCTGCGCTCTGTCCAGTAACACGACCTGATTCCACATCTAAGGGGAGGAGTTCAGAAGGGGCAGGAGGGGGATCCTTTCGGATTCAACTACGGTTGAACTACAAAACTGTTAGTATTGAAATATATCGATACGTGCTACAAATAGAAAAAGACTCGGAGCTGCACATTATAATAAATATTACTATCCCTTTAAATCCTTTCCTCTTAGTTGCTCAGCAGAGATGGAGATGATGGAGTGCACCTTGACTCAGAAAGGTACATACACCTCTCGGATAGTGGCCTTGATTTAAGAAGCCTGGCCTGCTCAGGAGGCCTCAGGTATGAGAAAAGGAATCAGATTTTCTAAAAGGCTGCATGCTATGGAAGTAGAACTAAAGACAGAGGACACATACAGCAGATGGATTGCCTGCTCCTGCTTGTTAGAACGATCAGGGCAAAACGAGGGAGGAACAATTTTCTGGTTGATGTAAAAATCAGAGAGTACCTTGAGGACAAAAAATCCTCTAAGAGTATGAAGAACTGACATGTCCGGGGGAAAGATTATTAAATTGGGTTCACAAGACAGAGCATGTAGTTTGGCAACTATGCAAACAGCTACAATAGAAGAAGGAAGGCTAATTTAAGCTCCAGGAGATGCAAAGAAACAGATGAAAGATGCTGAAAGGAGGCCTCAGGAGAACTCTAAATACCAGGTTAAAATCCTGCAGAGGGGTGGATGTCAACCACCCTGGACGCACTGAGAAGAGATGAGAACAAAGCTAAAAGCGGGCAAGCAAAATCAACTGAGCAAGCTTCATCTTGATCTTCCTCAGCACCTTGGGAATCAGGGGAAACAGAAAAACATATGCAGATGGAAGCACCATGGAATAGAAATGGCATCCATCACAAAAGCTATAGGATTAGAGGAACCTTCTGGTTCTCATGGCATGTCATGAGCTCCACTGATGGAAGACCCCTGCAGTGGACAATCTGGCCAAACATACACTGGTTGATATATTTATTTCCGATATCCAAATGTTGGTGACTTTTAAAGTCTATAACCATGTTTTCCACACCTGGGATGTGAACCTCCAAGAAGGCTGGCACGAGCTACGACCCACTGAAGGAGCTCCTGAATCTCTGCCCAAAAAGACTTTCTTCTGGTTCCATTTTGGCAATTTGTGTAGGCGACTGCTATCTTGTTGTCCGAATGAACCCTCAGTGGTATCCTGGACACCACATGGGACCAGCGGTAAAGTGCTACGCGAATGGCCTGTATTTCCAGAATGCTAATTGAAAGACGTCTCTCCTCCCTATCCCAGTGACCCTGTGCCATAAGGTGTCCCAGAGTGGCTCGCCAGCCTATCATGCTTCTCTAGCATTCAAAGAGTTAAAACTTCATTTAAATCTATGCAAATATTCATTTCTCCCCTAAGGTGCAGTTGGTTTGTCCCAGAATTGCATCTTTTTTGTTTCTCGAGTATTGTATTCAGTGTTGTGTTAACTTATTTAGGACTAACACTTTACATATGCTCTGATGGAGCAGACATTCCTGCTTTTGCCAGGGCTCCCATGATTATCGGCAAATGGGTGGTGAATGATAATACAAGAGCAGTGTGCACTAATCATAGTCAATGAACTGTCATTAGCTCTTCTCTCACTATACAAAACAGCACTGATGATTAAATACTCTCTGGACAATTGACACATGCCTTAAAAAACACATTTAGTATTATATTTTAGGGATACAACACTGATAATATATACAATCTCTAATTGTGTATGTGATATTTAAAGTTATATTAACCTGTTTTTGTGAGTTAGTGTTCCCTTAAGAGAAAATTACTTCAAATTTTCTGCAAACATTTTAGTGCCGGGGGTTATGCAATTGTTACCTAGCAATGCACTGCACTTAAAGGGTTAACAAACAGACCTCCACCTCATACTGTACAATATAATCTAAAACAATCCCCAATCATTATGTGAGCATAATCTGTTTTACCAGTTATTTCACCCACATGTACATAAATAGCAACCATTACTGACTACCCAATTCTACTTTTTACAAAGCACCAAATTTTAACCCTTTGAGTACCAGAGGGGTATGCACTGTGTTGAGTACCCCTCTGGCACTCAAAGGGCAAGATGTTCAAAAAGTCATCATAATGAAAAACTTGTTGGATCATGAGTTGGTGGTAAAAGAAGGACCATATTTTCAGAAGTAAATCCGTCATGTTTGAAAATACATCTAAAGAATTAAAACGGACGATAGAAGAACATTGCCATTAAAAATTCTGATCTTAAAAATTGTCTTTGATTTTGTCTTTGAAACGAAAATTTTCAAAGAAACAAAGACATTTTTTCTTTAAAACAAAACTTTTCAAAGAAACAAAGACATTTTTTAGTCTTTGAAACAAAAAATTGCTTCTCAGTACTTTCATTTTTCTTCTCCAAGTTTAGACCTTTTTTATTATGTTGGGAAAAAATGCCGTTAATCAGACAAAAAAATTACGTTCAAACGAATATTTTTTTCTGAAAATACCTTACATTATGACGGAAGATTAAACCACACCCACTTTTAAGACGGCTTTTTCCCTTTGACGGGGATGGCAGAATTGAATGCAAAAAATGATGGAAACGACTGAGAATTGATGAATCATGGTATAAGAGCTTTTTTATTCTGATTACAGACAATTTCCGTTATCACCACTTTCTGAACATCTCACCTAAAGGGTTAAAAAGTGGAATGGCTGGGAACCAATAATCAGAATCAATGCTGGTTGCCAATAGCATGAACTCTTCCATTTGCTTGTTCCCATTTTCATTACCTGGGGTGCCATTTTTATTATGAAAATAAATACATATTGTAATACAATTAACCAAATTAGCATCACTCTTTGGTATCTGACAAATGGCCACTCACATTATATGTCATGACAATTCACTCTTCAATAAAATCTGTCTCCTTATTGGTGCCATCAGGATGGCAACCCTTGGAAAGATTCACTACTGTTCCAAACCTTCTCTATTTGGTATGTATGGCTCTAACTGTGGTTTGGTGGATTCCTAAGGCCTTAGAAATGGCTTTGTAACCGCCCCGCCTCTATATATTACGATATCCCACAAAATGAACTACCAATATTCAATGTGCAAAATATGCAACAATTAAGAAAATCAGATAAGGGCAAATACTTTTCACAGCACTGTATTTTGTGCAACATGTTTGACTGTGATATGGCAAGGGGCCGCTGGCATGAGCTGGTAAATATATTATATGTTAGGATGACTACAAAAATAGTACATCTCAAGTTGCTAAAGTCTGGGCACCCCTGTATTACACTGTGCGCATATTCACCATCAGCAATACTTGAAGAGTCTTCATGCGAGTATAGAGTGTTGTGCCAGAGATAACATCTTCTCTGGGCATGTGCAACAACCCAGGACACTGGCTCTCACCTCAGTGGGTCATTGAACTGGTGGGGACTGTTTGGATTGAGTAAGGGAACAGGGAGATGGGGTCTGCCTCTGTTCACATGGAAGTGTCGGCAGGATTCCTATTGAATGGTTTTCAAATCCTGAGTTCTGCCAGCATTTTCCTCTTTGGCCAATTTGGATCCCCCAAGCATAGCCTGCCTCCTGATTGGTTGCCAGACCTCCAGGGGAACAAATGGGCAAACCTGAGACAGACAGCTTAGGTGGTGTTCAGGGCAGGTGGTGGGGGGGAATATATATCAAGGTCAGGAAGCATTTGTTACACTAGCTCAGGTGTGCACAGGTTTCTTTTTCCAATTAATTGTAATCTTGAGGCAAATAAACTATATTGGATGTGATTTCAACTCTCTGTGGATTATTTCTGGTCCCAAGTGAAAGAACCCATGAACCCATCAAAGGGCTTCCGTCACAGTCATCTTTTGATTTCATTTTTTACTTTACAGTGGAGACTGCTACTAACAATGTATTATTTTTTCCCTATCACACCGTTAGCACCAATTAGTGTCCATGGGAAAAAAAAGTTTGCTCTGTAATAACTTGGATACATCCAAGAAAAAGCTATTTTTTTTTTTTATAATGAAATAACTATTTTCTTGATGACTTTTGGATTTTATTTAGCATAACTTCTAGAACAGGGTTAAGCAACCTTTGGCATGCCAGCAATTGGTGACTACAACTCCCATTATCCCTAACCAGCCTATGACTGGTTGGGGGTGATGGGAGTTGTAGTCCCCAACAGTTGGAGAGCCAAATGGTGCTTAACCCTTGTATTAGACTCAGAAAGTCCATCTGCTTGTCTTTTGCCTGTGTGTCTCTCATTACAGCGATGACATGACATACCTGCCACAGTGAACCACTACTGCCACCAGATCGTACATTCTGTCAGGGTTGGTGGCATCCCCGGACGTGTTGAAGAGTCGGAGCTCTAGTGGGAACACCACACGGTAGGAGAGTTTGGTATATCGGTGCAGCTGGTCCATGTATTTAAACCTTTTCAAGTGCAGGGCTAGGATCATAGGTAACTTCTTCACTCTCATTCTGTTAAAGGACAAAGAGGAACATCAATGATCTGTTCCTAGTGCAGCTGAACCATTATGTAAGGGATCAAGGCTGAAGAGCTACAATGGATGGTAATTGGACAACAATTCTGTGGCAAACCAACTGCATCATATTTAAAGGGATAGTAATACTTCGTTTTAACTTTATTTTATTTTGTAGGCATTAAAAAAACATGAAGAATGATATGTCTTATGTCTCAAACCTTTATGGTTTAAGAGATATTCATAAGCAAAGTTTCCCCATCTCTTCTCAGATGTGAATCTGGTTGTAAGACCAGACAGATAACAGCAGGGGACAATCTTCTTTACATGAAAACAATGAAAGCCCTTCCCCCCTTGACAAGTTTTTCGGCCTTTTCCCTTATCTTAATTGAAGATTGTCCCTCTCTGCAGTCTACCTTGGCACCTCCCTTCTGATCTAGCTGAATGGGGGGGGGGATACTTTGCTTGTGAATATCTCTTAAACCATAAAGGTTTGAGAGTAAGAATTATATCGTTCTTCATATTTTTTTTAATACCTACAAAATAAAATAAAGATAAAACGAAGTATTACTATCCCTTTAAGATGTAAAAAAAAATATATGTTGTAGGGTGTATGTGTCAGAATAAAAAAAGGGTACTCCCACTGCTGAGAGATGTTTTATTAAAACATTATAACGGCTCAAACTTGAATTTTTAGGTGCAATATCACAGTGGCCTGAAAATTTACAGCGGCTCTGTTGCTACACCATCCTATGGAGATTTATGGTCTACAGACCAGAGCAGTCCATAGGATGGTGTAGCAACAGCGCCACTATAAATTTTCAGGCCACTGTGACATTGCACCTAAAAAATTCAAGTTTGAGCGGTTATAATTTTTTTAATAAAAATCTCTCAGCAGTGGGAGTACCCTTGTTTTACTCAGGGGGATAAACCCTACATCATATATTTTTTTACATGTTAAGTATTACTATCCCTTTAACAAATTAATTCCAATGGATTTAAATGGGGCTTTTAACACACTGACTGCTAGAACGAGCTCCTGTTCATTGTGAAGCAAAACTTTCGGAGAAGTCAGTAGTCAGTGGGGATTCTGTACTGTGGTACAGTTGATTGACCGTAGAACTGTCCCACTTTTGTCTTTATAGGAATGCCCAGAGTTTCATATGGGAAAAATACCAGGGAACATGTGGGTGAAAGAAATGTAATCATGCCTAGGCCGGTATCTATAGCCCACTGGGAAAACATATAAGAGTCACCAGGCTATACCCCATATATATTAAATTTTAGTTTTGTAAAACACATCACATCCTAATTTACATTGCTATTTGGTTTACAGGCAAAATGGATATAAAATTAATCTAACAGCAATTTAGTCACACCTTTACATAGTACAGCATTTATAAAAATGTTTTATTTAATTTTTTCATGTTCACTTATCACCATATCATAGATTATAGTATTTTCAGTTATTTATTGTGTTATTTGCCATAATTGGTTAACATACAAATCAATTTAGTGTTCAATTGTTTTTCTTTCACGCTATGGTCCATAGACATACACTAAATATAGGACCAATTTTTTCTTTAACCTTTTTATCCCCTGATGAAATGGATCTGAGTATCCACGATACGCGTAGGGTTCAGTATATCCCTCCCACATTGCACTCTTCCCATATACCGGGTCCCTCCCCGCTCCCTGTGAGAACCTCCTCTCTCGGCCTAGCAGGGCCAGTACGTCTGCTTTTAGTGCCGCTAAGAGGCTTTGACATACACGTGGATAATGGAGTCCCCTATGTAGCGTCTTTCCATCTGATTATTTAATTTGGTTTTAATGATCTGCAGCTACATTAACAAATAGGACTGGCTGCATTTGAGCATAGACCTAACATCTGTACACAGTGTTACTTTTCAGACAGACCACTAAGGATATCAACCAAAAGCGGCTCCAGGATTTAATAGAGGAACCAGAGGACAGGCATAGTATTGTGACAGTAAAAGGGTTGAGACCCTTGAGACGCCTAAAGCTCAAGAGGAGCTTCCTGTGAGTGCAATGGGAAATGGGGGGTTTAGAATCATGTATATTCATATCTTGCTGATATACGTTTATATACTGTTTTATTACTGAATTTTTAAGTTTACATTTTTAGGCTTCGTATAGCGCTAATATTTATTCAAATTAATATATCTTTTTTATCTTCTTTTGTTTTATCATTGATTACAATAAATACTATACTTGGTAGACTTCTTTTGTTTTCCTTTTTTATTTTTGCAGTTGCACTCTATTTTTCCAGATTATACCCCAAAAAGAAAAGATATATAATATTCACCAGGCCGGTACCTATAGCCACTGACAATGCATGTAAGATTCGCCAGGCTATACCCCAAAAAGATCAGATGTAAGATTCACCAGGCCGGTATCTATAGCCCATTGGGAACACATATAAGATTCACCCGGCTATACCCCAAAAAGAACAGATATAAGATTCACCAGGCCGGTATCTACAGCCCACTGGGAACACATATAAGATTCACCCGGCTATACCCCAAAAAGAACAGATATAATACTCACCAGGCCGGTATCTACAGCCCATTGGGAACACATATAAGATTCACCAGGCTATACCCCCAAAAAGAACAGATATAATACTCACCAGGCCGGTATCTACAGCCCATTGGGAACACATATAAGATTAACCAAGCTATACCTCAAATAGCACAGATATAATATTCACTTGGCCGGTATCTGTAGCCCACAAGCAACACATGTAAGATTTACTGGCACTGCACACCCCTCTGGTCCACACGGGGTTAAATTAATGGGAATTTGTAGACTTTTTATTTGTCCCCTATGGTGCAGAAGGTTTGCTCCAGTATGGCTATCCTTATACATGTATCCCAGTGTACCAATCTTCAATACATCTCACTGGACTTTATGTCAAGCTTCATATATTAAAAATAAAGCATCCCTTACACATAATAGGCCATATGTATGAAAGAATAGTGGCGAAATTGTGTGGCGAACCAACTGTACCTTAAGGGAGAAACAGACATATCTGTATTTTATCCGTTTGAATACTAGAGAGGATTCCCATGAACTGCAAAGCAATGTGTATGAACTCTCTCTAGCATTTACGTGGTTAAAAATCTCCATTAAGTCTACAGAAATTTGGGGAGTTTTTAGTTGTCAACAGTGGTGCTGTTGTTTTTCCCCAAAATTGTTCAAGTCTTGCTTTCTTTATACATATGGGCCAGAGTGAGGGATCTGAAAAATGACTAGGGCTCTATGCCACTATGACAGGGCACCAAGGAACAGAATATTTGATGGGTAAAAACTTCCCCCAGAATGACCTTTTGGGTCTCACTGGTTTAAAGGAATAGTAATGTTTCAAAATAAAAGCAGCTCCAATTAATTTTCATAGTATTTGGGCCATGGAGACTGTTATTTCAATACTGTCCAAGTTGTAGTTCAAGAGTAATTGAATAATAAAGTATCCCCACTCTCGCCCCTTTTATCTAGTGTAAGACACCTCCCCTGAGATGTGGAATATGGTCTTAAAGGGGAACTACCACCCCTTAAAAACTTAACCTGTGCTGATTCTTCATCTGGCGACTAGCTGCTTAGTAGCGCTAGTCGCCAGAAATATTACCGGGTTCTGAAGATTTCTGCCTTTTTCGGACGGTCACTGGAACAGGAAGAACGGACGTGTCTTCACAGTGACGTCCGTGCGCCCTGCTCTGTCAGTCCCTTTTGCACCGCGCGGTTCAAAAGGGACTGACAGCACAGGCGCACGGACGTCACTGTGAAGACACTTCCGTGCTTCCTGTTCCAGTGACCGCCCGAAAAAGGCAGAAATCTTCAGAACCCGGTAATATTTCTGGCATCTAGCGCTACTAAGCAGCTAGTCGCCAGATGAAGAATCAGCACAGGTTAAGTTTTTAAGGGGTGGTAGTTCCCTTTTAAGACCAGACAGCTCACAGCAAGGGACAATCTTCTTACTGTGAGAACAATAAAAGCCCTACCCCCTTTGACAGTTTTTTTTTCAGTTTTTTCCCTTATGGTAATTGAAGATTGTTACTCTCTGCAAGCCATCTGGACACCACCTTTCTGCTCTGAGGTGAGCTGTTACATCAGCTGGTGAGATAGCTCAGTGGTAAAGTCCATGACTAAGGAGCCTATTCCAACCGCAAGGTTGCAGGTTCAAATCCCAGCAAGGTCAACTCAACCTTTCATCCTTCCGAGGTCGATAAATGAGTACCATTAATTGGGTAATAATAACATCTATTATTTCAGCTGCCAATTTGGTTAATTCCGAGAGCGTGCGCTGAAAGCGCTTTGAGTCCCACTGGGAGAAAGGCGCTATATAAATACTAGTTATTATTATTATTATTATTATCAGTACAAGGGGCGGGAGGGGGATAATTTATCATTCAATTACTTGTGAACTACAACTCCAACAGTAGTGAAATAACACTCTCCAAGGCCTAAATACTATGAAGATTAATTGGAGCTGCTTTTATTTTGAAACATTACTATCCCGTCAAAGACAAGTTCTAGACTTTTTGTCTAAGAAGATGAAGGGTAGTTTACTAAATGTATCGATTTCTTGGATAATGAAGAGTACATTTTGCAGGTTCCTGACAGAAAATAGTGTAAAGTGGGGAACTGCCAGACAAGCGCACGCAGGTACATGTCAAGCTCACCTTTTCTGTGCTTCCTGTTTGCTACGACACTGCTCACAGTAATACTTATACTCGCTGCATAGTGTTTCTGTATTACTGAACCCCCTGCAGAAATGGAACAAAGAAAGGTGCATGAGCAAATGGGATTTCTAAAAGACACTGGGGCTTAGGTTTAAAAGTGGAGATTTTCTGGAGTAAACCAACTGCACCACTAGGAACAAATACAAATTCTCATGAATAAAGTGGGGTTTGTAAACCCTTAAATGTTAGATAAGTCTCCAATGCATTGTGAAACAATAAACTGTAGACAGTCTGTCATTTACCGGTAAAATGTCAAATTCCCTAGTTAAATAAATGTCAAGGTTTACATGTCCCCTGTCGTGCAGTTGGTTTGCCTAAGAATATCATAAGGAGTCAGTGGATATCTGACAAAGAAGAGAAAGAAAAGGGGTGTACCTGATGTAGTCAATAATAAATCACAAAAGTCTCCTTCAATACAATCCCTACCTCGCAGGACTCACAGAAATTGTGGCTGGAAAACCACATGTCAAAGCTAAAAAAAGAATGTGGAAAAACTAGGCACGCCTCAATATCCATGTCTGCTCCATTCACTCACCATAGCAAGAGAGCAAAAAAACCATTGGAGTGTGCCAATAATGCCTTTCAAGGTGTTTGCTCTCCTATACCTGTACTACACTGCCAACCAGGCCAAACTCTCCTTACTTGTCAAAAGGTTCACTGGTATGATCTGCCTGGAAACTACATGGTAACATGTTTCTGACTATAGAACCATCGTATGGCTATAAGGAGAGCTGAAGTTACTGCCTAAGCTAGGGTATTAGGAGAGGATGTGAAGAAGCTTAAAGGGATAGTAATACTTTATTATTACTATCCCCCATGTTGTAGATAATTGCAAAATAATTTAATAGCCCCCAGGTTCATCTCTCAAACCTTTATGGTTTGAGAGATAACTGAAGGCAAAGTTCCCCCCTCCCTCCCCCTTCCCTGAAGTCAGCATTGTACTGACTGCAGGGATAGCCGGTCTGACTTTCATCAGGCGGCTCTGCAGCAGAGCCGCGATCACATTAGTGAAAAAGAAGTATTTCACTGAAATGGTCTTCTACGTGTGCTTGCAAAACAAGCACATGTAGAAGACCGTTTAAGTGAAATAATTATTTTTCATTAACGGGATCTTGGCTCAGCTGCAGAGCCGCAAGTCTATCGCACAACAGGCTTCTCCTGCAGTCAGTACAACGATGACTTCAGGGAAGGGGGAGGGAGGGGGAACTTTGCCTTCGGTTACCTCTCAAACCATAAAGGTTTGAGAGATGAACCTGGGGTCTATTACATTATTTTACAAATATCTACAATATGGGGGATAGTAATAATTAAGTATTACTATCCCTTCAAGGTGGTTTAACATAGCATTATAAAGACACGATGTTTCCTCTGCAGACTCCATATTAATTCATCCCTTTGTGATAACTATTCAGAATAAATTTAACCCCTTAGATGATGAGAAAGTTTCAAAAGCACTGCAGAGCAATGGAATGGAGATCTGTGGTGCCTAAAGTTTTAAAACATGAGCAGGCAAATTGTAGTCATGCAGCTGCGGATGATGAGAATTGTAGTACAACAGCAGCTGGAGGGACACATGTTACTATTTGGATAGTAGAAATGTTACCGATATTGTAAACCAATTTACTTGAGAAATAGCTAGCCTATAAGGGGTTAAATGTATAACAGAAATCACAACGAAATACAAGACAGGCCAGAAAATATAAATGCTGACATAGCCATTTTTAAACTGATTAATCATTTTTGTAATAGATTGTCAGAAACACACATAGTTTCATTCCCCAGAATACTGTGTCTGCCTTCCCTCTTAAAGTTATTGGTTTCTCCTTCCCATATATGAGAAATGTAGTTACATTTTCTAGTCATTTGATCTGCCATTTTGTTCTATTCTAAAGAAAGGAAATTTTAAGAGGAAATATATCCAGTTAAGAAAGTGTATAGGGAATTCTGGAATAGGGGAAGCAACCTGCATCTTTCTAACATAGTAACATAGTAAATTAGGTTGAATAAAGACACAAGTCCATCAAGTTCAACCTTCTCCTCATACCCCAGTAACTGAGAATTTTATAGCTTTCCTGCTACCAATTAAGTTAGTCTTTATCAGACCTTCCTGATCTGCCTACTGATAAACAGTGTAACTCTGTATGTTCCCTTTTGAAAGAAATGTATCTAATCTTCTCTTAAATGTATCCATTGTATCTGCCATAACCACCTCCTTGGGCAAAGAATTCCACAATTTAAAAGACCTTACTATAAAAAAACCCCTTCCTCTGCTGAAGTCTAAACCTCCTTTCCTCTCATCTCAAGGGGTGTCCCCTGGTCATCTGATCAGGCCTTGGAATAAATAGCTCACTGCAGAAATCCTTGTATTGACATCTCATATACTTGTACAATGTGATAAGGTCTCCTCTTAGTAGTCTTTTCTCTAGAGTAAATAAGTTTGTCTGGTCGTTCTTCATATGTCAAGTCCTCCATTCCCTTAATTAATTTTGTTGCTCTTTGTTCTACCCTCTCTAGTTCTAGTATATCCTTTTTCAGAACCGGTGCCCAAAATTGCAAGGCATACTCAAGGTGAGGTCTTACCAATGATTTGTATAATGGCAAAATAATGTTATCAACTCTTGCTTCAATACCTCTTTTTATGCAAGACAGGATTTTGTTTGCCTTTGCTACTGCTGTTTGACACTGGTCACTGTTTCCAGGTCTGTAGTTGACAAGGATACCCAGTTCTTTCTCTAGCAATGAGTCCCCTAAAATGATTCCATTAAGTTCATAAGTAGCCTTGGGATCGTTTCCTCCCAAATGCATGACTTTACACTTCCCCACATTAAACTTCATATTCCATTTGTTTGCCCAATCTGATATTGTATGTAAGTCCCCCTGTAGAGAGAAAATATCTTCTTCTGTATTAATGACCTTGCATAATGTGGTATCATCTGCAAATATTGATATTTTGCTTTCTATATCTATTTCCAGGTAATTTAAAAACATGTTAAACAGCATGTTTATTGGACTACAGATCCCATCATCATAGGACTATATTCCATTGTAGTTGATAAGTATTATCATTAGTTTTCTTTAAAATGATCAGTGACATCTACAAAGAAATTTGAAAATAAAACCCTTGACAAAGTTATCAACTGGAATGTAATATAGGCCAGGCTGTCAGACCAATGGATGGCACACCAAGCTTCAGTTTGATTCCCCCTGCTCTACAGAGACTGCAGCCACTGCACATTTACAGAGCATACAACGTCAGACGTGACTCACCTTAAGCAGTGCGTAATGGAAGTATTCTGTTCTACGTCCACAGAGAGATCCAGAAAGTCTTCATCTTTGCTACTAACCTTGAAAAAAGCATATTAATACAGAGTTACAAGAAGACAATATCACAGCTTATGTAAATGATTATTAGTACCATAAAAGGACAGTGGGCCTTATTCAGTAAGCTAAAAAGGTGCAGTTTGCAAACCAGCTGCATGATAGGGTTGAAATGAGAATTTGGCAAATTCCAAGTGATTTAAATAGGGCTTTTAACCTCACTGAATGACAGAAGGGTAGAAACACCCTGAACACAGAGCTGTGATGACATAGCACAAAGATTCCATCTTGAACTAAGGGCCCAGCATAAAAAGTTTGAGGCATTTTAAGTCTAAAATAGGATGTCGCCCACCATCTTTTTTGGGAATCATGAAGAGGTCTGAGTAAAATCCAGTGACTCGTTCATGAGAAGGAACAGGAATCACAGCATGCTTGCTTAGCAAGGAGGAAGCTGCTTATTTTCTGGATCCTGAAGACAGGAAAAAAACAAAACAAAATAACAGTGAGAGAGAATTAACTTGAAGTCTGTATATGTCAAGAAAAAAACACGAGACAGAAAAGGCCTCTGCAAGTCAAGCAGAAGTGGACTTGTCATCCTTAGGATTCTGAGCAGTTTTCTTGCCGTCTGTGTTTTGTGAGAGGATGTGCCTGTGCTGCCGGGGAAAGAGGTACCCTAGGCGCAAACTTCACTTTCAAAAAGGAGTCCATGCATTTATCTGCTGGATCCTTAAAAGCTGCAGCATTCGGTAGTTGCAGCTCCATGTTTTTTGCAGGATGAGAAATCGGGGAATCAGTTGCAGGAACTGTAGCCCATTGCACTAAGGCCTCAGTGGAAAAGGAATACAGATTAGATAGCATTAGAGTCTTCCATTCCTCCAGGAGAACCTGGCCCAAGGAATGGTGAGAAGAAAAGATTGGAACCTCCTTCTCGCATCTCTTAAAAATATCAGGGGAAGAGGAACTGGAATCGGAGGCCCCAAGACATGAAGCATCTCAAGGACCACCCAAATAAGCCCCTCTACTGAGGGGCTACAGTTATCTTCATAATAATCCTCAGGGAAAGAGATGAGTCTAAATCATCACCATCAGTCTCTCCACCCTCAAAGCAGCCAAAAAACAGACACACAGACAACAGGTTTGTGGTGATTGAAAATGAACCCATGCGCTGGACAATGCATTAATGAAGAAGCCAGGAATAGGATCCCGTCTGATAGGGGGATTATACAGCCCCATATGCTAAGAGATAAAAATAAAAAAGAAGGCTAACTAAAAGAGCTATGCCCATCCACCCTCCTGATCACAAGGTCACTTAAAACTGAGCTTAGCAGTAAGGGGGTAAAGTGAAAGGGAAGAGGGAGTCTCCGCTTCAGAGATCTTTTTTGAAGTGCCATGCCTTCCTAGAGAAGGATACTTTGCCCCATGGTTCCTGTGTTCCATGACAGAGAAAATGATCTACGTACAGTAATAGACACACAACCATTAAATAAATTATATATGCTTTGTGAGAAATTATCCTTTGCTTTGGTGGCAATGTGGCACTTTGTGCTAATTCCATGCAAAGTATACCATTTAGTTCAGTCTGAGACCAAACACTCACTGGGCTATAATAAAGGTGCACTTTAGAATTGTCGCCCAGTATTGGGTGACCAACCAAAGGTCGCATTAAAAAAAGTTTTGGGTTAAAATGGGACAAAGAACAATATTACAGGAATATGCATCGACATATTCTCATGTTGAAGCAGGCTCATGGTGTGTGTGTGTGTGTGGCCGTGAAGACATTCCTACAGGAGCTCATGGTGTGTGCAGAGTGTGCAGAGGAGAATTTTTGAATCTTATTTCCCTATTAGGAGAGGAGGGCTCAGTTTTGCCTCACCAATGAAGTGGATGAAATCCACCGCTATGTGCATTAGCTCTTGCCCCAGGTTCATGGTGTGTGTGGCCATGAAGATGTTCCTACACAAGAGATGACCTGTCTGTAGTCACACATGTGCGCGCTGCCTCACAGAGACAGTATCTACAGGAACGTCTTCAAGGGGACACACACACACACCATGTGTCTGCTTCGACATGAGAATGTGCCGACATTGTGATGTGTCGACACATGCCTGCGATATTATTCTTTCCCCCATTTCAACCCGTCAATTTTTTTAATGCAACCTTTGGTTGGTTGCCGAATACTGAGCGACAATTCAATAGTAAGCCATAATAAATACCTGCAGTGTGTGAGCTCTGGATAGATTCAGTCATGGGACAGTGTGGCGCAATAATGGCACAGAGCATAAATACATTAGAATGAAGTGTCATACTCTGCCACCAGCAATTAAAGTTTTTTTTCTTAAAAACTATTTATATATTATGAATAAATTGCTATCAGAACATGAAGACAGTTTCTAATTCTTTTTAAAATGAATTAATATTATATTAAGGTTACAAGTCCATTTAAACTCCAAAAATAACTTTAAAATTCTGTTCTTAAAATGTCTGTAGAAACAACCTAATCACATTTACATCCCACCTCTATTTTCAATGAATGGTTCCTTTTAATCTCTCGAATGCTAGAGAGCTCTCCAACACACCATGATTACTTTTTCAGCATTCAAGGGGTTAAAAGCCCCATTTAAATCAATGGGAGTTTGCTGAATTTTTATTTCTCCTACAATGCAGTTAGTTTGCTACCAAAATTGCTTTCATCAATGTGCTGGGCTCTGTACCGGAAACCTGCACCACGTGAAGGCTGCAGCTATCAAACGTGGCCAAACACTGCAAATCTCTTTACGAAAGCTGGTACAAACTATTAGAAGGTAGAAGGGTTGTGAGGAGAAAGGAGGTAAGGGATGTAGTAGCAGTCTGATGATCATAGAGATGACAACTATGGCTCAGAGACAATACATATGAGACACCAAGCCTGACCCACATGAAATAGATGACCTTTTTGCATTTACAGTTTACACTAATATAAAAATCTCTTCGAAATATTTTGTACCCCTGGATGCATATTTTTTTTTTTTTTTTTTTTTTTACAAAATCACTTTTTTTTCCTGGAATCTCAGCTGAAATGTTCTCCTCTGTGCAGGGTCCGCCATCTTAAAAAAAAAACAGACACACAAAAAAAAACACAAGCAAGCTTTAACACTTTGAGAGCCAGAGGGGTACGCAAATTGCTCTGTTGCGTACCCCTCTGGCGCTCAAAGGGTTATATGAGCCAGATGCTTCCTCTACCTGTATTTTGGATTAACCCTATAAAGACCAGAGGGGTGTGCTTGTTTCGTAATGTGCTGCACATTCCTCTGGTCCATAAGGGGTTAATGAGTGGCAAATCATGTTAGAGTGTGAACGATACCAGCTCATACCTCAAAAAATCCATAATATTATATCACATAAGGGCTAGAAATTAAGATATTTATAATACACACCTGATAAGTTGCATATATAATTTAATTCCTAAAAAGTTTGCTTTTGTATCATAAAGCACATTTCACCAATAACAGACGCATACAGCTGCCCCACCATTCTGATAATCTACATTTCTTAACGTGTAGGGCCATATGCACAAGAGAAAAGAGGAGCAATTTTGGAACAAACCAACTGCACCATAAAAATTCTCCAAATTACCACTGATTAAAATTGGGATTTTAACCCCTTGAATGGTAGGGGTCCCCAGTGTATTGCTTGACAATGTGCTGGAGACCTCTGTAGCATTCATGTTATTAAAAATTGCATTTAAAGGCATAATAAATCGATAATTTCCAAAGCAAAGCAGATTGTTCATCATAAGGAACAGTACTGCCGGCTGCTGCTCTTATTGTCCATAACTGTATAATTAAGCTGTTATTTTATGCAGACGTTTACCCTTCCCGCCCCTATTCCCACTGTCAGAATTCAGGCCAAGTTCCGACAGCAGATCACAGAGGGACAATCTTCAGTTAGTATTAGGAAAAACCTGCCCTCCTTCAATAAGGAGGGCAGGTTTTACCTTACACTGAATAAGGTAAAATTGTCCCTCGTTGTGATTTGTTCGGTCAAGCGACCGGACTTCAGATCTAAGGGGAGGTGGTATTAGAACGAGGAAAGGGGCGGGAGGGGTAAACTATTGCATCAAATAACAGTGTAACTGTACAGCTGTTGACAATAAGAGCAGCAGCCAGCAGTACTGTTCCTTATGATAAACAAACTGCTCTGTTCTGGAAATTATCTATTTCTATCCCTTTAAATCAAGGGGAGTTTTGCGGGTTGTTATTTGTTCCATACCATGCAGTTGGTTTGCTGCAGAATTGAACATCTTTTCTTTTTGCATACGGCTTGTAGTGTATTCTCAGCAATAGTAATAGGAACCAAAACATAGGTATCTGCACAAAAACAGAAAAAAAGGGCAGACTAAATAAAAATATATACACATAATACAAAACTAAGAAAAGGGAAAGTCTTTAGAACCACAGATGGCTCCAATATCCACCAATGATAGGTAATAAATAACATATAAGAATGTACATTAAAGGAGCAGTAACCTTTTCTTTATGAAAACACATACTTTGTAGATCATTTCCTGCTGAATAAAACAAGGCCACTCCCATTGCTGTCAGATGTTTTATTCAAAATTTATAGCAGTTTAAATAATCAGGAAGTGAATTTACTGTGTTTACTTCCTGATAGTTGTAAATGACAGGAAGTGACAGGCAGTTTCTATCACATTCTATGGAGAACTGTAGGTCTCTGACTTTCCTCTCCATTAGAATCTAACAGGAAATCTAATTAGAATTTGACCACTAGAGGGCACTGCTAACGTAAAAAAAACATGGGTTTAAACTGTAATAACTCTGGAAATATAAATCTCTCGTCAGTGGGAGTACCCTTATTTTACTCAGTAGGAAAATCCCTACAATATATATTTTTTTCTTAAAAAAGGTTTACTACTCCTTTAATGCTCCACATAATGTTAATCAGATGAAAGGACGTCTGTTAAGTGATGAGATGGATGGAGGATTTTACGTGGATGAAAAGCAGTAAATAATGAAGGATGAAATGGAAACGTCAGAACAGACAAACACTTATAACACTCCTTATTTAGCCCAAATGTCCTGGTGCAGCTGAATATGTCCTTGCAACCAAAAGAAAATAATCCAATCTGAAACATAGAATGCAACAAAACAGGAAAAAATAGCAAAGGAGTTTACTGTGCAGTATTTAATAAAATCACATAGAAAGAACCCCCATTTTCCCATTGTACTCACTTGACCCCCATCTTGGGCTTAAAGCGTCTCAGGGGTCCCTTCCCCTATATTGCCACAATACCGTGCCCATCTTTCAATGTCCTTCATTCTCTTTTAGCGATGCAGACTCCTTAGTCAAGCATTGTGGAGAATTTAGCAACAGTGTATCAAGATGGAATAGATTATTAAGCATCCACAATGTGACAATGGATTCACACTGTGTGAAATAAACAGTTACCAAGTTCACTGGAAACACAATGAAAAAACACGTGGAGCCGGTAACAGAGGAAGCTAACCAGTGTTGGGACCGATTGTCGGCCTACACCACACAGGAAAAACAGGACCTCACTGGGGGGACCCAGATCTAAGAAAGAGTGCCTACTATAGGGAGGGGGAATAAATGTCCTATGCGTATTGTGGATTCTCAGATCCACTTCATTAGGGGATCTGAGAATCTATGCTACGTGTAGGGCATTGACTCCCCTCCTTATAGTAGATCTGGGTCCCACAATATCCCCTGTGATGCCCCGCTTTTCCGATCTGGTGGAGGCCGGCAGTGTGTTCCATTACTTGCTCCACATGGTTTTCATTGCTTTTCCAGCGCACTTAGTGACTATCTATTTCACACAGTGAATGAGCATCCCCATACAAGTGAATCCATTATCACATTGTGGATGCTTATTCATCTATTCCATCTTATACATTGCTGCTACATTCTTCAGAACGCTTGGATAAGGAGCCGGCCTCTCCAACAGAGAAAGAAGGACATTGAAAGACAGGCACAGTATCCTGGTAGTATTGGGGAAGGGACCCTTGAGATGCTTTAAGCCCAAGATGGGCATCAAGTGAGTGCAATGGCAGAAGGCAGGTTCTATGTGATTTTATTGTGGCATATTTTATTAAAGGGATAGTAATACTTAAAATGTAAAAAAAAAAAAAAAAAAAATATATATATATATATATATATATATATATATATATATATATATATATATATATATATATATATATATATATATATATATATATGTTGTAAGGTTTATCCCCTTGAGTAAAACAAGGGTACTCCCACTGCTGAAAGGTGTTTTATTCAAAAATTATTACAGCTCAGAGTTAATTTTTTATGTGCAATATCACAGTGGCCTGAAATTGTACACTTGTGCTGTTGCTACACCAACTTATGGACAGCTCTGGTCCCGGGACCATAAATCTCCATAGGATGGTGTAGCAACAGCGCCACTGTACAATTTCAGGCCACTGTGATATTGCACCTAAAAAAATTCAACTTTAAGCTGTAATAACTTTTGAATAAAACACCTTTCAGCTGTGGGAATACCCTTGTTTTACTCAGGGGGATAAACCGTACAACATATTTTTTTTTTTCCTTTTAAGTATTACTATCCCTTTAAATACTACACTTCATATACTCATTTGCTGTTTTTTCCTGTTTTTTTGAGTTCTATGTTTCAGATTGGATTATATTACTAGAAAGCGTGCAGGCTGTTTAGCTTCCTGTTCTGGCTGCAAACACACAGTAAACCTTCAAACTGCTTCCTCTGGTGCATTTCCATTAATGCCCCCTCTCTTATTGTTTTTATGATCAATGGCCACTAACAGTCATACTTATAAAGACACAGTCACAGAAATAACTTAACCCAAAGAAACTATATTCAACACCAGGCATGTCGAACTCAAAAACAGTTGAAAATTGCATTACTCAATTTTACCCACAAAGGAGGGCCAAAAACATAACTGCTGATGTCTGCACTATTATTTTGTTGGTGAAGTCTGGAGAGAGGGATGAAATGTAAATAGTCTGCTGCTCTGCTGTGGCTGTCGTGATAATCAGCCTCTAGCTCACCTCTAGACCAGGGGTAGGCAACCTCAAGCTATCAAACTTTTGGAGACTACAAATGCCATCATCTCTAACCAGCCAAGAGCTGGAAAGCTAATTATTGACTGCCCCTGCTCTAGAAGGTGACTGCAAAGCAAACCATGTTGGATTTAAATTGGAATTTGGACCATGTCTGACACTGTAGTTAGAAAGTCTGAACTGGTGTGTTCTTTTAAACATACAATTAGTTCTTTAAAGGGATAGTATTACTTCAAAATTACTATCCCTCATATTGTAGCCCTTAATAAACTGAGATAAATGACACCAGCGGCATCTCTCAAACCTTTATGGTTTAAGAGATAGCCGCTTTCAAAGTTTCCTCTCCCCTGCTGTCAGCGTTCTGCTGCCAGCAGGGGAATCCAGTCCCGGGACAGGCGGAGGCTCTTAAACAGAGCCGATATCTCGTTATGGAATGAAAAATTATTAATTGAAACAGTTTTATACGTGTGCTTGGTTACCAAGCACACTTAGAAGACTGTTTCAGTTAATAATTCTTCCTTCCATAACGAGATATCGGCTCTGCTGAAGAGCCTCCGCTTGATTCAGAGACTGGATTCTCCTGCTGGCAGCAGAACGCTGACAGCAGGGGATAGGAAAGTTTGAAAGCGGCTATCTCTTAAACCATAAAGGTTTGAGAGATGCCGCTGGTGTCATTTATCTCAGTTTATTAAGGGCTACAATATGAGGGATAGTAATTTTGAAGTAATACTATCCCTTTAAAGAAACAAAAGCATCTGCTGTTTAGCTAACTACCTACCACATGGCTACCATAAGATACTATGGACCAGTCAAGAGTGCCTATACTTCTAAAAATTGACCGTTAACCCCTTTAAGGAGCAGAGTACCCTCTAGTCCTTAAATGGACTCTGCCACCTAAAAACAATTTTGGTGATTTTGAAATCACTTTCAAAACTGTATCAGCCATTTTTAATTTAGAAAATTAGTTTTTGAGTTAAATGCACAGATGATGCTAATTAAGGCCTGTCATGTAGGTACTTCTTGTCTTAGCCATACATTACCTCCTCTGTCACTGACAATTAATGCTTTCAGTGCTATGATTTGGCACTTTTTCTTTTCTTATTGTAAACTCCTTTTAGATCCCTCTTTATGTCCTCTCTTTCCCTCCAATCTGAGCTATCTTAGCATGTCTATCTGGTGAGGGTGGACCCAGTTGAAGGTTCTAAAGGCAAAGGTACAAATACTTTCACACACCCATATCAAGCCTGTAGCCTCCACACACAGCCCTCAGTGGCTAAGCAGGGTGGGTGCAGGCTTAATAGACCTAAGCCATCCCTGTACTTTAATGTGGCTGAGGCACTTAGCATCTATATCACGATTCCTGGTTTAACAGACTGTGCCTTTACTGTACTGTAATGCAGATGAGCCATTGGCCAGTTGAGAGGTAATTATAATCCAACACAGCTGGAGCGCTGCAAACACAATACCAGGGTGACCCACAATATCACTAGCCTCCCATCTCTTACAGCAGATGGTTCATTTCAGAGCGGGTATCTGGTGCTGGCTGCCTGGGTTTAGTGACACTCACAGCTTCACAGTTAAGACATCTGGTTTCATTGGTTAGTGTCCCTTGGAAGATCTCATGTACCCAGGTGAGGTCAGGCTTGTCTGGCTCTGGGGCCTCCAGGCCGCCATTTTGCAGCTTGCCGTTTTGCTTCTCCTGCTTCTTCTCCTCCTGCAGCAGGTCTGCTATAGTGTTCAAAAGGTAGTTTAGGAACTCATGGGCGTCCTGTTGCATGTAGTTATCAAAAAGCTCTAGAGGGTGTGACAGAAGAGTTTAGGGTGGTAGACAATGTTGTAAAAGCTCTGGATCAAACCAGCTGCAACAAAAGGGACAAATACAAATTCCTATTGATTTGATTTGAAACATTTGCATGTCTGAGAGGTCTGTGAAGCAATGTGTTGAAAAATCTAATTAGCATTCAACAGGTTGAAGGAATAGTAACCTTTAAAGGGATAGTAATGTTTCACAATAAAAGCAGCTCCAATTAATCTTCATAGTATTTGGGCCATGGAGAGTGTTATTTCAGTACTGTCAGAGTTGTAGTTCAAGAGTAATTGAGTGATAAAGTATCCCCTTCCCACTCCTTTTACGGATGTAAAACTGCTCACCTCAGATCAGCAAGGTGGTGTCCAGGTGGATCGCAGACAGGGACAATCTTCAATTAGCATAAGGGAAAAACCTGAAAAACCTGTCAAGGGAGGCAGGGTTTTCATTGTTCTCACAGTAAGAAGATTGTCCCTTGCTGTGAGCTGTCTGGTCCCCGGACCAGATTACACATCTGAGGGGAGGTGGCTTACACTAGGTAAAAGGGGTGGAAGGGGGATACTTTATCATTCAATTACTCTTGAACTACAACTCTGACAGTATTGAAAAGATGATTTTAGTCTTATCTGTTAAATTCTTTTCTCTTAGTCCATACAGGTTACTTTTAAGTCTGGGTAGGCAATCCACCCCTTTAAGTAGGCAGGAACAATTCTAGAATTGTATGCAGGGGGTGGAGCCTACATTCCCTCCTTGGCTGTAACAAGCCAATCAGCTCCAGAAAGATTTGAGACACCAACTATTGACTAGATAGTAGAAGGGAAAGAAGACTCCTGTAAGCATGACCCCGAAGGACCCCCACAGTCTGCCACAGGAGAGCCAAGCATGGTCCCTTGACAGGGTGGGAGATCAGTATCCAGTATGGACTAAGAGAAAAGGATTTAACAGGCAAGACTAAAATCCTCTTTTCTCTGTTGTCCAATACAGGTTACTGGTAACTCTGAGATGTCCAACCATTGAGTTTCCCAGAGGTGGGAAGTAAGGTAAGGGCCAGAAGGCTTTCTGTCCAGAGACTTCCACTCTTCAGACACAAGAAGGTCAAGAGTGGGGTTAGGTAGAAAGTAGGTAAGGGGCTTTTTAGGCTCCTGAAACACATCAGAGGGCTCAGGAGGAACCTCCTGAACTAAGGGAATGTTAAGAGTATTCAAGACAGCCCTGATCAGGACCTCAGCGGAGGGCTCAGGATCAGCCTCAAAAGGATCCCCCAAAAAATAGGATTTTAGTCTTACCTGTTAAATCCTTTTCACTTAGTCCATACAGGTCACTGGTACTCTGGGAGGCGTAAGTCCCCTTTAATAGGCAGGAACAACTATGCAAATGATTTGCAAGGGGCGGAGCCTCCCCTCTTACTTAAGCCACCTTCTGGCCAGAGCCACTTAGATTGATTTGAGACCCTAAAACTGACCTCAGGTAAGCAAAAAGAAAGACTCCTGTGAGCATGCCCGAACGGTATCCCACTGGATGCCACAGGAAAGCCAAGACTGGTCCCTTGACAGGGTGGGAGACCAGTGACCTGTATGGACTAAGTGAAAAGGATTTAACAGGCAAGACTAAAATCCTATTTTCACTGTCGTCCAATACAGGTCACTGGTACTCTGGGATGTACAAACATTGAGCTGATCCAGAGGCGGGAAGTAAGGCAAGGACCAGGCGCGAGGCCCAAGTCACTAGAACTGCTATGACCCAGTTAATAACATAGCCCAAACTGTAAGTGTCAACGGACACCAACCAAGGGAACAATCCCTGAATTAACACAGCACACGAAACCAGAGCCAACCGGGCTCAACAGTAAGGAAGCACTAAGGATCACAGAGCAGAAGACCTACACAGGCAAGACTGCCTCCAGGACCTTCCTTCCAAAACTGGCATCAGCCGAAGCCAGTACATCAACTCGATAGTGCTTAGAAAAAGTGTGCACAGAGGACCAAGTGGCCGCTCTGCACAGTTGATCAGCAGAAGCTTGATTCTTGTAGGCCCAAGAGGCCCCAATAGATCTGGTGGAATGGGCAGTCACCCGGAAGGGAACATGCTTATTCCTCAACTTGTAGGCTTCACGGATAGTAGCCTTAATCCAAGAGGCAATGGTAACTTTGGAAGCCGGTCTCCCTGCCCTAGGCCCCTCAGGAATGACGAATAGAGCGTCAGACTTCCTGATAGACTCGGTGCGATGAACATAAAACTTGAGGCAACGCACCACATCCAACAGATGGAGATCTCTTTCCTTGTCAGATGAAGGATTAGGGCAGAAAGAGGGAACCACAATCTCCTGATTGATGTGAAACTCGGACACAACCTTGGGTAAGAATTCCTTGGTAGTGCGAAGCACAGCCTTATCCTTGTGGAACACCAGGTAAGGAGGTTTACAAGACAAGGCCTGTAACTCTGCTACCCGGCGAACTGAAACAATAGCCAAAAGGAAGGCCATCTTCCAAGTCAAGAGACGTAACGGAATGGAAGCCAAGGATTCAAACGGTGGTCGCTGGAGAACTCCCAGCACCAAATTGAGGTCCCACTGGGGAGCAGGACTCTTGAAGGCAGGTCGAACATGAGTCACACCTTGGAAGAAAACTTTCACATCAGGGAGGACAGCAATCCTTTCCTGGAAAAACACAGACAAGGCAGAAGTCTGAACTTTGAGGGAACTCAGACTGAGCCCCTTATCCACACCGTCCTGCAAGAAGGCCAGGACAGTGGGAAGATGGAATTCAAGGGATAACTTCTTATCAGAGCACCATGTCACAAAAGTTGACCATATGCGATGATAGATCTTGGAAGACACAGGCTTACGAGCACTGAGCATAGTCGACACCACAGAAGGAGAAAATCCTTTCTTTGCTAGAATCGAGGATTCAACCGCCATGCCATCAAATGGAGAGAGTGAACATCCTCCTTCCACAGATATCCCTGAAGAAGTAGGTCCGGACGGGCAGGAAGCGGGATCGGATCCGTCACTGACATGGCCATCAACTCCGGATACCAGGACTGGCGAGGCCAGTTTGGAGCAATAAGGATGACAGGACAACGCTCCCTCTTCAACTTCTGGATAACTCTGATCAATAGAGGAAGAGGAGGGAAGATGTAAGCCAGGGAGAAGTCCCAAGGGATCGACAAGGCATCCACTGCTAGAGCCAGAGAGTCCCTCAACCGGGAGCAAAACACCGGAACCTTCCTGTTGTGTCTGGTAGCCATCAGGTCCACCACAGGCATCCCCCACCGCTGAGTGAGCATGTGAAACACCTCTGGATGAAGGGCCCATTCTCCGCTGTCGACGGTGTGACGACTGAGGAAGTCTGCCATGATGTTGTCCACGCCTGGAATATGAACTGCAGAGATGACAGGCACGTGATCTTCTGCCCAAGACAAAATATCCTTGACCTCCCACCAGGCGGAACCGCTTCTTGTGCCGCCTTGCCTGTTGATGTAAGCCACCGCCGTGGCGTTGTCGGACTCCACTCTGATCGGAAGACCGGTCAATTGAGACTCCCAGTGCTTTAGGGCAAGCCGGACAGCTCGAAGTTCCAGAACATTGATGGAGAGCATGGATTCCTCCAGACCCCATTTCCCCTGAGCACTGAAGCGACCCCAGATTGCACCCCAGCCCCGAAGGCTGGCATCCGTTGTCACTGTGGTCCAATGAGGAACCAGAAAGGATCTCCCTTTCAGGAGATGAGAGAGGTCTAACCACCAGTGCAGACTCAACTCGACATGAGGAGGAAGAGAAACAGACAGATGTTGATGATCTGGATGATTCTTGCACGTCTGGATCACAAATCTCTGTAGGTCCCTGGAGTGGGCCATGGCAAATGGGACTGCTTCGATCGTGGAAATGAACTTCCCCACTAAAGACGACAACTTCGGTACTGGAATTTCGTCCATGTCCAGAATCCCAGCCACTCTGACGGCTATCTGGTGAGCCACGTCCTCTGGAAGAAACACCATGCATTGGCGAGTGTCGAACAGGAGACCCAAGAACAGAAGCCTCTGAGATGGAATCAAGTCCGACTTGTCCAGATTCAGGATCCAGCCATGACGGTTCAGGGTGTGCATGCACTTCTGTAATTGCTGACGGAGAAGCTCCGCTGAGGAGGCCTTCAGTAGGAGATCGTCCATGTAGGGGGTCACTCTGATCCCATCCTGATGGAGCACCGCTATCAAGGAGCCTAACACCCTCTGGAAGACCTGAGGGGCTGAAGTCAGCCCAAAGGGGAGCGCTGCAAACTGAAAGTGTCCCCTGTGGCAGGCAATCCTGAGATACCGCCTGCTCTCTGGATGAATAGGGATGTGAAGATAAGCATCCTGAAGGTCCAGGGAGGCGAGAAACTCCCCTGGAGACATTGCTGCAATCACAGAACGCAGAGATTCCTGGCGGAAGTGGGAAGTCACCACATAGGCATTGAGATCTTTGAGATCCAAAATGGGACGAGCTCCTCCGTCCTTTTTGGCTACCACAAACAGGTTGGAATAGAATCCTGAACCTGTGTCCCCTTGAGGAACCACCTCCAGGACCTCTTTGTCCAAGAGATCCTGAATAGCGTCGTCGAATAGACGCCTTTTTGTGGGTTCCTGAGAAGGACGAGTAAAATGGAACCGAAAAGGAGGAAGGGAAGAGAAAGGGATCCTGTATCCCTCTGACACCACCTGAAGAACCCATGGGTCCGCCACTGACTCCTCCCAAGTCCGGCGAAAGATGCGGAGACGACCGCCTACAGCCGGATGCGGACCCGGGTTCGGCGAGTCATGCCGAAGCAGTCTTGGAGGTCTTGGCCTTGGGGGCAACTTTGGGCTTCCAGGACTGTTTGGGCTTGGAGGAGGAGCGCGTAGCGGGAGGACCCGTCTGGGCCGAGGAGCGTGTCTCGGTCTGAAAGGAACGAAAGGACAGATTACGTTTGGCTGGAAACTTTTTCTTAAAGACTGAGGGTAGAAGAGTACTTTTACCGCCAGTAGCCTCACTGATCATTTCTTTGAGTTCAGACCCAAAAATCAAATTCCCCTGAAAGGGCAAGGAAAGCAAGGCTTTCTTGGAGGCTGTATCAGCAGACCAAATTTTCAGCCAAAGAGCACGTCTAGCCACCACAGAAGAAGTGGAGGCCCTCGCCATCATGCGCACAGCATCAAAAGCAGCGTCAGCAACATAGTTCTGAGCTTCAGTGATATTAGCAAGTAGCTGCAACTGTTCAGATACTGGCGCATCCTGGCGAACTGCTTCAGTCAGTCGTTCAGTCCAGGCCGCAATGGCTCTATTAACCCAAGCCACAGCAAAGGTTGGGCGCATGGCAGTGCCAATGGAGGCAAAAATAGCTTTAAGAGAAAGCTCTAGCTTTTTATCCGTCCAATCCTGCAAGGCAGAGGCATCAGAGACAGCCAAGGTGGTAGACTTGGATAGTCTAGAAACAGGAGCATCCACCTTGGGAGGATGAACCCATTTTGCCAACTCAGCCTCAGGAAAGGGGTAAAGTTTAGCAAACTTTTTAGAGACAGAGGAAGATCTATCAGGATTCTTCCATGCCTCAGAGACCAGACGGGCAAGAGTAGGGTTAGTTGGAAAACAAACAACTGGTTTAGATGGCTTTTTCTGAAAAACATCAGTAGGATCAAACGTGGATTCCTGAGTCAGAGGAAGGTTGAGCGTATTCAGAACCGCTCTGATCAGACCCTCAGCCGAGACTTCAGGGTCACACTCATAGGGGTCCCCAATGGACCTGTTAGATTCAATAACAGTACGTTCCTCAGCATCAGAATCCTGCAAGAGTTCTTCTTCAGAAGAATCAGTGACATCAGGAGCTCCCTGTGGCTTAGGCAGGGAGGTCCTGATGGTAGAGGGGGTCTGCCAGACCTGGAGAGCCCCCTGTATCTGAGAGGGAAAGAGTTGAAGCGTGGATCTGAGATCCCTAGTGGCAGCTTTAAACTCCCTCACCCAAGATGGCTCAATAGCGTGGCTGGAGAGCCCAGGGTTGCTATCTTGACCAGTACAATTAGGGCATAGATCCCCCACATTATCGGTAGACAGCCCAATGTGGCAAGAGGAGCAAAACACCATGGGGGTAGCAGACCCCCCATCCTCCTTAGACTTGGGTCTAGCCCCTAGCTCCAGTGAAGTAGACATGCTCACAGCGTCAATATACCCCACTAATAACACTATCACCCAGAAGAAGCGTAAATGATTAAAGTTTCACCCCAGAAATGTCTAAATTCGGACTTATCTGGCCAGCGAAGGGTTAATCTGTTGAGGAGAGAGAAGGCTCGGTCCCTGCGTAGTGTACTCGCTTAGGAAAAGTACCACAAAATGGCGGCCGTCATGAAAGCCAATCAGAAACGAGCGCGAAGCAGGCGCTCATGGGAAATGTAGTTTTCCCTTACAAGTACCCCAAACAGTGCCCGAAGTCCCCCTGAACACCCCACATACATAAAACACATTTCGGATGATAGAGCAGGAGCCTAGCATTAAAATGAGCCCTCTCTGAAGTTGCTGTGACAAGCGGTTCCAGAGATATGTCCCACACTGTGAATTCTCATAGAGAGTAAAGGAGCCCTTGCGTCTGAGCGGGAAAAAGCCGCGCTTAAAGGCGCGGAACACCATTTTTAATAAAGTTTAAGAAAACATTAAAAAGTGCCCAAACAAGCATGAAACACATGAGAAAAATAAATAAATGAATACCCAAAGCTCCAAAACCCAGAGAATACCACAGAAATTGCATAAAACAGTAATAATGCAATAAAAACACTAGTGTTGAGCGAGCACCCCGATGCTCGGGTGCTCGGGTGCTCTGACCGAGCACCCCCTGAGGCTCGAGTGCTCGGCCGATCCGAGCATCGGCCGAGCATGCTCGCTCAACACTAAAAAACACCCTATGAGTGCTGGAGTGTATTAAAACTCCCAAATACAAGCCCATCAAAGGGACACTGTGGGGACAAGTGGACCTTCAGCACTCAATGGGTGACTCACCTTTCTTGCAGGACTTCTGTCTTCAGGTGACCATGATAAGGTGGGAAAGAACCAGAGGTAAATTCCCCAGTAGGGGAGCTGCTTAACACAAGCTGTCCCCTCTTCAGGGCATAAGGTCCACAGAAAATCCCTGGAAGCTGCACCAGCCACTTTAAAGAGGGCAATTCACAGCCATGGTCACCCTCCTAATGGTGGTATTCCATATTTGAATAAAAAATAATAAAACACTAAGATGCATAGATGTTCTCTACCTGGTGTGCAAGGCACTCCAGGAACAAATCAATCTAAGTGGCTCTGGCCAGAAGGTGGCTTAAGTAAGAGGGGAGGCTCCGCCCCTTGCAAATCATTTGCATAGTTGTTCCTGCCTATTAAAGGGGACTTACGCCTCCCAGAGTACCAGTGACCTGTATTGGACGACAGTGAAAACTGAGGGGAACCCAGAGCAGAACATTCCTCAACATCTGAACCCACCAGGAGTTCCTCTTCAGAGTATACTGACACGTCAGGTACTCCCTGAGGTTTGGGAAGGGAAGACTTGACGGAGGAGGGGGTCTGCCAAGAATGGTAGTAGCCTTGAACTCTTGCACCCAAACTGGCTCTAATGCATGGCTGGAGGTCCCTGGAAGACTCTCAGGGACATCAGAACATGCTGGGCTTTAATGACCTGAGAATTCTCTAGGTAACCCTGAATGGCAGGAAGAGCAATGCACAACAGGGGATACAGAGACCCTAGCATCCTTAGTCTTAGGTCTGGCCCCAAGCTCCAATGGTATAGACATTCTCACACTGTCAATAACCTTATTGCATAAGAAACCACCCAATTACAGTGTGTATGATATCACCCAATTACAGTGTGTATGATAAAGTTTCCCCCCAGAAACTGCTAAAAAAGACTTCTCTGGCAGGCAAAGGGTTAATCAGCAGAGAAGAGAAGGAGAGTCCAAGCCCTGTGTAGTATACTCGCTCTGGAAATATCACAAAATGGCTGCCACGACGGGAGCCAATCAGAAATGAGCTCGCTAAGCAAGCGCTCATAGGAATTGTAGTTTTCACAGAAAAGTACCCCAAACAGTGGCCGAAGCCCCCTGAGCCTCCCAACACACTAGAAACATGAACCGGATGATAGAGCAAGGGCAGACAAGTAAAATGAGCCATCTCTGAAGTTGCTAGGTTAAACGGTTGCAGAGATATGTCCCCAACCATACATAGGAGTGACTGGACCAATGGTGCCTATGCGGTAAAGAGCTCCAGGAACTCAATTTTTATTAAAAAATAAAAAAAGTGAAGGTATAATATTAAAAGACATGAAACATCACTAAAACATGTTAGGATACCCAAAAAACACTGAACCAGTAGGAAAAGTGTCACAAAACCCCCCAAATGAATGCCAAACCAGCAACCAAAGGGTTAAACAAGCAGCTAAAGGGTTAAATACCACATAAACCTGCTCCAAACACCCAACAGACATACAGATAGACCCAGTGAGTGCAGGAGTGTGCAATAGGAACTCCAAATGAGAAACCCCTGTGCGGAGGGGCACTGTAGGACATGTGGACCTGCAGCACTCGAAGGGTTGCTCACCTTTCCTGCAGATCTTCTGTCTTCAGACTACCATGTTTAAAAAGAAGCCTCGGTGGGCGACTCCGGAAAGGACTTGTAACCAAGATTTTCTCCCCAGGGCTTAAGGTCCACAAAAAGCACCTGGTCACTGAGCTAGCCACATCTAAGGGCATTGTCAGTTATGTTCACCCGCCGAATGATGGTATTCCATTTCTAACAGAAAAATAAAAAATGTCTAAAGCTATAGCAGAACTGTTCTCTTGCCTGTGTTATCTTCACCAAGGAACAAATCTTTCTGGAGCTGGTTGGCTAGCTGCAGCCAAGGAGCAAAGGTAGGCTCCACCCCCTGCATACAATTCTAGAATTGTTCCTGCCTACTTAAAGGGGGCGGTTCCCCTACCCAGAGTTACCAAACCTGTATTGGACGACAGAGAAATAACACCCTCCATGGCCCAAATACTATGGAGATTAAAGGGATAGTAATGTTTCATAATTAATCATAATAGCATTTGGACTTTGGAGAGTGCTATTTCAATACTGTCAGAGTTATAGTTCAAGAATAATTAAATGACAAAGTATCCCCCTCCAACCCCTTTTACTGATGTAACACTGCTCAGCCAGATCAGAAGGGAGGTGCCCAGGTAGATTGCAGAGAGGGACAATCTTCAATTAAGATAAGGGAAAAACCTGAAAAACTTGTCAAGGGGGGCAGGGCTTTCATTGTTCTCATAGGAAGAAGATTTTCCCCTGCTGTTATCTGTCTGGTCTATGGACTGGATTCCACATCTGAGAAGATTTGGCTTACACTAGGTAAAAGGGGCAGGAGGGGGAAACTTTGCTTGTGAATATCTCTTAAACCATAAAGAATTGAGAGATAAGACTTATATCGTTCTTCATGTATTTTTAATGCCTACAAAATAAAATAAAGTTAAAACAAAGTATTACTATCCCTTTAATTGGAGCTGCTGTTTTTGTGAAACATTACTATAACTTTAGTTTTGACTTTACATATTCTAGAAGTGCATAATGTGTACCGTATAATTGTCTCTCTTTTTTTTAATTTATATATAATTTTCCTTTCCTGGGTCTGTTACTGGACAGATTTTATCAGGGACTGTGAAAAAAGGTATACTGATACAATGTAGGAATAACCAATCTAGAATTCTGAGCACTCAGTGCTGCAGGTATAGTGTTACGTTGGTTCATTGTCCTGCTTTGAAGGTCACAAACTAGAAAACTCTGGAAACAGAGGTTCTGGGACCTCACGGTCACAGACATAAAAGTATATAAAAAAGGGTGAAGAGTAATATAAATATGTAAAGTCAAAATAAAGGGGTTACTATTCTTTTAAAAGAGTAATTTAAATATATGGGAAATTTTAGTTCTCCCTTACAGTGCAGTTGGTTTGCTCCAGAATTACTACATTTTTGCTACTGAAAATATGGCCCTTAGTGTTTTGACACGTAGCTATTTTGTCTTATTAGACTAGGGACAGGCAATGCAAGACCCTCCAGGTGTTTCTGGACTACAACTTCCATGGGAGTTTTAGTCCAAGAACAGCTGGAGGGCCTCGCATTCCCCACCTGTGTCTTATTCAACAGTTTTTTTTCATGAAGGAGAAAGAAAATAGATAGAACAGCATTACACATACTTCTCCACTTGGGGGCAGGGTTTCCCCATGAAATGTTCTGAATAAAACTGCATCATATAAAGGCAAAAATGGGATTGATGGTAAGATGCCTTTTATTGGACTAATTTATTTTCAGTCTTGCAGTCATTAAACTGTCGCCTTCTTGTCTGTTGCTTTTCCTTACTTTTAACCCCTTGGATACTAGACCCATCCCCATCACATTGCTTTGCATTGAGGAAGAGAAATCTTTAGCATCCCAGGGGTTAAGGCTGATTTGATCATTTCCTTGCTTCTTTAGTAACGATTATAGGACACACAATAATTCCTGTTCTTGGACACTGACAAGCTAACCGCTGTGATGTCTGATCTTTCTATTGCGATCATTCCCCACAAACTGACATGCCTTACAGGTAATGTTTCTGGTTAATCTATTTAACATTGATGTAAGTCTTATCTCTCAGACCTTTATGGTTTGAGAGATATAACTTGCTAAAGTTACCTCTTCCTGGCCGTTTCAGTGAAGTCTGCCATCTAGCTGACAGCTGCAGATTCCAGTCATTTGACTAGACAGAGGCTCTTCAGCAGAGCTGAAATCACACTATTTAGAAATAAACACTTCATTGGAACAGTCTACATAGTGTGCTTGCAAACCAGGCACACTTTGTAGACTGTTCCAATGAAGTATTTATCGTTAGATAGTGTTATACCAGAGCTGCTGAAGAGCCACGTCTGGTCAATCGACCAGAATCTGCTTCTGACAGCTTTACAGCTCGTCAAGCAGAAAGGGGAGGGAGCAGAGAACTTTATTTTCACATATCCCTCAAACCATAATGGTTTGAGAGATACAAATAAGTGCAAGTACTCTCTTTTAATTGTATCTACCATATAGTTAATATTTTTTTTCTGACATTACTATCCCTTTAAATTTCAGCTTGACATTTCACTGAACTGAGCAAACCTCCAACTGAAAGATTCAGTCACCTGCATGACACCCCCGCGACACCTCAGATGTACCAACAGACTTCTGTCCTGAGAAGAGATTTTAGAAGCAGGGACATAGAGATTGAACTCTCTGAGGACCAAAGGGGTGTTCAATGCAAAGGGTTAATGTTGAAAAAGAACTATTATAAACTGCTCAAAAAAATAAAGGGAACACTTAAACAACACAATGTAACTCGAAGTCAATCACACTTCTGTGAAATCACACTGTCCACTCAGGAAGCAACACTGACTGACAATCAATTCCACATGCTGTTGTGCAAATGGAACACACAACAGGTGGAAATTATAGGCAATTAGCAAGACACCCCCAATAAAGGAGTGGTTCTGCAGGGGTGACCACAGACCACTTCTCAGTTCCTATGCTTCCTGGCTGATGTTTTGGTCACTTTTGAATGCTGGCGGTGCTTTCACTCTAGTGGTAGCATGAGACGGAGTCTACAACCCACACAGGTTGGGTCAGGTAGTGCAGCTCATCCAGGATGGCACATCAATGCGAGCTGTGGCAAGAAGGTTTGCTGTGTCTGTCAGCGTAGTGTCCAGAGCATGGAGGCACTACCAGGAGACAGGCCAGTACATCAGGAGACGTGGAGGAGGCCGTAGGAGTGCAACAACCCAGCAGCAGGACCGCTATCTCCGCCTTTGTGCAAGGAGGAGTAGGAGGAGCACTGCCAGAGCCCTGCAAAATGATCTCCAGCAGGCCACAAATGTGCATGTGTCCACTCAAACAGTCAGAAACAGACTCCATGAGGGTGGTATGAGGGCCCAACGTCCACAGGTGGGGGTTGTGCTTACAGCCCAACACCGTGCAGGACGTTTGGCATTTGCCAGAGAACACCAAGATTGGCAAATACGCCACTGGCGCCCTGTGCTCTTCACAGATGAAAGCAGGTTCACACTGAGCACGTGACAGATGTGACAGAGTCTGGAGACGCCGTGGAGAATGTTCTGCTGCCTGCAACATCCTCCAGCATGACCGGTTTGGCGGTGGGTCAGTAATGGTGTGGGGTGGCATTTCTTTGGGGGGCCGCACAGCCCTCCATTTGCTTGCCAGAGGTAGCCCGACTGCCATTAGGTACCGAGATGAGATCCTCAGACCCCTTGTGAGACCATATGCTGGTGCGGTTGGCCCTGGGTTCCTCCTAATGCAAGACAATGCTAGACCTCATGTGGCTGGAGTGTGTCAGCAGTTCCTGCAAGAGGAAGGCATTGATGCTATGGACTGGCCCGCCCGTTCCCCAGACCTGAATCCGATTGAGAACATCTGGGACATAATGTCTTGCTCCATCCACCAACGCCACGTTGCACCACAGACTGTCCTGGAGTTGGCGGATGCTTTAGTCCAGGTCTGGGAGGACATCCCTCAGGAGACCATCTGCAACCTCATCAGGAGCATGCCCAGGCGTTGTAGGGAGGTCATACGGGCACGTGGAGGCCACACACACTACTGAGCCTCATTTTGACTTGTTTTAAGGACATTACATCAAAGTTGGATCAGCCTGTAGTGTGGTTTTCCATTTTGATTTTGAGTGCGACTCCATATCCAGACCTCCATGGGTTGATAAATTTGATTTCCATTGAGAATTTTTGTGGGATTTTGTTGTCAGTTCATTCATTCAGATCTAGGATGTGTAATCTTAGTATTCCCTTTATTTTTTTGAGCAGTGTAATTGCCTGTTATGGACAGGGCGAGAATTCCAATTAGGCAGGGCAGGCAAATGGCTGGATCACCAAGTTGAGGAGCCACTCAGCTGTACTGACCACTCCCACTCTGAGTTGAGGGTGTGTCCAGAAAAAATCCCAGTGTCCCCATGCACCAGACAGCTACTCCTGGTATATTCTGTGAACTGAAAATGTGGTACCTTACCTAAACTAGTATACTGCACTGTGGGTTAAATATTAATCAATATCAAAACACAAAGACAGAAGATTGCTGTGAAACTAAACAGTCCAGCATGAATAGCTTATCTATCCCTCCTGTGTTAGTCACAGCTATTAAAGCGGAGCTACCACCGCATAACAAGTTTATCTTAAATAACTAACTTATTTCCTGGATAGGAGTTACCCAGTCTGTTAACCCTTCCCTGTCACATCAGAAGAAAACAGATTGAGTGGATGAAAAACAAACGAGATGTAAATAGATAAATAAACACAAATTGTGTATACACAAATTGTCCTATAATATAAAAGTTGTGGAGTCCGCTATAACCCTTCGATTTTTAGGCTTTTTAATTTGAATAAAGATTACATTTTATGCCTTTCTGCTGCTAATCAAAACAGACTCCTAATGAACGCTGAACTGGTTAATAGCTGTGACTAACAAAGGTGGGATAAGCTAGTCACGTTTAGTTTCACAGCAATGTTCCCTTTTTGCACTTTGATTCTACTGGCGTATAACAGCCATAGCTGGGAAAACTCTGGGTTTGCCCTGGAAACTCTGGTTTTGACTCTGCATTACTGGGTCTCTGGGGAAGAGTCTGTTTCTCCGGGGTGTGGACAGTTTCTTAAGAAACTCTGCCCATACGTGCTCCTTCCCTATTGTTCCACCCACTCCCCTCCCACTTCTCCTCCTTCCCCAGCCTATTGCCTATAGTTTTACAACTTCCTGAAGCCCCACCTCCAGTCACAATTAAGCCCCACCCCCTTCTGATGCAAATCTTGTCATTTGTCTCCTGGAAATGCACCACAGGCCTTCCCCTCCAGGAAGGCCAGAAGAAAAAGTTCCCAGGTATGATAACAGCTGGTTTATTTGGCAGCTTCTGTACCCCTTTATTGGCCATTCTTTAGCCCGCAGAATCCTAAAGAGGTTAGCAGCCCACAGTTTTTGTGCTTACGTGTTCAAGGCTAAGGGCCGTATGTTCAAAATGAAAGTGTCGGAGTTCTGGCGCAAACCATTGGCACTGTAGGAGAGAACCAAAAACTCCCATGGATTTAAATGTGGATTTTATCCCCTTGAATGCTAGAGAGGTTTGCAACACACTGCAAATGGTTTGCCCCAGAACTCCCCCGCTTTTCTTCTGAACATATTGCCCTAAGTGTGTTTTCTGTATCAGATGCATCTTTTGTACCAGACAACAGTGGGTATGGCTGGGTGGAATCGTGTGCAGTGGGGGTGGAGCCAAGTGGACATTAGGTGCCTTGAATCAGAGTGTCTGAGATGTTAATACAATCACAGGTGTTCCCTGAAAAAAATTACAAATTCATCTGGAGCTTCAACCAGTGATTACCAATAATAACGATATTCTTCCATATTTATAGAAAACATTCATTTCAATCACATTTTACTCTAGCAACAAGTTAAAAATGCGTATTCTTTATTGCTAATATCAGTGTTAAATAAATTATATGATCTCCCTATAAATGTTGGAAATATGAATGACCTCAACAGACACTATCCTGTGTAAGTGATGTCTCAATTCCAATATATACTCTAAAAATACAAACAGTATATATACGCTAGGTAGTACACATACCGTGTTTCCAATGCGTACTTCTTTAATTCCAAATAAATTTTAACCCCTTAAGGACCGGCGCGCGCACACGCGGCCAGCACTTGGTGACCACGGGGCTTTTTTTTTTTTTTTCTGACTTCCGGTTCAGGGCTTCTGGAGTGGCATGCAGCCGCACCGGGAGTCCTGAACTCCATGGCGTGCCAGGACCGTCACTGGTCCTTAAGTGCAGGACCACCATGATGGTCCTGGCACGTCAGTGGTCGCGAAGCGGTTAAACATCCACCGGTATTAGTGCACATGTGCCACGGTCAAGGATATACAGTGTTTTCCAAAGCATATACTTGAAGTAGAGGGTCGGAGTATCCTTGACTGTGGCACGTGCACTAGTACCGGAGGGTGTTTAAGATTTCTTTGGAATTAAAGAAGTATGCTTTGGAAACACAGTATGTGGAATTCCTAGTGTATATATACGGTTTGTATTTTTAGAGTATATACTGGAATCGAGACATCACTTACACAGGATAGTGTCCGCTGAGGTCAATCATATTTCCAACATTTATAGGGAAATTGTATAATTTATTTGACACTGATAGTAGCAATAAAGAATACATCTTTTTAACATGTTGCTGGAGTAAAATGTGATTGAAGTAAATGTTTTCTATAAACATGGAAGAATATCGTTATTATTGGTAATCACTGGTTGAAACACCGGATAAATTTGTAATTCATTTTGTATTTTTCAAGATCCAATAGCAGGGAACTTATATCTGGCTGCAGCTACGTAGTGATATAGCATTTTCCTCGACATAGCGGCATCTCTTACAAATGCATTTATAGGTGTTCCCTGTGTTTGCGAGACAGGTAATGTTTTGAGGAAGAATACACCAGCGTTCAAGAATATGCTGACCCAGCATCTGCCTTTTCCCCCCTCACATTCTGGGTGGGGATATTCCAGTGAACATACCATTTTCTTTCCTTAGCCTGGAGATGAACTTTTTGGGAGGTATTACTCCCACTTTCTTCTTTTGTGTGGCAATGCTGTTGAAGAGGTCTGCTAGACACGTGAGCAGACTTTCCTTCTTCCTCGGTTGGACCTTGTATGCCAGAACTTTCTCCCGAAATGGACGACAAAAATAAAGTGCTTGGAGAACGGAGTTGCAGTAGCAAGTGTTTCCAAACTATAGAGACAGAAAGAGATCATGTTAAAGAGAGTGCATGTGAGTCAGCATGTGAGACAGATGGACAGCAACAGAGGGAGAAAAAGGCGGGTCTGGATTTCCAGCACACAAGCTTCTACACCTGAGGTGGGCAACATGTGGCTATCCAGTATCTGAAGGGGATGATGGGAGAGAACTGTAGACCTCAACAGCTGGAGGACCTCAGGTTGCCCACCCCAGATCTAGACAAGGAAACCTAGCGGCCCAAATCATGCCAGTGTCTCCACTCCAGAAATTACCTACTGCAGCCATTATTTCCAGTGTTGCCTACCACAGGCAATAACCTTCATGTGTAAGATACAAACTCAAAAAAAAAAAAAAAAATGACCCCTTGGAGATTAGAAAGGTCTCCAGTACACTGCTTTGCAATGTGTCAAAGACCTCTCAAACATCCAAGAAGTTTAATAAATGACCTAATCTACTATAGAAACTATTACAGAAGGGGGAGTCTGGTGTGGGGATTATGCTGGCCACTCCCAATTCGGTCCTGTCGTTATGGACAACACAGGTGACAAGTCTCTCTTCATTAGGTATCACTAGACAGCTACTACTTTGCCTAATGGGAAATTCGTCTCTGAAGTGAGAGAGAGAGAAGCAAATGCAGAGTAAGATAAACAAAAAAGTTGAGAGAAAAGGAAAAAGACAGAGAAAAAAATCAAGAAAAAGAGTTGGGCATAGTGAGAAAAAGTAAAGGCGTGAGAAAGATACTATGACAGAAAAAGACAGTATTAACATTCACTTTTAGTGCAACAGACAAAAGCCAGAAGTGATCTATATGCCACAACAGGAGCTTCTCAGACTGTGGTACTACCCAGTGGTACTTGGAACACTGGCAAAGGGTATCTGCCACATGGAGGAACTCTCTGCTGTACAGATGTATCAGACTGTACAACATTAGGCAAGCTTTGACAGTTGATGTGCTTGTATAATGTGACAGAGGGCCAGCCTGGCATGTCTGTACCACGGATAAGTCATCTGGACTACTCTGTCTTAAAGGGATAGTAATGTTTCACAATAAAAACAGCTCCAATTAATTTTCATATTATTTGGGCCATGAAGAGTGTTATTTCAATACTGTCAGAATTGCAGTTCAAGAGTAATTGAATGATAAAGTATCCCCCTCCTGTCCCTTTTAGCTAGTGTAAGCCACCTCCCCTCAGATGTGGAATCTGGTCCTGGGACCAGACAGCTCACAGCAAGGGACAATGCTCTGCCACTTGACAGGTTTTTCAGATTTTTCCTTAAGCTCACTGAAGATTGTCCCTCTCTGCGATCCATCCGGACAGTCTTGCTGCTCTGAGGTGAGCAGTGTCACATCAGTAAAAGGAGTGGGAGGGGGATACTTTATCATTCAATTACTCTTGAACTACAACTCTGACAGTATTGAAATAACACTCTCCATGGTCCACGTAATATGAAGATTAATTGGAGCTGCTTTTATTGTCAAACATTACTATCCCTTAAGCAACTACATCTACCCTGCTTTTGACCATCAGAGTAATCAAAGTTTTGTTTTGTGGCTAGCTTGGTACGAAGTGGAATGTAATGTGCAGATGGATGCAGCAAGCACTGGAGCTCTGAGTCCCCACTAGCCAGCTGTGTCTGTTGCAGTTTGTGAGTGCCAGACCTCCCCTTCTGTGCTACATTATTACTGTCTCCGAAAGAGAATGTGTGTATCAGAGTAAGTCTGTATGTGCATTCCATCAGTTGCCTCTTCATGCATTTGTCAGGAGTATGCCGCTGTGTGCACAAATCATGAAACTGAAGCCAACTACCCCCTTTCCTCCTTTTTTCACATACTTAGCATCCCAAGAAATTTCTATTCTTGTATTTAATTTAAACTAATGAAGATATAGGACACCAACATAGAGAATGACTGAAATTTTATTTGCAAAAAAGTTAGAAACAACAAAGTTTGTGACGTGAGAGTCACAGGGCCTTATGTTCATTGTAAGGGAGAACCAGAAAATGGCCATCGACTTAAATGGGGATTTTAACCCCATGGTATGCTAGAGAAGTCAAGACTTCTCTAGCATTCAAGGGGTTAAAATTCTCAGTTAAATCAATATTAATTGTTGGAAATGTTCTTTCCCCCCATGGTGAAATTGGTTTACCTCAGAATTCCTCTCATTTCTTTCAACATATATCCTGGCCCATCCGAGTGAGACGTTTAATCTCGCAATAGGGCACAGACCTATGTTCAGTTTCTGCCCTTTTCCACAGCTATGACAAGGGTTTTTATTTGTTTGTAGTTAAATGACTCAAAAGAAATTTAACCTTGGGGTCCATACAAAGTCTTTTTCCAAACTGCTAGAGTACTTGTTGCCAAAAAAAAAGTTGAGAAACGCTGCCCTAGAGCCCTGCATTGACGAGAGGGCTGGCACTGGTAGATCTTTACATGTCTCGCTTCAACAGCCTTCCCTAAATCTGAATGTAACGCTGGGCTAAGCCAAGCTCTGCTGACTTCTACACAGGAAATCAGTGATGTGAAAAGTACATTACAGACGTCTTGTGCTCAGTTAAGGAAAAGATGTGCTGACATTTTACAGTAAAACAGAGGCATGACCTTTAGGTGGTCAGAAAATAAGAGAAGGTCAAATAAATGCAATTCAAGTGCTGACATAATTACAGGTTGTTGGGGGTTTTTTTTAATTTTTTACATCTTTCACTTTATTATTTTACTTTTTGTTTCTTTTTTTTCCAAATCTAGTGTTTTTACCTATTGCAGCTATTTCATTTTCAGAATCTTGAGCACCCTCTACCTGCAGTCAGAAATTCACCTGAATCTACAAAGGATCACAGAAATTGCACTGTGTTCAGGACCAAACCAGCTGTCTCATGAAGGGGAATGAAAATGTACCATTGAATTAATTAGGACTTTAAACACGTTAAGTGCTAGGGAGGTCTCCAATGCATTGCTTTACAATAAATTGGAGACCTCTCTAACATTCGAGAGTTAAAAGACAAGTTTAAAGGAGAAATAAATGTTTAACACTTTAAGGACTGAGAAAATCTGAGGTGGAGCAATTCTGATCTTTTTGGCTATATCTTTGTTCAACAGTTCTTTTCCTCTAAGTATTTTATTCCATCCATATAAATTATATACTGTTTTGTCACAATACACACGGGGCTTTCTTTTAATACCACACTTATATGGATAACCCACCATTTATTTTATTAAAATTAAAGAAAATATTATACATGTAAAACAAAAAAAAAATATTTTCTCTCTTGTGATCATTTGGGTGTAAAGGGTTAAATATTTATGAAGACTGAATGAAAGATATGAGCGGTCATTCATACCTACAAAATGGGCAGTTTAAGTGGGCATTGCCCCTCGGGGTGAAAATCCCCATGTCCCTCTTTTCCCACTTTTTTGTTTGATCAGACTTTGTGGTGTGTATAAGTGTATTGAATTGCTCCACAACAATAAAAATCCCATTATTGTTTGTTTAAGCTTCAGTAGATGTGTTTATAAATGTGTCTTTGCAATTCCATACATTGATCTTGCTTAAATTTATTTTTAAAGAATGCATGTTGCTGCCAGTAGTTCATTATAAGACTCATATTTATCCTGCCCCCAGAACCAGCACTGAAGGGGTGAATACCCCCAACTTTGGCCTCTATTGCTTTCATTTTCTGTCTATTCTCTGTTTCTCTCTCCCTTACATTCATAGTAAGAAAGAGAGCGACAGAGAACAGTCATAAAGGCAATGTGTAAAACACATTGCTTTTGTGAATGAAAAGCCAGGACATGTGATCGCTCCTGGAGCGATCACGTGTACCGGCAGAACAGAGAAGAACTGAAATTGAGCGCTCCGGTCCTGGAGCACGCAGCTCGAGTCTGATCAGCATGATAGCAGCATGCAATGAGGCATGCTACTATCATTTAACCCATGACGTGCCAGAACCGTCATGGGTCCTTATGGGACGTTTATCCTTTATGGTCCTGGCATGACAGTAGTTCCCTCATGAGAGCCATCACAAATGGTACCGCATCCAAGGTGGAAATCAATTTCCCACCAAGGAAGTCAACGTCCTGGCTTGAATGGACTCGGAAGTCAAGACTGAGGATACCTTGATGGTAAACCAGAACCACGTCCTCTGACAGAAGGATCATGCCCTGCAGGGTGTCGAGTAGGAGACCCAGAAATATCAATCTCTGTGATGGGATTGGGACTGACTTGACCACATTCAGGACTCAACCGAGAAGAGTGAATGAGAGAAATCAATTGTCATCCAGCCGGTGGATAAGGTCCCTGGAAGAGGCCCTCAATCGCAAGACATCCATGTACGGAGGGACCCAAATCCCTTGTATGAATGAGAGAATCAATGCACACAAAACTCGAATAAGCACCAGCGGAGCGGTGGTCAGACCACAGGAGAAGGTAAAAAAACTGGAAGTGCCTCTAGTTACAAGCGAACCTGAGGTGTCGTTGGCTCACCAGATGAATAGCAATGTGGAGGTAGGCATCCTGAAAAACCAAGGAGGCCAGGAAGTCCCCTGGACACATCGCCGTAATGACTGAACATAAGAACTCCTGGTGGAAATGAGTCATGACCATGCAGGAACTGAGATCCTTGAGGTCCAGAATAGGACGGCAGCAACCATCCATCTTAGGAACCACAAATAGGTTAGCACCTGAGACGAAACCTATTTCTGGTTCAGGAACCAGACCTAGATCCTCCTTGTCCAAAAGATCCTGAATGGACCCATGGAAAAGACAAGGCAATTCAGGTCCCAGAACCCTTAGGAAACCATCAACAAAAACCCCCAGGTCCACAACAATGTCTGCACAAATGCTGAAAAGAGAAAGCGCCGAAGACAAGCACCCACAAGTGCATGCAGACCAAGGTTCGGCTAGTCCTGCCGAAGTAGGTTAGGCTCAGAGTGGGAGCTGTTGGGTGTCCAGTGCTGTGGAGGCATAGGGATGGAACACGGTGCCTGAGACAACAGCAGGTTAGACACATGTATTCCATCTGGACAAGCACGAAAAGGACGGTGCATTAGTGAATGAGGGTTGCGCTCAGGGGCCAATGGAAACCAAGCACACTGGCCCCCAGTAACCTCGCTAATGATGTCCTTCTTAAAGAAAAACACACACAGTGGACTGCGTTACTCTCCAGATTTGGCGTGTAACACAAAATATAAAAGGGGTGAAACGTATATTAAGTCCACGGATACTAATAGTTATCTACACTTTGAGAGCTTCCAATCAGGATATATGGAAGGAGAATATACCCAGGGGTCAACTTAACAGGATAAAAAGAAACTGTACTAGAGAACAGGATTTTAATATACAAGCGGATATTTTGAAAAACAGATTTATACAAAAAGGGTATCCATCATCATTATTAGAAAGTTCCTATAATGATGTAAGACAGATGGAGCGGGACCAAATGATCTATAAAAATAAAAAACAACCACAAATTACAGTAGAAGGAGAACTAACAATTAACTATAAAAAACTAACTGTATAAAACGAGAGAGGTCCCTAAAAACAGATAATTTTCCCAAATATATTATTAGATATAATACATCTCACAAGAAAATAACAAAAATTTTAAAACATCACTGGCATGTCTTGTTACAGGATCCTCTATTGAAGAATCAAATATCAGTGGTTCCGAAAATTATATATACTAAAAACAAAAATCTCAAAAATATATTTTCTAGAAACAAACCTAAAAAAATAAAGGATACTAAAGAAAAAAAAAAATTCTACAGAATATACATGGATCATACAGATGTAATGGGTCTAGATTCATTCCCAGTACCCATATAGATCAAAAAAAGAAATATTTTGATACCAAGAATATTAAATATGAAATAAAGCAATTTATCACTTGTAACTCTGTTTATGTAGTGTATAGTAATCACCCGTACCTGTAACAAGACTTATATAGGGAGGACGAAACATTAGGTTAAGAGAGAGATTCCTGGAACACAGGAGAAAGATTCTTGCAGGCAGCCTCGAATATCCCCTATATAAACACTTCACTTATATTCATAATAAGAATATTGAAGGTTCTAGGTTAACACCCTTGGAACAGATACCTGACTTTTTTAGGTGGAGACAGGTTTAAACGTCTCTGTCAGAGAGAGACATATTGGATATACACCTGTAATACCCTTTATCCACATGGCCACAATGATAAGTTAGATGTTTCCACGTTTATTTGACACTTTGCACTTATCTATTTTTATCTTCACCACTGTAGTCCATTGTTTGAGTCATAAGAATTTCGATATATATTTGGATATAGCGCGCTGAGAGAGATTTGAGAGTGCCTTGGTGGTACGCGGAGTCATCTGTATTTTATGTGTTTAGATGGCTGGGTGATAGACAGTGACACCAAGATACTAGGCAAAGATATATCCATATAGGGGTTCACATAGTTATCTATTAGCTGATACAATTCTATCACCTTTAACATCACCTATACATCCCCTTTAATGAGAGATCCCAAGATGCACAGCATTATACAATTAGAGCTATAAAGGACATTAAATATAGTTCCTTAATGTATTACAAAGTTCGCCTTGAGAAAGTATAGAACAGACAGCAAACCTGCGCTCCTCCAGTCTAAATGTGATTGTGCCCTGTATTAGGCATATATTATAATCTAATAGATACATTTGAGGCATTAGTGCCTACATTCTTGGGCCCAAAAACGAGGTTTAAGCTTACCAACGACGCCAAGGTTCCTCAAGTGTCCTACTCTAAATACTTGAACTCCCTATCTAAAAATAAAATGTAAATTAAAAACTAATAATACCTGCAGAATGATAGTAGTAACGCGTAGCATGGTGGAACCCTTTTTTCTCTTTTATTTTTGTATACATAAATGTCCCCATGTGTGCAATTAAAAACAATGACAAACAAAGTTTAAAAAGTGTAACAGAAAACTTGCCCTGTATGCCTGCATAGAGTGGACATCCAAATACAGGACACAATCACATTTAGACTGGAGGAGCGCAGGTTTGCTGTCTGTTCTATGTTTGCACTTTGGCCTGATGTTTGGGGGACTGGAGAACCCTTACATTCCTTGCTGCACACTTCAGTGATCCCAATTCTATCAATGGACACTTTAAGCAAAATAATTTATTAATAAATATTAAAAAGTATTATACATATATACACATATATAATCTTACACACGGTGAGTTAGCACTCTAAGCTGCTTTTCTTTTTTCTTTAGTCTCAATCTATCTCCTTTAGTTTATTGTAGCTGCTTCTTACTGTTACTACTCACACACGAGTGTTTCATTGCACTAATTCTTTTTTCATACATTCTGGGCCTTTAAGAGGTTAACTAAGCTGCTGTTCTTTTTTCTTTAGTTTCGCCTTGAGAAAGTGTCACATTGTATATGAAACTAGTTGGTATTATCCGGAACTTTGTAGCCATTTGCTTAATATACCACTCATTTTCATTTGAGTCACTGTAGCGATTTTGGTGGAATCAAGTCGTTGTTAAGAAATTACACTGCCAGCGAAAGAGATACTTTGTTGCACAATACGAACTTGTGGATATTCCAGCATGACGGGAGGGAAATACAGCCTGCCCGCTATCCAGATAATATTGGAGAGATTATAGAAGGGAGATTTCAACTTGGCCAGCCATTACACAGCTGGTTATTAACAGCATCTTCTGCCCACATATTACCTCCGATTATGGGGATATACACTACAGCGACACAGACGGGAGTGAACGAATTACAGTGGTAAGGCCGGGACGCTGGCAGTTATTCCACATTTTCCATTTTGGCCTGTAATTCCACCACCATTACATCTATTACTAGCTATGGACTAGTTGTGCACATGCTCAATATTTTGTGATTCTTTCACTTTGCTATATTTGTACCACTTCCCTTATTGTTGTTATTTTAAACATTTGATTTCAGTTTTAATACATTATATGTGTATTATTTAAACTCCAGTGCCCTCCCCTACATCCGTTCTTTTAAGGGCTATTTTGCATAATGATGTCCTTCTGTTCAGGGACAAAGAGTGATGTACCCTAGAAGGGAGGAAAAATCTAAGGGTCAGGTCAATAGCCCAGAACTTAAGCCACAGTGAGCGCCTAGTGGCCACAAAGAAGGCAGAGTCCTTGGCCTCAAGCCTAACAGCATCAGAAAGGGCTTCAGCAACGTAGTACTGAGCCACGGAGATATCAGCCAAAAGTGTCAAAATGTCAGCTTTGGGGGCACCCATACGGACAGCATCAGACAGCTGATCAGTCCAAACAGCAATGGCTCTACTAACCCATGCAGAAGCCAGGGTGGGTCGCAATGACGCAATCATGGCAGCAAATGCATCCTGTAAAATATCATCAAGCTCTCTATCAGCTAAGTCTGGAAGAGCTGAAGAATCCACTGCACGTAAAGCAGAGGAAGGTGAAAGACTGGCAATATAGGCATCAACGTGTGCTTGCAAACCAGGCACACATCGTAGACGGTTCAAATCAAGTATTTCTTTGTAACTACCATGATCATGGCTCTGCTGAAGAGCCGCAGGACGGTCTATGGACTGCGATCCCCATCTAAGTTTTAAAGCTGATGTCAGCACAAGGGGAGGGAAGGGGGAACTTTGCAAACTTATACCTCCCAAACCATAAAGGTTTGGGAGATCGGAAATGGCGCAATTCGTTTATTTTGTAAATATCTACAGAATTAAATGATTTGAATTTACTATCACTTTAAAGGAACACAAACTGCTAAAAGAGAAATGGTGCTATAGTCCCTTAACTATCCTGTGCTACAAAACTAGCATCTGTAAGTATTCTCTATTACCCGAAGTCTGTATTATTATCCTGTCTTGGGTAAGATAACCTCTCTCAGCTGAAGACAAGTGGGTACTAATTTCAATAATATAACTGCTTTTGATTATTACCAGTTTGTACAAACAAATGTAAACAAACATTGACCCTGTTCAACAGAACTACTGCTTTGTGTGCAACTTAAGATTAGATCTTACCCTTTGGAGTGTCAGAGGGTACGTAACGCATTGCAAAGCAATTTGTTGCATACCCTTCTGGCACTCAAAGAGTTAAATATATATATATATATCAAATATGTTTAATACAGATACTAGATTGAAATATATATTTCAATGGCTATATCTCAATGCATTTTAAAGTGACATTCACACAAAAATGGTGATTTTTAAAAGTTTTCAAAATCACCTACAAGTTGTATTAGTCGTTTTAGATTTATGAAACTAGTTTATGAGTTAGATATATAAATGATACTACATAAGGCATGTTGTGCAGGCACATCCTCTTAGCCCTACATTAATTATCCTAATTCACTGGTACTTAACTCTTTGAGTGCCGAGAGGTACATAATGCATTGCTCTTTCAAAATCCCTAAAGTTGATATTAGGTGACAGGGTTTCTTTACGTGTTGAGTTCCTTTAAGTTACAGTCATTCTGATTGCAAGACCTAAGAGTAATTACATATTTATGAATGTGTAACCTCATTACTTCCCTGGCAAATGACTGATAAGATATTAGGGGTGCCCTGAGAATTCCAGAATTAACGTTAGGGGTGCCTTGAGTAAAAAAAAGATTGAGAACCACTGGTTTATTACATAACCAACCTCTGAGGCCTGAGGGGTCCTTATGCACCAAAGACAAGAGGAATAATTCTGGAGTAAACTAGCTGCAAATTAAAATTTAACCTTTGATTTAAAAGGGCTTTTAGCAAAGTCAATGCTGGAGTGGTTTCCAAACTATTTGGTTACAATGTTTTGGGCATATCTCTAATATTCAATTAGGTAAAAGCTCAAATTAATCAGTGGGAATATTAAGAGGTTTTATCTGACTCCGATGATGCAGTTGGTTTGCTGCTGAGACAATGTTTTTTTGTGTATATTGTCTAGTATGTTTAACCCCTTAACGACCGGCCGCGCAGGCACGTTGCGGTCACTAAAGGACCATGGAGCATTTTTTTTTGGCGATTCGGATTCTAGACTCCCCAAATGGTGTGCAGCCACGTGGGGAGCCAGGAATTCCATGACGGTCATAGCACGTCATAGGTTTTTAAGGGTATAACAACCCATGACGTGCTATGACAGTCAAGGGTCGTTAAGAGGTTAATGCTTAGACTCATGGACGGCAAAGGGGGCTATCATTTTCTTTGGGACTAGAATACAGGAGATTAAGGTGATGGGAGTTATGTGAGACAAAAGAGAGGCAATATGCACTTTAGATTAAAAAGAAAAATGTGTTTGGCATATGTAAGGAGGTCATGTCCTTCAGTCTCCACTACACCAGAAAAAAGGTCTGGGGCCCAGGAGATACGTATCTGATGGCTGCACGTGGCAGCCATTCCACCTACTGTCCATTGCTGCTCTAGATTGTAAGCTTTAATATATTTGTAATTACTGTTCCCCAAATTGTCCTTATAAATAAGTCGAAAAACAATAAAAATCTGTAAATTCACAAGTGAACGAGGAGTAATAACATGCAATATTTCACAAGACCAAAAAATCATAAGAATGTTGTTAGAAAATGAAAATCCATATCCTGTTCTCATCAGCGAATTAGTGCACTGAAAAATGTTGATACAATGTCAAAAAGCTCCTGAACAATATGCGCAGATAGGTATAATAATTTTATTTTTAGTGTATTCTATTTATATCACAGAGAGAACACTCGCTCCCTATTTGTCCTCTAAAATGATTCTGCCAACACAGATATATAAAAAAAAAAAAAAAGGCACTTAAAAGTGCATTTGTTGTGGACAGGAAAAACTTGGTTATATGTGACAAGAAGGAAATGCTGAAACGGAGATTTAAAGGAACAGTAAACTAAAAAAAAATGTATAAGGCCAAGTAAAAGAAGGCTAGATCTTTCATTAAAAAATTATTACAGTTCAAACTCTGCTTTAAATCAAACTGTTAGCAACAGTATCAACAGTTCCACATAGCAAGTGATAGGAACAGCACTACCTGCTGACTATGGATGGGTGAAATATTTCTCCCCAAAAGTGAAACAGATGAGAAATATTCCTTACCGCTGTGCAAGAATTTTTTGGCAAAGTGCAGATTTTCCACTAAAGTATTGCACTGAAGACAACCGCAGAACTAAATCTCTCTCCATGCTAAGAATAGCCCACACAGCTAGCATAAAAGGGTGTGAGTGTCAGTCTGTGCTTGGGAGTGGGAGAGAATGGAGCATACTGTGATGTCTGCCAACTTCAAGGGGAACTACCACCCCACAAAATCTTTGTCTTAATCCAGACCCCATCTGGTGACTAGCTGCTTAGTAGCGCTAGTCGCCAGAATTATAACCTGGTTTAACTGATTTTACACTTATTCTGAGGCTGACAGTAGCAGGAAGCACGGACATCTTGCCATAGTGACGTCCATGCGCCTGCGCTGTCAGTCCCTTTTGGAGCCGGCCAGGTAATAATTCTGGCGACTAGCGCTACTAAGCAGCTAGTCGCCAGATGGGGACTGGATTAAGACAAAGATTTTGTGGGGTGGTAGTTCCCCTTTAATAAAAAAATAAATTACAATAAAACAAGCTGTTTGTTTGTGGAGGTGCTATAGCAGTGTTGGGGACACAGTACAGTTTTCTGGGTAAGGGTGAAAAGAAGGGAGAGTTCACCTACCCCCCAAAAAAAAAAAAAAAAAAAAAAAAAAAAAAAAAAAAAAAAAAAAAAAAAAAAAAAAAAGTTGGATTGGTTGACTGTAACGGGGCAGTCTCATTCTATCCCCATTTGCTTTAGCTGGTTGTATGGAGCACCAGCTATTTTACTTCTAATTGTGAGTATTATATTAAGTCCTATTTGATATCGGGTTGTGGATAGAAATATCGGTCTGGTGATTTGCGCTCTTCTTTCTTCGTTTGTTTACAACTAGAAAATACATATGACATGACAACAAAGACAGATATTGACAAAGGGTTCAGATTAACCTACTGTACCATTAATACACATCTGCAATAGTTAGAGGGGCATGGAGGGATATTCGGACGTGTGGTGCTGCATTGGTGTGATTGCTTTTGTTATCTTACTGCAATTTGTACATTGTGATATCTGAAGCCAACCCAAGTCTATCCTATTCTGTGCTGTAAAACTACCACTTCAGGAGTTCTTGGGCGAGAAAGAGAACTGTAACACTCTTAGTCTATAGAAAAAAGGGGAGCTAGTTGCTTGCAGTTACAGAAAATGCGGGCGTGTGAGTGAGTGGTATACAGTGACTGTGTCAGACAGGGGCACATAATAAAATCACCTGATTGGTAAGACAGAGACAAGCAGGATTTTTTTTCCATGAGCTACAACGACCAACATTATCAGTGACAGAGACTGACTGCAATACAGCGACAAAACACTATTCCACACAGAGCTACTAGCTACATGATTTACATTAACAATCAACAGTGCTATTGCTATGTCCACCAAATATACCAAGGGCACGGGTAATGGTAAAGAAGGGTTTACCTTCTTTATCTATCTAACAGATCCTTCAGTGTCTCCTCTGCCACCTCTTCATCCTCCCCCATCCAACTCTCTGTTGGGGTTCCTCAAGGTTCTGTTCTAGGACCGCTTCTGTTTTCTCTTTACACAATAACACTTGGCGATCTTATTAACTCATTTGGTCTCAAATATCACCTCTATGCAGATGACACCCAGATTTACTTATCTGTACCTCAATTCACTTCTGATATCCAGGCTAAAGTCACAGATTGCCTCTCGGCTATCTCAGACTGGATGGCTCATAGACACCTCAAACTCAATATGTCCAAAACTGAACTGCTCCTCATTCCACCTAGACCTGGCCCTGTAGCGCCCTTCCAGGTGACTGTAAATGGCACTACCATAAATCCAGTATCAGAAGCACGGTGTCTAGGGGTGATAATTGACAACTCTCTCTCATTTTCCTCTCATATTAATGCCATTACTAAATCCTGTCGCTTTCTTTTGCGTAACATTGCAAAAATCCGTCCCTTCCTCTGTTCCTCCACAGCCAAAATTCTTATACATGCAATCATCCTCTCCCGCATGGACTATTGCAACATTCTTCTGTCTGGCATTCCTGCTTCCCATCTCCAACCACTTCAATCTATACAGAATGCGGCAGCACGAATTTCTCTTCTGTCACCTAGGTTTGTCCCTGCCCCACTCCTCCTCAAAACTCTCCATTGGCTGCCTATCAAACTCCGGATATCATACAAAATCTTACTTCTCTCTTTCAAGACACTTCTCTCCTTTACTCCTTCTTACATTTCCACTCTCATCTCCAGTTATACCCCATCCTGACACTTACGGTCAGCCAATGACTGTCTTCTCTCAGCTCCTTTTGTCTCTACAGCCCTGTCACGGATCAAACCTTTTTCTCTCATTGCTCCGTATCTATGGAATGCTCTACCATCCAACCTGCGCCACTGCACCTCTCTGACAACCTTCAAATCTCACTTGAAAATGCACCTCTTGGATAAAATCTCAACATGCTAGAAGGCACTGATGTTGTACAATGAATGCTCTTATAAATTATTTACATTACTGATGTCCTCTATTATCATGAAAACTAGCACTGTATTCAGCACTTGACCCTAATGTACTCTGTATGTCTCCCATTACCACTTTAGATTGTAAGCTTTCGGGCAGGGACCTCGCACCCAATGTTTCACTCTACAAAAAGCACCTGTAACCCTGTATTGTTTAAACTCTGAGATTGTAAAGCGCTGCGTACACTTGTGGCGCTATATAAATAAACATATTAATTCATTCATTCAAGGGTTAAGAGGAGTGCATGAACATGATGGTGGCAGGAGCAAAGTGATACTCCAAAAACTGAATGCAGCCATGGTTGCAGCAGCTATAACAGGTGGTGATGAACCTCTTCCATGTGAGACGGAATCCATTAATAAAACGGATGTGAAAATTTCCACTACCAGTAGCAGTACTACAAAGCCTATAGATGATTATGAGCAGTGTCATTTTACAGTTGTTGTCACAGTGGATGAGAATGATTTAGCAGTGGGACCAAGTGCTGCATCAGAGAGTAATAGCAACACCTCACTGCCACTGCAAATAGTGTCCAAGCTTCTGTAAATCCCTCTCAGGGGAAAAGTGTACGGTGCCAGGATAGTCACAGAAGCAGTAGTGTGAAGCATGGCAGCAGTACAGTATTTATGAGCCCTAGGAGAGTGCGTGCATACAGATAATAGATATTTTTGCGAAGCACAGAATTAAAAGGTTGAGGTGTGGTCTTTGTGAGACATAAAATGGAAGGGGGCATGTTCTCCATAGTTTTTTACTTATTGATTCTTACTGTTTTCGGACGGCCTGCTTCATAGGCCGTAGTTAATGTGAGACACAGATTAGTTGTGGTCATAGCAGGAGAAGTAAAAGGGGAAAGCTGATGGTGATGTGGTGCTCCAGCAAAAGAGGGAGGCAGGATAAAGAAGAGCTTAGAATGTGATGCAGAGGGGGAGATGGTTATGTGGTGTTCAGTGAAAGAGGAAGAAATAGGAAGCCAAGAGGACGCTAAAGTGTGGAAGAGGTGGAACTTGAAGCATGCAATGTTTGTAGAGGAGTGAAACATAAAGGATGTGAAAGTCCTTGCAGAGATTTTGGCCCAGTGTATGTTGTGGGGCAGCAGTATGGAGGATATTAGAATAAAAGATGAAAATACTTTTGTTGAGTTGGTATAAAGGAGTACATAGTTCCATCCGTTACACAAACATTAGTATGGAAAGGTGTTAGATCATTTTTCATTAGCACAATGATATATATGAGAACAAGTAAAAAACAAAAGAAGTCCACAGCAAAACACCATCTCATTAATTATGAACAATAACATTGAGGGAAAGAGAGAAGAAAAAGAAAAGAGGGGGTAAAGTTTCCAGGAAAGAAAGAAGATGGCCAATGAGTAGAAGGGCAAAAATAAAGAGGAAGAAAGAGAGAGTTAGAATGAGAGAAAGAGAACAGACCACTTTACCCCACCAAGCAAGGAAGTCAACCACTATTGGAAGAATCGATCAGAAAAGTATTAACAGAGGTGGGTGTGCTCCTCCTTTCAAAAGAATTAATGTGATTTGGTCTCTCACCCTGCCTACCCAATTTGAAAAAGAGTGGGAAGTGGAGCTCTCACAGTGCAAAGGAATAAGTGTCTTAGTTGCACCTAGCATAGTACAATATATAAAGGTGAGGGTGGGAGAGGAGGAGGATGCATGTAAAAGAGTGTTTTCCGGGGATCTTTAGATAGAGAGATCTCCAAGCAATGTTTAAAGGGTTAGTAATGTCTAACAGTAAAGGGATAGTAATGTTTCATAATAAAAGCAGCTCCAATTAATCATCATAGTATTGGGACCTTGGAAAGTGTTATTTCAATTCGGTCAGAGTTGTAGTTCAGGAGTAATTCAATTACAAAATATCCCCCTCCCGCCCCTTTTACTGATGTAACACTGCTCAGCCAGATCAGAAGGGAGGTGCCCAGGTAGACTGCAGAGAGGGACAATCTTCTATTAAGATAAGGGAAAAACCTGAAAAACTTGTCAAGGGGGGCAGGGCTTTCATTGTTCTCATAGGAAGAAGATTGTCCCCTTCTGTTATCTGTCTGGTCTATGGACTGCATTCCACATCTGAGAAGAGATGGCTTACACTAGGTAAAAGGGACGGGAGGGGGAAACTTTGCTTGTGAATATCACTCAAACCATAAAGGTTTGAGAGATAAGACTTACATCGTTCTTCATGTTTTTTTAATGCCTACAAAATAAAATAAAGTTAAAACGAAGTATTACTATTCCTTTAATACACTCAAGACATTCAGACCAAAAATCCCAATTCCACCAAATATGGGTTGGTGTTCCTCTAACCTGTTGACATCTACAAAGAAAACTAGTTGAAGGGAACATTTTGCGTAAACAAGAGGTGTATAATAACATTGAAATAAGAACGTATAGTGCATGTCAAGGGTTAGTGCCGATTAAAGAATATTTCCAAATGTGATGTATTCATCCAATTCCAAAGACACCCGGAGTTTGTATATTTTAACTAAGGGTTTTAGGGGAAATATAATGTCCAGGCATGGAATAGTGAGTTAGTGGTGTTCTCACTCTTGACATTGAAGCTACAGGATGTGTAATCTGAGTTGCCAAAATCTCGGCTCGCTGGAAGAGGAAAATGGAAAAACCTGAGGGGTAGGGGAAGGAAATGGAGAAAGAGAGGAAGCCAAGTTCATCACACCCCTCACACACAGAAGAGAAGAGGAAAAGCAATGTACCACTACGCTTACTTTGGAAAAGACTGGATGGCAGAAACTTAGGGAGTTCTCTCCCTCCAATCCCCAGGTATTCTTAGCATTATCATCATTGCTGACTGTAGAAGGAGGGGGCGCTTAAAGTGCTATTTTAGCCTCCAACACAATATGGCTGCAAACTGACCCACTCAATGTGCAGTGTCGGCTTTACGTTAGATGTGTTCATAAAGCTGTAAAGACTTTTAATGCTACAGGAGCACTACCTACCTATAACATTCACTTACCCTCCTCTCCCATAGGACGCAACATAATAACTATATCACATATGATCAGTAGAGGGCACTGTTAATGTGAAAAAAGAACAGTTTAAACCAGCGGTAGTCAACGCAGGTCCTCAAGAACCATCAACACTGCATGCTTTCAGGATATCCATGAGCACAAGTGGACTCATTAGTGTCTTAGTCACTTTAACTGGTCTGTGTTCATTCAGAGATAGCCAGAAAACATGCACTGTTGGTAGCCCTTGAGGACTAGGGTTAGTTACCCCTGGTTTAAGCTGTAATAACTCAGAAAGATGCATTTATAAACAGAGGGAGTATCCAAGTTTTAGTCAGCAGGAAAAACTATACATTAAATAAATGTACCGCACTTTAACATTAAATGTGGTGATTGAGCTGGGATGCTTTATAATCCTACTGGAACAATACAGCTAGTAATAATCTAGTCGCTCTTTCCAATCTACTCTGCACAGTGCAAGTTCTAATTGCTGCCCAATCGCGGCCATAAAATGATTACTGACGAAGTGCAGACACAAATCGAAGTGAATCTTTGTATCCCAAAAGCACCATCTGCAGCACTCATGTGCGCTAGATTCAAAGCGCCCCCCACAGGAGTGATCGGGCACTGGACAAAACACTGCAGGGGAGTCTCTGAGAAAATACATACTGAACGATACAGGTACCTGGTACTTTGTTAATATTAAAAATCATCCAGCTCAGTCAACACACCTACAGCAAAGCAGACACTGCACATTGAGTGGGTCAGTGTGCAACTAGATTTTGTTGTAACAGGTAAAGTAGTACTTTCTAATGTGTCCACTTTCTACTTTCCAGTAAAGCGGAACTACCACCCAATAGTAAGATAGCATCACATCATTGCCTATCTGGTGACTAGCTGCTCAGTAGCGCTAGTCGCCAGAATTCTTACCAGATTAAAGAGAAATCTCTTTTCTTCATGGACTGACAGCAAGACGGAGCGCGGACATCTTGCCCTAGTGACGTCCATGCGCCTGTGCTGTCAGTCCCTTTTGGAGCCGGCCGGCTCCTAGCAACGCCTCCTAGACCCGGATGGGACTGACAGTGCAGGCGCGTGGACGTCACTAGGGCAAGATGTCCGCGCTCCGTCTTGCTGTCAGTTGATGAAGAATAGAGATTTCTCTTTAATCCGGTAAGAATTCTGGCAACTCTCGCTCCTGAGCAGCTAGTCGCCAGATGGACAACGATGTGATGCTATCTTCTTATTGGGTGGGAGTACCGCTTAATGACTGTAAATGTATTTGTAACCTGGGACTGGAGTGAGTTTCCTCCCTACAACCTTTTCCTTACCAGAGACATATATATATACACACACACACACACACACGTGCACACACACACACACACAAACACACAGAGATAGATAGATAGATAGATAGATAGATAGATAGATAGATAAAGTAGAGGCAAAAAAAGGGGTGACTGTTCCTTTAAATATAAGGCTATGACAGGAAGTGGGTTTTGGGTTCCTTTTAACCCCTTCAGCTCCAGAGGGATGTTAAACACAATGCAAAGCGATAAACTGGATACCCTTTTGGAACTCAAGGGAAAAGTGATTCTATTAATTTGTTCAGTTCCAACACAAATACAATAAAAATATAGGGACGATACCCTCTACGTATAGTATAAAATAATCAGCCTTTGTACATAGTTGCTTGTAACTGGATCCCGCAGAGAGAGTGTTTGAAGAATGTTTCTCTTAACTGAAAAAATATATAGAGATCTTTCAGTTTACCCAATAGTCTAGTCCTGGAGATTCAACTATGCTTCAAATCATTATCCAAATAGTTAGGCATGCAGGGTGATAATTGATTGAGCAGTTACTGAATTACAGAACACCTCCTCAAAAGTTCATTTACATTTTCAAACAACACAATGGACTTGTGTTTTTAAAACACTTTACATGTTGAAAGGTATCCTGAAACACTAGCACAGTATATAATTGTATGTGCCCTTCTCAGATAGACATGGCAATCATAGGTATGCTTTATTAAAGTGGATCTTTCATCCTCAAGACACTTAAGGTCATTGCATGTAACTGTTAAAATTGTGTATAGGTTGTTCATTTTTATTTATTTATTTATTTTAATTAAATCGCCATACTTTATTAGATACTAGTTGAAGAGCCCGTTACACGGGCCACAGTGCCACTGCCAGCCAGTCGCGGGGCAGTCATGCACAGTAGAGACTGCCCATGCAGCGGCTGATACAGTGCCAGCCGGTCGCAGTGCAGTCATGCTCAGTAGAGACTGCAGCACGCGCAGCAGTCTCTGCTGAGCATGACTGCATCGTTACAAACTTTGTAGCAAATTATTATATAGGACTGGCTTGTAAAAATTATGCACTGATTAACGTCACCAGTTCCTCTGTATGCGGTACAAGCTGTACCGTACAGCTCTACAGGATGTCCCCAGTTCTGCAAAGCTCCTCCCACTTCCCTCCCCAGGAATGATCGTGCTCCCTTCATCTTCCTCCTCCCACCTGCACAAATATAAGAAATGTCTCCACTCCCTTTGCACCCCAGATTGCCGCTCTGCACGCTCACTGCGTCTCGTCTTTTAATTATCACCCCGCTCAGATGCCACACTCTAGACTCTACTCCCTCTTCCCATCTTGCTCCAGCTGTTCCTCTTGTCTGTTAACCCTTTGAGTGTCAGAGGTATCCAAAGCACTGGATATCTTTCTGGCACTCAAAGAGTTAATTGTCACCACTAGGATGCTGCACTCTGGACTCCACTCCCTGTTAGCTTCCCATCTTGCCAGCAACCGTAGCAAGATGCAACCCTAAGTGGGAGCAGACTCCAGAGTGAGGCCTCTGAGCAACCAGAACAAACAGAGGAGGAGAGGAGAAGTCGGATTTGGTAGAATGTGTACAGAGCGGCACTAGAGCAATCATGGACCACAATACGGACAGTGTTATATGTATTAATTAAAATATTATCATACCTGTAACCTTTGCATAAAACAAGTTATAAGGCCTATATTAAACCACATTCCAAAACAACTGCACAATGTAAAACAAATAAAAACCTTACTTGAATAAAATTGGGCTTTTAACCCATTGAATACTGCAGCCGTCCCCAGTGCATGGTTTCATAATGCAAAATTCTTTTGTATAAAGGAGGATTCACATACAGGGAGCAGGCTTAGCCTAGAGAGTGGAGGGAGAGCGCTGCCAATCATCCTAAACATCATCAAGATGGCAGCATTCTCCCTCCTGATAAGGTGGCTATCTATCATGGGGGGGAAATTATTTAAATTTCATGGCGTTTTTAAGCTTGTTGATAGAGTATTGACCAATGGGGAGGGGGGGGGGGTTGGAACATGACAGTTCCACTTTAAGAGGAAAGGCTCATGTTGCTCCACCCCTTTGCATCACAGATGCATTTTTGACATACGTTAAGCATTACCCTACAATGGTGATTTTTTTTTTTTTTTTTTTATGATGTATTATGGCATTAAAACAGAAAGTAAACCAACCAGTGCTCCAGTGCCCTAATCCCTGTCAATCAACACTTTGTAGACTGCCCCTTCTTTGTTGAATTGCACACACACTTCTGAAGGTCCTGCACCGATTTCAAATTGCTGAGCAGTGCAGGACGAACTAGGAGAGTGCTCCAATCAAATATTCGCCAGCCTTACCATTAACATGCCTGTAGTCCAGCTTGCTCCACAGGCAACTTCAATAATGAGCCTATATCTAAAAAATACAGTGATTTGAAAAAAAAATAATAATAATAAAGTTCTAGTCAAAGTTGTTTTCAGGTGAAAGTTCCTCTTTAACAAAGGAAAGCTTTTAAATCTGTCATGTTGGTATGTATCCAAGGATTGGAATTGAGAATTACCATGGTAGGATAATGCTTAACACATGTCAAAAATGCATCTGTGTTGCAAAGGGGTGGAGCAACATGAGCCGTCCCTCTTAAAGTGGAACTGTCATGTTCCAACCCCCCCCCCCCCGCCAATTGGTCAATACTCCATCAACAAGCTTAAAAATGCCATGAAATCTCCCGTTGGCACCCCTGTTATATGCGATAACAATTGAACCATTAGCAGTAATGATTAGGAAGTCCGAAGAGGTACAAGGGATTCAAGTTGGAACCCAAGAATATAAAATCACGTTGTATGCAGACGATATTTTGCTGACATTAGCTTCACCATTAACTTCAATTCCGGCGGTTTTTGCTTTGATTGAACAATATGGGAAATTCTCTAATTATAAGATTAATTTGTCTAAAACACAAGTAATATATATAGGTTTATCGGAAACGGTAATGGAGGAATTGGAAAACAGATACCCATTTAATTGGAAGAAGGGTTATATAGAATATTTAGGTATTATAGTACGATTTAATTTACATCAAATGGTTGAAGGGAATTACCTGAATTTGAGAAATGTATTGCAGAGATTGATTGAAAGATGGAAAGGATTAGAGATTTCCTGGATGGGTAGGGTGAATAATGTAAAGGCTTACTTGCTCCCCAAACTTGTGTATTTATTTAGGACAATACCTTTGAAAGCTCCAAATAAAATCTTGAAACATATATCTAATATCTTTATAACATATGTTTGGGCATCAAAGAAAGCCAGGATAGCAAAAAATTTGATGGTTAGAAGTATAGCAAATGTTGGACTGGGATTTCCAGACTTGTGTTTATTAAATGAAATTTCTTTGTTTTCTCATTTCTTGGAATGGTATAATATTAAGGATAGGGGAATATCTTGGTTTTTATGTGAATCGATGGATGGGGGTGTATAGGAATTATTCTATTTACATTGGGTAGACCCAGATAAAAAAAGGAAGTTGAATTTGATAAATCCGGTGGTATGTGATATATACGATAATATACATTTGATTAGGAGAAGGTTTAAGGATAATGGGTATATTACTTTAGCTACCCCGATAGAAGTTTTAGAGTTATATTTAGATAATATAGATTTGAGGAGATGGAAACTTAATGGAGTTAAGAGAGTATCCGATCTATACACTCATCATCAATTGTTAACGTTTGTAGATATGCAAGAGAGATATGGCTTCTTAAATTCAGATTTATTTACATTTAGCAGAGTAAGAAGTTATTTGAGATGTAACTTAATAGATACCACTCATATTTTAGAACAATTTATTATGAAGGGTTATACTTCTAAACTTATTTCTAGAATAGGAGATTTTATTAATAAACAACAGGAGAAAAAAAAAGTAGTAACGATTCAAAAATGGGAGAGGGATTTGGGGGGTTTTATGAAGAAGAAAGATGGAATGAGACATGGATTAAGGTTAGGAAAGCTGTTCATTGTATAAATCTGAATGAAATATTTTTTAAGGTGTTACATCGTTGGTACATGGTCCCGTCTAGATTACACAAAATTTATCAAGATTGTTTAAGTGAGTGTTGGAGATGTGGTGGACAAGACTATGTATCATATATGGTGGGAATGTGATAAATTGAGTGAAATTAAGTATAGATTGAGGGATATGTTTATGTAGATCTTTCAGGTTGATGAGCCGTTACAACCAGTGCAGTTTTTATTTCATATGGAATTACCAGTGGAAGGTAATATAAAGACTTATTTGGCAATTAATATTTTATTGGCTGTAAAGATGGTCATAGCGAGGTACTGGAAGAAAGTGGAGGCACCTCCTTGGATTGAGATTATTAATCAAATTAACTATCAATATAGAATGGAAAGATATTTTTTTGCTAAGTATGGTAACTTAGATAAATATAAGAAGATATGGGAACCCTGGGCATTGAGGCAAAATGATTTGAACCCGATCGCGTCAGGGGATTGATGGAGGGATTGAAGAGGGAAAGAGTATGAGGTGAAGATGTAGGTGAATGAATGGGAGATATATCTTTGAGTGGAAGATTAGGATGTGGAACTGAATATTAGGATCATAAGAAGGAAAACATAGGGTTAAAAGTGTATTTGAATTTTTGAATATTTGAGTTGTGGAAACAATTTGAAATTGTTGTAACTGAGTTTGTTTGTATTTTATATAAGAAAATAATAAAATTTTCATAAAAAAAAAAAAAAAAAATGCCATGAAATCTAAATAATTTTTCCCCTATTATATATAGCTACCTTATCCCTCTTCCATATCAGGAGGGAGAATGCTGCCATCTTGATGATGTTTAGAATGATTGGCAGCACTCTCCCTCCACTCTCTAGGCTAAGCCTGCTCCCTGTATGTAAATCCTCATGAAATCTAAAAAATGTTCCCCCTATGATATATAGCTACCTTATCCCTTGTAGGAATAACCAGGAGGGTCTGGCACACATCTCTGCCTCAACTCCATCCTGACCATATCATAGTGCACAGAGGGAAATTGGAAGGTGAGGGAAATGTATTGTACACCATTCTGGTCCTCAGGGGGATAAAGAGGTTAAACGTTGCTGGGAAGGTACACATTTTTATAGTATGATTTTAAGGAAAGATGTTGCTTTAGGTCATTTTCACATAAGCAACACCACAGCAGCGACAATGTCAGCATGACATTGCCCATGCAAAACACGATGTGGGTCCTCCATCAGGATACTGAAGCATGACTGCATTCATCCCAGAAGAATTCCGCATATGCACAGCAGCCTGTGAGGCTGGCAAGCAGAATGTCTATACTAGTAACATTAGAGGTTGAGATGTTTATCACAATCTCCAGTGAATGGCCAAAGACATGTGAGGCAATGATCAGTCATATAAGGCAGACCCAGACATAAGCTGGCCATGCCATATTCCAATTCTTCAGTTCATGGAGGATTGCAAGACACTGTAGAAAAGTAAACAGGTGGTTTGAACAGAGCTGTTTCACAGCACCGTTAAAATCAGCCATGACTACGTGAACACAGTCTCAGGCCTAGTTCAGGAGTGACTTTGCTGTAGCAAATTTGTTGTAAGAACAAGTTTCAAGGAACAGATAATTGTCATCAATGCGATAGTTCACATGGATAACTTTTACAGCTATGATGATTTTCAATGGCAAACTTGTGCAGCTGTATAAAAAAAATTACAGCAAAAACATCACCCATGTGAACTAGGCCTTAAAGGGATAATAGGATTTTAGTCTTACCTGTTAAATCCTTTTCACTTAGACCATACAGGTTACTGGTACACTGGGAGGCGATCCGCCCCTTTAAGTAGGCAGGAACATTCTCTAAATGTATGCAGGGAGCGGAGCCTCCCCTCCCTCTTAGGCTGCACCTCAGTCAGAACAAGCCAGAATGATTTGAGACACTAACACTGACCAGAGATAGGAGAGAAGAAGACCCCTGTGAGCATGCCCCAAAGGACTCCCACAGCATGCCACAGGAGAGCCAAGCATGGTCTCTTGACAGGGTGGGAGACCAGTAACCTGTATGGACTAAGTGAAAAGGATTTAACAGGTAAGACTAAAATCCTATTTTCACTGTCGTCCAATACAGGTTACTGGTACACTGGGATGTCCAAACAAGGACCAGGCTCAAGGCCCCCAGAGTCACCAGAACCTCTATGAACCAACCGGTCATAGATCCCAACAATCAGAAGTGTCAATGGACACCAACTAGGGGTAAGAACAGACCCCAAGAACAAAACACAGTACACTGAACCAGAGTCAACAGGGCTCAACAGTAAGGAAGCACTGAGAATCTCAGAAGAAGAAGATCCTAGACAGGCAAAACTGCCTCCAGGACCTTCCTCCCAAAGCTGGCATCAGCCGAGGCCAGCACATCCACACGGTAGTGCTTTGAAAACGTGTGCACAGTGGACCAAGTGGCTGCCCGGCACAGCTGATCAGCAGATGCTTGATTCTTATAGGCCCAAGAGGCCCCAGTTGATCTGGTAGAATGAGCAGTGACCCAAAAGGGCACATGCTTATTCCGCAATTTGTAAGCCTTACGAATAGTAGATTTTATCCAAGATGCAATGGTCACCTTGGATGCCGGTCTCCCTACCCTAGGCCCCTCAGGAATGACAAACAGAGCATCCGACTTCCTGATAGACTCAGTGCGATGAACATAAAATTTGAGACAACGCACTACATCCAACAAATGAAGATCCCTCTCCTTGTCAGAGGAAGGGTTAGGGCAGAAAGAGGGCACCACAATCTCCTGATTGATGTGAAATTCGGAGACAACCTTAGGCAAAAATTCCTTGGAAGTGCGAAGCACAGCCTTATCCTTGAGGAATACCAGATAAGGTGGTTTACAAGACAAAGCTTGTAATTCTGCCACCCGGCGAACTGATACAATAGCCAAAAGGAAGGCCATCTTCCAGGTCAAAAGGCGTAAAGGAATAGTAGCCAAGGACTCAAAGGGGGGGGTCATTGGAGAACCCCCAGAACTAGATTAAGGTCCCACTGAGGAGCCAGACTCTTGAAAGCGGGACGAACATGAGCCACACCTTGGAAGAAAACTTTGACATCAGGAATAACAGCAATGCGCTCCTGGAAAAAGACAGAGAGCGCTGAAGTCTGAACCCTTATCAACACCGTCCTGTAGAAAGGCCAGGACAGTAGGAAGATGAAAATCATGCGATAGATCCCTATCTGCACACCATGCAACAAAAGTTGACCAGACTCGGTGACAGATCTTAGAAGACACAGGCTTACGAGAGCGTAGCATCGTAGACACCACAGAAGAGGAAAAACCCTTTTTTCTTCAAAATTGAGGATTCAACCTCCAAGCCATCAAATGAAGACAATGAACATCCTCCTTCCACAGGTAGCCTTGTAGCAGAAGATCTGGACGAGAGGGAAGCGGAAAGGGCTCTGCTACAGACATTGCCATCAGATCCGGATACCAGGACTGACAAGGCCAATTCGGAGCGATTAGAATAACTGGACAACGCTCCATCTTCAGCTTCTGGATGACTCTGACCAACAGTGGAAGAGGAGGGAAGATGTAGGCTAGGGAGAATTCCCAAGGTATTGACAAGGAGTCCACTGCCAGGGCCAGTGAGTCCCTCCACCGACAGCAGAACACTGAAACCTTCCTGTTGTGCCTGGTTGCCATCAGATCCACTACAGGAACCCCCCACATCTGGGTTAGAAGGTGAAACACCTCTGGATGAAGAGCCCACTCTCCGCTGTCGACTGTGTGACGACTGAGAAAGTCTGCCATGACGTTGTCTACGCCTGGAATGTGTACCGCTGAGATGACGGGAACATGAGCTTCCGCCCAAGACAAAATGGCCTTGACCTCTAACCATGCGGAGAGACTTCTTGCTCCGCCTTGCCTGTTGATGTAAGCCACTGCGGTGGCGTTGTCGGACTCTACTCTGACTGGACAACCCTCCAGTTGAGATTCCCAATGTCTCAGGGCAAGGAAGATGGCACGTAGTTCCAGAATGTTGATGGAGAGGAGAGTATCCTCCAATCCCCACTTCCCCTGGGCATTGAAGCGACCCAACACTGCCCCCCATCCCAGGAGGCTGGCATCCGTCGTGACCTTGGTCCAATAAGGGGTCTGGAAGGATCTCCCTTTCAGGAGATGAGACAGATCCAACCACCATTCCAAGCTCAACTCGACATGAGGAGGTAGAGAGACGGATAGCTGCAGATGGTCTGGACGATTCCTGCACGTCTGGATCACGAACCTCTGAAGTTCCCTGGTGTGTGCCATAGCAAATGGCACCGCCTCTATTGTGGAAATGAATTTCCCCACCAGAGAAGTCAATTTCGGCACTGGAATCCGCTCGAGAGCCAGAATCTTTGATACTCTGAGAGCAATCTGATGAGCCACCTCCTCTGGTAGAAACACCATGCACCGCTGAGTGTCGAACAGGAGACCCAGGAAGATTATCTGCTGAAATGCAACCAAGTCTGACTTGTCCAGATTCACAATCCATCCGTGGCGAGTGAGAGTCTGAATGCAAGCCTGAACCTGCTGGTGAAGGATATCCGCTGATGAAGCTTTCAAGAGTAAATAGTCCATGTAGGGAGTCACTCTGATGCCATCCCGATGGATTACTGCTATCAAAGCTCCCAAGACTCGCTGAAAAAACCTGTGGAGCTGTTGTCAGTCCAAAGGGAAGAGCCGAAAACTGAAAATGACCTCTGTGGCAGGCAAACCTGAGATACCGCCTGCTCTCTAGATGGATAGGGATGTGCAGATATGTATCCTGAAGATCCAGGGAGGCAAGGAATTCCCCCGGAGACATAGCAGCTATCACAGTGCGCAGAGATTCCTGTCGATAGTGGGTACTCACAACAAAGGAATTGAGATCTTTGAGGTCCAAAATAGGACGAGCTCCACCGTCCTTTTTGGCCACAACTAACAGGTTGGAATAAAATCCTGAACATGTGTCCTCTGGAGAAACTGGTTCCAGGACTTCTTTGTCCAAAAGATCCTGAATAGCGTCGTCGAATAGACGCCTTTTTGTGGGGTCCTGAGAAGGACGAGTAAAATGGAACCGAAAGGGAGGAAGAGAAAAGAAAGGGATCCTGTATCCCTCTGACACCACCTGAAGAACCCAAGGGTCCGCCACTGAATCCTCCCAAACCCGGCGAAAGATGTGAAGACGCCCACCAACAGCCGGATGCGGACCCGGGTTCGGCGAGTCATGCTGAAGCAGTCTTGGAAGCCTTGGCCTTGGGGGCAACTTTAGGCTTCCAGGACTGTTTGGGCTTGGAGGAGGTGCGTGGAGCAGGTGGAACCGCCTGGGACACGGGGTGTGTCTCAGTTTGGAAGGAACGAAAGGACCGATAGCGTTTAGCTGGGAATTTCTTTTTAAAGACTGAGGGCAGAAGAGTACTTTTACCTCCAGTAGCCTCACTAATCAATTCCTTTAGCTCAGATCCAAACAGGGAAGTCCCTTGAAAGGGCAAAGAAAGCAAAACTTTCTTGGAAGCGGTGTCAGCAGACCAAATTTTTAGCCAAAGAGCGCGTCTAGCCACCACAGAAGTGGAGGCCCTCGCCATCATGCGAACTGTGTCAAAAGCAGCGTCAGAAACATAATTCTGAGCTTCAGAAATATTAGCAATGAGTTGCAACTGCTCTGACACTGGCGCATCCTGGCGAACCGCCACAGTAAGCTGTTCAGTCCAGACCGCAATGGCCCGGTTAACCCACGCCACAGCAAAGGTTGGACGCATGGCAGTACCAATAGAGGCAAAAATAGACTTAAGACAAGTCTCTAACTTTTTGCCCGTCCAATCCTGTAAAGCAGAAGCATCAGATACAGCCAAAGCAGTAGATTTAGACAACCTAGAAACTGGAGCATCCACCTTAGGAGGATGAACCCATTTAGCCAGTTCAGTCACCAGAGGGTGGTCAGCACAGCCCTGATCAAACCCTCAGCAGAGAGTTCAGGATCACATTCAAAAGGGTCCCCAACCGATCTGGTAGACTCAATAACTGTACCATCCTCAACATCAGAATCCTGCAACAATTCTTCTTCAGAAGAATCAGAGACGTCAGGAGCTCCCTGTGGCTTGGGCAGGGAGGTCCTGACAGTGGAGGGGGTCTGCCATACTTGAAGAGCCCCCTGAACCTGAGAGGGAAAGAGCTGAAGAGTGGATCTGAGATCCCTAGTTGCAGCCTTGAACTCTTTCACCCATGTTGGCTCAATAGGGTGACTGGAAGGCCCTGGGTTGCTGCCATGACCTTCCGCACAAGTTGGGCATAAATGACCAGAAAATTCTCTAGGTAGCCCTGCGTGACAGGAGGAGCAAAACGCAATGGGGGAGACAGATACCCCAGCCTCCTTCGTCTTAGGTCTAGTCCCAGGCTCAAGTGGAGTAGACATGCTCACAACGTCAGATATACCCCACAGATAGGAATCACCCAATTAAAGTGTGAAAGATTAAATATTCACCCCAGAAATGTTTAAAACGAAACTTATCTGGCAAGCGAAGGGTTAATCAGCAGAGGAGAGAGAGAAGGTCCGGTCCCTGCGTAGTATACTCGATGAGAAGAACTCACAAAATGGCTGCCGCGACGGAAGCCAATCAGAAAAAGGGCGCGAACCGAGCGCTCATGGGAAGCGTAGTTTTCCTCACCAAGTACCCCAAAACAGTGCCCGAAGCCCCCCGAATCCCCCAACACACTCAAACATACAACCGGATGATAGAGCAAGGGAAGACAAATAAAATGAGCCCACTCTGAAGTCGCTATGTGAAGCGGTTCCAGAGATACGTCCCACACAGTGTAAGCCCATAGAGAGTAAAGAAGCAATGGCGTCTATGCGGGAAAAGCGCGCTTAAAGGCGCGGAAAATTATTTCTAATAAATTTTTCTCTTAAAGTAAAAGTTCCATAACACATAGCAAACATATGTACTATGAAAGCAAACATTACCCAACCAAGACAAAAGTTGAAAATGCCCATAAAATTAGAAAACCCAGCAGAGAAAGGGTTAAATCCCACATAAACTGCTCCAAAACTCAGACATACACATATACATTGCATTAGCAAGACCTATAAAAACACCCATTGAGTGCTGGAGTGCACAATGAGAACTCTCAAGTACAAGCCCAATGAAGGGACACTGAGGGACAAGTGGACCTTCGGCACTCAAAGGGTGGCTCACCTTTCTGCAGGACTTCTGTCTTCAGGTTACCAAGATAAGAAAAGAATTACCACAGAGGATAATCCCCAGGGAAATACTTGAAATCAAGTTTTTCCCTCATCAGGGCAAAAGGTCCACCAGAAGTACCCTGGAAGCTGTGCTATCCACTTTAAAGAGGGCATTTGACAGCCTTGGTAACCCGCCTAATGGTGGTATTCCATATTTGTCAAAATAACAAAGAAACTAAAACTTGAAGAGAGCTGTTCTCTGCCTGGTGTGAACACACCGAGGAACAAATCATTCTGGCTTGTTCTGACTGAGGTGCAGCCTAAGAGGGAGGGGAGGCTCCGCCCCCTGCATACATTTAGAGAATGTTCCTGCCTACTTAAAGGGGCGGATCGCCTCCCAGTGTACCAGTAACCTGTATTGGACGACAGTGAAAGTAATGTTTCAAAATAAAAGGAGCTCCAATTAATCTTCATAGTATTTGGGCTATGGAAAGTATTATTTCAGTACTGTCAGAGTTGTATTTCAAGAGTAATTGAATGATAAAGTATCCCCTCCCGTCCCTTTTACAGATGTAACACTGGTCAGCTCACAGCAGCAAGATGGCATCCAGATAGCTTGCAGAGATGGACAATCTTCAATTAGCATAAGGAAAAAACCTGAAAAACCTGTCAAGGGGGGCAGGGGTTTAATTGTTCTCACAGTAAAAAGATTGTCCCTTGCTGTGAGCTGTTTGGTCTTAAGACCAGATTCAACATCTGAGGGGAGGAGGCTTACACTAGGTAAAGGGGGAGGGAGGGGGATACTTTATCATTCAATTACTCTTGAACTACAACTCTGACAGTATTGAAATAACACTCTCCATGGCCCAAATACTATGAAGATTAATTGGAACTGCTTTTATTTTGAAACATTACTATCCCTTTAACTTAACTTCCAACATGAAGGCACATATATCTAGAGAGGAAAAAGAAAGGAACAATACTTACATTGACCAAACCAAAGTAATGTTCATTTACAGGGAATTGTTCTGGGCCAATCTCTTTTTCCAATGATGAGGCATTGGTGCCCTGGTGGGAGAAAGAATATACTAAATACATTTGATTTACATTTTTGTTTCTGCACAAAACACACAATGCATCCTATGAACAAAAGAGAGCTGGAATCAGTCTGATCAAATTAACTGCAAAATATAGAATAAAATAAATTCCCATATCCCCATTTATTTAAACGTGGTTTTGAACCTCTTGCAAAGCAATGGGATGAGACCTCAGTAGTGCTCAAGATGTCAAAAGCCCCATTTAAAATGGTGACATTCAGGTAACTTGCGAGCTACAGTAGATCTTCTGCTGACAATGAGTAGATCTCCACAGTCAGGTATCAAGCTATCAGGCGAGCCAGAAACATGTCAAAACAAAAGTGGTGGAGTTTTGGGACAAACATATTGCACTACAGCAGAGAACTAAAAATTCTGGGCACAGCTTTCATCAGTGGTACCATGCAGTAGCCAATCAGAGACCTGATAGTAATGTAGGTAGAGCGCCTCACAGCATTTTCATGGTTTTCCTGCCGCACACTGCTGTAATTGCCTTTGAAATCCTTTAATGTAGGGCACACCCAGTACTATTATGCACTCCTTGTCACCACATAAGCAGACAGACACATTATGGAATGCACTGGGTATTAGACCTGGTTCTCTCTGTATATTCATGGCCACATAAGTCTAACATTATCCAGCTACATCTGTTGAAGTAAACCTGTCACTTTAAAATACTGATTAAAGGGATAGTAATACTTCGTTTTATCCTTATTTTATTTTGTAGGCATTAAAAAACATGAAGAACGAAGTATCTCCCCCTGTTCAACCAGATCAGAAGGGAGGTGCCCAGGTAGACTGCAGAGAGGGACAATCTTCAATTAAGATAAGGGAAAAAACTGAAAAACTTGTCAAGGGGGGGAAGGGCTTTCATTCTTTTCATACAAAGAAGATTGTCCCCTGCTGTTATCTGTCTGGTCTTACAACCAGATTCACACCTGAGAAGAGATGGCTTACACTAGGAAAAAGGGACGGGAGGGGGAAACTTTGCTTGTGAATATCTCTTAAAGGGATAGTAATACTTCGTTTTAACTTGGTTTAACTTGGTTTATGAGATATTCACAAGCAAAGTTTCCCCCTCCCGCCCCTTTTACTGATGTAACACTTTTCAGCCTGAGCAGAAGGGAGGTGGCCAGGTAGACTGCAGAGAGGGACAATCTACAATTAAGATAAGGGAAAAACCTGAAAAACTTGTCAAGGGGGGCAGGGTTTTCATTGTTTTCATAGGAATAAGAGTGTCCCCTTCTGTTATCTGTCCAGTCTATGGACTGCATTCCACATCTGAGAAGAGATTGTTTACAGTAGGTAAAAGGGGCGGGAGGGGGAAACTTTGCTTGTGAATATCTCATAAACCATAAAGGTTTGAGAGATAAGACTTATATCATTCTTCATGTTTTTTTAATGCCTACAAAATAAAATAAAGTTAAAACGAAGTATTACTATCCCTTTAAACCATAAAGGTTTGAGAGATAAGACTTCTATTGTTCTTAATGTTTTTTTCATGCCTACAAAATAAAATAAAGATAAAATGAAGTATTACTATCCCTTTAAGGAGCAGAATGTTGGGGTAAAGTAGGGCAGGAGAAGAAAGGAGCTGTTCAGTGTTTCACAGCAAAATGTTAGAACAACCTATTTCCTGGATGAAGGACCCTTTACCCCATGGTCCATGCGTGCCCCACAAGATGCAAAGGAAATTCCCATTGACGTAAAAGGGGATTTTCCCAGCTTGAATGCTAGTGGTCTCTGACACTTTGCAATATTTTGGCACTCAAAGGGATGAAAACGCCCCAATTTAAATTAGTGGGAATTTGAAGAATTTTCAATGTAAACCTATGGTGCACCTCGTTAGTTTGGCGATTAATGGTGCGATGCAGGAAACGTGCGCAATCGCTATTTCCCATGTGAAAACCACTAGGGAACAGGTTTGCTCATGATTTTGTTGAATTGCGCATGGAAAAATCAAGATTAGCGAACGGCTGCGTATATTTATTTTTTGTGGGCGTGGCTAAGATTAAACAATCTGTGCGAGTTGAATAGAGAATGTGCATAATGCAAGAACTGCTATTGTGAATGAATGTATACTTCTGTGTACTGTTGTCGTAAAAAGGAATTTTTCATGTGCAATTCAAGAAGCGTTCAGTAATTAGATTCCTGGATCTATCTGCGCACAAAAATGCCTTTATCCGATGTGAACCTTTCTTGCATCGTGCCATAAGTCCCAAAATCCGTCCTATGATTTATATTACGTATTGTTGTTTCTGTGCCACTTACAGTAAAACTCTCCCCATTAACAGTAACTGCTCCTCCTGGCTGCAAATACATTACTGAACGCAAAGGGGGTTATTATCGCCAAGCAGCAAAGGGCTGCTTAGGGATAATGGAACTTTTGGTTGTCAACAGCTGACACCCCCTGACTTAGTACATAGACTCCATACAATCACATAGCAATTGGATAGTTTCTCACCTTAGTGCATAGCCCCCCAAACTTAAAATAATACAAAAATAAAATGTACGTTATCAACATCTTTTTTTTACTCAGCAGGGATATTCATAGTACATTATTCATAATACATTAAAAAATATCTATCTGTAGGTTTATTATATATACACACCAGATCTGTTCATTACGTTGACTTTGACCTTTCAGAGCTTATAAAAATGTCAGATCTACGTATGAGAAATAATTGGATAGCATGGATGAAATTATGAAGTTTGTCTCATTTTTTCCATGCAGTGAAAATACTAGGCACTGGCATTTATGGGTCTGTTCTACATACAATGGGCTACAGTGGGAGCCTCCATCTTTAACTCTTTGTGTGCTAGAAGGTTGAGCACCACACTACAAAGCAATGTGGTACGCACTCTCTTAAAGGGTCAGTAATGCCCCCCCAAAAATATTTAGATTTCGGTAGATACTGAAAAAATAATCTATTTGCAACAAACCCTATCTCTCAAACTGCTCCGGTTTGAGAGATATAGGGATTCAAAGTTTCCCCCTCCCTCCCCTTCCAGTCCGGGGACCAGCAAGAGGCTCTGCAGCAGAGCCGAAATCGTGGTCTAAAAAAGAATTCATTCGTTGGAAAGGTCTACAAAGTACACTTTGTAGACAGTTCCAATTAATTCATTATTTTTAAGTACCGCGATTGGCTCTGCTGCAGAGCCTCCTCGAGTGATATGAGGGAGGGAAGGGGGAACTTTGAATCCCTATATCTCTCAAACCGTAGCGGTTTGAGAGATAGGGTTTGTTCCAAATAGTTTATTTTTTCAATATCTACTTAAATCAAAATATTTTATGGGACATTACTGTCCCTTTAAATTCAAAGTGGTTAACAAGTGGTTCCCTTGTTTTACTCAAGAACAAGTCCTGCAATGTTTTTTTTTTGTTTTTTTTTTGTAAATAAAATGTATATAAACCCCAGTTAATTTCAGTTGTTTGTATTCCTTTAATGCAAATCTGGAAGGCACACCACCCAGATATTAACATTGCACATTGCTCAACATCCCGACTGCCACTTCCTGTTGCTCAGTACTAGCTCATGTGCATAAAATGACAAATAAATATCTAATAATCTATTGTTTTAAATAAAAATGACTAAAAGATAGGTGATTTCAAACCTGGTTTCATAATCATCAATTCCAAAGTGCCAGTTCCACTTTAATGAGAATAAAAGCTATGCAGGTGACAAGTCCACCTTAACCCCTTGAGGACCAGATGGGTTGGCTATACACTGCACATTACTCTGGCCCTCATGAGATTAAGCCTTCCAGAAACACAAAATGTAAAGGGACCAGCACACAGTAGAGTGCTTGGGTGAGCAAGAGAGGTTTTACCAGACGCTCAGGAAGGAAATTTACTTTGATATATGAGACTCCTTAAAAGGTCTGTAAACTTCTGACCTTTGACCCCTCGAGTGCCGATTTTGGCCCTTTTACCCCTTGAGGGACGATTTTGGCCTGTCACCAGATGGAGTGATTTAGGGCTATAACATCTGAAATATCGGTCACTATGTTGTACATTGTGTGACGTAATGTAATAATGTGTGAACATGTGTGTGTAAATCCTGTAAAGGGATTTGGCAGTTGGGAGCCAGATTTCGTCCCGTTAACCACGCGAGGGTCGATTTCAGCCCCATTACGACTTTACGGCTCGAGGGCCGATTTCAGCACTATTAGCCCTCGAGGGCCAATTTTGGCCCTTTTACCCCTACAGCTGTTTGGGCCTGTCACCAGATGGAGTGATTTAGGGCTATAACATTTGAAAAATTGATCACTATGTTGTACATTGTGTGACATAATGTAATAATGTGTGAACAAGGGCCAATTTTCTCCCTTTTACCCCTCAAGGGCTGATTTCAGCCCTTTAACCCCTTGAGGGCCATATGCGACCTGTCACCAGATGGAGTGATTTAGGGCTATAACATCTGAAATATTGATCACTATGTTGTACATTGTGTGACATAATGTAATAATGTGTGAATGTAAAGGGATTTGGCAGTTGGGAGCCAGATTTCGGCCCTTTTATCCCACGAGGGCAGACTTCGGCCCTTTTGGGGCTCGAGGGCCGATTTTGGCCCTATTAGGGTTCGAGGGTCGACTTCGGCCCTTTTGGGGCTCGAGGGCTGATTTTGGACCTATTAGGGTTCAAGTGTCGACTTCGGCCCTTTTGGGGCTCGAGGGCCAGTTGCGGCCTGTCACCATATGGAGTGATTTAGGGCTATAACATTTGAAATACTAATCACTATGTTGTACATTGTGTGACATAATGTAATGTGTGACATCCTGTAATAGTGCGTGAATGTGTGTGTAAGTCCTGTAAAGGGATTTGGCAGTTGGAGCCAGATTTCGTCCCTTTTACCCTAATAAGGAATGTTTATGACTAACTAATGGGTTAATGTTTGAAGATGGACAGGGAAGGTCAATCATATGTGTAAACTTTATTTAAGTAAAAGATATTTATACCTGTATTGTTATTAACCCCACGTTAATTTTATTTTATTATGATTGTTTCCTTCCACTCTCATTAGTAGTACCTGCATTGGCAGGGGGTATATTTTATATTTGAGGAGGCTAATAAAACCCCTTTCCCAGAACATATTTGACTATTGAATGTTAATATTATGGTAGCTATATCACTGTTTCTTAAGAGAAACCCATGGAAAAGATGCACATTTTGAGTAGCGCAGCCTTGCAGTGTGTTTTTCTCATGTAATATCTACTGTGGTAATAAGGAAACACGACTTCATTTTGAATTATTTTTAAAACTCTTTGAAAGAGCATACAATTGAAATGGAGTTACACTACTGATACACATAGCTTACAAATGAAATGGATCTCTATATAATATTTCACAGCTTACACTTGGAATACAGCGCTTACACTAGTGATACCACAGAGTTTACAAAAGAAATAAAGCTACAGTAGTGAGACACAGAGCTTACAACTGAAATATAACTACAATAGTGATTTTGCAGAGCTTACAATAAAAATAGAGCTACACTAGTGATAATACAGAGCTGGGGATTCATTAAAGGGATAGTAATGTTTCACAAAAACAGCAGCTCCAATTAATCTTCATAGTATTTGGGCCATGGAGAGTGTTATTTCAATACTGTCAGAGTTGTAGTTCAAGAGTAATTGAATGATAACATATCCCCCTCCCGCGCCTTTTACCAAGTGTAACACTGCTCACCTCAGATTGGAATGTGGTTGCTTGACCAGACAGATAACAGCAAGGGACAATCTTCTTACTGTGAGAACAATGAAACCCCTGCTCCCCTTGACAGGTTTTTCAGCTTTTTCCCTTATCTTAATTGAAGATTGTCCCTCTCTGCAATCTACCTGGGCACCTCCCTGCTGCTCTGAGCTGAGCAGTGTCACATCAGTAAAAAGCGATGGGAGGTGGATACTTTATCATTCAATTACTCTTGAACTACAACTCTGACAGTATAGAAATAACACATTCCATGGCCCAAATACTATGAAGATTAATTAGAGCTGTTTTTAGTATGAAACATTACTATCCCTTTAACTTGTAAGTTTTCTGCTGCAATTATGGAGGAAACCAAACGAGCCATATGGGACAAATGCACATTCCCAGTTATTTAACCCCTTCAGTGCCAGAGGCTTGTGCCATTTCCTGTACCCTGCAGGCCAGACACTTTTTCAGCATATTTGCTATCCTTCTGTTTATGCTTGATTTCCTCTGGGGATTTTTAGTTAAATATGGAAAACTATATATTGTTTTTTTCAGAACGAATTGAGCTTTCTCGTGGTACCTTACATGAAGAGAATTTTACATCGTGCAAAAAGCTATGATGTCATAATGACAAAAAAAAGTGAAAATTTACTAATTTTCCTAAAATCACATAATATGTATCAAAAACATTTACCTTGATTGAAAAAGTTTCAATTATTTGAAAAAGCCCCAAGTCCCCCGAGTAAAAAAATACCAAATTTGTATAGTTTTACCTACATCCATGGCTAGCGTAGAGCCCTAATCACCAGCAGCGCAAAATGACATTTTCAACTTTATAAACTAATATGCGCATTCTAGGGTTTTTGTGGTAAAACTACCCTAAAACAGTGGAATAACTATATAAAACTATGTATTTCTGAAAAGTAGACAACCTGCCGCATCTAATGAGGGGTAACTTGCCTTCTTACCCCAAGCCTGGTGTGCACAAATGCCTCCAGAAGATGGCGCTAATGAAAAAAAAGGCATTTTCTTACATTTCTGCCCCTTCAAATGTACTGAAATTTGTGAAAACCATGGCATTTCCAACTGTATTCATTAGCTAGTGCTCTTAGGAGAAAAATGACACCCCATTGGTATGAGTTTAACTACCTCAGGGGGCGTTAGAAGTGCAAAATGACACCTACTACAACCTGAAATGTTTCTAACATTTTCTCAAACATTACTTGTCTGTACCCAAATGGTTATAACAACTACAGAAGTGAAGAAAGGGTACACAAACCATACCATTTTGAAAAGAAGACACCCTGCCGCATCTAATGATGGGTGACTTGCCTTGTTACCTCAAGCCTGGAGTGCACAAATGCCTCCAGAAGGTGGCGCTAATGAAAAAAAAAGGCATTTTCTTACATTTCTGCCCCTTCAAATGTACTGAAATTTGTGAAAACCATGGCATTTCCAACTGTATTCATTAGCTAGTGCTCTTAGGAGAAAAATGACACCCCACTGGAATGAGTCGACCTACCTTAGGGGTGCCAGAAGCACATCACTACACCTACCTGTTTGCTTCTTCGAAAATGGCGGCTTGTACTAAAATGTCCATAACTGTTAGAGACATGAAGGAAAGGTATAAAAGGTATACCATTTTGGAAAGTAGACATTCTCCCGCATCAATTGAGGGGTCACTTGCCTTTCTACCCCCTGGGCTGAAGTGCACAAATATTTCCAAAAGGTGGCGCTATGGGAATAAATACATGTTTTTTTACATTTCCACCACTTCAAAGATACTAAAATCTTTGAAAACCATAACATTTCCTGCTGTATTCAGTACCTGCTACCAACATGAGAAAAATGGTAGCCTATTTGTGTGGGTTAACATACAGTATGTGGGTGCTAGGAACACGTACGTAAACCTGACACTTTTGTTTTTGAAATTATCTGCTTGCACTAAAATGGTTATAACCATAATAGATATGCAGAAAAGGTAGAGAAACAATGCCATTTTGGAAAGAAAACATCCTTCCGCATCTAATGAGGGGTCACGTGAAAAAAAAGGCATTTTCTTACATTTCTGCCCCTTCAAATGTATGGAACTTTGTAAAAACCATGGAATTTTCAACTGCATTCATTAGCTAGTGCTCTTAGGAGTCAAACGACACCCCATTGATATGAGTTGACCTACCTTAGGGGGTGCTAGAAGTAGAAAACTACACCTACTACAACCTCTGATGTTTCTAACATTTTCTCAAATGTGACTTGCCTGTACAAAAATGGCTATAACACATTCAGAATTGAAGAAAAGGTAGATAAACCATACCATTTTGGAAAGAAGACAACCTGCCGCATCTAATGAGGGGTCACTTGCCTTCTTACCCCAATACTGGTGTGCATAAATGTTTCCAGAAGGAGGCGATATAGGAAAAAAATTGCATTTTTTTACATTTCTGCCCCTTCAAATGTATGGAGCGCTGTGAAAACCATGGAATTTTCAACTGCATTTGTTTGCTAGTGCTCTTAGGAGTCAAATGACACCCCATTGGTATGAGTTGAACTACCTTAGGGGGTGCTAGAAGTAGAAAACTACACCTACTACAACCTCTGATGTTTCTAACATTTTCTCAAACCTGACTTGCCTGTACGAAAATGACTATAACACCTTCAGAATTGAAGAAAAGGTAGATAAACCATACCATTTTGGAAAGAAGACAACCTGCCGCATCTAATGAGGGGTCACTTGCCTTTTTACCCCTAAGTTAGTTGGCACAACTATTTCCAGAATGTGGTGCTACAGGGAAAAAAAAAATTTTGTTTTACACATCAGTCACTTCAAAGATACTAAAATGGTTCAATGGCGTGGGATTTCCTAGGAGGACTTCTTGCCAGCCTAAGAAAAATGGTACCCCACTGCTGTGGGTTGACATACCAATTTACTCTACAGGAGCGTAGCTACCAGTGAAACAGAAATGGTAAAGCAAACAGTGTATGTGTGATTTTATGGCTAACAGATGAAAGAAGCTAGGGCGTCAGCCGGTGTACGTGCGGACCTGTGACTACAAGTGTAACAAAGTATGTGGGAGGGTGAGGGATTAGGCAGTGTGTGTGGGTGTGTGGGTATGAGCAGAGGAGCAAGGATGGTGGGGCAGTGTTTGATAGTGTGTATGGGAGATCTGTAACTACCAGTGTTGATAAAAAGTCCTGTGTGTGCCACAGGAAGGGGGTCGGCATTGAACTCCCCTCCTAGTGGCACACACAGGGTTAATTTGTGTTTTAATTTTTTTTTTTATTATATACCTCATTGAGGGGCATTAGGACCCCCTGATCCCTCCCCAATGAGGTCTTAGTAAAAAAAAAATATATATATGTCCACAAACAGGGGACCCTGAGAGTGCCACAGGGGTCTCCAGCGCATTGCAAAGCAATGCATTGGACCCTTCTGGCACTCAGAGGGTTAATTTTTTTTTTTATTATTACTTTGTAATCAGAGCTTGTTGGGGGGCCATCAGGACCAATCCTGATGGCCCCCCAACAATCTCTAGTAACAAAGTAATGATAGAAGCCCTGTGTGTGCCACAGGAGGGGGGGGGTGCATTGGACCCCCCCTGTGGCACACACAGGGTTAAAAAAAATTATTTTTTTTTTTTTATAATAGACCTCATTGAGGGGCATCAGGATCCCCCCTGATCCCCCCCAATGAGGTCTTTCAAAAAAAAAAAAAAAAACCCAAAGAAATGACCCTGTGAGTGCTACAAGGGTCTCCAGCACATTGCAAAGCAATGTGCTGGGGACCACTGTGGCACTCACAGGGTTACTATTGTTTTTTTTTTATTTTTATTTTTATGTATTCAGACCTCGTGGGGGACATCAGGACCCCTCCTGGTGTCCCCCAAGTAATTGATCTCCCAGCCGATAGGCTGGGAGACCAATTTGGCGACTGCAGGAGAGCAGAAGCTCTCCTGCCTTTCACTCCTACCACCGGTAGGAGTGAATCGGCTAAGGGAAACTTCCCTAACGTCATCGGTGATCATGTCACCGATGACGTTAGGAGGTTTCCCCCGGTCCCGCCCACTCCTACCCAGAAGTTCAGGGTAGGAGGGCGGCGGAGGGAGAAGCTCTGTTTCTCAGAGCTTCTCCCTTGGCAATATTGATCTCCCAGCGCGATCGGCTGGGAGATCAATACCTGGGAGGACATGAGGAGTAATCCTCATGTCCTCCCAAGAGTGCCAGGCTGCATTTCAGCTGAAATGCGGCCACTGCCAGCCGGTTATACCGGCTTAAGCAGTGACCGCATTTTAGCTGTCAAATGTACGAGCGTGGCACAGCAGGTACAGCTGTGCTCACTCGTACATTGTACCCACCTGGCACTCTAGGGGTTAAAAAGAGTTTTTCATTCCTTGCATGACAGAAAGATTGTCAAGGCACCGCTTCACAATGCACTGGAGACCTCTCTAGCATTCAAGGGCCATAACAGCCAAGAATTTAGGGAATGTTTATTTGTCCCCTATGATTCAGCCAGTTTGTCCCATAACTGTCCTGGATGGGTGCACTACAGTGTGATAAAAGGTGAAACTTACTCACCGATATTTTGTTTTCCTCTGTGTCCTTCCACGGCAATGGACTGTGGGTATTGGCTCCGCCCTCCAGCTGGTAGGACCAAAGAAATTATAAATTAGTTGTTCCTCCTCCTCTTGCTCAGTTATTTCCCGTTAACCAAGCTGTAAGACAAAAGAAAACGTTAGTCCTATAACCTTAATTTTGTATAAGTAACAGGGTAGACCTGTGAAGTTTAAGATAGTCTAATATCGCCTGAGGAACAATACAATTACCATTGAGTACCCAGAGGGTCAGGTTGCCGTGGAAGGACACAGAGGAAAACAAAATATCGGTGAGTAAATTTCACCTTTTCCTCTGTGTCCAGTCCACGGCAATGGACTGTAGGACTTACCAAAGCAGTACCCCAGAGGCCAGGGTGGGAATAGTCAGTCTGAAACTGGAATGGCTGCCTCCAGCACCTTCCTGCCAAATTTTGCGTCTGTGGAGGCTTGAATGTCCAGCTTGTAATGCTTTATAAAGGTGGAAACTGAAGACCAAGTGGCTGCCCTGCAGATTTCTTCTGGGGTAGCTACAGACTTCTGGGCCCATGATGTGGATATGGCCCTAGTTGAGTGTGCCTTAATGCCCGAAGGAGGGGACTGATGAGCCGATTCATATGCTAGGCAGATACTTTGCTTGATCCATCTAGCGATAGAGGCTTTTGAAGCCGCTGTACCCTTAAATCTTCCTGTATGGTGAATAAATAAGGATTGCGATTTCCTGAATGACTAAGTTCTATGAAGATATATCTTCAGGCATCTTACCAAGTCTAATTTGTGCAATTCTTGCTCCTTGGTATTAGAGGGATTAGCACAAAAGGAGGGGAGAACGATTTCCTGACTTAAGAGAAAAGTAGATACCACCTTAGATCGAAAGGAAGGTCTAGGTCTTAAAACAACTTTATCCTTGTGGAATACAAGGTGGGGTGAAGAGCAGAGTAGAGCCTGGAGTTCCCCTACTCTACGAGCGGAGGTTACTGCTGTGAGTAGGACAGTCTTTAAGGTCAGGTGCTTCAAAGAAACCGAATCCAAGGGTTCGAAATATTCATGACAACACAATTGTTGGAGCACTAAATTTAAATCCCAAGGGGGAGTGATGTCACGTATAGTAGGCTTGATTTTAGTGACAGCAGTAATGAACCGTTTAACTACATAATGCTCTGCAAAGGGAACTGCCAGTACCGCTGATAGTGCTGAAAGCTGTACCTTCAATGAAGCTGGCCGGAGACCCTTGTTGAATCCCTCCTGTAGAAACTCCAGGATCACTGCTGACGAAATGTCATCCCTATAAAGTGCTCTAGATGTACACCATCTGTGAAAGATGGACCATATACGGTAATATATCCTGGAGGAGGATGATCTGCGGCCCGCTAGAATAGTGTCAATAACTGAATCTGAAAGGCCCTTAAGTCTTAAAGAGCTCTGCACAGCCGCCATGCCCTCAGCTTCAAGAATGCTATGTCCGGATGGCTAATTGGGCCCTGAGTCAGTAGATGGGGAATCTGAGGAAGGGGGATTGATGGACTCACAGACATGCCCAGCAGATCGGCATACCAGATCTTCCTTGGCCAGTTTGGGGCTATTGTCCCTTCTGATCTTTTGAATAACCTCCGTCAGAATGGGAAAAGGGGGGAATATGTATGCCAGTTGAGACCCCCAGTGAAACTGCAGAGCATCCTGACCTGCTGACCTCTGGGATTTCCATCTGGAAAAGAATACCTGGCACTTTGTATTCTGTTCTGTTGCCATGAGGTCTATCACGGGAGTTCCCAGCTTGATAGTGAGGTTCAGATATACCTGCCTGTCTAGAGACCATTCCCCCGGATCCAGCTGCTTTCTGCTTAGGTAATCCGCCTTTGCATTCAGATTCCCTGATATATATGTTGCTGTTAGTGTTGCTAAGTGTTTTTCTGCCCAATTGAGGATCCTGATAGCCAGACAATTGAGAGCTCTGCTTTTTGTGCCTCCTTGGTTTTGGAGGTATCTTACCGCTGCTGTGTTGTCTGAACGAACTCTGACATGCAAATTCCTGAGTTCTTCTTTCAGGCGCAGTAGTGTGTTCCAAATTGCTAGTAGCTCCAGGACATTGATGTGCAGAGTCTGCTCCTTTGTTGTCCATTTTCCTTGTACTGCTAGATGACATCAGTGTCCCCCCCAACCCGTCTTGCTGGCGTCTGTGGTAATTATCTCCCATTGAACTGGTTTTAGGGATCTTCCTCTTGAGAGATGTACTGGTTGACTCCACCACTTGAGTTCCACTCTGGTGGATGGTAGGACTGGAATCATCTGCAAAGTGTTGGCTGGATCCTTTTTGAAGAATTGAAGATAATTCAATTGGGCTGCTCTGCTGTGGGAATGGGCCCAGGGAAGAATCTGAAAAGTTGATGATAGGTTCCCTAATAGTCTTGAGAATTCCTCTGCTGTCTGTGATCTTTTCTTTGCAAACAAGGAAACTCTTTGTAGTAGGCGAATCTGTCTGTCTTCTGATAGATATGCCATCTCTTGTCTGGTGTTGAATGTGACTCCCAGGAACACCAGCTTCTGTGTTGGCTGAAGCTGACTTTTGTCTAGATTCACAATTCATCCGAGTCTTGACAGCAGGTCTAGACATCTTACTGTGTATTCTTCTGATTCCTGCCTGGAGTCTGCTATTATTAGAATGTCGTCCAGATAAGGGATGACCCTTATCTTTTGTTGGCGCAGGGCTGCCATGGCTACTGCTAGCACCTTTGTAAAAACCTGCGGTGCCGAGGCTAGACCGAATGGCAATACCCTGTATTGGTAATGTCTGTTCTGGAAATGGAACCGGAGAAATCTTCTGTGCGACTGGTGAATTGGGATGTGGTAGTACGCATCCTTTAAGTCTATCCTGGTTAGAAAGGATCGGGGGCGAACCATCTTCATTGCTGTTGAGACCGTCTCCATCTTGAATTTTCTTATTTTGAGAAAGGAGTTGATCTTCTTTAAATCCAATATAACGCTTAATTATGCTGAAGGCTTGGGAACTGAAAAGACCGTGGAGTAAATTCCATGGAACTGTTGGGTCTTGGGTACCTCCTCTATTACTTGATTGAGGAGAAGGGTTTGGATCGCCCTGTTCATTCCTGTCGCTGTTTCTCTGTTCCGAACTCTTGAAGTTCTGAAGGCTTGAGTCTGTGGGACAGTCCGAAATTCCAAGCTGTACCCCATCTCCAAATCTGACGCACCCATAGGTCTGGGTGGATGGTCTCCCAGGCTTCCTTGAAAAACTCCAATCTGCCCCCTATTGGAGTAGGAGATGGGGCTAAGCTTATCTCATTGGGAATTTTGTTGAAAGCGTGGCTTACCCTGGAATGGCTTTCGGCCTCCTGGTCTAGCCCCCTGGTTTGTAGTACGCTGCTTCTGGTCATAAGTTCTCCCCGGTCTATACCTCTTTGCCTCCCGAAAGGACTGTCTCCTGGAAGATGAAGATCTAGAAGGTGATACTCTAGCTCGCTTTGGTTGGGGAAGGAACTGGCTTTTTCCTCCAGAAGACTGCTTAATTATTTCTTCAAGTTGGCTACCAAACAACTTTATTCCTGTAAATGGAAGTGAGACAAGCTTGTTTTTGGATGTGGCGTCTGCCTCCCAGGCTTTTATCCACAGGGCACGTCTTGAGGTAATAGAAAGGGCTGAGGATTTTGCCAGACTTCTAATATTATCCAGTGAGGCATCACACGAGAAACTGATCGCATCTTTAATGGGAACTAATTCTTTCAATAGACGAGATCTAGAGACTGAGGAATTCAATTTCTCCTCAAAGTCGTTCAACCAAATTCTTAACGTACGGAACATACATGCCATTGCTGTTGCTGTCTTAAGACCTTATCCAATGACTGCAAATTGTTTCTTGAGTGCAGAATCAGCTCTTTTATCCACAGGATCACGGAGAGTAGTTCCGTCTTCTAATAACAAAGTTGTTCTTCTTGATATCTGTGACACTGCTGCATCAACCTTAGGTACCGTTACCCATGAACCTGTGTCCTCTTCTGAAAAGGGATACATCTTCTGTACTCTTCTAGTAATCTGGGGACGCTTGTCTCCTGCCTTCCATTCTTTAGTGATAATTTCTTGTATTGAGCTATGGACTGGAAAGGTTGGAGTTTCTTTTTTATATCCAATGAATGCTGAATCCATAACATTCAATTCCTTTTGTGTTTCTGTTAAGCCCAGTGTCTTTCTCATGGCTTTCAGCAGATTTTCTATTTTGTCCACATTAAAGGAGGTACTATCCTCTGTAAGTTCTCCCTCTTCTACTGAAGATGCACCGGACTCTAAGTCCACTAAACTGGGAATATCCTCATCTTCAAGGTATGATGTGCCTTCTTGTGGGTCAGATGGTCGCTGTCTTTTTCTTGTAGTTTCCTGCATAGACTGGAATGTTTCCTGCATAGAGGACTTTATCCAGCCTAAAAAAATCAGTGAATTGAGGTGGCACTTCAGGACCTGCAATTTTCTTAAGGCAATCTGTGCATAGCTTTGCTGTGTCAGAAGCAGGTAGCTTGTTCTCACAGCCAGCATAAGTCTTCATCTTTGTGGCAGACTTATCCTCCTTAGGTGCTTCAGAGGGTACCTTAACCTTATCACCTCTCTCTTTGGACATACTGATACAGAATATATCCAACTCAACAAACACAGTAGAAAACAGCAAGATAATAGCGTGAAACTGAGCTGGAAACAGTAAATATTCTCATTAGGGACTTACCCCGTCATCTCCTCATGTTTTTAAATGCTCCTCGGCTCTCCCGTTCCATTTCTGCTTCTGCGTTCCACTGTTGGAACGCACGCGGCGCGACTTCCGGTTTGGCGCCTGAGAAGGCGCATGTACTCGCTGATCCGCTCAGTTTGACTGAGGATGCAGCGAGACAGCAGGGAGACCCGGCGGGGAGATCAGGGAACTTGTTGCTAAGCAGAATCTGCCCAGATAAGGTAGGAAATGCCCAGAATGATCTGCAACCTTATTCAATAAGTGCCAGATCGTTTGATGTTTGACATATGTAGCTTGCATTAACAGGCAGGCTACATCAGTAAAATAATAAAAGGGGAATATCCGAGTCCAATCCATAGTTGGAGCTGTGGGCAAAGCCCCGTCCTCCAGCTTGGTAGGACCCAATTAACTGAGCAAGAGGAGGAGGAACAACTAATTTATCATTTCTTTGGTCCTACCAGCTGGAGGGCGGAGCCAATACCCACAGTCCATTGCCATGGAAGGACACAGAGGAAAATGGAGATAACTTCTCCTGTATTATTCTATGATTTCTCCAACTTTGGAGATCTTTGTGCACAGGCTCTATAAAATAACATAGGAACTGGAGAAGTTACATCACTGGATATATATGCATAAGGACGCATGTCCTAAGTACATCAGTCTACATACAGTACCTTACCATAGACTGTACACTGTGTAGACTATATGTATAAGGACGCATGTTCTAAGTACAATCAGTCTACATACAGTACCTTACTATAGACTGTACCCTGTGTAGACTATATGTATGACGCATGTCTTAAGTACATCAGACATCAGTCTACATACAGTACCTTACCATAGACTGTACACTGTGTAGACTATATGTATAAGGACGCATGTTCTAAGTACATCAGTCTACCTACAGTACCTTACCATACACTGTCCACTGTGTAGACTATATGTATGACGCATGTCCTAAGTACATCAGACATCAGTCTACATACAGTACCTTACCACAGACTGTACACTGTGTAGACTATATGTATAAGGACGCATGTCCTCAGTACATCAGACATCAGTCTACATACAGTACCTTACTATAGACTGTACCCTGTGTAGACTAAATGTATGACGCACGTCCTAAGTACATCAGACATCAGTCTACATACAGTACCTTACTATAGACTGTACCCTGTGTAGACAATATGTATGACGCACGTCCTAAGTACATCAGTCTACATAAAGTACCTTACCATAGACTGTACATTGTGTAGACTATATGTATAAGGACGCATGTCCTCAGTACATCAGACATCAGTCTACATACAGTACCTTACTATAGACTGTACCCTGTGTAGACTATATGTATGACGCATGTCCTAAGTACATCAGACATCAGTCTACATACAGTACCTTACCATAGACTGTACATTGTGTAGACTATATGTATAAGGACGCATGTTCTAAGTACAACAGTCTACATACAGTGCCTTACCATAGACTGTACACTGTGTGATGTAAGTCTTAGCTCTCAAACTTTTATGAGAGATATCGCTTCGTAAAGTTGCCTCTTCCTGTCTGTTTTAGTCAAGTCAGTGCTTTATGAGACAGCTGCCGATTCCGGTCATTTGACCGGATGGAGGCTCTTCAGCAAAGCCAAATTTGCGCTATTTAGAAATACATACTTCATTGGAATGGTCTCCAAAGTGTGCTTGTAAAACAGGCACACTTTGTAGACCGTTCCAGAGAAGTATTTATTTCTAAATAGTGCGATTTCGGCTATGCTGAAGAGCCTCCGTCTGGTCAAATGACTGGAATCTGCAGCTGTCAGCTAGATGGCAGACTTCACTGAAACAGACAGGAAGAGGTAACTTTACCAAGCAATATCTTTCAAACCATAAAGGTTTGAGAGAGAAGATTTACATCGATCTTCATCTTTTTTTAATGCCTACAATATTACATCAAGTTAATATTAACTATTACTATCCCTTTAATGTATGCTTACTATCTACCATTGTCTCTGGAAGTTGATGTCCCACAACTCTCACACAGCTCCAGCTGAGCACGGCACCGGGCAAACCGCAGTGTGAAGCAGCCCACTCTGCTTTCAGCTCCTGTTCTCTCCTTATAATATGAAGGAAAGGTCTTCATCTAAGTGCTAAGCCAGTCATGTACAATAACATCTACTGCTGCTTTACAGCAGAAAGAGGGAGATTAGTTGAGACAGCGGCCCACACTTATGACTGCAGCCCGCCCCTGCCTCTGGCATTCAAAGGCTTAAAGAAAGTAGAATGATTTTAATAACTTGGTATGCAGTTACCAATAGCTTCTATTTTAATTGTGTTGTCTGCCAGTGGGGTGGTAGCAACAGCAGAGACTAGAGCACACAACGGCAATCTGGAGAACTGATGTAACACACGCCACCTATTCACTGCAAATGTAAGTGTGTAGCTGGTGTCTGAAGATTTTAAACAGCCCGCACTAGCTACATATGTCTGGCGAGGTAGCAAGTGGATGCTTAACATTACGTCAGCCGGCCTCCAGGAGTTACACGTCTTCAGCTACTGACTGGTGAGCTGACTCAGCTGAGTATTGCTGCATGTATTTTGAAGGCAGAAAACATATTAAGAAAGTGAGAAACGGCACTGCACGGCCCCTTTTGTACTATAACTGACATTTTAAATAAGGCCCCATGTCTGGTGGGACCTCCAAAACAATATGGGGGCCATATGGTGGTCAGCGACCCCCACCACTGGACCATGGGTGCCTCCACTACTCCTCTGTGAATAGTTCTGATGTCTGACTCTCTCAAAGATCATAACGTATTGGTTATGCAGCAATGGTATGATGAGTATTTTCCCCTACTGCCCGTTTTCCTGTTCTGCAGCCGCCTCCCCTCAAATCCAACAGTGCATCACAACAAGGGACAATCTACTGTCAGCATCAGGAAAAACCTGTCCTCCTTCATCCCTTCTTGCGATGTGTAGGGTCAAGCGATTTAAGGGGAGGTAGCTTCAGAACGGGGAAAGGGGTAATATTATTCGTACAATTGCTGCATAACTATACAGTTATGATCTTTGAAAGAGTCAGACATCAGGATTATTTAGCATAGGAAACAATCTGAGCTGCTCAATTTTCTATCCCTTTAACTGAGTGTGATTAGCCTTTATGTTCTAAATACATGTGCAGTTCTTGAGCAAAACAGCTGCACCATTAGGCAAACACAAGTTCTTAAAAATGACATTGATTTAAAATCTGCTTTTAACCCTCTGAATGCTAGAGAGGTCACCAACGCAATGCAAAGTTTTGGAGACCTCTAGTATTCAAGGGGTTAAAAGCCCTATCTGAGTATGTGTTCCCTATAGTGCCATAATGTCAAGATTTGACCCACTTTCTTAAAACATCAGCTTCATTGGGTTCATGAACGAGAAGGCCCTACAAACCTCCTCAGTAATATCACACAAGGCCTATCAGAAAGCCAGTATCCTCTTGTCACAAAAATGTCCCCCATCTCATTATATAAAGGAATCTAGTTACAGTGTCATACTAAAGAAGAGGGAACACTTAACAACTTATCAAATTTAGCAAGGTCCATTGAGAGAATGTCAAAGAGGGGAATTTCTGGGGTAATCTAATGAAAGGTTCCCAAACACCCATTAATAAAAATCAATGCAAGGATGATGTCAACAACTTAGAAAGGAAAAGTAACTATATATATGCATGCTGCTCAAGTACAAGGTAACTAATCCAAGCATAGTAAAACTAGAACACAATTAGTGAAATTACTCAATGCATTCACTATGCAACTGTAGATACCATGTATATATTGTAAGGTTTACTTTCTTGAGTAATACAAAAGGTGCTACCACTGCTGAGAGGTGTTTTATTCAAATGTCACTGCAGCTCAAACTTTTTTTTTTTAGGTACAATATCTCGGTGGCATGAAATGTTACAGTGGCACTTTTGCTACACGATCGTTTGGGCAGCTCTAGTTAGTTGATCATAAACATCCATATGAAGATATAGCAACAGTGCCACTGTACAATTTCAGGCCATTTAAATATTACACCTAAAAAAGTGTCAAGTTTGAGCTACGATACCTTTTGAATAAAACATCTCTCAGCAGTGGAAGTACCCTTGTTTTACTCAGGAGGATAAATCCTACAATAAATAAATATATATATATATATATATATATATTTATTTATTTATTTTCAAATTGTAAGTATTACTGTCCCTATAATATCATCCTCAGTCTGTTGTTAGCTGGTGGCTGAATAAGATGAGCATTGTACTTCTACAATGGCAGGCTGGTCTCAGTTTCCCCTACCCCTGGCAAACACTGATAAACAGTATATCCCGTATCCCCACAATACCTTCTTCTCCTCCATCTGCCCTGGGGTCTTTCCTCACCCCCACCCCCCGATGTCTTCTCCTCCTTCTGTCCTGGGGTCTATCCTCACCCCCTTGATGCCTTCTCCTCCATCTGCCTTATGGTCTATCCTCACCCCTTGATGCCTTCTCCATCTGCTCTGGAGTTTATCATCACCCCTATATGCCCTGAAGTCTATATTCATCCCCTTGATGTTTTTGCTTCCACATGCCCCGAGTCTGGCCTTCATCTCTGGGTGCATTCTGCTCTGAATCTTTCCTCACATACTGCATCACCATCTGCCATAAGTATATACTCAACCCCTCAATGTTCTCTCCTCCCTTACTCAATGATCTCTCCTATATACACCCTGAATCCTCATTCACCCCTTTGCCTTAGATTTTAATCTGCCCTAAACCCACTCTCTCCACCCTGCCCTCCACCCAGTATATGCAGCTGGCAACCCCTGGAATGTTTCTCAATCTACATTACTGCTAGAGCCTCCCACCCGATCCTGTCCATTCTTTGGTCCATCCCTAAAATATCCTACTGCTATTTTCCATTCCAAATATACAGCGCTGTTCTCATGTGCATCTGCACACCCGTGCCCATTCCTTTCTCACTCCATAGGATTCTCTCTGCTGATATCCTGGTTCTTTCCACCTCACAATTCTCTCTCCCTTCTCTAACCATCTCCTCCCTTTAAAGACCAAATGAGATTGCAAGTTATTGCTGTGCACTGCACCACACACCACTCTGGTCCCTTAAAGATTAACAAGTCCAGCTTCTCTTTCCTCCCTGTGCCCCAATATCCTCCCTAACCATCCCTGTCCCCCAAACTTCTCCTCCCTAACCATCCTTACCACCCATCCTCCCCTCCATCTCTAGCCCTGTCCCACTACAGACTCTCCTTTCTCACCATCGTACAGATCGAGGCGATCTTCCGGACGGTCATCAGTACGTCCATCCGCCCTCCTCCGCCACTGCCATGATGAACCGGGGCTCAGCCTTTGACAGCCGCAGCAGGGTCACCGGGAAAGCGCTCCGCCCGTCTTAGTGCAGCACTGAAGACAGTCCGTCCGGAAACACAGACAGGAGAATGGAGTGGCCGGGATCGGAAACATTTTGAGGCAGTTACAAGGCTGTCAGTGGATGAGGGCACCAGTGTAGTGACAGTGAGATCTCACCGCAGAACAGTCCCTGATACTTCTCTGTTCTATACAGCTACACCTCACTGGGTGAATCGTACTGGATTTCAGTGCAGCCATGGGCAATGATAATGGACTGTATCTGACCAGCTGTTGTTACACAAGGGGGTTATGTGCTAAGGTGTGATACATACATGCCAAAGTGGAGATGACTTCTCCAGTGATATAATTTCTCCAATTCCTATGTTATTCTATAGAGCAAATGCACTAAGATTCCCTAAGTGGGAAATGGAGAAGTGATAGCACTGGACACTTCATCTCTGTTTTATAATCTGTTTATCACTCTGTAGTGCATATCCCCCTACACCTATCATCATCATTATCAGCTGGCCTTTGGTCAGCTTATGATGATGGTAGATCTAGTTACTAAAATTTCATTTGATTTGGTATTTTAATACTTTGACTGCCAGAGGGGTAAGGGTTTACCCCTCTGGCACTCAAAGGGTTAACCCCTTGAATTCTAGACAGGTCTCCAGTGCATTGCACTCTAGCATTCAAAGGCTCAAAATCCCCATTTAAATTAATGGAATTCTTTATCCCATATGGTTCCTTTGGTTTTCCCCTCAATTGCTTACACCCCATAGCACTTACTCCTTCTTTGTCCCAGCTCCCTCACTCTAGACTGTAAGCTCTCACTAGCAGGGCCATCTGATCCTTTTGTTTTCTATGTTCCATTTGTACTGTTTAATGTCTCTGTATGTCTGTTCACTACAGAATAAGTTAGCGCTATATAAATAAAGGATAACAATAAATAACAGTTTGCTTTGATGCATAAAATAATAATGCTCATTAGGTGCAATTTAGTAAGCAAAAGAGGTCAATTTTGGAGAAAATCAACTGCACCGTAGGGGTCAAATTAGAAAAAAAACAACAACTCAATTGATTTAAATTGGGCTTTTAACACAATGGGGGTTATTCAATAAGGAGTGATAAAGAGGTAATAAAGTGGAGATGACTTCTCCAGTAATATCACTTCTCCATTTCCTATGTTATTCTATAGAGCCTATGCACATCTTAAGACATGTTAGTGAATTGGCTCCACTGTTGAAGTTATCTCTACCTTATCACCTCTTTATCTCACCTTAGTGAATAACCCCCATTGAATGCCACAGAGGAGACCTAGCATTCAAAGGCTTAAAAATCCAGATTAAATCAATGAGAAGATTCATTTTCCAGCTGTGGTGCAGTTGGTTGGTGCAGAGGTAAAATCTCACCCCTGCAGTGGTTCTCAAACTCACCCCTAACACTCAATCTGAAATTTTCCGGGCAACCCTAAAAACTATGTCTTTTGTCGAGGGTGTAATGAAGGTTACAACTGTATAAATAAAGTTATTCTATGTTCTCTTAATTTGAATAATATAAACACACGTATTGTCCATATCAGTTTCCTTAAAGGGGGATCTATCACCCCTATACAAGTTTGTCTTAATAGTTATGTTATATACGAATATGTTGAATACTGCATACATTTCTTTTTTAAAATCGCTATTTTGTAGAAATTCAAGGAATAAATACTGCCCTGCACCCTACTTCAGGACAGACTGTGGTTACCAGCTCTGTACCACAGTCTGTCACTCTTCCTTGGCTCCCCTCCCTCTATCCAGCCTCCTCCAATGACGGAAGCTTTCTGCATGTAAGCTGGAGAGGTCTCTGGCCAATAGAGTGCCAGAGGGGTATTTGTACCTGCAATGATACAGTGTGTATTTTTCATTAATGAGCTGCTTTAACCTGTAGAGTGCCAGATGGGTATTCTTATAGGACTAAAAGATTGAAAGGTCAGGGCTAATCATACCGTAGATGAGGCATCCTTCAAAATTTGGAGCTCTAGGTATTTGTGTACTCTGCTTATAGAAGGCTGTAGTGTCAGACAGAGTATGAGTGGTTTTATGACTATCAGTGGGACAGTGGTACAAGGCTGGAGTGCTAGATCATGTATGTGTGGTTTTGTGACAACTGGTGGAACAAGGTTGGGGTGTCGGATATTGTATGTGTGGTTCTATGGCTACCAGTGAACAGTAGATGAAGGCTGGGGTGTGTACAGCTTACCTTAGTTTCAGCGTCATCTACAGGTGTGAGGCTTCAAGCATGCAGCAGGCCTCTGTTTTATGTGTTTACTTCCTCCCTCTGAGCTGCTCCTCCTGCCTACTTCCTGAGGAGGGGTTTAAAAGGCAGACTGAGTCCTGACTCAGTTGCCCTTGTGTTGTTGTCCTTAGCAGTTCTCTTACCTTGGGCTCTGTGTATGACCTGGCTAGTCTTCCATCCAACCTGGTGCTGACCTGTGGCTCTGTTTGACTATTCTTTTGTCTTACTCTACAGTGGGCACCCAATCTGGTGCAGACCTGTGGCTCTGGCTGACTACCTGAACTGTGCATGACCTGGCTTGTCTGACTACCCCCTCTGGTGCTGACTTGTGGCTCTGTCTGATTGCTCTTATGTTTGCTCCTTTACCTAGCAGACCTCCAACCTAGTGCGGACCTGGTGCTCTGGTAGACCGGCTCTGATACTGACTGCAGGCTTGAGTCAACTATCTACTTCCTCTCTGACTGCAGGCTGAGTCAGAGTCCTCATCTTACTGACGGCAGGCGTGCTTCGGTACATCTTCCACTTCGGATCAAGATCCTGTGTTCCTGATCCTGACCCAGTTCCTGCTCCTGTTCTGTTCCTGGTTCCGGTAGAGACTACCAGTGGCTGAGGCCTAGTCGCTAGCATTGTGGTCAAGCCTGGCAGCCTATTATTTCTGATAACTGTGCTTGCTGGCTTGTAACCCTCTGCTTGTTACTATTGTATATATTTGCCTACCTACTATTATTATTATTAATCTTTATTTATATAGCGCCAACAAATTCCGCAGCTCTTTACAGTAGGGAGTAGACATACAGAGGTATTAAATAGTACAATCAAGTGTGGAGAACAGAAGGATCAGGGGGCCCTGCTCGTGAGAGATTACAGTCTAGAGGAAGGTACTTCTACTATCAATAATTGCATATAACTATACTGTACTGACTCCTGAACTTTTCTGGGAACTGTGACAGGGTGGGAGACAATGTATGTTTGGCCCTGTGACTACCAGTGGAACAAGGCTGGGTAAGGGCAGTGTTTGTTTGGTTCTGTGACTGCCAGTGGACAATGAAACAAGGCTGGTCTGTTACTGCCAGTGATATTGGGATGGGGTGGGGTTCTGTGACTACCAGAGGGGCAAGGCTGGAATGTTAGTGTAAGTGGGGTTCTGTGACTTCGAGTGGACAGAGCAACAAGGCTGGAGTGTCAGAGTTTGTGTGGATCTGTGACTGACAGCAGGCAGTGAAACAAGGTTAGGTTATCAGATAGTATATGTGTTGTGATTACCAGAGGATAGTGGAAAAAGGCTGGCGTGTGAGTTTATGTGTGGTTCTGTAACTAGGCTGGGGTGACATTGTATGTGTGTCTCTGTGACTATCTGTGAGGCATAGAACAAGTATTCAGTAGTAGACAGTGTATTTGTGGTTCTTTTCCCACCAGTGGAACAAGGCTGGAGTATCAGTCAGTATATGACTGGTTCTGTGACTTTCAGTGGGACAATGGAACTAGTATGGGATGTCACTTTATAAGTGATTCTGCGAATACCAGTGGATAGTGAAATAAAACTGGGATGTCAATGTATGTTTGGGTCTGTGACTACCAGGGTCACAAGGCTGGAATGTCAGACAGTGTAAGTGTGATTGTATGACAATCAGGACAGTGGTACATGGCTGGAGTGCCAAACAGTGCATGTGTAGTTCTATGACTACCTATAGAACAAGACAGGATGGCAGATTCTGTGTAGGTCTGCAACTATTGGTGAGCCCTGTATGCCATATTCTGATACTGGAAGGCTGTGGGGCACTCTAAGAGTTTGCAGGAAAGCACCAACATTTTTTTTGTTTTGATACTGGTGGGGAGACATATGCTAGGTGGTGAAAACTGCCGTGTATGTCAAAATGGGGAATACCAAGATAAAGACCTTGGGGTGTAAAAAATAGAGTGGTTAGAGAGGAGACACTAGTGTTTGGAGGATGGTATGAGACATGCCAGTGTGTGGGGCGGGAAATCTGATGCTGTAGATGTCTTTGGAGCAGAGAAGTCTATGGACGGAAGATAATTTGGGATAAGTGGGTGTGTGAATGGAAGGATGTGGATAGAGAGACTCGGCAGGGGGAATGAGGAGGGAGAGGCCTGACTGCGGGGGGAGGGGCTTGATGCATGAGAATGGCTGGTGGAGATGGATATGTTATAGATACTGATAGATTCTGAGAGATCACTCTTGATCTGTCTCATGAGTCACGAATTATACATTTTCATCTCTTTTTTGTTGAATAACTAGGCACAACTTATTCTTAATTGTCTTTTGAACCTATTTTTGAATTAGTGACAAGTTGATAAATATGCCCCAATATGTCATCTCTGCTGTCTGTCTTTCACAGTAAGGCTGGTATACAAAGAATAAGTGGCTAAATTCTGGATGAAACCAGCTTGCACCATAGGGGAACAAATAGAAACTCCCAAACTTCCCAATTGATTTAAACTGGGCTTTTATTCCCTTGGATGCTAGAGAGGTCCCTGACGCTTTGATTTGCAGCAGAAATAATCCAGTTTCCTTGGTACATCAACTTCACTGTGTTCTGTGACAGAACCTTTTCGTCCTATAACTACAAATTGTGGGTTCTGGCTCTATTCGGGTGTGAGCTTTAGAAGTACTGTATGTATACTCTGGCATGCACCTCAACATTTCAAATTGCCAAAGAGGGACACTGGGGGCATGTGGCTGGGGGCGTGACTGGTGTGTGGGGCATGACCAATAATTTTGGGTTATTTCATGACCTATTGATACCTCTTTGTACAATGGAATAAATAATGTATAACATTAATGTGAGTTTTATTGCTGTGGAGCAATGTGATGGACCTAAAAAGAGGGACACCAGGGTGAGAAAGCAGGACAGAGGGATTTGGGTCTCAGAGAAGGAAACTTGGGAGGTATTCTCTGGGCAGGTTTTACGAATCTTGGGGCCACTGCCCTTATTTATTTTTTCTGTCTCTGTAACCCATTGGTTCTACACTGCATTGGGAAGTAATGTACTGTAGACCTCTGTGACACCCAAGGGGTTAATCATAGTAGGGTTATACATGATTTTGGCAACAGTGTATTTACTCTTCGCTCTATGGAATGCTTATGTGTATACTCAGTTTTGAAAGTTGAGAATCATTAAACTAGAAATTGTCTTTACTGTTTTTCTATAATATTTATAATCCATCAGGAGAAGAAATTTACAAAGAAAGAAGCTCTCTGCCTTGTAAGTGTCTGTTGGCATGTTATTACCCAGAATCCTTTTCTGCAACCTGAGAAGTGTACAATGTGACAATGGGCTGAATAGACCCTTTTTGGCTATCTGTAGATCTCATGCAGACACATTCAGGATTATTCTATGTTATATGTTTTGACACTAGGCTACATTTTATTGTAGATCTGTGCATTTTTATATTAGTAAATATATATTAGTAAATCAGTATTGGGTCATTCTTAACTCTGGTAATTAAGATAATATTTTCAAACAGATTCTTGTGACGATGTGTGAAAAATATGTATGTTTAACAACTGCTAAATTGTTGGTTTGTTCCTATTGTTCTCTGTCTCCCCCTAGCAGGGCATCTCTCAAGGATGAGGATTAAACCACTGAACCTTGAAAGCTTTCTCAAACTGAAAAAAACTGTTTTATTCAGCTTGTTCATTACAAAATACCAAATGCTGATTCAATAACTCCTTACTGCTGTCAGTTAAAGGAGTGTCATCTAAAATGAAAATACTTTATATCAGTTTAAATAAGAAAAAACAAAACAAACATCTTGTTTCTTATGTCATAAATGAAAGTGTAGAGAGGCTGTTAGGGAATGATGGGGGTTTTAGTTTGGCAGCAGCTGGAGGGCCTGTTGTTGCTCATCATTGGACTAGAGTCTAGCTTTGTAAGCAAGATTGTTAACCCTCTGCTCTAGGGATCCGCAACACGGACCCCCTGGCACTCAAAAGGTTAAAAGAATCTGATAAAACCTAAAACAGATATCAACTCAGAGATTCAAACCGTTCCCTTTTATTGTCACAAGAAACTCATCTCCTATTTATTTGTTTATGTCAATGAGGACATACATTGGAATTATCACTAACTAAGAACTTGCATAACCATTTGAGTGCCAGAGGGTTATACAACTTTGCCTACCCCTCTGGCACTTAAATGATTCATCAAACAAGAGTCAAATAGTCATGTATTACAGTGTACACATCCATAGGAAAAGCACATTCATCACATATTATAGAACTTATGCAAATAAAAAATATATATTTAACCCCTTAACGACCAGCTGATGCAGCACACGCCCATCCATTAAGGAGTATGGAATATTTTTTTTTGCAATGGAAGCCCAGAATACCTTGACGCATCAAGGATCCGTAAGGGGATAAAGAATTGTTAGCTAGGAATACTATTTATATAACCGTTTCAGTGCCAGAGGGAGAAGTAATGTGTTAGCAACCCCCTAGCACTCAAAGGTTTATTTATTTTTAGGTGATGCAATGAGGTGGGGAACATATAAATATAATTCTCAGCCAAACCAGAACAAAAGCTGGAATCTACATATTAGCCCTACTTCTGACTAATGCCAAGATACTACACTACTACAAGGTATAGAGGAAAAGTATTGCATTTTACTTTGCATGCTGTGAGGTTGGTGCACCGGCCTTGCACCAATATACTCTAATCATATGCTCTAGTGCATACCACAGTGTGTTGGCATACTCCAGGGGAACTGTGCTGGTGGATTTGTCCATTCGTTTCACTATCTCCTTACAGTTTAAAACACCTTAAATGGAATGTACGAAACTATGGAGCAACACATGAGCTGTGCATATATATTTTGTTAAAGGAATAGTAATACTTAAAATGTAAAAAATTATGTTGTAGGGTTTAGCCCTCTGAGTATTCCCACTGCTGAAAGGGGGTTTATTCAAAAGTTATTACAGCACAAATTTGAATTTTTATGTGCAGTATCACAGTGGCCTGAAATTGTACAGTGGCGCTCTTGCTACAGGATCTTATGGACAGCTCTGCTCAGCTGACCATAAATCTCTATAGGATGTGTAGCAACAGCTCCACTATACAATTTCAGGCCACTGAGATACTGCATCTAAAAAATTAAATTTTGAGCCTTATTAACTTTTGAATAAAACACAGTTTAGCAGTGGGAGTACTCTTATTTTATTGGGGGATAAACCCTACAACATATTTTTTTTACACTTTAGTCTACTATCCCTTAGAACCAGAAGCTTCACCTTTACTTATGTCCAAATGCAATAAGTACGGAGCACAATTCTACCAGTGTACAACTTCTATGTGAACAGGGGATTAATACCACACACTACAGCAGGCATACAGAAAATTAAATAAAAAATAGCCAATAGCACCAATAAAAAGGTACAGGGTCACTTATTTGGCATGACCTGGCTGAAAAAATCAGCTGTGCTGTAATGGCATTCAGGGATCCTGTTGTTGATGGCCAGGTGCTTCTATGGCAAGTGAAACAGAGCAGTGGTTCTCATTTTTTTCACTCAAGGCACCCTAATATGCAGCCTATGCTGTCAGTCCCTTCCTGTTACCTTAAGATACAATGCAATGGGATGGACAGCACAGGTGCTCAGATGTCTCTACACCGAGATGTCTGTAATGGGCTCTTCAATTAGTTATTTATAAAGATACTAGTTGAAGAGCCCATTACACGGGCCACAGTGCCACTGCCAGCCAGTCGCGGGGCAGTCATGCACAGTAGAGACTGCCCACGCCACAGCTGATACAGTGCCAGCCGGTCGCGGTGCAGTCATGCTCAGTAGAGATTGCCAACGCCGCTGCTGATACAGACCTGGATGCTCAGCCTCGTCACTGGCAGTCTCTACTGCGCATGACTACAGCACGCGCAGCAGTCTCTACTGCGCATGACTGCATCGTTACAAACTTTCTAGCAAATTATTCTATAGGATATATATGTTGTACATATTTAATTTTCAAGAAAAACAAGATAGGATATAAATATAATGTTTGTGTGTTTAATATTATTGGAACCAGAGGAACATTTTTGCAGTAATGTACAACCTACACCACAGACTGGAAATAAACATTTCCAAAACTCATAATGAGTTTCAAAGGGCATTTAACCCTTTGAGATATAGAGATGTCTCCAACACATTATGAAACAATATGGTCATTACCTCTCTAGCATTCAGTGAATTAAAAGCCCCTTTTTATTTCGTGAAAATTTGTATGTGTCCCCTAAAAGGACAAATCCTCTTTTCTTTTGTGCCTATGGCCCAGTCTCTCTCAAATCCTGCTGTTACATATTGCATGAGCTTAACCATTTGCGTGCCAGAGTGGTACGAACGCAACGCATTGTTTAGCAATGCGTTGCATACCCTCTGGTACTCAAAGGGTTAAAGTGCAAGAATGCATGAGGAAATGTTGGCTTTATTAGCCTTTCGCTAACATTAAATACTGGTTTCTTCTGCTGTCCCGTACAGAACATTTGATTTAGATAAGGATAGATACAGAGAACAGGGTATCTGAGAATATACAGTTAACAGGAGTATTTCCCAGCTCCCCTCCCCACGGAATGTGAAGCCTCACATTCTGATTGGCTGATGAGTGCAGGAATCGTTTTTCACTCTGGCTTGGAGACTGAAAGTTCCCTGTGCATTTGCTGGACGGGTACCTGGCTATATGAACAGCTGGAGTTTGGCTTGGGAGATCTGAGGACAGTCTAACTTAATTTCGAACAATGATAGAGGCATCAGGGAGCTTCCATTCAGGAACCTGAAGTGCCCCAATATATCAATCACACTTTGCTTCAGACTCTTTGCTCCATAGACTATGTCCCAGTATTCCCACAACTATCTCCTAGTTCCTATCCCTGAATATCCTCACTTGGATTGTGTGCCTAACAGGAATATCAAGATTGTGGTTCTGGGGGGTAGCGGAGTTGGAAAAACAGGTAAGTGAGAAATGATCTCAATTATAGTACTTATCTCCTAAGTGACACCTATGAGGAAAATGTACTAAAAAGAACTGGGGCAGTTAAGGGCAAACCAGCTGCACTATAGCATAAAAAAACCTGTTGAATTAAATGCATCTTTTAACCGCTTGAATGGTAGAGATTTGAGACCTCTGGCATGTGGTGTAACTAATGGGTGGGGGGCCAGGAGTAAGAAAAGTGGCCCCCAAACAAATATATATATTAATATATTATATATATAAATAATGCACAAAAATCTATACCCCAGTGTCTATTGAAAGCGTGAAAGGGTCTCCACCAAACAATGTAGCACAGTGGAACCAGGCGGGGTGGTGAGGTCTGTGACTACCAGTGAAAAGTGAAACAAGGCTGAAGTGTCAGACAGTGTATCAGTGTATGTGAGGTCTTTGATTACCAATGAACAGTAGAACAAGGCTGGAGTGTCAAACAGTGTATGTGAGGTATGTGACTACTAGTGGACAATAGAACATGCTGGGATGTCCGACAGTGTATGTGTGATTCTGTCACTACCGGTGGTACAGTGGAACAAGGTTTGAGTATCAGATAGTAAATGTGTGTGGTTCTGTGATTACTAGTGGACAGTGAAAAAAGGTTGGGGTGTCTGACGGTGTATATGTGTGGTTCTGTGACTGCCAGTGGACAGTGCAACAAGGGGGTGTCAGACAGTGTATGTGTGGTTCTGTGACTACCAGTGGACAGTGCAACAAACTTGGGGTGTCACACAGTGTATGTAGGTGTGGTTCTAGGATGACCAGTGGAAACTGGAACAAAGCTGTGGTGACAGATAGTGTATATATGTGGTTCTGTACTGTTACCAGTTAACAGAGAAACAAGACCAGAGTATCAGACAGTGTGTATGAGGCTGTATGACTACTAGAGGATGTGTACTTAACAGATACATTTTCAACAGTGTATAGTCTCCTGTAAGAATTATCTTGTAATAAGCACTATAACATAGTCTGATCAAACAATACATTAAATATATTAGGCACTATTATGTTATAACTGTTATCTGGTAAACTTACCCTAATAATTTAGTCTTTATGCACTATTACTGACTAAAATGCAAATACATTTTATGTTAATTTTATGTTAACCCCTTGTATGCTAGATACATCTGCAATAACCTCTCTTGTATTCAAGGGGAAACACTGTTTCATTGTAGAATTCCATGTGGATTTTCTCTGGTTACACTTCCACTACAGATCATAAAGGAAATCACTGTATCATTGCAATACAGCATTAATAATAATATCGAAGTATTTTACCAGGAAGGATACATTGAAATTGTCTTTCATTTTCAAATATGTCCTCAGGTATAGATGTTATTTTACCCAATTTAATGGTACTCATTTTATTTCTTTTCATGGAATCAATGAATAGTTGTCTTTTTCAAAACTAAAACCACATTTATAGAATTAATACAAATCCTTACCTGATTTAGCTCCTTGTGCCTGTCTAGTGGACATGACATAACTCAGAAGGGTGGCTGGGATGGAAGGGGCACAGTGAGCAGTAGTAAAACATAGTGAAGGCTGACCGGTCCTTGATCATATTCCAGTCCCCTTGTGCTCCTCCAGACTGGTCTCAGCATAGGCTGGGACTGGTTGATTGCATTTCAGCCTAGGCAGGGTCAGCCACATTTACTCAGCAGGAAGATGAGCTCAGAATAATATTTATAAATAACCACGTGGCTCAACAGGACTAACACAAGGTCCAGTCCAGCAGTAGTCAGTGGGGTGAAGCACTACTTCGATCTTGTGGGTGGCTGATCTGGGGAAGGTCCATCAAGAGCCAATGCAATGGGAAGTGTGTTTGGGAATGTGTGGCAATCACTTCACCATGGAGAATTCAACATGCTTCTTCATATGCACTAAGATTTATCTATGCAGGGGGAGGTGAAGGGACTTAGCTTATGAGGCTGGCGTAATGCTGGCAATATGTTAAGGAGGGCAAGTGTGGAAGCATAGAGGATGTGCTCATGGGCATCCGGAGGGGGGCACTTGCCCCCCTACAATTACCCTCCTCCATATAAATAAAGGGGCTAGATGGGCTGGCCTGGGGGTCATATTATGGCTTTGCCCCCCCCCCCCCGGAAAAATGTCTACGGACACCACTGGATGTGCTCAGACTTCAGCACAAAGAACATCACAGCCTTCCCTTATAACACACTAAGAACCAGCAAAGCAATTGTTACATATAACAGTTTTTCTCCTGGATCTGCCTTTACATGAACTGGCCGATCAGCTGATTCATGTAAACAGAACACTATACATTCTGCAGGGCAAACGGAATGCCTTGTAAGTATTCTGTTTACATGAATTAGCTGATTGCCGGATAGTCCACTGTGGACTTCACACATCTGATCAGCTGGTTCATGTAAAGACAGAACTTGCAGAGAAGCAGTTACATGTAACAGCAGCTTCACTGGTTCTCAGTGTCTATAAATGATATGTAAAGTAAAGCAGGGGATTCTTTATGTTATAACCCTTTCAGTGTCATAGGGGTATGCAACACATTGCAGAGCAGTGCATTGGATATCTTTAGGGCACTCAAAAGGCTAAACATGCAATTAGCTTTGTACCTAAGCGCTAGACAGGAGTAGGGCACAGAAAGGCTTCTCTGAACATTTTATACACTGAATTGGATTTGTGAATTCCCCTTGGTGTAGTTGGCACTATTCACAGATAAGCTGCTACACTGAGAAGAACTGGAGCAATTCTGATGGAGACTTGTGTTGCATTCAAAAGGTGAAAAAGCCAGTTTAGATAATTGATTATGTTTATCTGTCCCTTATGGTGCAGTTGTATTACCCCAGAATTGCTCCAGTTCCAGTGCAGTGGGGCATGTGTATACCTTGGAACTCTCTGAATCTGCCCTGGAGACTCCAGTTTTTAGTGTTAATTACCAGGTCTCCATGGAAAAAGGCTGATTATATGGCTGTGTTACTTTTCCTGAGTAACTCTACCCTCTTCTCCTTCTTCCCACCCAGTTCTGCCCACTTCCCAGCCCAATCCCAGTTAAGCCACACCCACCAAATCAAGCCACTCCCATTTTATAAAGTGAGCAGCATCACTAACATAAGGCTGGTCACAACCCATGAGTCCTCTCCAGGGCTCCACAGGAGGAAGTTCCCAGGTATGGGCATATGTATCAATGCAAAAGTTTAGTAAATCTGCAGCAAAACATTTGAGCCTTATGCATCAAACGTCCCATTGATTTTAATTGTACTATTGCTATCATACAGAAGGAGCAATAGAGTTTGCTTAGCCCCTTAGAGTCTACACCCATCTCCAACACATTGCAAAGTCATGCTTTGGAGACGTTTCTAGCACCCTCACCCTGAGATTCTGAGTTTTGATCCAGAGCTCATTGCCTCAGGGTGAAAGGTCAAATTTTCAGTCCAGTGTTACCTACTATATGATCTGCCCCAATTAACTGCTTCTGTAGTCCCTAGGTTGCCATAATCTTTACCAGATTGGCAGATGGAGAAGCCCTGATTGTCTTGTGTGTATTCCACTGTGTGTTCCATCTGGGAGAGCTCTAAGTTCTAACGTGTTACGGGTTCCATGAAGAGTCATAGGAGAGCTGCTGGCTTAAGGCAAACAGGAGCATTTCTCCTACAGTGTATGTTCTTGAATAATTAAGGGTTAATATTTTAATGATCACAAGGTCATTGCATTCCCAGGTATGCTTACGGATCTCCTCTAGATTCTGCAGTTTTAGAATAGTCCCCTATATAGTATGTGTTAAAGATGGTGATTCTCTGTTTATTTAAAGGGGTAGGCAACCTTTGCCTCTACAGTTGTGATGACTACAAATGGAGAGCCAAAGGTTGTCATCCTTTTTTTTCAGTCAATATGGTTGTATCCCAGGCAACATTTTCATGATGGCATGACACGTGATAATAATGAAAGTTTCAGGGCTTAAAATTTGAAGTCCTTTGCTACTAGCCAGACCTGAAAAGTTACTCGCCACTGCAAGCCATAACATAACCACCAGGGTTGAATTTCTACTCGCCAGGGCTGAATTTTCACTCACCATTGGCTAGTGGCGAGTGGAAATTTTGAGCCCTGTGAAAGTACACACATTGTATGTGTGCCACAGTTCCCTTATGCAAAGCAACATACCTCCTAACAGTCCCGCTTTGAGACCAAAATCTCCCTGTCCCTCTTTCCCACCCTAATGTCCCTGTGTTTAGGAGATCAGACTGTGTGGTGTGTATATAAGTGTATCACATTACTCCACAGCAATAAAACTGTATATAAGTTTATAAATTAGTCTGTGTAAATAAAATACTTTGGTCTTGTTCTAAATGATTTATTCATTTGTACAAAGCAGTGTCAATAGGTCATGAAATAAACTAAAAATTCTCATTTATGCCATGCCCCAAACAACACTCCCTAAAACAAAAATGTCCCTCTTTGGCCATTTGAAATGTTGGGAGGCATTAAGGACTATAGAGCTACAAACACTTGATTGGAAATTGTCCATTGACTGTTGTAATATAAAGAAAATAACTTCCAAACTGTTATAAACACTAGAGATCTATTATCTTATGCCAAATCCAAACAGGCCCTGCAGTTCCATTTTCTCCAATCCTAAGACTCTGCTAGTATTGGGGCTTGGTGGCCATTTCCTTGCATCCCAGCCAGGCATCACTTTCTGTCAACAGCAAACGTTACTTCTCTGTGCTTCAAAGGCTTTGTTCCAGGAATTTATAGTGTCCCAAAAAGGGTGCTGCCCTGGACACAGGACACACATTTACAATCCAAGACTGTCCCAAGCAATAGTGGACATGTGGTCACCTTAATACAAGGGGGGAGATTCAGTAAGCGGTGATAAAGAGGTGATAAGGAGGTGATAAAGTGGAGATGACTTCTCCAGTTTATCACTTCTCCAATTCCTGTGTTAGTCTATGGAGTCTATTTAATAAGATCTCCAAATTTGAAGAAATCGTAGTGAATGACATATATGTTGTATTAGCCAGGTTTTATTTAGAAAACTAGTTTGAGTTATTTAGATTTATAGGTTGTGCTAATTAACACCCTACATGCCTTCTGGCACTCACAGACACTTTACCCTTTCATTGGTAGAGAAGGTGGACAATGCATTGCTGAGAAGTATCAGTAAGTAGGAGAGATAATGTAGGGCTAAGACAGGAAATGCCTGGACAACATGCCTTAACCCATTCAGTGCCAGAAAAGTATCTAACCCATTACAACACAATGTGTTTGGATAGCTCCCTGACATTCAAAGAGTTAATTAACATCATCATACCTGGAAACTTTGTCTTCTTGAGCTTTGGAGAGAGCTCATGAGGTGTGTCTGGGGGATATAAATGATGTGATTCGTGTTACAAAAGGGTAGGGCTTAATCATGGGTGGGGCTTAATAGCCTAATGTCATAAAGTGAGCAAAAAGTAGGAGGAACAGGGTGGGAAGGAGGAGAAGTGAACAGGATGTGGACAGATCAGGGTGGGAAGGAGGAGAAGTGGGCAGGAAGTGGGAGGATCAGAGTTTGAAGGAGGAGAAGTGGGCAGGAAGTAGGAGGATCAGGGTGGGAAGGAGGAGAAGTGGGCAGGAAGTGGGAGGATCAGGGTGGGAAGGAGGAAAAGTGGGAAGGAAGTAGGAGGATCAGGGTGGGAAGGAGGAGAAGTGGGAGGGAGGTGGGAGGATCAGGGTGGGTAGGAGGAGAAGTGGGCAGAGTTTCATAAGAAACTCCCCACCACAGGAGAATCTGCCTCTGTCCCCGGAGACCCGGTAATTCACTACAAAAAAACAGAAGCTCTGGGGCAGATCCCAATAGTTCCCATGTACAAGTATCATCTTGAAATCTAAATAACTCAGTAACTAGTTTTGTAAATAAAAATGGCTATACAACATATAGGATTTTCAAAGCGCCTCCAAATTCGCCAAAGTTGTTTTTAACTGGTTTATTATCATTGAATGTCATAACATACTCTTTTATATAAAAGTAAGTTGCATTTTAGAATTAGTGTTACTTTAGCTTCTTGGATGCTAGAAAGGTCTTCGATGCATTGTGAGGCAATGAGTCAGAGATATCTGTAGTACCCAAGGGGTTAAAATCAGTCTCCCAGATCAGCCAGTCAAGGTAAAAATATTGATTTTCTATTTAGCAACACATAAGATTTATCAGCCTATACAGTTAGTGGGTGTGAGAGTTAAAGGGATAGCAATGTCAGAAAAAAGTATTAACTATATGGTAGATACAATTAAAAAAAGAGTACTTGAACTTATTCATATCTCTCAAACCATTATGGTTTGAGAGATGTAGGAAAATAAAGTTCTCCACTCCCTCCCTTTTCTGCTTGATGAGCTGTATAGCTGTAAGAAGCAGATTCTGGTTCCTAGATCAGACGGCGGCTCTTCAGCAGCACCGATATAGCGATATCTAATGATAAATACTTAATCGGAACAGTCTACAACGTGTGACTGGTTTGCAAGCACACATTGTAGACCATTCCGATGAAGTATTTTTCCTTATATTGGAGCTGCTGAAGAGCCGCGTCTGGTCAAGCGACCAGAATCTGCTTCTGACAAATTTACAGATCGTCAAGCAGAAAGGGGAGGGGCGGAGAACTTTATTTTCCTATATCTCTCAAACCATAATGGTTTGAGAGATACAAATAAGTGCAAGTACTCTCTTTAAATTGTATCGACAATATAGTTAATACTTTTTTCTGACATTACTATCCCTTTAACTGACAGATAGCAAGGGGTGTATTGATATGATTCCTCTTTAAAACACATGCTGGAACAGATTTCCTACCCTGTGCCTGCTTAGTGTCAATTTACTAAGCTACTTAAGTAAAAAATGACGCCCTTAAGACCACTTTCTCCAAAGGGAGGGCAATTGGGTGGTCTATGGGTGTTTGAGGGGGTTTCTTTCCTCTGCCCCTTGTTTAATGGAATGTATTGGACAAGACACAGAGGAAATAGGGTAACTTAACTCCCATCCCTGTGCATGGTAGATGAGAGGCTTTTTGGGGTTTCTTGACATTAATCCTTTGAGTCCCAGAGGGGTACACAACGCATTGCAGAGCAATGCTTTGCGTACCACTCTGGCACGCAAAAGGTTAAAGCAGAACTACCACCTCAATTAAAGTCACCCTGCAATATTTAGGCAGGTGGCGACTAGCTTAATAATCATTATTTTACCTCTCAAAATTGCCCCCGGATAAAGTTATCCTTAAGGTTCCAAGACTGACGGCCAGCTTACTGCAGCCTGTGCTCCTGCGCCGTCAGTGTCTTCCGGAGCTATCCGGGCCAGTGCAATGCCTATGAAGGGTGACGGGGATTGACAGCGCAGGCGCGCATTCAAGGTATCTGCGGTGATGCTTGGCTTCCAGTCTTGGAAGCTTAAAGGGATAGTAAAAAGCAGCTCTAATTAATCACCATAGTATTTGGACTTCGGAGAGTGTTATTTCAATTCTGTCAGAGTTGTAGTTCCAGAGTAATTCAATGACAAAGTATCCCCCTCCCGCCCCTTTTACTGATGTAACACTGCTCAGCCAGAGCAGAAGGGAGGTGCCCAGGTAGACTGCAGAGAGGGATAATCTTCAATTAAGATAAGGGAAAAACCTGAAGAGCTTGTCAAGGGGGGGGGCAGGGATTTCATTGTTTTCATAGGAATAAGAGTGTTATCTGTCTGGTATAGAGATGCACCGATACCACTTTTTTAAGACCGAGTACAAGTACCGATACTTTTTTCAAGTACTCGCCGATACCAATTACCGATACTTTTTTTGCGGTCATTTGCCAGTTTTCCAGGTACTTAAAGCACATATATTATATATATAATATATATGCTTTAGGTACTTGGAAAACTGGCAAATGACCTCAAAAAAAGTATTGGTGAGTACTTGAAATATAATATTATATATATATATATATATATATATATATATATATATATATATATAATATACACACACACACCACCTCTTGACTGTCCCCTTTTGCCTCTTTCTCCCCCTCTTGATTCCTACCTTTTACTTCATTCTCCCCCTCTTGAGCTCCCTCCTTTTGCCTTGGCTTTTTCTCTCCCTTTTGACCCCCCTTTGTCCCCCTCCTTGACTCTTGATCCCACTCTTTTGCCTCTCTTGCTCTCTCCTGATCCCCCCTCTTTTTTTGCCTTTTTTTTTTTCCCCTTTTTCTTAGTCCCTTTTTCTCCCCCTTGGCACCCCTCTTTGCCTCTCACCACCCGCTCAAATGTCCCATCTTGCCTCCCTTACTCTCCTCTGCCGGGTGCTCGCTGTTCTCTCACGAGCCCCGGCAGAAGTCAGCGTCAGAGCGTTGCCATGGTAACCCGCGGCAACGCTCAGACGCTACATGAGGGAGAGAGGCAACCGGGGAGCATTGTGAGCAGCTCCCCGGGCTCCCTCACTGCAGCACCGACCCTGACACAGGGTATCGGTGCTGGCATCGGCCGCATTTGCGCGAGTACAAGTACTCGCGCAAATGCTGGTATCTGCACCGATACCAGTATCGGTATCGGTGCAACCCTAGTCTGGTCTATAGACTGCATTCCACATCTGAGAAGAGATTGCTTACACTAGTTAAAAGGGGCGGGAGGGGGAAACTTTGCTTGTGAATATCTCTTAAACCATAAAGGTTTGAGAGATAAGACTTATATCATTCTTCATGCTTTTTTAATGCCTACAAAATAAAATAAAGTTAAAACGAAGTATTACTATCCCTTTAAGGATAATTTTATTCGGGGGCACTTTTGAGAGGTAAAATAATGATTATTAAGCTAGTCGCCACCTGCCAAAGTATTGCAGGGCGACTTAAGCTTAGGTGGTAGTTCCTCTTTAAGGTTTCAACACAAGCAGCATGTGTCTTACATCCCCCCCATTATCTCAAATGCTATGTCTTATCATCATACAGAAATCATACTAATTTTGTATGTCCTTTCATTTGTCTTTGTCCCAGCGCTCGTGGTAAGATTTCTCACCAAGAGGTTTATTGGAGACTACGAACCAAATACTGGTAAGTTAGAGAGATCACTCAGTAGCAGGGGTATTACTAGAGCTTGCTAATAACATTTACTAACTACACCATAGGGGAGAAATAAAATTCCATTTGATTTAAACAGGGCTCTTGACTCTTTGAATGCCAGAGGGGTCTCCAACACATTGTAATGCCATGCATTGGAGACCTCTCTTACATTCTGGGGATTAAATTTACACATTTAAATCAATTAAAATTTTGATTTGTCCTCTACTGGTTTGCCTCAAAATGGTTCCTTTTTTTCTTTTGTACAAGAAGCCTATAAATGTGCACAGAAGTAACCTCTTAAGGATCAGAGGAGTATATAACATTACTATTACTTTTAAAATCCTAAATTCGCCTCTGTGTGATGCATTATAATGAGAATATATACACATATGTATAACAGCAAATGGACAATTCTGGAGCAACCCAAGGGGCAAATGAAAAGTCTCATTGAGTTAAATGGACTTTTAACCTCTGTGTGTTCAAGAGGTTAAAAGCACAATTAAAAGCCAATGGGAATTAGTAGAATTTTTAATTGTGTATCTAGTTTGGCCCATAATTGTTCTACTTAATTTAAAAGATATGACCTAATGAATCACATATCCTGTAATAAAGTACATTTCTTTGCCTTAATTGCCAGAAACGTTTATGTTTGTAGTGAAGGTTGTAATTATTTTTGAAAGTACTGAACCCCCTGAGTACAAAGTACCTAATATGTATAGTTTTACATAAATGCAATGCCTGCACAGACCCCTAATTATCAGGAGCGCAAAATGGTAATTTCAACTTAATTAACTAAACTACACATTCCATTTGTTAATGGTAAAACTACCCTAAAACAGCTGAATAACTATATAAAAGCAAATATTTCCTAAAGCCAGATATTCTACTACCCTAGCCTGTTGTGCACAAATGCTCCAGAAGGTGGCACTAAAGGAATAAATAGGCATATTTTTATATTACCATAACTTCACATGTAAGGAAACCATTGAAAATTATGGAATTTCCTACTGCTCTTTCAAGAAAAATGGCACCCCTTTGATATGAGTTGATTTACTGTAGGGGTACCAGAAGCAAAAAAAACCTACACCAACTACAAGCTCTTATTTTTCTTACATTTTTTTTCAAACATGACTTCCTATCACAGTCTCCCTTTGAGGCCTAAAGCGAGCCTGTGCTCTTAGCTCTGTATGGCGGCCGGGCCGGCATGGCCTCCGGGCACTTCCTCATGGCTATAGTCATGTTTCAGGCACTGGCACGGAAGCCTGTTTATGGGCCTATTCTGTTGGGCCTAATTGTGTCCCGCCTCTTTCTGCTGCTTTATAAACCTCATTGAGGCTAGGCCTTGTTGCCCTTTCGTGGTGTTTCTGTGCTTATCTAGTTTGTTCCTCTGACCCATGCTTGGCTTACTTTGTCTCCTGGTGTTCGATCCTTGGCTTGTCTGACTACTTGCTCTGGTTGTGACCTAGGTTGTGGCTGACCTCATGATCCGTGTATGACTCTGGCTTGTCTGACTACCCTCTCCGTGCTGACGTTTGCTGTGGCTGACGACCCGTCAGGCTGACCGTGGCCTGTCAAACTGACTCTCCATTTGTGCCTCGCTCCTGTCTGACTACCTCTAGGCCGATCCAGAGTGCATTCCTTTACATAGTAGCTCAGCTACCAGCTGGTCGCTTGCAGGTTGCCTCCGGACAGCTAGTGCAACTTAGTCTGGCTCCTGGGCACTCGCCTCTTATGCTTACCTGTTGCCTGGCTTAGCACTTGCGGCGCTACCTACGCTCTGTGCCTCCTAGTTGCCTTCAGTAAGATAGAGTGCAGCTTGTCTCACTCCTTGCCTCAGTAGTGCGCTCCTATCTGGATGCATCTATCTAAGCACCTACTCTGCTGCCTCGAGTGGCGCTACCAGTTACGCTATTGGTATCGGTGGTCTATTCCCTCTATACCTCCGCTGGGTATGCTCCTGTACTAGTCTTATTGTTCGCTTCTGTTGTGGTAAAGCCAAGTCTGGTTCTAATACTCAGTACCATAGACCTACGGTGGTTAAGTGTCAGCTCCTGGGTAGTGGACTAGACACTGTCCTCACGTCTATCTCCCCTCTGACTGAGGAAGTGTTCATTATTACTACTAGTATTCTTATTATCCATTGCTCAATAAACTGGTTTAAATTCACTTGTACTGTTTCGTGTGTTTCTTTACTGAGAGTCTGTGACACTTCCGTGTACTAAAATGGTTTTCCTAACTAGACATATCACACCATTTTGGAAAAGAAAACAACCCAACACATCAAATGTGGGGTCCCTTGCCTTTCTACCCATAACCTGGTAAGCACAAATGTTTGCAGAAGGTGGCACTACAGGAAAAAATAGGCATTTTTTACATTTCCATCCCTTCAAATGTACTAATATCTTTGATAATTATGGAATTTCTTACTGTATATATTAGCTACTACTTCATCAAGAAAAATAGTACCCCATTGGTATGGCGTGACATTCCTTAGGGAGTGCTAGAAGCACAAAATGACACCTACCTGTTTTCTTATTTTAAATAGACTGCCTACACTGAAGTGGTTCTAACTATTAGATATATGAAGGAAAGGTATGAAAGTCATGCCATTTTGAAAAGTAGACATTTACCTACATCAAATGAGGGGTTGTTTGCCTTTCTACCTCTAGACTGGTGTGCACAATTCTTTCCATAAGGTGGTGCTATAGGGAAAAATGTTTGTTTTGGGTTTTTTTACATTTTCACCACTTCTGAGATACTAAAATCTTTGAAAATGATGGAATTTCCTTCTGCATTCAGCACTTCCTACCAGCCCAAGAAAAATAGTACCTAGTTGGTACAGTTTAACATAACGTAGGGAGTACCAGAAACACAAAACCACTTGCCACATTTCTTTTGTGAAATGACCACAATAAAATAATCACAACCATTATAGATATGACGAAAAGGTCAGTAAGGCATTCTTTTTTTGGGAAGTAGACTTTCACCCACATCAAATTAGAGGCAACTTGACTTTTTACCTTTAGGCTGTTGAGTACAACTCTTTACAGAAGTGATGCTATAGGGAAAAAGGATACTTTTGTACATTACAGTCACTTCAAAGCTGCTAAAATCTTTCAAAACCATGGGATTTCCTACTTCATCCAGTACCTGGATCCAGCCCAAGATAAATGGTACTCCATTGTTATGGGTTGATGTACTGTAGTGGGTGCCAGGAGCATGACTACTGAAAGAGCAGGCAGGCATAGCTGGCCACGCTCTTAAGTTGTACAGATTTGGCACTCTACAGGTTAAATGCAAAGTAGTGAAGTAGAGCTTAGAGCTGTAAGTAATCATATGCAGGATTAGATAAGACTCATGTGAGTGATGGAAGGATTTGGGGTGATGCCAGCCACCACAGAGTAGGAGAAACAGCTGGGAAATAGAGAATAGGAGAAGTATGTGGAAGATTCTCCCAGGTGTGATGAAATAAATGTAGTGGTTTTTCAACAAGTTGGAGATCTGCTATCATCCAAAGAGTTAAAGGCACACAAAGACTAGGACCGGCACTCAGCAGATAAGGAGATACAGTATTAACCCTTTGAGTACCAGAGGGGTGCGCACCTCTTCCACCTGGTATGTCTAAATTTTGGCTGTCAAACACAGCAAACTGCAATTACAACAAACATCTTACATCAGTGCTGTTCAACTTATTTGGTAGCTGTGTAAATGAGAAAAATGAGGGACAGAACTCTTAGAATGGTAAAGGTCAAAGGCCACCAACAGGCACATGTAACAGGAGACCACAGCTGGTTAGCCTTGTATGGGTCTTTTAGAAACCCTCCTCCCACTGCTCCCTACATATGGATGAATGCACTGAGGCTAATGTACTAATAACGCAGCAATTCTGTGGCCAACCAACTTCACTAGAGGGGACAAATAGAAGTCCCCAACATTCCCATAGATTGCTTCAGGGAGATGTCACCACAGAGTAGCAATGCAATATGTTGAAGACCTTGCTAGTATTCAAGGGGTTAAAAACACCAATTAAAACTACAGGCATATATTGTCCCCTAAGGCGTACTTGGTTTGCTCCAGAATTGCTGCATTTTTTCCTAGTGAATCAGCCTCTCTCTGTAGTCAGACAAATGTGTTATGATGTTGATGTTTTAGTGAATACTTAAAGGCAAGATACAATCAGAAATATATAACAGAATGTGACTTATTCAGAGTAGCAATTCTGGAGCAAACCAATTGTACTGCGGGGACAAATGCCTTTTAAAGCAGAACTTTCATCAGATAACAATAGAGCCTCATATGATAATTACATTAGAGATATGCACATACCTAGCTTTATCTTCAAGAATAATTGATGCATTAAAGGGATCGTAATACTTCTTTTTATCTTTATTTTATTTTGTAGGCATTAAAATAACATGAAGAACGGTATAAAGGTTTGAGAGATATTCACAAGCAAAGTTTCCCCCTCTTGCCCCTTTTACCTAGTGTAAGCCATCTCTTCTCAGATGTGGAATGCAGTCCATAGACCAGACAGATAACAGAAGGGGACAATCTTCTTCCTATGAGAACAATGAAAGCCCTACCCCCCTTGACAAGTTTTTCAGGTTTTTCCCTTATTTTAATTGAAGATTGTCCCTCTCTGCAATTTACCTGGACACCTCCCTTCTGCTCTGGATGAGCAGTGTTACATCAGTAAAAAGGGCGGGAGGGGGATACTTTGTCATTGAATTACTCTTGAACTACAACTCTAACAGAATTGAAATAACACTCTCCAAAGTCCAAATATAATGATGATTAATTAGAGCTGCTTTTATTATGAAACATTACTATCCCTTTAAAGAAAAATAGAACCTTCTATGCAGGCAGCACCGGGGAACAGCACAGACATCTTGCAGAGCCGCATCTCTGCATCTGTGCTGTCCTTCCCCTTCACCTCCAGGATTGGTGAGTTGAATGCCTTTGTGCCTTAAGGCACCTGAAGGGACTGACAGCGCAGGAGAAGAGAGCGCCTACAGCAAGATCCCTGCTGGTGCCTGTCTGCGTAAAAGATTCTATTTTTGTTTAATGACACAATTATTCTTGAAAATAAAGCTAGGTATATGCATATCTCTAATATAATTATCATATGAGGCTCTATTGTTAACTGTCGAAAGTTCTGCTTTAAGCCCTTGAATTATAGATGTCTTCAACCATTTGCCAGAGGGGTATACTCCCTTGAGGAGCAGAGGGGTGCACAACACATTGATGATAGATGTCTTCAACAAAGAGACATTTAAATCAGTGGTCATTTGGTGAATAACTATTCAACCCCCTATAGCACAGTTGGAACTCCCTGTAATTGCTTTACATCTTTATTTTCTGAATGTGGCCCTTAGAGATTTGTAAATAATGTTTTCATTGCTCCACAGGAGCTTTATATTCAAGAAAGGTAACAATCGATGGGGAACAAATCTCTCTTCAAGTTCAGGACACTCCCCATGTATCAATGGAGGTAAGTTGCCTTTTTTACTATGAATGCAGGATCGGCATTAGACATGACAAGGTAAAATGTTTTCATTACATAAGTTAATTAGCTCAATGCCTAGGTTTTCATTTGAGCTGAGCACCTTATATTGTACTGGTGTTTTTAGGTTACCACTGGTTTATTTGGATTAGCTTTGGCCTGTTTGATGTTTTTGCCTTGGGACTGACACCCTCATTATAAATTATTTACCCCTCCCTCCTTTCTGCCTGTAAGTTGAAGCAGTCTCTGGCCAATGAGACCACTCCAGCTTACAGACAGAAGCCTCCGTTGTCGGATGAGGCTGGATAGAGGGAGGGGAGCAGAGGTAGAGTGACAGACTGCAGTACAGAGCAGGTAACCACAGTCTATGCGGAAGAAAGTGCAGGGCAGCATTTATTCCTTCAGTTTCAACAAAATAGAGCTTAAAAAAAATTAATACAGTTTTACTCACATTCGATATATAACCTAACTATTCAGGCTAACTTATATAGGGGTGATACATCCCCTTTAATCACCTCTAGGCCAGGAAGCATAGGAGCCCTTAGTTCTGTCCATGGCCAAACCATCACATCTCACATGACCACATGCCAGACTCATCCACTGTTGCCTAACACAGAATATTCACATTGTCTATAATATACAAGAGTAAAACTGGTTTTAAAACCTTGGCCTCGCTATGTGTTGGAGGTCTCGCTAGCATCCAAGCAGATAAAAACTGGTAGAAAATCAGAACTCGGGTGTGCCTAGCACAGCTGAGACTTCACTCTAAATTTGGCACTCGAAGTCTGAGATGGACAAATTGTGGCCTGTGGGAGAATGTTATCTTTCTGTTGTGTGTAGCTGGTTTTACAAATACAGAAATGCTGCAACAATTAGAAAATGTCACTTCTGGCTTTTTCTGCAAAAGTAGAATGATACATTTATTGGAAAACATAAGTTTGATTCAGATGTATCACTCTGCCATTGCAGAGAGAAACAGAATTTATACATTCTGTTAAAGTGTTAGTAGTGTGCAATTAAAATTATTTTGCATTGTGTAGAGCTGAAAAAGTAGAATTGAATGCAAAAAAAAACCCAATTCAAATATTTTGCATTGTGTAGAGCTGAAAAAGTAGAAATTAATGCAAAGAAATGTGTCTCTCAAACCGCTATGGTTTGAGAGATACATGCATTCAAAGTTTGATGTTTCCTGCTGTCAACTGTAAAGCTGTCAGCAGCAGATCTGTGTCGGCCGACACTGAGGCTCTTCAGCAGAGCCGCAATCGCCTTATTTAAAACAAATTACTTCATTGGAATGGTCTAAAAATGTGCCTGGTTTGCAAGCACCCTGGTTTGCAAGCGCACTTTTTAGACCATTCCAATGAAGTGTCACAGTTTCCCAAGAAACCTTCAAGAGTCAGTAAGGTATAGTTAAATGCAGTTTATTAACAAGAAAGGTAGCACACAATAGAATATATAGCAGGAACAAGCAGATGGTCACAAGCCAGCAAGCACTGCTATCAGGAATAGTAGGCTGCCAAGCTTGACCTCACTGCCGGAGACTAGGCCTCAGCCACTGGTAGTCTCTACTGGCGTCTGGAACAGGAACTTGAACGGAGCTGGAACACAGGATCTTGATCCGATGAAACGAGAATACCGACTCACGCCTGCAGTCAGTATGGAGCTTATCACTGACTCCCGTCTGCAGTCAGTATCACAGCAAGTCTGTCAGAGCCCCAGGTCTGCACCAGATTGGATGTCCATAGAGTAATAGGCAACAGAATAGTCAGACAGAGCCACAGGTTGGCACCAGAGAGGGTAGCCAGACAAGCCAGGTCATACACAGTTCAGGTAGTCAGCCAGAGCCACAGGACTGCACCACATTGGGTGTCCACTATAGGGTAAGACAAAAGAATAGTCAGGCAGAGCCACAGGTCAGCACCTGATTGGATGGAAGACTAGCCAGGTCAGACACGGAACCCAAGGTAATTGAACTCTCTGCCCCTAACCATTATCTCATATGAAATCCCTTTAGTACCTCTAATGTTTTGCCAATCATTCTGTCAGCAAGTGGGTGAAAGAGAGGATCAAAAGTTTGGGCCAAAAGCAATACTATAAATTGCATTACAATCATTAAAGGGTTAGTAATGTCCACTTATAATGTTATGCTATATTGTAGATTTAAATGAAAATTAATATCTGGAGCAAGTCCCATCTCCTAAACCTTTATGGTTTGAGAGATATATTTTTTTAAAGTTCCCCCCTCCTTACCCTTGCACTGATGTCAAGCAGAAGGAGATCCTGGCCCTGGGACCAGTCGGCAGCTCTTCAGCAGAGCCGAAATACCTTAATCTAAAAAGAAATACTTCATTGGAACAGTCTACAAAGTGTGCCAGGTTTGCAAGCACACTTGCACATGTTCCAATTAAGTATTTCTTTTTTGGATGGTGGTATTTTGGCTCTGCTGAAGAGCCACCTCGAGTCGGCCAACACGACTCTCCTTCTGTCAGCTTTACAGCTAACATCAGGGAAAAGGGAGGGGGAACTTTAAAACATTATATCTCTCAAACCATAAAGGTCTGAGAGATGGGACTTGCGTCAGATAATTTTTGTTTTTAATCTACAATATAGAATAAAATTATAAGCGGATATTACTAACCCTTTAAAAGCCAACCTATAATGTAGTCCTGTTTCAATTCTTATCCTTTGGGAGCAGATATGGCAGTTCAGCAGGGGCTGCTTAGTTTAACCCCTGTATAGACCCTAAAAGCTGCTTGCAGGGAGCAAGTGAGCCTGACACTCTGAAGACTCAGGCATCACTTTCAGATTATGAGAACGCAGCTTCCATTAACTCTAATGGAATAAGTCCAGTCAGGGCTGGATATACATCCTAGGTGCCCCTAGGCAAGGCACTCTAGGTGCACTTAGACTTGGTAAAACATTTTAGTTACTCTGTAAGACTAACTAATTTTGTTGGCTGTACATAACCACTTCATGTTTATCTAATGTCTAAGAGGCTAAACTTCAATGCTTGACCTTTTTTAGCTAAGTGGATAAAGTACTTTGTAGAACATCAGAGAGACATTACAATCACAGTTATGTGATCCCTGCAGTGTACATTTAAGGTAGCCTAATGCAAGGCACTGGTGAAGTCAAGGTTGGGCAAGGTGAAGAATCATCACTGCTGTCTTTAAAGGAAAGGGAATTGTGTTCTTGCTTCTGTGTCCTTGGCATGCCACTTCCAGAGTTTATGCCCCCATTTAACCCTTTAAGGATGACAGGGCTGTGTGCAACGCATTGCAAAGCACTCAAAGGGTCAAAGTAAGACAGTTTTTTATGGCACTTTTTTATGAAGAATACCAGTGTATTATGCATTAAAGCGTGATAAAGAGGTGATAATACAGAGATGACTTCTCCACTGATATAACTTCTCCAGTTCCTATGTTATTCTATGGAGCCTATGCATTAAGATTTCCAAAGCTGGACAAATCCTAGTGCGTAGGCTCCATAGAATAACATAGGAACTGGAGAAGTGATAAACTGGAGAAGTCATTTTCTTTCCAATGCGGAGAAACTGACTATTCCTTTGCTGTGGAGAGAAGACAGACCCCCTTCTGCTGACATGGGGGTCACTAGGGTTCAATCGATTGCGACTCCGGAGCATCTCCATGCAACAATGAATGGTACTCTCATTGGCTTTCACTCCATTTGGTCTAGGTGGCTCTCCTGGAGGGAGAGCCAATAACTTTCGGGGGTGGTGGGGTTGGCGCGCCTCCTTCATTCTGGCTTGGCTGAATAGCGAATGTCGGTGTCGGCCGTCACTTGGATGTCCCACTCAGATGGCTAGGGTCTAGACGACTTTGCTGTGGCAGAGGTCGGCTTCACGCTTCGGGTGGGGAGCGGACCCGTTATCACATTATAGTGCATAATCCCCACTTGAGTCTTAAGAAGCTAAATGTAGCCACATACCTCCCAACATTTCAAATGACCAAAGAGGGACACTTGTGTTTTAGGGGGTGTGGCTGGTGGGCGGGGCATTACTGAGACTTTTTAGGTTACATTGTGACCTATTGACACCTCTTTGTGTAACTGAATAAAAGATTTAGAGCAAGACCAAAGTATTTTATTTACACAGATTCATTTACAAACACATATACTGAAGATTAACTAAACATTTATGTGAGTTTTATTGCTGTGGAACAATGTGATACAATTATATATAAACAACACAGTCTGACATCCTAAAAAGAGGGACACCAGAGTAGAAAAGAGGGACAGGGGGATTTGGGTCTCAAAGTAGGACTGTCCCTACTTGGGAGGTATGTATCCAAGACTCAGTGGAGTCAGTGTACAAAATGTGGAAGTATTCATACTGGGTATCTATGACTTGCATGCAATAAATCCATCTGTATCCGTGAGCAAACACAAGCAAAACTGTACCTATGTGTTCTTTTATATTCACATTGCAATGGACACAAAGCAACTAATTTCACTTCCCCTGGAAGAGGAGTAAATAAGATTAAGGGTTTTGCACATTTTGAGTCTAGATTAGGCATAGCTAACTGTTGGACCTCCAGCTTTTGGGAACTACAACTTACATCATCCCAACCAGCCAGTTATAGTCCTCAACAGCTGGAGGGAACAGCTGACTACCCTGGGCCTAGATCATATATAGTCCATACCCGGTTGCATATAAAGAACATGCCCACAAATGCACGTATTTTGCACTCCTTAGATGCAGAAGCTGCAAAACTGTCTGTTTGCTGCACAAAAATTTTTGTGGGTAGGGGCACAGTAGGTACAAGTCTATTTTGCAAATGGAAACTACCTTTTTTACCTCAAATGTCTACATTGATGCATTGTACCTTTTAATTACATTTATACGTGATTCACTGTTTGTTAACAGTGAGGGGAAGACTGAAGAATAATTATGTATTGGTGAGAATGTAGTCAATAGCAATAACAGCTTCTTTGGGGTTAATTCCCTTGAAGATGATAACTTTATTACTTGTTTTTGTATCTACAAATGTCCCCGTAGACTTCAAGAGGAATCTGTTAAATAAAACCAGTCATAACATTTAGCACCTGGAATGAAATCCAGTCCACAGTCTTTAAAGGTTAATTAGAAAATGTTACAGTCTGTTAACCTGTTGAGTTCCGGGGGAGGGGGGCAACACACTGCAATGTGTTGCGTACCCCTCTGACATTCAAAGGGTTAAAGGTCATATCATGGTGTAATTCATTATTGCCCTTTTAAAAATGCAACTCTTAACCCTTTACGGACCAGAGGGGAGTGCAACACATTGATTCCCATGCGTTGTACTCCCCACTGGTCCTTAAAGGGTTAACCTCTGCTTATAGTAACATCGATGCTGAAATACAAATTGTCTAATAGGAAAGATGATGTATCATTCACAGATGCAGACTGTATGTAATTTCTTCCATGAAAGAGTCGAAACAGGAATTTGTTGCGGCTGACTGAAGGGACTAAAGCTCAAGGGAGGAGCCATACGAAAGGGTGATAAGGGCCAGTATAGCGATATGATGGCGAATTCATGTAGACAGCACATTGACATTATGCACTGAGATGTCTTCATCATCATATCCCTGTGAATCCACCACAATCCTCCACATGCCTTATTGCATCTGCCCCTTTCTGTAAACACGTGACTGTGCTTCTCATTTCTATATCTGGTATTAATTGCAGCTCCTACTCAGTACTCAGCTCAGTACTGCAAATTATCCAGTGAATGGTTGCAAACACCACTGTAGGGAGAGGGGAGCACAGTGGTCAGGTGCACAGGACATGAACAAAACCTAGGGCCATATGTTCAAAGGGATAACAACAAAAAATGTTCTATGGTCAACAAAAATAAGTAAATGTATGCATGAACTACATATTTTCTATAGAATACATGACAAAAAACCTAGTAAAGTTCATCATGTATGACACAACTCCAGAAGTGCCAGGCAAAGGGGCAGGGCAAGGGCGCCGCTAAACTACTCACCAGAATTGTATAGAGGTACATTTCTCATATACAACAATAAAAAAATGTTGTGCAAACAGCAGAATTTGGATTTAAATAAAAAATGTGGAGGAAATGGGAAGTTCTGAATGTGAGAAACCTATAATAATTGAAGGAAATGCTAAAATTCTTTATTGCTATCATCAACACAAGCACAATTACCATACCTATATTCTTTACACTTATCTGAAACAGCACACTAGAGCAGTACTGGCACATTTTTTGTTGTTGCATATGACAAATTCAGTCAGGAATCGTACAAAACTACATATTTCTGATCACAACACTCTCTGAAAATATTATTAGGCCCAACCATACAGTACTTTGAAATGTCGCTACAAACAACTAAAGCTATTTCGCTACTTCTTTGAACATACATCCCCAGATTGGCTAACGCACACATGCAGCACACAGTGACTGAAACCTGCAATATGTATCACAGAGATCTAATTACTGTGTTACTGGGCAACTCTTGACTCTTTGCTGCAGTGGCATAGTCATTCCTGTACTGTATTACACAATGCAGGGGAGAGATGCCCTAAGCTGAAAGGTTAGTTTCTCCAGGAAAGTAATGTCTGTGTGCTATTATCTCTCCAACCTGAAAAAGGGACTCCATGATATAACACAGGAATTGAAGGGTTCCTTTTACACAGCCTAGTGCCCAAGCACCCGAGGAAGCTAGGAGTGCAAAGGAAAATTGGTTCAATTAAAGGGGAACTACCACCCCGCAAAATCTTTATATTAATTAAGTCTTCATCTGGCAACTAGCTGCTTAGTAGCGCTAGTCGCCAGAAATATTACCTGGTTTAAAAGATTTCCGACTTATTTGGAGGCTGACAGTAGCAGGAAGCACGGACATCTTGCCATAGTGACATCCGTGCGCCTGCGCTGTCAGTCCCTTTTGGAGCCGACCAGTGGTAGTTCCCCTTTAACCTACTGAAAAACAGCACATCAGTTACCATGAGCTTTATGTCTAAAAGCAAAATGGAGCAATTCCGGGGAAAACCAAGTACACCATGAGGAACAAATAAAAATTCTCACAATCCCTGTTGATTTAAATGGAACTTTTTAAATCACTTGAGTAGTAGAGAGGTCTGCAATGTATTGCAAAAACCTCTCCAGTATTAAATGGGTTAAAAAGCCCCGCTTATATCAATGGAACTGTAAGGGATCTTAGCAGAGACAGAAACTAGATACCAGCTTTGTTTGAAAAGACAGGTAGGCTTTTTATTCAGCCATTAACAGCAAAGCCAATTATTTGTCTTTAACCCTTTGAGTGCCAGAGGGTTAAGTGTTCGACGGCTGTGTGTTCCTTTGTTTGGCTTTATCAGGGCAGAGTTGCTGCGAGACGCATTAGCGTTTAGCCACAAGTTTTATTATTATTTTTATTCAAGTCGGAATAAATTTTATATATTTCTGGAGACAGCCGTCACATTGTTTGTTTGTTCGTCTACTTGGTGCCATAGCCCATCTGATTGTCATCCCTCCGAGTGGAGACGGAGAAAATTTCTCCACAAACAGTTCTGCTGATAACAGCTCTCTGACCATCGATAAATGTGAGTGCAATAAGTTACTTTTATTTGAGTATATTGTTACAGTGACGTTATTACACCATAGGGCGCTCTCTTCTCTTTTTTATTTTTATGTTATACCTGTCTTTGTAGATAAGGATATTTGAGCTCTGCTGAAGAGCCGTCCGGTCAAATGACCAGAATCGCGATCTGTCAGCTAGAGCACTGACGTCTGCAAAACGGGTGGAAGGGAGGGACTTTAAAAGCTTATAAATCTTAAAATATTCATCTTTAAGAAACTGGATTTACTTCATTTCATTAATTTTTTTCATATGAACAATATTAAACCTTCTTAAATTCAGATATTACTATCCCTTTAATGTTAGAAACATTTTAATGCTGTTGAGATTGTATGTACTTGCACCAGTGCAATTCCACAAGGGATTACTTGAGAGAAGCAGTATGACTCATGCTAATCACTCTTTATATGGTTATTGCAAAAGGTTCCATTAAAGTCTCATTGAGAGTGTAACAGCCTTAAGTGTTGTACTATTTCAGGCAAAGCATTTAACCCTTTGAGTGTCAGAGGGGAAAGGGTTAAGGGTCTTATGTTCAAAAAGAAATGTCAGTAATGTCAGTAATTCTGTGGCAAATCAACTGCACCAAAGGTGGGAATGAAAGATCCCACAAATTACCATTTATTTAAATGGGGTTTTTAACCCCTTAATTTCTAAGGAGCATTGCTTCACACTACTTTGGAGATCTCAGTAGCAATAAAGATGTTAAAAGGCCCATTAAAAATCTTTTATATTGAGTTCTACAGTGTGGTTGATCTGTCCCAGAAGGACTCCATTTTTCTTTTGAACATAGGGCCCACCTCTTAATGATCGCCCAATCTGGCAGGGGCCGGCCTTTAAGGACCACGGCACTTTTTTTTCATTGAGATGAATTCTGGGATGGCAGAGAGGCTTGGAGCTGTGCTGTCATCCCAGAATTCCATGACGTGTCAGGACCATCACCGGTCCTTAAAGGGATAGTTATTAAATAAAGCAAAGCATATTTGTCTTTTTGTTGTAACTTTTATAGTTTTAGCATTATTTCGATCTCAAGTCCCCCACCCATTCTGCCCCTTTTAGCTATGTCAGAGCTCTAGCTGACAAGCTTGGATTCTTGTCCACAGACCGGATGGTTCATATGGAGAGCCGAAATAGCAGTGCATACCCAGCAACTCTTCATGTCAGCGGTCTACAATGTGTGCCTGGTTTGAGGCAATAGACCATTGTCATGAACATTTGCTCTCTATGCAATACTATTACTACCCCTTTAACGGTTGGACTGAAGTGACGGTCCTGGCGTGTCACAAGTTGCTAAGGGGGTTAAAGGTATAGTAACCCTTTATTTTGATTTTACATATTCTGTAAAATTCTCTAGCCTATAGACCATCAGAGCAGTATGTATTGCAGTACTAAGCGCTCTGTTTGCTTTCTTGCTTACATTGTATTTTTTTACAATGTTTACATTAATTTAATACAGCAGTAGTCAACTGAAGGAACTAATGTTGTTGAGGACTACTGATTCCAGCATCTCCCGCCAGACAATGGTTAGTTAGGAATAATAAAGGAATGACTGCAGTTTTAGTCCCCAACAGCTGGAGGGCCAACAACTGACTGGATAGCCCTTAATTTAAACAGTCACATAGGTTTAACTTAATATTTACCTTTATTTGCTAATTTAGCCATAGATTACATTGCATTACATCCAACTTTGGAGATCTTAGTACATAGGTTCCATAGAATAACATAGGAACTGGAGAAGTGATATCACTGGAGAAGTCATCTTCACTTAATCACCTCTCTATCATGTCTTAGTACATAACCCCCTATGAATTACACACCCCACTGGTCCTTAAAGGAGAACTTTCACCATAAAAATGTGTAAATCCCACCAAGGACAACATCTGCATTGAGTTTGTATATTCTCACTGTGTTTGTGTGGGTTTCCTCCGGGTACTTCGGTTTCCTCCCACACTCCAAAAACATACTGATAGGTGAATTTAGATTGTGAGCCCCAATGGGGACAGGAACCAATATGAGTGTAAAGCACTGCGGAATCTGTGTGCGCTATATAAATAAAGGATTATTATTATTATTATTAAAAATAGCTCTGCAATGCGTTCCATACCCCTCTGGCACTCAAAGGGTTAAATTAAAGTCCCTCAGCTGTTCATAAGTTTGTCACCTTTGCTTAAAAGGGAAATAAACCTCCAAATGAAATAACTTAAAGTAAAGGGCATGCAGTCCTGGTGAAAATGACCTAGAAATGAAGAATGACTTGTTTTGTGCTTCTACTATTTGTCATAGATTTGTAGATGGGCTGGGTGATGTCAGCTGCATGTTCCTTTAGTGTGGTTGGTGTCTCCGATTCTACAGGGTCTGAGCAGGGACAAACCTCCTCTCTGCTACAGCCAGGTACTTTTTACCTTGTTATCATTTGATCCAAGTTCAGTTTTTATCACCAGCCAACTGGGAGTCTTATCTGCCCTTTTCTCCTAGCACTTAACTTTGTGGAAAGGAGACATCTGTGACAGTCATGAACACATTCATGGTTATTGTGTACTTATATGAGAACATATGTTGACGGTTTGACAATAACACATATGATTCCAATGGTAATTATGTATATGTAAACAAACAACATATTGGCCCCTTTATTCACAACACAGATTTCTTTATTGTTTTATTTACTAGGATTTTCTTGTGATATTTATCTATGGGATTCAGTAATAAGGTCAGTATTTAATTAGCTAAAGTGGAGCAGTTCTGGAGTAAACCAACAGCACCATAGGGGAAAATTGCTTTTACTGTTGATTTAAATTGGACTTTAAACCCATGATAGAGAGGATAGGTCTCTGTAAAGTATGAGTACCCACATTGAAGGGGGGAATGCAAGTCTGGAATTCTGCATCTGGTATTTAATGTGAATAACATTTAGAGGGACTTTGCACTGTCTTTTTGTTCTGTATGTATTTATCTTTCGAGTGAGAAACTGGTAAAGAGGGGATCTTCCAACAACCCATAGGATAAGCAGCACGTTCCAGGTGAATCTGGAAAAATGAATGTTTTGACAGAATACCTAAGAGACGTTGTACCCTTGCCCAGATTGGTCTCAAAGTTATAGTCTCTGTTTTGGATTGTATATCCTTTGTGGTCTCTATCTATCCATTTCTTATTGTTGATGTTTATTTTTAGAGAGCATTGAGCTTTTTATTCATAGTAACATAGTAAATTAGGTTGAATAAAGACACAAGTCCATCAAGTTCAACCTTCTCCTCATACCCCAGTAACTGAGAATTGTATAGCTTTCCTGCTACCAATTAAGTTAGTCTTTATCAGACCTTCCTGATCTGCCTACTGATAAACAGTATAACTCTGTATGTGTCGGTACCTCGTTGGGTCGCGGCGCCAAGCTGGACGGCTGTTGCATTCCCTTCTGGCCTCACCCTCCCTTCTGAGCAGGCGCCGACGTCAGGGCGCACAAGAAACAACGCCGAGTCAATTGCTTACGGTGGCGCCAACTCATGACGTCACCGGGGCTATATAGGAAGCGCTCACCCCATCTTCAGCACTCAGTAGTTCTGGAGTCCTCTATTCTAGTTGGTGCTGTCCTTCAGCTTTCAAGTTGTTGCCTGCCCTGACCTGTGCGTTCCACATCCAACGAGCTCCTTGTCTTATCCTACCCTCCCTTCTTGGACCTCCCGGTTCCTGACCTCAGCATGCCTCTAGGATTACCCTGCTTGTTGCCTGCCTTGTCCTTTGCCTCCTCCGATCTCAAGCTACTATCCTGTGGTTTCAGTTCTGCTCTTCCTGTGGTATTGTGCTTCTCTTTTGTTTTTTCTAAATATGTATACATGTATATCATTTTTACTTTTTTGTGTTCCATTTATATATATATATATATATACAGTGCTTTGTCTCTGTTTATATATATATATTTGTTCACCTCTGTAGTTAGGATTATAGGTCTGTCCTTTTTTCTAGCTAGTTAGGGTTTTTTTTAGTTAGTTAGGGCTTTCCCTGTCCTGCCTTTTAGGTTCCCTAGTTTCTTGCCCTAGGCTAGACTAGGCTAACAGTATGTTCCCTTTTGAAAGAAATGTGTCTAATCTTCTCTTAAATGTATCCATTGTTTCTGCCATAACCACCTCCTTGGGCAATGAATTCCACAATTTAACAGACCTTACTGTAAAAAAACCCTTGTTAATTTATTTGGACAGGTAAGCGGGTTTTTAGCGCTGGAACAAAACACTTTTTTTGTCTCCACTCGTTTCCCAAAATTCTTTGTGGATTATAAATTTGGTTGGAAAGTTCCAAAGCAGCTTTTCTCCCCTTTCCTGTCCTTGTTTTTATATAGAATATTGTTTGATATCCGATATTGTCTGATCTAAAACAGTTTTATCATAAGTTTTCTCTCTGTTTAAAGGGGAACTACCACCCCTCAATAACTTTACATTAATTAATTCTTCATCTGGCGACTAGCTGCTTAGTAGCGCTAGTCACCAGAAATATTACCTGGTTTCAAAGATTTTACAGTTTTCCAGAGGCTCACAGTAGCAGGAAGCACGGACATTTTGTCATAGTGACGTCCGTGCTCCTGCGCTGTCAGTCCCTTTTGGAGCAGCTAGTCGCCAGATGAAGAATTAATTAATGTAAAGTTATTGCGGGGTGGTAGTTCCCCTTTAATTGTTATTAAAGGGATAGTAATACTTGAAAATAAGTTTATTTTATATTGTAGCCCTTAAAAAACATGAAAATGATATAAGTCTTATCTCCCAAACCTTTATGGTTTGGGAGATATTCAGAAGTAAAGTTTCCCCTGGAGTGACGTCATTGCTCCACCCTTCAGATTTGGAATCCGGTCCCGGGACCGGCTGTGCCTCTCCAGAAGTGCTGAGATCACCATCTTTAAAAAGAATTTCTTAATTGGAATGGTCTACAAAGTGTGCTTTCAAGCCAGGCACACTTTGTATACAGTTCCAATTAAGTAGTTCTTTTCAAAGATCGTGATCTCGGCACTGCTAAAGAGCTGCCGGTTGCTCTGTGAACCGAATTCCAAATCTGTCCACTACATGGCAGACTTGGCTGAAACAGCCAGGAAAAGATAATTTTAACTATATTTTACTTGTGAATATCTCCCAAACCATAAAGGTTTGGGAGATAAGACTTATATCATTTTTCATGTTTTTTAAGGGCTACAATATAAAATACAATCATTTTCAAGTATTACTATCCCTTTAAGATTTAAACATATTGGTAAATATAAAAATATTGAAAAGTAGAAATATGAGCTGTATATTATCAAGGGAGAAAAGAAAGGAAAAAATGTTGTTTCTTAAAAGAGAATGATACAAGTGTAAAAAAACAGTCAATCTTAAAGTGGTATGTAAGAGACTTGAACATTTGTTAACTTCAGAGATGTTTCTTTTTCTTTGGAAAATTATTTTTCAAATTCCAGTTCCAGACTCCCCGAATGATGTGCAGCCACGGGGGGAGCCCGGAATTCCATGACTGTCATAGTACGTCATGGATTGTTAATTCAGACGTACTATGACCGTCAAGGGTTGTTAAGGGGTTAAAGATTTAGATGAAACTGTTGGGAAATCCCTACAAAATGTGGAAAAGGAATTGAGGGATAGAAAAGAACTAAAGATGAAAAGAGCAAATAAAAGTATGGGAAAAGAAAAAGTTACAGCAAAAGTGGGTGGAGACAATGTTCACTATGCTGTAAGTGTTAAAGGGATAGTAATGTTTCATAATAAATGCAGCTCTAATTAATCATCATAGTATTTGGACTTTGGAGAGTGTTATTTCAATTCTGTCAGAGTTGTAGTTCAAGAGTAATTCAATGATAAAATGATAAAGTATCCCCCTCCCGCCCCTTTTACTGATGTAACACTGCTCAGCCAGATCAGAAGGGATGTGCCCAGGTAGATTGCAGAGAGGGACAATCTTCAATTAAGATAAGGGAAAAACCTGAAAAACTTGTCAAGGGGGGCAGGGCTTTCGTTGTTCTCATTGAAAGAAGATTGTCCCCTGCTGTTATCTGTCTGGTCTATGGACTGCATTCCACATCTGAGAAAAGATGGCTTACACTAGGTAAAAGGGGCAGGAGGGGAAACTTTGCTTGTGAATATCTCTCAAACCATAAAGGTTTGAGCGATAAGACTTATATCGTTCTTCATGTTTTTTTAATGCCTACAAAATAAAATAAAGATAAAACAAATATTACTATCCCTTTAACAACAAGTTTGAGATGTTGGGGAACACAAAGAAATAATTGAGATTTGATGAGGTGGTGGATGATGTGGAAAAATTAGTCCGCAAAATCTCCGGACCAGAGACAACACAGTAAAATTAAAAGTAGGGAAGGGAAAAGACACCAAAACAGTTCAGGAATCAAAAAGTATGATAACGAGGAAGGGAAAAAAAGACGAACAACAAGAAGGGGAAAGAGGGGAGGTAAAAAGATCCAAAATACAATAAAATCATTACTCGCAGGTCAAAATAGGGATGGGGTATATAACTTATCTTCTATTAAGATCAAACCATCTGAGTTCAAGGTTCTAAATAGAGGTTTGAAGTATGCTCCAACAAATAAGCCAAATGACTTTGCCTTCTGTACTGATTTAAAAAAAATTGTGAGAAAATTAGCTTTAACAAGGTGTTTCAAAATAAAAGAAATTGACAATAATAACCAACATAATGAAAATATGGATATTTTTGGAGAAACCTTTAACAGTGGAGATCCTCTATGAGCTACAAGGAGAAAATGAAGATAATGTTTGGAAAGAAATTAAAATAAAACCTACCGCTTTTAAAAGACCATCAAAATGTTACCCCACCAATTATAAGGGCCAATGTGTAGAGACATTTGCCAAAATATTGATGAAGGAATACAACCAGGTAATAAAGAAGAAAAAATATAGAAAATGTAATATCAGTAAAGGTGAGCAACAAGCAATAAAATGTATATCACAAAATTCTCTGTTAACAATTAGGGAAGTGGCTAAGGGAAAAGCCTTAGTGGTGCAGGATACCCATGTATATATCCAGGAGGGTTTTTGAATCCTAGGAGATAGGGACTCCTATGAACCACTTAACGGCAACCCCTCTAAAGCCTTCCAGTCAAAGCTAAAGGAGCTTATAGATGGAGCCCTAGTAAGGGGAATTATCACCAGAGAGGAGTGGAAGTTTATTATGGTGGAGCAATCCATGGTGGCTTTTTTCTACCATATTCCAAAACCGCACAAATGTCTGGTGGATCCCCCAGGACATCCAATTATTGCAGGAATAGGATCCTTTACATAAAATATTTCTGCTTTCCTGGATTTTTTCCTCCAGCAGTATGTTGTCAGACTTCCAGCATAATTGAGAGATTCTCAGATGGTTTTAGAGAAAAGGATAAATTTAAAGTGGAAAAGAGGAAGTTATCTATGGGCCACATTAGATGTGGTCTCCTTATACACATCGATCAAACACAGTTTAGGTTTGGAAGCAGTTGCTTTCTTCTTGGATAGGGATGAGTACATGCCGATGTTACAAAAATAATTTATACTCAAAAGTATTAAATTTATATTGCATCGCAATTTTTTTGTTTTCCATGGTCATCACCACTACCTTCAGACCAATATATTGGTGCTGATAGTTGCCATTACCCGTGGTGGCTAAAAAACATACCGTATGGACTATTCCATCGTTTGCGGAGAAATTGCAGTAAGATGGAAGATTTCCTCAAGCATGGAGAGGCCCTTAAACAACAGTTTGTAGAAAAAGGATATCCAATAGTAGAGGTAGAACAGGCCTTAAGAAAAGCAGGAAATTTGGACTGGAAAAAGATTCTGATTCCAGAGAAAAAAGAAGGAATCCTGAATCAGATAAACCCCAATTCGTAACAGGATATAATACTTTTTCTAATAACATAAAGAGTATTTTAAAGAAGTATTGGGGAATACTCAGGCAGGATCCTCTTTTGGTTGGAGAATTAAGTACGATCCCAAAAATAACATACAGAAAGGGAAGACATTTGTGAAATCTCATTGAACCTAGTGGGCCAAAGGTTCTCCAAAAAACATAAAAAATAACGGTATCAGATTTTGTACTATCAGGCCCCCAAGTAGGAAATTATAGATGCAACAGCAAAAAATGTGAGACTTGCAAATATATGGAACATCATGTTAAAGACTTTGACATAGATCAAGGGAAAAAGTAAACATCCAGCAGTTTATTAACTGTGGCAAACATTTTGTAGTCTACAGATTAACATGTGGTTGTGGTAAATACTACATAGGTAGAACCACAAGGACCCTCCGAGAGAGGATAGTAGAGCATCGGAGGAAGATCTGTAAGGGCCAAATGTGTTCCATTAGCATCACTAAAAGCGTTGCTATTTCCATTTATCACTGTTATTATTTTTGAATGTCCTGGTTCTGTTCTCTCTACACCTGCAGATGGGAATATGTTCCACTGAAATGTCATAAGACGTGTCATGGTTCAAACCCATACGTTAAGTTCAGTTTGAGGGTATTGGGGGGAGAAACCCCTCCTCCCACCACACCTCCTGTTTTGTCGTTATAGACTCATAGGTAAATATAGAGTGTATTGGTTCTAAAAGCTGAGAATAGGTGAAGGAGGTTACGGCGAATGCTCGCTAGGAAGACTTGAAAACGGAAGTGACGACCTTTGAAATGCATGTGCGTTCCAAATGATCGGAAGCAGACAGAGGAAAAGCAAAAGCGGAAATGTAGAGAAAGAAGTTTTGGGAACCCAAAGTAGGAGTACTATAAAGGCTGAACTCCTAAGGTATGTGCTTAATGCCCCTGACGATGCAATATCTAATTGCGAAACGTGTTGGGCTGGTATTGTAGCTATTTTAGCGCCATTATTGATTTTATAGTGTTGTAATAATATATGTATAATTTTATTTATTTCAAATAAATACATCCTTTTTGTATGAAAATTACTGTCCCGGAGGTTCTCCCATATCCTTGGCACAATAGAACATGTTTTGTCATTAAGATATCTCCTCACAAAAATTTGGCGATCGCCAAGAAGGGAACATGAAACGGAGGTAAGCAGTGCCTAAAGAAATTTGAAAGAGAAAGGACCCAGGACTCCGACCGGGGCTGTAGGTCAGATCCCAGCCAAAGCTTGAATCCTAGAGGCAGGATAGGTCTCTGAGAAGTTTGAGTACCCACACTGAAGGGGGGAATACAAGTCAGGAATTCTGCATCTGTGTAATGGTATTTCAGACACTCAGACAGTGGATTAGAATAAACACAGTTTTATTAAAGAAAAAATAAGAACAAGATCGCCCTCTATAGGCAATACAGTAAATAGCAGTAGATATAGGCTACATATGCCTTCACAGGACCAGTATACAGAAGCAAGGATAATACATAAACTGTCACAGGACAGGCTAAGAATAGCGAATGGCAAGCAATAGTTAAATACAAGGAATCGTCAGTCTCATTTGTGGTGTTTGGCACGCCCAAGGTGAATAAAAGATAGCTAGAGGTGCTAGATTACACAACACCTAAAGTCCTTAAATGTAGAGAGCTACTTAGGTAGTGCAGAGACTGAGGCAGAACGCTGCAGGGTAGTTGGAAGATAGCCCCCACGGGCGTATAACGGAGATCAACTGTATTGTGATAGCTTGAGCCAATAGCCCCCACGGGCTTAGAACGGAGAATACTGTACTGCAAGAGCGTGAGCCAATAGCCCCCACGGGCGTATAACGGAGACTACCTGCACTGCTAGAGCATGAGCCAGGAGCTCTCCAAGCATAACATTGGACACTGAGTACTGCAAGAGCTTAGTCGATAGCCCCCACAGGTGTATAAATGGAAACCACCTGTTGCTGCAAGTGCTTGAACCAATTGCCCCACCGGGCCATATGGGAGAGAAGTCTGAAGGAGCTAGAGCCAATAGCGCCTCCCACGGGCGCGTTAACGGAGACCGACTACTCTGCTTAGTTGACAATATGGGCCGCCGTCTAACCGAGGCCCACAACGCGGCCGGCTCAGCAGGAGCAGCGGATAACTGCAACGGATCTACAAGAGTTAACAACAGCAGCAGTGGTAGAAGATGTAGCTCTGCAAGTACAATCGGAGGCTCAGAGAGTAAAGGAATTGCTCTGCAAGTGCCAAGGAGACTCAGCTTAAGATGGTACAGCTCTGCAAGTGTAATGGAAGACTCAGCTCAGGAGACACGGCTCAGCAGAAGTTAATGGTAGCAGTCTCGATCAGCACAGACACCCACGCGGTAGCGATCAGAATGCCGCCGGGGCGACAACAGCAGCTGTGAACAGGAACAGTAGGAAGTCGGTGCAGGTCACGGAGCAGGAAGTCAGCCAGGCCGGGTCAGATCACGGAGGAGTTACTCAGACAAGCCAGATCAGCAACGAGCAGGAACGTCAGCCAGGCCGGGTCAGATCACGGAGGAGATTCGCAGACAAGCCAGATCAGCAACGAGCAGGAACGTCAGCCAGGCCGGGTCAGATCACGGAGCAGGAAAACAGGAGCGTAGTCAGAACAGGCCAATTCGGTACACATGAAATCAGGAACGCAGGAACACAACAACAGCAACACTGGCTCTGGAACACCACGAAAGGGCACCTGACAGGTGCCAATGGACAGGTATAAAAAGGTCACCAGGGGCGGGCCAAACACGCTCAACCAATAGGGGAGCAGCACAAGCAAGAGTGACAGAGAGAGATCACGGGGACCATGATAATCTGGTAATTAATGTGAATAACATTTAGAGGGACTTTGCGCTGTCTTTTTGTTTTGTATGTTCTAGAGTTGCACCTGTTTTTTAGCTTACTGAATACAGCCAGTTTAGTGTATTTTATACATGTCCTGGCTAGGACAGTAATACTGTTAGGCTATGCTCTCACTGGTGACTTTAGCTCAGAGTTAGTAATGCTGTACTAAACAGTCCCTCATGAAACAGTCTGGTCCTAATGGTGCTGATCACACAGTTGATTTCCACCTTGCAGAAAGCATTGGAACACAGCATGCTGCAGCCTGGATACATTCATGCATCAGGCACATGCATGTTAAAGGAAGCTGATCTGCACAGTCACCTATGGGCTTGCTCACAGTTCGTTCACACAGGTGATTCTGGAGGATGCAATGCCATTTGCCCATGTGGGCATCAGTCAATAATAGATGGCTGACACCCATGTGGGCCAGCCTTGTGACTCCACATCCCAATCATATGTCCTGATTTTCCCGCTTTAGATGATATTATGGGTCAGTATCTCCCAAGTGTCCATTTTAAGAGAGATTAGGCATCCATACCTCCCAAGTATCCATCTTTAGGAGAAAATAGGGGTCCTTACCTCCCAAGTGTCCCTCTTTAGGAAATATTGGGGGTCCATACCTCCCAAGTGTTCCTCTTTAGGAGATATTAGTTGTCCATACCTTCTAAGTGTCCCTTTTTATTAAATATTGGGGGTGCATACCTCCCAAGTGTCCCTTTTTGGAGATGTTGGGAGTCCATACCTCCCAAGTGTACCTCTTTGAAACCTAAATCCCCTAAGACATTTCTGGTAAGATATAATGTTAAAATGGAGCTATCACGGTGCCCGTGATTGCTGTATTTCCTTGTCTATCACCAGTAGGGGGCTTCCATTGGCTGCCTGCCTTTAGCCCGCCTCATATTGCCTATTTAAACCTGGATTGGGCACCCTTTGGGTGCCCTTTCATGTTGTTTCTGACCATTATCGCTATCACTATGTCCAGTGATAGTTGGGCCTCTTTTCCTGTGTTCCTGAGTTCCTGATTGCAGCTGTTCCAGTTCCTCCTGTATGCTGAGTTGTTCCAGTCCTGGTTCCGGCCTAGTCCTCTGGCGTTGCAGTTCCTGCTGACCATCTTCACTGCTGTTTCCTGACCTGACTGATCGTTCTGCTGGTTCCTGTCATCTCCTGGCCTGTCTCCTGTGATCCTGGTGACCTTCTGCTTGGTCGCGTCGGCGACATCGCTTGTCAGTCCCAGCATACGGACTCTGACTTGCTCCAAAGCCTTGCAGCTACACGATTTAGTTGTTGGTCCCAGCGTGCGGACGCTGGTTTGCTCCAAAGCCTTGCGGCTACACGATTCAGTTGTTGGTCCCAGTGTGCGGACGCTGGTTTGCTCCAAAGCCTTGCGGCTACACGATTCAGTTGTTGGTCCCAGCGTGCGGACGCTGGTTTGCTCCAAAGCCTTGCGGCTATACGATTCCTTGTTGGTCCAGTGTGCGGACACTGGTTTGCTCCACAGCCTTGCGGCTACACGATTCAGTTGTTGGTCCCAGCGTACGGACGCTGGTTTGCTCCAGAGCCTTGCTGCTACACGATTCAGTTGTTGGTCCCAGCGTGCGGACGCTGGTTTGCTCCAAAGCCTTGCGGCTACACAATTCCTTGTTGGTCCAGTGTGCGGACACTGGTTTGCTCCAAAGCCTATCGGCTGTACGATTCACTTGTAGGTCCAGTGTGCGGACACTGGTTAGCTCCAAAGCCTTGCTGCTACACGATTCAGTTGTTGGTCCCAGAGTGTGGACGCTGGTTGGCTCCAAAGCCTTGCGGCTATACGATTCACTTGTTGATCCAGTGTGCGGACGCTGGTTTGCTCCAAAGCCTTGCGGCTACACGATTCAGTTGTTGGTCCCAGCGTGTGGACGCTGGTTGGCTCCAAAGCCTTGCGGCTATACGATTCCTTTTTGGTCCAGTGTGCGGACGCTGGTTTGCTCCAAAGCCTTGCGGCTACACGATTCCTTGTTGGTCCAGTGTGCGGACACTGGTTAGCTCCAAAGCCTTGCGGCTACACGATTCAGTTGTTGGTCCCAGCGTGTGGACGCTGGTTGGCTCCAAAGCCTTGCGGCTATACGATTCACTTGTTGATCCAGTGTGTGGACACTGGTTTGCTCCAAAGCCTTGCGGCTATACGATTCATTGTTGGTCCAGTGTGCGGACACTGGTTTGCTCTTATGGTCTTAGTCACTACTGTCATTTTCATCCAACAGCTGTTGGTACCACTGGGCTGCCTTGCCCGGTATTGGTAAGGCCGGTAGAACCTTCCTCCGCATTCCTCTTGAGGTTGCCTTACCCGGTATTGGCAAGGTCGGTATAGCCTACACTGCAGGTTTCTGGGCTGCCTTGCCCGGTATTGGTAAGGCCGGTAGAACCTTGCACCGCATTCCATCTGAGGTTGCCTTACCCGGTATTGGCAAGGCCGGTAGAGCCTACACCGTGTATTTATTGGGGATGCCTTGCCCGGTATTTAGGTAAGGCCGGTAGAACCTTGACGCTATTCCATCTGCAGGTTGCCTTACCCGGTATTGGCAAGGCCGGTAGAGCCTATTATTCCATTGTCCCAGACTGTCCTGTCCGGTATATTGACAGGACCGGTAGAGTCTGTATATTGTCATTGCCATTCACTCTTGGTATATATGTATGTAATTGCCATTCTAAGTGATAATTTTAATCATTTCAATAAAGTTGTGTTTTACCTAAAACTTGTGTCTGAGAGTCATAACAAACCGGAGCACAGTTAAAGCACTGGGTGAACATAGCCTTAGCCCTTTGAGTGTCAGAAAGGTACCCAATGCCTTGCACTGCAATGATATGGGTAGCTTTCTGGCACTAAAGAGTCATAATAAATGCATACCTCCCAACATTTTAAATTGCCAAAGAGGGACACTTGTGTTTTAGGGGGTGTTGTTGGTGGCGTGACTAGTGGGTGGGGCATTACCGAGAATTTTTAGGCTATTTCAATACCCATTGACACCTCCATGTGTAACCTAAGACATGATTTACAACAAGACTAAAGTGTTTTATTTACACAGGCTAATTTATAAACACATATAGTGACGTTTAAACAAACAATAATGTGAGTTTTATTGCTGTAGAGCAGTATGATACACTTATATACACACCACACAGTCTGATCTCCTAAAAAGAGGGACATCAGGGTGGGAAAGAGGGACAGAGGGATTTGGGTCTAAAAGAGGGACTGTCCCTCCTAAAGAGGGACAATTGGGAGGTATGTAAATGGGAGATTTTTACTGCAGAGCTATCATGAATAGACACTTTATACTCATGTATAAGCCAGATCTTTCCTCTACTTTCCTATGTACAAATATGGGCATAGAATTTCTTATTTGCACATAAAATTGAGTAGAGTACAAGGTCAGATTTCCAATTAGACAGAGTGGGTAAGCTTTCCTGTGCTAACCATAAACTAACTTGGAAACAGTGACCAGTGTCAAAGAGCAGTAGCAAAAGCAAACAAAATCCTGTCTTGTTTTAAAAGGGGTATTGAAGCAAGAGTGGAAAGCATCATTTTGACACTGTACAAGTCATTGATAAAACCTCACACTGAATATACAGTGCAGTTTTGGACACAGTTCTGATAAAGGATATTCTAGAACTGGAGAGAGTAGAGCGAAGAACAACAAAATAAATCAAGGGAATGGAGGACATGACGTATGAGGAACGTCAAGACAAACTTGGTTTATTTACTCTAGAGAAAAGACGACTAAGAGGACATCTTGTTACACTGTATAAGTATATGAGATGTCAATACAAGGATCTCTCTGGTGAGCTTTTTTATTCTAAGGCCTGATCAAATAACTAGGGGCCACCACTTAAGATTAGAGGAACGTAGTTTTCAACTTCAACATAGGAAGGGTTTTTTACGTTTAAATCTGTCAAATTATGGAATGTTTTGCCCAAGGATGTAGTAATGGCAGATACAATGGATACATTTAAGAGAAAATTAGATACATTTATTTGAAGAGGGAACATACAGGGTTATACTATGTATTACTAGGTAAAACAGGAATCATTAATAAATTAATACTCATTTTGGTGGCAGGAAGGCTTATACAATTCTCATTTTTCGGGGTTATGAGACAAATTTTGAACTTGATGGACTTTTTTCAACCTAATTTACTATGTTACTATTAGGATGAGTTGTGTGCATAGTCAAAACTGTCCCAGTGCTCCAGGCATTATTTTCCCAGTTTATGTTGCAGGTTTTTTTTTTTTACAAGTTTAAGCTTGACATCTGTGGTAGGGAAGCTGTTTGAAAGGTTGCTAAGGGAATATATTCAAGAATTCTGCTGGAACAGGAATATCATTAGCAATAGCCAACATGGCTTTGTGAAAGATAGGTCTTGTCAAACGAACTTGATCGCATTTTATGAAAAAGTAAGTAATAATATAGATGAGGGAGCGGCGGTTGATATTGGTCCTCTTAGGACTGAAACAGGTGAATTGATTAGTGAGGATAAAGCTATGGCTGACACCCTAAATACGTTCTTTGCTTCAGTATATACAAAGGAAGCAGAAATGACAAGCTATGGGCAAACAGACAAAACCATGGAATTTCCTCCAACATCTACATGGCTTACTGAGGACAAGGTCCAAAAGAGACTGGAAAGGGTTATAGTGAATAAAGCGCCTGGACCAGACGGTATACACCCAAGGGTACTTAAGGAACTTAGTTCAGTAATAGCAAAACCATTATACTTAATATTTATTGATTCGCTTTCATCAGGCATAGTGCCCTGTGATTGGAGGAAAGCTGATGTAGTTCCATTGTTTAAAAAGGGAGCAAGATCCAAACCAGGAAATTATAGACCTGTGAGCTTGACTTCCATAGTGGGTAAGATACTAGAAGGGTTATTAACTGATAGTATTCAGAACTATGTGAAGACAAACAATATCATTAGTAGGAATCAGCATGGTTTCATGAAGAACAGATCATGTCAGACTAATTTACTTGCATTTTATGAAAGAGTGAGTAGTAATTTGGACAGGGGAATTGCTGTTGATGTAGTATACTTGGATTTTGCAAAAGCCTTTGACACAGTGCCTCACAACAGGTTACTGCATAAATTAAAAGGCTTCGGTTTGGGTGGTGGTATCTGTACATGGATTGAGAACTGGTTAAATGATAGATGGCAGAGAGTTGTTGTAAATGGAACTTTTTCAAATTGGTCTAGGGTTATAAGTGGGGTACCGCAGGGTTCAGTCCTGGGCCCAATGCTTTTTAATTTGTTTATTAATGATCTAGAAGTGGGAATTGAAAGTAGCATCTCAATCTTTGCTGATGACACTAAGCTATGTAAGGAAATACATACAGAGCTCTATGTTTTTTCCCTACAGAAGGATTTAGATAAACTAAGTGAATGGGCAGAAAAGTGGCAGATGTCATTTAATGTAGATAAATGTAAGGTTATGCATTTGGGTTGTAGAAACAAACTTGCTACATATACTCTAAATGGGAAACAACTTGGGAAATCCTCATTAGAGAAAGATTTAGGTGTACTGATAGACAATAGTCTTCACAGCAGTGTGCAGAGTCACTCAGCTGCTGCAAGAGCAAATAGAGTACTAGCCTGCATAAAAAGAGGTGTAGAAGCAAGGGATGCTAATATTATCCTATCTCTGTATAAATCCTTGGTTAGGCCTAGAATATGGAGTACAATTTTGGGCGCCTGTTCTAAAAAAAGACATTACTGAACTGGAAAAGGTGCAGAGACGTGCAACAAAACTGATAAAGGGATTGGAGGATCTGAGTTACAAAGAGAAATTAGCCAAACTGGGTTTGTTTACATTAGAAAAGAGACGTCTAAGGGGTGATATGATTACCATTTACAAATACATTCAAGGCCAATACAAAGAACTATCCAATGAATTATTTATGCAAAGAGCTGAGCTAAGAACAAGAGGTCATCCATTAAGACTTGAGGAAAGGCGCTTTCGACTAAAACACAGGCAGGGATTCTTTACAGTAAGGGCGGTAAGGCTATGGAATTCTTTGCCTCGGGATGCTGTGCTTGCAGATAATGTAACTGCATTCAAAAAAGCAATGGATGCCTATCTAGCACAGAACAATATTGACAGTTATGACAGATGGCTTCAAAGCAAATAGGATATTGAGCCGGGGAACTATTTGACACACTCACACACACACCTACATTGGAAATTGCTCCAGAGGGCCTTTTTGTTGCCTTCCTCTGGATCAACAGGGGTGTTATTGGCATGGGCTGGACTTGATGGACGCATGTCTTTTTTCAGCCTTATCTACTATGTTACTATGTTACTATGGTTGACGTGATCTATTTAGACTTTGCCAAGGCATTTGATACAGTTCCACACAAGAGGTTACTGTACAAATTGAATGAAATAGGACTAGGGGAAAATGTTTGTGTGTGGATTGGAAATTGGCTGAAAGATAGAATGCAAAGAGTGGTAGTAAATGGCAAGTTCTCCAGTTGGATAAACGTGATAAGTGGAGTACCTCAGGGATCTGTCCTGGGTCCTCTTCTTTTTAATTTGTTTATTAATGACCTCCCAGAGGGCATAGGAAGCCATGTATCAGTGTTTGCTGATGACACAAAATTAAGTAAGGTAATAAAGTCTGAACTGGATGTGCCTTCATTACAAGAGGACTTGGACAAATTGAGTAACTGGGCAGGCAAATGGCAAATGAGATTCAATATAGACAAGTGTAAAGTTATGCATTTTGGGTATAATAATAAAAATGCAACATATAGTTTAAATGGTGTTTCTCTGGGGAAATCTACTAATGAAATGGATTTAGGAGTAATGGTAGACAATAGACTTTGCAGTAGCATGCAGTGCCAGCTGGCAGCTGCAAAGGCCAATAAGATATTGGCATGTATTAAAAGGGGTATTGACTCAAGGGAGGAAGATATAATTATGCCTCTTTACAGGTCCATGGTAAGACCCCACCTAGAATATGCTGTTCAATTCTGGGTGCCCTTTCTGAAGAAGGACATTATAGAACTAGAGAGAGTGCAGAGGAGGGCTACAAAACTAGTAAGGGGAATGGAAAGTTTTAGTTATGAAGAAAGGCTAGAAAAGTTAAACTTGTACACACTAGAGAAACGGCGTCTTAGAGGGGATATGATAACACTATATAAATATGTTCAAGGCCCATATAAAGGGCTTTCAAAAGACCTGTTCATTAACAGAACAGTACACAGGACAAGGGGCCACCCGCTTAGACGTGAGGAAAGGAGATTTAGTCTACAACAGCGGAAGGGTTTCTTTACAGTAAGGACAATAAAGGTATGGAATGCACTTCCGGACGAGGTGGTGCTATCAAATACATTAGATGCCTTTAAAAGGGGCCTGGATACTTATTTAAAAGAGCATAATATAGAGGGCTATGCACGTTAGTATTGGGATTAATATTTAGTTAGGGCTTGTTGATCCAGGGAGAAATCTGATTGCCATTTGGAGTCAGATGCCTTCTTTTGGGTCAGCGATGGTAAACAGGAATAGGAAAAGGGTTGAACTGGATGGACGCAAGTCTTTTTTCAACCTAAATTACTATGTAACTATGTAACTATATATTACCTAATAATCTGACCAGTTTATATACCACTGATCTGGCCAGTTATTTGTCCACAATGTGTTGCTTACCCCTTTGGTTTCCAAAGAGGTAAAAGCTATTTTGTTTTTGTATGTAATAGATTTTGTATTTTCTGTGCCACTGAACAATGGATGGGGCTGGCGGTGACTGTTGAAAGTGGCTAAGGGCACCAATGGTTCCATGCCTAGGAAGGCTTTGGATGTAAATCTAGCCCTGGTAAAGTGGCAATATCAGAGATGGATAGGGCTGGACTTCCATGTCTGACTTCCCTAGGCAAGTCATTCTAGCTTGGTGCCCTTAAGCATTAGGCATTGTAACAATTTGTCTGTGGCTCTGGGAGATGGAGTGCGGGGGGGGGGGGGTCTTCTCTCAGCACCTGGGCCCTCCACTCCACGGTGGGCCCCTCGTGTTCTTAGGGACTTGTTATCTCTGATATAGCAGAGAGGAGATGGTGGAAACCAAATGGCTGTCTGACTGAGGTTCCTTGTTGGACTTTTCATGCACTACTAAAGGGATACTAATGTCCAATAATAATGTTATGGTGTATTGTAGATTTTAAAAAAATAAATTACATGGAGCAAATCCCATCTCTCCTACCTTTATGGTTTGAGAGATATTCGTGTCTAAAGTTCCCCCTCCCTCCCTTTCTCCTGACATCAGCGCTCTGACAGCAGTAGATCCCGGTCCTGGGATCAGCCAGCGGCTCTTCAGCAGAGCCGAAATAGCAAAATTTAAAAAGAATTACTTCAATGGAACGGTCTACAAAGTGTGCCTGTTTTGCAAGCACACTTTGTAGACCTTTCCAGTGAAGTAGTTCTATTTAAATATCGCTATTTCGGCTCTGCTGAAGAGCCTCCTCGTGTCAGCCGACAAGCATCTCCTTCTGTCAGCTTTACAGCTGACATCAGGGAAAGGGAAGGGAGGAGGGAACTTTAGATGCGACTATCTCTCAAACCATAAAGGTTTGAGAGATGGGATTTGCACCACATAACTTATTTTTTAAAGGGTTAGTAATGTCTAACATTAACTAACCCTAATATTGAAGGTATTAAAAAAATATATTAATGTGCCAAGTCGTTTCTCTCAAACCTTTACGGTTTGAGAGATAAAAGCGATGAAAGTTCCCCCTCCTGGTGATGAGCTGTAAAGCTGTCAGCAATGGATTTGTGTCAGCCGACTCGGCGGCTCTTCAGCAGAGCTGAATGAGTGCTATCGAAAAACAGATACTTCACTGGAACGGTCTACAAAGTGTGCTTGGTTTGCAAGAACACTTTGCAGACCTTTCCACTGAAGTATTTGTTGTTCAATAGCGCTCATTCAGCTCTGCTGAAGAGCCTCTGGCTGGTCTTGCACCGGGATCTCATGACGCCAGCTACATGCTGACATCTGGAAAAGGGGAGGGAGGGGGAGATTTTCAGCACTTATATCTCTCAAACTGTAAAGGTTTGAGAGATACGACTTGGCACATTAATATTATCTTACTGTCCCTCGGACCCTTATACTTGAGGAGAGTCCTCATTATTGCCTTTCCCCACCTTTGGCCTGCAGGACGAGCTCTGCCAAGGGGGCTTTGTGCTGACGCAGGGGCTCCATGGCTAGTTTTACTTTAGTCCTTAACCCTTTGAGTGCCAGAGGGGTATGCAATGCATTGCGAAGCAATGCGTTGGGTACCCCCGGCACTCAAAGAGTTAAGATGTCCTTTTTTAAGACTTATATGCTGATTCAATCACTTTCCTGTCTTTTTCTTCTTGTTATTTTTCTGTTTGATAAAAAAGTAAAAAAATAAAAGGTAACAGTTATATCAGCTCAGATCTATATAGTATTAGTGAGTGTAGACTATATAATGTAGCATAAGACCTTTAAGAAAACCTATGCTTTGTAAAAAAAACAAACAAACAAAAAACGAGGCTTATTTACTAAAGAGAAGTGGTGCAATTCTGGAGCAAACCACTTGTGCCATAGAGGACAAATTATCATTACCATTGATTTAAATTGGTTATTTTTCCTGTTGAATGTTACAGCGGTCTCCATTGCTTTGCTCCTCTAGAATTCAAGGGGTTAACCCTTTGAGTGCCAGAGTCATATCCAAAGCATTGCAACGCTATGTGTTGGATACCCCTCTGGCAGTCAAAGGGTTAAAAGGGCCATTTAAATGAAAGTGTGTGCATTGGGGGAGTTGGGAGCTATTATTTGTTCTCTGTGCTGCAGGTAATTTTCTCCAGAATTGCACCACTTCCTTAGACCATCAGCCACAGTGGTGGTGGTGACAGCAGGTGGAGCAGAATGATAATGGTCTTGTGAAGTGGAGTTATTTTAGAGTAAACCAACTGCACTACAGGGGACAAATAAACAATTCCTGTTCAATTACATTGGGCTTTTAACTCATTGAATGCTAGAGGTCTCCATTGACCTCTCTAGCATTCAAAGGGTTAAAAAGCTCAAGTGCATGGGAATTTAGGAATTGTTATTTCTCCCATGATGCAGTTGGTATAAGTCTAGAATAACTTCACTTTGCTTTGATAAATATGTGCCATAGTCCTTCCAGCAGTGCACCACTTCTACATGTGTACATAGTCATGTTTAGCATTACTGGATTAGGTCAGTAGAATATGTAAAAAAATAATTATTCACATATTATGTCCTTAAAATATAATACTAAACCTGATTTTAATTCATGTGTCCTGTTTAATCAATGTTGTTTGTGCTGTTTGCATTGAGAGATTAGAGCTAATATCAGTTAATAGACTGTGTTTAGTGCATATCGGGCTTGTATTATTATCCTATCTCAGCCCTTTAACAGATAATCCTGGACAATTGATGGGAGCCCTGAAAAAGGCAAGGCTATCTCATCCCTCAGAGCTATATAAGACTGGATAATTTGACAGTGTATTTCAATGTGTATAACCTCAGTTCATAATTAGGTGTTACTGTTGCTTTAACTATGTGGCAAGATTAATCATTTAAGGAGCAAAGTAGTGTTCGACTAATTTCTTCAAAAATAAAGATTGAAAGGGATAGTAAAGTCCCGAAAAAAGTCTAGGCGAAATTATAGGTACAATAAAAAATATGTAATGCCCTTATTCCTATCTCTCAAGCCTTTATGGTTTGAGAGATATAAGAAAATAAAGTACTCCATTCCCTCCCCTTTCTGCCTGACGAGCTGTAAAGCTGTCAGAGGCAGAATCTGGTTGTGCAACCAGATGCGGCTCTTCAGGAGCGCTGACATCGAGATATCTAAGTATAAATACTTCATCAGAATGGATTACAACGTGTGCTTGCAAACCAGGCACACACTGTAGACCATTCCTATGAAGTATTTATAGTTATATGAGGGCTTAAAAGTTGAAGTCTTTTGCTACTAGCCAGACCTGAAAAGTTACTCACCACTGCAAGCCAAAACATACCAACCAGGGCTGAATTTCTACTCGCCAGAGCTAAATTTTCACTCACCATTGGCTAGTGGTGAGTGGAAATTTTGAGCCCTGGTTATATATCTCGATGTCAGAGCTCCTGAAGAGCCGCCGTCTGATCCCGGAAACAGGATCTCATGCCATCAGCTATTCAGCAGACACATGAGAAGGGGGAGGGAGCGGAGGACTTTATTTTCTTATAGCTCTCAAACCATAATGGTTTGAGAGATAAGAATACGGGCATTACGTATTTTTTTTATTGTAGCTATCATTTCTCCTAGACTTTTTTCGGGACTTTACAATCCCTTTAAGCTCAAATTGCAATTCAGTGTTGAGAATTTGTAGTACACACATCGAAGAGCTTAATCCAATATGGAATAATTATGTTGCTGTCCCACACTTAAACCATCTGAATGTCAAATGGGGCTGTCCAATGCCTTGGGCCTCTGCATTAAGGTCCTCATGTTTCCTTTTTTAACTGCTAACAAAGAGGGGATATTTGATATCGGCCTTGACTCAAATCTCTGGAGAATAGTGAAATCTAGACAGGATTTTAAAATCAGTTTCAACATGTGAAATGATGTGAACTGACTTCTTAGGAACCGACACAAAATGTCTTTGCCACTCTTAAATATACCAAACTATGTGAGAGGTTCACTGAGAATGACCAGAAGTAGATATTGCGTGTTCTATGCCTGGTCACTCATCAGTAGCATCCAGAAGAAATGTCCATGTACACAAGGGAGTAATTACAGAGGGTGCAATTGTGCCAGGGCCCTCATCATTCAAGGAGGCCCCATCTTCCCCAGGGTCCTATAGGCATAGCTGGGAACTCTCCAGATTTGACCCTGTAGACTCTGGTTTTGACTCTGCATTACCAGGATTCAGAGGCAGAGTCTGATTCTCCTGATGTGGGGAGTTTCTGATGAAACTCTGCCCACTTCTGCTCCTTCCCACCTGTTCCTCCCACTCCCACCCTCCTTTTCTCCTTCCTCAGTCTATTCTGCCTTTTTTTTTTTATGTTTTACAAGTCCCGTCCCACATAAAATGAAGAGCCACCCTTTTTATAACACAAATCGTGTCATTTCTCTCCCCTCAGCAGCACCACAGGATTTCCCTCCCGGGAGTTCCCAGGTATGCCTATAGGCTACAGTCATGTCTCTATAAAATGATATCTGTTTGAATGCTTAAAAAATGTTTGCCCTCCAATGACTAGTTATGCCACTGCAAGTACATATCAGACCAATCCCATCCAAAATATGTCTGAGTTCCAAAATGACAGGAAAGTCCACTATGTATGGAGCTACCCTCATTTCAGTTGCTCCACAACTAGACTACTCTTCATCCTGCCATGATTGTGTTCATTGTCAGTGAAAAATTCACTTCTGTGCTTCTCTTTTTTGAAGTCCTGGGGGGTCTCTCTAAGGGTAAGGGGGTATAACAGACATGGGCATCTTTCTCTAGGTCACTAGAAAGATCAGGCTATACTTCACTTCTGCAGAGTAGGGTTGTCCTGCCTTTTTGGCCGGAGATGTCAGTTCAATGTACAAATTATATTTCTCCTGTGTAATGATACTACAGAGCTGAATAATGATAATACTGAATGGTGAGTAGCCGAAGAGTAATCAAATGCTGTGCTTTTGTTCATTCTCAGTGAATATTCACTTCTGTGCCTCTCTGGAATATGGAATCTGATAAATTATTCTCTGTACCAGATTTGTGAACAAATAAAAATGTATGTGCTGTACAGAGCTACTAATTTCTAAAAAGCTGTAAAATATCATGAATAAAAAAAGAACAAAACAGAAACTTACTCTAAGTGTAGTATTTATTAGTTAAAAAGTTTAAACAGGCAAAGTCTTCAATCGATTAACCTTTTAGATTGGGGGAGAAGTGTCTCAGGGGTCCCTGCCCCTTTCAGCTTCAAGCTGTGTCCTCTGAAGACTCAATCCACTGAAATTGATCTGACTCCAAACTCTGATCCTGATGTGAAGTCAGAAGATAAACACAATGATTTACAGGAGGAGATTTATTAAAAACAGTCTTCAGAATTGTCTTAAAGTCACGGCAACTGGCAATAATGGCGAGGTCTTATTTATAAATGAGTAAGGGCACAATTGTAAATAGGGAGTTAACAATCTGATGTTAACACCTGGAATGGTTAAGAACACCTTATAGCTGTGGTTAACATTCTGGCAAAAATGTTGTTGCTAATTTGTTGAAGTCAGTGACATTTCAATATAAACTCTCTGCTAATAATTTTTCCCAGCTTTACCGTTCATTTTCAGAGACAAAACTAAGTGGCGTTAAGGCTTCCAAAACTGCCTTAAAGGGATAGTAATGTTTTACAATAAAAGCAGCTCCAATTAATCTTCATAGTATTTGGGCCATGGAGAGCGTTATTTCAGTACGGTCAGAGTTTAGTTCAAGAGTAATTGAATGATAAAGTTTCCCCCTTCCACCACTTTTACTGATATAACACTGCTCACCTCAGAACAGCAAGACTGTCCAGATGGATCGCAGAGAGGGATAATCTTCTGTGAGTATAAGGGAAGAACCTGTCAAGGGGGGCAGGGTTTTCCTTATGATCACAGTAAGAAAATTGTCTCTTGCTTTGAGCTGTCTGGGTCCAGGACCAGATTCCACATCTGAGGGGAAGTGGCTTACACTAGGTAAAAGGGGCGGGAGGGGGGATACTTTTTCATTCAATTACTCTTGAACTACAACTCTGACAGTATTGAAATAACACTCTACATAGCCCGAAATACTATGAAGATTATCGGAAGCTGCTTTTATTTTTAAATATTACTATCCCCTTAAGATTATTTTTAAATTCGATCTTCAGTTTTAGGCAACTTTTACTCCACAATTTTTATAATACTAGGTCTATAGACCTCCCTCACAGTTCTTTGTTTAAGCGTGCTCATAACACTTTCAGCATCTTTATATTTCTAGTGGGAGCAAAGTAAGAGGTATAAAGAGTACTCTACTATCGAGCCAGATATTGAACCAGTGGTTAAAACAGGGGGAGTAAGAGGATTCCCACAGGGGATATGAGCTGGGCCCAGGAAACAAATGTAAGATAAAAAAAACTTATGAGTATTGCAGATATCTCTCCCGCTTCATCACAGGTGAAACAGGATGGATACCCACGATACAATTGAAAAAGTGAGTGTGGGATGTAAGTGTCTCTGTGTGCAAAATTGTTCTTGCAATAGCACACACAGACTTAATATTAGTTTCTGCCCTTATCTACCTCTATTAGGGTTGCTACCCAGCCGGTATTTTACCGGCAGGCTGGTAAAAAATTGGCTTCTTTCCAATGTTAAGTCTATGGAGGGAATGCCATGGCCGGTATTTTTTTTTTGAAGAAAAGGTGGCAACCCTAACTCCTATGAGTAGGGTTGCCACCCAGCTGGTATTTTACCTGCAGGCTGGAAAAAAATTGGCTTCTTTCCAATGTTAATTCTATGGAGGGAATGCCTTGGCCAGTATTTTTTTGAAGAAAAGGTGGCAACCCTACCTATGAGTGGGGTTAACTAGTTTGTAAATGCTGAATCAATAGAAATGTAGTGTTGGGGTACTTAAAAAATATTTAGAACTGCAGGTTCACTGTGTGCAAGTGTACCTAGGACAGTGGTTCTCAACTCCTGTCCTCAGGACCCACTAACAGGCCAGGACTTAGGGATTTCTCTGGTAGAGCACAGGTGTGGTGATCAGAGGCTTATTCACATTGATTAACACACCTGTGCTCTAACAAGGAAATCATCAAATCCTGGCCTGTTAGTGGGTCCTGAGGACAGGAGTTGAGAAACACTGACCTAGGAGAATTGATGCTGTTTTGAAAGCAAAGGGTGGTCACACCAAATATTGATTTGATTTATATTTTTCATCTATTCACTCACTATGCATTTTGTTAACTGATAAATATAAACTATTAACATTTCTATTTTTGAAAGCATTCAAACTGTACAGCATTTTTTCACACGTTTTCACAGTACTGTGTTTGTATATAGATAAATAGAGGTGGAATAAATTGAATGTAACCCTATTAGTGCCAGAGGGGTGTTCAACTCATAGCAATGCATGGTGTACCACCGTGGCACTAAAAGGATTAACCCCTTAACGACCGGCCGATTGGCGCGACGCGGTCAGTTAAGGACCACGGAGCTTTTTTTTTGTCATTTCCATTTCCAGACTCCCCGAACAGCGTGCAGCCGCGGGGGGAGCCCAGAATTCCATGACGGTCATTGTACGTCATGGGTCGTTCAGTCAGATCGACCAATGACTTACTATGACTGTCAAGGGTCGTTAAGGGGTTAAAAAGAAACAAATGCCTTTCATATCCACATCCCCCACCCCAGCAAAAAGAAAAAAAAAACACAACAGTTTGTATAAAATCCTCCTTAGATGTTATTTTAAGCAAATTTTACCTAACTTGCTATTTCCTTTTCAGTCCACTGTCAGGATTTAGCACAGATGCTAAGGAGATTCCATAAGGATGGGTAAGGGAAACTGGTGCGTTGCCAGATGCATACATACAGCAGTTTGTGCTATTTTAAGACGCAGATGGCAAATAACAGAAGATAGCTTGATGTATTCCCCATTTTTAGCCGCATGGAAATTTATGCCACAGTCCCATTAAATAGCACGACATACACAAATCAACCTGTTAGCAAATAGGTCATTGCCACGTGATATTTTGCTTTTAGACTTGCTCCAATTTGGACAATCAAATGCATTTCCATTAAAAAAAAAGCCTTAAGAAGAGTGCATCTTGGCATTGTAATATGCTGCACACCTCCCTTTCACTCAAATGGTTAACTCCCAATGCACCAGGAATGAGTCACTGGGAAATTGTGTTTACAGTGTCAGATACAATCCCCTGTGATTCCTTGTGAAGAAATAAATTTAATGTTTAAAAAAATAATTAACTGTACCATATCTGGGATAGGAATGGTGCATGATGCTAGCACACACCCTTATATTTAACCCCTTGGATGCTAGAGACATTTTAAAAAATCCAAGATGTTAAAGTGAAACTATCTCTTAATATGAAAAATATATAATTTATAGGACTTTCCTGTCAAGAAAAATATGGATATTTCAACTGCAGGGAGAATTTCATTCAAAGGCTATTACAGAGAAAAACTGAAGTTTTTTTTGGGGGGAACAGTCTATCGATATCCTGGCCATGTTATGGTGGCACTGTTGCTGATGCAGTCTGTTGATATCCTATCCATGTTATGGTGGCGCTGTTGCTAGTGTAGTCTGTTGTCTGTTGATATCCTGTCCATGTTATGGTGGTGCTTTCTAATGCAGTCTGTTGAAACACACACACACACATATATATATATATATATATATATATATATATATATATATATAGTATAAAGAATGCTGGGTAACTGTCCTGTGCAAGGGAAATGTGAGGGTATTTGTGAGTACCATTTAGTTGGAGTGGGATCAGTACAATAAGGTACATATTGATAGACTGGTGCTAGGATAAAAAGGCTCCAAACATAATGAGTTTGTAGACAGTGGGTTATGAAGAAGGGGAGGGTGATAGAGGAGACAATACGCTGTCTTTGAATGCATGAAGGTGAAACTACATCTATTACCGAATGAACATATGAGTTTAGGCAGGGTTTGTTGTGTAGAATGCATAAATTTCAAGTGACTTAAGAAGAGATTACTGGACAAAATTGGAGGGCAAGCTTCCCTCCATGGCTGTGTAATGACAATGGAAGTCCATCGTCACTGCACTGTTTGAAGAACCCATTAGTAGTATTGTGAGTGTGTATGTGTGTGTGTGTGTGTGTGTGTAGAAGACCATGCAATTCCTTGCAGAAATTTTCACAGGAGTGGCCAGGAGGGCTCTTCCCCCCTGGCTACTCCTGTGAAAACCATGCCCCATGAATGGACCTGTGGAAGTACAAGTATAGAGGCGATTTGAATAACTCCTCCTTACAGCCACCCTGGGTGTGTGTGCTAGTCAGGCAGAATTTTGATCACATGATGTGTTCCATACATTAAATATATATATATATATATATATATATATATATATATATATATATATATATACACACACATGATACATACACACACTAAATAAGATTAAACTAGCAAAAGAAGCACTGTATTGCTCATGCAAAAAGAGGCAGATATAAAGGGCAAAATGTAATATCACCCAGTCTGCACGCAGGAGGTCCCTCATGGTAAGCAGTCCAGAAGATACAGAGGAGTCCTGGCATGCAGTACTGTGCCTAGAGGTGTGTCATGTTAGCGTGTATATAAAGAGACCGTGCAGCGCAATACTGTAAATGCAGAATGCTTTCCTACATACAGAGGACACATAAAATGGAGGGATGGTGGACTGAAGCATGAATGTGAGTGGCAATAGAGAGCGTGAGAAGACAGAGTGCCAGATTGGGATGTAATAGTAATGAATTGTTAATTTTGTGTTTGGTGAGCTTTCCTGCAGAGATTTTGACATGAGTGGGCACATCCCAACGTATATAGTAGTGTATGCAACTCCTTATATTATGAAGTAGTGACATCTAATGTAATAATATATAACTACAAAACAGCAAAGAGTGGCACCCAATAGTGCAGTATGTTCCATTCAAATTATCAAAAGTAAGAATATGAACACACAATTATGTTGGTTAGAAGTATAAATCTGACATAGCTCGCATGTGGGGAGTGATGTCCTGCCCCCACTCAGGTATCCCATCATGAAAAAAATCAGTTTCTAATGTTGTATGTTTGAGAAGTTACAGGCTTTCAGAGGTTAGTTCCCTCCTCTCTGAGGGCCTAATGTAACAGTACAGAAGGGTTGAAGCTGGGAGTAAGTGAGACTTCCTGCAGAGATTTTGACAGAAGTGGACAGAACTTTATTCTCAGCTCTCCTGCAGCTTTGGTTGAACAATTGGCAGGCTCCTATTCCTGATAGAGTCTCTAGCCTCTTTAGTCATCCTGTGCTTGTTTATTATTGCGCTGTACCTATCTTACTAATAAAGGTAATTTTTACTATACCATCTGACTCCTTGTCTTGATTGCAAACCGTAACAGTTTTGCGTACCTCCACGTCCAGTGCAGTCTTCTTCTCAATTGCAATAAGGATTGGAATTTCCTTGACTTGCACCGTACAGGGATAATACTATTGGTGGTGAGTGTTTTTCAATCTGTCAGGGATCTGCTTGATCATGAACATTACCATACTGTAGTGCCATTGGTTCTAAATCTGTCTTCATAGAGATTTACATAACTCCTCCTCACTTCCACGGCTAGTACCCTGTTTACTCTTGCAGCAGCTGAGTGACTGCACACTACTGTGAAGTCTATTGTCTATCTGTACTCCTAAATTTCTCTCTAATGAGGATTCCTCAAGTTGTTTCCCATTTACAGTATATGTAGCAAGTTTGTTTCTACAGCCCAAATGCACAACCTTACATTTGTCTACATTAAATGTCATCTGCCACTTTGCTGCCCATTCACTCAGTTTATCTAAATGCTTCTGCAGAGAAAAAACATCCAGCTCTGTATAATTTCCATGCACAGCTTAGTGTCATCAGCAAATATTCAGACACTGCTTTCAATTCCCACTTCTATCTAGATCATTAATAAACAACTGTATGGCTTTCAGAAGGTTAATACACATATTTTAAATGAATGGGAATTTTCATGTTCCCCTATGGTGCACTTGGTTTGCTTGAGAGTTGCTCCTTATTTCATTTGCACGTAAGGCTTTTCGCTCCCCCAAAAGAAACAGCCACATAAACAGATTGTAGTGGTAGCAGTTATGTCATATAACAAATGTCCCTTTGGGCTTTTCATAAGTAAGCCTACAACTATGCTTGGATGCTAGAGATGTCGGTAACGTGCTGTGTTTCCATTATCCACGTGGTTAAAGTGGAACTGTATCCTAGAAATAAATGCCTCTTAACAATAAACTTCTGTACTGTCACTAGTAAAACCTAAACAGAAAATTGTGCATAGGTTTGTGGACCTATGCAGTGCCGGATCTCCCATAGGCAAAGTAGACAACTGCTTAGAGTATCACTGGCTGCTCCAACATTATTTCCACCTGTATAGCCAATAGGAATGAGGAGGCCACTAATACATTTACATCTTGTAGAAGGGGGTACAAAAAGCTCAGGACTGACCTAAACTAGGACTGTGTTTCTAATCCTCTTACTCTCAGATATCAAAGAAGTGGTGAGTAATTAAATAGTAAGTTTAAAAATCCTATATATTAATTCGCTAGGATGTTTGTCAGAAGCCATCATGCGCAGTAGAGACTGTCCGAACGCACAGAATGCTGGAAGCACAGAATGCTGGGGGGTGTAGGAATGCTGGGAGTTCTGTGCTGGGATCATTCTGTGCTTTCGGGCAGTCTGTACAGTGCATGTCTGCGTCAGCGGCAGGACACATAGGAGTGGCCTCTTAACTCAAAGGGTTAACATGACCCAGACCTTGGCCCGTGTACACGGGCTTTTACACTAGTGGATTAATATTTTTTCAAATAAGTTGTCCTTCAATGCAGTGGCAGCAAACCTATGGTTCTCCAGCTGTTGGATTACAGTGCTCATCAACTTCAGCTATCTATTGGCCAACTGTGGATCATGAGAAATGAAATCTAGCAACAGCTGTAGAGTCACAGACTAGCCATCCTTGTTTCATTGTAATATGTTTGTACAGGGACCTTTTCCCAATCCCAGAATCTGTAATCACAGTTGGCCACAAGATCTGGGCCTCTTTATTACAGATTCACATGTATGATTCATAAGACAATCAGCATTCCTCTAAATGATTGTGGTTGTACTATTGCCATATGACTCACCTATTGGTCTCAGTCATTGTAAACAATGCAGTAAGGGGGAGGAATATGCTCACAACTTATCACAGCTAACTGTGTGCCTTATGTATAATCACAAACTGGAGCAATTCTGGGGCAAACCAACTACACTAGTTTAAAAATTCCAATTAATATAAATAGGGCTTTAGGCCAATGCATGCTAGAACATTGAAAGGGTTAATAGCCCCATTTAAATCAACAGGAATCTGAGCAGGGGTAGGGTGTTTGCCACGTGTTATGAATGACTGTAGGCAATAAGAAAGACGATGCACACAGTTAAAGTGAGGATCATATTGTGTACTTTTCTGTTAGTTCTTGTTACATGATTTGGCTCAGCTCCCGACTCTCACACGCATGAGTCAAGCAATGCAGTGTACAATAGCACGCTGATTCACACCAGATGAGTGTCAGGTATGAAAGAGGTAAGGGAATAAATTCTGGGATAAACTCAGCACATGTGGATGGCAGAAAATGGGATCCTGCGGGGTCATCCTGTATATTATAGAAACTACAGTAGGAGTAGTCAGTCTCCAGCTGTTGAAAACTATAACTTCCATCATCCTCAAGAGGGCCAGATTTCCAAAAAGGTACAGTAATCAACTGCCTAGAGCTCCGAATTTCAAGGGGTGCTTCAGCTGTGCTGGCTGTACCCACATTGTGAATTGTGGGTGTGTCCAGAGCAATCTCAGTGTCCCTGCACCAGTTTATAAACCCATTTACAGGTTATTATTATACCAATGGTTTGAAGATCTCTACAGCAACCAAGGGGTTTAAGCTTTTTTGTCCTTGCTTGTTATAGGCCAAGAATGTTTTCTGTGCCCGGAAATTATGGAAGGGACTGGGGGAGGGGCCATAAGAAGAATGGGGGTGTGGCCATGGGCAGAGCTAAGTTTACCTATAGTGCCTTGCCTATGGGTGCCTGGGATGTAAATCTGGTCCTGTACGTTTGCCAGCCAACAGCTGGGTGGTCATGTCAGGAGTCAAAGAGCGCCAAAGATTGACCACCCCAAACAAGAAGGTGTAACCAAGGTGGGGGTACGCAAGAACTTGCTGGGCACTGAAGTCAAGTTTGCAAATACGCTTCGATGTCCCAATTCTGAAAAGCTGTTGGGAAATGGGGCCCTGCTGGCAGACAATCAGGGGGTCAGGAGTCACAATTGACAAGTACTTTGAAGTAAATATGGAATATTTAGGTTTGCTGGGCCCCTTACCCACTTGGATTGTAGAGATACCTGAGGTCGCAACCTCAGTAGTATTGTAAACAGAGTTTGCTGTAACGCTACATCACAGAAATCCAGCTTCAAAGGGGAGCATGAACATGTTCCCTAGGGCAGCTGGGAAGTCCTGAGATATCATGGAAGTGCCTGATTTTGCAGAGCAAATATCTCCACTACCAGGCGACTTGAAGAACACACACGCACAGCACTAATGTCAGGTTAAACATTAAAACACATGGTAAAACTCTGGTTTTAGGTGATAGTTCCATTTTAAAAAATAGCACAGTTTGGAGACCGCAACCCAGGCTACAGCGCAGATATCTTGTCTGCGCGTCTGCACTGTCAGTCCTGGTCTCCATTGAGTAGCACTGCAGTGTACCTTAAGGTTACCGGAAGGGACTGACGGCGTAGATATGCAGACCGCACTAACCTTCCCATCAGTCCCCAAACGGGAAGGATTACTTTACCCTGTGCTATTTTTTAAAGGTAAGGCATCTATTTCCAAGCTAGTTGTCGTGTGTTTAATGAAAGCATGGTGACTTAGTATGCTCTGAAAATTCTGCTTTAACACTGTTTTGGCTTCAGTTATGGCTCATTTATCCTTTCTGGCATCACAACATTCAGGAAATTAGCATCTCAGAGCAATGAACTGTAGGTCAGTTTTAAATTATGAGTGTAACATCTGTACAAAGAATGCAAAATGACAGTGATCTTTAACCCCATGGATACCACAGATGATTACACCCAATGGGTTAAGCAGATGATTGATATTTTAGAACGTCTCGTTAATGCAGAAATGTTAAAAAGGCACTAAAACAAAAATGAACCCTTTAAGGACCAGAGGGGTGTGCAACTCACCTCTCTGTTCCTTAAAGGGTTAAATATATTTTAGAGCTAAACATGTGCCTCAGATTGTGTGAGGCACAAAGAAAATGAATAATTCTGAAAGTTCCACTTTAACCCTTTGAATTTTAGATACATATCAAATACAATGTTCTGGAGAAATTTGTAGCGTACAAGGCGTTAACCTCTTGAACACAATGTGTACAAGAAATGGGCAGATTGCGACTTGCCTAATCTGAGTTGCTGTGATAAGGCAGACAAGTTTAACATGGTGTGAGCCACTAAGCCTCACTGTTTATTATCTGTAGTAAGTCACCGGTTATTTATTGGTAAAGGTCAGGATTTGATGTTTGTTTACTTGCAGATCTCCTGACTATACCTATCCTATATAATAATTCACTAATGTATGTCTGTCATAAGCTGTCATGCGCAGTACATACAGCTGCACGTACTGCAGTCGTGTGCAGTACAGACTGCCTGCACCGCGGCTGATAACAGAGAGGGGCGCTCCGAATTCAGACTGTAGTCCGCTCTGCGCACCTTCAGTATGCAGAGAGAACTACGGTCTGAATTAGGAGCGCCCCGCTTTGTTATCAGCAGTGGCGCAGGCAGTCTCTACTGTGCATGACTGCACCACAACCATTGCTGCCTAGCACTGTGGCCCGTGTACACGGGCTGTTCAACTAGTACATATATATATATATATATATATATATATATATATATATATATACACCTGGGAACTCTCCGGATCTCTCACTTAGACTCAGTTTTTTAGTGTTAATTACCAGGCCTCTCTGGGGACAGAGGCTGGTGGTGAGTTTCCACTTCTCCTTCTCATCCTGTTTCACCCATTTCCTACCCACTTCCCACCATGTTACCCCACTTCCCCAGCACAGTGGTCGTAAGCCCCACCTAGCCTATTAAACTTTGCCCCTTTTATGATGTAAATTGCCCAGTCGCAGCCCATGAGCCCTGTCCGGGAGATCCACGGATGAAGTTCCCAGGTATGTACATACTGTATATGTAACTAATTAAATACTTCTGATAATTTTCGAGTGCTTCTGTAAGCATGGGATTACTACATTACTGTTATTTGCTTTGTCATGCTCACTTTATCTTTGTATCTCGTACCATGGACTATGCTTGTGTTTTACCTTATCATATCTCAACTTAAGCGATATGACTTGTTGATCTTATTTTCCTTTGTGATTGTTCTTTGATTATCTCCTATAAAGCTTAAAAAAAATACTACTGATAAACTAGCTTGCACTTACAGATAAAATTTGTGTATATTTTAGAAAGAGGGTACAATTATTTTGCCCTAAAGTTGCTCTACTTTTGTATTTATATGACCTTATATGACCTAATGTATAAAAGCATAGTTGGGCAAATACTGCACGGGGACTTAAAACATTCTCCAAGTACTCACTGATTTAAATGGGACTTTTAACCCATTGAACACTGGAGAGGTCACCTGTGAATTGCTTTGCAATGCATTGGATACCTCTGAAGCATTTAATGGGTTAAAAGTCCCATTTAAATCAATGAAATGTTTATTTGCTAATATGATCCAGCTGGTTTGCCCCAGAATAATTCTACTTTACTATCATATATATGGCACAATGTGCTTACTGGGAAATTTACATTAAAGTTGTCTTTTTTGAAAGAAGAACTAGTTCTACTTTAGCCATCTTTATTTCTGCTGACCAGTGACTGACTCCTACAGCAGGATATCCCCAGTGGTGCACAATGGTATGAGCCAAGCATTCCATCCTGCAGAGTTTAATCATCTACATACGTGCATCCCTGATGCCACACTGGGGGAGAGCAGACACTGCTATATATATACTATAAAGTATAGCCTTTAACCATACCTGGGGTTTTCAATATGAGCTGACCCTGACATCTTTGAAATATTAGGCCTAAAAATTAGGCATAAAATAGATTCTAGGTGATATGTCACTAATTGCTCTAAACCATGGGTGCTGTAACCAGTCTTCAAGGAATCTATAACACGGTATAACGCAGAAATATCTCTGCTCAGTCATACCCAGACAAGTAGGATTTCTCCACCTGCCCTTCTGGTACATATGGCACCAACCTAGAGATTCATGCAGTAACTTGCACTAAAATAAACTGGTATTAGCGGAGATCTAAACTGCCACGTGAGCTGTAAAATGACCTGTCTACGTGAAAAAATAAACAATGGCCACTAAAAAAATACACCATAGAAATCAATAGAAAGCCATAACTGCCGAGTAATTGAATGATCTATGCTTAGCACACTGTAAATGGATACATTTTCTACCGTACATTTCATACCATCAAATCACTACCTCTAGAATCCACTTCTATACACAGTACAAGCCAGCAATCATGACCTGACACATGCACACTAGGGAGAAAAAGCTAAGGCAAGCAAGATTAACTTTTTCACACCATACTAAGTATCAGAACACTAAAAAAAGCTACCACAACACACCTGCACATACATAATGGACTCAATCAAGCCCCAAACACCCTCACACATCTCCAGATACACATCTGTACTATTACATGTATCTTTGCCTGTAAGGAAAGAAAATAACCTCCTCCCCACTCTCCTACCCTCATCCCTACTCCCTCTGCCATGAGCCTCGCTCTCTATTTCCTACTTCCTACCTGAGCAGGACCCCCTTATCCAACTTCCTGAAGTCCCACTCTTCTTCCCATTGCTCCTGCCACACTCCATCTCTCCACTCCTCTTCCTGCCATCTCTCTTATGCTCTCTCCCCACTTCGTCTCCTCCCTACTTACTCTCATACGCCACACTCCTACTCAGTCACTCACACAGACTTCACTCCATACCACAGACAGTCCGTCACATTCGGGTACTCCCCCTCCTATCCACTGTCTAGGACCCTGCTTGCACACAATTAATCCCACTCACTTGACCTCACTCAATCCAACAAACAGTCTTTTACACTTGATCAGTCTCACTGTGTCATGATCAGCAGTCAACCCGGACACCTACCCCCATTCTGTGCTTACACACACTACTTGTCGTGCTAACCTACTTATTCCCATACTCCCTAGCCCTCCTTGCTCTTTCTACGTGCCTCCTGGTAATCATCTCTTTGGTGTCATTCTACTTGGATATTCTGGTTCCTGACCTGTCTGCTTTTTCCATTATGATCCTATGCAGCCTGCCTTCTTACCACTGGCTCATTTCCTGACTACTTCCTTGCCCAGCGAATTGGTACCAAACTCTGTGTTCATCAGGCTACCATCTGGTTGCAGTTCTACTCTGTTATGAATCAGCCCTGATGAGATTTTGTGGGTGTAGGTGTCATCAATCCAGTCTCCGTGTCACTCTGCTATGGCAGTTTCCCCTGCTATGCTCAGTCAAGAGCCAACCCACCACAAGTCAGGTGTTCTTCCCCCAGACTCTGCTTTAAAGCTCTAGATCAATTTCTGCGGACTTAATCTTCTGTCCAGCTGAAGAGCCTAATCCTCTGGGGACATAGTTCATTGGTTTTCTCAGTGCCTCTTTTCCTTCCTGGAGGATTCCAAGTGTTTCCTCACAGTTCCCTTCATATAGCTCTCTCCTAATTGGATATCACCCATCCTTCTCCTTGCTATTCTCCAAACCTGCCTCTTGGACTCCTCTGACATTGGAACCCACAAACTATAAGAATAGCTACTGCCAGACTCAGTGTTCAGGTGCACTAATCCTGATCCATTTTCGGGCTCAACCAGGGGTGGATATCCTATCTTGCAGTTGGCTCCATACCTTCTAGGCTTAAGCCGCAGCAAGGGCTCACCTGTCACTGACAAAACTCTCTAGTACTGCACTCCAGCATCGCTCTCCGGCATCAGGCAATAGGAGCTGGCCATGACACTTTGTAGAAACAAAAATCAATAGTGTTTTGTGGGCATAAAAAAATGTGGTGTAAGTGTTTGTGACGGTGAATGCAAAAGTTTACAAAACTGCGTTGTGTGTTCTCTGAATTGTGATGAACTCCTCATGACTCCTCTATGCTTTTTCTGTTGTGCATGCTCCTCTCTGTTGTGACACTACTCCTTGCCTACACCCTGTGTCATGGCCCCTATAGCTACCTATGACAGGCAAGGTGTGACCTTTTTTCATGCTGTGTTGGGAATTTGACAGCGTCTCGCATTACTGTCAATTAGTTGTTTTGTTTGGCTGTTATTGGATGTGCAGTTTTAAACACGAAGAATGTTCTCATGTTACTCTTCAATCAAGCTTAAAGCGAGCTGTTTGTGTATATAAGAACTAACCTTTAACTCATGCTATCCAGTAGTTTAACAATTCCATTGAATGGCACCTCAAAGCATGCTGAATTAGCGCATACTAACGATTTTGGTAAAATATCTCAAATCGAGCACCTGGAGACTAAAGAAGAAGTTGATTGGTGAAGGTCATGCAGTAGGAAACAGAGGACTATCTCACCCTGATAATTTTTCCCTTCCCCTGAGATTTGGGTCAAAATCCTGAGTCTCAGACTTAAACCTAGAAAGTTCCCAGGCATACCTTTAATTCATAGTAATATAGTTGATGAGGCTGAAAAAAGACATGTATCTGTCAAGTCCAACCCGTGCCAAATCACCCCTGTTTATCCAGATGAAGGCAGTCAGATATTTCCCTGGATCAACATCCTATCTGCTTTGAAGCCAACTGTCATAATTCTAAATGTTGTTCTGTGATAGATAGGCATCCATTACATTTATGAAAGCATTTGTTACAGTATCTGCAAGCACAGCATCCTGAGGTAAAGAATTCCATAGCTTTATCCCTGGCTTTGTTTTAGTTGGTAGTACCTTTCCTCTAGTCTTATGGATCTCCTCTCATTCTTAACTCAACTCTTTGAGTAAATAATTCACATACACAGTAAATACAATATGGTTACATTAAAAGAGATGCAAATCCTACATCTAAAGATGTTTAAAGAGATAGTAATGGTACCGTATAAAGTTATTTTTGAGTTTTGATACTTTTTTATAATGCTCTGTACCGTTGTAAATGCCGATATAGTTGTACTCTTCTTGTAAATTTATTTTGACGTTTCCCCTTCCCGCCCTTTTTCAGTACGTCACGCAGACTCCCCTCAGATCTGACAATATTGTCTGTGTCTGTATAAGTAAAACCCTGCCCTCCTTGCAGTCTGGACCGGCTTTCAGATCTGAGAAGAATGTGAGTGATATAGAGAAAAGGGGTGGGAGGGGGAAACTTTAAAGGGATAGTATTGGTTACTTTTAAGAGTTTACTAGTGTAGCTATTAAAAATATAAATTCAATGACTTACCTTCCATCTCTCAAACATGTATAGTTTGAGACATATACGCTGCTAAAGTTCCCCCCTCCTGCCCCTTTCACTGACGTCAGCACTCTAGCTGACAGAAGGAGATCCTGGTCCTGGGACTGGCTGGTGGCTCTTCAGCAGAGTCGAAATAGTGCCTGGTTTGCAAGCACACTTTGTAGCCCATTCCAATGAAGTATTCCTTTCTAGATAGAGCTATTTTGGTTCTGCTCTAGAGCCACCAGCCAGTCCAGGGACCATGATCTCCTTCTGTCAGCTAGAGCATTGACGTCTGTGAAAGAGGCAGGAGGGGAGAACTTTATCATTATATCTCTCAAACTATAAATGTTTGAGAGATGGGGGGTAGGTCATTGCATTTATATTTTTAATAGCTACACTATTAAACTTTCTTAAAAGTAAAATTACAAGACGAATACCACTTTATTGGCGTTTATAACGGTACAGAACATTATAAATAAAGTATCTTAAATAACAGGATCTAACTTTATATTGTGCAGTTACTAGCCCTTTAATAGAAAGGGCATGGGTCATTTGTTATGACAATGTGATTCTGGAAGCACAGGGTTAATTCTTATCAAGCCACTCACTCACTTGATCCAATTCATCTCAGTGCTGTGTGAAGTTCTCCTGAAGTTCTGGTTTGATCAGCAACTGGTATTATGAGGTCAGAGAAAGGACAATCTTCCTGACTTCTCAAATTTACTGTTGGTACCGCGGTTGTGCATGCTAGCAGTAATAATATTGGGTTTAAGAAGTCAAGTTGTTTGTCCTTTCTCAGACTCATTATCAGTTGAAGATCAAGCTCGAAGAAAACGAAGACTTCACCTGACCCTGTAAGAATTGACGTGAGCTCAGTGAGCAACTTGGTAAGCATTAACCCCTGGGCTACTGGAATAGAAAAGCAGTAGTCAGGGACCCATGACTTATTTTTAGTTTAGGGCTCCACTGAGCTTACAGTTTAAAGTGATAGTAATGTTTCACAAAGAAGCAGCTCTGATTAATTTTCATAGTATTTGAGCCATAGAGAGTTATTTCAGTACTGTCAGAGTTGTAGTTAAAGAGTAATTGAATGATAAAGTATCCCCCTCCCACCCCTTTTACCTAGTGTAAGCCACCTCCCCTCAGATGTGGATTCTGTTCCTGAGACCAGACAGCTCACAGCAAGGGACAATCTTTTTGCTAGGAACATAAGCAGGGCCGGACTGGGAATAAAAACCAGCCCTGGAAAAAATTGCTTACCAGCCCCATAGCATTGCGTCATTCTACCAGCCCCATAGTGCTGCGTCATTATACCAGCCCCACAGCATTGCGTCATTCTACCAGTCCCATAGTGCTGCGTCATTATACCAGTCCCATAGCATTGCGTCATTGTACCAGCCCCATAGAAACATTTTTTTCTTGTTCATAAAAGGGGAAACTATGCATTTTAAAACACATTTGCATGCCACCACCAGAGCAATAAAGTTATATGCCACCACCAGAGCAGTACAGAGCGTGCTGGTGACATAACCCTCTATTTCTTTGGTGGTGGCATATACGTTATATACCACCACCAGAGCAATACAGAGTTATGCCACCAGCAAAGTAATACACAGTTATGCCACCACCAGAGCAATACATATATGCCACCAGCACATCAATACATAGGTATATACCTCCTGTCCATCTCCACATTGTCCCCACAGTCCACCTCCACACTCTGTCCACTTCCACACTGTCCCCCTCCACACCCTGTCCACTTCCACATTGTCCCCCTCCACACCCTGTCCACTTCTACATTGTCCCCCTCCACACCCTGTCCACTTCCACATCGTCCCCCTCCACACCTTGTCCACTTCCACATCGTCCCCCTCCACCCCTTGTCCACTTCCATATTGTCCCCTCCACCCCTTGTCCACTTCCATATTGTCCCCCTCCACACCTTGTCCACTTCCACATTATCTCCATTGTCCACCTCCACACCCTTTCCACTTCCACATTGTCCATCTACACACTCTGTCCATCTCCACACCCTGTCCACTTCCACATTGTTCCCATTGTCCCCCTCCACACCCTGTCCACTTCCACATCGTCCCCCTCCACACCTTGTCCACTTCCACATCGTCCCCCCCACCCCTTGTCCACTTCCATATTGTCCCCCTCCACCCCTTGTCCACTTCCATATTGTCCCCCTCCACACCTTGTCCACTTCCACATTATCTCCATTGTCCACCTCCACACCCTGTCCACTTCCACACTGTCCATCTCCACACGCTGTCCACTTCCACATTGTCCATCTCCACACCCTGTCAACCTTGGTCCTCCAGACACACTGCAAATGTCCACCTCAACACTACCAACATTACCTCAACAATGCCCACCTCCAGTCCACCTCCAGTCCGTACCGACCTCACTGTTCACTCACCATTACCTTTACTGTCCAGTCCAGCATCCGCAAACATTGTCCTTCTTCAGCCTGCCGCGTCAATGCAGGCCTCATAAGCTGCTGGCAAACAGAAAAAAAACCTTCCTTCTGCTGTGCTCTGGCGCGCAGAGCATGCTGTTGTCATGACACGTATACGCTGACCTGAAGGTAGCGTACCCGTGCGCAGTTGCCAAATAGCTTCACTTCACTGAGTCTCAATAGACCCAATGAAGTGAAGCTTAATGGCACAGAGGCACTTGTGGGGTAAGCGGAGGGGCGCACTGGGGAACCAGGCATTCGGGTAGGCAGCCCTCCCCGGCTACACCACTGAGACCCTGCCTGCCTCCAATCACTAGAAGCGGCCCAGTGGTTCTTCAAATCTCGCGGCCGCGGTCCTTTGTCACCTTGCGGCCGCGAGTAATTGACATGTGCAGCGCTTAGCCCCGGCCAGCCCCAGGGAAGCCCAGTGCAGGCGGCCTACCGGAAATTTCCCGGTATCCCGGTAGGCCATTCAGGCCCTGAGCATAAGGAAAACCCTGCCCACCTTGACAGGTTTTTCCTTATACTCACTGAAGATTGTCCCTCTCTGCTATCCATCCGGTCAGTCTTGCTGCTCTGAGGTGAGCAGTGTTACATCAGTAAAAGGGGTGGGAGGGGAATACTTTATCATTCAATTACTCTTGAACCACAACTCTGACAGTATTGAAATAACACTCTCCTTGGCCCAAATACTATACATATTATTCGGAGCAGCTTTTATTGTGAAACATTACTATCCCTTTAATGGTGTTTTATCAACACACCGCTGTAAATGATTGCTAGTTATCTTTTTGTGGTAGTTTCCCTTTAAGAATAAAAAAAATGCCATAGTTTTAAAAATGGGGTCAAAGGGTAAACAAAACAGGCCAAAAAATGTTGTCAGTTGTGAGTTAAGCTGCATTGGCAGAGTAGAGCTCTCACTAATTGGAAGTGTCTCTGACACTGCAGGCAGTAGCCTTTGACTGAGGAGTTTTCCCTTACGTCATTCTTAAGAGATTGAAAACATTATGTTCTCACGAGTAACTCCAAGAACAGTCCCAGGCCTGGCAGGAACAGCTGCTGACAGTATGGAGCTATTGGGAGTGATCCCTGTGCAGATTTAGTAATAGAAAGGAAATGGCCGTATTAGGACAAGTCAGACTTGGACTGTCCTTAATCCTCTTTCCCTGCCAGTCACATCATGACCTGCAGCCACACACATTCCATCTACTGTTACTAATGAAATCCTTGCATTCAAGGTCACTTCATGTAGCACAGAGGTCAATAACAGAACCAAACCCATGTCACATCTAGGGCCTGAACAGTAATTGCCCTGTGGGTCCTATTTAACGAGAATTTTCTCTGTCAGGAGTTTTTAACTTGACTCTTTTGGGATTGTGGCATTGGACTTTATTACAAAATTCCTTGAGATATATTATGACTGCACTGAATACAGCCATGGTTAAAGTTCAAAGGACCTACTTTTTTAAATATTGATTTTCAGATGCATACAACTTTTGCACATTAGGAAAAATTAAGCTAAAATTTTGGAATCCATGAGTTTTTCCCTACAAATTCTGAAATCCTATTGGCAAATAATATGAAGTCCAGATAAAATTAGTATTTTTACATTATAAATGTCGTCAGGTGCGCAGCAAAATCTACTTAATTTTTTGCATAACTAGAGCTTATGGTTTACTATTTTCTTTCATTTACAACTTGAAATAAAGTTGTCCCCTGTCCCTGAGATATTAAGTTTTTAGGTGGGGATTTTGAACATGTGTAGTATGTTTTTTAAAAGAAGACAAAATTTGATAGTTCATGACCACATGCATAGCAGACTTTGGTTCATGCAGCACACAGTTTAATAACCTAACATTGTGTACATTGAAGCAAGCTTGATAATCCAAAAAGTAAAATTAAATAAGAATTAAGCAGAAAATCTATTAAGCTCCAGTAGCTTGTTTGATTGAGCCAAACAATATATAACAAAACATTTGCTTAAACATTTTCCAGGCGTGACTTGAAAAATAACCCAAAAAAACCATTGAACATGAAAAGACTAAAGGGGAACTACCACCCCACACAATCTTTACCTTCACTAAGTCCCCATCTGGCGACTAGTTACTTAGTAGCGCTAGTCGCCAGAATAATTACCTTATTTAATAGATTTCTCCTCTCTTCCATGGGTGACAGGCAGGACGGAGAGTGGACATCTTGACATTGTGACGTCCGTGCGCCTGCGCTGTCAGTCCCAGCCAGTAGGGTGACCACGGGTCCCGGAACGTCCGGGACTGTCCCTTATTTCAGGGACATGTCCCGCGTCCCGGGTCCCCTTCAACCGGGACAATGAAGTGTCCCGGAATGAAGCCAAGCCGCCCTGAATGTCAGCCTGCAAGCGGTGTGTCACATCATGGACGCCGCTTGCAGGCTGACATCCAGGGCGGCAATGCAGCTTACCTGATCTCCTGGAGGTAAGCGCTCTAGTAATACAGAGAGCTGGGAGATGACATCATCTCCCAGCGCTCTGCATTACTGAGCACAGCGCGCGGGAGCTTCAGCTCTGTGCCGGAGGAGGCACAGAGCTCCCTCTTGACACGCCGCTAGACCACCAGGGACTCAAGGTAAGGCAATAGGGTGACCACGTCCCGGAATGGCAGAAGGGAAATGTGGTCACCCTACCAGCCAGGTCTAGGAGGGTTGCTAGGAGCCATTTGGCTCCGGCTGGGACTGACAGCGCAGGCGTGCGGATGTCACAATGGTAAGATGTCCGTGCTCCATCCTGCCTGTCACCAATGGAAGTGAGGAGAAATCTATTAAATAAGGTAATTATTCTGGCGACTAGCACTACTAAGCAGCTAGTCGCCAGATGGGGACTTAGTGAAGGTAAAAATTGTGTGGGGTGGTAGTTCCCTAAAGAACTTTTGCTAAAGCCAACATTACATTTGTCATATGTTCAGAAGCACTGAAATTCACATTTAAAGTTCAGCAAACATTAATTCTGGCCCTCCGCTTTTCTTCAATTGTATTAATTAATTTTCATGAGTTTTCAGCTGTGAATTTGCATGTTTTTTATTGCATCAGTGAGAATTTGTATAGCAAATTCTGCTTTTATATATCTTTTCCGTTCAGAAATGTTCAAAAATATAAGCGTAAAAGGAATACAGCTGTACATAAATACTCAGTTTGTGTTTTCAAGGAAATGGGAATGTCTATATCATTGGCACTGAATCTCTGGGCAGATGAAAATCTACCTTTGTGCTTAATAGTAAATGGCAGGATTTTTTTATTTAAGCTAGATGTGGGAGGCTCTTGCATGAGCATGAGCTTCTTGTAATCTAACACAAACCCTGTATTTATTTAAAGGACAAACTCAGACCACAAACATTGTCATTGCTAACAAACTAGCTATGATACCAGCAAACCAGAAAGTATATCTATGGTTAATTATCATTATAAAGCATTATGACAAGTGAATAGGGTTGCCACCTTTTCTTCAAAAAAATACCGGCCATGGCATTCCCTCCATAGACTTAACATTGGACAGAAGCCAATATTTTACCGGCCTGCCGGTAAAATACCGGCTGGGTGGCAACCCTACAAGTGAATAGGAAAAATAAATATACAAAACACTAACTAAACAATGGAACCAATAGCCCCTAGTGGGGAATGGAACAACATGGCTGCCTGAGATATCACATTCTGCTGGGAAGAATTTCTATGGACACTGTACAATTTGACTTGCCACCTCATACCATGGCCACTAATGAAAGAAGCATACTGTAAACTTACTTTAGACCACAGAGCAGTGTTTGGCAAACGTTAGTTCTTCAGCTGTTTTTGTTATTTGACTCTCACCACCCTCAGCTGAGGTTGATGGGCTTTGTAGTTCAACCACAGCTGGTGAGTAAAAGATGAGTATTATCAGTCCCTGCTATTGACACAATATGAGCTGCGATACATTTCTAAGACCAATCATAAGTATATAACATTGGAAGTGGAGAAGTGATATCACTGGGGAAGTAATCTCTGTCGCTTTATCACCTCTTTATCATACCTTAGAGCATAAGCCCCCTGCTGGCATGGGTTAGTACTGCTTAGACTGTGAACAAGTCAGGACTGCTGGAGGTGTGTGTGAGCGTGTGCATGCGCGTATGTGTGTGTGTGGATGAATTATACAGATGTATATGCTTGTTGCATCACACTGGTTACCCATGTAATGTAACCCTAAATCATATTCACACTGATACTGCATCCATGATGCTCCTCTAATGATAGACTGGGTTTTAACTAAATTTTGTTTGACCCCAAAACAAAACTTATCCAGTCTGACCACTTCTCCTCCAAGCCATAATGGCAACAGTCAGAGCCCAGAGAAAAAGAATAATGGGATCAGGGATCAGGATGCACTCACAGTTTTCAAGGACTTGGGGGGTTGGCAGAGTATGTTGAATTGCTGGGTTCCATTTTACCTGCTGCACCTCTACCTTGGGACTTATGCCCTAGAGAGGTAATTGGATTTAATTGCAGATGATAACTTTATCATTGTTTTTATATCAGAATTCTCCATAGACTTCAGTAGGTAGCAGTAAGGTAAAGCCAGTGAAAACGCATCAGCTGCAATATAACATACCCTTGGTATTAACCCTTTGAGTGCCAGAGAGCTATCCAGCTCATTGTGTTGCAATATTTTGGTTACCTCTCTGGCACTCAAATAGTTAAGGGATAATCTTATTTTAAGCAAAATGTTTAACCCTTTAAGCACCAGAGGGAGGTACAATATATCACTTTGGGACTTTAAAGGGGTAATTGTATACTGCCGTTATACTGCTTCTTTAATTTTTTTAGAAAAAGGTAAAAGGTGCATTCTCATCTAGACCACTGGGAAATGTAGACTCACACACACATTTAGTTCCACTTGGTATTACAAGAAAAAAAATAAATCCAGATTGAGACAATTAACCCTTCGGAATCTATAGGTCTCTCCATTGCATTGTGAAACCATGTTTCTGAGTCACTGCTAGCATCCAAGGGTTTGTGGTTGTATTGCACATAACCTACTTTACAGAATAAAAAGGTCTTGATGTCATTGAGAATTTCCCATGTAATTGCTGCCCAAGAGCTGACTGAATAGCTATGTTAGTCTTTATAATTTGCACAGGATCAAGGAAATATCTCAGGCAAATCATATTTATTACATATTATTTGATACACTGGCTAAGAATCACAAAGCGAATGCATTTGTTTTCTTAGTACCACGTGCTCCCAGTTAATTTCCTGCAGCCTGGAAATGTTTGTCTTGTCATTCGTTGCCTTTGTACTGTGTGTCCAATCAATACAGTACAGTACCGATAATAATACAAGATCCAGTCTGGTAAATTATGGTCCCTTGAGTTTGACTAACATAGCGGGTAAAAAATATTAGAAGAATTACTAACCAATAGTATTCAGGACTATAGGCCTAATACAACAAGCTAAAGTGCTGCAATTCTAGAACAAGCCAACTGCACCATAGGGGATAAATGAAAATTCCCTAAATTCCCATTGATATAAATGGAATTTTTTTTTTTTTTTTTAATTTTCAAAAACTTTATTGAAGGAAACGCAAATACAATCATAAGAGCTTGAAATCAACAAAGTATATCATAAAATACAAAGACCTATTGTTACAATATAAAGCATTATAGGATATTGTCTGAAAATATTATACAACATCTAATACGACATCTAAGCAATTAATGGATTAAAAGGAGCAGTAAACTTTTTTTATGAAAACACATATTTTACAGAGCATTTCCTGCTGAATAAAACAAGGGTACTCCCATCGCTGTCAGATGTTTTATTCAAAATTTATAGCAGTTTAAATAACCAGGAAGTGAATTTACTGTGTTTACTTCCTGATAGTTCTAACTGACAGGAAGTGACAGACAGTTTCTATCACATTCTATGGAGAACTGTATGTCTCTGACTTTTCTGACTTTCTTCTCCATTAGAATCTAACAGGAAACCTAATTAGAATTTGACCACTAGAGGGCACTGTTAATGTAAAAAAACATGAGTTTAAACTGTAGTAACTCTGGAAATATAAATCTCTCTGCAGTGGGAGTACCCTTATCTTACTCAATAGGAAAATCCCTACAATATATATTTTTTCATAAAAAACGTTTACTGCTCCTTTAAGAGCTGTTGATATATCGGCGTGAAGAAAAAGGAAAAAGAAAAAAGAGGAGATATAAGGCGGAGAAAGAAAGAAAAAGAAAAGGGAAGCCCGTGACCACCCTCAGCCATATCAGTATTAAAGAAGTTTAGCTGTAAGTACAGATATCATGATATCATGGCAAGACACTCAACGCAAGGGACTCAGGTTACCTGTGTTTGTCTATAAATGGCATTTTTAACTACTTGAATGTTAGAGAGGTTTCTAATGCATTATGAATTAATGCTTTGGAGACTTCTTTGGCATTCAAGGGGTTACAAGCCCCATTTCAATTAAAAATAATGTTCCATTTTCCCCCTATGGTGCAGTTGGTTTGCTACAGAATCGCAGCACTTTAGGTTTCTGAATTAGGCTATATGTGACCATCAAAAACATTATTAGTAGGAGTCAGCATGGTTTTTTGAAGAATGGATCACGTGACACTAATGTACTTGCATTATATAATAGAGTAAGTGTATACCCAACATTTCAAATGACCAAAGAGGGGCACTTTTGTTTTAGGTGATGTTACTAGGGGCTGGCTGGTGGGCGGGCATTACTGAGAACTTTTAGGCTATTTAGGGTTGCCACCTTTTCTTAAAAAAAAATACTGGCCAAGGCATTCCCTCCATAGACTTAACATTGGAAAGAAGCCAATTTTTTACCAGCCTGCTGGTAAAATACCGGCTGGGTGGCAACCCTAAGGCTATTTCATGACGTACTGACACGTTTTTATTAACAGGATAAATGATATAGAACAAGACTAAAATATTTTATTAACACCGACTAATTTATAAACACTTAAACTGAAGTTTAAATAAACAATGTGAATACTATTTGCTATATATATATATATATATATATATATATATATATATATATATATATACACACACACACACATATATATATATATATATATATATACACACACACACACACCACACTCTGATGTCCTAAAAAGAGGGACTCTAGGGTGGCAAAGAGGGAGAGAGGGTTGTGTTCTCAAACAGGGACTGTCCCTCCAAAAGGGATACTTGGAAGGGATGTAAGTGGTTACTTGGACTTGGTAACTTGTAACTTATTGATGTAGTATACTTTTTTTTTGCAAAAGCCTTTGGTGCTTTGCCCTCACAGCAGGTTATTGCATAAATTTGTTATGGTTCTCAAGTAAGACAAGGAGTCAGATGGTATAGTTAAAATCACCTTTATTAGGATAATAAACAATAGGCAATAAGTGAATATACTATAAGCAGAGGGTGACTGGAGAGGCTAAAGACTCTATCTGAAATAGGAGACTGCCGACAGGTCAACCATGTCTGCTGGAGACTAGGCTGAAGCCAACTGGTAGTTTCAGGGTAGTCGGTGGAACGCACACAGAATGTACAGTCTCCTGTAAAGTAGCAACAAGGGAGACTACTGACTCACGCCTGCAGTCAGTAAGGTCTAAGTCTGCCAGAGCCCCAGGTCTGCACCAGGATGGATGTCTTTGGGGAACGGAGCCACACAGCGGAGTGAACAGACAGAGCCACAGGTCAGCATCAGCTAGGAAAGTCAGACAAGCCAGGTTCATACTGTCACGATACCCCCAGGGGTCCCACCAGATGCTGGGGTGCGACGCTTGGGAGCGTAGCTTGGGAGCAGTGACAGCTACCCTAATCCCTTGCTGCGGCCGTAGCTGGGTTAAAGGTGCTGGCCGCGAAGCCAGATGTCCGATCCCAGTTGAGCCGGGACCCAGACCAGGATGGGAAAAAGGTACACTGTACAGAGGGGACCCCCAGGGAGGAAAGAGGATCCTAAGGGCAGAAGAGACCACAGAACCAAGGCAGGAGCAGGAGTGAGGAGAGACTACTGTTATAAGGCTGAATTAGGAGCCAGGAGACCTATACTAGGGCACAGGAGAAGATACCGAACTCAGTGCAGCGGAATACTGACAGAGAGAGCCCATAAGAGAAGCCAACAAGACCCACACAAACTGACCAAGGAGGACAAGGACCAAAGAGACAAAGCACAAAACCTCCAGCAAGCCCTGGTCCAGGTACTCCGAGCCCAGATCTACCCGCACTTACCTGGTCTCACCACAAGGAGCTGCAAATGCGGAGTAGAACTGCTAAACCCAACGGCCCATGAGCCCAGCCAGGAACACAGGCAAGCATCAGACAGTATACACAGACCCTAAGTAGTTAAGGCACGGGATCCCTGGCTACTTCCCCAGCTGAAGATGGAGACCTGCCAACAACCCAGGTAGATAATCAGTGTGCTGCAACAGTGACAAGCTCTCCCAGTAACAGCCCTCGAGCCAGGACAGAAGTGGAAGCCCAACCTCAGAACGGGGTCCCCAGCAGAGGCTATCAACTGGTGATCCCGTCCGACACGGGGCTATAGGCAGGCAAGATTGCAGGCGCAAGTTATCCGAGGAGTGCTGAGGCAACAAAAACGTAAGCAACGCGAGAGCGGTCTAGCAGCTACACTAAAACCGGGCAGAGCTGAAGGGGAGAGCACAGAAAGCGCCCGGCCGGGAACGACACACCGACAAAAAGTCAGACACAGCGTCGGAATGCGGAGGAGACCAGGACCGGAGTGAGCGATCTGAAGCGCAACCCAGAGGAGGACCAGGGCGACAGCAGCAGAAGAGGTAAGGCAGGAGAATAGTCAAAGGCAGACTGAGGTCAGTTCGGAGCGTCAAGAGCAACAGAGGGCAGGCAAAAATCAAAGTCCACAAGGCTAGCCGAGGTTAGGAAACGAGAGATCAAAAACAATAACGTGGCAATGAAACTAGCAAACAAGCTTGTATAATCGGGCAAGGAGAAAAAACACTCCCAGGGATTTAAATCTAAACTAGCCAATAGGAGCAGGGGGCAGAGGAAAAAATCCTACCTAACCTACACAGGACCAAACTACCTAAGCAAAGCATGACAGCATGACACATACACGGAGTGGTTAGTCAGCCAGACCCACAGGTCTGCACCAGATAGGATGTGCAATAATAGTAGGCACCACTGGGGGGATAGTTGGACTGAGCCCCAGGTCAGCACCAGGTTGGATAGTCAGACAAGCCAGGATCATACACAGAGCTGGTAGTCATCCAGAGCCCCAGGTGTGCACCAGGATGATGTCTGTGGGGAACGGAGCCACACAGCAGAGTGAACAGACAGAGCCACAGGACAGCACCAGCTAGGATAGTCAGACAAGCCAGGTTCATACACGGAGCGGTTAGTCGGCCAGAGCCACAGGTCTGCACCAGATAGGATGTGCAGTAATAGTAGGCAACAATGGGAGGATAGTTAGACAGAGCCCCAGGTCAGCACAAGGTTGGATAGTCAGACAAGTCAGGATCATACACAGAGCTGGTAGTCAGCCAGAGCCACAGGTCTGCACCAGATTGGATGTCAAAAGCCAAAGGAGCACACAGGTAGAATGGTCAGACAGAGCCACAGGTCAGCACCAGAATGGATAGGCTGGGCCTATAACAGGCATCCAGGCAAGTGCCTGGTTCATGATGCCAGTAACAAGAAACATACACGACCAGGCTGCAGGCAAGAGGGACGCAGCTACACCAGAGCGTCAGTCCAGAACCCTGCTCCCGGCCGAATGGCGCAGGCCGAGGTAAGGCACTGTGACAAAATTGCTTCATTATGGGAAATGACACCTATGCATGTGTAGAGAATGGGATAAATGTCAGAATGTAACAAAACCGATAAAGGGATTGGAAGATCTGAGTTATAACAATAGACTTGCCAAACTGGGTTTGTTTACATTAGACAAGAAACTTCTAAGGGGTGATATGATTATCATTTACAAATACATTTGAGTCTAATACAAATAACTCTTTGGGGAATTATTTATACAAAGTGTTGAGCAACAAACTAGGGGTTTTTCATTAAGACTGGAGGAAAGCATTTATCAACTAAAATTAAGTCAGAATTTTTTTTTACAATAAGGACAATAACGTTGTAGTATTCTTTGTTCTGAAAACTAAAAAAAGTGGACACCTTTTTATCTCAGAACAGCACTGAGAATTATGGTAACTGGTTTCAATACAGATATGATGTTGATGCAGGGAAATATCCAACTGCCTTTTCAAGAATTAATTTTTTACCTACTTTTAGCTGAACTTGATAGACACATTTTTTAGACACATTGTTTTTTCAGCCTTATCAATAGGGGTGAGCAAAAAGTATGAACAATTTCCTTCACGACTTTTTGCGAAAACTTGCTGATTTTTTGCTTTTTCCGGAAAAGTTTTTGCCTTTCTGCCTATGGAAAAACGTCCTCCTTTTCGCCTATTTTAACAAATTGTGAGTCTATTTTAACACATTTTTGCCTATATTCCATATAGATACTACATTTCCCATTGTAATATTAATTCTTCAGAGGGCTGAAGTTTAGAAATAAGTGGCTGAAAGTCAAAGTTGTGAGTCCTACAGAAACAAATGCCTTGAAAAATGTGTTAGCACAGAATGCATTTGTCCTTTACCCGCAACACTAACTTCCTGCTTAAGTGACACTGGCACATATTCATGATGATGTTAAATAATAAAAAAAATAAAGTACAACCTACAGTGTGGCAGATGTGTATTGTAGTGGTGGTGGGGAGGGGGGCTGGCATGGTGTGATTTGTGTATGTATTTTTACCATTGTCATACGCTATCCTCCTTCTCATATTATTTACACACAGTACTTATCGGTCATAGCAGTGGTCCCAAGTGGGATAGATGGTGGCAACCCTTCTTCACGTCCCTCCTCCACCTCCTCATCTGTGCTGCTGTTAATATATTTGTCCTGACTTTGTCTGTCATGCTACCCGATACTCAGATGGTATGAGATGTTGGTTCATTTTTAAGAATGCTAGTCTCCCAACATTGCCGTTTGATGACTGATAGGGTGACTGTGTGCTTTTTGACATATGAACCTGTCCGGGGTCAGACTTTTCAATGGCTTTCTCAAACAATTTATAGACAGACACAGTGCACCTCAAAAAGTGGTGGAAGATTCAGCTTTTGACGTTCTGCTAACCTTATAGCCATGTCATCATCCTCACTCTCAACTTCCTCTGTTTCAGAACAAGAGAAGGATGCTGGAGGGATATATTCCAGATCTGCATCATCATCAGTTATCATTAGGTCATCCTTAGCAGCATCAGCATCACCTGACAATTCTAGCTCACTACCCTTATATTCCTCTAAGTGTTTGGAGGTCTCAATCAATTTATTTTTACTTTTACTGTAACAAAGTTCCCTACTACTTTGAGGATGGGTGTTTTGGTTCTTGTTTGTCTCACTGTCTGTTACAGATTACCTTGGTTCCAGCACCACAGCTTCAGGCGATGCTCAAAATGACGCTTCTGCGTCAGTGGCACTATCACAGTGCCCGTGCTATGTGGGCGACATTCTGTCAATCTGGTTCTCAGTTCACTCCTATTGGTTGCAGTGGTATTGGCCTGCCCAGTATTTGTCCTTAAATACTGGGTCCTGTCACTTCACTGTTGCCCTTTCGTGGTGTTTCTGTACCAGCGCTTGTTCCAGTTCTCGTGTGATCTCAGTGTACGACCCGGATTGCCTGACCACTCTACTGCTTCTGTTCCTGCTCTGTGTACCGACTCGGCCTGGCTGACGTTCCTGCTCTGTGTACCGACTCGGATTGGCTGATGTTCCTGCTCTGTGAACCGACCCGGATTGGCTGATGTTCCTGCTCTGTGTACCGACCCGGCCTAGCTGACGTTCCTGCTCTGTGTACCGACCCGGTGTGGCTGACGTTCCTGCTTTGGATACCGTTTCCGGTTGGCTGTTGTTCCTGCTCTGTGTACTGATCTGTTGGGCCTCCGTTTCTGCCTGTCCAGGACTGCCAGCTGCTCCTTGTGCCTCTGTTGGGCTTGGCATCTGGGCAGTGTTGCCAACGGTTTTGGTTACTCTCCGTGTCGCGCGGTCAACACTCTGGTTTTGAGCCTTATACTGCAGCATGGTCTCGGTTACTGTCCGTGTTGCACGGGCGACATTCCGGTGTGTGCATTCCATTCTGTGCCTCTGTACGCTAGACCTATACTCCTGCCATCAGCTGAGGTTGGGTTTCATTGGGCCCCTCAGGCTACTTTCACCTCGACAGTCGACATTGGTCTAAGTGTTCATCTATCCCCGTTCTCCACTGGTTGTTGGCATTGTAGTCTCCGTTGGGCAACCTCTGGGCATACAGTCTGTACTCCGCTACTGCTACGGCAGCATATAAGTTTGCTAAAGGCCTTTGCTTAGTCCTGTGGCATTACTCGCTGTTTATACTCTCCCTCCCTAAGGAGAGTCTTAAGGGCCTTGCTCTGACAGCAGTGTATGACCTGGCTTGTCTGACTACCCACTCTGGTGTTGACCTGGGGTTCTGTCCACTGCACATCCAGCATACCAAAGCTTCAGTGGATATCCTATCTGGTGCAAACCTGTGGCTCTGGCTGACTACCCGCTCCGTGTATGACCAGGCTTGTCTGACTATATTTTCTGGTGCTGACTTGTGGGCTCTGTCTGTTTCCTCTGTGTGTTGGTACCTGCTCTACAGACACCCATCCTAGTGCAGACCTGGGGCTCTATCTGACTCCTAGCTTACTGACTGCAGTCAGTGCTAGTCCTTTGGGCATTCCAAATTAACTTGAGGCTCCAGTGGGCTGAGACCTAGTCTTGGACAGTGTGATGGATCTATTAGCAGACTGCTATTTCTGATACAGTGCTTGCCTCTTTGATCATCCCCTGTGTGTTATCTGTTTACATGCATTACTGTGATTTTTCTAATAAAAGATTGTTTTACTTTACCGTACTGACTCCTGGTTTATTCCTGGGAACCGTGACACTATCTGATGCAGCAGGCGGTTCAGCTGCTATTGCCAGCATCAACAACTTGTTGTCGCCTTCAGTGTTCTTCTTATATGGTTCTTTATTTCTGCTGGCATTGGTGGTGCTGGTACGAGTTTTACTGGGACCGTGACCAACTGCATCCTCCCTTGGAGTAGAGGGATCATCATCATTGATTGCACATGCTGCAGCAACCATTGCTGCAGTCAGCTTTTGAACTACTACTTTAATCTCAGGTCCCTACACTGCTCCACCCCTCACCCTTGTGCATTTGCTGGACATTACGCACAACTACACTGTGTTTTTTTACTGTACGGTACACAACACAATTGGTGGAGCTGTATGATGCCTTGCCTAAGCCCAGTCACCTAATATATTTAGTTCTTTATTCTTTTTTATTTATTTTTTAAGTTGTCCACCCTGTTGTCTTACTACAGTCTGTCCAAAAAAAATTATAACTAAAAAACAAAATCAATAACTTCTTTCCCCAGACTTCCACACCCAGCAAGGAGATAATAACAACAAGATCAGCAAACAAATAGTTTCCTAGCTGCCTGTGTCTTGCCAGTCAGTCACATGTAATTTTGGAGTATTTGGGGTCAACCTCCTTCCTCCCTTCTTCTCCCCAGAGTGCCCCACTAACTCTCCTAATATACACTTACACAGAACAGATGTCCTACTAAAAGATTCTCTAAACTAAATTTTAATTCCTCTCTCTGTCTTCTCTAACTCAAACAAGGTGCTGCTCTCTCCTCTCACAAGCATAGAAGGGCATGCTATGAGAGCCTGACAAGCTTTTATATGGCGTTAGAAAACCTTCGTGTGGTGGAGAAAAGTGTTTCTGCCCATTGATTTCAATGGGCGAAAAAGGCGGAAAAACTGCACAGTTTGTGGGAAATTATTCACCGATTTCAGTTTGAGGTGAAAATTTTCACCTATCCCTACTTGTCAATTATGTTACTACTAGTTGAACAGCTTGTGTACATGAGCAACAGTGCCACCCAGCAAAGGCCGTGGTGCAGTCATGCGCAGTAGGGACTGCCCGCGCCACGGCTGATAACGGATCGGCCCACACCATAATCCTCTCTGTGCACCGACTACAGTCTGAATTCAGAGAGGGTCACTCCGTTATCAGCCGCGGCGTGGGCAGCCTCTACTACGCATGACTGCATCTCGTGCAGCCAACTGTACTGCGCATGACGGCTTCTGACAAACAACGGTAGTGTTTTATTATATAGGATGTTAGTCTCCTAGTACATAAGAAGGATTTCCTCTTCTCCTTTAATACAACCACTTATGAAAGATGCATATTTCAGGGAACCAATGCAAGTGTAAAGCAGGACTGGTCGTTCACTCTCAGCTGTTGTTGGACTACAACTCCTATCATATTCAACCAACGTAATTCTAAGAGTTATAGTTCAACAACAGATTGCACACCCTCTCTAGAGCTTCAGTGGTTCTTCCACAGCCCAGTAGAATATATTTACCATATGCAGCTGTTTTAAATGGATAAGGTGGTAGCAACCCTAGACGTAATGGACAGTCTCACTGGGCCTACATTCCTTGGACCTTATGCACAAAAGAAGAGGAGCAAACTAACGGCATTACAAGGAAGAAATAAAAATTGCCAATATTCTCATTCAGTTAAATGGGACTTCTACCTCCTTGAACATTGACAAATTGTAATTTGTGTGTTGGCATAACTCCTACTGATTACAGCTCCTCTATTCCCACCATAAACTTAAATTTCATACCATACAATTTGAATATGTGGGTCCATATCGCCAGTGATCCCCATTATATTACCTGGATTACCCACCTTTATATGAACTGCTCTCAAGGGACCTAGAGGGCTGGGGTAAATACTCCTTACTGTGGCTGGGATAAGTAAAATCAGTGAAAATTAATTTCTTACCATGATTGCTATATCTTTTACAGACTCTTTCGGTACCGATCCCCTTGGGCGACTTGAGACAAATGTAATTAAAGATAGACAAATTCATATGGCAACATAAATAACCACATATAGCCTGTAAGACTTTATACTTCCCAAAACTAATAGGTGGCTCAGGACCACCTAGTTTACCAGTCAATTATTATGCTGCACACTTAAGCCTCATAGCATGGCACCTCTCATGTCACACCCAATGCTGGGATGAAATTTAATTAGATCTAGCACCAGCACTTACTCTTTCTGACTAGCTTTTGCTGTCCACAAAGGCTAGGCCCCACCTTGACATGAACTGCCAAAGTGTAGGACACTCATTTAATCTCTGGAACCAAAGATCAGACAAACAATCTTCTCTCCCTCCCAGATGATCCCCCTTTTTTCATATCAGAGCCTTCCTATCTAGACTGGACCTCAAGCACTTTAAAGGGTCAGTAATGCCCTTTAAAAATATTTCGAGTTAGGCAGTGATTAAAAAAAAGACTAATTGCCACAAACCCTATCTCTCAAAACGCTACGGTTTGAGAGATATAGGGATTCAAAGTTCCCCCTTCCCTCCCCTTCTCCTGATGTCAGCGTCTTGCTGATAGCAGGAGATCCCAGCCCAGGGACCAGTAGGAGGCTCTGCAGCAGAGCCGACATTGCATTACTTAAAGGGATAGTAATACTTCGTTTTAACCTTATTTTGTTTTGTAGGCATTAAAAAAACATGAAGAATGATATAAGTCTTATCTCTCAATCCTTTATGGTTTATGAGATATTCACAAGCAAAGTTCCCCTCCCCGCCCCTTTTACCTAGTGTAAGCCATCTCTTCTCAGATGTGGATCAGGTTGTATGACCAGACAGATAACAGAAGGGGACAATTTTGTTTGTATGAAAACAATGAAAGCCCTTCCCCCCTTGACAAGTTTTTCAGCTTTTTCCCTTATCTTAATAGAAGATTGTCCCTCTCTGCAGTCTACCTGGGCACCTCCCTTCTGATCTGACTGAACAGGGGGGGATACTTTGTTTGTGAATATCTCTTAAACCATAAAGGTTTGAGAGATAAGACTTATATCATTCTTCATGTTTTTTTAATGCCTACAAAATAAAATAAAGTTAAAACGAAGTATTACTATCCCTTTAAAAAGAATTAATGCATTGGAAATGTCTACAAAGTGTGCTTGCAAACCAGGCACACTTTGCAGACCTTTCCAATGAATGAATGAATTATAAGTAACACGATTCCAGCTCTGCTGCAGAGCCTCCTCGAGTGGTACAACTTGAATCTCCTGCTGTCAGCTTTACAGCTTACATCAGGAGAAGGGGAAGGAGGGGGAACTTTAAATACCTATATCTCTCAAACCATAGCGGTTTGAGAGATAGGGTTTGTGGCAATTAGTTTCTTTTTGTAATCACTACCTAACTCTAAATAGTTTTTTATGGGATATTACTGTCCCTTTAAGTCTTACACATAACTTGGAATCATTAAATATAAGGCTTTATAGAAAAGGTTCTCCCATTCAATGTACTAACAGGGGCAGAACTACTGGCAGTGCAACTGGTGTAATGCACAGGGTCTGCAAGCTATTAGGAGTCTTCGATAAGCAGGCTTGTGAAGCCCTGCAGTGTTAAGCGGCCTCCATAACTGTATCATGACCTCCTTTTGCCCTGGGCCTCTGCCACTTATCAGGGTCAGGGAAAGGAGGTACTAAAAAAAAAGAATGGATCCTATGGGGAAATCAGTTTGAAATTCTAATTCCTTATTTTACAGCCCTGGACAGTAACACTTATTGTATTTTGGCTACAGCCTGACTTGAGGGAGTAAGTGACCTGTTACATTAGCTACGAGTCGCTTTCAGGAGCACAGAAACATGGAAATAGGTTAGCAGTCAGTCTGAATTTCTCATCCAGTTGAACCCTTCTTCTTGAGCACCACTAGTTAGGATCTGTCGGGGGAAAGGAGATATGTTCTTTCTATATAAAAGAATAGCATGTGCTTCCCGGAGCCTCTGACCACAGACATCAGTAATTCAGGGCTTGAATTTTCAGTAGAGAGCTCCAGATTTTAACTGGTACTTGATGTTTCTGCTGTATGTAATAATGTCAGTTACCACATAAAAGCAACTATGAATCTTCTTCACTGTGAATGGTACGCAAAAGTCAAAAATGCTATCTCTTTATGTGCACTGACATTGTTACAGGAGCATCAGGTAGCAGTAAAAAGCTTGAGTGGTGCAGTGTAGGATTCAAGTAAAAATGTGGTAATGCTGCTCAGTCATCATTGCGTATGGCCTGCAGCACCACCGCTGAAGGAGCATAGGGATTTCATTTCTCTTTAAGGCTCCCCACTCTCTCTTCTGACCTTTCCCCCCCTCCACTCCTACCTTCCCACACCCAATGTTCTTTCCCATCATTCCTTCTTCCCATCCCTCCTATGTTTCTTCCTTCTTATCTGTCCCCCTTCCTTCCCAGAGTTCTCACCCATCTTGTTCTTCCAGTGCCATGGGTACAGGAATTTGTGTGGTTATGAGAAGATTAGGAGAGGGAGATAACCTTGTAGACAAAAATAGTAATTTTAGAGCAAACGTACTGTACCATAGAGGATAAATAAAACATCCCATTTATCCCTTTGAATGTTATGTTGCAGTAAGTTTGCTCCAGTATTGCTCCTCATTTGTATAATGCCTTGTGCGTGTATGTGGTGGGAGACACATGGGGATTGAGGGATACACTGTTGTTGATGAGGTAACGAGACCTTGTCGGACTATTTATATGAAGGTATCCAAAGGGTTAAAACAGAGAACCACTCAGGTTGGATTTCTTCACTTAAATAGTCAATTGACAATAAAATAATTCAAGAACTTTATCTTTAATATGTATTGACACGCTACTTCACAGTAACGAATTGATCACAAGAATTAATGCTTCATATTTGTGCAAACATATATATTTTATTAATATACAATATACTATATATATCAAGTATCAGTACAATGAAATATATAAGTGATTAGCAATTATAATAGGTACATAGAAAACCAACCCACACTTATTACCATAAGGATTACCAGCGGTGCAAGGGTTAACCACACATAGGTATATTCAGAGGTATAATAACAATTATTGCATTCAGTAGCATAGAACAGGTTAATTGAGTCTTACAATTAATATAATACAGTTGGCCGCAGTGTCTCTTAATACCTCTGCCCCAGAAACTGTATAGACTATGCCAATTATGATGTAAGGGGTATTGTGAGATGAATTAAATAATTCCTCTAACAATTCCTTGTATCATATATCAATAATAATCAAATTTAGGGAATAACTGGAATAGAATCCCAGATTTAAATCACTTTAATTATATACTGAATTCAATATTGCTTACCTCTGAATAAAATATATAAATTGCAATTAATCTAGTCAATCAAAGATTATACAAATAATCTACCAGAATTAATCCAGTAACATATGTCTAGTAATGCAACATATATCATAATTTTGACTATAGCAACATATATAAAACCTATAGGCACTCTAAGGGTTAATCTACTCGTTTAAAATAGGTGCCACACCCCGAAGTTATTTTGTCTATTAGAAATTAATACCTCTAATTTATAAAATATAAGCCTAGTACCCTCACAAAGAACATTAGAATGCACACCACAAATAAATAGACAAACAGCAGTTAGAGAGTTAATAAATGAATTCCAAGAATTCCCATGATTAAATATTAGGTATTATAATTTTACCAGAAACACAATATTCTAGACATACCAAAATTATATTAACCAATATACACCAGGATAAATATATCTCACTGCTATCTCTATTTTATGATCTCTCTGGTAATTTATAACAATAAATTAATTAATTAATTCTGCGTAATTTCTTAATGACTATGCTAAATATAGCATATTATAATATTTTCCATAAAACTGGTCAGGCTTCTATGGGCAAATATATATATATATGTATAATTTTCCTCAAATATCGAGGAAATATACTTATTTTGAAATCAGGCAGAATTAGAATAAATAAAATATAATTACCAGGTCAATAAGTGTGGATTCTTGAAGTTATAAGGTGTGGTCAGGAATCTGATCATCAGCCAAGACAGCCCAAGAACCCAGAGTTTTCTCTTTCAGGAAGTCCAGGCCTGAACTAAGAATATTTTGGCATTATATTGGCAATTTTTGTCTTATCAGTAATCCCCACCTTTTTCTAATGATTGGACAAAGATTCATCTCATTATACCGTGACATCACCAGTCTGCCCTGATTGGATATTAATATATCCCTTATTATTCACGGAATGTGGATACCCCAGTCATGACACTCTCAAGACTCTAGAGGGCACTCTTACTCTACTTAACATTTTACATATAATCACTTGGCCTACTCAAGGATCTCCATAGTTTTGGCTTGAGCTGAAAAGGCACGCAGATCATATCAGACTCCCAGTTTTGGAAACAGGTGGTGGGAGAAATATCAAATTTCTTCTTAGATGGCGACTTATGGAACAGGTTGTCACAACTCCTCTGGGATATAAATTCTTCTCTGTTAGGATGGTCTCCGGCATCTCTTGTCCAATGGTTCTTGGTAAAGGCACTGGAACCACGCTTGGCTGTGTCCGGAACTCCTGTCACAGAAGAAGGATGATTCACATCACAGCATTTGGCTTTGGCTGGAACTCCTGTTATCGAAAGAGGATGATCCACATCACGGCCTTGGTCTTGATGTCCATAACCATGGCAACTGTCAATCGACCTCACTCTTTTAAGGACTCTTTGGTCTAAAAGAAATGACACATGAGTGATCTCATATTGAAACATTTGTTGCATGCATACATACATGACAATACAGTTTCAATCAGTATCCCTATGATCATGGTACTGTTATGATTACTGTATATTGATTTTGCACCAGTTTGCTTGTGGCCCTTGCTGGCCTTAAGCTAAACTATCATAAACTAACACTCTCTGTCTCTACTCTTCCCCCTTTTATAGAGGAATGACCCTCAGCTGTATGCTACAAACAAATCCTTGTCAAAAGGAAAAATAAAATTAGCATAACAACATTTTCAGAGAATCATAGAGCATCAAACCATTTGTTGACGAAATATGTTAGAGTGTTAGTGGGGAACATACATGCCACATAGACAGACAAAAGAGAGAGCGACATTTCATTGAAACATGAGAAGACAAGAGAACCAAATATGACAATGTCGTTTGTACAATCAAGGATATTCATCCATTCGATGATTAAATTATGATCCTTGTCCTTCTTCCGCTTCTCCTTCTATGATCTGTAACTGAGATTTGGGGTGACAAGCCCGCAATTGGTTTATATGAACCCACTTTTCTACAACTTCACCATTAATAGGGATAGAAACTTTATAGGCAGATTCCCTGTGGTGGTCTTTAGGTCATGGTAAGTCTTATTACTTACCACTACCTTCTCCAGAATTATCTGGGTAAGAGACAATTGTATAACATTCACTTAGTCTATAATGGGCTTTAAGTGCTATGGTAAATCAGCACCTATAATTGCTGTTATAGGGAATCTCAATTACTATGACTATATGTGTGAATGATTTATTACCGATATTAATTTTAACCATATGGTTCCCAATACTTTTAAGGGGTTACCTCCTACGCTTATTATGGATCCATCAAATGCTTTCAACACTGGCTTTACAGGAGTACACTCCATAATATGATACTAATGGGAGCTATACCCTGTATCTAAGAGGTACTTAATAGCACAGCTTGAGATCCTATACATAAATCTTCCTTCAGATGCCTGAGAATCACCCCCCCCCCGCCTTCAAGGGTTAATTCCTTAATTTACAGGAGCAGACTTGCTGACCACTGGGTCATGTTGTACAGCTGCAGCATCCCCCTTCACTTCTCCTCCTCCTTCAACCTGTTCTGAAGAATTACAGGGAAAAGAAGTGACATCATCAGGGATGGACTTATGTGTACTTGGCTGTGGGTGAGATAAGGAAGAAATGTTAGAGTCACACAAATAATTTACATCCTGTAAAGAAAATGGGTTAGCATTCCTGTTGGCTAAAACGTTATCAGTTATTGTAGGACCTACATAGGGTAAAGCAATGTCATTCTTTTCCCCTAAGGCCTGGTTACCATTACCCTGTTCTGTTACTGATTGGCAGTCGCCACTCCTGGGGCTGTTCCTAAAAAAGGGTTAGATCCTTGCTGGGTATCAGAACTGGGACTTTGGCCTAGCTGTGCCATAGTAGTCATCATTTTTGCCATCATATCTGTTAGGTTGTTAACCTGGACCTTAAGACTTACTTGCTTCTGACCTTGGTTCCCAGAATCAGACTTATTATTCTGCTGATTTTGCTGGGCCCCCTGATTATTAGAGTTTTTACTCTTTTTGAACCTCCTGGGAAACTTGGATTTATTTTGGTTTTTGTTGTATCCCTGGGATCTCTTGAAAAATGGTTTCTGACCATTTGAGTTATTAGACCCCTGGGAACTAACAGAGGCAGGTCCCTTCTGTCCTGGTGCCTGTTTATGTACCTGTGGAGATTTTAACACCTCGGCATAGGTTCTCTTGCCAGATTCAAAGGGTAAACTGTCCTCAATCAATGTTTCTGCTACACACTGGGAGGCAGGCTTCTTGTCCCTAGCTGGGGTATTCTCACTCTGCTGGGCATTATACAGCTTAATAGCTTGAGTGAGTAACCAATCTAGTGATAACAGGGGTGAATAATCCCTTGCTAGATTAGTTTTCATGTACCTAGGCAGAGCATTAAAGAATAGTTCCCTAAACTCATATGAGTGAAAATCTGCGTCCTTATCTGCAAGGATATAGGCACATTTGAGCTCTGACAAGAATTGCCTGGGGTCCTGGTCTGGCCTACATTTTAGTGCATATATAGCACATTTAGCCTCATGGCGGGTTTTATAAGGACCAAACGCTAGGATTATCTGTTCCACTGTTTCATCCCAGGTAGTGATATCCATCTCAGCTAAAGAACTGAAAAAGAAATTCTGTGCAACATCAAAAACCCAAGGCACGTAATACATTTTATGACGGTCAGAATGAAGGCCTAGAGATGCAAGTGTTTCAGTATAACGGTCTAAATGATTCACAATGGATATTTTAGATTTTCTGTGGGAAACTGGCACAGTATCCCTAAGAAATCTTATTATTTTAGTTCCTTCAACTAAAGGTGACTGTTCTTCCTGTTCAAACCTACTCAGTGTGGGCATTGTTAGGTTTGATCATTGACTCACTATTAGAGGGTAATCTGTGCCCTGTTAAAAGGCTCCGTGGTGCAGGGTGTGTGACTTGCTCTGGGATGTTACCCTCTTCATCACACTTCAGCAAGAAGTGTGACATCTGAGGACTGACAGCCCCCTCCTCCCCAGGTGAGTAATCCTGGTGACTGCTAGGTATAGCTGGTTGGGCCTGAACTACCTTGTCAGGACTAATATCCTGTCCCATCTCAGAGGGGGTATGGTCAGAATCAGAAGCAGTAAGGGCCTGCATTCTTTCTGACAATTCCTGGATCTGGCTGGATAAGACATTAAACATATCTTGATCCACTGATTTATCCCCTTTAGGGGCATTATCACTGGCCTGATATACCAACACTTGCTCTCGCAATTTTATATTGTCCTGAACCCGCTTGTCTAAATGGGATTGGAGTTGCCTAATGTGTTCTTGCAAAATGTATTTCTCACCTTGTAGATCATACATATTAGCACTAATGGCAGTATTCTGTGCTTTTGTAGACCACATTTCCTCAAGAGCTGCTTTACGCCTGCTCTCTAGCCCATTTACCTGGTGCTGGAGAGACTTAATTTGCTCTTCCTGTGCGTTTGCAAGTTTAACATATTTATGCACCTCTTCCTCTAACTCAGAGATCTTTTCAGTCTTAGCCATTTGTGTTTGTTTTAGTGGCTCTATACCTTTTTGCTTAGCCTCCAATTTGTTTCTCTGGAAGCCTATAATAGTTAACAATTCGGGCACAATTAATAAAATCTGGATGTCCAAATCCCTTGCCTTAGTTTGATCTATACACCTATTCAATGCTCGATAATAGAAGCTATCAGGCTGCCACATTTTATCAAATTGGGATTCCACCCTTAGCTCTATATTATTACACCATTGCTGTGCATCACTTTTAATTTTGAGGCGAGAATGGATGGTATAAATTAACCTCCCTTCTACAGCCCATTTCATGTCTTCTTCTGGTCTCTGTTCCATTGGAACAGACACGGAAGAAGTTGCCTGAGACATTTTTAAGCACAAATATGTTACTGTGTAATATATCTGCCAATAAAATTATTTGACCAATGTGTCAATCCTATATAAAGATCTCGGTGGGACCTCCAAAATCTGTCGGGCTATTTATATGAAGGTATCCAAAGGGTTAAAACAGAGAACCTCTCAGGTTGGATTTCTTCACTTAAATAGGCAAATGACTATATATTAAATTTTGAGAACTTTATCTTTAATATGTATTGACACGCTACTTCACAGTAACGAATTGATCACAAGAATCAATCCTTCATATTTGTGCAAAAAAAATATATATTTTATTAAAATACAATATATATATACAAGTATCAGTATCAATGAAATATATAAGGGATTAGCAATTATAATAGGTACATAGAAAATCAAACCACACTTATTACCATAAGGATTACCAGCGGTGCAAGGGTTAACCACACATAGGTATATTCAGAGGCATAATAACAATAATTGCATTTAGTAGCTTAGAACAGGTTAATTGATTCTTACAATTAATTATAATACAGTTGGCCGCAGTGTCTCTTAATACCTCTGCCCCAGAAACTGTATAGACTATGCCAATTATGATGTAAGGGGTATTGTGAGATGAATTAAATAATTCCTCTAACAATTCCTTGTATCATATATCAATAATAATCAAATTCAGGGAATAACTGGAATAGAATCCCAGATTTAAATCACTATAATTTAATTATAAACTGAATTCAATATTGCTTACCTCTAAATAAAATATATAAATTGCAATTAATCTAGTCAATCAAAGATTATTGTTGTGTCGCTGCTCCGTTTCCCTACCTCGCTGCTCCGATCCTCGTCCCATCGGCCGCCTCGCGCATGCGCGTGTGGGCTGTGCGGCTACTTCCGGGTTTTCCCTGTGACGTCGGCTGTGTGACATCGGCCTTTGGGGACTATATAAGACGTGTTGCGCTGTTCTCCGGCGCTCTTTCGTCAGGATCCTTCTTATCCCCCTGAGCTCCTGTCTTATCCCTCGCGTGGCTTCTGTGTTTTTCTCCCTTTAGTCCTTATATATTCATATATATACATATACTCCTTGCTTTTTTGGCTTATTCCTTGGGCTTCCTCTCTCCTCTTCCAGTCAGTCCATTAACCCTTAGCCCTGCCTTTGTATTAAGCCAACGCAGGTTCTTCTACATCTTCTTCTATTTATATTAACTTAGCTGTTTGCTAACCTCTGTGCTTATTCCTGCCCAGAGGTAGTTTTCAACCAGCTTACATTCTTTACAATTATACAAATAATCTACCAGAATTAATCCAGTAACATACGTCTAGTAATGCAACATATATCATAATTTTGACTATAGCAACATATATAAAACCTATAGGCACTCCAAGGGTTAATCCACTCGTTTAAAATAGGTGCCACACCCAGAAGTTATTTTGTCTATTAGAAATGAATACCTCTAATTTACAAAATATAAGCCTAGTACCCTCACAAAGAACTTTAGAATGCACACCACAAATAAATAGACAAACAGCAGTTAGAGAGTTAATAAATGAATTCCAAGAATTCCCTTGATTAAATAGCTATTATAATTTTATTTTTTTTTATTATTAGCTATTATAATTTTACCAGAAACACAATATTGTAGATATACCAAAATTATATTAACCAATATACACCAGGATAAATATATCTCACTGCTATCTCTATTTTATGATCTCTCTGGTAGTTTATAACAATCAATTAATTAATTAATTAATTCTGCATAATTTCTTAATGACTATGCTAAATATAGCATATTATAATATTTTCCATAAAACTGGTCAGGCTTCTATGGGCAAATATATATATATATATATAATTTTCCTCAAATATTGAGGAAATATACTTATTTTGAAATTAGTCAGAATTAGAATAAATAAAATATAATTACCAGGTCAATCAGTGTGGATTCTTGAAGTTATAAGGTGTGGTCAGGAATTTGATCATCAGCCAAGAAAGCCCAGGAACCCAGAGTTTTCTCTTTCAGGAAGTCCAGGCCTGAACTAAGAATATTTTGGCATTATATTGGCAATTTTTGTCTTATCAGTAATCCCCACCTTTTTCTAATGATTGGACAAAGATCCATCTCATTATACCGTGACATCACCAGTCTGCCCTGATTGGATATTAATATATCCCTTATTATTCACGGAATGTGGATACCCCAGTCATGACACTCTCAAGACTCTAGAGGGCACTCTTACTCTACTTAACATCTTACATGTAATCAATTTTTATTTCAATGATGTATGTAAGAGGGCATTAAACGTCATATAAATCTGCCAATGTTTTAGACGTTCTCATAGGGGAGTATTTTTCTCATAAGATAAAATTATTTTCTAGACACCAAGACTGTCTGGCAAACTCAATTTATCACCATTACTGTCAGTTAGTTATTTCTTTGTCTTAAAGAGGAGAGAATCTGAACACATTTTAAACAGAATTTCAGTTAATTTCTACTATTAGAGTTAACCCTCTATGCTCCCCCAGGACAAAGTCTCTGACAACCTGATGTGAAGGTGGAGCAGGGAGGGGGCTAAAATTACTTTCTATATTGGGGCCTTCAGCTCATTTGCTTTAACACTGTGTGGACTTCTCTAGATACAATTACATAGTTTTGTGCAGTTTATGAGGACTGAACTGCGATATATCCAAGAGCTCACAGACATTGAATTCCTTTGTTGTAAACACTCTCATACCGAGGGCCTTATTTCTCATCTTTACCATATTCTCACATTGCATGCAGGGGACCTGAGGTTCCCATACGTGTCGCCTGGGAGAAAGCTCTTGGTCAATCCTTATGTACTGAGGTCTGGAAAGAGTTCATCCACCATCCAAATTACATACAATGAATACCCTGAACTTGAAACTCTGCTGGTAAGGTTGTAAGACCGACTATACCCTCCTGGATGGAAGTAAGGCAACTACTAACATGCTAACATACCCCTGGACCCTAAAATCTTATTGTTGATACCATATTCTTGTTGGTCCCATCATCAACTTAAGTTTATAGAGTCCATAACACTTGCGGTTGGCAAATGTATAGAAAAATAATGGAATCTGCCTGCCATTACTACATTCCTGCAATTGATAGAAAACATTTGGACCACATATTGTGCATCTTAGCTTCTACACTCCCTATTGGCATAGGATACAGTTAGTACACTTAGGAACTCACTGTACTATATATACACTAGTTGAAAAGACCGTTACACGGACCACAGTGCCACTGCCAGCCAGTTGCAGGGCAGTCATGCGCAGTAGAGACTGCCAGCACCACGGCTGATACAGAGCTGGACGCTCCTTTGGAGCATCCAGATCTGTATCAGCCGCAGCATGGGTAGTCTCTACTGCGCATGACTGCATTGTTACACACGTTTTAGCGAATTATTATATAGGATATATACAGAAGTGAAAGAATGGGCACTCCTAAACAGGATCAATAATAATGCAATATTGCCTGGGTGCTGTACATCCAAACAGAAATTATAAACCAAGAAATGGAATAATGTGCATGTCGGAAACAATATAGTTCTGGAGATGTAGAAACGGCACTCACAGGATCAAAGTTTCGGCCATCTGAACAGCCTTTCTCAATCTTAAGAAAGGCTGTTCAGATGGGCGAAGCATTGATTCAATAAATGTAACCTTTTTTGCAATCAACAAGATCCTGTGAGTGCCGTTTCTACATCTCCAGAACTGTATGTATCTCTTTTGATTTGAGCACCCAGACGATAAGTTGCATGTTACAGTGAGTGCAATCCCACATCCATGGAACACACACACACACACATTATATATATATATCTATAGTGACAAAAGTGTCCATTTTTGTGTTAAAGGTTTATTTGTCTGGGCTCTTTAAACAACCACAGTCTTCTAGGGTAAGCTTCAACACAGGACAAATTCCAACTCTGGTTCGAAGTGCTGTTTTATATTCTTCAATATCTCAGCAAACAAAAATAAAGAACAAAATAAATCATTGCTCTTGCTTGAGCACTTACTAGACATGAAACAGCTGTCTACAATTGGGTGGCTTTCCCACTTACCAATATTTCAAAACAAGCTTGGTGGAGAAACACTCAGTACATCAGCTTTCCTAGCTGGCTTTTGAAAAAAGTGGCTTCTAACAAACACAGCAGGCTGATCCCTGATTTTAACATACTGCCTGCTAATTGATCAGCCAGAGGTGAGTTTATCACTAGTCCAAACCTGTGGAGCTCCTGGGCAGAATACAGACTCTGGCCTGGATTTAAGCAGTGATTAGTGCTGTTTGGAGCATTAGCCCACCCTGTTCTCCAGATGCTTCACCCCAGAGACCCTTACTGTGGTTTGAAGATTACCAACAATAATGTTTTTGCAAAACCAACATCTTTCCCTGGACATTTTAACCCCTTAACGACCCTTGACAGTCATAGTACGTCATGGGCAAATCTGACTGAACGACCCATGACTACCGTGACTGTCATGGAATTCCGGGGCTCCCCCCGCGGCGTTTAGTTAGTCCGGAATCGGATTCTTACAAAAAAAAAAAAAAAACGCTCTGTGGTCCTTTAGTGACCACCGTGTGCCTGCGCGACCTGTCGTTAAGGGGTTAACTAGGAAAAAACAGGCTGCTGTTTACCAAACCAGACCTGATGTATATTCCCTCAACTACTGCACCTCACTTTCTCTCACAATATATATAGATCTATATATTACATATTACATGTATGTTCTAAACATTTTCGACCCCTATATAATTTTACCAGTATGTCATGTTTCTCAATATGAGATCTTATTGTACCAGATTGTATTTTGGCAATACATATTATTTGCCCTCTTCTCTTTTACTCGTATGTATCATTCTCTTATTATTTTGCAATATAAGGAAATGTCATAGTTAAATAAATGGGAACTGTTATTTGTCCCCGATGGTGCAGTTGGTTTACCCCAGACCGGCTCCTCTTTTCTTTCATACATCCCCCCCATGTGTAGTACACATTACCATATGTTACCATTTAATTAACTGGATAGTGTCCATTTCTAGTATTCATTAGTTTTTTCTTAATACCTCTAGGGTCTTTCTCTAAACTAACATATATAACTACCTCCTGAACCCTGTCCGTAAAGTATTATCCAGCTGGCTTATCTTTCAGCAGAAGATGAAAACATATGTTTTTTTTTGCAACAAATTCCCCTCATCTGTTTGGGGATTTCTCCTTTCTTTCGGCTGTTCTTCTGAAGGATTTTGATCACACAATCAATTTCAGCGTTTGTAATATACAATGAAAATGTGTTACAGGTCACCTGCAAAAATGAGGCAGAGAAACAAACATAATTGTTACAAAGACTTTGTATGCATCATTTCAAATGTTCATGCTTAAGCGATAATTAGTAACAATCATTTATCAAAACGTAGCACAGTATATTCTCAGCATGTTCCAACAAGGAATATAATGAGAGTAGGCTGGGAAGAAAATTAGAGACATATATGACTTATTGTTTGTAATGATGCAGATAAGAGGATGGCAGTGAGGTGTTGGATTGACTGTAGAAACAATTTATCAATGTACTAGTGTAAAAGCCAGTGTACACGGGCCAAGGTCCGGGTGATGGTAAGAGTCCGGTCCTGCTCTGTGTCCTGCAGCCAACGCAGTCATGCAATGTAAAGACTGCCAGAAAGCAAAGAATGCTCCCAGCACAGGACTCCTAGTATTCCTACTCCTCCCAGCACAGAACTCCCAGCATTCCTTCACCTCCCAGAATTCTGTGCATTCAGGCAGTCTCTACTGCGCATGATGGCTTCTGACAAACATCCTAGTGATTATATAGGATACTACAGGGAAAAAAATCAACGGAAGAGTGCAGTGACAATACATTGATACAAATTAACCCTTTAAGGATGAGAGGTGTGTGCAATGCGATGCACACCCTACTGGGCATTAAGGAGTTAACCCCTTGAGTGCCAGAGGTATATGCAGCGCATTGCAGAGCAATGCGGTGCATACCCCTCGGGCACTTAAAGGGTTAAATGTCACCAAAAATAGTACTGGGCAGATTCCCAGAGTTAAAGGGATAGTAATGTTTCATAATAAAAGTAGCTCTAATTAATCATCATAGTATTTGGACTTTGGAGAGTGTTATTTCAGTTCTGTCAGAGTTGTAGTTCAAGAGTAATTCAATGACAAAGTATCCCCCTCCCACCCCTTTTACTGATGTAACACTGCTCAGCCAGAGCAGAAGGGAGGTGCCCAGGTAGACTACAGAGAGGGACAATCTTCAATTAAGATAAGGGAAAAACCTGAAAAGCTTGTCAAGGGAGGCAGGGCTTTCATTGTTCTCATAGGAAGAAGATTGTCCCCTGCTGTTTTCTGTCTGGTCTATGGACTGCATTCCACGTCTGAGAAGAGATGGCTTACACTAGGTAAAAGGGGCGGGAGGGGAAACTTTGCTTGTAGGGTTGCCACCTTTTCTTAAAAAAAAATACCGGCCAATGCATTCGCTCCATAGACTTAACATTGGAAAAAAGCCAATTTTTTACCGGCCTGCCGGTAAAATACCGGCTGGGTGGCAACCCTATTTGCTTGTGAATATCTCTTAAACCATAAAGGTTTGAGAGATAAGACTTATATTGTTCTTAAACTTTTTTTAATGCCTACAAAATAAAATAAAGATAAAACGAAGTATTACTATCCCTTTAAAAAGTTTTGTTTCCACAGAGTGCTAGTCCTGTTGGCTGGAATATAAACTTTCACATTTTTAATTTTTATCCTTCTTATGTAAACCCTGGTTTAGCCGAGCACAGTGTACAAATTAAGATGGGATTACACTGCAGTTGATGACATTCTTAAGGGATTTAGCTACCCATTGCTTCACAGATGTCAATGTGCATGTGTTAGATATAACCAGAGATAACACATCAACTGCAATGTAATCTAGTCATAGCTGGGAACTCTTCGGATTTGCCCCGGAGGCTCTGGTTTTTGCAGAGCCCAATTCTCTGGATGTGGGGAGTTTTTAAACAAACTCTGCCCACTTTTTCTCCTTCCCAGTCTGTTCCTCCCACTTCTCCTCCTTCCCCAGCCTATTCCTTCTGCTTTTTTCTTGTATATCAAGCCCCGCCCCCACTCACAATTAAGCCCCACCTCTTTTTTTACACAAATTGCATTATTTATCTGTCCACAGCAACACCACAGGACTCCCCAGGGGACTCCATAATTCAGAGTCCCTTGGTATGATCTAGTCCTAAGCACTGTGTCAGATAAGTGAGCAACCAGTGGCTTTCCAGCTGATGTTGAACTACAGCTCCCTTCATCCTCATCCAGAAATAAAGTTGCATTCTTTTTATTCTTCATGGGAAGACTGACATCACATTTACATCTGTACAGTTACAGATCGATTAGATTACTTCACTCTGTCCCTACACCCCCAGGGCAAATGTCACCACGCTCTGATGGATGGGGTTTCTCTGGTGATATCACTTTCTGTTTTTATTTGGCGCAGAAGAGGAGTGTGATGTCACTATGGGAAGAATGCAAGAAACATGCACACTAGCCATATACAATGTACTTTTGGTGTTAAAATATTTAGTTTCAAAATGTAACTGAATTGGACATGTTTTTAACCCCTTAAGGACCGGCTGCGAGCACACGCTGCCGGCACATAAGGACCACGGATCTTTTTTTTTTTTTTCTTTGTTTCCGGTTCCGGGCTCCCCCCGCGACTGCACGCCGTTCGGTCATAGCACGTCATGGGTCGTTAAGTCTAGGGTGACCAGACCTCACCTTTAATCGGGGACGCTTAAGAAAAATGCATACTGCAGGGCTGCTTTGATTATAGTGAAGTACTGAAATATGACTATTTCCTATGTGTCCCCAGTTAAAGGTGAGATCTGGTCAGCCTATTCAAGTCAGATCTACCCATGACGTGCTATGACAGTCAAGGGTCTTTTAGGGGTTAATGAATTAGCAAAACTGTGTGTCCTTATGGTCAATACATTTCAAAACGTGGTCTTGGCTAAAATATCCACCATCTTGTGAGAGGATTAGAGATTCAGATTGCACCTAATTCAGCAAAGCAGTTAGCATGCATCTCCATATGTCTGGCTAATGGCCATTACATTAGGAGCATGTGCTATTCAGCATTAAGACTTTAGTAAGTTTCTTGCATCAAAATGTGAGCAATTGCGAATAGCACAAAACTTTATGGCATTAAAAACAAAAATAGCTAATTCCCTGTGTCCTGTAGCTGAACTCTGTGACCAGAACTTACTAAGTAGTGAACTTTCTTTTTAGGAGGAACAGTCCCACTTTTAGACCCAGATCCCTCTGTCCCTTTTTCCCACCCTGATGTCCCTCTTTTCAACCCCTTAACGACCAGCTGCGCAGGTGTCAGTTAAGGACCACTGAGCTTTTTTTTTTTTTTTTGCAAGAAATGAATTTAGGAGTCGGACCCTTGAATTCCATGACGTGCCAGGACCGCCATGGGTCCTTAATGCAAGTTTACCCATGACAGGCCTGGCACGTCATGGGTCCTTATAGAGATAGTAATGTTTCACAAAAACAGCAGCTCCAATTAATCTTCATAGTATTTGAGCCATAGAGAGTGTTATTTCATTACTGTCAGAGTTGTGTTTCAAGAGTAATTAAAGGATAAAGTTTCCCCTTCCTGCCTCTTTACCTAATGTAAGCCAACTCTTCTCAGATGTGGAATCTGGTTGCTAGACCAGACAGATAACAGAAGGGGACAATCTTCTTCCTATGAGGATAATGAAAGCCCTGCCCCCCTTGACAATTTTTTCAGTTTTTTCCCTTATCTTAATTGAAGATTGTCCCTCTCTGCAGTCTACCTGGGCACCTCTGTTCTGATCTGGCTGAGCAGCGCTACATCAGTAAAAGGGACAGGAGGGGGATACTTTGTCATTGAATTACTCCTGAACTACAACTCTGACAGAATTGAAATAACACTCTCCAAGGTCCAAATACTATGATGATTAATTAGAGCTGCTTTTATTATGAAACATTACTATCCCTTTAAGGGGTTAAGCGATCAGACTGTGTGGTGTGTATATAAGTGTATCACTTTGCTCCACAGCAATACAACTCACATTAGCATTTGCTTAAACTTTAGTATATGTGTTTATACATTATTCTGTGTAAATAAAATACATTGATCTTGCCCTACATCATTTCTTTCTGTTACATTTGAAATGTTGGGAAGTATGCTAATATCGCTGATTTTTTTGGTCTTCCTTACTTTAAAATTCTCCCATTTATATTTGTGTTTCCAATCCACATATGCTTACTACCGGTGTTCTGATTATGTTATGACAAGGGAAGAATGCTTTGTCTGTGATGTGGATACTAATTAAGTAATAAAGTTTTGAACTGTGCATTTCTTAGTGGTGGATTACAAAATGGCCACAGGACTCAGACTACATTTGCATACCTGAGAAGTTTTAGGTTGTGGACTCCCCAGAGAAGGGAACCCTGTGCTGCCTCTGGGGAAGAAAAATGATGAGATTTGTGTAAGAAAGGGGTGAAACTCCACACAGCTGGAGAATCAACTCTGCCCTGGAGACCCGTTAATCAGCAGAAAAAAACAGACTTTCTGGTGCAAATCCGGAGAGTTCTCAGCTATCAATTGTGTGGTCACAGAAGCAGATTTACATGTACTTGTAGATGTAGGAATCCTAGCTGAGTACTTTAAGAAGTCTGTAAATTGGCTCCTGTCCTCATGTCTTCCATGCAGGGGGAATTTGCATGTTCCTCCTGATAATATAAAGACACAAATTATCCCATCTTGGTCTTGAAGCAGCTGGTGTCTTCTTTAACCCACCAGTATCACTGCAATGCCCTGCTATTATATATTATCTTTATTAACTGGTGTCAAGAGTGATGTTCATACAGACCCAAATCCTTCTATGCCTCTTTCCCACTCTGGTATCCCTCTTTTTAGGAGATCAGGCTGTATGGTGTGTATATAAGTATCACATTACTTCACAGCAATAAAACTCACATTAATGTTTGTTTAAACTTCAGCGTCTGTGTTTATACATTAGTCTGTTTCAATATAGTATTTTTGTTTGCTTTGTGCTGTTGCACAAAGAGGTGTCAATAGGTCATTAAATAACCTACAAATTCTCTGTCATGTCCCACCCACCAGCCACGTGCCCAGCAATACCACTTAAAAGAAAAGTGTCCCTCTTGGCCATTTGGAATGTTGGAAGGTATGTGTGAGTGTGTCATACACCAACAATAAGTACTACAGATCATAGAGCAGGGCAGTGAAGAGAAGATTATATAACGTTTTTATTTTAGCAAGTGTAAATGCAAGTTTGCCTGCCACCAAGGCCTTCTGACATGAGTTGCCACCTGGCCGGTATTTTACTGGTAAAGCCGGTAATTAGCGCACTGGAGCCGGTGCTGGTAGAACTACTATACCGACAATTGAAAAGCCAGTATTTGTGTGAGTCCGGGGAGGGAATTGAGGTGACTCAGTGGGGAGAGGCAGAGAATATATAAATTATGTGGTCAGCAGTCCCCTGATCGTGCGTGAAATTTCCCTGACTCCTCCCATCACCAAGCCACAAGTGACTACTGCTGGTGTATAGATTGGATTGGACCGCAGGACTGTGGGCATGACAGAGTGGAATACAATAGAGGGTGAGCTGCCAATTGCTGAATGTGACGATTTGTGACACCAGGATAGGACTACGAGAAAATGGCCACCAAACTGCTTTATAGATATTAGTATGAAAATATACAGGTAAAAATACTTTGTTGTGATGTTTCAATTTTGTAGGGTCATGCAACATTGAGTGGTTCTGCCCCTTTTGTGGCTCCGCCCTCACTGACCCACAACTATGGCCGGTATTTTTTTGAGGAAGATGTGGCAACCCTACTTCTGACTGGGGGACAAAGTAGAGAGTGAGCACTTCCTTATACTACTCTCAGTACTATTCAAACAGGCTGAAGTGGATCTAGGGAAGCAAATGCCCTTTGGTCAGTCTATATCCCAAATGCACAGAGTCATGTAATTTGGTAAAGTTTTCAAAACAACAAGCCAAAATATGTGAGAGGCTCTGATGATGAACAGAAGCCATGTTGCCTGTTCTGCAACTAGTCACAGCTCAAGAGTATCACATTTTAGCTCTCTAGTGCCGTTACAGAGGAGAAATTTCCACATATTAGAGTAATCCTGCCCAAAAAGGGGCAGTCCAGTTCCAAAATAATGTGCAAGTTCCCATTGAGTGGGAAATATAAAAGAAGAAGAGGGTAATGTTTCCAAAACTCTGTGTCCCTGCCACACACACCCAGGTGTGGCAGTAGGGAGGAGTTATGCGAACATCCTCTATACTGACTGTCCCATTGGTCCATGCATCGGTGTAATATTTACAGTAGTGGCCAGGCCACTCCTGTGAAAATTACTGCAGGGAGTTGGCAGGGGGTGGAGTCATGCAGATTTCCCCCTCACGCAATGTTCTCCAAACATCACCTTTCCCCAGCCTGCCTCAGTGCAGACATGTCTCTTTTCTTTACAGGACATCTCAGAAGAGAAAAAGAGGAGTGGGACAAAGCACTTTGTATTACTTACAGTACATCAATTTGGCAACATGTGGCTCCCAATCTTGGGTTCTTTTGCAAACCTCGTTATCTACAGCCTTCCAGCTTCTGGCTAGGAATGATGGGAACTGAAGTCTAACACTAGCTGGAGAGTCATATCTGGCATAGCACATCATGTGAATGGTCCTGGAGGTGATTGTTCTCAGCTTAGAGAAAGACTATTTCTGAATTAGTCTTACCCCAGTGTTCTCAGTCGGGTCTTAACCTGACACAGGCAGCCAAAAGGAGGACTGGAGGGCCACAAGTTACACACACACACACACACACTTCTCTGCAAATGCAAATATGCACTCACATAGAATGATACACACAGAGACACCCCCCACCCCACCAGCACCCTCTCCATACCCTTCTACTTGCTCAGAACCCCCCTTCACACCCCCAGACCAGGCTATTTCTGCTAGTATATATATATATATATATATATATATATCAGGGCTTAAAATTTGAAGTCCTTTGCTACTAGCCAGACCTGAAAAGTTACTCGCCACTGGGCTAGTGGTGAGTGGAAATTTTGAGCCCTGTATATATATATATATATATATATATATATATATATATATATATATATATATATATATATATATAAAACATAAATGTATTCTTATTATTATATGTACCATTAACAACCTCTGTGATTCATAACACTCAGTATCCCTATTTGATTTATGAGTTTTTTTTACTTCAAGCCTTCCTCCTGGGCTTTTCTTGCTGGGTCTGAGATTTAACATTTAATCCCAAACCTAAACAAGGGAGTTTAACATCTTCCCAGTGCTTATTCCTGATAAAGGAAAGAGCAGAACTGCTGACTCATAACACAGGAGAAACTCATCAATCAACTAATTACATAGTAGTCACATGTGTACGAAGCTGAGCTCATAACTCTTACTACAAACACAGCAAGGTCCTGGGACGTGCACTGCTAATATGAGAAAATGCAGCTGGGCTGAATCAACATTATATCCTTGTGCAATTCATTTTTGCCTGGGACAACCTCTTTTAGGTTCATACGCAAAGGGTAACAGAGAGGGGTTTCCTGTGGGGAGATTCACTAAGCGGTGATAAAGAGGTGATAAAGTGAAGATGACTTCTCCAGTGATATCACTTCTCCAGTTCCTATGTTATTCTATAGACCCTATTCACCAAGACCACCAACGCTGAAGAAATCTTAGTTCATAGGCTCCATAGAATAACATAGGAACTGGGGAAGTGATAAACTGGAGAAGTTATCTCCACTTTATCACCTCTTTATCATCGCTTAATGAATCTACCCCCAGTTGTCTAGAAACCCTATATGCACTTTATTGCTCAGATCAGATCACAGAGAGTTAAGGTAGATGTATAATACAGTTTTTAAAAGTTCTTAAAAAATATATTTTTTTACCTGGAAAAAGTGTAGACACGAGCAACAAAACTGATGATCTGAGTTAAAGAGAGACTAGCCAAACTGGGTTTGTTTACATTAGAGAAGATATATCTAAGGGGTGATATGATTACCATTTACAAATATATCTGAGGTTAATACAAAGAAGTCTCCAATGAATTATTTACTTGTGAGAGTTCATCCATTAAGACTAGAGGAAAGGCACTTTTGAATAAAATAAAGGCAGGTTTTTTTTTACAGTAAGGATGGTAAAGCTATGGAATTCTTTGCATTTGGATGCTGTGCTTGCAGATACTGTAACTGCTTTCTAGAAGAAATGGATACCTATCTAGCGCAGAACAATACTGAGATTTATGACAGATGGCTTCATAGCAGATAGGTATCATGGTGCCTGTGCTCTTGGCCAAAGGCAACAACAGTCTGACTTTCCAATTACACTGCCTTGCTCTGATTGGCCAGGTATCCTTGCCGCCGCCCAGTGATAGCCATTATATACTCTGTCATGTCTACACTATGGTGATCTTTCGTGGTGCACTAGTTCCTGACGTATGTTCTGCATCTCTCTGATCGTGTATGACCTGGCCTGCCTGATGACGTCCCTGCGTTTCCTTTGTTGCTACTGCTCCGTTGCTGACCATATCTGGCTGAGAACCCACTCCGTTGCTGACCATATCTGGCTGAGAACCCGCTCCGGTGCTGACCGGATTTGGCTGAGTACCCATTCCGTTACTGACCTTGTCAGGCTGATTAACACTCTGTTGCCTTCTGTGCCTGGCTATACCACTTGGTTGCCTCCATTTGGGCCAGTGATACCAGCTGTGGTCTTTCTGTTACGCAAGTCGGTGTGCGCCACGTGGCGCTATTATTCTAGTTGACCGTAGGCTGAGCATTCGTGCTTTAGCTGCTTTCTTTACCGCCTCCAGCGGTGTGCACACGCGAAGTACCGGTACAGTGTTGCATTGCACTGACTGTGTTACTCTGATTACTCTCTGTGTCCACCTACCTATCAAAGCTGGGCTCACTCCCTTTGGGAGTTTCAGTATCTCTCTGGGTGTTACCATTTGGCCCTTTCTGTGCCTGGATCATCCAGGTAGGGTCAGTGCTTCATTCCTCACTGCAGTAGCCTTGAGCTCAAGGGCCAGCGGTTGCGTTATACCATCCTACAGTGTGAGGGGACACTGGTTTCCTTCCGTACATTTATTACGATCCACCCCTAGCGTCCTAGGGTTTGCCTACTTAAGCAGTTGCCTTGGGTTCCCCGTGACCCTAGTCCTAGGGTCAGTGCTGCCTACTACAAGCGGTTGCCTTGGTCTCCCTGTGACCCTAATCCTAGGGTCAGTGTTGCCTACTAAAAGCGGTTGCCTCGATCTCACTGTGGTTCAAGTGCTAGGGTCAATGTTGCCTCGCTCCTCTTGGGTTCTGTGCCTCCCAGGCATCTGGGTTTGTGCCAGTCATCTACTCCTGGACTACTTGTCACCGAAGTCCTGCTGTCAGTTCCTGGGCTGCGTAGCCTTCAGTCATCCTGGTTCAAGCCAGAACTCTCATTTGCCAGTGATTGTCTCCATTTCATCACATATTACTAAGACTGGCTTGCTATTGCTGTATATATATATATATATATATATATATATATGTTCTGTTTTTGTGTGTCTAAGGGCCTAACTAAGTGTTTGTACTTTATCCTAATAAAGTAATTTTAACATTACCGATCTGGTCTGATCGTTCATCAAAAACCGTGACAATAAGTTGTTGATCCAGGGAAATATCTGACTGTCATTTGGAGTCAGGAAGGATTTTTTTACCCACTTGGGGCTTAATTGGAATAATGCCTTAACTTTTTTTTTGCCGTCCTCTGGCTCAAAGGGGGTGATTTGGCATGGACTGGACTTGATGAAGGCATGTTTTTTTCTGGTATCCTTTAAAAATATTGCATGTAAAAGAGTGTGCAACTACATGGAGCATTAATCATGGCGCCTTGATTAAAATGGCGACATGAGACTCTCGCACTGCACAAGATTCTCATGTCGCTTCAGTAAACAGAGCTTTAGCCCACATTGATTTTATTGTGTCTGATCTTGGTGACTAATACATGTTTTCCCCTCTTCATATAGCTGGATCTCTTATGCACTGGAGAGCAAGAAAAGACCACCAACTCCGGTTGGGCTTGTAAGGTATTATAGATTTGTTTGACTCCTGGCTCTCTCTCCCCTTCACTATGTGCAGGTGAACAGTACCGGATGAGAGAGGGCAAGCAGTTTGTGGCAATCAGGACTTGTTGATGTCTTTTCAGCGAGCCTCTCCTCCTTACGAGCACATCCGGAGCTGGTGGTCCTTTCTTGGTCTCCAGTGTTTAAGGATTCCATCTATATGAAGAGGGGAAACGTGACCAGGATTGGACACAATAAAATCAATGCGGGCTGAAGCACCATTTAAGGAAGCAACATGAGAATTTTGTGCTTTCATGCAGTGTGAGATTCTCACGTCGTCATTTTAATCATGGCGACATGGCAAGTGCGCCATTTTTTCTCAGCCTCATCAACTATGTTACTATGTAATTGTGCTGTAAAATAGGAGCAGAATATGTGTGTGTGGGGGGGGGATGCACTAAGTAGATCATACACTCTAGTACATACCCTGAATCCAGCCACTGCATAAGGTTTATGTCTAAGTATAACACAATAAAATAAGCTATGCTGGTACATTTCATACATTAGAACCTCAATAATGGGAAAAATGTGCTGCTTTTGCACACTGAAGTATGCTATAGATAGGCAATCTGCAGCCATCCGGCTAATGTTGGACTGCAACTCCCTCCCAAAGGCCAGCGAAGGATGATGGGGATTGTAGTCCAACCATAGCTGTTAGGCTGCAGTTGCTTAACCCTGGTCTACGCATTGGAAGCTTCAGTGACTTCTGGATGTGAAATTACACAAAACAAATTCTAGGAATTGTTACTGTATACTTTATTCTTTGGAAACCTGTTTCTGGGAATTCTGGGTTTCCTCCTCATAGAGAAAATGAAAACCAATGCAGGGAAGTTAATATTTCTTTCCAGCTTGGCCCTAGTAAATTGTATCCAACACCTCTAGGTTGCTATGGCTCTGTGGTTTCCAGGTTCACATGGGTGGAAGCAGATATAAGGACCTGAGGTAATGTAGTAGAATTGAGATGAGACAAGATGGAGCAAGACAGGAAATCTAAGGATAGACAACAGGGAGGCAGAATACAGGTTGACATTCTGTGTGGCAGGGACGGCCATCCCTGCCCCACGTGAGCTACCAGTAGTTCATGTTTTCAAGACAGCCATGGATTTTGGATTTAATCATTCTGACAGCAGGGGGTTTTCAGCTGTCATACTCTCATATCTGGGAACTGTCCGGATTTGTCCCTAAGACTCCAGTTTTGACACTGCTTTACCGGGTCTCCGGGGCAGAGGCTGATTCCTATGGATGTGGGGAGTTTCTGTTGAAACTCTGCCCACTTCTGCTATTTTCCCCTGTGTTCCACCTTCCCCGGCCTTCTTTTACTGTCAGTGTCAACCTGTTAAGCCCTGCCCTCCCAACTCATGTCAAGCCCGCCCCTTTTTGACACAATTTGCTTCATTTTTCTCACACCCCTACCGCCCCAGAGGACTTCCCGGGGAGACAACCTTTCAAAGCTCCCAGGTATGCATACTCTCAGAATCTCCCTATTCCTTTGCAATATAGTTGGGTGTACAGTCCTCTTATAACTGTTGGGCTCTTGCTCTCCATGTGCCTAGAGGAAATCAGCTGTGCCACACTGACAAGGCCCACATAGACCAGAATGTAAGTCTTTGGTTGTGCTATTTCTTTTCTGCACAGTAGATTTGTGTGACATTTTGGAGTTGTATGGCATTTCGGCAGGACCAATCAGATGTGGTTATGGAAATTTCCTCTCTGCAGTGGCACATGGGAGCAAAAACAAGACGTGAAGCACCACTGAGAACCTACCATGCCTTAGAACAAAATGCAGAGCAATGTGTTGCATACCTCTCTGGCACTCAAAGGGTTAATACAGTTTTCAAAGATACAAACTTGAATTAGGGTGAAAGTTACACTTTAAATACCTTGACCGCATCCTGGTACATTGGCTGGAGGTCAGCAGATTGGACCGTTTAGAGAAATAGATTATAGATAGAAGGCACATTGACCCACGTATAATATTAAACATAATATTTTTTTTATTTCAGTACTAGTGTAAAACCTGTGTACACTGGCCAAAGTGAATGGCACTGAATGGGTTAACCCTTTGAGTACCAGAGGGGTACGAAACGCATTGCAGAGCAATGAGTTGTGTACCCCTCTGGCACTCAGAGGGTTAAGATAGCGGTGCACCCGCCCATCCCTGCACCTGCGGCCTCAGTAACAGCAGTGAGTGAGGTACCAGGAGAGGAAGCGCGCCTCTACCTCTTCAGTCTCCATGTGAGTGCAGAAGCGCACGTTGACCCAGAGTAGGGGGTTCGGGAACGCAACTCGCACCTCCGGGCTCAGGCAGACACCGCTGGGCCGGGGGCCAGGGCTCCCTCACACACCGGGAAGGACACCGGGCACACAGGGTTGGGAGAGCGGCTGGGAAGATGGCGCGTTTTGTCCGTTGTGCATGACTGCAACTGACATACATCTGGCCTTTTACATAATAAGGATAAATGTTTCAAACATTGATTTAACCCTCTGAGTGCCAGGAAACATGCAGCATATTACTTTGCCCATGTGAACAGCTAGAGATGTGTCCAATGTGTGTATTCTCCATGTGTGACCGCTCTCTCATTCAGGCGGTTAACCCTTTGAGTGCCAGAGGTGTGTCCAACTTATTCACATCCCTGTAAATCAGATGCTTATTAAAAACAACACTCTGCATGGTTGCACAGATCCCTGTGTACCCCTGTAGAAAGACGATTTCATACATGTCCCTAAAGAGGTGTAATCCTATATAATAATTCGCTAGGATGTTTGTCAGAAGCCGTCATGTGCAGTAGTGAGTGTGCTCGTATGTATCACTGTGAATTCTGTGTCCTTTTAGTCAGAAATGCTTTAGACTTGAGAAAGGGAGGTTCTCCCGAAAGCTTGTCAATCCAAAATTCTGTTAGTCCAATAAAAAAGGTATTACAAGATATTTATTTTGTTTGTTATTTTACGTCTGGACCTGTACTAGTTATCTATAAAGAGCAACAGCACTGCCACCTTGTGGTAACTTTAACAAACTGAATTTTGATTAAAACAAAAAAGTGAGCAGTAAAAATAGCAGCTGAAGTAACACTACAATATATGCTGTTTGTCATGAAAAAATGACTACTGTGTTTTGAGTATCAGAGGGGCGTTCAGTTGTTTACTTTGCAATGCACGGAGACCATTCTGTTAATCCAATGATTGACTTTTGTTGTAACTTCTACACTATTTCAACTATAAAAAGATTGGCTTTGCCTTGGACGACTCTCCTTCTGGCACCCACAGGGTTAAAACGGAGCTTTCATCAAAGTTAAATTTAGCCCCAAATCCTTAATGTGGTAACGATATGCATATAAATACTTGTAATTTGCAGTATAAGTCTGGCATAAGTAAGAAATAGATCTTTTTCTGCAGGCAGGGTATCTTGCTGTTAGGGTGACCACACGTCCCAGAATGCCCGGGACTGTCCCTTATTGGGGGTCTGTGTCCCGCATCCCGGGTCACCCCCTACCAGGACACCAAAGAGTTCTGGAATGGAGCAACACGCACCAGTCCAGTCAGCCAATGAAATGTATTTGCTATATGGTCCTCATTGGCTGGCTGAGCCAGCCAATGAAGACCATATAGCAAATACATTTCATTGGCTGGCTGGACTGGTGTGTGTGAGCCAGCTGGGGTGGAGCAGGTATGCTGGTGCTGCAAGTGAGACCCACAGCTGAGGCTCCCGCCGGCGCTGACCATCTTTCTGAGGCTGACACAGAGTAAGAGTTCCTACTGAAAGATGGTCAGTGCCGGTGGGAGCCTCAGCCGTGGGACTAGGGTGACCACATGTCCCGGAAAGGCAGAACGGAAATGTGGTCACCCTACTTGCTGTAGGCGCTCTCTGTGCCTGTGCTGTCAGTCTCTTCCAGTGCCTTAAGGCACAAAGACATTCAACTCACCAATTGTGGAGGAGAAGGGGATGGATAGCGCAGACACAGATATGCTGTCTCTGCAAGACGTCTGTGCTATTGCCCCGCTGCTGCCTGCCGAACCAGTTCTATTTTTCTCTAATGCCGGACTTATGATGCAAAATACAAGTATTTATATGTATAATGCTAACGTATTAATGATTTGGAGCTAAATGTAACTTTGATTAAAGTTCCACTTTAACCCATTGAGAGCCTGAGGGGTGTACAACACATGGCAAATTCATGTGTTGCACACTTCTCTGGCACTCACAAGGTTAATGTAACCAAGCTGTGAATTGCGTAAGAACATGTATTCATAACTTCCAACATTTCAAATGGCCAAGGAAGGACACTTTTTGTTTTGGGTGTTGTTGTGGGCATAGCTAGTGGCTGTGGCATGACTGAGGAATTTTAGGTTATTTCATGAGCTTTGACACCTCTTTGTGTGGTAAATTAATAAATTATTTAGGGCAACACCAAAGTATTTTATTAACCCAGACTAATTTCTAAGAACATATATTGAAGTTAAAACAAACATAATGGGTGCTGCGCACTAAGGCATAAAGAGGTGATAAAGTGGAAATGACTTCTCCACTGATATCACTTTTCCTGTTCCTATGTCATCATACCTCCCAACATTTCAAATGGCCAAAGATGGACACTTCTGTTTTAGGGGGTGTTTCTGGGGTCGTGGCTGGTGGGTGGGGCATTACCAAGAATTTTTATGTTATTTCATGATCTACTGACACCTCTTTGAAGATTTACAGAAAGACTAAACTATTTTACTTACCCAGACTAATTTATAAACACATATACTGAAGTTCATATACACATTAATGTGAGTTTTAGTGCTGTATACACACCACACAGTCTGATCTCCTGAAATGAGGGACACTAGGGTAGGAAAGAGGGATGAGGGATTTAGGTCTCAAAGAGAGACTGTCCCTCCTAAAGAGGGACACTTGGGAGGTATGTGTTATTCAATAGATCCCATGCACTAAGAGCGCCAAAGTTGGATAAATCTTACTGTATTGGCTCCATATGAAAACACGGGACTTGAAGAAGTGATATCACTGGAGAAGTCATTTCTGCTTTATCACTTCTTTACCACGCCTTAGTGCTTAACCCCCAATTTGAGTTGTATTGTTGTGGAACAATATGTTAACTTATATACACACCAAACAGTCTGTTCTCCTAAAAAGAGGGACAGCAGGGTGGGAAAGAAGGACAGAAGGATTTGGGTCTCCAAGAGGGACACCTGGGACTTATGTGTCACCTAGCTCTATGATTTTCAGCTCCAGTTCTCGGTGCACACCAACAGGTCAGGTTTTCAGGATACACCTAATTAAACAAAGGTATCATGATCATTACTCACCTGCGATTAATCAGGAGTATCATGGAAAGCTGATCTGTTGGTGCCCCCCAAATACTAACATTAAGAAACACTGACCTAGCCACTGCCAGACACGTCTGTTTAGTTCATTCAAATTGATTAATTGATAATGTGTGTTTTCTTTATCGTTTGCTATTGTACACGATCCTGTTTTTACTCTAGCTAATATCGGTATGCCTGTTTTGTGTTGTTTGCTGTGTCACTTTGCACAGATGTAAAATGCGTGGGTTATGTTCTTAGTGCTGGCGGCTGGTCAGGCTGAAGTTTTGCTTAAGGCACAGAAACCTAGAGTCAATCACCTTTCTCCCTTCACACCTGTTTTCTCCTCGTCTTTGATCATCTCCTGCCTCTTCATTACACTTGTTGCTGATCGCCTTATGTTCAATCTTCTGCTAACCCCTTGGATGCTAGACAGATGTCTGAAGCAATGCATCCAGTAAGGGCTGTATTTACATCCCAGGAGCCCCTAGGCAAGGTACTTTAGGCACCTTAATGCCACCCATGGCCACAACCCCCATTCATCACACTGCCCCAACTCCAGTCCCATCCACTGCTTACCGGCACAGAAAATACTCTTGGCCTGTAACCATATCTGGGAACTTGCTTATCTTGAGGCCCTGGAGAGGGTTCATGTGATGCCTACAAGATGATGGGAATGACATTAATCGTGTCATAAAGGGGTTGGGGCTTAATCAGGTGCACAATGCTTATGCTTAATCGTGTCATAAAGTTTGAGGGAAGTGGGCAGAACAGGGTGGGAAGGAGGAGAGGTGGGAGGGAACTTGGAGGAACAGGGATGGAAGGAACAGAAACTCCTTTTGCTGGAGAATCAGCCTCTGTCCCCGGTGAACCGGTAATCCAGTTGGAAAACCAGAGTCCCCGGGCCAGATCAGGAATGTTCCCAGGTATGTCTGTAACAGTTAAGGACAGAAATAAAGCTTTTACCTCTTGGCTGCTAGAGAGCTGTCCAAATCACTAAATAATAGAATGTAAAGGGGTATAAGACTGGTGCAGGAGCATTGAGATTCCTCAGGCCACACCCACAATTCAGGATATCAGTGTTGCAGCACAGCTGAGGCGCCCCTCAAAATCTGGAGCTTTAGGCAGTTGCTTACTCTGCCTATTGAGAAATCTGGACCTGCATCCAGGGGGTTAACTTTCTCCTCTAGTGCTTCGGCTCCCCTCTTCCCCATTGTGCATACTTTTCAGTGTGGGCCTGGGTGGTCTGTGACCCATCCAGTTTGGATGCAGGCCCATCCACCCAGCTGTCCCTAACTTTATTATATTAAAGGCGTGCACTTTTAAGATGAAAACCTTAATATGTTTAGTGCCCACCCAGGAAAACAGCAGGATGTTCCAAAAAATCTATCCTTGTTACCTCATAGCCTTTTACTCTGCTCAACACCCCTCTGAATTGTCTTCCTAACTGTTTACTCTGCAGAGGGCACACACTGTCTAATATTAACTAAACATTGATTTATAATTTTACCACAATATATGCTTTTTAGTTTTTATTATTAGTTTTTGTTTTATTAGATCTTTTTTTTTTTACAACTTTCACATTTATCACATTTTTCACATATAGTTGCTTTAATTTTTACTTTTCATTTTCTATCGCTGTTGATTTTAACCCTGTATGGACCAGATGGGATACAGTGTACTGCAAAACAATGCGTTGTAACCCCTCTGTTATTACAGGGGTAATGGGAGCTTTTCAATCATGCAAGCATATGAATGAGTATATATTATTTGAGAGTGGATTGTGCCCATTCACTTGTTAGAGTCACAGATCTTTAATTATTTTACTATCGCTCTTATGTTCCTATTCATACATAAAATAGTATTAATGTTTCATTTTGAAAAATCCATATATATATTGTAGTTATTTTCTCGGTGAGTAAAAGAATGTTACTCCCACTGCCGGATGCCTTATTCAAAAACTATTACAGCTCAGATATGTTTGACTGTTTTTGTTTATCACACTTCAGCTTATGGAAAATTGGAAATGCATCACTGGGTAACATTGTTGCTATTGCTTTCTATGGAGAACTGCAGCTGCTATGCAGAAGTTGTCCAAAGATAGCAAAGGAAAACTCATTTTGTGGTGTGACAGGAACTGTAATAAATTTTCAATGACAAACACAAAAGAAAAAGCACTCCTTGTGCAATATCCTCTAATGCAAAAAATCACCACACCATCACCATAGGTATTATACTCACTAATAATGTGTGCTAGAGTTGTACATATGCATACACTAGCGAGTCAAGCCTTGGAGGATATATCAGCTGCTCCCCTACAGCAGCCTCTATACAATGTCAAATAAAATCTTCTGGCAGCTCTCCCCTATGCCCCACTTTTGGTCTGCTGATAGCTTGACCAAGGGGTTTAGTCCCAAAATTTTTAATAGGATCACTGTATAATACTTGGATCCTCCAGGGTAACATGCTATTCTTAATCAAAATTGTGTGGAATAAAGTAAAATAAAATAAAATAAATGCAGCAATCTAGAAATCAAATGCAAAATTTATTACTAACTACTTTTATACCACTCAATGAATGCAACGCATTTTGCAGTGTAATGCTGCTTTTTCAAAGCTTGTGGTAACAAAGCAATCTTTAAAAAGTCCTTATGAATGTTGCTCTTGTGCCTTGTTCAAGAAATAACATCTTCAATCAGCCCTAGATGTCCTGTCCATGGAGACGGACATGACAGTTGCTAACAGGACCATAGGACACAAACTCCACCCACTTCACATGGTAATCTTATCTCTTTAAGGACCAGATAGTTGTGCAGCTCATTGCCTCGCAATATAATGCACGTCTCTGGTCATTAAAGAGTTAAGTAGTGTGATGCTAGCTGCCTGTTTCAGTTTGAAAATTGCCTATAACTGTCATGTCCTCCTCCATGGATATAATTTCCCGGACTAATTGAAAATGTTATCACTTGAACAAAAGTACAAGAGCAACATGCATAGGGCCATGGATTTTCTGCAAATAGTAAGGAATGTGGGGAGTTACTATTAGTTGTTTCTTCTTTCAATTCTACTTTATTAAAGGGATAGTAATACTTCGTTTTATCTTTATTTTATTTTGTAGGCATTAAAAAAACATGAAGAACGATATAAGTCTTATCTTTCAAACCTTTATGGTTTGAGAAATATTCACAAGCAAAGTTTCCCCTCCCGCCCCATTTACCTAGTGTAAGCCATCTCTTCTCAGATGTGGAATGCAGTCCATAGACCAGACAGATAACAGAAGGGGACAATCTTCTTCCTATGAGAACAATGAAAGCCCTGCCCCCCTTGACAAGCTCTTCAGCTTTTTCCCTTATCTGCCTCTCTGCAATCTACCTGGGCACCTCCCTTCTGATCTGGCTGAGCAGTGTTACATCAGTAAAAGGGGCGGGAGGGGGATATTTTATCATTGAATTACTCTTGAACCACAACTCTGATAGTATTGAAATAACACTCTCCAAAGTCCAAATACTATGATGATTAATTAGAGCTGCTTTTATTATGAAACATTACTATCCCTTTAAGGGCAAAAAAAAGAGTAGGTTTCAAGTTGCCGAGAAGCCACCCTTAAGTTCTGCTGCTTCTATCTGGTTTGAGATAGGGAATGCATTAGCTCCCCAGTAATGAGATGTGCTCATAGCTGGGAATTCTCCGTATTTGCAGTTATTAGTGGGTCTCCTGGGCAGAGGTTGATTCTCTGGATGTGGGGACTTTCCAATTAAACTCTGCCCACTTAAGCTCCTTCCCAGTCTGTTTCTCCCACTCCCCACCCACTGCTCCTCCTTCCTCAGCCTTTTTCTCAAACATTTTGTTTTCTAAGTCCTGTACCCCAATCACGATTAAGCTCAGCTCCTTTTTGGCGCAAATTGCATGACTGATTTCCACCAGCGGCACCAACACGATTCCACTCTCCGGGGAGTCCACAAGAAAAAGTTCCCAGATATGGACATGCTCACTGCTGTTGTCCACATGCCTATGCCAGGAATGGGCAACCTGTGGACTAGTGACAGACTGTGGCTGTGTACACAGAATAAGTTCTAGGTATTGCTATTGTATACGTATTTTATTTTTCCTTATGTATGGAGTACATATGGAATAAAACACAGTTCATGTGTCTGTAGTGAAAGGTGATAGTCCATCTCACTGCTCACAGCCACCGTCTTCCCTGTCTCACAGAGACCTGGAGGTGATAACCTGGAAGTGATAACCTGGATTGATGGTGAATGGAGGGCAATGGATCATCTATTCATCTCATGAGTCAAAGGTGGATTTATGGAAAAGAATGGATTTTCCAGGAGGCACAATCCTGTTATTAGATAGGTTTTCCAAGTGCATTAAAAAGCTCAGTTAAGTTTGAATGGTATTTTATTTCAGAAGCTGGAGAACTGTGGGAAGCAGACACATTAACTCTCTGAGTGCTAGAGGGGTATCCAATGCACTGCAATGCAATTGGCTGGATGCCCCTCTGGCACTCAAAGAGTTAAAATTTTGAGCGCTAGGAGGTATGGAATACATTGAGACACAAGGGACTAGACACCCCCCTTGCCCCGGCACTCATGGGTTTAAAACAACTTAAACATAAGCTTTAACCCTTTGTGTGTCAGAGATGTACGCAATGAAATGCAGTGCATTGCTCACCCTTCTGGCACTCAGAGGAAGTAATAGATAAGTAATAGAATCCTCTTTTAATCTAATTGAATTTGCAGGAGAAACAGCTTTCCGCCTCATGTTCATACAGAAGTATGTGGGGCAATAAGCTATGCCGTATTTATTGGATAGGTCAGTCCTCTCAGAATAAATGAGATAACCTAGCTAGAAGACTCAGTCCACTGATCAGGACCAAAAAGATTATAGTGTCTATATACTTCATGTCTAGAGTCATAGAATACCGAGTTTTCACAGCCGGCTTTGCACATTGAGCAGACTGTGTTTTGTAGCCCAGATCATAGGGAAAAGGGAGATACACAGGTTTCCAAATTCAACTGCCGCACATTTAGTATTGTTCTTGATTGTGGGAGGCCCTTTGTCTAGTGGGTCTTGGGTAACTTCTCAGTTTGTCCCACTGTTAGGGTCCTGTCTCTGGTATAAGGAAAACACACTGACACTAAGGAACATGAAAAGCCAATGTATGAGAACAGGGCTGGGCTGTAATACTTCTTGTCATTAGCTCATTCTAGTGAGTCCCTCATCGTATCCACAAGACTGCAGGGGATGATATTTGCTACAAAAAGACAGAAACTTTAAGGAATGATTAACTGACCGATATATAATCGTTTAGGCAAAATGGTATTTTGAAGGCTGGTTCTATACCTTTAAAATGCAAAACTAAAATGTACACTCTTAAGTAGACAGCCATTTTAATAATATTGATGTGTTTTTATCTCTTTCTGTTCCAGGATGATACAGACAACATTTCATGCCAGGAGCAAATCAATCGATCCATTTACTGGGCAGATGGGTATGTGTTTGTCTTCTCCATCACTGACTATAACAGCTACCGGGTGATCAGACCTCTGTACCAGCATCTGCGCAAAATCCACCCAAACACCAAGATACCCCTCCTCTTGGTAGGAAATAAAGCTGACCTCCTGAGAGCCAGACAGGTAGCTTCTGATGAGGGTCTACAGCTGGCGAATGAACTCACTGGGTCCTATGCAGAGGTATCTGCTCGAGAAAACTATGAGGGGGTATATGGTGCTTTCTACCAACTGTGCCAAGAAGTGGGCAAGATGATCTTTTCTTGCAATGGAGAGAAACGGAGGGGGCTTCATCTTGCACGCCCAAGATCTCCCAACATGCAGGAACTAAAAAGACGCTTCAAACAGGTGTTATCATCCAAAGTGAAGTCAACCACGGCTCTCTGACATCACCAAAGATGTAGGGAGGCACTTTTCAGAGCTTCATGCAAAAGTTTTGGCCTGTGTATAAACCATCAAAACAATGCCACAAAGAGTTTTTATAATTTGCACAGCTTGGGCTGGAAACAATGTGTCATACTATACCTATGACCAGGGCCGGATTTCCCAATAGGCAGAGTAGACAACTTCCTAGACCTCCAAATTTTGAGGGGAGCTTCATTTGTGCTGGCCGCACTCACATTGTGTATTGTGGGTATTGCCAAAGCAATTTCAGTGTCTCCATGTTTTAGCCCTTTGCAGGCTATTATTAAACCTCTTGGCTGCTAGAGAGATGTCAAGCAATGTGTTGGCCATCTCACTAGCAGCCAAGAGGTTAAAGCTTTTTTGTCCTTGCTTGTTAAAGGCCAAAGGGTATTTTCTATACCAGCAAATAGTGGATGGGACTGGGGGTATGGTCATGTGAGGAATGGAGGTATTGCCATGGGTGGAGCTGAGGGTGTCTGGGATATAAATCCGGCCCTGTCTATGATCATAACATGTCTGCCTCAGTCTAATACTAAGTGCTGGAGCAATTTTGGGCAAACCAACTGCTCGATAGGGAATACAAATTCTAGTTGATTTAAATGTGACTTTAAACCCCTTGAATGCAAGAATGGTCTCTAACACATTGCAATGCGATACGTTGGTGACCTCTTTAGCATCTAAGAATTTAAAAAGCCCCAGTGACATAAATGGGAGTTTAGGGAATGTTTATTTGTCCACTATGGAGCAGATGGTTTGCTCCAGAATTGCTCTAGATTCTGTACATCAACCTATTACGTGGACCATGTGGGAATAACACAGGGTGAAGTAAAATGTACATGTTAGTGCAGCTATATTTATGTCAATATCTGCTTCACCCCCAACCCTCAAACCCACCCTTATTATAGCTGACATAACTCTTATTTTTGGTCAACGAAAAATGGACGCGCTGTATGTCAGTTTTTTTTATTATTATTTATTTATCCCTTTGAGAGCCAGAGGGGTTTTCAACCCATTGCTTCGTAATGCTTTGCATACCCCCTGTCACTAAAAGGGTTAAAAATTTGCACTACATGTGGAAGCTGATGCACTAAAATGAATTTTAATTCTGAAATAAACCAACTCCGCTATAAGGAACAATAAAAATAAATAAAAAATCCCCAAATTTGTCTGTATTTAAATAGAGCCTATGACCCCTTGAATTTTAGAGGAACCCAATGCATTGCTTTCTCCAATGTGATGGAGTCCTCTCTAGCATTCAAGGGGTTAAAAGCCTAATTTAAATAGAAATGTGTCCCCTATTGTGGAGTTAGTTTGCCCCAAAAGTGCCGCACTTCTTACTACATGCACCTCGTGATGTTCAGTTGATCCTGTTTGTCCCTGTTATGTCACTTCAATCCTAAACCATTTTACCTGGATCCTATTTAATAAGAAAGATACCAGCAATAGGTAAATACAGGATATTTTATATTATGAGCCTTTTGTTACACCATGTTTTTCAGTAGCACATAACATCTGACAAGGAACTGATCTGTTATTGTTAACAATTTTGTTGAATTCAAAGAGAAATTGTACATATAAACCCAGTCTTTATGGTGTAGTCTGTACTGACGTGTGTCTCCTTAACGTGTCTGCAATCACTTGATTTTAGAACCAGTATCCTCAAAATTAGGAACAGGAAGCACAAGTGGACCTGGGTTTGCTTTCTGCTTTTATTTCTTTCATTATTTCTTTTAAGCAGCTGTTATTAGGATAATATAGTATCAGAGAAAATGTAACCAACTTTCTTTCAGATCTGGAAACGCTTTGCACCAAAAGAATGGGTCTTATATTGCTATTAATATATCTCAAACATTGCTAGGGAAAGGCATCCTAGGTGCCCTTAGCAATGCTATGGACTGCAGCTCTCCTCACATGACCATACCTGGGGATTTGTTCATTTTAAGCCCCTAGAGTGCTGCCACCTAGAGGATGGCAATAATGCAATTCACTTCATAAAGGGGTGGGGCTTAAATGTATTTCAGTCAAGAAATGGGGGGAACAGGAAGGGAAGAAGGATAACTGGGAGGAACAGGGTGGAAAGGAGAAGAAACTCACCTCTGCTGGAGAATCAGCTTTTGTCACTGGAATTCAGTCTGGAAACTGGAGTCTCCAAGGCAGCTCTGGAGAATTGCCAGGTGTGCACATGACCCCAGCCCCATTGAGTGAAAGGTGTGGCTAAACGCAGAGCTGTGGACACCTTAGATGCCCTTAGCTAAGCTAATGGCCACATGGCTCATTCCCCTGAACCCATCCTAGCCACATCCACTGTTGCCTTCCACAGAAAATACCTTTAGCCAGTACATGGGTATATAAACCAATAAATAAACTGACCATATTAGTATATACAGTAGATATTACATTAATAAAATGGTAACTAGACTGGTCAGCATAAACCAGGAAGTGGTGCCTAGTGTTAGGGAACTGTAGTTGTGCTGGCCACAATTAAAATATTGGATGTGGTAGCAAAGACATACCTGGGAATTTTCAAAAAGAATTGACCCTGAGATGTTTGAAATAATAATAGATAAAGGTCCCTCAAACATAGATTTGGGGGCAATAGGCCCCTGCTTTCTCTAACCAAGAGGTGCACAAATCTCTGCTCAAGGAACACATAACATGATACAATTTGGAGATATCACTGCCTTAACACATATGAGGGAAATAAGACTGCTCCCTCATCCTTCCTGGTAGAAATGGCACTAATTTAGAGACTAGAAGCAGTTAATTGGTGCAGATCCTATAGTTCTTAACAACGGACTCTCACCCAGTGATTTGCGCCCTTCAGCCTGATACCCTGAGATTAGGGTCCAACCATGAGAGTTCCCAGGTGTGAGGCATAGTTCAGTAGCCAGTCAGTCAGGTGGTCTAGGAAGTTGCCTGCTCTGCTTAATGGGAACTTTGAGTCTGGTTTGACTACAGTAATGTGATAACATCCAGACCTATTTCATACCTTTATTAACCCCTTGGATGCTAGAGAGTATTGGAGACCTCTGTAGCATAAAGGGTTAAAACTAGACCTTACTTTTTTTTCCTGTCCACTTATATATCACCTTGTTGTTTCACTTCCTAACTTAGCATTTTAAAGAAGCTTTCTTGAAATCAAATGGATGCCCACATATGTCTCATTAAGATGCAAAAAAAGGCAAAATGATTGCAAGTGCAAAAGTACAGTGACAGCATCAACGAGGCCACATAATGAATAAGTTATCACTTTTGAACTTTCGTTTGTACCTTTAGACCGGTACTCAGCTTCATACAACACAAGAGCATAACTCTTTGAGTCAGATACCAGGTCCTGCTCATTCCTGTTTAACCCCTTGACGACCAGAGGGGTGAGCCACACATTGCTTCGCTGTAAAGTTTTTTTTAAACAAAATATTTGAAAAATGCCTTACGCTGAATTTGAACTGAAATTTTAAAACAGATTTTTAACATTGAAGGGTCATTTTAACAAAGTCAAATTTGGAGCAATTCTAAGGCAAAACAACTGCACCGTAGAGAATATAAATTCCACAATGTGGTAAGAACGGTTAATGTAAACCTTTTGCTCTGGAATATTTCCTGTAATTGGAAAAGTACTTATTGGTATCCCTCTCCTAGATGGTTCTGTGTGCTTTATAGAAGCTACGTGTAAACTGGTGCCACACAAATCACAGATCCAGTAGACAAAGGTGGTCCTCAGGATATATTCCTTCACATACATGGGGCCCATGCTACTTGTATTTTTGTGTAGTCCCTCGTGCCAAGAGGATTCAATAAAGAACAACTGTAAACTGAGATAGCTATTTTATATGGATGTCTGTGAGTATAAAAAGAGTGTGAGATGCTCTGAGCAGGAACAGATGTGTTACCTGATCTACGGCTAATTACTGCTCAAGAGCATCATATTTTAGCTCTCTAGTGGCATTACAGAGAAGAAATTTCCACATATATATTAGACTAAGCCTGCCCAAAATGGCAGTTCCAAAGTAATTGGCAAGTTTCCTCTGCACAGCTAACCCCAGATATCCCTTTCAGCCTTGTTTGGACCTCATCAGCAAGGTGCAGCTGGTCTCTCTATGCACTGAGAGCAAGGGGTCCATGTCTTTATTACCATTTAGTCTTAGGGAGAGAGGTTTTTCAAAAACTATTTCTACTCTGTAATGTGATGCTCTTGAGCGGTGACCAGCTGTTTATCTTGAATGCTAAAGAGGTCTGTAATGCATAATAATGCAGTTCAGTTTAACCATTTGTGGATGAGAGGGTTGTGTAAAGCTTTGCACTGCCCTCCCCTCTGGTCCTTTAAGGGTACAAGAATGGAAATTGCTTCACTTCCATCATTGTGCAAATGCCCTAAAAGTAGTAGATATGTAGAACAGTTTCCACAGAGCTTAGTCAAGTAAACATACAGGAAAAAAAGTATGGAATAACATTTTTATAACTGTGAGTTGTGTAAACCAGGGGTAATCAATTGCTAGACCTCCAGCAGCTGGGTGCTGCAACTCCCATTATCCCCAACCAGCCAATAGGATGATGGGAGTTGGAGTCGCCAACCACTGGAGATCCAGAAGTTGCCTTCTGCTAATGTAGACTATGTGGTCAAACATTTTTTGATGTGGATGTTTCTAGGATTTTAGGATACTAATGATAGACTGTAATTCTGTAGTGGGCAGCTGAAGTCCAACAATAGCCACATGTTGCCCACCCCTGCTGTAATATCTGCCTTGTGTTGTATTGAGAACAACCACTATTTTATATTTGCAAATTCCACATCCTTTTGTATTAAAAAGAGATATATTTTAAACATTTGTGTGTCTATTGCCTGTCATTTTATTCCCAACATAATATAGTAGCACACTGAGCTGTGCTGGTGGGTTTTTTTTATTGTCAATTGAATTGTATTAATTTTCCAGAAATGCAGAACATAACAAAGATACAGAAAGAAAAGAAGTTGTTACATACAAAAGAAAGAGAGAAAAAGAGGAGGGGGAGGGGGAGTGAAAGGAGGGGGAAGGAAGGGAATGCCCACGACACCCGGCAGAAACCCTGCAGAAAGAGCATGTAGAAGAATACATGGCATATTACAAGATATACAAACAGTAAGTCCAGAGAGCAGATCCGAGAAATGATAAATTACGATCATTAGTTGTACAACACATAATATTAAAGTACAAAATCTCCGATGCCTCTCCTCCGACTCAAAGTAGATGGAGAGGTATGGGACAGGCGAGATTAAGTGCAAATAAATTGGTAAAATCAAGGGACACACAGGGTGAAATCTGGACCCTCCAAAAACATTAGCCAGTAAAGCCAGGTCTCATTGTACCTATCCACTTCCTCAGGAGAGGAAGAGGCCAGCTCTGCCATTACCCTAATATCCTCAACCCTCTCCACCCAGGCAGAAAGCCCCGGGGGAGTGGGTTTCTTCCAATTCAGCAAAATCAAGCTATTCGCCGCTACCAGCAAATGAGGAACCAGCGTCTTCCTATACAGAGACAGAGGTATGGTGCAAGAGTAGGTGCTCCGGTCTGAAAGCAGGGGGGTGATCCACTAGGTGCTGAATGATCCCATAAATCACCTTCCAATAAAGGGCAATCACTGGGACACCCTCACCAAAAGATGAGATCTCCAGGAGCCCCCTGGCATCACCAACAGAGGCCATCCTGGTTGGGGTCTATTCTCCGCATGGTCACCGATGTCAGGTACCACCGAGAAAGTTGGTGTATTTTATAAATGAATAGGAGAGTTGAACTCCAGACCTGAACTGAATGTGTACTATTTACACAAAAAATATCTTGGTTTTATTAGTATTGTAGCCATTCATGTTTAACTAACAGAGGAGTTTCTAGATACTGGCTACAGGTCCTTAAGCATGGGTCTTGTCTTCAACATTTCAGATCTTTTACTAAATTGTGTACTTTAGTAAATACTGGTGCACAAATTTTATCGTCATTAAAATTATGATGCAAGCAAGACCTGAATGCCTTCCCTATCGCACATGCAAGAAAATGGAATAAAGTTACATAATTTTCTTCTGTGGCTTTTTAGTTCATATTATTAAACTAACACACACACCTCCACACAAGTGCTAGTATCAAAGCATGCACTGTATGCTTTAATACTATAAAAACAAATATTGTGACAAGCACTCATCGAGGACAAATAAAACAAAGTGTATTGTTCTGAGGCATGGTGACCCTTTCTCTCCATGTGACTAGAGGGAATCAGCTGCACCACAACTACGAGGCCCACTAAGGCTGAAATGTATGTCTGCAGGTGTTCTATTTCTCTCATGCGGAGACGATTTGCCTGTTGGAAGGGCATCCCATTCATGGGCCCTTGATCTCCATGTGCTTTGAGGGAATCAGCTGTACTACACAGATGAGGCCAACATAAGCTGAAAAGTACATCTGTGGTTTTGCTGTTTCTCTCACGTTCATAGGATTTCCCTGACATTTCAGTGCTAGACTGGCTGTGAGCAGGGTCATTCTAATATGGATATGGAAAAAACGTGACTTCTAGGACCACTGAGAGGCCACATTTTTCATAAAAGTTCACTTTATTTTGTTTATCCTCAATATGTACTCATTATTAGGTTTTAGTTATTCCCTAAGTTGGAAGGGCATCCCATGCATGGGCCCTTGCTCTCCATGTGGCTAGATGGAATCAGCTTCGCCACACTGACAAGGCCCACATAGGCCAAAACGTATGTCAGTGGTTGTGTTGTTTCTTATATGCTGAGAGGATTTGCCTGACATTTTGGAGCTAGACTGTCTGTGAGCAGACCAGTCTGATATTAACCCCTTAATGACCCTTGATGGTCATAGTACATCATGGGTCGATCTGAGTTAACGACCCATGACGTACTATGACTGTCATGGAATTCCGGGATCCCCCCGTGGCTGCACTCCATTCAGGGAGTCCGGAACAAGAACCTGAAAAAAAAAACATGCTGATCAGCCGGTCATTAAGGGGTTAATTTCCTCTCAGCAATAGCACATGAGAGTGAAAAACATGACTTTTAGCACCGCAGAGAGAGACCACCATGCCGCAAAACAAAATACTTTATTTTGTTCCTCCTTAATGGGTGTTCATCACTATATTTCTTTATAGGTCTCCCTAAGTGAGAAGGGCATCCCAGACATGGACCCTTGCACTCCATGTTCCGAGAGGGAATCAACTGCTCCACAGTGATGAGGCACCCATAGGTTGAAACATATGCCTGTGGTTGTTCTGCTGTCTTATGCACTGAGAATTTGCCTGATGTTTCAGAGCTGCATTGTCTGTGGGCAGGACCAGTTGATATGAATATGGTCACGTGACCTGTAGCACCAGTGAGAGGCCATTGTGTCTCAGGAAAAAACTCTTTTTGTTCATCCTCGATGGGTGCTTGTCACTATATACTTTTTTTGGTATCTCCAAGTTGGAAGGGCATCCTAGGAATGGGCCCTTGCTCTCTATGTTCTTAGAGGAAATTGGCTGCACCACACCAATGAAGCCCACATTAGCCAAAATGTACATTTGTGGTTGTGCTGTTTCTCACGTACGGGGAGGATTTGCTTGACATTTTGGAGCTGGACTATCTATGTGCAGTACAAATCTGATATGGATATGGGAATTTCCTCCCTGCAGTGGCACATGGGAGTGAAAAATGTGAATTGAAGCACCATTGAAAGGCCACCATACCTCAAAACACTACACTTTGTTTTATTTATCCTTGATGAGGGCTCATCATAATATTCGTTTTTAGGTCTCCCTAAGTTCAAAAGTTGTCCCAGGCATGGGCTGTTGCTTTCCCTCAGTGGCATAAAAATAGTGGTCGCAGGGGTTGCAACAGTAACCGGGCCAATTACTCCAGGGGCCCCACCGCCACTGCCAGCATTTGAAAAGCTTTGCTGGTGAGAAGATCACACTGATCTCTCCACCAGCAAGCTGTGAGCAGCTTCCTCCCTGGCCTCCTAGTAATACAGAGCGCTGGGAGATGACATCTTCCAGTGCTCTGAATTACTGGAGGACTGCGCGGGAGCTGCATATAGAGGTCTGGCAGAAGGCGGCACAGACCTCTCCTGTCAGTCCTCGATGGGTGCTTGTCACTATATACATTTTTTGGTATCCAAGTTGGAAGGCATACCAGGAATGAGCCCTTGCTCTCTATGTGCTTAGAGGGAATTTGCTGCACCACACCAACAAGGCCCACATTGGCCAAAATGTACATCTGTGCTTGTGCTGTTTCTCACATACGCAGAGGATTTTCTTGACATTTTGGAGCTGGACTATCTATGTGCAGTACAAATCTGTTATGGATGTGGACATTTCCTCCCTGAAGTGGCACATGGGAGTGTAAAATGTGACTTGAAGCACGATTAAAAGGCCACCATGCCTCAAAACAATACACTTTGTTTTGTTTATCCGTGATGGGATGGGATAATATTTGTTTTTAGGTCTCCCTAAGTTGGAAAGGTATCCCAGGCATGGGCTGCTGCTTTTCATGTTACTAGGGGGGAATCAGCTGCACCACACAGATGAGGCCAACATAGGTTTAAATATAAAGCAGAGATTGTGCTGTTTTTCTCATGCAAAAAGAATGTGTCTGACATTCTGGAGCAGGTGGGCAGACCAGTCTGATATGGAAATTTCATCTCTGCAATAGCATGCGGGAGTGAAAAACATGAATTGAAACACCATTGAGAGAATACCATGCTTCAGAACAAAGCAAATTATTTTGTTCATCCTCAATGGGTGCTTATCACTATATTTGTTTTTTAGGTCTTCGTAAGTGGGAAGGGCATCCCAGGCACGGGCTTGCTTTCCATGTGCCTAGAAAGAATCAGCTGTACCATACTGACAGGATCACACAGGCTGAAATGTACATCTGTGGTTGTGCTGTTTCTCTTGTGTGCAAAGGTTTTACCTGACATTTCAGAGCTGCACTGTCTGTGTGCAGAACCAGTCTGATATTAATATGGATATGGATATTTCTTCATTGCAATGGTACATGGGAGTGAAAAACATGCCTTAGAACAAAACATTTTATTTTGTTAGTTATTGAAGAGTGCTAATCACAATATTTGTTTTCCAGTCTCCGTAAATTGGAAGGGAATCCTTTGCTCTCCATGTTAGGACTACGTAGACTAAAACATATGTTTTTCATTGTGCTGGTGCTCTTTAGTGAAGAGGATTTGCCTAGCATTTCAAAGTGGGCCTGTCTGTGGGCAGGGCCAGTCTGGTATGGAAATTTCATCTTCTCAGTAGCATATGGGAATGGAAAATGTGACTTGTAGCACCATTAGGAGGCTGCTATGCCTCTTATTAAAACATTTTACTTTGTTCATCCTCGATTGGTGCTTGTCACTATATATATATATATATATATATATATATATATATATATATATATATATATATTTTAGGTATGCTTATGTTGGGAGGGCATGCCAGGCAAGGTCTTTGCTCTCCATGTGCTTAGAAGGAATCAGCTGTACCACACTGAAGAGGTCCACATAGGATGAAACATACATCTGTGGTTGTGCTGTTTGTCTCATGTGGAGAGGGTTTGCCTGACATTTTGGAGCTAGACTATCTGTAGGCAGGACCAGTCTGATATGGATATGGGCATTTTCCCTCTACAATAGCACATGGGAGTGCCTCAGAACAAAACACTTTATTTTGATTATCCTCGATGGATGCTCATCACTGTATTCTTTTCATGCTTTAATGCTATACCTGTTTAACAGACAGCCATGATGTCTTTTAATTTTGATAACACTGTATAATGTGTTACTTTAAGGAGATGGAGAGGTTTAATTTTCCCACCTATAACATGAGCAATGATGCCCCTGAGAATGCAGACCCTGCACCCTCATTATTGTCTATATGGAAGGAAGCCCCTTCTCCCTGAATGACATCACATACCATATTTGTACCAAACAACAGTAATGAAGAGACCAGCAATTCTAATGCATTTTGTCAACAGGGTGAGGTTAGGGCAGCTTTCTCCCATCTCACTCTACTTCCAAAATGCATTACAATGGATTATTTCTTCTGCACTGTCATTTGGTATGAGCGAAGTGTGTGATGTCATCTTTGGGACAAATGCTAACAAACCTTTGGCATCTTATCAAAGTACAAGTTCTCCTAAAAATAGTTGTGTGATAAGTGTGGCTTTTACACAGAAATGTCACCAAAACTGCTGTTTGACTATAAACAGCAATCACAGCATGAAATTATGTGCAGCACTGGGGCATTGCATTATGCAGCGGAAAATGGTTTAAATGGAGTTTTGTAATGCATTGAAAATCTAGTGCTGAAGGCGTTAAGTTGAATGCTAAAGGACAATAGGATAGGAGGGACCTGCCCCGAATATATATATATATATATATATATATATACTAGTTGAACAGCCCGTTACACGGGCCACAGTGCCACTGTCACCCGCTCGCGGGGCAGTCACGCGAGAGACTGCCCGCGCCGAGGCTGATACAGAGCTGGACACTCCTTCGGAGCGCCCAGCTCTGTATCAGCCGCGGCACGGGCAGTCTCTACTGCGCATGACTGCAGCACGCGCAGCAGTGTCTACTGCGCATGTCGTGCGTTACACACGAATTAGCGAATTATTATATAGGATATACAGTATCTCACATAAGTGAGTAAATCCCTCACATTTTTGTAAATATTTTTATTTTATCTTTCATGTGACAACAGTGAAGAAATGACACTCTGCTACAATGTAAAGTAGTGAGTGTACAGCCTGTATAACAGTGTAAATTTGCTGTCCCCCTCAAAATAACTCAATATACAGCCATTAATGTCTAAACCTTGGCAACAAAAGTGAGTACACCCTTAAGTGCAAATGTCCAAATTGGGCCCAATTAGCCATTTTTCCTCCCCAGTGTAATGTGACTCGTTAGTGTTACAAGGTCTCAAGTGTGAATAGGGAGCAGGTGTGTTAAATTTGGTGTTATCGCTCTCACACTCTCTCATACTGGTCACTGGAAGTTCAACATGGCACCTCATGGCAAAGAACTTTCTGAAGATCTGAAAAAAAAGAATTGTTGCTCTACATAAAGATGGCCTAGGCTGTAAGAAGATTGCCAAGACCCTGAAACTGAGCTGCAGCAAGACCATACAGCGGTTTCACTGGACAGGTTCCACTCAGAACAGGCCTCGCCATGGTCGACCAAAGAAGTTGAGTGCCCGTGCTCAGCGTCATATCCAGAGGTTGACTTTGGGAAATAGACGTATGAGTGCTGCCAGCATTGCTTCAGAGGTTGAAGGGGTGAGGGGTCAGCCTGTCAGTGCTCAGACCATACGCCACACACTGCATCAAATTGGTCTGCATGGATGTCATCCCAGAAGGAAGCCTCTTCTAAAGATGATACACAAGAAAGCCCGCAAACAGTTTGCTGAAGACAAGCAGACTAAGGACATGGATTACTGGAACCCTGTCCTGTGGTTCGATGAGACCAAGATAAACTTATTTGGTTCAGATGGTGTTGTCATGCCCTCATCTCTAATTGGATCTCCTCCCTATTTCATTGTGGAAATCCTTACCTGCCCTGCCCGATTATTCAGGTCGTCTGTCTGATCTGCTTTTGGATCCTGGTCTTCTGCTGGTTCTCAGCTCAGATCCTTTAGTTTCCTCCATCTGCTGGCAGATCGCCACCTCCGTGTGCTCTGCTCCTGTTCCTCCTCCTGTGATTGTCGGTGGGCATCAGCCTCCCTGTTGCCTTTCCAGCCTCAGGTGGTGGTTTCGGCAGGCCCTGAGCATTCCCTTGCTTGCCAGGGGCCGTTTGGGGTCCCTGTCTCCTCGTGGGTCTGGCGAGCATTACCCGCGACCAGCCACCTTTGGTCCTTGTGTTGCCGTCCCGCCTGCACCATTGTTCGGGCCTGGCGGATTGGCATCTAGTCTCGGTAGCCTGGCAGTGCGTGCCTCTCGTTCCCTCCGGTAGGCTCTGGGCCTAACGATATTCCCTTCCGGTGGTCCAGCGGTGGCTGCTGGGATCGGCAGTTCTTCCTGTTCTGGGGGTTGGACGGGTGCTTCTCTCAGACCGCCTCTAGCTTGTCCCTGGTTGGGTTGTGGGTCCCTTGCTTCTCTGCCTCTCCGCCGGTCCCGGTATCCCGCTGCCTCCAGAGCTGCTCCCTGTCTGCTGTCCCTGGGCCGGTTTGTCTGGGAAACTCCAAAGCTTAGGGGCTATAGGAGAATCCCTAAGCATGAAATCCTGTCAATCTCCTACTTCATCTTGAGTAATGGTGTCCATACAGATTGCCTGGTCCTCTTGCACCGTGGGACCCAAGCTTTTATCAATTCTGGGGCAGCAGGCTTCTTTATTGATTTCAACTGGGCTCTCAAGATGGGCATCCCTCTCGTTCAGAAACAAGTCCCTCTCTTAGTCTCTACGGTCTATACCAGACCTTTGGGCAATGGACTAGTGTTATGGGAAACTTCGCCCTTACTTATGTGCACAGTGATTCTACATTCGGAAACTATTGTCCTGGAAGCAATTTCTTCACCTAAAGCTCCCGTTATTCTTGGACTGCCATGGCTTAGGGCCCATAACCCCACCTTTGATTGGACATTTGGTCAATTGTCTTCTTGGGGTGTAGATTGTGGGGACACATGCCTTCAACAAGTGCTTCTGTAACGGTTTTGTAGGACACTCAGACCACCAGGTTAGAATAAAACACAGTTTTATTAAAAGACAAGTCTGCCCTCTATAGGCAATACAGAATGACTGAAATAGACAGTATAGTACAGATGCCCTCTCAGGCCCAGTATACAGGGAAATAAATATATACTGTCACAGGACAGGCATAAATTAGCATACAGGGTACTCAAGGGTTAAAGTTCATAGAAATCAAATCAGTCTCTGTTGTGGTGTGTTTGACACGCCCAAGCTGGTAAAGGAGCGATATAGTGGTGCTGGATGTGAGAACACCAGTAAATAGAACACAACAGAGACTACTGCTTATGCTGAGCAGGAAACTGAGGCCAAAATACTCTGCAAGAGCTTTAGGAGCTTGGTGCCACTAGCACCCAACCGGTGGTAAACGGAGAGCAAGTGCACTGCAAGAGCTGAGATGTTAAGAGCCAATAGCACCCAACCGGTGCGTTAACGGAGACCAAATACACTGCAAGAGCTGAGGAGTATAGAGCCAATAGCACCCAACTGGCGCTGTAACGGAGACCAACTACACTGCAAGAGATTAGATGTATAGAGCCAATAGCATCTCTCCGGTGATGTAACGGAGACCAACTACATTGCAAGAGCTGAGGTGTATGGAGCCAATTGCACCCGACCGGTGCGTTAACGAAACTACTGCTCCCAACAAGTGTAACCGGGTGCGCAAGGTAAATCGGAGGCCACCGTGCTCTGCAAGTGCTAAAGGGAGGCTCTTAGTAACGGTGACTACAAGACTCTGCAAGTGTAAGCGGAAGGCTCAGGGTAGCGGAGGCAACGGCTCTGCAAGTGTTAACGGAGGCTCAGTGAACGGAGGCAACGGCTCTGCAAGTGTTAACGGAGGCTCAGAGAACAGAGGCAACAGTGCTCTGTAAGTGCAAACGGAAGGCTCAGTGCTCTGTAAGTGTTAACGGAGGCCTGGAGGCAACAGTGCTCAGCAAGAGTAAACGGGAAGGCCCAGTACATAGGAGGCAACAACTCTGTCAGCCCTGCAAACAGCTCAGCGGAAGTCAGAATGTCGCCCAGGCGACACTGGAACAGGATCTCAGCAGGAACACAGGCAGGGTCGTCAACGTAGCCGGGTCAGGTCACGTCAGCCAGGCCGGGTCAAATCACGGAGCAGGATCGTCAGACAAGCCGGGTCAGATCACGAAGCAGGAACGTCAGCCAGGCCGGGTCGAATCACGGAGCAGGAACTAAGGAGCATAGTCAGACGGGCCAAGTCGGTACACAGGAACGCAGGAACACTGGAACACAGCTACACAGCAACACTGGCTCAGGAACACCACGAAAGGGCACCTGACAGGTGCCAAACGCCGGGTATAAAAAGGCCATACTGGGCGGGCCAAACAAGCTCAGCCAATGGGAGCGCACAACAGCAAAGAGTGACAGAAAAAGATCACAGGAACTGTGATAGCTTCCTGCCCTTTCTAAGATCCAAGCGGATATGGTCAAGGCCACCACCATCCCTGATGCATATCTGGATTTTCAGGATGTTTTTTCTAAAAAATTGGCGGATACTCTTCCCCCCAATTGCTCCTGTGATTGTCCTATCGACCTATTGACCTTGTCCCTGGCTCCATGCCCCCCAGGGGGAAGACCTATCTGTTGTCTGGACCTGAAAACCTGGCATTAGCTACTTATATCCAGGAGAATTTGGCCAAGGGCTTTATTCGGCCCTCCTCTTCCCCTGCTGGGGCTGGTTTCTTTTTCATTACCAAGAAATATGGCTCTCTCTGTCCATGTGTGGATTACAGAGGGCTTAGTCACATCACTATCAAAAATCGATACCCCCTACCACTCATTCCCGAGCTCCTAAACAACTTAGGGGAGCGGTGGTCTTCACAAAACTGGATCTGCGTGGGGCTTACAACTTAATTTGTATTCATACCGGGGATGAGTGGAAAACAGCATTCAATACTCGTTATGGGCATTACAAGTATCTCGTGATGCCCTTTGGGCTATGTAATGCCCCAGCTGTATTTCAAGGTTTTGTAAACTACATCTTTCGGGATATGCTGCTCTCTCATGTCCTTGTTTATTTGGATGATATCCTTATCTATTCCTCCAAGTTACATCTACAAAGGGATCATGTCCGGGCTGTTCTCCTTCATCTTCGGGAAAATTTGTTGTATGTCAAGCTGGAAAAATGTATGTTTGCGCAACCATCTGTTTCCTTTTTGGGCTACCTGATCTCCCCTCTAGATCTTGTGATGGATCCAGCAAAGGTTAGGGCAGTCACCTCATGGCCCATTCTCACCGATGTCAAGGGCATTCAACGCTTTGTGGGGTTCTCCAACTATTACAGATGCTTCATCAAGAACTTCTCCTCCATTATCGCCCCCATTACTGCCTTGACTAGGAAAGGAGCGGATCCACGTCATTGGTCCCCCGAAGCTGTGTCAGGATTCAGTAGCTTAAAAAAGGCATTTACTATGGCACCCATTCTGCGATTCCCGGATCCTTCATGCCAATTCATCTTGGAGGTAGACGCTTCTGAGCAAGGTGCGGATGCTATTCTGTCTCGGCGAGATTCATCCTCCAACCGGGTCCACCCGTGCTCATTCTCCAAGAGCTTCACTCCCACTGAATGCAATTATGATGTTGGGAACAGAGAGCTTCTGGCAATCAAACTTGCGCTTCAAGATTGGCGCCATCTTCTGACCATACGAATTTGCAGTTTTTGGAGTTGGCCCGTTGCCTTAATCCCAGGCAAACTCGCTGGGCCCTGTTCTTTACCAGGTTTAATTTCCTTATTTCATACCGGCCCAGCTCTAAGAACACCAAAGCGGATGCCCTGTCCTGCCAATTTGAGCCAGGGATTGAGGTTGCCCCAGAACCTATCATCCCTGCTGACAAGATCGTGGCTCCCATTTCTTCAACTACCTTGCAGAAGATTCGAAAAGATAAGACAGGCCATTCTGATTCACAACCTCCTCTGACATGGTTTGTTCCCCCACGTTTTCGTCTTGAGATTCTTCAGTGGATCCATTTATCTCCTATGTCAGGCCATCCTGGAGTCCGCAAAACCATTGACCTTGTTTTACGCCAGTTTTGGTGGCCTTCTCTTCGACAAGATGTCTCTGAGTTTGTCAAAGCATGTGTTTCTTGTGCTCGACACAAGACCTCTCTTCAGCATCCAGCAGGATTATTATGCCCCCTACCTATTCCATCATCTCCTTGGACGCATCTATCAATGGATTTCATTGTGGATTTACCAGTGTCCAAGGGTTGTAATACCATCCTGGTGATTGTAGACAGATTCTCCAAACAAGCCCATTTCATCGGCCTTCCTGGCGTGCCTACTGCCCCTGCTTTGGCAGAAATATTCCTGTTGCAAGTTTTCCGGATCCATGGCTGTCCCATACATATCATTTCCGATAGAGGTTCTCAATTTCTTGCCCGCTTTTGGAAAGCATTCTGCTCACACCGCCAAATTTCCCTTCAGTTTTCCTCTGCCTACCACCCACAAACCAATGACCTCACTGAACGTACCAGTCAATCTCTGGAATTATTGTTACGCCATTTCATGCAGCACTACCAACATACTTGGATGGATGTCCTGCTGTTGGCAGTGTTTGCCTTAAATAATAGATACCACGACTCTCTATGGTGCTCTCCGTTTTTTGCTGCCCTTGGATATAATCCCAAGTTCTCCCCATGTTCTAAGCTATCTGATGTTCCAGCTGCTGATGTGGTGGTGGATGACCTAGTGCAACTCTGGTCTGCGATCCAGTCTCGTTTCACTCAGACGGCCTGTCTTCAAAAATCAGCCGCTGACAAACGACGTCCACCTAGCCCTCAGTATTCTATCAGGGATTTTGTGTGGCTTTCCACTAAGAACCTACACTTACAATTGCCATCCCCTAAGTTTGGCCCCAGGTTCATTGGTCCTTATCAGATTGCTCGTCAATTGTCTCCTGTTACATTTGCTTTGACTCTTCCTCCTTCATTATGCATCCATAATACATTCCATGTGTCTCTGCTGAAGACTGCCTGTCGCAACAAATATTCTTTGCACACCACTCCTCCGCCTCCTGTGTTGGTAGATGGTGAACCTGAATTTAAGGTGAACAAGATTCTGTACTCCCGTCTGATCCGTCAACGCATCCAATACCTCATTGATTGGAAGGGCTATGGCCCTGAGTTCTTGGGTTCTGGCAGCTCATGTCCATGCTCCAGCATTGTTGAAAAGATTTCATAAGGATCATCCCGATAAACCTGGTCGCTCGGAGGTCTCTCCTTAGTGTGTGGGGGGGGCACTGTCACGCCCTCATCTCTAATTGGATCTCCTCCCTATTTCAGTGTGGAAATCCTTACCTGCCCTGCCCAATTATTCAGATCATCTGTCTGATCTGCTTCCGGATCCTGGTCTTCTGCTGGTTCTCAGCTCAGATCCTTTGGTTTCCTCCATCTGCTGGCGGCTCGCCGCCTCCGTGTGCTCTGCTCCTGTTCCTCCTCCTGTGATTGTCGGTGGGCATCAGCCTCCCTGTTGCCTTTCCAGCCTCAGGTGGTGGTTTCGGCGGGCCCTGAGCATTCCCTTGCTTGCCAGGGGCCGTTTGGGGTCCCTGTCTCCTCGTGGGTCTGGCGAGCGTTACCCACGACCAGCCACCTTTGGTCCTTGTGTTGCCGTCCCGCCTGCACCATTATTCGGGCCTGGCGGATTGACATCAGGTCTCGGTGGCCTGGTAGTGCGTGCCTCTCGTTCTCTCCGGTAGGCTCTGGACCTAGCAATATTCCCTTCCGGCGGTCCGCCGGTGGCTGCTGGAATCAGCAGTCCTTCCTCCTCCTGTTCTGATGGTTGGACAGGTGCCTCTCTCAGACCTCCTATAGCTTGTTCCTGGTTGGGTTATGGGTCCCTTGCTTCTCTGCCGGTCCTGGTATCCCGCTGCTTCCTGAGCCGCTCCCTGTTTGCTGTCCCTAGACCGGTTTGTCTGCTGTTCCTGGGCCTCCTTATCAGGGGGATTCTGTGGGTAAATGAGCCATTTACTGAAGTCATCCATCTCTTTTGCCCTGGTGGGGGGGTGGTTGCGGTGGGAGTCCTGGGGTACTTCTCACTCCTGCTGGGTTCCCATGGTTCCTCAGTTGTGGGTGGAGGTGCCGCTGGCCTCACCCCGGGTTACCCTACTGAATAGGGATAGGGGCTTCTCTCCCCTTCTGTCTCTTGCCTGTCCTCATGGGGGTTCTGGGGGGTTTTCTGCACTCTTTCTGTCCATCCTCCTTTCTAGGGTTCACTGTGGTAGCATCACAGTTCCCGTGATTCCGCTGTCACTCTTTGCTGTGGTGCACTCCCATTGGCGGAGCTTGTTTAGCCCGCCCAATATGGCCTTCATATACCGGGCCTCTGGCACCTGTCAGGTGCCCTTTTGTGGTGTTCCCGTACCAGTGCTTCCATTGCTGTGTTCCTGCGTTCCTGTGTACTGACTTGGCCCGTCTGACTATTCTTGTTTGTTCCTGCTCCGTGATTGACCCGGCTTGGCTGACGTTCCTGCTCCGTGATTGACCCAGCGTGGCTGACGTTCCTGCTCTGTGATTGAACCAGCCTGGCTGACGTTCTTCCTCCGTGACCTGATTCCGGTGTTCCTGTCGTCTTGAGAGTATTCCTTCGAAGATCCTGATTCCATGTCGCCTGGCGACATTTTGAACTGTAGAGTACAGTGCTGTGCAGACTGATCATCCACTTAACCCTTGCAGAGCTTGTTGCCTCCGTTACTGAGCCTGTCCGTTAACACTTGCAGAGCTTGTTGCCTCCGTTACTGAGCCTGTCTGTTAACACTTGCTGAGCCTGTTGCCTCAGATACTGAGCCTGTCCGTTAACACTTGCAGAGCTTGTTGCCTCCGATACTGAGCTTGTCCATAACACTTGCTGAGCACTGTGCCTCCATTACCGAGCCTGCCCGTTAACACTTGCAGAGCATTTGTGACCTCTGTTAACTGTGCTTCCGCCTTACACCTTACGTGCACAGTACAGCAGTTGTCGCACCGTGTGGTGCTATTGGGCTATTCCAATCAGCTCTTGCAGTGTTTGTGACTCCGTTACCGCACCCGAAGGGTGCTATTGGCTCTGGTCCATTTCTGCTCTTGCAGTGTTTGTGACTCCGTTACTGCACTGGCAGGGTGCTATTGGCTCTGGTCCCATTCAGCTCGTGCAGTGTTTGTGACTCCGTTACCGCACCGGCAGGGTGCTATTGGCTCTGGTCCCATTCAGCTCTTGCAGTGTTGTGACTCCGTTACCGCATCCATTTAGACTGTATGCTCCTTGGGGCAGGGACCTCTCTCCCATTGTTTCTATGGATGTCTCACTTATTTCAGCCCCTCTTATTTATTGTAACATATGTCTATTGTAAGGCGCTGCGTACACTGTGTGGCGCCATATAAATAAAGATATACATACATACCTCGCACCACAGTCTCTAGCTGCTCTTACCATCTACTGGGCATTGTCTAAACTCAGCACAACAGAGATTGATTACTTACAGTGGACTTTAACCCTTGTGCCACTACTGTTTCTCTTCATATGACATTATTGCTCCTAATCCATACTGTGCCTGCGAAGGCATCTATTGTCTGTATACATTTACGTGTCATTACCTATTTTAGCCCACAGTGGGCAGTGTTCCTTATTTCTCTCAATAAAACTGTGTTTTATTCTAACCTCTGGTCTGAGTGTCTTACAAAACCGTTACAGGTAGTAGAGTGTGGTCTCTCCTCCTTGGACCCTCTCCTTTCCTTAGAGGGTGCTTCTTGGAATTCCACTGTGGTGTGGCCTTCCGCTTGCACACCACTCTATAGACCAAGGTGTACCTCCTGCTCCTCTGTGGCTTTTTCACTGCCTTTCCATCTACGGCCTCCTTCTTCTTCTGGCGGTTTCCGTTGGTCAATTGGCACATCCCTTATTCAGGGGGTTTCTAACTTGCTTCCGCCTCCTCTGCGATCTGGGGTCTATGGTCTGGTCTATCTCCTGCTTCTGGTCTTCCATCCGGCTCTAGGCCCCAGCTCAACTGGGATTGGACATCTGGCATTGCGGCCAGCAATTCTATTCGGCTACGGCCGCAGCAAGGTAGGCCGGGCAGCAGACTGCGAACCCAAACTACTCTTCCCAGCGACGGAACCAGACCTTCAAACTAGAATCGAGTTCTCCTGCACCTTGACAGGTGTCAAGCGTGTGTGCTGGCAACCATGTGAGGAGTACAAAGACAAGTGTGTCTTGCCTACAGTCAAGCATTGTGGTGGAAGTGTCATGGTCTGGGCCTGCATGAGTGCTGCCGGCACTGGGGAGCTACAGATCATTGAGGGAACCATGAATGCCATAATTCATTGTGACATACTGAAGCAGAGCAGGATCCCCTCCCTTCGGAGGAGTATTCCAACATGATAACGACCCCAAACACACCTCCAAGACGTACACTGCCTTGCTAAAGAAGCTGAGGGTAAAGGTGATGGACTGGCCAAGTATGTCTCCAGACCTAAACCCCATTGAGCATCTGTGGGGCATCCTCAAACGGAAGGTGGGGGAATGCAAGGTCTCTAACATCCACCTGCTCCGTGATGTCGTCATGGAGGAGTGGAAGAGGACTCCAGTGGCAACCTGTGAAGCTCTGCTGAACTCCATGCCCAAGAGGGTTAAGACAGTGCTGGAAAATAATGGTGGCCACACAAAATATTGACACTTTGTGCCCAATTTGGACATTTCCACTTAGGGGTGTACTCACTTTTGTTGCCAAGGTTTAGACATTAATGGCTGTGTGTTGAGTTATTTTGAGGGGGATGGCAAATTTACACTGTTATACAGGCTGTACACTCACTACTGTACATTGTAGTAGAGTGTCATTTCTTCATTGTTGCCACATGAAAGATAAAATTAAAATATTTACAAAAATGTGAGGGGTGTATTCACTTATGCTACTGTATATACTAGTTGAACAGCCCATGTACATGGGCCACAGTGCCAGCCAGCAATGGCCATGGTGCAGTCATGCACAGCAGAGACTGCCCGCGTCACAGCTGATATCTGAGCGGGGAGCTCCAAATTCAGACCGTAGTCCTCTCTGCGCACCTCTCTGCATCCCGCTCCATTATCAGCCTCGGCGTGGGCAATCTGTACTGCGCATGACTGCAGTGCTCGCAGCCGTCTGTACTGCACATGACAGCTTCTGACAAACATACATTAGTGAATTATATATATATATATATATATATATATACTAGTTGAAGAACCTGTGTACACGGGTCACAGTGACACCCAGCAACAGTCGATGTGCAGCCATGCACAGTAGAATGCCCATGCCGCGGCTGATACGGAGAGGGGAGCGCCAAATTCAGACGGCAGTCCTTTCTGCGCACAGGTGCGTAGCGAGGACTACGGTCTGAATTTGGAGCCCTGCTCCGTTATCAGCCTCGGCGCGGGCAGTCTGTACTGTGCATGACTGCAGCGCGCACAGCTGTCTCTACTGCGCATGACAGCTTCTGACAAGCACACACTTAGCGAAGTGGTGCACAGAAAGGACTACGGTCTGAATTCAGAGCGCTCCGTTCTGTTATCAGCTGCGGCACGGGCAGTCTGTACTGCGGATGACTGCAGCGCGCACAGCCGTCTGTATTGCACATGACAGCTTCTGACAAACATATATTAGCAAATTATTATATAGTATATATATACACTAGTAGAAGAGCCCGTATACACTGGCCACAGTGCCACCTAGCAATGGTCGCGGTGCAGTCATGCACAGTACAGACTGCCTGCGCCATTGCTCATACGGAGCGGGGTGCTCCAAATTCAGACCGTAGTACTCTCTGTGCACCTTAGGTGCGCAGAGAGGACTACGGTCTGAATTCGGGGACCCTCTCCATTATCAGCCACGGCTCGGGCAGTCTGTACAGTGCAATGCAGCAGCATGCGCAGCCATCTCTACTGCACATGACCACTTCTGACAAACACACACTTAGCAAATTATTATATATATATATATATATATATATATATATATATATATATATATATATATATATATAGTTTTGGGAGGAGAGACGGCACTCACAGGATCCTTTTTTCAAATATAGAATAGTGTTTTATTTAAATCTGCCGATTTCAATAAAACACTGTGAGTGCCATCTCTCCTCCCAAAACTGTATGTATTAAGTATTTATTTATGATGTGCACCCAGGTTATTTGACGGGATTAACAGTAAGTGCATCCTAAACCTCAATGGAATTGTATATATATATATATATATATATATATATATATATATAGATAGATAGATAGATATAGATAGATATATATATATAGATATATATCTACAAAAATAAGGAGAGCGCCAAATGGATGTGCAATCACTATTAAGACATATTTATTAATAACAAATATAAAAACATATATATGGATATCCACAGTACATCAAAACAGTAATGAAAATTATATAAAAAATTATATTAAAAAATGAAAAATATTAAAAGTATCTACTAACTATAAAGTCATATATCTTAAAATAAATTTGTGCTAGTGTGATATTGCTCCCTAGTGTAATATAGTTGTTTTTCTTCTTTTAATTTTTGTAGATTGAAGACTGTATAATCCACGACAAAATATTGTTCCCTCTGATATGGATTGCCAAAGGTGCTGAAATACTGCAGCTAAAATAATCAAACAGTCTCTATTATTTGCAGCTGGTATAAATTCTATTATATTTCACCCTTTAGGGATTTGTATATTACCTCTCCCGTCCTTTTTCTCACCCTGCGGGCCGTTTTCTCCCGACTTTAGGGGTTAAAATGAGGTTTCTTTTTTCCGTGGCCCGAGGCTGGGTCTTTATCCCGGCAAGTGCGACTGTTTCTCCTCTTAGCCTTTCCCGACTACAGGGGGCAGTGATACTGTTGCTGTTTATTCCTCTTTTAGTCGGCCGTCAGAAAAAATGTTAATAGCTTGCCTTGGCAAAAGTTCTTTTTTGTGGATCATACGAGGGAGCTTTTATCACAATATGACTTCTTTCTCTGCACAATTTCTCTCTTTTTTTTCCAGCGCGTTTTTTTCCAGCACGTTTAATTTCTTCAGGGTTTAAGAAATATTATTTTAAGATACATTTCTTTTAAGATATATGATTTTATAGTTAGTAGACAAATTGATTTTAAGACATGAATTTATAGTTAGTAGCTACTTTTAGTATTTTTCATTTTTTAATATACTTTTTTAATACAATTTTCATTATTGTTTTGATGTACTGTGGATATTCATATATATGTTTTTATATTTGTTATTAATAAATATGTATTGATAGTAATTGCACATCCATTTGGCTCTCTCCTTATTTTTGTAGAGATTTGCTTCCCTTTTGTCACTTTTCGCACAGTGACAAATGGATTGTAGCAGCCTAATAGGATATCCAATAATTTATAATAGGTTTTATATTGTGTGGAGATAATTGAGATCATAGCGCTATTGTGAGGAGGGGAGGCATAGGATCGGCGATGAGGGAAAAAATTATTTGATCCCCTGCTGATTTTGTACGTTTGCCCACTGACAAAGAAATGATCAGTCCATAATTTTAATGGTAGGTTTATTTGAACAGTGAGAGACAGAATAACAACAAAAAATCCAGTAAACTGTCTCTGAGTTTACTTTCTGACTGGGGTGGTCTAAAGAGTCCTCTTTGACTCCCATCCCTCACTCGCAATTGAGCCATTCACTCCTCGAAGATCGAAGACGTCGACGTCGACCGGGTCCGACCTGCGAATCCGACGTCCTGGAAGTACTACCGGACCGGAACCCCCGACGCAGCTCGGCCGACCTCGAAGGCGAGATTCCGGGAACGGCGGCCCAGCCCATATCGGAGGGGAGGCATAGGATCGGCGATGAGGGAAAAAATTATTTGATCCCCTGCTGATTTTGTACGTTTGCCCACTGACAAAGAAATGATCAATCCATAATTTTAATGGTAGGTTTATTTGAACAGTGAGAGACAGAATAACAACAAAAAATCCAGAAAAACACATTTCAAAAAAGTTATAAATTGATTTGCATTTTACTGAGTGAAATAAGTATTTGACCCCCTATCAATCAGTAAGATTTCTGGCTCCCAGGTGTCTTTTATACAGGTAACAAGCTGAGATTAGTAGCACTCTCTTAAAGGGAGCGCTTCTAATTTCAGTTTATTACCTGTATCAAAGACACCTATCCACAGAAGCAATCAATCAGATTCCAAAGTCTCCACTATGGGCAAGACCAAAGATCTGTCCAATGATGTCAGGGACAAGACTGTAGACCTACACAAGGCTGGAATGGGCTACAAGACCATTGCCAAGCAGCTTGGTGAGAAGGTGACGGCAGTTGGTGCGATTATTCGCAAGTGGAAGAAACACTCCCTCGGAGTTTCAATGATCATGAGAACGGTGAGGAATCAGCCCAGAACTACATGGGAGGATCTTGTCAATGATCTCAAGGCAGCTGGGACCATAGACACCAAGAAAACAATTGGTAACACACTACACCGTGAAGGACTGAAATCCTGCAGTGCCCGCAAGGTCCCCCTGCTCAGGGCCATCTGAAGTTTGCCAATGAACATCTGAATGATTCAGAGGAGAACTGGGTGAAAGTGTTGTGGTCAGATCAGACAAAAATCAAGCTCTTTGGCATCAACTCAACTCGCTGTGTTTGGAGGAAGAGGAATGCTGCCTATAATTTTTTCCCTAACTGTATATGTAGGGGTTAAATAGTATAGTAAAATATATCGTAAGAAATTACAAAGTTCTATTTTTTTCCTTTAATAAAATTGTAAATTGAAGTGAGGAACGGGGATGTGTGAAAATGTTTGACAACGAAAGGAATTTGCAAATATCCCTATTTTATCCTTCTTGGGAATTCTCGCGAGAAGGCAGTTTATGCTGGCATCTTCCCTTGGTGAAGTGAGGTGAGTGAATGTTTGCGTGTGCATGCATGTTCAAGTGCATATATGTGTGCACATGAATGTTAAAATACAAGTATTTGTGCGCATGCATATTCCAGTGCATGCGTGTGTGCATGTTTGTAAGATGAAGATGAATGTTGCCCAATTAAATCATTGCGTTAACATACTGGCAAAAGACTGTTTAGGATTCAATTAATGTTCCTTCCTACAAGAATTTCAAAGGAAAGGATGAACATGTATCCTGTTCTGGGGACATTCCCACAGGCATAAAAATAAACATATATACATATAGGTATGTTCCCTGTCTGTGTCAAGTGTAAACATATAGAAGACCTTCCTGTCTGTGCCAAGTCTAAACAAATAAGAGAGCTCCCTGTCTGTTTTAAGTGTAAACATATAGGAGAGCTCCCTTTCTGTGTCAGGTGTAAACATAAAGGAGAGTTCCCTGTCTGTATGAATGTAAATATATTGGAGAGCTCCCTTTCTGTGTCAAATGCAGACATATAGGAGAGCCCCCTGTCTGTGTCACGTGTAGACATATAGGAGTGCTACCTGTCTGTGGCAAGTTTAAACATATAAAAGAGCTCCCATCCGGCTTTAAGTGTAAACATATAGGAGAGTGCCGTTTCTGTGTCTGATGTAAACATATAGGAGAGCTCCCTATCTATGTCAAGTGTAAACATATAGGAGAGCTCCCTATCTGTGTCAAGTGTAAACATATAGGTGAGCTCCCTGTCTGTGTCAGGTTTAAACATATAGGTAGGCTCCCTTTCTGTGTCAGGTGTAAACATATAGGAAAGCTCCCTGTCTGTGTCAAGTGTAAACTTATAAGAGAGCTCCCTTTCTGTGTCAAGTGTAAACATATAAGACAGCTCCTTGTCTGTGTCAATGTAAACATATTGGAGAGCACCATTTCTGTGTCAAGTGTAACATATAGGAGAGCTCCCTTTCTGTATCAAGTGTAAACATATAAGTAGGCTCCCATTCTGTGTCAGATGTAAACATATAGGAGAGCTCTCTGTGTGTGTCAAGCGTAACCATATAAGAGAGCACCCTTTCTGTGTCAAGTGTAAACATATATAAGAGCTCCCTGTCTGCATCAAGTGTAAACATATAGGAGAGCTCCCTTTCTGTGTCAAGTGTACACATATAGGTAAGCTCCCAGGCTGTGTCGCGTGTGGACATATAGGAGAGCTTCCTGTCTGTGTCAAATGTAAACATATAGGAGAGCTCCTTCTCAAGGGAAATATATAGGTGTAACGGAAGCTAAGAGGGGACCCCGTCGCCTTCCACCGGCGTTCCTGGGTCTCTCCCTCTCGACACCAGATAAGCGCTGTCGGATGCACCAGCTGAAGTATGGACGGTCACTGAAACAGTCTCAGGATCGCTGGAAGCAGGGAAACACGGGCAGTAGAGAGTGCGGCCTCTACTCCCAGTCAAAGGATCGCTGGAAGATGTCGCAGGAACAAGATGGAGTCCACGTCACCGCCTGACAGCATACGAAGTTGGGTCACAGGAAGCTGGCATCAGGCGGTCAACGATTCAGGATACTTGGCGCAGATGGGTATCTATCACAGTCCCCGTGATCCATGTATCACTCTTTGCTGTGCTGCTCCCTGATTGGCTGAGCTGTGTGGGCCCGCCCCTGGTTACCCTTTTTATACTGGCCGCTGGCACCAGTCTGGTGCCCTTTCGTGGTGTTCCTGAGCCTTGCTGCTGTTCTCTGCGTTCCTGATTTCCGTGTACCGACTGGGCCTGCTTGTGACTCTCCTGTGTTCCTGCCCGTTGCTGATCCGGCTTGTCTACGAACCCGCTCTGGTATCCGACCCGGCCTGGCTGACGTTCCTGCTTGTTGCTGATCCGGCTTGACTACGAACCCGCTCTGGTATCCGACCCGGCCTGGCTGACGTTCCTGCTTGTTGCTGATCCGGCGTGTCTACGACTCTCCACAGTTCCCGGTTCCAGTCTATCTACGTTCCTGCTGCTGAAGACTGGGCTACATTCTTACTCCTGGACTCGCGCTCGTGCTCAAGACTGACCTTAACCCTTGAGTCACTGTTCACTGTCAAACGCTACTGAGCTATACTACTGCTGAGTCTCCTTAAGCTTGCAGAGCGATATCATCAGGGCGATTCCGATTGCTGAGCTGATTCCTTGCTGTGCCTCACCTCCTACCAAGTGCTTAGTTAACCCGTTCAGTGCTACGCTACTACTGCTGAGCCGGCCGCTTGGGCCTGAGAGACGGCAGCTCATAATCCATCTATGCAGGGTAGTTGTTCCGGTACCGTTCCGGTGGTCATTTTGCCTGTAACGGACCCTAGGCCGTTACTTGGGTCCTTGACTGGACCTCAAACAGTTGTTTCAAAGACTATGGGCCTGTGGCCTTATTTGAACTATGATAGGGGTTCCCCTAGCACTATGCTACAAGGTTTTATGTCGAATATTGTATGTTTGTATATTGTCGAATGTCGTATGTTTAATGTATTGAGGGATACACGAACACCGAAGCTGGTGGTTCCCCGGTTCCTTTGTTCGGGGCATCAATGCCGTCTCGAACGCGGGAAACCGGAGGCAGTGAGTCGACGCCGGATTGGCCGACGTACGACTCACTGCGCACACTGAGTGGCCAGGGTTGAGGCCGCATATTCAAACTAGTGTGTACGTGCTTCAACCCCTGGCCCAGTTCTCAGATGTGTATTCCCTCTGATCAACCCATTGTCTTTGTCCAGACGTTGATTAATCATGTTAATCCTACTATTGTCACTAGTGTGTTCCGTTGCCCTCTGCCATTGGTCCATTGTTCTCCGTCCCCATTGGTCTCTTGCATATGCCCATTGTGTTGGATTGGTCACTGGGCCAAGCCTGCATTAGAATGCCTAGCCCTTCCCCTCCCTATTGTAATAACCATGTGTAACTGTATAAAAGATGTGTGATGTGTTCAATAAAGTGTTCTTGTTTGGGAGTAAACTGTCTCTGAGTTTACTTTCTGACTGGGGTGGTCTAAAGAGTCCTCTTTGACTCCCATCCCTCACTCGCAATTGAGCCATTCACTCCTCGAAGATTGAAGGCGTCGACGTCAACCGGGTCCGACCTGCGAATCCGACGTCCTGGAAGTACTACCGGACCGGAACCTCCGACGCAGCTCGGCCGACCTCGAAGGCGAGATTCCGGGAACGACGGCCCAGCCCATACCGGTGGCTAGGTTTACCGTTATATTGCCCACGCACTTGCACTGGTGGAGTAGCTATACGCCCGTGGGGGCTACCTGGCACTATCTATTGGCTTCCGTTTATGCCCAAGGGGGCTTGATCCTGACACTTGCAGCTTGCAATCTCCGTTGTACGCCCATGGGGGCTAACGTGCCTTGCTCTTGCAGCTTGTAGTCTCTGGTTTACTACCGCGGGGGCTAACGACTCACAGTTCCCAATTACTGGTGGCACTGGTTACGCCCGTGGGGGCTATCCATTATTGCTCTAGCATCCTGGGTCAGTTCTACCGTGCAAGTCGAGTGCTCTCCTACAGACTTGGGGTTGACTCCTCATACTTATACAAGCTTCAGCTACACCTTGGGCGTGCCCACACCACAACAAAGACTGATGAGGACTGAGTTAACTATTATGTGTCCCTGTCTGGGTTACCAGTCCTAGTATATTATTTCTTGTACATATATTCTACTCTGTCTGTTCTCAGTATACTGGCCTGTAAGGGCCTAAACTCTTGTTCTTGTTTACCCTGTGTGCCTGTAGAGGGCGATGTTGTTCATTAATTTATTGAATAAAACTACGTTTTACCATACCCTCTGTCTGAAGTGTCTGAAAACCGTAACAGTATCAGAGTGGACACTTTAGACCATAAGTAATGCAAGACTCCAGGACTCCTTGTTCACTCAGAATAAGACTGACTTTATTGTACAAAACCACACATATTTATACAGATCAACTACATTGAAGTACATTGGCCAACCAGATATAATAGGGTGAGGGGCAGAGATAATACAATCCAAACATAAGACAAGGAACCAGCAGCAAATGGTAAGGGCTGACACAATGGGAGCATTCACAGAGGTAATCAACTCACAACATATTATACAAAGGACTGACAACAGAGTTTCAGGTTATACAATAGGTGACTCACTATCACGGTGCCCGTGATTGGTGCTGTTCAGTGTCAGTCACTTGCTGAGTATCATGATTGTCTGTGATTAGCCCTCCTCACACAGCCTTTTTAAACCCAGGCTGAGCACTTCCAGGTTGCCCTTTCGTGGTGTTTCTGACTCCACTCTGCCTGACCTGCTTGTCAGGCCTGTTCCTGCTGTACTTGCTGATCCTGTGTTCCAGTGTTCCTGTATGCTAGTGTTCCTGTGTTCCAGTGTTTCTGTGTTCCAGCACCTTGCAGGTTAATCTTACTGAGTTCCAGTGTTCCTGTGTTCCAGCACCTCGCGGGTTAATCTTACTGAGTTCCTGAATCTCCTGCTCCAGCCGTCGCTCTGGTGACATTGTTCTTCTCGCTGCTGATCATACTTTGTTGGTTTACTCCACTAAACCTGGTTGCGATATACATTGTTGGTCCCAGCGTGCGGACGCTGGTTTACTCCACTAAACCTGGTTGCGATATACATTGTTGGTCCCAGCGTGCGGACGCTGGTTTACGCCACTAAACCTGGTTGCAATATACATTGTTGGTCTCAGCGTGCGGACGCTGGTTTACTCCACTAACCTGGTTGCAATATACATTGTTGGTCTCAGCGTGCGGACGCTGGGTTACTCCACTAACCTGGTGGCGATATACATTGTTGGTCCCAGCGTGCGGACGCTGGTTTACTCCACTAAACCTGGTTGCTATATACATTGTTGGTCCCAGCGTGCGGATGCTGGTTTACTCCACTAAACCTGGTTGCAATATACATTGTTGGTCTCAGCGTGCGGACGCTGGTTTACTCCACTAAACCTGGTTGCTATATACATTGTTGGTCCCAGCGTGCGGACGCTGGTTTACTCCACTAAACTGGTTGCGAGATACATTATTGGCTCCAGCGTGCGGACGCTGGTTTGCTCCACTAAACCTGGTTGCGATATCGTTGTTGGTTCCAGCGTGCGGTCGCTGGTTTGCTCCATTAAACCTGGTGGCGCTATTACCATTAGCTCAACGTGCGGACGTTGGTTTGCTCCTGAACATCCAGTACTGTGGTCAGTCGCTGTCCACTTCCTTACAGTTGTCTGAGTATCCCTGGCAACAGACTCCTGCTGAGTAAGACCTCTATACTTATACTCTATGCTGTCTTAGTCACCTGACAGCTGGTCTACTCGCTCAGGCTGCCCTGCCCGGTATTGGTGAGGCCGGTAGAACCTTGACGATACCATCCTGTAGGTTGCCTCACCCGGTATTGGCAGGGCCGGTAGAGCCTACTCCAGTACTCCTTTGGGCTGCCCTGCCCGGTATTGGTAAGGCCGGTAGAACCTTGTAATTCACCATCTTTAAGGTTGCCTTACCCGGTATTGGCAGGGCCGGTAGAGCCTACATTCAGCATTCCGTGGGGGCTGCCTTGCCCGGTATTGGTAAGGCCGGTAGAACCGGTATATGTCATCTCACGGTTGCCTTACCCGGTACAGGCAAGGCCGGTAGAGCCTGTCATTAAAACTGTCACTTGGGTTGCCTTGCCTGGTATTTAGGCAAGGGCGGTAGAACCTATTATATGTTATATTACTGTTGTATTGTTATGTATGTTTACCCTACGGGGACTGCCTTTAACTTTTAATAAAGTTAAGTTATTTTTACCAAACCTTAAGTCTGAGAGTCTTCAAATCCGTGACACTCACAGACTGAGGGGCGTGAATGGATTAACACACAGCAGGGGGTCTCAATACAACTGTAACGATTTGTTTGACTCACAGACACAGTGGTTAGGATAAAAACACAGTTTTATTGAATAAAACAATACAGTAAGAACCCTCACAGGTCCTGTAGTATACAAACAGTATAGTACAGACACACGACAGGTAAGTTATTCAATGCCCACACAGGTCCAGTATAACATGAAGGTACAGACAGGATATACTGACACAGGTCAGGCAACAGAAGTAGGTTTCCAGGATTCCAGTACTTCAGGAGTTAAAGTTCACCAATGATGGTAAACAGTCCCATGTGCGAAGGTACTGAAATGATACTTTAACAAGCCAATGGCACTTTACCGGAGCAATCACGGAGGCACACACACTTACAACCGGTATGACAGTAATGTAGGACTAGGCCAGAGGCGCTCTGCGGGAGCAGTAACTGAGACAACACTGGCAACCTGCTGGAGCAGTAGCGGAGGAAGAGCCAATGGCATTTTACCGGAGCAATCACGGAGGCAACACTTGCAACCGGTATGACAGTAACAGAGGACTGGGCCAGAGGCGCTCTGCCAGAGCAGTAACTGAGACGACACTTGGCAACCTGCCGGAGCAGTAGCGGAGGACAAACCAATGGCACTTTACCGGAGCAATCACAGATGCACACACTTGCAACCGGTATGACAGTAATGGAGGACTAGGCCAGAGGCGCTCTGCCAGAGAGTAACTGAGACAACACTGGCAACCTGCCGGAGCAGTAGCGGAGGACAAGCCAATGGCACTTTACCGGAGCAATCACGGCGGCACACACTTGCAACCGGTATGACAGTAACGGAGGACTAGGCCAGAGGCGCTCTGCCAGAGCAGTAATTGAGACAACACTGGCAACCTGCCGGAGCAGTAGCGGAGGACAAGCCAATGGTAACCGGATTGTCAGAGGACTAAGAATGTCGCAGAGGCAACAAGGACAGAGGGAGCAGGAACGTTGATCAAGCTGGGTCGGTGCACAGGAACAGGAACGTCAGCCAGGCCAGGTCAGAACACAGGAGCAGGAACGTCAGCCGGTCCGGGTCGGTACACGGGAGCAGGAATGTCAGCCAGGCCGGGTAAATACACAGGAGCAGATACTGAAGAGAAGTCAGGCAATCCGGGTCGGTACACAGGAGCAGGAACTGAAGAGTAGTCAGGCAGGCCAAGTTGGTACACTGGGAACACAGCAATTAGTTAGCACTGGTACAGGAACACCACGATAGGGCACCGTGTGGGTGCAGGAACCCAGTATATAAAGGCCATACTGGGTGGGCTCAACACAGGGCAACCAATGAGAGCATTACACAGGATAACTGACAGAAAAACAATAACAAGGGAGAATGGGCACCGTGATAACATCTTACAATACACAATACAATGGCTTGAGGGACTGAAATACACATTCAAAGAATTAACCTCTCACTGCCCCTTCCCTTGGAAGCAAGCCAGAAGTCTAATGCAGGGCAGTTTTGTGTAATACAGTACATTAGCCCCATTCCAGTAAAGTCTATAAAAAGTATTTTTTAGTGCACAACCAGGGCAAAATGTCCACAGTCTTTGGATAAATAGTTCTAGGGCCAGACAAGGGCTCAAGTAAAGGGTAGGATCCATTACAATAGGTAAGCTCCATGTCTGTGTCAAGTGTAAACATATAGGTGAGCTCCCTGTCTGTGGCAAGTCTAAACATATAAGAGAGCTCCCTATCTGTGTCTGGTGTAAACATATAGGAGAGCTCCCTGTCTATGTCAAATGTAAACATATAGGAGAGCTCCCTATCTGTGTCAAATGTAAACATATAGGAAAGCTCCCTCTCTGTGTAAAGTTTAAACATGTAGGAGAGCTCCCTGTCTGTGTCAGGTGTAAACATATAGGCGAGCTCCCTGTCTATGGCAAGTCTAAACATATAAGAGACCTCCCTGTCTGTTTCAAGTGTAAGCATATAGGAGAGCTCCCTTTCTGTCTCTGGTGCAAACATATAAGAGAGTTACATAGTTACATAGTAATTTAGGTTGAAAAAAGACTTGCGTCCATCCAGTTCAACCCTTTTCCTATTCCTGTTTACCATCGCTGACCCAAAAGAAGGCATCCGACTCCAAATGGCAATCAGATTTCTCCCTGGATCAACAAGCCCTAACTAAATATTAATCCCAATACTAACGTGTATAGCCCTCTATATTATGCTCTTTTAAATAAGTATCCAGGCCCCTTTTAAAGGCATCTAGTGTATTTGATAGCACCACCTCCTCCGGAAGTGCATTCCATACCTTTATTGTCCTTACTGTAAAGAAACCCTTCCGCTGTTGTAGACTAAATCTCCTTTCCTCAAGTCTAAGCGGGTGGCCCCTTGTCCTGTGTACTGTTCTGTTAATGAACAGGTCTTTTGAAAGCCCTTTATATGGGCCTTGAACATATTTATATAGTGTTATCATATCCCCTCTAAGACGCCGTTTCTCTAGTGTGTACAAGTTTAACTTTTCTAGCCTCTCTTCATAACTAAAGCATTCCATTCCCCTTACTAGTTTTGTAGCCCTCCTCTGCACTCTCTCTAGTTCCATAATGTCCTTCTTCAGAAAGGGCGCCCAGAATTGAACAGCATATTCTAGATGGGGTCTTACCATGGACCTGTAAAGAGGCATAATTATATCTTCCTCCCTTGAGTCAATACCCCTTTTAATACATGCCAATATCTTATTGGCCTTTGCAGCTGCCAGCTGGCACTGCATGCTACTGCAAAGTCTATTGTCTACCATTACTCCTAAATCCTTTTCATTAGTAGATTTCCCCAGAGAAACACCATGTAAACTATATGTTGCATTTTTATTATTATACCCAAAATGCATAACTTTACACTTGTCTATATTGAATCTCATTTGCCATTTGCCTGCCCAGTTACTCAATTTGTCCAAGTCCTCTTGTAATGAAGACACATCCAGTTCAGACTTTATTACCTTACTTAATTTTGTGTCATCGGCAAACACTGATACATGGCTTCCTATGCCCTCTGGGAGGTCATTAATAAACAAATTAAAAAGAAGAGGACCCAGGACAGATCCCTGAGGCACTCCACTTATCACATTTATCCAACTGGAGAACTTGCCATTTACTACCACTCTTTGCATTCTATCTTTCAGCCAATTTCCAATCCACTCACAAACATTTTGCCCTAGTCCTATTTCATTCAATTTGTACAGTAACCTCTTGTGTGGAACTGTATCAAATGCCTTGGCAAAGTCTAAATAGATCACGTCAACCGCCTCTCCCTCATCTATATTATTACTTACTTTTTCATAAAATGCGATCAAGTTCGTTTGACAAGACCTATCTTTCACAAAGCCATGTTGGCTATTGCTAATGATATTCCTGTTCCAGCAGAATTCTTGAATATATTCCCTTAGCAACCTTTCAAACAGCTTCCCTACCACAGATGTCAAGCTTACGGGTCTGTAATTTCCTGGCTGGGACTTTGATCCCTTTTTAAATATGGGCACCACATCTGCTTTACGCCAATCCATGGGCACCATACCAGAAATAAAAGAATCCCTGAAAATCAGATATATCGGTCTGGCCAGGGTCTGGCCTAGCTCCCTAAGTACCCGTGGGTGTATACCATCTGGCCCCGGAGCCTTGTCTACCTTGACACCATTCAATTGTTTTAACACTTTTTCTTGTGTTAGCCAGTCCCATGCTTGCTGTGCCTGTTCTGTAAAAGTAGTTTGCAGATTCTTGTCCAATGGGTCTTCCTTGGTAAAAACAGAAGAAAAGAAATTATTTAAAATATCTGCCTTCTCTCTGTCACCTTTGACCATCTCACCCGTTTCAGCTAACAAGGACCCAACATTATCAGACTTTAATTTTTTGCCATTAATGTATTTAAAGAATTTTTTTGGGTTGCTTTTGCTCTCCTTAGCAATATTTTTTTCATTCTCCAGTCTAGCTAATTTAATAGCCTTTTTACAGGTTTTGTTGACATTTTTGTATTCTGCAAATGCCTCTGCTGATCCCTCAGCTTTGTAATGTTTAAATGCCGCTTTCTTGTTATTTATTTCATGAATTACTTTACTGGTTAGCCACATTGGTTTCAATTTGCTTCTTTTGTATTTGTTTCCAACAGGGATAAATTTATATGTGTATTTTTGCAATATTATTTTGAAGGCATTCCACTTACCTTCTGTGTTTTTTCCTGAAAATATTTTATCCCAGTCAACGAGACCAAGGGATGAATTAAACCTGCTAAAGTTGGCCTTTTTAAAATTCAGTGTTTTGGTGGAACTCGTATCAACTTGTTTTTTTGAATTAATCTCAAACGATACCATGTTATGGTCACTATTCCCCAAGTGCTCCCTTACTTGGATGTTAGAGATAAGTTCTTCATGGTCAGTTATTACCAAATCCAGACATGCATTCCCTCTGGTTGAGGTCTGCACTAGTTGTGACAAAAAACTGTCATTCAACAAGTTCAGAAACTTGCTGCTTTTAGCAGAGTTAGCTATTCCATTTTTCCAGTCTATTTCTGGATAATTAAAATCCCCCATAATTATAGTTCTCCCTATTTGGGAAGCCTTTTCTATTTGCATTAATAGCTGTGTTTCTTCAAGGTCACCAATGTTTGGTGGTTTATAGCAAATACCCACTAATATTTTCTGGGCAGTTTTATCCCCAGTGACTATTTCAACCCACAGGGATTCCACATGTTCACTACTGTCCTCACATATATCTTCCCGCAATTGAGGCAATAATGCTGGTTTGATATACAGACAGACCCCACCACCTCTTTTGCTTGACCTATCTTTTCTAAATAACATGTAGCCCTCTAAATTGATTGCCCAATCATGTGTGTCATCCCACCATGTTTCTGTTATGCCTATCAAGTCATAGTTTTCAATTTCAGCTACCAGCTCCAGTTCCCCTATTTTACCAGTTAAACTTCTGGCATTTGCAAGCATACAATTTATGCCACTGCTGTGTTCCATTTGTGATTTAATTTTGTTGTGGCTTATAGTCTTCTCCCTATCATCTGTACTAACCCCGCCCCCAGATCCTCCCACCTGGTTATTAACTACATCGCCTTCCCTTTCTATACTATCTATCCCAGTATTTATTGGCCCCTCCCCCCCCCTTCCTAGTTTAAAATCTCCTTCAACCGTCTGGTAATCCTCTCCCCAAGCACTTGAGACCCTCTTGCATTCAGGTGCAATCCATCCCTGCTATAGAGATTGTACCCCAAAGCAAAATCAGTCCAGTGCTCTAAAAACCCAAAGCCCTCCTTCTTACACCAAGACTTCAGCCATGCATTGAGCTCCCTAATCTCCCGCTGTCTCTCTGGCGTAGCGCATGGCACAGGTAGTATCTCTGAGAATACTACCTTGGAGGTCCTGTTCCTAATCTTACTGCCTAAATCCCTAAAATTACCTTTTAGGACTCTCCACCTTCCTCTAACTTTGTCATTGGTACCAATATGCACCAAGACAGCTGGATCCTCTCCAGCCCCTCCCAATAATCCGTCCACCCTGTCTGCAACATGCCGAACCCGGGCACCCGGGAGACAGCAAACCATTCGGTTGCTGCGATCAGAGCCACAGATTACCCTATCTGTTCTCCTAATAATAGAGTCCCCTACCACCACAACCTGCCTAGGCTTCACTTCCCTCTGGATCCCCTCTGTGCTAGAGGAGCTGTTCTCCCGGCTGTTAGGGAGAACAGTCCTCTCCAGCAATTCCACCTCTGGGTTTGCCTTCCCAACATCTTCACTTAAATGAGCAAATTTGTTTGGATGGAAAAACTCAGGACTGGCTGCCCTCTTCCTCTTCCCTCCCCCACTGCAACCACTTCTAACTGTCACCCAGCTATGTGCCTGGTTCCCTTCTAGCTGATCTCCTCCCTCTTTGCTAGGTGACCCAGCTAGACTCTGCTCCGTTGGTTCCAGCGTACGGACACTAGTTTACTCCATTAAACCTTGTGGCCTATACTACTGTTGGTTCCAGCGTGCGGACGCTGGTTTACTCCATTAAACCTGGTGGCTCATACTACTGTTGGTTCCAGCGTGCGGACGCTGATTTACTCCATTAAACCTAGTGGCCTATACTACTGTTGGTTCCAGCGTGCGGACGCTGGTTTACTCCATTAAACCTGGTGGCTCATGCTACTGTTGGTTCCAGCATGCGGACACTGGTTTACTCCATTAAACCTTGTGGCCATTACTACTGTTGGTTTACTCCAGCACGCCTTGCGGTTCACATTTCTGTCAGTCGGTTTACTCCCTGACTGTAGTCAGGTACTGTGAGATCAGAGTTGCTGTCCAGTCCCATATGCAGTTGTCTTGTAGTTCTCTGGCTTGAGACTTCTGCTTGAGTGAGACCGCTTGTCCTAGTTCCTACCTTATCCATCCTACTGTCATTGTCACCTGACAGTTGGTTTCTGGAAGGTCTCCTCTCTTGGGCTGCCCTGCCCGGTATTGGTAAGGCCGGTAGAACCTATTCACGTTGCCATCCTTAGGTTGCCTTACCCGGTATTGGCAGGGCCGGTAGAGCCTACTCATAGTATTCCCTCAGGCTGCCTTGCCCAGTATTGGTAAGGCCGGTAGAACCGGATCATTACCATCTCATGGTTGCCTTACCCGGTATTGGCAAGGCCGGTAGAGCCTGCTACTGTTATTTTGTCTGAGTCGCCTGGGTTGCCTTGCCCGGTATTATTGGCAAGGCCGGTAGAACCTATTCATATGGTCATTTGTTTATTTGTATTGTTTGTATGTGTATGATAACCCTATGGGATTGCCTTAACTTTTCAATAAAGTTATGTTTTTACCTAAACCTTAAGTCTGAGAGTCTTAACTAACCGTGACACTGTGTTACTGTAAACATATAGGAGAGCTCCCTGTCTCTGTCAAGTGCAGACATATATGACAGCTCCCAGTCTGTGTCAAGTATAACCATATAGGAGAGCTCCCTTACTGTGTCATGTGTAAGTGGAAGGCTGGGCTTGAATTTGTGGGAGGGGCTGTAAGCCATAAATACCGTCAGCAGACTCTCCCAATGGGACGCATCGTCTATTGTGCGTCCCACATCGTTTCCAGTCACGTCACTCCCGGTTCGCGCCTCTTCTGGACCGGTACCACGCTCATACAGAGCTCGCTGAATCGGGCGATCACTCGCTGGCATAGCTACGTCCTCTAGGCTTTCACACAAGACTCCCCTACTACTAATAGTTGTATATTGTAACAAACATCCAGTTACAGCACACTGTATGCACCAATACAACATGTACCTACGTCCAGTTACATCATACAGTATGTATCAATACAACATTCCATGTAACCAACGTCCAGTCACATCATACCGTAGTACCAAGACAACACTCCTATTGTAACCTACATTCAGTTTCACTATATTATATGTTTCAATACAACATTCCATTGTAACCACATCCTGTTGCCATACTTTATATACCCAGACACATTCCCGTAAACTATGTCCAGTGACACCATACTGTATGTACCTATACAACATTCCTATTGTAGCAACGTACAGTTACATCATACCATATGTATCAATACAACGTTTCCATTGTAACTAGCATCCAATTACACCATAATGTACGTACCACTACAACATTCCCATCATAACCAGAGTCCAGTTGCACCATACTGCATGTTCCACTACACCATGCCTATTGTAACAAACGTCCAGTTACACCATACCGTATGCAACTATACAACATTCCAATAGTAACCTATGAGACATCATACTGTATGTAGCAATACAACATTCCAATGGAACCAACGTCCGGTTACATCGTATCGTAAGTGCCAATTCAACATTTCTATTGTAACCACGTTCAATTACACCATACTGTATGCATCAATATAACATTCCATTGTAACCAACATCCAGTTACACCAAACCGGATGTACCAATACAGCATTCCATATTAACAGCGTTCAGTTATCCATACTGCATGTACCAATACAACATTCCTATTATAACCAACGTACAGTTGCCATACTGTAGGTACATTTACAACATTCCCATTGTAACCAACGTCCGTATGTACCATACAACATTCCTAAACCAACAACCAGTCACACCTTACTGATGTACCACTACAGCATTCCTATTGTAACCAACATTCAGTTATTCCATACCGTATATACCACCACAAACATTCCTATCATAACAAACGTCCAATTACACACACTGTATGTACCATTCAACATTCCTATGGTAACCAACGCCCAGTTATTCCATTACGTATGTACCACTACAACATTACATCACAACCAAAGTCCAGTATACCATACTGTGGGCACCAGTACAACATTCTCACTGTGACCATCACCAGGTATTCCGTACTGTACATACCAATACAACATTCCCATTGTAACAAGTCCAGTCACACTATACCGTACATGCCAATACAACTTTCCTATAGTACTATGTCCAGTGATACATAACAATATACCACTACAACATTTCATTGTAACAATGTCCAGTTACACCATACCCTATGTACCAATACCACAGCCATACCGTAGCATTGTTACAGAATCCTGATTCCACGTTCTAGCTACATGCATTCATAATTACATTGTTTCAGTTTTCCTGTTTCCAAGTTTTATCTAACATACATACGTACATAGTTTCATTGTTTCAGGGTCCTGCTTCCACTTCCGTTTTTACATACGTACATAGTTTATTGTCTCAGTGTCATGATTCCACATTCTATCTACATTTATACATAGTTACATTGTTCAATGTCCTGTTCTCTGTTATATCTACATGCGTACTTAGTTACATTGTTCAATATCCTGATTCCACGCTGTATCTACAATATGTATTCAGTAAGACTGTTTCAGTATCCTGATTCCACATTCTACATACATGCATACTTAGTTAATTTGTTTAGTGTCATGATTCTACGTTCTATCTAACGTGGTTACATCATTTCATAGTCCTAACTCCACGTTCTATCTACATGCATACATAGTTATATAGTTTCAGTATCCCGATTTCAAGTTCTATCTAAACAGACATACTTACATTATTTCATTCCAAGTTCTTACATCATTCATACATAGTTACATCGTTTCAGTGTCCTGCTTCCACTTCTTATTAACATACATATATTGTTACATTGTTTCAGTGTCCTGATTCCGCATTCTATCTAACATACATATTGTTACATCGCTTCAGTGTACTGTTTCCACATTCTATCTACATGCGTACATAGTCACATTCTTCAGTTTCTGGATTTCACGTTCTATCTACCATGCATGTATGTTATATATATATGTGTATTTATGTAAATGTGTGTGTGTGTGTGTATGTGTATATATATGTATGCATGGGTACATCGCTTCAGTATCCTGATTCCATATTCTATCTTCCTGCATACATAATTACATTGTTTCTGTATCATTATTCCACATTCTATCTAGTTTATTATAGTATCTCAGTCCTGATTCCAAGTTTTAGCTAACTTACATACATAGTTACATTGCTTTAAGTACCGTGATCCTTACCTCTTTGCAGAGGCCGGAGGATCACACTTTCAGTCCTTACCTCTTCGCAGAGGTCAAAGATCACACCTTCAGTCCTTGCCTCTTCGCAGAGGCTGAAGGAAAACACATTCACTCCTTACCTCTTTGCAGAGGCGGAAAGATAACACTTTCAGTCCTTACCTCTTTGCAGAGGCCGAAGGATCACACTTTCAGTCCTTACCTATTTGCAGAGGCCGAAGGATCACACTTTCAGTTCTTACCTCTTCGCAGGGGCCGAAGGATCACACTTTCAGTCCTTACCTCTTCGCAGGGGCCGAAGGATCACACTTTCAGTCCTTACCTCTTCGCAGGTGCCAAAGGATCACACTTTCAGTCCTTACCTCTTTGCAGAGGCCGAAGGATCACACCTTCAGTCCTTACCTCTTTGCAGAGGCTGAAGGATCACACTTTCAGTCCTTACCTCTTCGCAGGGGCCGAAGGATCACACTTTCAGTCCTTACCTCTTCGCAGGGGCCGAAGGATCACACTTTCAGTCCTTACCTCTTCGCAGGGGCCGAAGGATCACACTTTCAGTGCTTACCTCTTCGCAGGGGCCGAAGGATCACACTTTCAGTCCTTACCTCTTCGCAGAGGCCGAAGGATCACACTTTCAATCCTTACCTCTTCGCAGGGGCGAAGGATCACACTTTCAGTCCTTACCTCTTCGCAGGAGTCGAAGGATCACACTTTCAGTCCTTACCTCTTCGCAGAGGCCGAAGGATCACACTTTCAGTCCTTACCTCTTTGCAGAGGCAGAAGGATCACACTTTCAGTCCTTACCTTTTCGCAGAGGCCGAAGGTTCCCCCCTGGTATCTTACCTTACCTCTTCACAGCAGCCGAAGGATCACTCTTAATTACCTTACCTCTTCGCAGTAGCCGATGGTTCTGATATTAACCCTTTTCTTGCAACCTTAAATTATCTTCATCCTTGCCGCCAGTAGTCTTGCCTTCTTTGGGTTTTCCTGCCCAGGCAAGGCTCCTGGCATCAGGGACCGGTACCCTCACTAAAGGGCATCCACGCGTTGGCTAACCAACTACTTCACCCTTATCATTTCTGATTTATATGGTACAAGTACATGTAGGCATTACACTGCTTCATCGGTTCATGGTATCCTTTTCAAACGCTAGTTATCTAACTACCATTCACCAGCATTACTCTGCCATCAGCCATGTTTCCCTTTATAGTTAGGTCTCCTCTCAACTACTTAATTTATTAAATCTTAACCAGTCTCACTTTTTGGTCTGAATCATATCTTATTCTCGAATCACGCATTTAGTACAGGAGCAGCATTATCCTCTTCTAAGTAGATTACCAATAATATCTCAATTAACTTGGCAAAGGGAAGCCTTCAGGTTTCTCACGTTACTTCCAGAAACCTTCAGCTACATTTCAGCAAGCTGTATAGACTTATCAAAGTTATGCCATCTTTGTGTAAGTACATGAACATCTTAATAATTTGCTCTTTTTGCCTTCTATTCAGGCCTACCACGTCGACATTTACCCGAGCTTCCAGTAAGCTCCGGGTTATGGCAAACCTCACCACATTTCCAGTCGCTGGAAGCCCCGACCACAAGTGGAAGGCTGGGCTTGAATTTGTGGGAGGGGCTGTAAGCCATAAATACCGTCAGCAGCCTCTCCCATGGGACGCATCGTATATTGTGCCCCCCCATCACCCCATTATTTAATTGTTATCACAGGTGGCCTTCTATTCAGGCCTACCACGTCAACATTTACCCGAGCTTCCAGTAAGCTCCGGGTTATGGCAAACCTCACCACATTTCCAGTCGCTGGAAGCCCCGACCACAAACATATCAGAGAGTTCCCTGTCTGTGTCAATAGAAACATATTGGGGAGCACCCATTCTGTGTCAAGTGTAAACATATAGGGGAGCTCCTTGTCAAGTGTAAACATATAGGGGAGCTCCCTTTCTGTGTCACGTGTAAACATATAGGAGACCTCCCTGTCTGTGCCAAATGTAAACATATAAGAGAGCCCCCTTTCTGTGTTAAGTGTAAACATATAGGAGAGCTCCCTGTCTGTGTCAATTATAAAGATATCAGAGAGCTCCCTGTTTGTGTCAAGTGTAAACATATAGGAGAGCTCCCTGACTGTTTCAAGTGTAAACATAGAGGAGAGCTTCCTTTCTATGTCTGATTTAAACATATAGGAGAGCTCCCTGTCAGTGTCAAGTATAAACATATAGGTAGGCCCACATTCATATAGGTAGGCTCCCTTTCTGTGTCAATTGTAAATATATATACACTGCGGCAGTGTAAATATATTGGAGAGTTCCCTTCCTGTGTCAGGTGTAAACATATAGGGGAGCTCCCTGTCAAGTGGAAACATGTAGGAGAGCTCATTTTCTGTGTCAATTGTAAACATATAAGAGAGCTCCCTGTCTGTGTCAATGTAAACATATTAGAGAGCTTCCTGTCTGTGTCATTCTAAACATATTGGAGAACAGCCTTTTTGTGTCACTTGTAAACATATAGGAGAGCTCCCAGTCTGCTTTAAGTGTAAACATATAGGAGAGCTCCATTTCTGTGTCAAGTGTAAACATATAAGAGCCCCACCTTTCTGTGTCAAGTGTAAGCATATAGGTTAGCTCCCTTTCTGTGTCAGGTGTAAACATATAGAAAATCTCCCTGAATGTCTCAGGTGTAAACATATAGGAGAGCTCCCTTTCTGTGTCAATGTAAACATATTGGACAACACCCTTTCTGTGTCAGAGTAAACATACTGGAGAGCACACTTTCTGTGTCAAGTATAAAAATATAGGAGAGCTCCCTGTCTGAGTGAAGTGTAAACATATAGGTAGGCTCCCATTCTGTGTCAATGTAAACAAACTGGAAAGCACCCTTTCTGTGTCACTTCTAAACATATAGGAGAGCTCCCTGTCTGTGTCAAGAGTAAACATATAGGAGAGCTGCCCGTCTGTGTCAAGTGTAAACATATAGGTTAGCTCCCTGTCTTAATCAGGTGTAAACATATAGGAGAGCTCCCTGTCTGTGTCAGTATAAACATATTGGAGATTACCCTTTCTGTGTCATGTCTAAACACATAGGAGACCTCCCTGTCTGTGTCAAGTGTAAACATATAGGAGAGCTGCCTGTTCGTGTCAAGTGTAAACATATAGGTGAGCTCCTTGTCAAGTGTATAGATAGGTAATCTCCCTGTCTTTGGCAAGTGTAAACAAATAGGTGAGCTCCCTGTCTGTATCAGGTGTTAACATATAGGTGAGCTCCCTATCAAGTGTAAACATATAGGAGAGCTCCCTGTCTGTTTCAAGTTTAAACATATAGTAGAGCTCCCTTTCTGTGTCAAGTGTAAACGTATAAGAGAGCTCCCTGTCTGTCTCAGTGTAAACATATTGGAAAGCAACCTTTCTGTGTCAAGTGTAAACATATAAGAGAGCTCCCTGTCTGTGTCAGTGTAAATATATTGGAGAGTACCCTTCCTGTGTCAAGTGTAAACATGCAGGAGTGCTCCCTTTCTGTGTCAATTGTAAACATTTAAGAGAGCTCCCAGTCTGTGTCAATGTAAACATATTAAAGAGCTTCCTGTCTGTGTCATTATAAACATATTGGAGAGAACCCTTTCTGTGTCACTTGTAAACATACAAGCTCCCTGTCTGTTTCTAGTGTAAACATATAGGAGAGCTCCCTTTCTGTGTTAAGTGTAAATGTGTAAGAGAGCTCCCTGTCTGTGTCACTGTAAACATATTGGAGAGCACCCTTTCTGTGTCAAGTGTAAACATATAGGAGAGCTGACTGTCTGTGTCAAGTGTAAACATATCGGTAAGCTCCCTGTCTATGTCAAGTGTAAACATGTAAGTGAGCTTCCTGTCTGTATCAGGTGTAAACATATAGGAGAGCTCCCTTTCTGTGTCAAGTGTAAACATGTAAGAGAGCTCCCTGTCTTTGTCAGTGTAAACTTATTGGAGAGCACCCTTTCTGTGTCAAGTGTAAACATATAGGAGAGCTGACTGTCTGTGTCAAGTGTAAACATATAGGTAAGCTCCCAGTCTATGTCAAGTGTAAACATGTACGTGAGCTTCCTGTCTGTATCAGGTGTAAACATATAGGAGAGCTCCCTGTCTGTATCTGGTGTAAACATATAGGAGAGCTCCCTTTCTGTGTAAAGTGTAAACATATAAGATAGCTCCCTGTGTGTGTGTCAATGTAAAGATATTGGAGAGCACCCTTTCTGTGTCAATGTAAAGATATTCTGGTAGGTCCCCCACTACTGAAGAATGGATCCCCTTCACAGGAACAAACGGAGATCAGGTCAGTGGAGACCCGGGTCAAACACAGGCTGGATACAAACGAACAGAAGAAGTAGGCAGAAGAGAGGTCAGGCAGCAATCAGAGTCATACACATGCTGGATACAACTGGTCAGATGGAGCAGGCAGTAGAGAGGTCAGGCAGCTTTCCGGGTCATACACACGTTGGATAAATCTGGACAGAAGGAGAAGGTAGTAGAGATATCAGGCAGCAATCCGGGTCATACACAGGATGGATATAAGGCAGGACACAGGATACAAGGCAAGAGATAGACACTATAATAATGCGTCAGGGGAAGCCAGGAAGAGGCTTATACAGCCCAGGACTGGAGATGAGAGTGAGGTGTGGGTGCCGGCCGGATCATAGAGAGGAGTGTTCCCAGCAATGTGCACGCAACAAGATCCAGAACCCAGAAGAGAGTGCAGGAGACGCGTCCGGCCCAGACCTACAGTCCAGAAACAGAATAGAATGTAGCAAGGCTAAGCAGCATGACAGTTTCTCAAATTACTTTTTCGTTAGGGATTGGGGACCTCTATAGCATTAAGACGGTGAAAACACCAGTTAAATCAAAATTAATTTCACTATCCCCCCCTTTAAAGCATATGGTTTGCCCCAGATTTGTACCTGCATGCATTGCAATTTTAACAATGTGATGTGATATTAAATGATATTTGAAATAAAACCAGCTTTTGATTAAAACTCATGAATTAGAAATACATTGTAGTCATCGATTGCTGTCAATTTTAGACAGGATTTCTATTAAGATGTTTTTAATCCTAGCCATACGTTTAACATTTTTGAATTGTGCTTGTAAAACAGATTTTTTTTTAAGTATATGAAAGTAACCTGGTAAGAACTGACTGATGTGTGAAACAGCTAATGGTCGGATGCAGTGTGTGCTCAATTTTAATCTATTAGATCCCTTGATATTAAACTGAAAATTCTAATAATCTTATACGAGCACCTAAGTGTAAGAGGGGTAGACACGTTACACAGTTAATCAAAGGAATAATTCTGCTTTTGAAACTTTAACTTTTAAATTAAAACATTCAATTTCCCCAATTCATCCTCATCCTAATCACCAGCAATAAACTCTCAAATCTAACCCCAATTCCATGCACCCCAACCCTAAAAATCCTTACCCTAGTCTTGATTTTGAAACTCATTTGATAATCAGTTTTGTCAATTAAACAAGAGTATCTCTATGTAATACATTTTGATTTGTGTTTTGCAGTTGTACTCTGTGTTTATTGAACATACAAGATATCCATTCCTAGAATGAAAGTTATGTAAGTTGACAGTATCGCCATCTATTGGTTGCTGATGGGCCATGACATAGAGAACGTGTAATTGTTCTTATCCAAATCAGTGAGCCTGAAATAATGACCTGAATATATTCTGGAGCAAACCAATTACTTCACAGGGGGATATTTTAAAATTCTCCAAATATTTTAACATAAACCTGTTCAATAAATTATTAATATACAGTTTTTCATATTACTTTTCATTAGGGATTAGTGTCCTCTCTAGCATTAAAAGGGTTAAAACATCAGTTAAATCAAAATTAATTTCTCTATCCCCCCTTTATAACAAATGGTTTGCCCCAGATTTGTACTAGCATGCATTACAATTTTAACAATGTGATGTGAAAATAATTGATATTTGAAATAAAACCAGCTTTTCTCCCTTTGTTTAAATCTCAGGAATTAGAAATACATTGTAGTAATCGATTGCTGTCAATTTTAGACAGGATTTCTATTACGATGTTTTTAACCCCTTCAGTGCCAGAGGCTCGGGCCATTTCCTGAACCCTGCAGGCCAGACACTTTTTCAACATTTTTGCTATCCTTCCGTTTAGGCTTGATTTCCTCTGGGGATTTTTAGTTACATATGGAAAACTATATATTGTTTTTTTCAGAACGAATTGAGCTTTCTTGTGATACCTTACATGAAGAGAATTTTACATCGTGCAAAAAGCTATGATGTCATAATGACAAAAAAAAGTGAAAATTTACTCATTTTGCTAAAATCACATACTATGTATCAAAAATATTTACCTTGATTGAAAAAGTTTCAATTATTTGAAAAAGCCTCGAGTCCCCTGAGTAAAAAAATACCAAATTTGTATAGTTTTACCTACGTCCATGGCTAGCGTAGAGCCCTAATCACCAGCAGCGCAAAATGACATTTTCAACTTTATAAACTAATATGCGCATTCTAGGGTTTTTGTGGTAAAACTACCCTAAAACAGTGGAATAACTATATAAAACTATATATTTCGGAAAAGTAGACAACCTGCCGCATCTAATGAGGGGTAACTTGCCTTCTTACCCCAAGCCTGGTGTGCACAAATGCCTCCAGAAGATGGCGCTAATGAAAAAAAAGGCATTTTCTTACATTTCTGCCCCTTCAAATGTACTGAAATTTGTGAAAACCATGGCATTTCCAACTGTATTCATTAGCTAGTGCTCTTAGGAGAAAAATGACACCCCATTGGTATGAGTTTAACTACCTCAGGGGGCGTTAGAAGTGCAAAATGACACCTACTACAACCTCAAATTTTTCTAACATTTTCTCAAACATTACTTGTCAGTACACAAATGGTTATAACAACTACAGAAGTGAAGAAAGGGTACACAAACCATACCATTTTGAAAAGAAGACACCCTGCCGCATCTAATGATGGGTGACTTGCCTTGTTACCCCAAGCCTGGAGTGCACAAATGCCTCCAGAAGGTGGCACTAATGAAAAAAAAAGGCATTTTCTTACATTTCTGCCCCTTCAAATGTACTGAAATATGTGCAAACCATGGTATTTCCAACTGTATTCATTAGCTAGTGCTCTTAGGAGAAAAATGACACCCCATTGGTATGAGTTTAACTACCTCAGGGGGCGTTAGAAGTGCAAAATGACACCTACTACAACCTCAAATTTTTCTAACATTTTCTCAAACATTACTTGTCTGTACACAAATGGTTATAACAACTACAGAAGTGAAGAAAGGGTACACAAACCATACCATTTTGAAAAGAAGACACCCTGCCGCATCTAATGATGGGTGACTTGCCTTGTTACCCCAAGCCTGGAGTGCACAAATGCCTCCAGAAGGTGGCACTAATGAAAAAAAAAGGCATTTTCTTACATTTCTGCCCCTTCAAATGTACTGAAATATGTGCAAACCATGGTATTTCCAACTGTATTCATTAGCTAGTGCTCTTAGGAGAAAAATGACACCCCATTGGTATGAGTTTAACTACCTCAGGGGGCGTTAGAAGTGCAAAATGACACCTACTACAACCTCAAATTTTTCTAACATTTTCTCAAACATTACTTGTCTGTACACAAATGGTTATAACAACTACAGAAGTGAAGAAAGGGTACACAAACCATACCATTTTGAAAAGAAGACACCCTGCCGCATCTAATGATGGGTGACTTGCCTTGTTACCCCAAGCCTGGAGTGCACAAATGCCTCCAGAAGGTGGCACTAATGAAAAAAAAAGGCATTTTCTTACATTTCTGCCCCTTCAAATGTACTGAAATATGTGCAAACCATGGTATTTCCAACTGTATTCATTAGCTAGTGCTCTTAGGAGAAAAATGACACCCCATTGGTATGAGTTTAACTACCTCAGGGGGCGTTAGAAGTGCAAAATGACACCTACTACAACCTCAAATTTTTCTAACATTTTCTCAAACATTACTTGTCTGTACACAAATGGTTATAACAACTACAGAAGTGAAGAAAGGGTACACAAACCATACCATTTTGAAAAGAAGACACCCTGCCGCATCTAATGATGGGTGACTTGCCTTGTTACCCCAAGCCTGGAGTGCACAAATGCCTCCAGAAGGTGGCACTAATGAAAAAAAAAGGCATTTTCTTACATTTCTGCCCCTTCAAATGTACTGAAATTTGTGCAAACCATGGCATTTCCAACTGTATTCATTAGCTAGTGCTCTTAGGAGAAAAATGACACCCCATTGGTATGAGTTTAACTACCTCAGGGGGCGCTAGAAGTTCAAAACGACACCTACTACAACCTGAAATGTTTTAAACATTTTCTCAAACATTACTTGTCTGTACCCAAATGGTTATAACAACTACAGAAGTGAAGAAAGGGTACACAAACCATACCATTTTGAAAAGAAGACACCCTGCCGCATCTATTGATGGGTGACTTGCTTTGTTACCCCAAGCCTGGAGAGCACAAATGCCTCCAGAAGGTGGCGCTAATGAAAAAAAAAGGCATTTTCTTACATTTCTGCCCCTTCAAATGTACTGAAATTTGTGCAAACCATGGCATTTCCAACTGTATTCATTAGCTAGTGCTCTTAGGAGAAAAATGACACCCCACTGGAATGAGTCGACCTACCTTAGGGGTGCCAGAAGCACATCACTACACCTACCTGTTTGCTTCTTCGAAAATGGCGGCTTGTACTAAAATGTCCATAACTGTTAGAGACATGAAGGAAAGGTATAAAAGGTATACCATTTTGGAAAGTAGACATTCTCCCGCATCAATTGAGGGGTCACTTGCCTTTCTACCCCCTGGGCTGAAGTGCACAAATATTTCCAAAAGGTGGCGCTATGGGAATAAATACATGTTTTTTTACATTTCCACCACTTCAAAGATACTAAAATCTTTGAAAACCATAACATTTCCTGCTGTATTCAGTACCTGCTACCAACATGAGAAAAATGGTAGCCTATTTGTGTGGGTTAACATAGAATATGTGGGTGCTAGGAACACGTACGTAAACCTGACACTTTTGTTTTTGAAATTATCTGCTTGCACTAAAATGGTTATAACCATAATAGATATGCAGAAAAGGTAGAGAAACAATGCCATTTTGGAAAGAAAACATCCTTCCGCATCTAATGAGGGGTCACGTGCCTTCTTACCCAAAGGCTGGTATGCACAAATGCTTCCAGGAGGTGGCGCTAGTGAAAAAAAAAAAGGCATTTTGTTACATTTCTGCCCCTTCAAATGTATGGAACTTTGTAAAAACCATGGAATTTTCAACTGCATTCATTAGCTAGTGCTCTTAGGAGTCAAACGACACCCCATTGATATGAGTTGACCTACCTTAGGGGGTGCTAGAAGTAGAAAACTACACCTACTACAACCTCTGATGTTTCTAACATTTTCTCAAACCTGACTTGCCTGTACGAAAATGACTATAACACCTTCAGAATTGAAGAAAAGGTAGATAAACCATACCATTTTGGAAAGAAGACAACCTGCCGCATCTAATGAGGGGTCACTTGCCTTTTTACCCCTAAGTTAGTTGGCACAACTATTTCCAGAATATGGTGCTACAGGAAAAAATAAAATTTTGTTTTACACATCAGTCACTTCAAAGATACTAAAATGGTTCAATGGCGTGGGATTTCCTAGGAGGACTTCTTGCCAGCCTAAGAAAAATGGTACCCCACTGCTGTGGGTTGACATACCAATTTACGCTACAGGAGCGTAGCTACCAGTGAAACAGAAATGGTAAAGCAAACAGTGTATGTGTGATTTTATGGCTAACAGATGAAAGAAGCTAGGGCGTCAGCCGGTGTACGTGCGGACCTGTGACTACAAGTGTAACAAAGTATGTGGGAGGGTGAGGGATTAGGCAGTGTGTGTGGGTATGAGCAGAGGAGCAAGGATGGTGGGGCAGTGTTTGATAGTGTGTATGGGAGATCTGTGACTACCAGTGTTGATAAAAAGTCCTGTGTGTGCCACAGGAAGGGGGTCGGCATTGAACTCCCCTCCTAGTGGCACACACAGGGTTAATTTGTGTTTTAATTTTTTTTTTTTTTATTATATACCTCATTGAGGGGCATAAGGACCCCCTGATCCCTCCCCAATGAGGTCTTAGTAAAAAAATATATATATATGTCCACAAACAGGGGACCCGGAGAGTGCCACAGGGGTCTCCAGCGCATTGCAAAGCAATGCATTGGATCCTTGTGGCACTCAGAGGGTTAATTTTTTTTTAATCATTACTTGGTAATCAGAGCTTGTTGGGGGGCCATCAGGACCAATCATGATGGCCCCCCAACAATCTCTGATAACGAAGTAATGAGAAATGCCCTATGTGTGCGCCGCAGAAGGGGGGCTGCATTGGCCCCCCTTGAGGCACACACAGGGTTAATTTTTTTTCTTAACTTTTTTTATTATGGACCTCATTGGTGGGTATCAGGACCCCTTTGATTCCCCCCAATGAGGTCTTAAAAAAAAAAAAAAAAAGGAATCAAAATAAATGTCCCTGTGAGTGCCAAAGGGCTCTCCAGCGCATTGCAAAGCAATGCATTGGACCCTTCTGGCACTCAGAGGGTTAATTTTTTTTTTAATCATTACTTGGTAATCAGAGCTTGTTGGGGGGCCATCAGGACCAATCATGAAGGCCCCCCAACAATCTCTGATAACGAAGTAATGATAAATGCCCTGTGTGTGCGCCACAGAAGGGGGGCTGCATTGGCCCCCCTTGTGGCACACACAGGGTTAATTTTTTTTTCTTTACTTTTTTTTTTATTATGGACCTCATTGGTGGGTATCAGGACCCCTCTGATTCCCCCCAACGAGGTCTTAAAAAAAAAAAAAAAAAAGGAATCAAAATAAATGTCCCTGTGAGTGCCAAAGGGGTTTCCAGCGCATTGCAAAGCAATGCATTGGACCCTTCTGGCACTCAGAGGGTTAATTTTTTTTTTTTATTATTACTTTGTAATCAGAGCTTGTTGGGGGGCCATCAGGACAAATCCTGATGGCCCCCCAACAATCTCTAGTAACAAAGTAATGATAGAAGCCCTGTGTGTGCCACAGGAGGGGGGGGGTGCATTTGACCCCCCCCTGTGGCACACACAGGGTTAAAAAAATTAATTTTTTTTTTTTTTAATAATAGACCTCATTGAGGGGCATCAGGATCCCCCCTGATCCCCCCAATGAGGTCTTTAAAAAAAAAAAAAAAAAACCCAAAGAAAAGACCCTGTGAGTGCTACAAGGGTCTCCAGCACATTGCAAAGCAATGTGCTGGGGACCACTGCGGCACTCACAGGGTTAGTTTTTTTTTTTTTTTTTTATTTTATTTTATTTTTTATATATTCAGACCTCGTGGGGGACATCAGGACCCCTCCTGGTGTCCCCCAAGTAATTGATCTCCCAGCCGATAGGCTGGGAGACCAATTTGGCGACTGCAGGAGAGCAGAAGCTCTCCTGCCCTTCACTCCTACCACCGGTAGGAGTGAATGGGACCGGGGAAACTTCCCCAACGTCATCAGTGACATGTCACTGATGACGTTGTGAGGCTTCCCCCGGTCCCGCCCACTCCTACCCGGAAGTTCGGGTAGGAGAGACGGAAGAGGAGAAGCTGCGCTTCTGCTGTGCTTCTCCTCTTCCTTTATTGATCTCCCAGCGCGATCGGCTGGAAGATCAATAACAGGGGAGACATGAGGAGTGATCCTCATGTCCCCCCACGATTGCCCACCTTTTTTTTTTTTAAAATGCGGTCACTGCATGCCGGTTATACCGGCTCATGCAGTGACCGCATTTTAGTGGGTACATTGTACGAGCTTGGCACAGCGGGTACAGCTGTCCAAACTCGTACAATGTACCCACTTGGCACTCAAAGGGTTAATCCTAGCCATAAGTTTAAAATGTTTGAATTGTGCTTGCAAAACAGATTTTTTTTTAAGTAAATGTATTTAACCTGTAAAGTACTGACTGATGCGTGAAATAGCTAATGGTGGGATGCAGTGTGTTAAATTTAAATCTATTAGATTCCTTACTATAAACTGAAGTCTTTATCCTAAATCCTAATAATCTCATAACAGAACATCTTAGTGTAAGAGAGGAGACACAGCACATAGTGAATCAAAGGAATAATTCTGCTTTTGAAACTTTAACTCTTAAATTAAAACATTCAATTTTCACCAACTCATCCTCATCCTAAGCACCAGCAATGAACTCTAAAAACTAACCCCAAGTTGTTCATTTAAAAAAAAAAAAACTTTATCTGCACAAAAATTAATGTTTAAAAAGTGCCCGGCAGCCTACTTCCAGCTTTCCGAACTGCCTCTGCTCCCCTCTCTCCTCCCATGACGGAGGCTTTCTGTCTCTAAGCTGGAGTGATCTCATTGGCTAGATTTCGATCTCTGCCAATGAGATCTCTCTAGCTTAGAGAAAGAAAGCATCCATCATCGCAGGATGCTGGGTAGTGGGACGGGAGCAGAGGCAGTAATGCAAGATGGAAGTAGGCTGCCAGGCACTTTTTAAAAATTACATTTTGTGCATATAAAGTTTTTTTGTTTTTTTTTAAATGAACAATGTTTTAAATGTTTTCACTAAATGCTCTAACTAATGAGCATTACTTATATCTATGTGAGAGATCCCGTTTAAAGCGAGAAGAGGTTCTAAAGTAAGAACAAAAAGTAAGGGGGATAAAGGGCAGCCTTGGCGGGTACCGTTAGAAATGCTAAAAGAGGATGAGAGAAGGCCATTGACCGAGACTCGAGCTGTGGGGAACACATACAAGGATAGAATAGCAGTCAAAAGGCGAGGGCCAAAACCGAGCCGCCAAAGTACAGCTTGCATAAAGTCCCAGCGGACTCGATCAAATGACTTCTCTGCATCAAGGGAAAGAAGAAGAGCAGGGGTAGAGGAAAGTTGAGATGAGTGGATCAGGGAAATAGCCTTGATAATATTATCTCTGTTTTCTCTTTCCGGAATGAAGCCAACTGGTCAGGTACGACAAGAAAAGGTAAAAGCACCTGGAGCCTGCATGCAATAATTTTAGAGAAGAGCTTGAGATCTGTATTCAGGAGTGAAATTGGCCTATAGCTGCTACATAATGTGTGGTCTTTACCTGGCTTAGGAATGACGGTAATATGTGCCTCTAGAGAGGAGGGTTGCCAGGCCATACCGTGAAGGATGGAGTTGAAAGTTAGCTCAAAGTGAGGAAGCAGGGTGTCGAGAAAGAAGTTGTAGTAGAAGGTTGTTAGACCATCCGGGCCTGGGCTTTTCCCTATCGGTGTGGATTTGAGGGCATGGCAAATTTCTATAGGAGTAATAGGAGAGTCACAAGAGGCAGCGTCTATGTCCAGTAAAACTGGCAAGTATCACAGTGCCCATGCTTCCTTGTTGTTTTCTGTCAGTCTTATCCTGTGCTTTGCTGCTATTGGCTACCGTGTGTTTGTCCCGCCCAGTATGACCTTTATATACTGGGCTTTGGCACCCCTCCGGTGCCCTTTTGTGGTGTTCTTTTGCCAGTGCTTGTTTCTGCTCAGTGATTCCCAGAGGGAACTGGACTTACTTCAGGAGTCCATATATCATATGGAAGCTTTGCACAAACATTCTATGTCACCCTCTATACTGCGTAGACTGACCTCTTTACGGACTGACCTGTCTGCTCATCTTCGTTCATTAACACTGAAGTCATATATGTGGTTTAAATACCAAAGGTACTTTTCCGGCAATAAATGCTGAAACACTTCAGCTAATCTGATACTCAGGGACAGGATCTTATCCCACATTCATTCTATTAAACTAGGACCATCTCGGATCTTACATTACTACGACCAGATAGCTGACGCTTTTCGTGATTTTTATTCTTCCTTATAGAACATGCATTCCACTACGTCAGCTGCCTCTGCCTCCTCTACACTCATCGATGAATTTCTATCTAAAGCTGACTTACTGTAAAGGTTTGTTTGACACACAGACACAGTGGTTTAGGATAAAACACAATTTTATTGAAATCACAGTAATAAAATAACCCTCACAGGTCCTGTAGTATATAAGCTGAATAATACAGACACACGACAGGTTACATATACATATGCCTACACAGGTCCAGCATAAACATAAAGTCCCCAACAGTTTATACTGACACAGATCAGGAGAAAGGTACTGCATGGGTTAATGGTCTTCTTTGAGTGTAAACAGTCCCAGATGTCATGTATCACTTCAATAATATTGCATTAGTGTTGCCTCTAGAATACAAAGTTTTTCAGACATGTTTTAAATCAATAGATATATTACTTGCCACCCCCACCCCCAGTGAATGTAGTTTGTTCCAGATTTGCTTCAGTAACACATATTAAACAGGTTGGGGCAAACCATTTTTTACCTCAGTAAAACAATGTTTTGAATGAAACTCAGCTTTCACTTCCTTGAATATCAGATACTGTATATCATTTATGACTTTCTTTATAAAGCATTAGAGTGCTATCTAACGTTCAGAGTTTTTAAGGCATATTTTAAACCATTAAATATTTAATTTGCCCCCCTCCACCTTTGGAGAATATGGTTTGTTCCAGATTTACTTCAGGTTTTCATACTAAACAGCTTTACAGAGAATACATAGTTAAACCAAAAACTAACATCTTATTGAAGACATTGTACTGTGCAAACCTCTTTTAATTTCAGTTTTATTTTAAAAGAAAACCCATTTTTTACTTAACGTCTTGGATATCACATAGCTTTCTGGGACTCAAAGGGTTAGTTAAATAAATCAATAAAATATAGGGTGTGGGTTGAATATGATAGCAAAAGACATAAGTGAAAAAAAAGCAATCCCATTTCTTCCTGGCTTATATGATTCTTCACATACAACCTGATTATTCTGAACACTAATATTTTTATGTAATCATTAATTTAATACAAAGAAAAAAGTATTTACACTTCAGATATTTTAAAATGTATAACTTAGGGATGTTAAAAATTACTTTATGGGATTTTTATCTCATGGAAGAGGCATTGGCATTTACAATGTGTTCCTAATTTCTCCCATCTGAAATAAAAAAAGTAAGGTGGTTTATTTTTCAAGAAATGGTTATTTTGAAATATTTTTATGGGAGCAATGCATTGTGGGAGAATGGTGGGGCAAACCATTTTTTACCAAAGTAGGGGATATATAAAATATTGTTTTGAATTAAACTAAGCTTTCACTTCCTTGAAAGCTCTGAGATGTCATGTATGACTTCAATAATATTGCATTAGTGTTGCCTCTAGAATACAAAGTTTTTCAGACATGTTTTAAATCATTAGATATATTACTTGCCACCCCCACCCACAGTGAATGTGGTTTGTTCCAGAAGTAAGGTGGTTTATTTTTCAAGAAATGGGTATTTTGAAATATTTTTATGGGAGCAATGCATTCTGGGAGAATGTTGGTGCAAACCATTTTTCACCAAAGTAGGGGACATATAAAATATTGTTTTGAATTAAACTAAGCTTTCACTTCCTTGAAAGCTCAGAGATGTCATGTATGAATTCAATAATATTGCATTAGTGTTGCCTCTAGAATACAAATTTTTAAGACATGTTTTAAGCCATTAGATATTAAAATATCTTTACCCGAAGCTGTTTAATATGTGTTACTGAAGCAAATCTGGAACAAACCACATTCACTCTGGGTGGGGGTGGCAAAATATCTAATGATTTAAAACATGTCTTGAAAACCCTGTATTCTAGAGACAACACTAATGCAGTTTTATTGAAGTCATACATGACATCCCAGAGCTTTCAAGGAATGCATTGCTCCCATAAAAATATTTGAAAAATAAACCACTTTACTTTATTTCAGATGGGAGAAAGTAGGAAGAAATTGTAAATGTCAAAGCCTCTTCCATGACATAAAAATCCTATAAAGTCATTTTTAACATCCCTAAGTTATGAATATTAAAATATCTGAAGTGTAAATATTTTTTTTAAATTAAATTCATATTTATATAAAAATATTAGTTTTTGGAATAATCAGGTTGTATGTAAAGAATCATATAAGCCAGTAAAAAATTGGATTGCTTATTTTTTTCACTTATGTCTTTTGCTATCATGTTCAACCCACACTCTATACTCTATTGATATATTTAACTAACCCTTTGAGTCCTAGAAAGCTATGTGATATCCAAGAGGTTAAGTGCAAAATGGGTTTTCTTTTAAAGTAAAACTGAAATTAAAAGAGGTTTGCACAGCGCAATGTCTTCAGTAAGCTGTTAGTTTTTGATTTAACTATGTATTCTCTGTAAAGCTGTTTAGTATGAAAACCTGAAGCAAATCTGGAACAAATCACATTCCCCAAGGGTGGAGGGGGACAAATTAGATGTTTAATGGTTTAAAATATGCCTTGGCCGCAATAAAGACAGAGGCCCTATCTGCGGCGATGAGCCCTTTTTTCTTTAGTCAACCTAGTGAACCCTAGCTGCATTGGTTCACTGCTCTCATAATTACACTCAGGAGGCATGGGAGGTGAGTGAGGCATGGGTGGGGAACTTTGTTTCGCCTGTCTCCACTCTCTGGCCCTTTGTCTGCGGTCTTAGGCCGCCATTCTCTCCCTAATACGAGAATCGATTAGTATCAAATAGTCAATAAACTCGTCCAAATCATTCGGCAAGTCTCTAGCTGATATTTCATCTTTGATACGGTCACAGAGACCCTGATCAAATGCCGCCACAAGCTCCTCATCATTCCAGCCCACCTCTGCTGCCAATGTGTGAAATTCAATAGAATATTCTGCAACAGTACGGGATCCCTGCTGGATCTGCAACAATCTTTTGGCAGCAGAGGCGGCTCTTCCTGGGATTTCGAATACTGTACGAAATGTTCTTAAGATCTCATTAAAGTTCTTGGTACATGGTTTCGCTGCCTCCCAAAAGGGATTTGCCTACGCCAGTGCTCTGCCCATTAGCAAAGAAATCATGAGCCCAACCTTACTTCAGTCACTAGGAAAGGCTTGAGGAGTTAACTCTAGGAAAATCTCCAATTGGTTTATGAACCCTCTGCACAGGGTAGGTTCACCATCGTACCTAAGCGGTAATGAAGCCGTAGCAGTTAACCTTCTATTTGAGTTTGCTTGCGTCACAGATTGAGCTCCCGGTGTCATAACTGTTGAGACCACCGAGGCCTGTACTGGTTTATCCAAGTGAGCGGTACGCTCTAGTATAGTTTGTATGGCCACCGCCATCTGGTCCATGCACTGCTCGTGTATATCCATCCTCCAATGGATACTTTGTGCAATACCATCACCTGTACCATCTGAGGACATGGCCCTTTCGTACCGTAATGGTTTTGAGTACACTCAGAGGCAGGCAGTTTGGTAAAACACAGTTTTATAGAAACCAGACAGAATAAAGTAACCCTCGCTGGTCCAGCAATAGTACACAGTTAATACTGACACAGGACAGGTTACTAAATAGTAGGGATGCACCGAAATTTCGGCGGCCGAAATGTTTCGGCCGAAAATGGCATTTTCTGCAAAAAAACTAAATAAAAAAAATGGCCGAAACGGAGAGCAGAAACAAGTGAAGTAAAATCTTCAGCACAGCACACAGACGCGCTTCAGACTCAGCACATGGAGGCTCTAAACAAGAACAGCAGTGATGTGATGTCCCCGTGTGCTGCAGCTGAAGCGCCTCCGTGTGCTGTGCTGCAGATTTTACTTAACTCGTTTTGGACTCCCCCGCCCGGCACCGCAGTACATACAGGTCTGTGCGGTCTTCAGCACAGACCTGTAGCTTCTGAGCTCCATCGTCGCCGTTCAGGCTGTGTCCCAGTGTCTATGTCTTCTCTTGAATTGTATTTCTGTAGGTAGTGGTTATGCTGGGTCCCGCGCAGTCTTCCGTTTCATTGTGGCGCTGATAACTCTACACTGCCTCCACATGTATTTCCGGGCATACTGAGCTGACCTCAGTGAACCCGGAAGTATATGTGGAGGCAGTGCGGAGCCGTCAGCTGCAAGATGAAACGGAAGACTGCGCGGGATCCAGCATAACCACTACCTACAGAAATACAATTCAAGATAAGACATAGGACTGGGGCACAGCCGCCTAGAAGGCTTGGGGTCAGACTCTGTTGAACTTACCTGAACTCAAATAGGTAAGTTCTTGAGTCCTGAATGCTCATTATTCACAGGTACAGGTTTGTGGGGCTTAGGGCCTCTGTTTCACTGCTAATATTATCTTCTTTTTTTTTTATATATGGAAGAACTATAACCTTGTGAGTGCCAGAGAGGTACGCAATGCATTACTTTGCAATGCATTGCGTACCCCCTCTGGCACTCAAAGGGTTAACCAGAGTTGCCTCTGAGCCAGCACACTGCAAAGCTTTAGAATACAAGAATCTTAACCCTTTGAGTGCCAGAGTGGTACAGAATGCATTGCTTTGCAATGCATTCTCTACCACTCTGGCACTCAAAGGGTTAATGCTGCTAAAATATGGTGCATGCCACTCCTGTTTTAGTTATATACATCCTACTGAACAAAAGCAGATGTCAATGCATAGCTGAAAGGCGATGACAGTGATGATGGTAGTTATTATTTTATAGCAGTAAGTAGGCATTTAGTGTTCCCTCGATAAGCCTACATATATTTTAAAATAATGAGCACTCTTCCCCAGGAATGTCAATGTTTACTGGAGTTAAAGGGGAACTACCACCCCGCAAAACCTTTATCTTAATTAAGTCTCCAAAAGGGACTGACAGCGCAGGCGCACGGACGTCACCATGGCAAGATGTCCGTGCTTCCTGCTACTATCAGCCTCGGAATAAGTCATAAATCATTTAAACCAGGTAATAATTCTGGCGACTAGAGCTACTAAGCAGCTAATCGCCAGATGGAGACTTAATTAGGATAAAGATTTTGCGGGGTGGTAGTTCCCCTTTAAAGGCTTGCAAATTGACTGTAACATGACTAGATATTCTATTAACAAACATACATTTCATTTGTAAGCTCTGTTGTATCATTAGTGAAGCACCATTTCAGTCTTAAGTGTTGTGGTTAGAGAACAGATGGGAGCTCCAGGTATGTGATGCGGGGGCAAGTTGGAGCTGATGGAGGGGCAAGTTGGAGCTGATGGGAGGGCAACTTGGAGCTGATGGGCAAAGTAGAGCTGGTGGGGGCAAGTTGGAGCTGATGGGGCAAAGTGGAGCTGATGGGGGCAAGTTGGAGATGATGGGGGGCAAGTTGGAACTTGGAGCTGATTGGCAAAGTAGTGCTGGTAGGGGGTAAGTTAAATCTGGTGGGGGCACTTGCTCTACTATATTTTTTATTTCTTTTGTTAGGCATCGCCCTATAAATTAAAAAGTCATTTTCGGTTTCGGTTTTCGGCCAAGAGCATCCTGTAGTTTCGGTTTCTGTTTCGGTTCAGAATTTTCATTTCGGTGCACCCCTACTAAATAGCGTTAACCCACACGGGCTGTCTTGCCCGGTATATTGGCAGGACCGGTAGAGTCTGTATTGCTATAGTACTTCTATTTGCCATTTTATGCATTGTACGTATGTGTTTAAAATCCTATGGGATTATCTTAATCTTTTCAATAAAGTTGTGTTTTTACCTAACCTTGCGTCTGAGAGTCTTAACAAACCGTGACAGGTAGAGACAGACATTACACTACCTGAAGCAAAATATTCTCTATTTACTTCTTCTTTGTTTGTAACCTCAGTTTTCTTTTGTAAATTCCTTATATCCTTCTCAGGAGAAGTAGCAATTTCTGTAGTTGAGTCTTGAAATACCTTATATTTACTACCTACAGGATAGTATACTATAGGTGTATACATTCCTGTTTTGGGATCTCTAGGGAATTGTATTCTTCCTCTATTTCTTTTCTCATTTTTTTCTTGTGATTTCCCCATCTGCTGATTCCTTTTCTTAATTCCCCCTACTAGATATTGTGGGCCTATTCCTATATTTTTTCCTACCCCACCTACTGAAGTACCTGCTACATAGTCTCCCTGATCTCTAATGAATTTCTTTCTTTTTGTCAAGACTACATTCTGTTCCAAATGTTTTAATTTTTTATTCATATTTTCTTGAATTTTATCATATTTCTCTGTTTTTTGAACATTTCTTAATTGTTTCTCTACTTTTTCAATTTCTTGTTTATTTTTTTTTTATTTTTACTTCCCTGTACTTAATTAACAAATTCATCAGTTTCCTAGAACATTCCTCCAAGATCATTTCCCAGTCACTTATAAATTCCACATCATCAGTTTCAAATGTGGGTACTTTAAATATTCTCAAACCTCTAGGTATAATTTTATGTTTCAAATAATTATCAAGAGCTACCAAATCATACCAATTTTTTGTTTCTTGTATTAATATTTTTTCAAGTTGTTTAATAAGACCTACTGGGTCACGTCTAGGAGAGCGCTCAACATCATTATCAGCAAAATTTATAGACCTGAGTCTATTAGCCCTTAATTGCTGATACTCTCTCTCTCTCTCTCTCTCTCTCTCTCTCTATATATATATATATATATATATATATATATATATATACACAACTGAACTTGCTGCTAAGTCCAATAGGTAAAGTTGCAAATCTGGTCAGAGTGTAAGTAGTCGTATATGGGATATCTATCGAATACCTATCCCGAATCACGGCCACAGACACAGAACCTGAGCACCGGTCAGCTGTGCCATATCCAAGCAGGGAAAAAAAAAAACACAAATTCACACCAACGATAGTTCAATAGTACTTAACTCCAAAATATGATGTTAGTATAGATGCGGATGAATGAAATGTAAGATGAAATGATGAATTGATGAGATGAAAAATATGAGATGATCGATGGTATCTTTCACACGATATTGCCACAATTCTTAGATCTATAGTACTTGGGTTTCCCCCTGATGCCTTCCAATGCTGCGTCCCCACAGAGAACCTTATCTCTTGGTCACCAAATATCTACAAAAGAGGAGCTCAAAGGAAAGCATCTAAGAGCATCAATCTTTTAATAGTGATCCAATGCAAGGAATACTCTACACACTCACCAGAAACCTCATGTATATATGCCTGTCAACTCCTGGTTGTTCCGCCTCCCGCAGTTCACCCGGACAACTCTGATATTGTAGACGCTTATAAATCTTTCAAATAGTCCTGAAATTCCTATGGTATCCAAATAAGGAGGACTTGGTTATCCAAACGGTTAGTTTTTCTCCACTACTGCGTTCACCATCCACCGTTCGTGTCTTCTTTCTCCGAGTACCGGTATCCACTGGGGGCTCGACCGGGAGTTCCCAAGCGAGGTCTGGAATCAGAAACAATGTGTCAAAATGTCGCCAGCAATACACGGGCACCGTGATATGGTCCTACTGTGCAGCGGCTGGCAAACTCACCTAACGCGGACATGGAGACTCAAACATCCATCTCACCTGATATATTGGGTACATTATCTACTAAAGACAACCTCAAATTGCTGGCGAGTGATATCAAGTCTTCTCTAAAGGCTGCAATTTCTGACCTGCGCCAGGATCTTCAAGCAGTATCTACGCAGCCTGATGCAGTAGAATAGATGAATGCAGAACTATCGGAGGCCTACTCCAACATTGAACAAACATTTACATTGCAACAAGAATTGATTACCACGTTACAATATTGCATGGATGATCTCGAAAATAGAGGTCGCAGGAACAACATGTGACTCAAGAACGTTCCGGAATCTGTGCTGCAGAAGGACTTACAGTCATTTTTGCAGTCCTTTTTTGCTCAGGTCATCAAGAAATCTGAACCAACCAGTATTCTCTTGGACAGGGCAAATAGGGCGCTCAAACCCTGTGGCCTTAACAATGCCCCAAGAGACATAATCTGTCTCTTACACTATTATCGGAACAAAGAAGCTATCATGCAAGTCTGTAGGAACAAACCCTCTATACACTACGCAGAAGTAGACGTGCAGATTTTCCAAGATATCTCGCCTCATACCCTATATCTTCAGAGGCAGCTGAAACCCCTCACTGGCCACCTGAGATCACTGGGTATAACATACAAATGGGGCTTCCCCTTCAGCCTCTACGCTTACCACAACAGCCTCTCTGCTACGATGCAAGATGTCACGGGTATACAAGATTTTTGTACCTTGCTTAACATCCCTCTCCCTCCGACTCCCGCTCCATCTCCTGACGGGCCTTTATTTTCACCGCTTGAGAAAAACCAGCAGCTGAGATGGCACCTAGTGGCGGTTTCCCCAAAGCGGAAGAAGAGGAGAGATCTTCCAGAACCCCCGAACTCGGTTATAGTCCCCCCCCCATTTACCTGACAAGATGTTGTACTTGGGCTGCCTGTTTTTTGTCTCTCTCTGGTTTCCAGTTTGTGGCTTTATCAGAAACTTAGACTTACTGTACTCCTGACGCCTCTCACGGTATCCTGATTGCCGTCAACTGGCTTCACAGGAGTCCAGAGGCTACAAAAGATAGGCCACCATGAGCCACCCAACTCTCAGAGCTTAAAAACCAAATGAAGTGCACTCTTCCGTGTCCGAGTGCCAGGGACGCACGAGCTGGGGCAGTGTGCGAACCAACACCAGAGAGCAACTGTCAGCACCTTATGCGGCGGCTGCCCGAGCCGACCTTAAGTACCTCTGGTGGCTCCAGCTGCATTGCCGTCCTTTGGGGCTGCCTCCGGTGAGGCAGGCTCGTGTCGGCGTCTCAGCTGCTGGGACGCGGCATGAGGTTCAGCAGCATCCCCTGCTGGTGGGCGGTGGCAGGCAGGTCATTCTTGGTGCACGTCCAGAGTCAGGACAAGCGCTCTATTTAAAGTGACAGCCACCTCTTGGCTGCTCCTCCTCTTCCTGTCCCTCTGGCTATTTGAACTGCCTGGACACAAGGCTTAGTTGCCCTTTCATTTGTGTCCAGTGCAGTTCTAGTGTTTGGGCTCAGTGTATGAACCGGCTTGTCTGACTAACTGATCTGGTGCTGACCTTTGGCTCTGTCCGAATACCCTCTCTGTGTATGACCCCTGGCTTGTTGGACATCCATTCTCGTACAGACTTGCAGCTCTGGTAGACTGTCACAGGTACCCAGGAATGCTCAGAACTCAGTACGGTAATATAATGCAAAATATTTATTTAGAATAAATCACAGCGATAAATAAGTGGTACAGCAAGCAAAGGGTTACCAGCTGGCGACACTCCTACCAGAAATAGTAGGCCTCTCGCTAGACCACAATGTGAGAGACAGGGCCGAAGCCCCTGTTAGTCTCAGCAGGATACAGGAACGTCAACTCTTGATCCGTCGACTGTAACAGACGACCACTGTGAACACTGGCTCAGCAATCTTGATCCGACGAACAGGAACACAAGGACGGCTGGTCTGGAGAACTGACCCACACCTGCAATCAGTCAAACCAGCAACACCACACCTTTGCAGCAACCCGGTGACCCACGCTTGCAGTCACCGCTAAGAGACCCTGTGACTCTGCCTGCAGTCACTATATCGGACACCTGTGACTCACTCCTGCAGTCACATATAAAGACCCTGTGGCTCACGCCTGCAGCCACTACACGAGACCCTGTGACTCCCGCCTGCAGTCACACACCAGACCCTGTGACTCTGCCTGCAGTCACACACCAGACCCTGTCCACAACAGTGGTCTGTCTTAAGCCAATAGCACAAATTGATCACAGTAATGGATACTCGTGATCACTGGGTCATACACAGAGAGGGTTCTCTTACTTAGCTGGGTCATACACAGAAAGGGTTCTCTTACTTAGCCAGGTCATACACAGTGCGGGTTCTCATAGATAGCCAGGTCATACACAGAGTGGATTTTCGTAGATAGCCAGGTCATACACAGAGCCCAAGTACTTCACCTAAGAACAACACCACAAGGGCATCTGAGTCAGGCCTCAGTCTGCGTTATAAACCCCTCCACAGGAAGTAGGAGGAGCAGCTCAGAGGAAGGAAGTAGGAAGTAGGTAGGAGGAGACTATAGTAAGCAAACAGATAAAACAGAGGCCTGCAGCCTGCTTGAAGCCTCGCGCCTGATATCATACTGGAGTCAAGGTAAGCTGTGACAGTACCCCTCCCTCAAAGGCCCCCCCACCGCGGAGCTGGCCGGGGTTTATCAGGGAATCGAGCATGAAACCTGCGTACCAATACAGGAGAGTGAACATCAGCAGCTGGAATCCAGGAACGCTCCTCTGGACCATAACCCTTCCAATGAATAAAGTAGTGTAGCCGCCCTTGAACTAAATGAGAGTCCAGAATGGTTTGGACCTCATATTCCTCGTTATCTGCAACTCTCACGGGAGGAGGACGAACAGGAGCTGAAGTATACCGGTTGCAGACCAAGGTTTTTAGCAGGGAAACATGAAAGACATTGTGAATGCGCATGTTAGCAGGAAGTTCCAATGCATACGCCACTGGGTTAATTTTGCGCAACACCCGAAAGGAACCAATGAATCGAGGAGCCAACTTGTTACAAGGCACCTGGAGGTGCAAGTTATGGGAAGACAGCCATACTCTGTCTCCTACCTGAAATGTATGTGCCGGCAGTCGCCTTCGATCAGCCTGCCTTTTTTGTCGCTGCACGGAATCAAGTAGGGTCTGCTGTACCCGTACCTAGGAGGAACGGAGCGCCCTTAAATGCTCGTCCACAGCTGGAATTTCTTGTGCTTGGAAGGCCTCGGGAAGAGCTGAGGGCTAGAACCCATAATTAACCAAGAACGGGGAACTCTTAGTGGAAGAGTTAACGGCACTATTCCGGGCAAACTCTGCCCAGGGTAACAGGGTAGCCCAGTTATCGTGATGGTCAGAGATATAGCAGCGGAGGAACTGTTCTAAGGCTTGGTTTGACCTTTCAGCTGCACCATTAGACTGTGGATGATATGCGGAGGAGAATGCCAATTGAATGCCCATTTGAGCACAGAAACTCCTCCAGAACCGGGACACAAACTGGCTTCCTCTATCGGAGACAATGACTTTAGGAATGCCATGTAATCGGAAGACCTCTCTGGCAAACACCACTGCCAACTCTTTAGCGGAAGGCAATCCTTTAAGTGGTACAAAATGGGCCATCTTCGAGAACTTGTCTACAATCATCAAAATGACTGTATAACCCATAGAGCTCGGACGTTCAACCATAAAATCAATCGATAAGTGTGACCACGGGCATTCCCCATTGGCCACTGGCTGTAACAAACCCACTGGTAATTGTCGGGGTGACTTATTTTGGGCACATGTTGTGCAGGCTGCAGTGAAGGCAGCACAATCGGCTCTCAGACTAGGCCACCAAAAAACACGGGACAAGGACCATAACAATTGGTCTCGCCCAATGTGACCAGCTATTTTAGACGCATGGTACGTCTCCAGTAACTTAATGCGCAATTGCGCTGGCACAAAGCAATGGCCTTCGGGTTTCTCAACAGGAGCAGCAGCCTGGGCAGCCAAAATCTCCTCACCCAGAGGAAAAGTGATACAAGTGCGAATTGTGGCAAGAATACGATCAGCAGGAATAATCGAAGTAGGAGGATCTTCCTCCCTAGTCGAAGAGCAAAACTGGCGAGATAATGCGTCAGCCTTTAGATTTTTGGAGCCAGGAAGATACGAAACCACAAAATTGAATCGAGAAAGAAACAGTGCCTAACGAGCCTGTCTTGAAGAAAGGCGTTTTGCCTCAGAGAGGTATATCAGATTCTTATGATCCGTTAGGATCAGGATAGGAGACTTTGTGCCCTCTAGAAGATGTCTCCATTCTTTAAGAGCAAGGATTATTGCCAACAGTTCTCTGTCCCCAATTTGATACAATCTCTCAGCCTTGGACAATTTTTTAGAGAAGTAGCCACAAGGACGAAGGGCCTCCCCTAGGGTAGAACGTTGCGACAATACGTCCCCTACACCAATCTCAGAGGCGTCTACTTCCAACGTAAATGGCAGAGAGGGATCGGGATGAACCAACAACAGAGCTGCCGCAAATGCAGCTTTTAGTTTCTCGAAGGCATCAATGGCCTCTTGGGACCATAAGGTAGTGTTGGTATCACAGTGCCTGTGATTCTCTGTCACTCTTACTTGTGGTTTGCTCTGATTTGCTGAGCCAGTTTGGCCCGCCCCTGGTGACCTTCTTATGCCTGGCCCAGACATCTGTCAGATGCCCTTTCGTGGTGTTCCCGAGCCAGTAGTGCTGTCGCTGTGTTCCGAATTCTAGTGTACCGACTTGGCTTGTCCTGACTACGCTCCAGTGTTCCTGATCGTGTTTGACCCGTGCTCGTCTGCGAACCACCTCTGTGTCTTGACTCGGCCTGGCTGACGTTCCTGTTCGTGTATGACCCGGTTTGTATGACTACCTCCTGCGTGCTCCGACCCGGCCCGGCTGACTTCCTGCTCCGTGATCAAATTCCAGCCTGTTCCTGTGACCTCCGTTCCCGTTGTCGCCACCGCGACATTTTGCACCCGCTGTTGCCAGCCACTGTGTGACCATCCTGCCCTGTGTTGCCTTCAATCAGTGCAGTGTACCGTTGTCTTGCTGAGCTGTGCGTGCCTCACAGTGCCTCACTATACTTGCAGAGCCTCGTTACCTTACTGAGCCTTGTGCAAACGTGCATATTAACCCTTGCAGTGCCGCTTTACTCTCGCTACCTCGATTCCCAGTATAGAGCCTCTTTCGTTGTGCTACGTCTGCTGAGTTGGCCGCTCACCGTCGGCGACTCTATCTATCCCACTGCAGAGTAGTCACTTTATGTGGGCCGGTAGGGCGTCCTTGGCTCTCACTTCTCGTTGTTTACTGGGCGATACCTACTGTGGTAGTGTGGCAGCAGAGAGAAGGCTCAAGCTCTGGCAAGTTCCCGTTGTATACGCCCGTGGGGGCTATAGGCTCTAGCACTATTACTGCTGGTATCCGGTTACGTCTGAGGAGGCTATTATCAGCTCTTGCATTGTAGGCTGGTTTCCGTTACGCCCGTGGGGGCTACACACACTAGCACTTGCAGAAGCAGTCTTCCTGTAGGTACGCCCGTGGGGGCTATTTGGATCTCTGTTCTGCTTTACAACTTGGTCACTTTGGCTAGGCATTTACGTTTCCAGTACACTGTGGACTGTCTCTATCAGCACCTCCTTTTAACACCCAGGGCGTGCCAGACCACCACATCTGAGACTGACTGATTTATGCTCTTAACCCTTTGGGGTATAGAACACCTTTCTCTGCATAGAGATCTTGTATGTCAATTATATTGTGCATTCTCTCTTTGTACTATATCAGTCTTCACTGTGTGTCTATTTCTACCGCCACTAGAGGGCGATCGTTTGCATTATTGATATTCTAATAAAATTGTGTTTTATTTTACCTACTGGTCTGAGTGTCCTAAAAACCGTTACAGTTGGCTCCTTTACCAGTCATTTCGGTGAGAGGTTTGACAATAGAGGAAAAATTATTGATAAACTTCCGATAATAATTCGCAAATCCCAAGAACCTTTGGATTGCCTTAAGGCCCATGGGACGAGGCCAATTAAGTACAGCCGACAATTTCTGAGGATCCATGGCAAATCCAGAGGCAGAAATAATATAGCCGAGAAAGGCAACCTGGGGTTTGTGAAATTCAAACTTCTCGAGCTTGCAGAAAAGCTTATTCTCACGCAACAGGCTCAGGACCTTAGTTACATCAGCTTGGTGTGTCTCCAGTGTGGGAGAATGTATAAGAATATCATCCAGATAAACCACCACACAACTCTGGAGTAGTTCTCTTAGAACATCATTTATGAATTCTTGGAAGACAGCTGGGGCATTGCACAGACCAAAGGGCATAACCAGATATTCATAATGACCACTCCGGGTATTGAAAGCGGTGTTCCACTCGTGCCCTTCTTTAATTCGTACTAGATTGTACGCAGCCCTTAAGTCCAATTTCGTAAAAATCTTGGAACCTTTGACTCGGTCAAAAAGTTCAGTAATCAAGGGAATCGGATAAGCATTTTTAACCAGCAATTTGTTTAAACCACAGAGATCGATACAAGGACGTAGCTCCCCATCCTTCTTTTTGACAAAAAAGAATCCCGCACCTGCAGGGGATGTGGATTTCCAAATGATTTCCCTGGCCAGCGCATCAGACACATACTCCTCCATAGCCTTGTTCTCCTCTACAGACAAAGGATAGACACGACCCCTTGGGGGTGAGGAACCAGGCAATAACTCCAAGGCACAATCATAAGGTCTATGTGGAAATAAGACCTCAGCCTGGCTTTCACTGAAAACATCAACAAATGAGGCATACTCCTCTGGGAGGAGTGGATTTGAGGCCTGTGTGGCTCTCACAGGACAAGCAAGACAAGACTTTGTACAACCTGGAGACAAGGATAAAACTTCACATGTGTGCCAGTCCATCCTGGGGTTGTGTCTCTGCACCCATGGAAACCCCAGGACAATGGCATGATGTGGTGAATTAATCACCTGAAACTTCAGAGTCTCAGTATGTAGGGTTCTGACTCTCAGGGTTAGTAGTGCGGTCTCATGAGTAATATGTGCAGGTTGTAGAGGTCTACCATCAATAGCCTCTACTGCCAAAGGAGACTCGAGTGGTACCAATGGAATACATTTGCTGGCTGCAAATTCTGCATCCATAAAGCAGCCCGTGGCCCCCATGTCCAGGAACGCTGGAACTGACACAGATTTATTTGCCCAGGAAACACAGCCCTCAGTATTGGTTTATCTGAAAAATTTACTTGGGAGAGTGAAATACCACCAATCACTTGTCCCCTTCCAGTTCTAAAGTTTGAGCGTCACTCAGGACGGACTGGACAGGATCGCAGCAAATGTCCAGCTTTACCACAATAGAGACAGAGTCCCTCCCTCCTCCTAAAGGCTCTCTCCTCCCTAGACAAACGAGTGGCGCCCACCATTCTAGGTTCACCACTCTCAGAGTCAAGATCAGGAGGTAAGGGAGGCGAGGGAGGATAGGGTGGGTCAGAAACATGTGGAGGGACCTCCTCAAGCTGTCTGCGTCCCTGCTCCACAACTGCTGGCCTCCCTCTGACTACAGCATCAACCTGTATGGGCTCGGCATCATCCGCAACAAATCTAGAAGGCCTGGGAGGCGAGGGAGGATAGGGAGGGTTAGCATAACGAGAAGACCCCTTGCCAGAGAACCTCCGCAGATACTCTTTAAACGAGGGTCTCTCCCTTATTCTGGTATCCATCAGAATACAGAACTCAATTAACCGGTCCAACTCATTAGGAAGATCCCGTGCCGCAATCTCATCTTTCAACGTATCACAGAGCCCTTAGAAAAACACGTCCATCAGCGCTTCGTTATTCCAACCAACCTCAGCCGCCTGAGTATGGAATTCAATAGCGTAATCCGCTACCCTGCGTGCACCCTGCCGGAGGGTCATCAGGTGTTTGGAAGCCAAGACCACACGGCCAGGCCTATCAAAGACAAGCTTAAAGGAGTTCACAAACTCCGCGAAATTATGCACAACGGGTTTATTAGTCTCCCATAAAGGGTTGGCCCATGCCAATGCCCGATCAGTGAGAAGGGAGATCAGGAAGCCCACCTTGCTGAGTTCCTTTGGAAATGCATATGGTACCAACTCGAAATATATTCCCAATTGATTTAGGAAACCACGGCAACCATCTGGATGCCCACCATACCGCTCTGGGAGCTGAGCGGAACCCGTTAGCCTCTTGACCGTGCCTGCATCAACCGAGGCAGGTTGGGCTGGTGTCTGGGAGGGATCGGGAGGGGCCACCAGTTGTGTACAAATTTGTTCAAGGTTTGCAGTACGCTGTGAAACTGTCTGTATGGCTAAAGACAACTGGTCTAGTCTTTGACCCAGTGTCTCCATCCTATCCAGGATGCTTTGGAAAACTACATTACCATCACCGTCTGTACTCATGGCCCTTGCGTACTGTCACGGGCACCCAGGAATGCTCAGAACTCAGTACAGTAATATAATGCAAAATATTTATTTAGAATAAATCACAGCGATAAATAAGTGGTACAGCAAGCAAAGGGTTACTAGCTGGCGACACTACTACCAGAAATAGTAGGCCTCTCGTTAGACCACAATGTGAGAGACAGGGCCAAAGCCCCTGTTAGTCTCAGCAGGATACAGGAACGCCAACTCTTGATCCGTCGACTGGAACACTGGAACAGGCGACCACTGTGAACACTGGCTCAGCAATCTTGATCCGACGAACAGAAACACAAGGACGGCTGGTCTGGAGAACTGACCCACACCTGCAATCAGTCAAACCAGCAACACCACACTTTTGCAGCAACCCGGTGACCCACGCCTGCAGTCACCGCTAAGAGACCCTGTGACTCTGCCTGCAGTCACTATATCGGACACATGTGACTCACTCCTGCAGTCACATATAAAGACCCTGTGGCTCACGCCTGCAGCCACCACACGAGACCCAGTGACTCCCGCCTGCAGTCACACACCAGACCCTGTGACTCTGCCTGCAGTCACACACCAGACCCTGTCCACAACAGTGGTCTGTCTTAAGCCAATAGCACAAATTGATCACAGTAAGGGATACTCGTGATCACTGGGTCATACACAGAGAGGGTTCTCGTACTTAGATGGGTCATACACAGAGAGGGTTCTCCTACTTAGCTGGGTCATACACAGAAAGGGTTCTCTTACTTAGCCAGGTCATACACAGTGCGGGTTCTCATAGACAGCCAGGTCATACACAGAGTGGATTTTCGTAGATAGCCAGGTCATACACAGAGCCCAAGTACTTCACCTAAGAACAACAACGCAAGGGCATCTGAGTCAGGCCTCAGTTTGCCTTATAAACCCCTCCACAGGAAGTAGGAGGACCCCCTCTGTGCATGACCTCTGACTTGTCTGACCATCCTATCTAGTGCTGACCGTTGGCTTTATCTACTACCTTGCTTGTGGCCTTCCATCCAGTGGATAACCAAGCCGGTGCAGGCTTGGGGCTCTGGTAGACTCCTTCCTATTTCCTCCATACATTGCTGGTTGTCTCAGGTGCGGACCTGAGACTTTGGGTACCCCTATCTCTGTCTGGCTACTCCCAGGTGCAGACCTGTGGTACTGCCGACTCCAGTTCCATTGTTGGGGCACGGTTATCGAAAGAATCACATGGTAGCAGGCTTCTATTCCTGGTAGTCGTCTCTTGCACCGTTGTATGCTTCTCCTTATCTTGCATATTTTGCTGTCTTGTAATATCTCTGTAAACTTGTTGCCTGAAAGTTGGTGTTACCTTCAGTACTCGTCCTGTGTTTCCTTGTTCGTACCATGACAGTACGAAAGGGCCATGTCTTCGGACGATACTTGCAACCCTTCTTTACAGAATATCATGACCAGAGTTGATGCACAGGATCAGCGTATCGATCACATGATGCTAGCGTTGCAAACGCTATTGAATCGCACGGCTCACCATGACCGTTCTGTTCAACAACCGGTGGCCTCCCCTGCTGCTGCCTCAGCACCGGCTACACTCACTACTCCTGATGCAGGCGTGATCAGGGGCTTTTCCAGCCATGCTCTGCTTCCACAGTGGTATGATGGGGACCCAGTTCTCTGTCGTGGGTTTCTCAACCAAGTGGGGATACACATGGAGATGGTACCTCACAGTTTCCCCAACAAGCGCAGTAAAGTGGCATTTCTGATCTCCCTCTTGTCGGGTAAGGCCTTGGCCTGGGCTAATCCACTATGGGATATTCCAGGGCGTCAGGTCTCTGCCTCCAAACATTTAATGACTATCCACCAGGGGGCTCGTACTTTGGCCGAGTACGCAATTGAGTTTCGCACATTGGCAGCTGAGGTAAATTGGAATAATGAGGCATTGGTGGCAGCGTTCTCCCAAGGTTTGTGCAATATGATCAAAGATGAAATCGCTGCCCGTGACCGCCCTAGAGATTTGGACAAACTCATCTCGTTCATTATTCTGATCGACACTCGTATACGTGTGAGACCTTCATTTAAGGAATGCCTGCTTAGGCTTACATCTCGTTTGGCACCAAGTTTTACTCACCCACCCACTCCTCCCTTGCCTCCCACTCCTCCTGGATTTGACTCCTCTGGAAGTGACCCCATGCAGTTTGGAGGCTACTCTCCTTACCGGGGAGGACAGGGCCTTTCGAAGGAGGGAGGCCTTTGCTTGTATTGTGGGAAGCCTGGTCACTTGTTAAGGTCTTGTCCGGTGCGTCCAGGAAATGCCCGCACCTAAGATCCTGTAGGGGACAGATCTTAGGTGGCATTACCCAGTGCCCGGAGATGGTAAAGGGGAAACCTATGTTGGAGGTTATTCTTTCCTGGGCCAATACTTCCATATCTGTGCCTGCTTTGCTGGATTCTGGAGCGGCAGGTCTCTTTATCGATGCTGAATTTGCTAACAGGCACGCTATTCCCTTGCAGTTTTGTGCCTCTCCGTTGGCCATCGAAGCCATTGATGGTAGGCCCCTACAACCCTCCCATATTACTCAGGAAACTGTGCCTTTAACCCTGAGAGTAGGGGCCCTCCACACGGAAACCCTACAGTTCCAGGTTATAAACTCTCCTCATTATGCCATTGTCCTAGGTTTTCCTTGGCTTCTGGAACACAACCCCAAGATTGATTGGAGTATTTGTGATATCTTGTCCTGGGCTTCGAATTGCACGAACACCTGCCTCACTCGTCCTACGAGACTACTTTTTACATCCGTCTCAGTCCTGCCTGAGAAATATAGGGCCTTCAGTGATGTGTTTAATTAGGCACAAGCAGTTGCGTTACCTCCTCATAGGCCTTATGACTGTGAGATTAACCTGATTCCAGGAGCAACTCCCCCCAAGGGCCGGGTATATCCATTATCGGTGGAGGAGAATATTGTAATGGAGGAATATGTGTCCGATGCGCTTGCTAGAGGCATAATCCGCAAATCTACCTCACCTGCGGGTAAAGGGTTCTATTTTTGTCAAAAAGAAAGATGAGGAGCTGCACCCATGTATTGACTTACGCGGACTCAATAGATTGATGATAAAAACGCTTACCCTATACCCTTGATTACAGAGCTTTTTGACAGATTAAAGGGTTTAAAGGTGTTTACCAAGCTGGACTTGAGGGCAGCATACAGTTTGGTCCGAATGAAGGAAGGACATGAGTGGAAGGCAGCCTTTAACACTCAGAGTGGTCACTAGGAGTACCTGGTTATGCCCTTCGGGCTGTGTAATGCTCCGGCTGTCTTCCAGGAACTCATCAATGATGTGTTAAGAAACCTTTTGCAATCCTTGGTTGTTGTATACCTAGATGACATACTTATCCATTCCCCCACTTTGGAGACTCATCTTACTGATATGTCCAGGTATCACGGTGCCCGTGATTGCTGCATTTCTGTGTCTATCACCTGTAGGGGGCTCCCATTGGCTGTCTGCCTTTAGCCCGCCTCACATTGCCTATTTAAACTGAGTTTGGGCACCCTTTGGTTGCCCTTTCGTGGTGTCTCAGTCTGCATCCACTTTCACTTTGCTACAGAAGCTTCATGGGCCTTTTGCTGTGTTCCTGGTTTCCTGAGTTTGTCCCGTTCCTGAGACTCCTGTCTGCTGTACTTGTTCCAGCTCCTGTTCTGGTTGAAGTCGTCCGAGGTTGCTGTTTCCTGCTGCCAGTCTCCGTTGCCATTCCTGATCCGGTTGACCGGAGCGCTGGTTCGCTCCTTGCCTTACGGCTCTATACGCTATTATCTGTTGGTTCCCAGGGTGCGGACGCTGGTTTGCTCCACTGCCTTGCGGCTACTACACTACTAGCCTGTTGGTTACCAGCGCGCGGGCGCTGGTTCGCTCCTTTGCCTCTCGGCTCTATACACAACTATCTGTAGGTTCCCAGCGTGCGGAAGCTGGTTCACTCCACTACCTCACGGCCTACTATATGCATTGTTGGTTCCCAGCGTGCGGACGATGGTTCGCTCACTGCCTTGTGGCTACTATACTCTAGTCTGTTGGTACTAGCGCGCGGGCGCTGGTTTGCTCTGTAGCCTTACTGCTCTATACATACTATCTGTTGGTTCCAAGCATGCGGACGCTGGTTCGCTTCACTGCCTTATACCCTATGATATATAAAGCCTGTTGGTTACCAGCGCGCGGGCGCTGGTTCGCTCCATTATCTTCTTGCTTACTATTAACTCAGTCTGTTGGTTCCCAGCACGCGGGCGCTGGTTTGCACCACTGCCTTGCTGCTTATTTGTATTACAGTGTTGGTTCCCAACACGCGGGAGTTGGTTCGCTCTATGACCTGAAGGTCTACTTACATCCAGCCTGTTGGTTCCCAGCGTGAGGGCGCTGGTTTACTCCTCTGCCTCACGGCTTACGACTCATATATACTGATGGTTCCCAGTGCGCTGTCCAGTCCTAGACAGCTAGTTATTCCCTCAGTACATGAGTACTGGGGTGCGCAGACTACCTGGTAATACCACTGGGCCTTGTAGCCTCTACCTACCATCTCCATACTGTCATTGTCATCTGACAGTTATTGAGGCCACACTGGTTGACACTTCCTCCTTAGGCTGCCTTGCCCGGTATATTGGTAAGGCCGGTAGAACCTTCTATTATTCCACCTTGAGGTTGCCTTACCCGGTATTGGCAAGGCCGGTAGAGCCTACTATTTTGGTGTTCCGTTAGGCTGCCTTGCCCGGTATATTGGCAGGGCCTGTAGAGCCTGTATCAGCTGGTGATCAGTTAGGCTGCCTTGCTCGGTATATTGGCAGGGCCGGTAGAGCCAGTATTCTCCTGACTGTCTATTAGGCTGCCTTGCCCGGTACATTGGCAGGGCCGGTAGAGCCTGTATTCTCCTGACTGTCTACTTGGCTGCCTTGCCCGGTATATTGGCAGGGTCGGTAGAGCCACCATTTTATTGCTTGCCCAGGCTGCCTTGCCCGGTATATAGGCAGGGCCGGTAGAGCCTGATTCGCTATTGTCACTATTTGCCATTCTATGTATTGTATGTATGTGTATAAAATCCTATGGGATTATCTTAAACTTTTCAATAAAGTTGGGTTTTTACCTAACCTTGCATCTGAGAGTCTTAACAAACCGTGACACCAAGGTATTACAACGTTTGAGGGAAAATGGGCTCTACTGCAAACTAGAGAAATGTGAGTTCCACAAGTCACAAGTGAAATTCCTGGGATATGTTATTTCCGCATCTGGCTTTGCGATGGACCCTCAGAAGCTATTTCCAGTTTTGGAATGGCCCCGTCCGGTTGGACTTAAATCGCTGAAAAAATTCCTGGGCTTCACAAATTATTACAGGAGATTTATGAAAAACTTCTCCTCGGTGGTCAAGCCGCTTACAGATATGACTTGTAAGGGCACTGATGACTCTAACTGGTCTTCCACTGTGTTAGCAGCCTTTGAAAAGCTTAAGACAGCATTTTCTATGGCACCAATATTGATACACCCTAATCCCGCCCTGCCCTTTACACTGGAGGTAGATGCATCTGAGGCAGGAGCAGGCGCCCTCTTGTCTCAGCGATTGGCCCCGAGTGAGGCATTTCACCCCTGTGGATACTTTTCTAAGAAATTATCTAAGGCAGAGCAGATTTATGACACTGGTGATAGAGAGCTGCTGGCCATCATTTTGGCTCTCAAGGAATGGTGTTACCTTCTGGAAGGCACCAAGGCTCCTATTTTGATCCCGACGGACCATAAAAATTAAACCTACCTGTCTGAGGTGAAACGTTTATCAGCCCACCAAGCCCGATGGGCATTATTTCTCTCCAGGTTCCATTTTATTGTGTCATACCTTCCTGGGTCCAAGAACATCCATGCAGACTCACTATTCCGTCAATATTGTTCCAACTCTAAGGAAGCGTCCCCACCTTCCCCTATCATTCCAGCGGACCGGATTTTGGCCACTATACGTACTAGTATCACCTCTCCTTTGGGAGAGGAGATTTTGGCAGCCCAGACTTTTGCTCCAGCAGAGAAACCTAGTGGGAAATGTTTTGTGCCAGCCCGACTACGCACTAAACTCCTGGAGATGTACCATACATCCAAGACCTCTGGTCATACGGGGCGTAACCAGTTGATTTGGGCTATCTCTCAATTGTTTTGGTGGCCAAGCTTGAGGAAGGATTGTGCAGCCTTCGTGGCAGCTTGTTTCACGTGTGCCCGAAACAAATCCCCTAGATGTCTGCCTGTGGGCCTCTTGCAACCTATTCCGAATAGGGATCGTCCGTGGTCACATCTCTCGATAGATTTTATGGTTGACCTTCCTATGTCCTTGGGTTACACGGTAATCCTTATGATCGTGGATCGGTTCTCCAAGATGGCTCACTTTGTACCCCTCAAAAAATTACCATCTGCACAGCTGTTGGCGGAGGTTTTCGATAAGGAGGTATTTCGACTTCATGCCATACCGAAGGTGATTGTATAAGACGGGGGAGCCTTTTCCTCTGCCTACCACCCTAAATCGAATGTTGCGGCCGAAAGATCCAACCAAAGCCTAGAACAATTCCTTCGCTGTTATATAAGTAACCACCACGATAATTGGGCTACTTTGTTACCTTGGGCGGAGTTCACCAGGAATTGTGCCATTAACTCCTCTTCTCAGAGTTCTCCATTTCTGATTAATTATGGCTTTCAGCCATCCGCTCTCCCGGAGACTTTCGAGGCACAAGCTATTCCGGCTCTGGATGACCACTTACGGGCTCTCTGTTCCTCCTGGGTACAAGTGCAGAATACCCTATGTGGCGCGGTGCTACGACATAAGAAGCAGGCTGACCATAGACGATTACCGGGCCCTACCTTTCAAGTTGGGGAGAGGGTATGGCTGCCTTTTCGCAACCTTAACCTTCAGGTACCTTGCAGAAAGCTGGCTCCTCGGTTTGTGGGTCCATTTCGGATCATTCGGAAAATCAATCCAGTGACTTACGCAATAGAGCTTCAGAGCACTATGAGAATCCACAATGTATTCCACGTCTCCCTGCTCAAACCATTGTTATGCAACTTCTACTTCGGTTCGCCCAGCCCCCATTTGGGTGGGAGACCATGACGAATATGAAGTGCAGACAATTCTAGACTCCTGGAGAATTAGGGGTCAATTACAATATTTGGTACACTGGAGACGGTATGGCCCGGAGGAACGCTCTTGGGTCTCCTCGGAGGATGCACATGCTCCTCGTTTGATTCACCTATTTAATTCCCGTTTTCCCGAAAAACCACGCCCTGGCCTGCGAGGGGGGAGCCATTGAGGGGGAGGTACTGTCAGCACCTTATGCGGCGGCTGCCCGAGCCGACCGCTAGTACCTCTGGCGGCTCCAGCCGCATTGCCGTCCTTTGGGGCTGCCTCTGGTGAGGCAGGCTCGTGTCGGCGTCTCAGCTGCTGGGACACAACGTGCGGCTCAGCAGCATCCCCTGCTGGCGGGCGGCGACAGTCAGTTCATTCTTGGCACACGTCCAGAGTCAGGACGTGCGCTCTATTTAAAGTGACATCCACCTCTTGGCTGCTCCTCCTCTTCCTGTCCCTCTGGCTATTTGAACTGCCTGGACACAGGGCTTAGTTGCCCTTTCGTTTGTGTCCAGTGCAGTTCTAGTGTATGAACCGGCTTGTCTGACTAACTGATCTGGTGCTGACCTTTGACTCTGTCTGAATACCCACTCTGTGTATGACCCCTGGCTTGTTGGACATCCATTCTGGTGCAGACCTGCAGCTCTGGCAGACTAACCGCTCCGTGTATCATTCCCGGCTTTGGATGACTACCCACTAAGTGTATGACCTCTGGCTTGTCTGACTATACGTTCTGGTGTTGCCCTGGGGCTCTGTCCACTGTGCACCCAGCATACCAACGCTTCAGTGGACATCCTCAGGTGCTGTAATGGTTTGTTTGACACACAGACACAATAGGTTTGGATAAAACACAGTTTTATTAAGCAATTAGGAATACAATAACCCTCACAGGTCCTGTAATATATTCTCAATATAGTACAGCCACAAGACAGGTTACATATATATATGCCCACACAGATTCAGTATAAATATAGAGTCCATAAAAAATGTCACTCACGCTTGTGGTGTACGCTGATTTGCTGTACTGGTTTGGCCCGCCCCTGGTGACCTTTTTATGCCTGGCAGTGACACCTGTCTGGTGCCCTTTCGTGGTGTTTCAGAGCCAGTGTTGCTTTTGCTAAGTTCCGGTGTTCTGGATTCCTATGTATCGAACTGGCCTGTCCTAAATACGTTCCTGTGTTCCTGCTCGTGATTCACCCGGATTGTCTGAGAACCCTCTCCGTGATCTGATCCGGCTTGGCTGACGTTCCTGTTCGTGATTGACCCGGCTTGTCTGAGTACCACCCTCCGTGATCCGACCCGGCTTGACTGACTTCCTGCTACGTGACCAGTATCTGCCTGCTCCAGTGACCTGCTAGTTCTTGCTCTCCTCTCCGGTTGTCACCGTAGCGACATTATGACTTCCGCTACTGCCGCTTGCCAGGCTGGCCGTGTGACCTACTCCTGCCCTGTGTTGCTTGTTCCCAGTGCTGAGTATCCGTGCTTAATTGCAAAGCTGTGCTGCTGTCTATGAGCCTCCGTGTTACTTGCAAAGCTATCGCACTTCTCTGAGCCTCCGATCCGTAAAGCTGCTTTTTAACCCTAGCTGTGCTGCATTATCATTTGCTGAGCCTCCTCTCTCTGGTATAGAGCCTAGCCTTATTGCACTACATCTGCTGAGTCGGCCGCTTATGCTCTGGTCGGTTGGCAGCTCATTCTACCTTACTGCAGAGCAGTGCTGTTCGGTAACGATCCCAGTAGGGTGCCATTTGGCTCTGGCTCATACGTTCACGCTGTTGGGGCTGAAGGCTCAAGCTACTATAGCTAAGGGAAGATTTCAGTGGAAGGCTATTGGCCTCTCCACTTGCAGCATAGTGTGGTCTCCGTTGTTATGCCTGTGGGGGCTACTGGCTCAAAGCTCTTGCAGGTTGACTTAGGTATACGCCTGTGGGGGCTATTGGCTCACTACCTCTGTTCCGTTGGTCTCCTGTTAATGTTTTCTGACACTCAGACCAGGTTATAAAGTAAAAACACAGTTTTATTGAATCAGAATGATAAACAGTGCCCCTAGGGGCCAGCACAGGTAAGAACAGTACTGACAAACACAGACAAGGTATGGGTAATATAAACAGAGGAATAAGTACAGCTAAAGGCTGTAGTAACCCCAAAGGGTTAACAGGAGCAACTGGAGAAGCTCAGGCTAGATTGGCCAACTCACAGGATAGATAACAGTCTCTGGAGAACAGTTTCTAGATGTAGAGCAAGGAACACAGGATCAGCACTGTATCATTCTTTAAGCAGAAACGGGATGCGCCCCTGTTGCTCTGAGCTGAGCCAGTACCACCACCGTGGGCTAGGAGGAATGCTACTGCCAAACCTGAAGTAACCAGAATAGGAATCGCCCAGAATGTGAGTAGTAAGTAACCCTGCGTGTGCCAAATGGGTTGTGTTACGAAGCCCTTGGGATGCCACAATAGATGATAGTTGCACAAGCTACGAAGAGCCGATGCACTAGGTAGTGCAGGTGGAACTGTACACTTTGAGAGAATGAGAAACGGAGCCAGAACACCCTTCCGGTGTCGCACAGAATCCTATAGCAAGAGCGAAAAGACTACCGGCGCCAACCGGCGTGGTCACGGTGCACCCCGAACACCGGACAAGCGGAGCTCTGCAAGGACTGGTATGGCATCAAAAGGCAACTCAGAGTGTAACGGCTCAATGAACCAACAGAGGCTTGGCAAGCTAAACAAGTGGCACATAACCGGAGACTACAGGCACTGCACGGGTTAATCTGGTACATACAGAAGAGCAATGCTCAGCAAGTAGATGGCAGGCAACCTCAGGCTACAGCTGAATGAGCGAGAGAGGAACAGCGAAAACAGTTCAGAATGTCGCCAGCGCGACCGGAGGACACTGGAGCAGCAACCGGACAGGAGTGATAACCGGAACCGGATGGAAACAGCCGCAGGAACACCACCAGAGAACGGATCAATCACGGAGCAGAATCAACAGCCAGAACCGGGTCGAATCACGGAGCAGGGTCGTCAGCCAGAACCGGGTCAAATCACGGAGAAGGATCGTCAGCCAGAACCGGGTCGAATCACGGAGCAGGGTCGTCAGCCAGAGCCGGGTCGAATCACGGAGCAGGGTCGTCAGCCAGAGCCAGGTCAGATCATGGAGCACGGTCTTCAGCCAGAGCCGGGTCAGATCACGGAGCAGGGTCGTCAGCAAGAACCAGGTCAAATCACGGAGCAGGAACAGGAGAAGAGTCAGACTAGCCGGGTCGGTACACAAGAGACACTGGAATTCAGCAACAAGGCGCAGCAACAGGAACACCACGAAAGGGCAACTGACAAGTGCCCAAACTCCAGCATATAAAGGCACATCCTGGGCGGGCCAATCAGACTCCTCCAATGCAAAGGTAACACAGTCATAGATTGACAGGGAATCACGGGGACCGTGATAGTCTCCGTTAGTACGCCCGTGGGGGCTATTAGCCAGCTCTTGCAGTTCAAGCTGTACCGTGGTGACGCCCATGGGGGCTAACTACTCAGGCACTTGCAGATCCAGTTGTATCCTTGGTTACGCCCGTGGGGGCTATTCTGGGTGACTGTTCTGCTGATTTTACCTCTGGTCACACAGGACCTAGCAGCATTCCTGTCTCAAGAACTCTAAGTGTGATTCCAGCTACACTTACTACACCCAATCAACACCTTGGGCGTGCCAAACTCCACAACAGAGACTGTCTGTCTATGCATTTAACCCTTATATGTATCTCTACTATGTGCCTGTCCTGAGACAGTATATGTGATACTCTTATTCTGTATACTGGGCCTGTGGGGGCATATCTGTCCATATTTTGCTAATATTTTGTGTTGCCTGTAGAGGGCGATCGTTTACCTTATTTTTCTTTTAATAAAACTGTGTTTTATTTTACCACTGGTCTGAGTGTCTTAAAAAACCGTTACAGTTACCTTCAGTACTCGTCCTGTGTTTCCTTGTTGGTACCGTGACAGCAACACCCCAAGACCCGTAATGCCTTTTCGTCCTCCCCGGCTGGGGAAGGTGGAAAGGCAGCACAAGATAACAATAAAACCAACAAGAATTAACAGTATATCACGGTGCCCGTGATTGCTGCAGTTCTCTGCCTATCACCTGCAGGGGGCTCACATTGGCTGTCTGCAGTCAGCCCGCCTCTGGTTGCCTTTTTAAACTCAGTCTGGGCACCCTTTAGTTGCCCTTTCGTGATGTCTCTGACAGCATTCACTTTGCCTGTTTGCTGAAGCTATTGGGCCTGTTCCTGAGTTCCTGAGTTCTTGAGTTCCTGAGTTTACCTGTTCCTGTGTTCCTGCCTGCTTGTCAGTTCCAGTCCGGTTCCGGTTGCTGTCATTCCAGTTGCCAGCCGACTTGCGGTGCTCGTCCCGGTTGAGCCTCGGCCTGCTCCTGCTGTTTCCTGTGTTCAGTTCCTGTGGCGAGGTTTCTCTCCTGTAGTTCCGGCGACATTCTGTCTGTTGATCCCAGCGTGCGGACGCTGGTTTACTCCATTAGCCTTGCGGCTCACTATACTGTCTGTTGGTCCCAGCGTGCGGACGCTGGTTTTCTCCATTAGCCTTGCGGCTCACAATACTGTCTGTTGGTCCCAGCGTGCGGACGCTGGTTTACTCTATTAGCCTTGCGGCTCACTATACTGTGTGTTGGTCCCAGAATGCGGACACTGGTTTACTCCATTAGCCTTGCGGCTCGCTATACTGTCTGTTGGTCCCAGTGTGCGAACGCTGGTTTACTCCATTAGCCTTGCGGCTCACAATACTGTCTGTTGGTCCCAGCGTGCGGACGCTGGTTTACTCCATTAGCCTTGCGGCTCACTATACTGTCTGTTGGTCCCAGCTTGCGGACGCTGGTTTACTCCATTAGCCTTGCGGCTCACAATACTGTCTGTTGGCCCCAGCGTGCGGACGCTGGTTTGCTCCATTGGCCTTGTGGCTCATTCTACTGCCTGTTGATTCCAGCGTGCGGACGCTGGTTTACTTCATTTGCCTTGCGGCTCAAAGTACAGTTGTTGGTCCCAGCGTGCGGACACTGGTTTACTCCCTGACTTGCAGTCAGGGTCCTGGTGCTGTCCAGTCCTAGCAGCACTTGTTTCAGATGTGTACAGACACTAGCGTCAACTTGGGTGAGACAGATTGACCGCCTCCTCTATTTACCATCCTACTGTCATTGTCATCTGACAGTCACTGGTCTTAATGGTGTCTCCCTTCTTGGGCTGCCCTGCCCGGTATTGGTAAGGCCAGTACAACCTTTCACGTTGCCACCTTTAGGTTGCCTTACCCGGTATTGGCAGGGCCGGTAGAGCCTATTCTTGGGTATCCATTCTGGGCTGCCCTGCCCGGTATTGGTAAGGCCGGTAGAACCTGTTACGTTGCCACTCCACGGTTGCCTTACCCGGTATTGGCAGGGCCGGTAGAGCCTATTCCTTGTGTATTCCTCAAGCTGCCCTGCCCGGTATTGGTAAGGTCGGTAGAACCAGTACGTTACCATCATACGGTTGCCTTACCCGGTATTGGCAGGGCCGGTAGAGCCTACTTATCTCTATTCCTTCAGTATCGCTTGGGTTGCCTTGCAGGTATTATTTGCAAGGCCGGTAGAACCTATCTCAATTCTCAATTGCTTATATATATGTGATGTTTGTATGTGTATGAAAACCCTATGGGATTGCCTTAACTTTTCAATAAAGTTATGTTTTTACCTAAACCTTACGTCTGAGAGTCTTAACAAACCGTGACACAGTATAATCCAACAAGTAATCAAATATAGTTTCCTCAACTGGGAGGCGTAGATGGGACGATGAGCTACCTAACACATGAGTAGAAAGCGTAACAGTAAAATTCCAGTCGGCTTAAAAGCTTCAACTATGACACTCCCAGCAAAGATAATCTCCCCTCGGAATACCATATCCTGTCATACAACCGGTAGCAACAAGTGAATAAATGGGCATATCAGGAAAGATTGACAGGGGAGAAAAAAGGGGAGTAGAGAGGTTTTCAGGGGAAACCTGGCGGTATCGCCAGGACAGGGGTCTTTCTTACGTATAGAGCCCATTCACTGGTGCAAGCTAAACAAGTGCATGAAAGTTTACATGAAGAACCCATCTATGACTAAAATGGAACTGCACTGAAAAGAGCATTTAACGTCAAGGCTTGAGATATACGTAAAGGAGATCTTAGACCACAAAGATGGCAAGCCATCAACAATAGCCAAAACCTCACCATAGGAATATCCCCATGTAACTAGGAATGGGAGAGTTAAAGGGAAAAACTGGGCTAGAAGGGAAGGCCTCTAGGAGAGCTTCAGATAACCCTCTGTCGAGTAAGCTAAGAGAACAAATGAGATACATGCAGGTATTTGAGAATTAACATATGATACTGAACCTGGGAGCTTTCAGAGAGCAACTCTGGACTCCTGTGAATCCAGTTGGCGGCAATCAGGATACCGTGAGAGGCGTCAGGAGTACAGTAAGTCTAAGTCTCTGATGAAGCCTCATACTGGAAACGTCAGAGAGAGCTGAAGAACAGGCGATCCAAGTATAAAAGGTGTCAGGAGAACATTAAGTCTAAGTTTCTGATAAAGCCACAAACTGGAAACCAGAGAGAGCCAAAAAACAGGCAGCCCAAGTACAACATCTTGTCAGTTAAACAGGGGGACCATAACCGAGTGCGGGGGTTCTGGAAGATCTCTCCTCTTCTTCCTCTTTGGGGAAACCGCCACTAGGTGCCATCTCAGCTGCTGGTTTTTCTCAAGTGGTGAAAATAAAGGCCTGTCAGGAGATGGAGCGGGAGTCGGAGGGAGAGGGATGTTAAGCGAGGCACAAAAATCTTGTATACCAGTGACATCTTGCAGCGTAGCAGAGAGGCTGTTGTGGTAAGCGTAGAGGCTGAAGGGGAAGCCCCATTTGTATGTTATACCCAGAGATCTCAGGTGGCCAGTGAGGGGTTTCAGCTGCCTCCGAAGATATAGGGTATGAGGCGAGATATCTTGGAAAATCTGCACGTCTACTTCTGCGTAGTGTATAGAGGGTTTGTTCCTACAGGCTTGCATGATAGCTTCTTTGTCCCGATAATAGTGCAAGAGACAGATTATGTCTCTTGGGGAATTGTTAAGGCCACAGGGTTTGAGCGCCCTATGTGCCCTGTCCAAGAGAATACTGGTTGGTTCAGATTTATTGATGACCTGAGCAAAAAAAGGACTGCAAAAATGCCTGTAAGTCCTTCTGCAGCACATATTCCGGAACGTTCTTGAGTCGCATGTTGTTCCTGCGGCCTCTATTGTCGAGATCATCCAAGCAATATTATAACGTGGTAATCAATTCTTGACGCAATGTAAATGTTTGTTCAATGTTGGAGTAGGCCTCCGATAGTTCTGCATTCATCTATTCTACTGCATCAGGCTGCGTAGATACTGCTTGAAGATCCTGGCGCAGGTCAGAAATTGCAGCCTTTAGAGAAGACTTGATATCACTCGCCAGCAATTTGAGGTCGTCTTTAGTAGATAATGTACCCAATATATCAGGTGAGATGGATGTTTGAGTCTCCATGTCCGCGTTAGGTGAGTTCGCCAGCCGCTGCACAGTAGGACCATATCATGGTGCCAGTGTATTGCTGGCGACATTTTGACACATTTTTTCTGATTCCAGACCTCACTTGGGAACTCCCAGTCACGTTCCCAGTGGATACCGGTACTCGGAGAAAGAAGACGCGAACGGTGGATGGTGAACGCAATAGTGGAGAAAAACGAACCATTTGGATCAGTTTCGGTGGATAACCAAGTCCTCTTTATTTGGATACCATAGGAATTGCAGGACTATTTGAAAGATTTATAAGCATCTACAATATCAGAGTTGTCCGGGTGAACTGCAGGAGGCGAACAACCGGGAGTTGACAGGTATATATACATGAGGTTTCTGGTGAGTGTGTAGAGTATTCCTTGCATTGGATCACTATTAAAAGATTGATGCTCTTAGATGCTTTCCTTTGAGCTCCTCTTTTGTAGATATTTGGTGACCAAGAGATAAGGTTCTCTGTGGGGACGCAGCATTGGAAGGCATCAGGGGGAAACCCAAGTACTATAGATCTAAGAATTGTGGCAATATCGTGTGAAAGATACCATCGATCATCTCATATTTTTCATCTCATCAATTCATCATTTCATCTTACATTTCATTCATCCGCATCACTAACGGGTGTGAAAAGTGTCATGTTGCAATTCAAAGATCCGTCTAAAGAACAGCTTACGGCAGTTGCAGAATCCTAACGGCCGATACACTTACGTGCATCCAGACGCATGGAACAACATACCCCAGAGCTATTCAAAGGCTTGCGGTACTGATAACGGCTGAAAAAAAGACACACCTAACGGCAAAAAGTTAAGACCCACTTTTCTTAGCCATTAGACACTTAACGGGCAAAACAAAACACCCGTTACATAGGAAAATACACAAAATGCTTACCGCACAACCATGTAAATGGAAAAATTAACCCGTGCAATGCCAAAACAACACAAAAACATGCACACACAACAACAACCAACACCACAGGGACAACGACACACAAAAAAACAACAACACAACATGGCACGAAACAATGGGGGTTATCACACAAAGCGGACACCTGCAAATACAAGCTCACCTGGGCAACATCAACACGTGACCTGCACCCCACAACTGCACACCCGCAAATGGCAGACATATAACAAGCACAACACACCACATCTTATAACACACACACACCTGCAAACACTTACGTGGACAAAAACAGCTCACCATTGGTCAGCACTCACCTCATCACCACACCTATACAACGCCCTAGCAAGTACTTAAAGGGACAACTCAACACACTCACTTGTGGCTTGTTTTCCACTCAGAGAGGGAGAGAGAGAGATAGAGAGAGACAGATAGAGAGAGCAAACAGTATGTTGGGTTACATGTTGTTGTGAAGACTGCGGAGAAGGCATGCAAGGGAGAGAGCTAGGGAACATCAGCAACCTCCAAGCACACCTGATCAACAGCCTTCACCTGTTGCAAGTGAGGAGGCTCTGGCTCAGCAGCCACACAGGAGTCCATCCCCACCTGGAGCGCAGAGGATGTATAGACGACCACCAAGGCCCAGAGTATACCGCCCAAGGGTCACCCTCTTTGTAATGACTGATGACAAGGTCATTGATCGCTACAGGTTGAGGCCTGACAGCATCATTGCCTTGTATGAGGTCATCAAGGAGCAGGTGGATCCCATCTACATCCACAACCATGCCCTAACTGGCCTGCAGAAACTACTCTGTGCCATACACTTCATGGCAAGTGGGGCCTTCCAGTCCACTGAGGGTTACGCATCTGGCATGTCACAGGCCACATTCTCCAGAGTGCTGGCCCAGGTCCTGCCAGCCCTCAAAAGCAAGGCCAGTACCTATATACATTTCCCCACCACCAACATGGACTGGATACACGTCAAGCAGGCCTTTTACACCAGGGGAGGCATGCCCAGGGTCATGGGTGCTATAGATTGCACCCATGTCCGGATTAAGGCCCCAGCATGTGACGCACAGCTATTCATCAACAGGAAGAACTTCCACTCCATCAACGTGCAGATGGTGTGTGACAGCAACATGAGGATCATGAATGTCTGTGCAAAATATCCTGGCAGCTCACATGATGCATACATTCTACAAAACTCCTCAGTCCACAGAGATTACACCACATACACAGGCGTACACACCACGCTGCTCAGCATGCACCTGACCCACAGCTACTACGTCCACCACACAAAACAGCATTCACACAACATGTGCTCCCTGTCTCACCATGTCACTCACATTACACAGGTGATGCTGGCTATGGATGCAAGTCCTGGCTACTGACCCCTCTGGCCAATCCCCAAACACATGCCCAGGAAAGGTACAACCAGGCTCATGCCAGAACAAGGAATGCTATTGAGCGGACATTTGGGCTCCTCAAGTCAAGATTCCGATGTCTGGACCACTCTGGGGGAACACTGCAATATGCATCAGCTACGGTGTGTGACATCATTGTGGCGTGCGCAATACTGCGCAACATCGCAGGCTGCTGGAGCACATCCCGGACCTCCCCATACAGGAAGTGGCCATGGACATCGGGCATGTGGAGGAGACCATGAGAGGGGCACAGATCAGAGACAGGCTCATCACGGAACACTTCACCTGTGAGTATAACACACGCATGCAAACAATCCATGCAAGTCCCCCATCAGTCCTGTGACACTAACCACACTGCACATTTTGTTCTGTCTCACCCCACAGGAACAGTGACACAGCACTGCACTGGCAGTGGACGTGGCAAATTGTGTGCATGGACTCAAAAACCATCCTCCATTCCACTCTCCACATTGACATACAGACCCCAAGGATATCACGCACACCCCCAGGAGAAACAAGGTACAACATATTACCCATGTTCATCGCCTTACAGGGCTTGATTGACAGCAACTAACTGGATATGCCATGATTATAGCCTGAACAACCAGGCTAGCCCAGTAGCGAAAGAGTATCATCTAATGATATGCATTGGATAATACTCAGGCACATCAGGGGTTAAAGGGACATTGGACTCAATATGGGACCTGTACTGTGCTACAGCTGAGAAGAGAAGCACAGGGGTGGATGTACAGTGGTATGGTCACACAATGTAGAGATCATGAGACGTAGATCAGATTATCAGGGACTCCATGCTGACCTCTGAGTGTGCAGACATATGTGCCCCCGACATGAATACACACATCAACAAATATGTCCTAACAGTTCCATGGAACAAATGACATTGGGCTGCCACTGTCACTTTCACAGTGGCAGCACAATGTCATTACCTCCATGGAGCTCTCAGAACTTGTTAATGTGTATATACATGTCAGAGGCACAAATCCATAGGGCTGGTGCACATGTCCTAAGTTCCCCACAGAATTGGTAACAGATGAGTACACAACACATTGTCAAGCAATGGTTTGTGTACTCACCTGTAACCATGGCAATTGAGGGGATCAAAAAGACTAAATTGTTGTTGCTTGATGATCAGTTCAGGTCTACTGCTCCAAATCCTGTCCTCTTGTCCCACAGGCATCCATAACATGATCCATCCTTGAACTGAAGATCTTCCATGTGACTAGATTGATGTCTTGACAACACCTTCATGAAGATCACCCCTTGCTGTTTATGGTGATGTTGTTGGGGATGCAAAGTTTGACCTGAGGTTCACACAAACCTCTACTGGAACATTCTCATATAGACACAGAAAACACCATTTCTTGAGTGTTTTAACCTGTACATTTAGGATGCTCAGCTACAGAGTTGTCAAACCTTGTGGACAACACATGAGCAGGGCAGCACTGACACTGAAGTAGTACAATTTAGTTTCAAAGTACATTTAGTGTTCACATACAGGTGTTAAATGCATATAGGCAATACACACAGAAAACACATGTACATTCTAATGTACTTTGAGACACAATAAAGATGAACCATCACCATTCTATCTGTGTCTGTAGGAGGATATATTTGAGAACACATTTGTCAATGCATAACCACACCCAGGATAGAGTATCCCACATACATGGAAAGGCATCACCCACATCATAGGAGTCCACCACTTGTTTGCCAGTGAGTGGACTCTGTGATGTATCCATGCAAACAGATGATGGTGGCAGTGATGCACCAATGTGTAGTGGGAGTGATAAAGAGGTGATACAGGGGACATACTTCCATAGTGAATACCTGTCCACAGTTTCTGTATTGCTCAGTATAATCAATGTTCTGAGATTTTGCTCCACTTTGACATATCTCAGTACATGGGCTATATCAACGAACAAACAGACTAAGTGGACATGTGTTATCACTGGTGAAGTCTGTTACACTCTTAGGGAAACAGCAACTCAACTTACTGGAGACACCAATGCTCACCCCAGGATATCAATGTGTGTGCTACACATTGAAATCCTAGGTTAAAAACATTGGCTTCCCCAGTAAGTCAGTTGCACAATGAGTGTGTGAATCCAAGACAATACTGATACATGTCCCATTTATCTGTCCTGCTTGTAAAGTTCCAGCTAAGTCACAGAGCTGTTTGTCTGGTTATCCCATTAACCCACTGAGTGCAAGAGTGGTCCCCAACGCATTTCTTTGCAATGCGTTGCCTACCACTCTGGTACTCAAAGGGTTAAACACAACATATGATGTAGACGAATGTTCAATGTTGTACCATTTGTTGTGCTAAGGGGTATGTTTTGCTGTTCAAATTCAACACACAACACTGCCATATAACACAGTGGTGTAATATGGCTCCAGGGATGTATTACAAGTTGAATTTGTACAACGGTGTGTGTGTGAACCCATGTTGTAGCATCCCACTAACATTTCACCCAGGCAGAGGTTGTGTTCACTGCATTGTATGGCAATGCATTGGAGACAACCCTGCCACCCAATCCATAACTGAAAACACAACAGATCAGACAGGAATACAAAAAAAGTTTTTTTTTATTGAGGGCAAAGTTGACAGGTTGGGCCTTTCATTTTTTCCTTTTTGGGTGGGGGGCCTTGGCCTGGGTGCCGGAGGTGGATGCCCTTGTTGAACTCCTGGTAATCCTCTGCCCCCTAGGTGTGGCTTCAGGGGTAACACTGGAGGGGGTGGTGGTTGCAGTAGACCCCTCAGTGGAACGCAAGTTCTCCCTCTCCATCCTCAGGTTCTCCCTGTGGTTGATCTCCCTCAACTCCACAAGGACCTGTGTTAACATGTCCATGAGACCAGTCCTGAGCTGCTGGAGTAGTGTGTTCCCCCTGGCCACCTCCGACTCCAAGCCTTGGATCCTGGTCTCCAATTGTGCAATGTTCCTTCTGGATTGCCTCCTGCTCCTTGTAATGTTGTTGTCAGTACTCCTGCTCGACCGGAGTAGTCTCCTCTGCAGGGCCATAGACTCCGCCTCCATCCCTGTGAGGCGTGCGGTGCTGGAGGTGGATGTGCCCGGTGTCACTGGTGCTGCTGTTTCCTCTGGTGCTGAGGGTGCTGCTGAGGGTGCTGTTTGCTCTGGTGCTGCTGAGGGTGCTGTTTGCTCTGGTGGTGCTGTTTGCTCTGCTGCTGCTGGAGGCGCTGTGGCTGCTGTGACAGCTGTTGGAGTGGCTGGTGCAGATGATGGGCATATGCCCACCTAATCAAGTGACTCCGAGCTGCCCAATGATGTGTGTGCTGGTGGAGGTGTGAAAATGTCCCTGGGTAGGGGGCACTGGGGCTCACCAATCAGGCCCAGGTGTGGGTAGTCCAGTGGCCATGGGTCATATGGTGGCCACTGATAGGTGCTTGGACCCCACCTGTGATCATACCTTGGGGCATGCTGTGGAGCCATCCAGGAGGGTGGGTTTAACTGGGAGACATATGGCCCATATTGGGTGGTGGCCACTGTCCCTGGCAGCCATTGCCTCCCTGGCAGTGGTGGTGCTGCTGATGGAGGGTAGTAGCTGCTGGAGGTGGCTGGATGGGTCCACCTCTCCTCCTGTTGCATCCAGCCACTGTACTGGGGAGGTGCAGCTTGTGGTGGTGCAGCCTGTGATGGTCCAGCTTGAAGGGGTGCAGCCTGTGGTGGTCATGCTTGAAGGGGTGCAGTAGGTGGTGGTGCAGCCTGTGTTGGAGGGGATGGTTATGGTGGGTAAGGTGACCAGCGGCTGGTCCCCTCCTCTGTGTCCTCCTCACTGGGGGGTGACATTGCCTCCTCCACTGTCTCCTGCTGGGCTTGAGGGCCGTAAGCTGTGTGGAGAAATAAGAGGTTTTGATTAGTGACCTTAGCCATATGTTTGTGGAGACAGTTATACTTTGATATGTTTTGAAGAAAAATATATGTGTTTGGGTTAATCCCCATGGGTAAACAGGGTACACCCACTGCTGAAAGGTGTTGTTTGAGTTATTACAGGTGAAGGTTTCATTTTGAGGTGCAATATCACAGTGGGCCAAAATAGTACAGTGGGGCTGTTGCAACACCCTCCCATGTAGATATCTGGTCCCTGTACCAGAGCTGTCCATATGATTGTGTAGTAACAGCACCACTGTACAATTTCAGGCCACTGGGGTATTGCCCCTGACATATCCATTTCTGAGCTGTGATACCTTTTGAATCAACACACCTTTCAACAGTAGGAATACCATTGTTTAACTCGGGGGGGGGGGGTGAATCCAACAACATATATTTATCTTCACAACTTGTAGGGATGGCTATCCCTCCAGGGGGGTGGCAAAGGTTAAGTCCACCTTGATGTCATATTGTAGACATTGTGAAAACAGATGTTGTTTGCTGTTAGTCCTATCCCTCCTACCCTCATGGTTGTTCAGATATTGCTCTATGTGACAGATGTAGATTTCAGTCATTTGTCCACACGAGGGCTTTTCAGCAGAGCCCAAATCACCCCATTTAGAGAACAATACTTAATTGGAATGGTGTACAGAGTGTGCATGGTTTGCAAGTACACTCTGTGGACCATTCCAAAGAGGTATTTATCTCGAAATGCTGCGACTTTGGCTCTGCTGAAGAGCCTCCGTGTGGTCAAATGATAGATATCTTCACCTGTCACATAGAGCAATATCTGTATAACCATGAGTGTTGGAGGGATGGGACTTAGATCAAGACACATCTGTTAACGATGGCAATGATATGACATCATGATGACATTACCCATTGCTATCCCATTACAGTGACACACAAGTAGAAATGGTCATATATGTATGTGGATATGTACCCTTCATATGGATACAGTAATATCCTTCCAAGATGTGAAGCCAGAGAGCAGTTCAGTAGGTTTGATTGTCTTACTGGCTATACATGTGCACCCATCCAACAAGACATTGTATTGATATGATGGATATGAACATACCTCGTATATCCCATCTACGTAGAGTGTGATATACTATGTATGTGTATTTGGATGGTAGCAATGTAGGTTGATTTGTGATGGGTGCATATATCTGGCCAGTAAGGCAATCACATCCAGTGAAGTGATCTCTGTGTTCACATCGTATTGGAACATATTTAGTAACATTTGAATCCTAAGGGCAACAATCCAGCCAGTAGTGAGGGATATCTTTGATTGAGGCCTGTTTTTTTCTCTGTGTATGAGCCCATCCATCCTTCTGTGTGAGGCAACCGTACTCAATCCTAGATATCCATCAGTCATGGCCTGTTGGTGACCAAGGTACAATGATGTTTGCTATTTGTTTCCCATGTGTATCCTGCAAAGAGCGGCTGGTGTACCATCCATCCATGGCATCAGCACCCCTGTGGATGCATGTGGGAATCAGATATGGGATATGTCATTTCAAGTCAGAGTAAATGATTGCAGCCACAACACCAATGCCTACTTTTTCCAGCTTGAAATCTGTGGAATAGTTTTCGGCCTGTGTGTTGCACCTACAAGCATTTATTCTGTGGGACACTGTGATGAGTGACCTGATGCCCCCTTTTTGTGATTCAGTAAGCAGTGATGTTGAACTGATGAAGTGAACATGATGGTGACTTCTCCAGTGATCTCCTTTCCCCATTTCCAGTGTTTTCCATGGAGTCTGTACAATGGGACCTTATAAACTTGATTCTTGTTGTTGCATATTCTCCATGGACTAACACTGGTATTGGTGAAGTGAGGGTGTGTGAGGGTTACTTTGTGTCCACCATCTGTTTGTCACCGCTTAGTGAATGTCCCCTGTGTAGCATGTGATCGTTGGCCTATTGACTTGTTTGTTGTCTGGTTAATCCCTTGAGTACCAGAGGGGTTGCCAATGCATTGTTGATTGATGCATTGATGATCCCTCTAGCACTCAAGGGGTTAGGGTGGGGGTGCGGACATGGGTGACATTGTGTGTGAACAGTGATGATCTAAGACAGACGACATTTTGAACATAACGGTTTGTGTATTGTGTGTGATGAGCACAGCGACAGGAGGGTTGAAGTAGGACTTTGACAGGTTTGTCCCAAGTTGGATGTTGCCATTTGTCCAGGTGTTGTGTCCTTTTTTTAACCCTCAGGGTGCTGTGTTGGTGCAGTTGTATGGCTGAGTGATGGACATGTGTTGAGGTGTGACTGTGTGTGCAGCTGGTGTTGGTTGCTGTAGTGTGTTGTTCTGTAGTGTTGCACTTACCGGTAGTGTGGAGGCTCCTCTCATCCCCAGTGTCAGTTCCTCCAATGACCCCCTCGATCAGGGTCGGGGACATGGTCTGCCGCACCATCTCCTCCCAGCCACAGAAGGTGATAGGGACTGCTGGTCCACCTCCAGTGCCTCTGGCGTGCTTGGCGAGCTCGGTCATCTTGTTTTTGACGACCCTCCAGCAGTCGCCCCATCTCTTTTTGATGGACTCCATGTCCCACCTGCATGGAGCCACCGTGTTGACCCGGCTGCAGATCTGGTTCCAGGCTGCTTTCCTCCTCACTGACAGGCCAGGGACCTTCGCTGTCGGGTGGAGAACACTCTGCCTCTCCAGGACAGCTTCCACGAGAGCTGTGTTCTCCTCCTCTGTGTATTTGGGGTCCCTGATCCTGACCTCGTCAGCTCCGGCATGGGAGGATTCTGAGCCGGAGTGCCCTGCCTGGTCTGACCCTGACTGTGTGGGGTGCTCCCCAGCAACTACCCCTTGTCCCACTGCAGGTTCTGTCCCTGTCCTGCGTGTGCCTGCTCTTGTGGGTCGGGTCCCCCTCCGCCCTGCAGATCTCCCTCTCCCACCCCTGCTCTGCTGAGGGATACCCTCCTGAGCTTCCTCCTCCTCCACTAATCTCCCCATCCCTCTCTCCTGTCCTCCTCTCCTGGCCATCACTCACCCAGTCACACCCAGGCACTCCCACAGGCCTTCACAGACACACTCGATCCACTCACTCTCTTTCACACACTTTCACTCACAGATTCACACTGTCAAAATAAAAAGTAAAATGTGTAAGGTGTTATAAAATAAAAGGACTATGTGTATGTATGTGTATGTGTTTGTATGTGTGTATGTAATATGTGCAAAAGTGTAATATGTGTATAGTAAGTGCACCTCTCTCCAAACTCCAAACTCCAAAATCTCCTTCTACCTCCGATGAATGCTCCTGTCTCCCTCTCTCTAATCACTATCCTCCGCTCCTGGGTCCTGATATCTGGCTCTGAAGAACTCGATAACAGACAGTGTGTGACGGATAATTTTGGGTATATATAGGTGTATTTGAAGTTATTTGATACATTGGGGCTTTGTGATTGGCTGTGTGTTTGAATTTGTTTTTGCATCAATCATGGTTGCTAGACAACGGCAGCCGTTACGTTAGATGTTGTTTTGAGCGATATCGTGTGATTTGGCCGCCCGTTGCGCATTAACATGAGCGACAATGGCTTTTGTGTTACGTGTTTTTTGTGTGCCTATGCTCGATAGCTATTCTCGTAGAGTAGCTATTGAATCTGCCGTAACTCCTGTTATTATTTGCGAGCGATGTGCCTTTTTCACTTAGCGGCTAGTTTAACGGCTGCCTTTAAATCTAGCCCCAAGAGATAAGGTTCTCTGTGGGGAAGCAGCATTGGAAGGCATCAGGGGGAAACCCAAGTACTATAGATCTAAGAATTGTGGCAATATCGTGTGAAAGATACCATCGATCATCTCATATTTTTCATCTCATCAATTCATCATTTCATCTTACATTTTATTCATCCGCATCTATACTAATAACATCATATTTTGGAGTTAAGTACTATTGAACTATCGTTGGTGTGAATTTGTGTGAATTGTGTGAATTTTTTCCCTGCTTGGATATTGGCATAGCTGACTGGTGCGCAGGTTCTGTGTCTGTGGCCGTGATTCGGGATAGGTATTCGCTAGATATCCCATATACGACTACTTACACACTGACCAGATTTGCAACTTTACCTATTGGACTTAGCAGCAAGTTCAGTTGTGTGTGTGTGTGTATATATATATATATATATATATATATATATATATATATATATATATATATATATATATATATATATATATGAGTATCAGCTATTAAGGGCTAATAGATTCAGGTCTATAAATTTTGCTGATAATGATGTTGAGCGTTCTCCTAGACGTGACCCAGTAGGTCTTATTAAACAACTTGAAAAAATATTAATACAAGAAACAAAAAATTGGTATGATTTGGTAGCTCTTGATAATTATTTGAAACATAACATTATACCTAGAGGTTTGAGAATATTTAAAGTACCCACATTTGAAACTGATGATGTGGAATTTATAAGTGACTGGGAAATGATCTTGGAGGAATGTTCTAGGAAACTGATGAATTTGTTAATTAAGTACAGGGAAGTAAAAATTGAAAAAAATAAACAAGAAATTTAAAAAATAGAGAATCAATTAAGAAATGTTCAAAAAACAGAGAAATATGATAAAATTCAAGAAAATATGAATAAAAAATTAAAACATTTGGAACAGAATGTAGTCTTGACAAAAAGAAGGAAATTCATTAGAGATCAGGGAGACTATGTAGCAAGTACTTCAGTAGGTGGGGTAGGAAAAAATATAGGAATAGGTCCACAATATCTAGTAGGGGGAATTAAGAAAAGGAATCAGCAGATGGGGAAATCACAAGAAAAAAAAATGAGAAAAGAAATAGAGGAAGAATACAATTCCCTAGAGATCCCAAAACAGGAATATATACACCTATAGTATACTATCCTGTAGGTAGTAAATATAAGGTATTTCAAGACTCAACTACAGAAATTGCTACTTCTCCTGAGAAGGATATAAGGAATTTACAAAAGAAAACTGAGATTACAAACAAAGAAGAAGTAAATAGAGAATGTTTTGCTTCAGGTAGTGTAATGTCTGTCTCTACCTCTGGTACACCTGTAGTTACATCTAATACCCATATTACATTTTTAGAGGGGGGCAGATGCAGTCCAGAAAGACACAAAGAATTGAGGATAGAGGAGGGGAAAATAAAGGATATAAAAAGGAATTTAGGACCAGAAGAGGATGTAGGGGAGGAAAAGGAAAAAAGAGAGGATACAAAATAGCGAGGAAGGAATTGGAAAACATACAAATGTAGGAGGTATTTTCAATCTATCGAGCAGGGATTTAACGGGTGATGAAGTTAACATATTAAAGAAAGGATTATCATTTGCACCTAAAAATAAACCTAATAAGTTTGATTTGTATATAGATATGGAAAAATATATACGCTCTTTGACGATTAAGAGATTTTTTTATAAATAAAAATAAAAATGGGGAAGTGTTGGAAAGATACCAGGATTACACTACAGGAGATCAATATAATATTATAAGATTAGAAATGTTGAAAATGGAAGAAGAATTGAATGATATAGGTGCCATTGATAGTGGAAAGACTAAAAAGTCCACATTTTATCCAACATATGCCAAAGGAGAACATATTAAGGTTTTCCATAGTTTGGTTATGAAGGATTTGGTATATGTGTGACAAAAAGCAACACATCAATGACAACCTTACCTCAGAGGAAAGAAAGGCATTAAAGAGATTAAAAGATGATGACACAATTGTAATAAGACAAGCAGATAAGGGGGGAGGGGTTTGTATTCAGGATAGAGAACAATATATTGGGGAGGCAGAAAGACAACTTAAGGATGATATTACATATGAAAAGTTGAAAGAGAACCCTACGGAGATGTATATAGAAGAGCTTAAAGTACTTCTAGAAGAAAATAAAAGGCAAAATGTGATTACAGTGGAGGAATTTAAGTTTTTAGATTGTCAACATCCAAAAATTCCCATATTTTATCATCTTCCCAAACTACACAAAGATATAACCCCCCCCCCCCAGGGAGACCTATAGTGTCAGGGATAGATTCATTAACATCAAATCTATCAGAATATATAGATGCCTTCTTACAACTGCTGGTAATTTCTCAACCCTCATATATTAAAGATACCATCCAAGTTATAGAATTGTTGGAGCAAAAAGAATGGGATGAGAATTTTATTTGGGTTACATGTGATGTAACCTCTTTGTACACTAATATTCCACATGAACAAGGAATAAGGATGATTGATCATCATCTCAAACGGGAAAATATTTTATCCAAATATCAGAATGAATTTCTGTTGGATAGTATTAAATATGTGTTGACTCACAATTATTTTTTATTTGAGGATACATTTTATAAACAAAAACAAGGAACAGCTATGGGGTGTAATTTTGCCCTCTCCTATGCAAATTTGTACATGGGGAAATGGGAAGATAATTATATATGGAAAAATAATCCTTATAGAGACAACCTCCATGCCTATAAACGCTACATATACGACATATTGATTATTTGAAAAGGGGAGGAGGTAGATCTGATGCAATTTTTGAATTATATTAAAAGGAACAATTTGGGTTTAAACTTCATCTGGACTTATGATAAACAGAAGATAGAGTTTCTAGATATAGTTCTTTTTCATGATAGAGGTAAAATTGTGGTTAAGAACTATAGAAAGAAGGTAGACTGTAATGGCCATCTTCATGCAAGAAGTGGTCATCACAAAAGGTGGATTTCAAATATTCCATATGGACGGTTACAACGAATAAGGAGAAATCGCACTACAGAAGAGGATTTTGAGAAGGAAGCTAGAATTACAATAGAAAAATTTAAGGAAAAAGGTTATGAAGAGGAAAAGTTAAATGTAGCATATGAGAAAGTCAAAGTTTTAAATAGAAGGGATTTGTTACAATATAAGCAGAAAAAAATCAATAAGGAAAGGGGAGAGTGGCTTCCATTCTTTACAACTACATATAATGAATGTGCGGGGAATATTTCCCATATTTTGAATAAACATTGGCACATTCTAAAAAATGACCCAGTTTTAGGTTTAGAAATAGGAGAAAAACCTAAAATATCTTTTAGAAGAAATAAAAATATAAAACAAATTATTGCACCTAGCGATATTAAAAGAACAGGCAAAAAGAATAAAAAAAGTGGAAAGATGAATAATGATTTCTTCAATAAGATGGTCGGAACTTTTAGATGGGGTAGGAAAAATTGTAATACATGTAATTATTTACAAAAAGGTGAAAAAAGTAAGAAAGTTACTTCCCATGTAACTAAGAAGGAATATAAAGTAAGGTGTTTTACGAATTGTAATTCTACATATGTAGTGTATTTAATTAATTGCAGTTGTGGTTTACAATATGTCGGTAGGACAAGCAGAAAATTGAAAAACAGAATGGGGGAACATCTGAGAAATATTGCGAATGGGGTTGATAATCACAGTGTATCAAAGCACTGTAAGGATAATCATAATTGCAACCCGATGGGCATTACTGTTCAGGTTATTGATCAAGTGCCAGTTCAAAGAAGAGGGGAGATAGATTGTTGGCCCTTAGGAGATTAGAAACTAGGTGGATAAGGGAGCTGGGGACTTTAGATCCTGGAGGGTTAAATATAGATATTGATTTAGCAGCATTTATAGAAGGATAAGGAGTATAAAAAGAGAGCCCCCCCCCCCATGTATTTGTTGCATTTTATTGCGTTTAATTGTGTTTTAATGTGTTTTAGAGTTTGGGGTATTGTGATTATTTCTATTACTACCCCTTTTTCTTCTACACTTATATTTGTTTCAAGGATGAAAATGAGTGAATATAGTAATTGTGAGTTCACATGTTTATTTTTTGTTTCATTTTTGAGAATTATCTAAAATTATTTTCATTTTTATTCTCATTTTCATTGCTGCTATTATTATTTATGCAGCGTAAATATGCGATGGTAAAAGTGATGATTATGTTATTTAAATATACACTACATTTTATTATATTATTTTATTATGGAGGGATAGAGATAGAATTGTGAGATTAATGGTATATGTATTACTATGTAGAAGTTTTAGATATTGTATTAACTATGTATCAATGTCACGCTATGCAATTGGTAGAGAGGGATGTCAAGTCTATTTAAGATGGGCCAGGACTATAGACTGTAACCCCTGAGGAAGTGGCGAGTGCAGCCACGATATGCGTTGGGTGGTTTTGATTCCAGACCTCGCTTTGGAACTCCCGGTCACGCCCCCAGTGGATACCGGTACTCGGAGAAAGAAGACGCGAACGGTGGATGGTGAACGCAATAGTGGAGAAAAACAAACCGTTTGGATCCGTTTCGGTGGATAACCAAGTCCTCTTTATTTGGATACCATAGGAATTGCAGGACTATTTGAAAGATTTATAAGCGTCTACAATATCAGAGTTGTCCGGGTGAACTGCGGGAGGAGGAACAACCGGGAGTTGACAGGCATATATACATGAGGTTTCTGGTGAGTGTGTAGAGTATTCCTTGCATTGGATCACTATTAAAAGATTGATGCTGATATATGTACTGGACCCGTGTGGGTTAACGCTATTTAGTAACCTGTCCTGTGTCAGTATTAACTGTTTACTATTGCTGGACCCGTGAGGGTTACTTTATTCTGTCTGGTTTCAATAAAACTGTGTTTTACCAAACTGCCTGCCTCTGAGTGTACTCAAAACCGTTACAGTATGAAAGGGTCATGTCCTCAGACAGTGCAGGTGATGGTAATGCACAAAGTATCCATTGGAGGATGGATATACACGAGCAGTGCATGGACCAGATGGCGGTGGCCATACAAACTATACTAGAGCGTACCGCTCATTTGGATAAACCAGTACAGGCCTCGGTGGTCTCACCAGTTACGACACCTGGAGCTCAATCTGTGACGCAAGCAAACTCGAATTGAGGGTTAACTGCTACGGCTTCATTACCGCTTAGTTACGATGGTGAACCTACCCTGTGCAGAGGGTTCATAAACCAATTGGAGATTTTCCTAGCGTTAACTCCTCAAGCCTTTCCTAGTGACTGAAGTAAGGTTGGGCTCATGATTTCTTTGCTAATGGGCAGAGCACTGGCGTAGGCAAATCCCTTTTGGGAGACAGCGAAACCATTTACCAAGAAGTTTAATGAGATCTTAAGAACATTTCGTACAGTATTCGAAATCCCAGGAAGAGCCGCCTCTGCTGCCAAAAGATTGTTGCAGATCCAGCAGGAATCCAGTACTGTTGCAGAATATGCTATTGAATTTCGCACATTGGCAGCAGAGGTGGGCTGGAATGATGAGGTGCTCGTGGCGGCATTTCATCAGGGTCTCTGTGACAGTATCAAAGATGAAATATCAGTCAGAGACTTGCCGAATGAATTGGATGAGTTTATTGACTATTTGATACTAATCGATTCTCGTATTAGGGAGAGAATGGCGGCCAAAGACCGTAGACAAAGGGCCAGAGAGTGGGGACAGGCGAAACAAAGTTCCCCACCCATGCCTCACTCACCTCCCATGCCTCCTGAGTGTAATCATGAGAGCAGTGAACCAATGCAGCTAGGGTTCACTAGGTTGACTAAAGAAAAAGGGGCTCATTGTCACAGATAGGGCCTCTGTCTTTATTGCGGCCAAGGCATATTTTAAACCATTAAAAATCTAATTTGTCCCCCTCCACCTTTGGGGAATGTGATTTGTTCCAGATTTGCTTCAGGTTTTCATACTAAACAGCTTTACAGAGAATACATAGTTAAATCAAAAACTAACAGCTTACTGAAGACACTGCGCTGTGCAAACCTCTTTTAATTTCAGTTTTATTCTAAAAGAAAACCCATTTTGCACTTAACCTCTTGGATATCACATAGCTTTCTAGGACTCAAAGGGTTAGTTAAATATATCAATAGAGTATAGAGTGTGGGTTGAACATGATAGCAAAAGACATAAGTGAAAAAAATAAGCAATCCAATTTTTTACTGGCTTATATGATTCTTTACATACAACCTGATTATTCTGAAAACGAATATTTTTATATAAATATTAATTTAATTAAAAAAAAATATTTACACTTCAGATATTTTAATATTCATAACTTAGGGATGTTAAAAATGACTTTATAGGATTTTTATCTCATAGAAGAGGCTTTGACATTTACAATTTGTTCCTACTTTCTCCCATCTGAAATAAAGTAAAGTGGTTTATTTTTCAAATATTTTTATGGGAGCAATGCATTCCTTGAAATCTCTGGGATGTCATGTATGACTTCAATAAAATTGCATTAGTGTTGTCTCTAGAATACAGGGTTTTCAAGACATGTTTTAAATCATTAGATATTTTGCCACCCCCACCCAGAGTGAATGTGGTTTGTTCCAGATTTGCTTCAGTAACACATATTAAACAGCTTCGGGTAAAGACATTTTAATATCTAATGGCTTAAAACATGTCTTAAAAATTTGTATTCTAGAGGCAACACTAATGCAATATTATTGAAGTCATACATGGCATCTCTGAGCTTTCAAGGAAGTGAAAGCTTAGTTTAATTCAAAACAATATTTTATATGTCCCCTACTTTGGTGAAAAATGGTTTGCCCCAACATTCTCCCAGAATGCATTGCTCCCATAAAATATTTCAAAATAACCATTTCTTGAAAAATAAACCACCTTACTTTCTTTATTTCAGATGGGAGAAACACATTGTAAATGCCAAAGCCTCTTCCATGAGATAAAAATCCCATAAAGTAATTTTTAACATCCCTAAGTTATACATTTTAAAATTTCTGAAGTGTAAATACTTTTTTCTTTTTATTAAATTAATGATTGCATAAAAATATTAGTGTTCAGAATAATCAGGTTGTATGTAAAGAATCATATAAGCCGGTAAGAAATTGGATTGCTTATTTTTTCACTTATGTCTTTTGCTATCATATTCAACCCACACCTTATACTCTATTGATATATTTAACTAGCCCTTTGAGTCCCAGAAAGTTATGTGATATCCCAGAGGTTAAGTGCAAAATGTATTTTCTTTTAAAATAAAACTGAAATTAAAAGAGGTTTGCACAGTGCAATGCCTTCAATAAGTTGTTAGTTTTTGGTTTAACTATGTATTCTCTGTAAAGCTGTTTAGTATCAAAACCTGAAGCAAATCTGGAACAAACATTTTCCCCAAGGGTGGAGGGGGGCAAATTAAATATTTAATGGTTTAAAATATGCCTTAAGAACTCTGAATATTAAAAAAGAAATTCTGCGAAAGGGGATATGAGGAAGAACTTCTGGAACAAGCTATTAATAAAGCCAGGCTATTAAATCGTGAAAGCCTATTAATACCTAAACCAAAGAAAACAAAAAATCCAAAATACCAAATGGCTTTTGTAACGCAATACAATTCCTCAGCTAAACAAATTCAAAAAATCCTTGAAAAAAATTGGAGTATCCTCAGAGAGGATCCACTTTTCCAGGAGGTTTTACCTGAGAAAAGTTCCATAATATTCAAGAAAGCTAGGGACATTAGATCTTATATTGCACCTAGCAGACCTAAAGAATTGAAAAAAGAAAAATTATTATATTCCCCTAAGAATGATAGTCTGATGGGGAATTTTAGGTGCAATATAAAATCATGTCTAAATTGCGTTCATATGGAGGATAGAGCCAAGGTATTTTCAGGTTTGAGTTCTGGCAAAACATTTACTATTGAGCATTTTATAAATTGTGGCACATCGTACGTGATATATTTAATTTCATGTGGATGTGGGATAAGTTATGTTGGGCGCACCTCTAGGACACTCAGAGAAAGACTGGGGGAATATAGAAGAAACATACAGAAAAAATGTCAGGAACATTGTGTACCCAGACACTTCAATGAGTGTCCAGATGGAGGCATACGTAACTTTCGAGTGAAAGGTATAGATTTTATCCCCAGAATGGTGACAAACAGATTTGCAGAATTGTGTCGAAGGGAATCCTTTTGGATCTACACTTTAAATACGTTAACACCTAGTGGTCTAAATGAAGAGTTAGACTTATGGTGTTTATCCTAAAGAAATTTCTATTCTTCTTTTAACCTTCACATTCTTTGTCACAACTAAAAGTGATCAAAATGTAAGTTTTGTGTTAATGAAAATTACATTTATAAGAATTCTTTCTTCTTATCTTCTCCTCATAGAAAAAATATATCTAGAGGTTGTAGTGAGTCACTTAAAACATTTGGTGTTATTATATATGTGGAAAAAGTGTTTTTTTTTTTTTTTTTTTTTTAATATATATATATATATATATATATATATATATATATATATATATATATATATTATATATGTATATATATATATATATATATATATATATATATTTTTTTTTTTTTTCCTCTAATTTGTTATGGATTTCCTCTTCCCAACCTTTCTCCCTAATTTTAAGAAAATTAATATTTTTTAAGAAAATTAATATTTTGGTACATATTTATTAATGTAACTTTTAACGCAAATGGGGTATTGTATATTTAAGATAAAGGATTATATTTATTTTATGTTAGGCATGATGATTTGCAATTGATGTATTCTTCCGGATGCAGAGGTATACATTAGCATATTGTCAGTTTTCTATGACCTCTTTCAATTTAGAATAGAGGTCATAGATTTGCAATGTAAAATGTCGCCTCCCGTGGGGTTCGGAGTGGTCGAATGGGCCAAGCTCCATGATGCGTTTCAAAGCTGGAACGCATGTGGAAAGTGGGGCACGTGACTTCCGCTTTTGCATGGGAGGTGACGTCCCATCGCGGAAGTTTCAGACTTCCGAGTCAGTATGGGGGAGATCATGGAACCGGAGAAAACAAACACTATAAAGGTAAAGGATCATATTCTATATGTATATTATTGTATTCATACAACTGTTTTTTCCCCTTGAGAAAGTGTTAATACAAACACGAAAAGCGTCGGGGTGTTTTGTGTATGATTGCAATTTTAATTTTTGAAAAATAAAGCAATTATATGATTTTTAAATCCATCGCTGTGAGGAAATTGATTTTATACGGAGGAGACTGTGGAAAGACCATTTAATTTCAGATGGGCCTCTGTTATACTATACTCTGGTGAGCATTGAATTGGGAAAGGGGCTCTGTGATTTTAATATATAACAGATACGCTCTTAGAAGGCCTGCGCCTGTTTTTTTCTGTTTTCTGCCTCTTAGCTATTTAACACTATCCACCGGTGTTTTGAACGGGCAGCAACCTTCCTTTGGGCTGAGAAGAGAAACTATAACGAAACCATATTTTATTACACAGACCCCAGATATTGCAGCACCTGGAGAGAAAAATATCACAGCTGTGGAGATCTCCTGATTCCAATTAATAGAATACTGGCTTTTAGAGACTTGCATATACACTGCTCAAAAAAATAAAGGGAACACTAAGATTACACATCCTAGATCCGAATGAATGAACTAACAACAAATCCCACAAAAATTCTCAATGGAAATCAAATTTATCAACCCATGGAGGTCTGGATATGGAGTCACACTCAAAATCAAAATGGAAAACCACACTACAGGCTGATCCAACTTTGATGTAATGTCCTTAAAACAAGTCAAAATGAGGCTCAGTAGTGTGTGTGGCCTCTACGTGCCCGTATGACCTCCCTACAACGCCTGGGCAGGCTCCTGATGAGGTTGCGGATGGTCTCCTGAGGGATGTCCTCCCGGACCTGGACTAAAGCATCCGTCAACTCCTGGACAGTCTGTGGTGCAACGTGGCTTTGGTGGATGGAGCGAGACATGATGTCCCAGATGTGCTCAATCGGATTCAGGTCTGGGGAACGGGCGGGCCAGTCCATAGCATCAATGCCTTCCTCTTGCAGGAACTGCTGACACACTCCAGCCACATGAGGTCTAGCATTGTCTTGCATTAGGAGGAACCCAGGGCCAACCGCACCAGCATATGGTCTCACAAGGGGTCTGAGGATCTCATCTCGGTACCTAATGGCAGTCAGGCTACCTCTGGCAAGCACATGGAGGGCTGTGCGGCCCTCCAAAGAAATGCCACCCCACACCATTACTGACCCACCGCCAAACCGGTCATGCTGGATGATGTTGCAGGCAGCAGAACTTTCTCCACGGCATCTCCAGACTCTGTCACGTCTGTCACATGTGCTCAGTGTGAACCTGCTTTCATCTGTGAAGAGCACAGGGCGCCAGTGGTGTATTTGCCAATCTTGGTGTTCTCTGGCAAATGCCAAACATCCTGCACGGTGTTGGGCTGTAAGCACAACCCCCACCTGTGGACGTCGGGCCCTCATACCACCCTCATGGAGTCTGTTTCTGACCGTTTGAGTGGACACATGCACATTTGTGGCCTGCTGGAGGTCATTTTGCAGGGCTCTGGCAGTGCTCCTCCTGCTCCTCCTTGCACAAAGGCGGAGATAGCGGTCCTGCTGCTGGGTTGTTGCCCTCCTCCATGTCTCCTGATGTACTGGCCTGTCTCCTGGTAGGGCCTCCATGCTCTGGACGCTACGCTGACAGACACAGCAAACCTTCTTGCCACAGCTCCCATTGATGTGCCATCCTGGATGAGCTGCACTACCTGAGCCACTTGTGTGGGTTGTAGACTCTGTCTCATGCTACCACTAGAGTGAAAGCACCGCCAGCATTCAAAAGTGACCAAAACATCAGCCAGGAAGCATAGGAACTGAGAAGTGGTCTGTGGTCACCACCTGCAGAACCACTCCTTTATGGGGGGTGCCTTGCTAATTGCCTATAATTTCCACCTGTTGTCTGTTCCATTTGCACAACAGCATGTGGAATTGATTGTCAGTCAGTGTTGCTTCCTGAGTGGACAGTGTGATTTCACAGAAGTGTGATTGACTTCGAGTTACATTGTATTGTTTAAGTGTTCCCATTATTTTTTTGAGCAGTTTATTTTATTTTTAAAATCTCAAGGTTGAGAATTCACAACTTATTATAGCGCCATACACAAGTTCTTGGACTTTGCAAATTAAATATTTAATGGTTTAAAATATGCCTTAAGAATCTGAATATTAGATAGGACTCTAATGTTTTATAAAGAAAGTCATAAATCATATCTCTGATATTCAAGGAAGTGAAAGCTGAGTTTCATTCAAACCATTGCTTTACATGTCCCCTACTGTGGTAAAAAATGGTTTGCCCCAATTTGTTTAATATGTGTTACTGAAGCAAATCTGGAACAAACCACATTCACTGTGGGTGGGGGTGGCATGTAATATATCTAATGATTTAAAACATGTCTGAAAAACTTTGTATTCTAGAGGCAACACTAATGCAATATTATTGAAGTCATACATGACATCTGGGAGCTTTCAAGGAAGTGAAAGCTTAGTTTAATTCAAAACAATATTTTAAATGTCCCCTACTTTGCTGAGAAATGGTTTGCCCCAACATTCTCCCAGAATGCATTGCTCCATAAAAATATTTCAAAATAACCATTTCTTGAAAAATAAACCACCTTACTTCCTTTATTTCAGATGGTAGAAAGTAGGAACACATTTTAAATGCCAATGCCTCTTCCATGAAATAAAAATCCTACAAAGTCATTTTTAACAACCCTAAGTTATAAATATTAAACTATCTGAAGTGTAAATACTTTTTTTATTTTTTTTTGGATTAAATTAATGATTACATAAAATATTAGTGTTCAGAATAATCAGGTTGTATGTAAAGAATAATATAAGCCAGTAAAAAATTGGATTGCTTATTTTTTCATTTACGTCTTTTCCTAACATATCAAACTCTCACCCTATACTCTGTTGATATATTTAACTAACCCTTTGAGTCCCAGAAAGCTATGTGATATCGATGAGGTTAAGTGCAAAATTGGTTTTCTTTTAAAATAAAACTGAAATGAAGAGAGGTATGCACAGTGCAATGCCATCAATAAGCTGTTAGTTTTTGGTTTAACTATGTATTCTCTGTAAAGCTGTTTAGTATAAAATCCTGAAGCAAATCTGGAACAAACCATATTCCCCAAGGGTGGAGGGGGGCAAATTAAATATTTAATGGTTTAAAATATGCCCTAAGAACTCTGAATGTTAGATAGAACTCTAATGTTTTATAAAGAAAGTCATAAAACATATCTCTGATATTCGAGGAAGTCAAAGCTGAGTTTCATTCAAAACATTGTTTTACGTGTCCCATACTGTGGTAAAAAATGGTTTGCCCCAAGCTGTTTTATATATGTTACTGAAGAAAATCTGGAACAAACAAAATTCACTGTGGGTGGGGGTGGCAAGTAAAATATCTAATGATTTAAAACATGTCTTAAGAACTCTGTATTCTAGAGGCAACACTAATGCAATATTATTGAAGTCATACATGACATCTCGGAGCTTAGGAATGCCATTTATGTATAGGTTCTTGTGCCTGTCCTCCGCCCTATTGCTCTTTTGTGTTTCTATTGAACTTACAAATCTGAATGATATTTTGTATTGCAACCCCACATCCTGCTCCTCCGATGTTCTAAATACCCTCCTCCACAGGATTCTACCTAGTTTCCCCTACTGTCTGCTTTATATTTTTTCATCAAGCTCTGGTTACCCCTTTTCTTTAATAGTTTTTTTTTCCTTTTACTTCAGATTTATAGTTGGTGCTAAACTCGCTCTCATACTTCCTACCTCCTATTGAGTGCGTGTGAGCACGTACATTACTTACTCACTCTCTCTCGTTCTTGTATCCTGTCTTATTCCTTTCACTCCCCCCCCCACCGCTCTCGCTAGTGCATCAACTCCACGACGCTCGCAGTGTGTGGCGTTTTTGCAGCGACACTCCTAGACCGTACTTTGGTCTTCCTAGCTCACTTCCCCTCTTACTTTCCTTTACTAGATTTCTTTTATCTATTCTCTCTCTACCCTTTCCTACCCTCTTACTCACTAAGGACTTCATTCAGTGATAAGCCACTCTCTTTTTCCTCAACTGCATATTTTCACACTACATAGGGAGTTTGCTTATTTGCAAGATCATCTGGTCTGTCTTTCCCCTCATTTTTACCTTCCTCACTATATCCATTTCCTTCTACGGTTCCCATAGCACTGCAAATTTTCTCTGTCTTGTCACGCATGATGTCTACTAATATAAAATTCACTTCATACAATGTTAATGGTTTCAATAGCCCCCAGAAATGTTCCATGATCCATAGGGAGCTTGTCCGCCTCCAGTCTAATGTCGTATTCCTACAGAAAACTCACTGCACCACTCTAACCACCCTAAGCTCATTATCAAACATTTTACCAATGCCTGGTCTGCCTCCTCTTCCCAGAAAAAAAGAGTTGCCACCATTATTGTCCGGATAGTCCCTTGGACTTCTCTGGAAGTACTATCAGATCCGGAAGGTCGCTAACTCTTCCTTAAGGGTCGTATAGCTCATGAGACGTACACCTTGGTGAACATATATGCTCCTAACACTTCACAACTGCGTTTCTTCAGGTCCACTTTATCTCGTCTTAGCAAATTTGCTGAGGGGTACATAATGATTGGAGGACACTTTAACGTGTGCTTAATCTCTTCACTTGATTCTTCCAGCAAGAACGATTCTTCCTCCCCCGCTGTAGGCCCTACAATTTCTCTTCTTCTTCGTGATCTCTTGACAATAGACATCTGGCACTCTCTCAATCCTGTCTCTCGGGATTACTTTTTTATTTCTCACATCCCCACTCCTCTTATTCTCGTCTCGACTACATCTTCCTAAGTCATGCAAAATTATCTTTGGTTCGTGACGCTCAAGTAGGGAACATAACTATTTCTGATCATGCTCCTGTTTCTTTGACCTTATCGCTCTCTCCTACTTGTCATTCCACTTGCACCTGGAGGATCAACGACGCTTTGCTCACTGATGTTTCTTTAGTTGATAAACTCATTGCCAACCTTGACTTGTTTTTCTCAAGTAATCTCACGCCAGATGTATCGCAAACAGCTATATGGGAGGCTGTTATATATGAGGATCTCTCATTTCTGCAGATAGCTGGCGTAAAAAACAACAGCGGAGGGAACTGGACTTACTTCAGGAGTCCATATATCATATGGAAGCTTTGCGCAAACATTCTATGTCACCCTCTATACTGCGTAGACTGACCTCTTTACGGACTGACCTGTCTGCTCATCTTCGTTCATTAGCACTGAAGTCATATATGTGGTTTAAATACCAAAGGTACTTTTCCGGCAATAAATGCGGAAAGACTTCAGCTAACCTGATACTCAGGGACAGGATCTTATCCCACATTCATTCTATTAAACCAGGACCATCTCGGATCTGACGCTTTTCGTGATTTTTATTCTTCCTTATACAACACACATTCCACTACATCAGCTGCCTCTGCCTCCTCTACACTCATCTATGAATTTCTGTCTAAAGCTGACTTACTGTAAAGGTTTGTTTGACACACAGACACAGTGGTTTAGGATAAAACACAGTTTTATTGAAATCACAGTAATAAAATAACCCTCACAGGTCCTGTAGTATATAAGCTGAATAATACAGACACACGACAGGTTACATATACATATGCCTACACAGGTCCAGCATAAACATAAAGTCCCCAACAGTTTATACTGACACAGGTCAGGCAGATTATAATGGACTGCCAGGAGCAAGGTACTGCATGGGTTAATGGTCTTCTTTGAGAATAAACAGTCCCATTTGCAAAGAGGTCTGTGATGGGGTTCTCTGCATATAGACAGCTGAAGGATTTGTAATGCCCAGAAACAGATTATCAGAAGTAACGTGAACTGCCAAGGTAATAATGGGAACAGAGACACATAAGGTACTGCCGTAACAGTAACGGAGACCAGACCACCTGCACTCTGCAGAAGCAGTAACGGAGGCAAACTGGTGGCTCACTGCCGGAGCAGTAACGGGACTGGCCACTGGTACTCTGTAGGAGGAAATGGTGACACAATTGCCTGACAATCAGAATGTCGCCAAGGCGACATAGCACAGGAACTCCAACCAAGCTGGGTCGATTCACGGAGCAGGAACGTCAGCCAAGCCGGGTCGGATCACAGAGCAGGAACGTCAGCCAAGTATCACGGTGCCCGTGATTGCTGCATTCATGTGTCTATCACCTGTAGGGGGCTCCCATTGGCTGTCTGCCTTCAGCACGCCTCACACTGCCTTTTTAAACTCAGTCTGGGCACCCTTTGGTTGCCCTTTCGTGTTGTCTCTGACAGCAGCCTCTTTCACCTTGCTACTGTTGCTATTTGGGCCTGTTGCTGTGTTCCTGAGTTGCTGAGTCGTCCTGTTACTGAGTTCCTGCCCGCTATGTCAGTTCCAGTCCGGTTCCGGTTGTCATCGTGAGAGGTTGCTGTTCCTGCTGCCAGTCTTCTCTTGCCATTCCTGATCTGGTTGTCCATCTCTGCTGGTTCCTGTTTGTCTCCTGCTTCCAGTTCCTGCAACCGTGGCGACATTGTCATCAGTCACCTCGGCGACAGTCGCTATCCTGCTGGTTCCCAGCGTGCGGACGCTGGTTTGCTCCATTAGCCTTGCAGCTACACTCACAGCCTGTTGGTTCCAGCGTGCGGACGCTGGTTCGCTCCATTAGCCTTGCGGCTCCGCTCACAGCCTGTTGGTTCTAGCGTGCGGACGCTGGTTTGCTCAATTGGCCTTGCGGCCTATACACAATACTGTTGGTTCCCAGCGTGCGGACGCTGGTTCGCTCCTTGGCCTTGCGGCCTATACTCTATCAGTTGGTTCCCAGCGTGCGGACGCTGGTTCGCTCCATTAGCCTGGCGGCTACATTTACAGCTTGTTGGTCCCAGCGTGCGGACGCTGGTTTGCTCCATTAGCCTTGCGGCTACATTTACAGCTTGTTGGTTCCAGCGTGCGGACGCTGGTTCGCTCCTTGGCCTTGCGGCCTATACGCTATTTGTTGGTTCCCAGCGTGCGGACGCTGATTCACTCCATTAGCCTTGCGGCTACATTTAACAGCCTGTTGGTCCCAGCGTGCGGACGCTGGTTCGCTCCTTGGCCTTGCGGCCTATACTTGATATTGTTGGTTCCCAGTGTGCGGACGGTGGTTCGCTTCATTAGCCTTGCGGCTATACTTATCAGCCTGTTGGTACCAGTGTGCGGACACTGGTTTGTTCCTTGACCTGTCGGCTTTTGCTATTACTAGCCTGCTCCTTCCAGCGTGCGGTCTCTGGTTTGCTCCACTACCTAGCACTACATTATTGTCTGTTGGTTACCAACGCGCGGGCGTTGGTTTGCTCCATGACCTGTGGGTTTACTCAATATTATGCTTGATGTTTCCCAACGTAAGGGCACTGGTTTACTCCTTGTCTCTTGCTCCTGCACTTGAGGCTTCTCAGTGCGCTGTCCAGTCCTAGACAGCTACCATTCTGATGTACACGGATACTGAGTGTCAGACTCTAGTGAAACCACTAACATGGTAGCCTTTATATTCGTCACTACTGTCTATTGACCATCTGACAGTCCCTGAGGTCATTGTGGTTGTCACCTTCCTTCTGGGTTGCCTTGCCCGGTATATTGGTAAGGCCGGTAGAACCTTTTATTATTCCATCTCAAGGTTGCCTTACCCGGTATTGGCAAGGCCGGTAGAGCCCACTACCTTGGTATTCTGTTTGGCTGCCCTGCCCAGTATATTGGTAAGGCCGGTAGAACCTTTTATTATTCCATCTCAAGGTTGCCTTACCCGGTATTGGCAAGGCCGGTAGAGCCCACTACCTTGGTATTCCGTTTGGCTGCCCTGCCCGGTATATTGGTAAGGCCGGTAGAACCTCCTATTATTCCATCACAAGGTTGCCTTACCCAGTATTGGCAAGGCCGGTAGAGACCACTACACCTATTCTATCAGGCTGGCTTGCACGGTATATTGGCAAGGACGGTAGAGTCTATTCCTTGGTTTCCGTTAGGCTGCCTCGCCCGGTATTTGGCAAGGCCGGTAGAGCCACCTATTGCTATTCATCCAGGTTGCCTTGCCCGGTATATTGGCAAGGCCGGTAGAACCTGTATTGCTCTGTTATGGACATTTGCCTATTCTATGTATTCTATTCTATTCTATGTATGTATTCTATGTATTCTGTATGTGTATAAAACCCTATGGGATTATCCTGTGGAGTACAACACTGCTTTATTTAAAAGTAATTATAGTTCAAACTTTCACAAAGTGGTGAAGCTTTTAGTATCACATGCTGTAACTGTAGACAGTGATTCACCTCTCCCATAGAATGCAATAGAATAAATGTTTGGACTTCAGGAAGGAGATGCAATGGTGTCGTTTGGAGACATGTGGTGTTCACGTTGTCATGGAGAATATGACACACTTAGCCTATGCACTAAGAATTATCTATGCAAAGGAAGGAAAGAGTCGGTAATCATTAACATATCAATGCTGGCCCCTGTGGCACAACTTTGCCATCACAGCTTGGCAAATTTATTACTGTGGGCTCCAACAGTATGGCTAGCTAGTGGAGCTTAGTGCATGTGATAGCTGCATTAACATATAAACAATGCCACAGGAATACGACAATGGTTCATTAACATAGTAAACCTGGTGAAGGTATAGTGATATCTGTACATCTGAGGCTTATTCACCGGATTTTATAGCAGACCTCTAATTGCACATGATGAGATTGAATCAGTGCATATATGCCACAATGTCACCAACCTGGATCCTTATCGAACTGTTTTGAATTAAGCAGCTCCCAGTAGTACCCTTGTTTTACTCCATAACAAACTCCCTACAACAGACGATTTTCATAACAAACCCTTTGATTGCCAGAGGGGTACACAACATGTCACAAAGCACCCCTTTGGCACTCAAAGGTTAAAGCCTTTGAGAATAAGACAGCTGAGCAATCAAAGGGCCACACAGAAAAGACATTAGACTGCTGAAAAATCGTTAAAAAAAGCACATTTTCATCTGGGCTTTTCCATTCAAGAAACAGGTATTATTAAACATCCCTGCACCTGCCATGCATACGTTAAACCACAGGCCTTTTTATACTTCAGTGACTTCCTGTACGTCCTATTGTGTTTCTAATTACAAGGGAAAGTGAAGATGATTATCAAACACCCCCCTGCTGTGCACAGTAGTCATCTAGTAGCTTTGGCTTTGTGAGACAGAAACAGGCAGTCAGTGGATAAAGTTATCCCACACAACTTATTATAGAACATGTCATTGAGCTGCTTCCTATTGCTGAAGAAGAAAGGAGTTCCATTTGCAAAACCTGAATTTATATTGTATTCAGGAACAAGAAATGTCAGGTTACAGGTCAGTTTCATCTCCTCACAAGTACCAAATGAATACATCATATACATTAATGGCATTAGATCGGCGAAAGCCTGCTTTATTGAACCAAAAATGTAAAGGAGCTAGAAGTGAAATGCAGCTTGACAACCCTTGTTACTAGTGGGGTACCTCAGGGATCTGCATTAGAAATCATTCTTTTTAATGTTTTTATTAGTGATATTGCAAAAGGTCTTCAAGGTAAGGTATGCCTTTTTTCAGGTGATACAAAGATCTGCAACAGGGTAGACATTCCTGAGGGAATACGCCAAATGATAAATGATTTAGGCTAATTAGGAGAATGGGTGAGAGTGTGGCAGCTGCAGGTTAATGTTGATAAATGTAAAATAATGCACTTGAAAAGTAAAAATCCAAGGTAGAATATAGTATTAAGGGTATTATGTTGTTGGAGACAACAGAGGAAAGGGATTTAGGAGTAGTTATTTCTAATGACTTAAAGGGATAGTAATACTTGAAATGTAAAAAAAAAAAAAAAAAAAAAAATTTTGTTGCAATGTTTATCCCCTGAGTAAAACAAGGGTACTCACACTGCAGAAAGGTGTTTTATTCAAAAGTTATTACAGCTCAAAGTTTAATTTTTTAGGTGGCATATCACAGTGGCCTGAAATTATACAGCGGTGCTGTTGCTACACCATCCTATGGAGATTTATGGTCCCAGGACAAGAGCTGTCCATAGGATGGTGTAGCAGCAGCGCCACTGTACAATTTCAGGTCACTGTGATATTACACCTAACCTTGTTTTACTCGGGGGGATAAATCCTACAACATTTTTTTTTTTTTTACATTTTAAGTATTACTATACCTTTAAAGGTATGCAGGCAAGGTAATAAAACAGCGGGGAATGCAAGCAGGGTGCTGGGTTGTATAGCTAGGGGCATTAGTAGCAGGAAGTGGTCATGCCACTCCACATCTCTGGTTAGACATCAACTAGAGTATTGTGTACAGTACTGGATACTCCATCTCCAGAAGGATAGAGATACTCTAGAGAGAATTCAGAGAACATCTACTAAAATGGTGAATGGTTTACAGGAAAATAAATAAAGTTAAAAGTGGAGCTCTCAACTCCCAGAAAGTTATGTATATCTAAATTGTCCTCTACAATAAAGTCACAATCCATTACTCTTGCTTTGTGAATTATTTTGGGTATGAAGATATTTGCTTTTAAAGAATTACCTGCTGATGCAATCACTGCGGTGTAGCTCTGTACCGTTCAACTGTCTATCACCTCCCCTCTTGTGCTTCATTCCCTCCTCCTCCCTCAGTGAGTCCCAAATATTCATGTGACCTGGACGCACATTGGAAAGAGCGAAGCACAAGAGGGGAGGTGATAGACAGCCAAACGGTATTGAGCTGTGCAGTAGCGATCACACGTGTGACATCAGCAGGTAATTTTTTAAAATCAAATATCTCCATACACAAAATAGTTAACAAAGCAAGAGTACTGTATTGTGGCATTATTGCAGAGGACTATTTGAAAAGACATAACTTAATGGGAGGAGAGTGTTCCACTGTAACTGTGAGTTTCCCAAATGTAATCTGGGATGTAGTGGGGACACAGTGCTGCCCTGGGACTTTCTTTTGAATCAGGTTATTGTATTCACTGAATTGCATAGTGCATGCTGGGTAGTTACCACTTTGGGGCACCATATTCTAGAATGCTTGTCACAAAGCATGTTTCAATGCATCAGGTAGACATGAGGTTAAAGGTAACTGCCCACCATGCATGGTACAGGATCAGCACATGGTAGTGTAGGGATTTGATGAAGAAAGGCTTTCCATGCATGGACAACCCAGAAGTAATTTTTTTTTTAATGTGTTGACACTGAGATTCATGTAAAGGGATCTTTAACACATTGCTTCACAATACAATGGAGACCTGACTATCATTCAGGGGTTAATGGAATAATGGTCTCTTAAAGGAACACTAAAACCTATACAATAATTGGTGTTATATTCACTTAAACCTTTGAGTATCGGGTATCCAACACATTGCTCAAAAAATTATTAAAAGTGTTCATTATGATTTTCATTAGTGTCATGCCGCTGCTTCATCCTCCCCTCCGGTGTCTTGCCTTTGCTTTTCATTTTCAGTTTGCGGACAGCGCTTACCACGTTCCTTAGAGTGGTGCACTTCAGGCCGGCATCCATGTCTCGTTCTGAGCGCCGCTTCTGGGTTGGCGCTACTTAAAGGAATAGTAATACTTAGAAATTACTAATCCCAATATTGTAGTACTAAAAAAAAGAAATCAATTGCCCCCAGTGACATCTCTCAAAACCTCTCACTTAGAAGGTCTGCTACGTGTGTTTGGCTTGCAAGCACACGTAGAAGACCTTTTAAGTGAATGATTTCTTTTTTATTAATGCAATCCGGCGGCTCTGCTGCAGAGCCGCCGGATGGTTGTACAACAGACTTCCCCTGCAGTCAGCTACAACACTGACTTCAGGGAAAGGGGAACTTTGCGAGTGAATATCTCTCAAACCATAAAGGTTTGAGAGATGTCACTGGGGCAATTCATTTCTTTTTTTTAAGTACTACAATATTGGGATTAGTAATTTTTAAGTATTACTATCCCTTTAAGTCTCTCTCTGTGCTCAGTGCGACGCATTATTATAGAGGCTCCTTAGCTTTGTCTCGTAGTCTTTGTCTTGCAGCCAGCTTTATATACTCTGTGATCTTGTGCATGACCTGGACCTCCTGACCACCCTTTGCCTGCCATTTCAAACTCTGTGATCCTGTGCATGACCCGGACCTCCTGACCACTCATTAGCCTGCTGAATCAAGTACTGCGATCTGTGTATGACCTGCACCTCCTGACTACCCTTTGCTGCCTATTCTAGTGCTGTTTATCTGGATCTCCAGTCTCTTCCTGTTCGTGCTCTGCTGTTCTGACTGCAGGGCTCCCTGTCCTTTGGCCACTGTGAGTACTTACTGTTTTTCTGATTGTAGCGTTTGTTTTTTTGCCTAGGGATAGTTCTGTATAGTTTGTCTGGGTGGGGGTTATCCTAGGCTTCCCTTCAGCTCCTCTGTTGGGGGCAACTACATCTAGCTTCGCAGCTAGCACCTTTAGTCAGCCAAGCCACAGCACAACCCTCTCCTTGACAACCCTCGCACCCTAGCAACTTGCTCTGCTATCCCTTGTTGGAGAAGCCTAACTTACATCTCTCCCAGTACTCTAGGCAGGGCCGGATTTGCCATAAGGCAGAGTAGGCATCTGCCTACAGGCGCACCCCACAGAGGGGAGCCTGTCACTGAAATCAAATTTTTTTTTAAAATATTTTTATTCATAGCGTCACGCTGCGCACAGTGGCATGGTAAAGTCTGTGCCTTCTTCGACAGAGACATGTATGCTGTTGCTTCCTTGTCGGCTCTTTAGTAACGCAGTGCGCCGGGAGATAACATCATCTCCCAGCGCTCTGCATTACTAAAGAGAAGACTGCGAGGGAGCAACAGCATGCAGGTCTGTGCAGAAGGAGGCACAGACTTTTCCTGCCGCTGGACCACCAGGGAGGTAGGATACGGGGGGGGGAGGGGGCAAGGTGGAGCTGATGGGGGCAATGTGAGGGAATGTTGGAGTTGATGAGGGCAATTTGGAGCTGATGGGGGCAATGTGAGGGCAAGTTGGAGATGATGGGGCAATATGGATCTGATGGGGGAAACGTGGAGCTGATGCGAGGGCAATATGGTTATGTATGTGTGTGTGTGTGTGGGGGGGTAATGTGGAGATTTGGAGCATTGTGTAGGTGTCCGGTGGAGATGGCCAATGGGGGGGATGCTTCAGATTTTTGTGCCTACAGGCTCCTGAGATGTAAATCCAGCCCTGACTCTAGGCCCTCCTACTATAACAGAATGTGACAATCAGGGATTTATATTAGGTATTAGTGTCCCTATTCATTATTATTTTTGCAGAGTGGCAAGTTAAATATTAAAAAAAACCAAATAAGATGCAATGGGGAAGCACATAGGGTGATTATCATGGGGAAACACATAAAGTGATATCATTCCACATGAATAACTATAGATTCAAATGATCTAACATTTACAGATGGCCGTCAATGGATACATGGCTTACAGGCTGTTGAATATTAACTTCATCTTCCAAATGGCATCAATAATGTCTTCAAGCTGCACCTGTCTCGTAAAAGTCAAACGACCTAGGAGGAAGAATAAAAACATACAATCAGCAACTGGAACACTGTAATATATCGATCCATCTATACTGCTTGCAGTGTCAACAAGCTGCCTTGCGGAACCCTAATAGGCATGGTCAATTGAAAGTCACCTTCAGAGATACTGGAACGTGTATAGCCCACACTTATACCCGAAGAAATGTAAATACATGAAATACATTGAGATGGCTATTGATTTTATTTAATAAATAGTGTTACTTTCTAACTTTATGGTAATGTACCAGTTGCTCTTTCCACATTCCGACATGTCTGGAGGTGGGTTTCAATTGACTTGGGCCTACTGTGGTCAGGGCTGGATTTACATCTCAGGAGCCTGTAGGCACAGATATCTGAAGCGCCCCCCCCCCCCCGCCATCTCCACAATGCTCCAAATCTCCATATTGCCCTCACATTGCCCCCCATCAGTTCCACATTGCCCCATCATCTCAACATTGTCCTCACATTGACTCCCATCAGCTCCACATTGACCCCCATCAGCTCCAAATTGCCCTCACATTGCCCACCATCAGTTCCACATCGCTTACCCCCCATCATCCCCATATTGACCTCACATTGCTCCCATTATCTCCAAATTAACCCTTTGAGTGTCAGAGTGGTACACAACGCATTGCTTTGCAATGCGTTACGTACCACTCTGGCACTCAAAGGGTTAAGCCTCATTCTCTCCCCCACATCCATTTCCTACCTCCCTGGTGGTCCAGCAGCTGGAGAGATGGAGCTGCTGGAGCTCCCGCGCGGCCTTCCCTTTAGTAATGCAGAGCGCTGGGAGATTTTATCTCCCAGCGCTCTGCATTGCTAAAGAGCCGGGAGAGCTCACAGCTTACAAGGCGGCGGCGCGGCATGGCAATCCGCTCCAAGTCAAAAAATAAATAAATCAATTGTAGTGGCAGGCGCCCCTCTGTAGGGTGCGCCTGTAGGCAGATGCCTACTCTGCCTTATGGAAAATCCGGCCCTGACTGTGGTGCCCCGAAGCAGGGCAAGTTGGGTATCCTGAGAGAGAGATATATCGTCTCAGTTGGCTAATGCACCAGATGTAGAATCTGCTCAAACCTCAGGGTCACAGGTTCTAGTCCTGGCAAGGTCAACACAGCCTTTCATCCTTCAGAGGTAGATAAACTGAGTACCCAAGGCATACTTGAAAATGAGAGACAATCTCAGTGTATCTCTACTGGTAAAATAATTTCATAAAAAATAAATAGATATAGATCTCCTACAGCCCACGTGACAATAGACTGAAGTAGTCAGTGCTGAGATTTGTACAGCTTTACCAAGCCCTTTAATTAGAGCTACATGTCCCAGCATAACTGAAAGATAAATTCTGAAATGTATAGAAACACACAAGCAGAATTGGGGTGTATACCTTTTGAGCGCCAGTGCGGTCCATAGATGGAACACATAAAGGGTATACACCCCAATTCTACTTGTGTGTTTCTATACATTTCAGAATTTATCTTTCAGTTGTGCTGGGACATGTAGTTCTAATTAAAGGGTATGGTAAAGCTGTACAAATCTCTGCACTGACTACTTCAGCCTATTGTCACCTGTCATGTAATTTTCCATGTTTACAGACAGATGCATCTTGATAAAGGTCCCATTACGGGTCAAACACGATATATGTACATACCTGGGAACTATCCCGTTTTGCCCCGGAGACTCCGGATTTCAAGGTGAATTACTGGGTCTCCGGGGCAATGTGTGAATCACCGGGTGGGAAGAATTTAAGTAGAAACTCTGCCCACTTGTTCTCATCCCGCCCGCTTCCTCCCACTCCCCGCCCTCTTACATCCATTTTGCAGGGGGGTTTTGTGTTTTTTTTTGTCCCACCCCCCCGACTAAGCCCTGCCCCTTTTATGACACGATTCGCGTCATTTTCCTCCCCCTGGGCACTGACAGGGTTACCCTCCTGGTAGCCCTGTTTCAAAAGTTCCCAGGTATGTATATGTAGCACAGATTTCACATTGTAAATGTATTTCTCTTCCTTTCTATCTTTATATTTGGGAAAATCAGTTATCCTGAGACACCCCAAGGCTGAAGTACTGTGTAAAGCTGTGCAAACCAAATGCACCATACATATCTGTGATGGAGGTACAGGGGTTACTGCTTGGTAGAGCCAGGGTTAAGCGATAAACCCAGCCTCTCAGTAGATCAGTCCCACCATTGCCACCCTTGTGTGTAATGTTAAAATGCTATTTCACTCTACTCATATGTGTTTTTTTGATACAGCTGAAATTTTGATTTAACTATTGAAATGGTTGAATGGCCTTAGGACAGCTAGCACCCATTCTCCTATTAGACCGACCTCATATATTACATCCACCAGCTAATAAGCAACTGATGAATGGAGAATGCTTTCAGGCAAGTCCTCCCCAGCAGGCATACACACACTCGTTAGGAGAGCAATATATTATGATATTCTGCCTGCCATTAATCTGCACACAAAGCGCAGCCCTACCTCCCCTCCCTTACAGCCTCTCACATCATTAGCCTTGGCATGTTGATTAAGACTGAGTGCAAACAAGATTTCCTGGATAAGACTGGTGCTGTTCAACGGCAGGAAGTGAAGGCATAACTGACCCCGTTGCCTTCTGGGTGATGTAGTCTCCACGAGTTCACGGGGCATCCGAGAGACGAAGGTGAACTGACTACATTTCCCAGCAGCGCCGCTTTCCCTGACTGGAGCTGTTCTAACATTGTATCCATTCCATTGTATTGTTTTACTGGCATTTTTGCTTCATTTCCCAGGACGTTTAATTGCAGGTTGCGGAGCATGGGTGATGAGCAGGAGATCATGTGCAAACTGGAGAGTATTAAAGAGATCAGGTATGTGAGCTAAACTTTAGTTTTATCCTATGGTATTCACTCGTTCTGGCAGGCATTTTTTCTGCACAATCTATTGTTATCATGTTGAAGATACGGTTATAGTACAGCTTTAATGGGAGCTGACACTTTCTATGCGTATTATCCAGTGACTAACCTGAGCCACTATATATCCAGTGTGTCAGAGAAGGGACAATCCAATTGAATGTATAACGCAAGATTTTATATATACAAGTGGATGATGCTCTTAACATATAGCACTATGCACTGTGCAATGCAGCTGCACCTTTACGTACATCTTGCCTAAATGTCTTATTTGCTTTGGTCGTAAATTATTATTATTATGCGGTTATGGCTTTCATATTTTCAATCTGTTTAACCTCCTTGGATGCTGGAGACGGCTAGAATCCAATGCAGAGATGGGCACCCTGAGGCCCATCAGTTGTGGACGACTACAATACCCATCATCCCCAGTCATCCTGTTGCTTGTGAAAGGTGGAAATCGTAGTCCTCCATAGCTGGATGACCACAGATTGCCCATCACCAATCCAGGGGGGTTATCATTATATATCAATAAATGTGTGCATCTGGTTAGAAAATCATTATTACTTGTGTGTGTGTGTCAAACGAATTACTGTTCCAGTTTGTAATAATACCTTTTTTATTGGACTAGTTTTATGAAGACAATCTTTTGAGCGAGAAACATGCGACTTGAGAAAGGGAGTGTATCTCTGGAAAACTTGTCTTCATAAAATGTAATGCTAGTCCAATAAAAAATGCATTATTACATACTGGAATACTCAATCATTTGATCTACACCACTGGGCTAATATGGCTAGTGTGTGTGTATGTATATATAGATATGTGTGTGTGTATGTATGTATGTGTGTGTATATATATATATATATATATATAATATACACACACACACAGTTTTTTTTTCTAGATAAGAGTTACTGCTGTCCGACTTGTAGAGGAATTCCATACAATTCTTAAAACTTAATTAGCCTCTCAGCTCAAGAGGATATGCACACAGCTGTACAGTTAGGCATGTGTCAGTGGTCATTCAATGGATCTCATTGCATTACTTAATGGAGATACACTCTCTATCACCTCATTTATGTTGCCAAAGCATTTATCTGTCACTTGCATACACACAATGGCCAGAGGCATTTTCTATAGGAGTCACTTGCTAATGTCTCCATTCACAATGGGTGAAAAAAAGACCAGAAATACTGAGTGTAATTTCCACCTGCTTCCACAGTATCAAGTAAAAAACTGCTCCATGTGGTGGAATTTCATATATAGGCTATGTTTTCATTTTATTGGCATCAGTGTCACACAAATGGCTTTTAGTGTTGAGTGGTCTAATATTAACAGCAACTAGTAAACTAGAAGGACAAGGGGGAGTGTGCAATGCATTACGTTTACACACGCCTCTGATCATTAAAGGGTTAACACATTTACTATGTACAACTAATTCTCATTAAAATGGACCAGCCACCTTTAAGATATTTTTAATTTTAAAGAAAGTGTCTATATGTTGCATTAGCCATTTAATTTCTAATATAAATAGTTTTGGGGACATTAACCTATAGTTGTTGGTGGCACAGAGTGGCATTTTATGCTGATTGGTTTCTATGCTGGGCAAATATCACCACACACTTGCTATGAGTGAATCTAGACAAACCCACAGAATAGGGTGATTTCTAATTGAACAAAGAGCTGTGGGTTTGACCTAGATTCCTAGAACATATCTAACTATAGTATACTGTGCAGGGAATTGGCATATAATTCCACCAAAACCATAAAGGTTAATGTCTCATTCTTTTTATTGTCTATTTGATTTTAATTTCTGTAAAACAAACTAAATGTGTATGTGTGCGTGTATATAATATATCATTTATTTTAATTGGTATGAAATATTTAAAACCTATCACAGTAAAGGCAGAGGGAGGTTCTAAGGTGACTACATTATGAAGCTTAATAAGAATAACTAAATAAACCATAAATAGTTAATTGTTATGAGATTAGAACTCACCCAGTCCGTTTCTCTAAAACTCGCCTCTTTTTTGTTTCCTAACCTCCACCATCCCACACATTGCCCTCATCACTTTATAAGAGTTGTATAAACAAATGGGAAACCTTTACATCTGCCTATATATGAATAGGAAAAGCACATCTATAACATAGTTTGTGTTGATGTCACCCATATGAAAGAGCCATAAGCTTCAAACTATGTTATAGATGTGGTTTTCCTATTCATATATAGGCTGCTGTCTCCTGTGGGGAAATGTAATAAACTGGATTGCGATGCCTTACACACGAGCTACTATCACCTTGTGTGGTCTCACCATAGTCCAGCATGGACACTTAGGAATGCAGTAAAGTTGATGGAGCTGCTGACAGACGTTTCAGACTAGCATCATTGGAGGTTGCAAACTTCACTGCAACTTTCTTAAAGAATAGCTGACTTATGTGGGCGCTGGCCAGTAATATTAGCTGGCACTCACTGGGCCGGCTATTGGGCATTCCTCTCCTGTGTTCCACTTAGGGTATGTAGGCGGTAGATGAATGGAGATACATAGGCTTTAGAAATTACCCTGGCGACTGCAACAGTTCTGTCTCCCGTGTAAAAGTGGCCTTATGCTCCAAAAAATGTCTTCCAAATCTTGACAAGCAATATATAATATTTAAAAGTATGTGAGCCCTTTTTATTTTTAGGTGGTAATGTCCTTTTAACTGGGGACACATGAAAAATGTAGGGCTGCTTTGAAATATGCAAATTTGTGTGTTCCCAGTTAAAGGGGAAGTCTGATTGGCTTCCTTTAGATGCTAGAGAGGTCTCTATTAATGTATTATACCCTTGGATGCTTGAGAGCTGTTCAACAAATTTATTAAACCATTGGATGCCAGAAACTCTATAGCCCCCAAAGGGTTAAAAGCAATCTCCTTTATATTGGTAATGTACCCATTTTGGACTGTAATTGTGAGAGAGTTGTAAATCTGAATATTGCAGCTACTGACAGATAAGATGAGGTTATTTATGACAGTAGCATGAGGTAGCCTGAGGCTCTCACTCCAGCTCATCTCTACACGGTTCTTATTAGGTTTTAATGATGTTATTGGCTTTATTCTCCCTCCCCACTAACACTGTACATCTCTTTATGTACTAGTTACAGAATTTACCCCTGAGATTGCTGCATGGGTATTCCCATGCTGTGCAACACAAAGCTAGCAAGGGTTTTTTAAATCTGATTTTAGACTTAACCCCCCCCCCCGCTGTTGTTCTTCATAAAATCAAAGTGATCTTAGATCATTGTTTTGTGAAACTGGGTCTCTAAGCTGGAGAAAAGATGACTTCTGTTTGAATAGAGCTGGATTGTTCTTTTCCACATAGTGAATGTTTGCTAATAGGAGAGATTCACTGAGGTGCGAAATTAGCCTTGCTGCTAAATTCTCAGCTCGACACTCCAAAATGGTCATGTTGAATACTCTTCTTAGATAACCCTTTAAGGGACAAAGCAGAGTGCAATGTGTTGCACACTTATCTGGCCTTTAAAGGGTTAGAGAGGGAGGGATTTTTCTTCACTCACCAAGGGCTTCAGGACATATAGTTTTTTTTTTTTTTTTTTTAAATAAAAGTTTCTTTCCCAATAAACCTGCCTCGGATGGGGGGTGGAGGGAGGGAATATAGAGCCATCACAGGCAGTTTCCATGAAATCTCTCTTCTGAGATGTGTGTGGTAAACTGACCACTAACTTTTGCAAATTGTATTTTATAAATTCTGATAAGTTTGATGTAAGGGAATTAACTCCTGAGAAAATGGGTCATCCATTGGGGTCAGAAAGGGACTTATTCATCTGTAGCAATTCTAGGATTCAATACACATATGAAGAACCTCATCTCTTTGCTGGGAATCTGTACCTCATGTTCATTCTAGCACTGAGCAAAAGCCTTTGGAGACCATATCTAATGGAGTACACCTGTCCAGGAGATACCAGGAGGAGGAGATGGGGTGATCCCATACCTGAGCTGAGTCAGATCTGATTTGTCCACTAGACCTGAAACTTTGAGTATATTCCACTTTCATATCCCTTTCATTGTAAATCTTTAGCATTATTGTGCTTCTTGTTCTGTTTTTTGAGTGATGGTTCAATTGAAACTGTCCCATCTCCCTCCACAAGTGATCAGACTGTGCAGCGACTATATATCCACAGACTGACATCACTTCTTCACGAGGAGCTCTCTTTTTTTAATGACAGTTTATGTACCTTATAGTATATTTAGTTTTCCCCAGTACTGCTCCTCTTTGACTTTTTATATAAGACCCAAAGTGCCTTCAAAATACTTGTCACTTTAAGTTGACTCCTGGGCCTTGGAACTCTGACTGTCTAGTGTGTCACCCTCACCTACTATGATCTTTACATCCCCTTGGATGGGCATATCCTACTTGTAAGTTTTGATTGGGGTCTCAGGTAGTTCCTCTTTATGATACTGGTCAAATGTTCTACTGACTGTTCCGGGCACTGTTCAACGCAAAGCTGTCAGAAGGATTACGGTGCCTTTTGACTGTCTCCTATCAGGACAGCACTAGAGTACATTGCAGAGGCAGCAAAACCATGACTACAGAAAAATTCATCACAGAATAAGATAGCTTGACACTTTAAGAACCAGACGGGGGTCAGCTTTATTGCTTAGTTTAGCAATGTGTTGCAAAATGCACTAATCCTTAACCCTTTGAGTGCCAGAGAGGTATCCAGTGCATTGTGCTTCAATGCACTGGATACCTCACTGGCCCTTAAAGGGTTAAACTGTTAAATGCATAGGAGTGCTTGTGAGGATAACATGCCCTCCACTGCTTTGGGAGTGAGATGGGGGTTAGGTGCAACGAAGTTTAATTTTCGGACAAATTAGATTTGAGGAACAAAACTGGAGTCCGTAAACTGCATCGGAAAGTGAAATGCAAACTCTGGAAATGCCCAGTGATTTTTAAATGGGGCCTTTAACTCCATGAATGATAAAGAGGTCTCCAACAAATTGAGAAGCAATGTATTGGAGACTCTTCTAGAATTCAAAGGGTTAACCCTTTGAGTGCCAGAGGGATACGCAACAGGAATTTATATTTCCTCTCTCTGGTGTAGCTGATATGCTCTAGAATTTCTAATTTTTTTGCTTTCTGAAAAAGGCCCCAAATCTCATTAATGCTTTATTGAATTACAGATGATTTCATTGAGGACCTTTCTAGATGCATTTGCAATGAATATCATATAACTGTACACAGACATCCGTCTGACAGAGTATTCCCTATAACATGTCACGTTTGGCAGATGGTGTCATTGCGTTCAGAACAGATATCTTCTTATGATGTGTTTCATTGCCCAGAATAACCCCAACCCCTAATCTGTAGTGGGAACTGAAGTCTGGAAAGCTCACATACTATAAATCTATTGTTTAGGGCCATATGTAGAAAAGGAAAGTGGAACAATTCTGTAGAAAACCAACTGCAACATAGGGGGACAAAAATTCTAATTTTTTTTTTTCCTCAATAACACCTTGAAGAGCAGATGGGAGTGCAGTGTATTGCAAAAGCAATGCATTGCACACCCCTCTGGTTCTCAGGGGTGAAACTGCTATTAACTAGTGTGATCACCAGATTGTACTGTTCCTATCCCTTACTATGGAGAACCGTAATCAATGACTCACACTCTCCCCTAAAGTACATTTGAAACAAAATAGCATTTTGGATACTAGTTGGTGCTGTTGCTAATGGTTTTAATTTGAGCTGTTATTTTTGTAGGCACATTATTCCAGCAAGAAAACCCTGTAAAATATAGTTTTCATAAAAAAGGTTAGTGTTCCTTTACCCACTAATGAGATGTGCATTAATAGTCAATGAATCTTGAAGCACAAAAAGTGTTTAGAAGTTCCATTTAATGAACTCCGATTTGTATTTCTCCCCATGGTGCAGTTGGTTTGCCCCAAATTACTCCACTCTTTGGAAGCACAAGACTGATAAAGAGAAATTTATAGCTAAACATTAAAATACTAAAAAGTGCTAAAATGTAAAAGCTGCAATTAACCCCACATGTGCCATCACACATGTTTTGTAGCATCCCATTGATCATGGATAATAGGGTTAAGCGTAGTGCTAAATCCTACTGCATTATACACATACAACTCCATATATACATAATTCCATATATAAATTATTTTTTTTAATAGCATTGGATTAAATCTCACATAGTGACCCTTCTGACGACCCCCATCCCTCGTGCACAACTCTGCACCGGCTCTCTCACCACTCCACCTTTCATTCTGGGCTGTCTTTTCTCTCTCAGCTGCTCCGTGGTTTAGTTGTCTTTTCAGTGCCCATAGGACCCTAAATTGTTGTCCGTGGATTGCCTGTAGAACACCATGGTGCAGGGGAGAGAGACAGCCCAGAATGAAAGGCGGAGAGGGTAGAGAGCCGGTGCAGCACTGTGCAAGGGGGTCAGTGCATTGCATTTGTTTTTTTTCCTGCTTTTCTACCTCTCAGTGCTTAACGATTGAGTAAATCTGTGAAAGAATGAAGGTAGCGACATTTAAAGTGGTGACATGAGAACCTCGCGCTTTTATGCAGGGCGAGATTCTCATGTCGCCATTTTGAACACTGCGACATGGTTAATGTGGCTGCTAGCCGTGCAATATTTTAATTGCGACTTTTTAAAAGGACACCCTCCCACTGCTGTCAGTTGTTTTATTCTTGTTATAAGTGTTCTGTCAGGAAGTGATCCAGCTGTCACTATTATATTCTATGAAAAACTGTTGTCAGTGACTCACCTCTCCCATAGAATGCAACCAAAGAACTGCCTAAACACTGGGAGATCTATAGGCTAACCTTCTGGCCACTAGGGGGCACTGTTAATGTAATAAACAGAACGTAAATTCCAAGAACTCTGGAAAGGTGCATCTCCCACCAACAAGAGTACCTTTGCTTTATTAAGGAGGAAAAGCCAGATAGGCGTGATAAAGCAGAGATAACGTCTCCAAGTCCTATTTTATTCTATGGAGCTAATGCACTAAGATTTCTTCAACTTTGGAGATCTTAGTACCTATGCTCTAATATAACATTTTTTGTGGCCATCTCCATTTTATGGTGGAGTTGTTGATATTGCAGTCCATACAGTGTTCTTGTGCCACTGCAGTAGGAATACAAAATGTACAATTTTCCTAATGTGTTACTAACACTTGCATGAGCCAGGCTCTTACCGGTTATTTAATCACAATATTCATGAGAATGATGCTTGATCAATAATACAAAGTAATACATTGTTCCTTGAAGTTAAAAGCTTTGATTTTGACCCTACCTCATTTTAACGGAAGCTGAAAGGACGCCAGGTTGTCCTCAGCTGTCGTACTGGGTCGCTTCTTGTCGAGGTTGGCTGGGCTATGTCGCTCTCACCGGTCGAAGCATTAACGGACCGATCGTTGACTCGGAAAGCCTCCAAATAACAGTCGGTGAGTACAGGTCGATACAATGGGATTGGAGTCGGATGAAACAGCAGGGTCGAAGTCGATAATTCCGGAAGCTGGCGAATCTCAAAGCCTTGATTCGGAGTCATAGTTTCAGGTAGCTAGCAGAAGAAAGTCGACCATACTGGATACCTCTCTTGTCTGGGAGTCAAAGGGGACTCGTTAGGCCAGTCAAGAATAACGACACAGGAAACCTGTGTTAGTCTCAACACTAACTCAACTTTAATGGAACACAGTGCAGTCTTTTATACATACAGAACAGTGTACTCATGCAATACAAGACAAAGAATACAAAGAACCACCAAAAGATGACTCAGAACTCGGAACTTTGAGACCCTATGCCGTCAGGCAGTGCTGGCGAAGAGGACTAAATTCGCAGAAGAGGCAGACATGATTAGATTATACACAAAGTGTTGGGCTAGGGTACACAATAGACAAAACGCTTGAGGGTCTGGAATATACATTCTGGGACAGTGGCCAGGGGTTGAAGAAATTTGTCGACTGGTTTGAATATTCCGCTTCAACCCTGACCAATCAGATGATCCAGTGGGTTTGCCTGTCGTTCAATCCATGAGCCGCCTACTTTTCTCCATGTTACGTCTATGGAAGACATTTAAATGTCCTGCGCAGGGATTTGGCCAATCAGGCGGCTGCCTACTGTCCCCGACACCAAGTGTTCAACACGGTGTCGACAATTCGAACACCGAGCCAGGAATCTCTGACTGGTGGTCGACGCAATTGTAAACCGGTGTATTTCCCAAGGTAAGACAGCCCTGTGTATTCAGTCTCTTTGGCAGTGGCCACTCTGAGAGTGGTCGGCACTCCCAAGCAAGGCAGTTCTGCAAATTTAGTCCTCTTTGCCAGCACTGCCTGCTGGCATAGGGTCTCAAAGTTCTCCATAGTCTGTGATAGTGAACTGAAAATCCGTATGCCCAGAGAGGGCTTCCAGTAACAGACTGAGGTCCGTTACACTCATCATTAGTTATCTCACTTTTTTTTTTTAAGGGAAATTATAGTCCATAAATATTGAGGCAAAACAACGCAAATGGGGAGTCAAATGGTATAGGTAACCAAAATGACCACCTACAAATGGGAACTGAATAAACTGAGGAACAGTAGAAGTAGCACAGAGTAGAAAAATACTTTATTTATACAAAAAAATATAAATTTATAGAAAGGCATAATAACAACAAAAACAAGGCTTGGTAGTAAAGATTAATAAGTAGCACCCTGCAGGTCATGTATAAATGCAAAATATAAAGACTTCAGTCCCATTGTGTGATCAGACAAATTGCTGTGGGTGGTCATTTTGGTTCCCTATACCATCTGACTCCCCATTTTTGTGGTTGTGTGTCGATATTGACCTTGAGAGCGCCTGGGCTATTTAAGCCTTAAATCTTAGTATCACTTTCTATAGCTTATGCAGTTCCCATGGCTTGTGTGTTTCACAAATATTGAGGAGCACAGCCCTTTGTGTGCCAGAGGAGAATGCAACGCATTGCTTCCTCTCCAGCAGTCAAAGGGTTAAAGTACAATTATCATGCTGAAAATGCACTTGATGCAGGTCTGCTCCAGAGGAAACAGACCTGCAGGGCGAGTTGGAGTTTAGCTGTGTTCCCTGGCTGATAATCTAAGCAGTCTAAGCAGCTGATTCAAGGCAAGGTCAGTCAAATTACCCCCACAGCACTTTGTCTGAACATACAATGGCACTGAAGCACAAGATTTTAAATTCTTACATTGTAGTCTCCAAGGTCAGCATGTACAGTTCTCACTTCATTCAGGCGGATATCTAAGAAAACTGGAGTAATTCTGGAGCAGTCCAAGGGCTGGATTCTAGTACAGGTGCTAATTTTAGCACTTATTCTATCTCCAGGTTTCCCCATAGACTTCAATAGGAAAGTATCTGATAAAATGGAAGGTAACATTTATCACCTGCAATAGAATCCAACCCCAAAGTGCCCCATAGGGAACAAATATTCCCCATGAATTAAATGGGGCATTGGAGACTTCCCTAGCATTTAAGTGATTAACACCTTAACAGCCGCCCGATCCAGTACGTGGGTGGCCATTAAGGACCACGGAGTTTTTATTTATTTATTTATTTATTTTAAATACATGTTTTATATCTTTTGCACTCTGTGCTTTAATGGTCCCGAACAGAAACCTGTCTGCAAACAAATACAGATAGCTCTTTTTCAGTAACTTGTTAAGATGTAAAATGTTGTGCACATTACTCCCAGCAACATTAGAAGTGCATGTTAGAAGGGCATGTGTGTGTTTTGTTAACCCTTTGAGTGCCAGAGGGGTATGCAATTCATTGTTCTGCAGTGCGTTGCGTACCCCTTTAGCACTCAAAGGGTTAACTTGGGGGGAAAAAAGTAATATTGCAGTACAGCATTATTTAACCTTTGTGTCAGAGGTATATATAACACATTGCAGGTCAATGCAGTATTGAACTGGCTTTCAAACTTAAAGGGATAGTATTACTTTGTTTTATATTTGTTTTATTTTGTAGGCATTAAAAAAACATAAAGAACGATATAAGTCTTATCTCTCAAACCTTTATGGTTTGAGAGATATACACAAGCAAAGTTTCCCCTCACTGACCAAAATGGTCAAGTCTGCCATCTAGCTGTCACATTTGTAATCCGGTCCACGGACCGGCTGTGGCTCTACAGCAGAGCCAAGATCGCGAGATATAAGAAAAACTACTTCATTTGAATAGTCTACAAAGTGTGCCTGGTTTGCAAGCACACTTTTTAGACCCTTCCAATGAAATAGTTATTTTTATAGAGAAGAAAGCTCACAGCACTTCTTACTCACTATAAAATATCCATATCATATTATAATTTAATATAAGAATAATATTAGAAATCTAGATAGCAGCAAGGAATGAGAGGGTTCTTCAGTCCCCCTAACACTAGGCCTAAACCCAAAAGTGAAAACACATACACTTAAGTGAGATACCTTGGCGTGGTGGTAAGCTTACACACGGATTGGCCAATTTGTGGAACGAAATTCTCACTTATTTTCACTTAGATTTACTAAGAGTTATTACATATGCTAAATACAGGGCACTTATGTTCACAGTATATAGAGGAGCCAGGACTGTCTTTTTTTGTATGTAGTTATTTTTATATCTTGAGATCTTGGCTCTGCTGAAGAGCCACTGGTTGATCTGCGGACCAGATTCCAAATGTGACAGCTAGATGGCAGACTTGACCATTTCGGTCAGTGAGGGGAAACTTTGCTTGTGAGTATCTCTTAAACCATAAAGGTTTGAGAGATAAGACTTATATCGTTCTTCTTGTGAGTATCTCTTAAACCATAAAGGTTTGAGAGATAAGACTTATATCGTTCTTCATGTGTTTTTTAATGCCTACAAAATAAAATAAAGATAAAACAAAGTAATACTATCCCTTTAACTAAGTGGATGCACTGAGGTCTCTAAGACATGGCTTTCCTATGCCTTGAAGATGTCTTTTAGTATTAAATTGAGTGCTAGAGGGGTGAGTATACTCTGGCACTCAATGGGTTAAGGGGTTCATTTGCAGGTCTTGTTTCCCTTTACAAAGACTGTTGCAAAGTGCATGATATCACATATCTTTTTTTGTGACAACCTAATAAAGCTAGCACAGGGTCACATTAATCCAGTCAGTCTCCTGCACAATTCCGGGTGTTTTGTCTGCTGTTGTGGATGGCTCCATTTCACGCTGCACTGAGCATGATATTGTATCATTACCTCACCTTGGACTATGAGGTATTATTTCTTGGCACCATCCCTGGAATTCATCATTTGGCTAATTTGGTACCTACAAAGGAGATGACATATTAGACTGCACCTTGTAATAAACAAGAGTACATCGAAAGAGTTACAAGTTCTGTAGGGGGTAGGCAACCTGTGACCCTTCAGCCGTTGGACTACAACTACCATCATCTGCCCAGATGAAGATGATAGGAGTTGTAGTCCACCAATAGATACCCAACCCTGTCCTGGAAGGTAATGAATACATTTAATCTTAAAATGATATGTTTAAAACATATTAACTCATTTTATTCCTAGGGAGTCAAAAAGGACTGAAGACCTCTTCTGTGACTGAAAGTCTTAATGTAACATACAGTCTTCTAGTCAATAAGTGCTCAAACTTTTCTTGCCTCCCCCATCCCCCAACATTGTACGTTTTGGAATCTTCTCAAATGATCACAGGTATCTCAGTCAGTGCTCAGTCATTCTTACAGATCCTCCTGTAATAATGGCAATGACCAGTAAGAATATCCCAGGCACCTCACTTCTGGAGGCTTGGGGGTAGGGCTGTTGTTGCAGGATTTATTGGAACTATAAGACCCTAGAGTCTTGTGCACAAAAAACTGGAGCAATTGAACTCAGTGGTCATATAGGGGATTTCCCTTTGTGCCATATAATGCAGTTGCTATACCCCACAATTACTTCTCTCTTATTTGGACCATAGGGCCCTTGACAATAAATTTGGATGAAAAAATGTGACTATCCTTAAAGGAAAGTAAGACCTCTTAATTCTAACCGTTCACTTTACTTGTTATGGTCAGAAATCCTAAGGGTCCTACCAAAGTTTGCCCCTTTGCCATTGTTAAAGAGATAACCTCTTCAATCAGTCCATGGAGGTTGTTGGCAGGACCACATTAAACAAACTCCACACACTATGGCACCCCGCCCTCTGGTCCTAAAAGGGTTGAGTAGGCTTAAGTACTCTGCATGTTTCCATTAGAAAAATCTAACAGAAACTGTCTGTCAGCGTTTTGCTTACCTGTGGAGGTGGCCGGTCTCAGAGTGCGATCGCGCGTCAAGGGAATCCCCTGTGATTTCACGACCTGGCTCTTAAAGGGATAGTAATACTTAAAATGTAAAATAAAATATGTTGTAGGGTTTATCCCCCTGAGTAAAACAAGAGTACTCCCACTGCTGAGAGGTGTTTTATTCAAAAGTTATTAATTTTCAAAGTTGAATTTTTTAGGTGCAATATCACAGTGGCCTGAAATTGTACAGTGGCGCTGTTGCTACACGATCCTATGGACAACTCTGGTCAGTTGACCATAAATCTCCATAGGATGGTGTAGCAACAGTGCCACTGTACAATTTCAGGCCACTGTGATATCGCACCTAAAAAATTCAACTTTGAAAATTAATAACTTTTGAATGAAACACCTTTCAGCAGTGGGAGTACTCTTGTTTTACTCAGGGGGATAAACCCTACAACATATTTTTTTTTACATTTTAAGTATTACTATCCCTTTAAAGTCATAACCCAAATGCTCCACATTCTGGAGGTGGAGCAGTTGGTACTTAAACTGCCTGGACACCACATCAGTTGCCCTTTCATAGTGTTCCAGTGCAGTTGTGTTGCCTGAGCTCTGTGTATTACCTGGTTTGTCTGACTACCCGATCTGGTGCTGACTTGTGGCTCTGACCATTCTCATTGTGTATGTCCCTTGGCTTGTCGGACAACCATTCTGGTGCAGACCTGCGGTTCTGGGTGACTACCTGTTCCGTATATGACCTGGCTTGTCTGACTACCCACTCTGGTGTTGACCTGGGGCTCTGTCTACTGCATATTCAGCATACCAACGCTTCAGTGGATATCCTATCTGGTGCGAACCTTTGGCTCTGGCTGACTACCTGTTCCGTGTATGACCTGGCTTGTCTGACTACCCACTCCGGTGTTGACCTGGGGCTCTGTCCACTGCGTATTCAGCATACCAACACTCCAGTGGATATCCTATCTTGTCTGACTATCCATTCCTTGTTACTGGGGTTTGTCTGGTGATCCTCTAGGTGTGGACCTAGGCTCAGACATTACTTACTACCGATGCCTATCGATTGCGTCTGGTTTCCCTACAGGTGCGGACCTGGGGTTCAGACCGTTATCCTTCCTGATTGTCTTTCCGTATAGTCTGATAGCCTCCAGGTGCGGACCTGTGGCTCTACAGACTACGCATTCATTTCAACTACTGGGCCATACTGATCGAATTTCTTACGGAGGTAATCTCCTAATCCCTAGAGGTGGCGCTAGTTCCATTGAATACGTATTCCTCTGGTTGCCGTCTACTGCTGAGACACGTCTTACTGTTTTATTATTTGTACTTAATAAAGTGATTGTTACCTATTAGTACCTGTCCTGTATTCATTTGTATGAACCGTTACAAAATCCCACTAGAACAAGTCGGTAGATCTAAAAAAAAAAATGGTAGGCCACTGCAACTGCCTCAGGTGACCCATGAGACTATTCCGCTAGCCCTGTTGTTTGGAGCCCTACATCATGAGACACTCCAATTTCAGGTCATAAACTCTCCTCATCATGCGGTCATTCTGGGGTTTCCGTAGCTCCAAAAACATAACCCCAGGGTGGACTGGAGTAGTTGAGACATTTCATCTTGGTCTCCACTCTTCGGCCTATCAGAATTTCGGGCTTGTCCTCTTCCTCCTCCACCTTACCTGAGAAGTATTGATCCTTCTATGAGGTATTCAATAAGGTGCAGGTCACAACCTTACCGCCTCATAGGTTGTATGACTGCACTACTGAATTGTTGCCAGGGACTATTCCCCCTAAGGGTCGTGTGTACCCCCTTTCCATGGCAGAGAATAAGGCCATGGAGGATTATGTGGCGGATGCTATCTCTAGAGGGATTATTAGGAATCCACTTCTCCAGCAGGGGCGGGGTTCTTCTTTGTAAAGAAGAAGGATGGCGAATTAAGACCATATATTGATTTCCATGGGCTCATGAAACTGATGATCAAAAACGCATACACCATTCCTCTGATCACGGAGCTGTTTGACTGGTTGTGAGGATCAGCGGTCTTAACTAAGCTCGACCTATGATCTGCATATAATCTGGTGCGTATTAGAGAGGGTGATGAATGGAAGACAGCGTTCAACACCAGGAGCGGACATTATGAATATTTGGTAATGCCCTTTAGTCTTTGCAGCGCTCCCGCTGTCTTCCAGGAGTTCATCATGATGTGTTGCGGGATTTTTTGATGAGCTTTGTGGTCGTCTGCCTGGATGACATTTTCATCCACTCCCCGAATATTCAACACCACCATACAGATGTTGCGAAGGTGTTATCACTATTAAGGAACAATCATCTTTTCTGCAAGTTGGAAAAATGCGTGTTTCACCAGTCCCAGGTGACCTTCCTGGGGTATGTCATTTCCTCTTCTGGGCTGGCTATGGACCCTGGGAAACTGTCGACAGTGCTCCAATGGTCTCTTCCTATGGGACTAAAGGCAATCAAACTATTCCTGGGTTTTGCCAATTATTATCGGAAGTTTATAAACCACGTCTCGACTATTGTCAAACCATTACGGATATGACGCACAAGGGTGCTAATACTTCCGAATGGTTTCCTAGTGCTCTTCAAGCCTTTGAAACCCTCAAGGCAGCTTTTGCAGCAGCTCCGCTTCTGAGACATCCTAATTCAAAGCTACCATTTACTCTGGAAGTTGACTCATCAGAGTCAGGAGTAGGCGCTCTCCTGTCTCAACAGTCATCTCCAGACGAGCCATTACTGCCGTGTGGGTTCTTCTCACGTAAACTTTCTAAGTCTGAGACCATGTATGACAATGGAGATCGAGAGTTGTTGGCCATTATTCTGGCATTACGTGAGTGGCGACACTTACTGGAGGGCACTTCCATTCCAATCTTGATCCTTACTGATCACAAAAACCTTACTTACCTTTCTGAGGCCCGATGGGCATTGTTCTTGTTACGCTTTAATTTTGTGGTGTCATATTTGCCTGGTACTAAAAACATTAGGGCAGACGCTCTCTCCCGCCAGTTTGTGTCCTTATCTAAGGAGGACTGTGATCCTACTCCTGTGATTTCGCCAGATCATATTCTGGCAACCATTCGTACCAGCATTACTTCCCCTCTGGGGTCTGAGATATTGGCGGCTCAGGGGACAGCCCCGGCAGAAAAAACGCATGAGAGATGCTTTGTACCCCGAAGCCTTATGGGTCAAACCCTTGGAGACCTACCACTTGTCTAAAGCAGCTGGGAACATTGGTAGGGACCAAAACAATTGGTCTCTACCAATCACGACTGTGCTAGTGGCCCAGTATCCGTACAGATGTATCTGTGTTCGTAGTAGCATGTCAGTGCTAGAACAAAGACTCCTTAGCACCTTCCTGTGGGTCTCCTGCTTCCAGTACCTAATGGGGAATGCCCTTGGTCTCACATCTCTATTGATTTCATGGTAGAGTTACCACCATCTGACGGATTCACTGTTATTCTGGTGATTGTGGACCGCTTTTCAAAATTTTCTCATTTCGTACCACTTAGCCAATTGCTGGGCAGTAGGTAATTGTTTAAGATCTTCACCAAAGAGGTCTTTCGGCTCCATGGGGTGCCCATGGTGATTGTGTCTGACCTGGGAAGCCAGTTTGTGTCTCGGTTTTGGAGGGCCTTCTGTGCGCAATTAGGCATCCAGCTCTCTTTCTCTTCCGCCTATCACCCTCAGTCTAATGGTGCGGCAGAGAGATTGAACCAGGCCTTGGATCAGTTCCTAAGCTGTTATATCAGGGACCATCACCATGACTGGGCAAGCCTGTTACCATGGGTGGAATTTGCCCGGAATTGTGCCGGGAACTCTTCTACTCAGAATTCTCCATTCATGGTTAACTATGGCTTCCAGCCTTCGGTGCTTCCTGAGTCATTTGAGGCACAAAATATTCTGGCTCTGGAGAAGCATTTAAGAGAATTCTGCTCCACATGGGTACGGGTACAAAGAACCCTGCAACGGTCCACCCAACTGCAAAAAAGACAGGCCAACAGTAGACTTTTACCAGCACCAGTATTTCAGGTGGGGGAGAGAGTCTGGTTGTCCACACGAAATCTGAATGTACAAGTACCTTGTAGAAAACTGGCTCCCCAGTTCGTGAGTCCATTCCGTGTCCTGCGTAAGATCAATCCTGTTGCCTATGCCCTAGAACTGCCAGCCAATATGTGTATTCATAATGTATTCCACGTATCATCACTAAAACCCTTGGTCTGCAACCAGTATACCTCAGCTCCTGTATGCCCGGCTCCAGTAAGAGTTGCAGGTCACGAGGAATTTGAAGTACAGATCATTCTCAATTCTCGTAGGTTACGAGGTCGTTTACAGTATTTTGTACACTGGAAAGGGTATGAACCTGAGGAGCGTTCCTGGGTACCATCTACCAATATGCATGCTCCTGCTCTCATACAAATATTCCATGCTCATTTTCCTTCTAAACCTCAACCTTTCCCGCAGGGGAAGGTGCGTTGAGAGGGAGGTACTGTAAGCATTTCGCTTACCTGCGGAGATGGCCGCCTAGCATCTGTGAGCGGCCGGTCTCGTGTATGCTGCCTAGCGGCTCTGCTGCGTCTGATTCCCTGAGAGCCGGTTGCCCTGGTTTCCTCACGGCCAGCCAGCTTCCACTCCGTCTGTACTGCAGAGCGCGGGTGTGTATCAAGGGAATCCCCTGTGACGTTGTGACCCGGCTCTTAAAGTCATAGTACCCAATTGCTCCACCTTCTAGAGGTGGAGCAATTGGTACTTAAACTGCCTGGACACCACATCAGTTGCCCTTTCGTGGTGTTCCAGTGCAGTTGTTTTGCCTGAGCTCTGTGTATTACCTGGTTTGTCTGACTACCCGATCTGGTGCTGACTTATGTCTGTGTCTGACTATCTGCTTTGTGTATGTCCCTTGGCTTGTCCGATAACCATTCTGGTGCAGACCTGCGGCTCTGGCTGACTACCTGTTCCGTGTATGAGCTGGCTTGTCTGATTACCCACTCTGGTATTGACCTGGGGCTCTGTCCACTGCATATTCAGCATACCAATGCTCCAATGGATATCAAATCTGGTGCAAACCTGTGGCTCTGGCTGACTACCCGCTTCGTGTATGACCTGGCTTGTCTGACTATCCATTCCTTGTTACTGGGGTTTGTTTGGGGATCCTCTAGGTGCGGACCTAGGCTCAGACATTCCTTACTACCGCTACCTATTGATTACATATCCTTCCTGATTGTCTTTCCGTATAGTCTGGTAGCCTCCAGGTGCGGACCTGTGGCTCTGCAGACTACACATTAGTTTCAATTACTGGGCCATACTGATCAAGTTTCTTACAGAGGTAACCTCCTAATTCTTAGAGGTGGCGATATTCCGTTGAATACGTATATCACGGTCCCAGTGATTCTGTGTGTCACTCATCTGTGCTGCTCCCGGATTGGTTGAGCTGTGTTGGCCCGCCCCTGGTTACCTGTTTTATTCTGGCCACTGGCACCTGTCAGGTGCCCTTTCGTGGTGTTTCCGAGCCAGCGTTGCTGTTGCTGTATTCCAGTATCCTGATCTACCGTGTACCGACTAGGCCTGTTCCGACGAAATTCCTGTTCTGTGATTGACCAGGCCTGGCTGACTTCCTGCGTGTTCCTGATCCGGCTTGTCTGCGAATCTACTACGGCATCCGACCCGGCCTGGCTGACGATCCTTCTCCGTTACTGATCCGGCTTGTCTGCGAATCTCCTGCGTGTCCTGACCTGGCCTGGCTGACGACTGACTCCTGCGATTGCCTCTGTTCCTGCCATTCTGACGGACGGTTCCCGTTGTCGCCTCGGCGACATTCCGATACTGCGGTGTGTGACTGAGCCTCCGCTTCTCCATTGCTGAGCCGTTGCTGAGCCTTCGAGTGTTTGTCTTACGTGTGCTGAGTCCAGACCCTTACTGTGCTGTGTCGTTTTCTGTACATAGACGCTGGTGTTGCCTCATCCGATTACTGCTACTCTTCCACCTATTGCCTCAGCCTGTTACGCTGTTTCTGTGAGCTGGTCGCTTGTGGGCCTCGGTAGTCGGCGGTTCTACCTTGACAGAGCAGTGGTTCCGTTATGCCCGTTGGCTGTTGGCAAGCAGTACTGAACCCAGTGGTCTCCATTACGCCCGTGGGGGGCTATCGACACAAGCAAACACGATACTAGTAGTCTCCGGTTACGCCCGTGGGGGCTATTGGCTCAAGCAATCACGATACTAGTAGTCTCCGGTTACACCCGTGGGGGCTATTGGCTCAAGCAATCACGATACTAGTAGTCTCCGGTTACGTCCATGGGGGCTATTGGCTCAAGCAATCACAATACTAGTAGTCTCCGGTTACACCCGTGGGGGCTATTGGCTCAAGCAATCACGATACTAGTAGTCTCCGGTTACGCCCATGGGGGCTATTGGCTCAAGCAATCACGATACTAGTAGTCTCCGGTTATGCCCTTGGGGGCTATTGGCTCAAGTATCATGGTACTCTTGGTCTCCGTTACACCAGTGGGGGCTACCACCTTATCACCTGCAATTCCCGTTCAGTCGCAGCTATAGGTTTCACACAGTGAATGGACTTGGGGTCTACCATCCAGCACATATCGCTATATGCAGCACCAAGGGCGTGCCTAACACCACATTTGAGACTGATTACCAATACTATTAACCTCTTATTCCCTGTTTTGTGCTTCTATACTTAGTGATTTATTACCTGTTGCACCAAGTATCTCTGCCTATATTCTGCCTATGGCAGTACTGCCCCAGTGGCGACCTTGTCATTTATTTTGCTTTAATAAAACTCTATTTGTTTTATCTAACCACTGTCTGAGTGTCTGAAAACCGTAACAGTACGAAAGGGCCATGACCTCAGATAGCAAGGGAGATACTGGTACCCAAAATATCCATTGGAGAATGGATGTTCACGAGCAGCGCCTCGACCAGTTGGCACTGGCCTTGCAGACATTACTTGAGCGAACGGTACACCTAGACAAACCTAATCAGAATCCGGTGGTCACCCCAGTCTCGACACCGGAAAATCTGCCTGTTGCCCCAACTACTCAGTTCAGAGGGTTCACTGCGGCGGCACCATTACCGTTAAGATATGATGGCGAACCTAACCAATGCAGAGGCTTTGTCAACCAATTGGAGATATTCTTTGAGCTCACGCCTCGGGCATTTCCGAATGATCGAAGTAAGGTTGGGTTCATGATCTCCCTTTTAACTGGCAAGGCGTTATCTTGGGCAAATCCTCTGTGGGAGAATGCCAAACCCTGCACTCTGAATTTTAGGCAGTTCGTAAGACAGTTCCGCAGAGTGTTTGAGGTACCTGGTAGAGCCGCTTCTGCTGCCAAGAGGTTATTGGAGGTACAACAGGGAGATCGTACCTTGGGCGATTACGCTATTGAATTTCGAACCTTGGCAGCAGAGGTGGGCTGGAATAACGAGGCATTAGTCGCGGCTTTTGCCCAGGGCCTTTCAGAATCCATTAAGGATGAAATTGCCGCCAGAGATGTGCCTACTGATTTAGATGAGTACATTGATCACGTCATGCTTATTGACTCCCGCATTCGCGAGAGGCAGATGGCTAAGAGGGCAAAATCCAGAAATTTTGGGCATGGCAGTCTTGTGAACCCACCCTCGCCACCCCTTCCTCCTGAACGTACAGCGGAGGGGGGGGGGAGCCAATGCATCTCGGGTTCACCAGACTAACTAAGGAGGAGAGGGTGCACCGTAAAAGAATGGGCTTATGCCTATACTGTGGTAAAGCTGGGCACCAGTTACGCACCTGTCCATTTCGTCCGGGAAACAAACGCACCTAGGGTACCTTGGGGGACAGGCCCTAGGTGGAGTACAACAGTCCCTGGATACTAGTACACAGAGACCCACCATCCAGGTGGTATGTACGTGGACAGAGTCCTCTGTGTCAGTTTTGGCTCTGGTAGACTCCGGTGCAGCCGGTTATTTCATGGATCGCTCCTTTGCTGAGTTGCATAAGATTCCGGTAGTAAAAAGGGAGTCCCCTCTGGCTATTGAGGCCATCGATGGCAGGCCATTAGAACCAGCATTTATCACTATGGAGACTACCCCTATTACTATCAGCGATGGTAAACAGGAATAGGAAAAGGGTTGAACTGGATGGACGCAAGTCTTTTTTCAACCTAAATTACTATGTAACTATGGCGATTGGAGCCCTCCACAAGGAGGAAGTGCACTTTCAAATAATTAATTCGCCTCATCACGCAGTTATTCTGGGGTTCCCATGGTTATCGTTACGGTTATGGTTATGTGAAATATTGTCTTGCTCGGAATATTGTGCGGATAACTGTCTCTCACACCCTGTCAGGTTAATGTGTACCTCTCCCTCTGTGCCAGCTGAATTCCAGGAATTCAGTGACATATTCAGTAAGGGGGAGGCTGGCGCCCTGCCTCAGCACAGACCTTATGATTGTGCCATTGATCTGGCCCCGGGCACAGTGCCTCCCAGGGGCCGCACTTATCCGTTGTCAGTAGAAGAGAATAGGGCTATGGAGGAATATATTGAGGATGCCCTCAAGAGAGGGATTATCCGCAAGTCTACCTCACCGGCGGGTGCCGGTTTCTTTTTTGTAAAAAAGAAAAATGGCGAACTCAGACCTTGTATTGATTACAGGGGTCTAAATAAATTAATGTCCAGAAGTGCCAACCCCATTCCACTCATTACCAAGTTATTCGACAGGTTAAAGGGCTCTTCCATCTTTACTAAACTCGATCTCCGGGCTGCATATAACCTGATCAGAATTAAAGCTGGAGATGTGTGGAAGACGGCATTTAATACCAGATCAGGGCATTACGAATATCTGGTAATGCCATTCGGCCTATGTAATGCTCCTGCGGTATTTCAGGAGCTTATTAATGACATCCTACGGGACATGTTTCAGTCCTGTGTTGTGGTATATCTTGATGACATATTGATTCACTCTAACAATCTTACCCAACACATCAAGGATGTCTCTGAGGTTTTAACTCGACTACGTAAAAATAAATTGTTTTGTAAACTTGAGAAGTGCGAATTTCACAGGTCCCAAGTACCCTTCCTAGGATTCGTGATCTCTAAAGATGGCTTTGCCATGGACCAGGAGAAGTTGGCAGCAGTGGCCTTGTCCCAAAGGGTTAAAAGCTATTCAGCGCTTTCTGGGCTTTGCCAACTATTATAGGAAATTTATTCAAAACTTTTCCACGGTTGTGAAACCATTATCTGACTTAACTCATAAGGGCGCCACTCCTTCTCAATGGTCTGAGGCAGCTGAGAACGCGTTTGAGACACTGAAATCTGCATTTGCTGCTGCTCCAGTGCTGTCCCACCCTAACCCAGCCCTGCCGTTTACCCTAGAAGTTGATGCCTCTGAGGTTGGGGTTGGGGCAGTACTCTCCCAACGCCCGGTGGGAGGTGGTACATTAAGACCTTGTGGGTTCTTTTCAAAGAAACTGTCCAGCGCCCAAAGCCATTATGAGATTGGTGACAGGGAACTGTTGGCTATCATTCTGGCACTCAAGGAGTGGCGCCACCTATTGGAAGGTACTAAGACACCAGTACTAATTCTGACTGACCACAAGAATTTGACATATCTCTCGGAGGCTAAGAGACTCTCCTGACGTCAGGCCAGATGGGCGCTCTTTTTGTCCCGGTTCAATTTTGTGGTCTCCTACCTACCGGGTTCCAAGAATGTCAGGGCAGATGCCTTGTCCAGACAGTTTGTGTCAGACATTGAGAAGGAGGAGGAACCAGTACCCATCATTCAGCCAGACCGTATTCTGGCCACTATTCGCACTAGTATCACTTCGCCACTGGGGGAAGAAATTTTGGCCTCTCAGGTTAGGGCTTCTCCAGAAACCCCAGTTGGCAAGTGTTTTGTCGATGAGCCATTACGTACCCGTCTATTAGAAACCTGCCACTCATCTAAGGTGGCTGGGCACATTAGGAGGGATCAGCTATGTTGGTCTCTATCCCAGTTGTTTTGGTGGCCTTCCCTTAGGGCTGATTGCTCCTCTTTTACTGCAGCCTGTGCCACCTGTGCCCGTGCCAAGACTCCCAGGCATCTTCCAGTAGGATTGCTTCAACCAGTACCTAATGGCGACCGCCCATGTTCCCATATTTCCATTGACTTCCTGGAAGAGTTGCCAGCATCTCGAGGGTATACTTTTATCCTTATGGTGGTTGATAGGTTCTCTAAGATGGCTCATTTTGTGCCCCTCCCTGCTCTTCCATCGGCTCAGGAATTGGCTGTGGTATTTGCCAAAGAAGTGTTTAGGTTGCACGGGGTGCCTAGAGTGGTGGTGTCCGACCGAGGGAGCCAGTTCGTGTCCAGATTTTGGAGGGCATTTTGTGGGCAGATGGGCATCCAGTTGTTGTTCTCTTCCGCCTATCACCCCCAGACCAATGGAGCCGCTGAGCATGCCAATCAAGGACTGGAACAGTTCCTGCGCTGTTTTGTAACCGATCATCATGACAATTGGGCCGACCTTTTGCCTTGGGCGGAGTTTGCCAGGAATTGTGCAGTTAATTCATCGTCCGGGAGTTCCCCCTTTCTCATTAATTATGGGTTCCAGCCCTGCCTACTCCCGGACTCGTTCCAGGCACAACAGATTCCAGCTCTGGATGAGCATATTGAGCAGCTTCGCTCCACTTGGGCACAGGTGCAGAGGACCCTCAGCCAGTCATTTCAGCGCTACCAGAAGCATGCCAGTCATATACGGCGGCCAGCGGTTTCCTTTCAGGTGGGGCATAGAGTATGGCTTTCCTCCAGAAATCTCAAGTTGCAGGTGCCCTCCAATAAACTGGCACCTCGTTTCATTGGGCCATTTAAAGTTATCCGCAAGGTGAACCCAGTTTCATATGCATTGGAACTTCCAGCTTCTATGCACATACATAATGTGTTCCATGTATCTCTGTTAAAACCATTGGTTTGCAACCGCTACACTACCACTCCAGTGGTTCCTGGGCCGGTGGATGTTCAAGGTCAGGAGGAATATGAGGTTCAGAGTATCATTGACTCTAGGAGATTTAGGGGGAAGTTGCAATACTTGGTCCACTGGAAAGGATATGGCCCTGAGGAACGCTCCTGGGTAGATCAGAGGGATCTCCACGTGCCCAGGCTGTTGCGCAACTTCCACTCTAAATATCCTCAGAAACCAAGACCTCCGGCAGGGAGAGGGGGTCTTTGAGAGAGGGGTACTATCACGGTCCCCGTGATTGTGTGTGTCACTCTCATCTGTGCTGCTCCCGGATTGGTTGAGCTGTGTTGGCCGGCCCCTGGTTACCTGTTTTATTCTGGCCACTGGCACCTGTCAGGTGCCCTTTCGTGGTGTTTCTGAGCCAGCGTTGCTGTTGCTGTATTCCAGTATCCTGATCTACCATGTACCGACTAGGCCTGTTCCGACGACGTTCCTGTGTTCCTGTTCTGTGATTGACCAGGCCTGGCTGACTTCCTGCTTGTTCCTGATCTGGCATGTCTGCGAATCTCCTACGGCATCCGACCCGGCCTGGCTGACGATCCTTCTCCGTTACTGATCCGGCCTGTCTTCGAATGTCCTGCGTGTCCTGACCTGGCCTGGCTGACGACTGACTCCTGCGATTGCCTCTGTTCCTGCCATTCTGACAGACGGTTCCCTTTGTCGCCTCGGCGACATTCCGATACTGCCTTGTGTGACTGAGCCTCCGCTTCTCCGTTGCTGAGCCGTTGCTGAGCCTTCCAGTGTTTGTCTTACGTGTGCTGAGTCCAGACCCTTACTGTGCTGTGTTGTTTTCTGTACATAGATGCTGGTGTTGCCTCATCCGATTACTGCTACTCTTCCACCTTTTGCGTCAGCCTGTTATGCTGTTTCTGTGAGCCAGCCGCTTGTGGGCCTCTGTAGTCGGCGGTTCTACCTTGACAGAGCAGTGGTTCCGTTACACCCGTTGGCTGTTGGCAAGCAGTACTGAACCCAGTGGTCTCCATTAAGCCCGTGGGGGGGCTATCGACACAAGCAAACACGATACTAGTAGTCTCCGGTTACGCCCGTGGGGGCTATTGGCTCAAGCAATCACGATACTAGTAGTCTCCGGTTACACCCGTGGGGGCTATTGGCTCAAGCAATCACGATACTAGTAGTCTCCGGTTACGCCCGTGGGGGCTATTGGCTCAAGCAATCACGATACTAGTAGTCTCCGGTTACGCCCGTGGGGGCTATTGGCTCAAGTATCACGGTACTCTTGGTCTCCGTTACACCAGTGGGGGCTACCACCTTATCACCTGCAATTCCCGTTCAGTCGTAGGTATATGCTTCACACAGTGAATGGACTTGGGGGCTACCTTCCAGCACATATCGCTATATGCAGCACCAAGGGCGTGCCTAACACCACATTTGAGACTGATTACCAATACTATTAACCTCTTGTTCCCTGTTTTGTGCTTCTATACTTAGTGATTTATTACCTGTTGCACCAGGTATCTCTGCCTATATTCTGCCTATGGCAGTACTGCCCCAGTGGTGACCTTGTCATTTATTTTGCTTTAATAAAACTCTATTTGTTTTATCTAACCACTGTCTGAGTGTCTGAAAACCGTAACAACGTATTCCTCTGGTTGCCGTTTACTGCTGAGACGTGTCTCACTGTTTTATTATTTGCTCTTAATAAAGTGATTGTTACCTATAAGTACCTGTCCTGTATTCATTTGTACAAACCATTACACTGTCATGTCTGCCTCAATGGACACGACATCAAGGACTGATTGAAGATATTATCTCTTCGGCAATATTCATAGTGGCCATTAGGATTTTCTGGCCATGGTAAAGCAGGCATGGGATAATTATTAGGACAATTATCATAGTTATAAAATTATAGGTCTCCAGAAGGGCCTAGGGGGCCATTAGCAGACCTTTCACACTAGCACAGCTGGAGGTTGTGATGCTCATTGCACCATTGAATCATTGACCACATGGACACTAGCCAGCTGGCGTTCACATGGGTTGGAAGGAAAACACTCCTCCCTGCATTGCAGTCTGTGGTGGAAAACAAGAGAGACTTTAGTGAAGATACCTGTTTCACAGCTCTGTCACAGGGGGCAGCAACAATTCTGTCACCATTTGAAGGAGGACTAAGAGGGTATAGAGGTGATTTGTTGGACATGTAATTAATAATGCTGAAGTTAACAAAACTCGGCTGAGATTAGATTCCCCAACTACTAGATCAAAATCTTTAAAACCAGTAACCTGTTTGAAGAAACAAAAGCATGCATTATTGGCAGTTTAAATAGATATATTTTGATGAGATTATAAGCTGTGTCAGTAACAGGTTCACCTGTGTTCTCATCTGTCTTCACTCATAGTTCAGACTATATTATGTACCATCTGGGATCTGGGGATCAAGAGGGTTTTAAACTGTGTTGTATGAAAGGCAGAGTTGTACCAGTGGCCCTAGGAACTACTGATATGCCCCCTGTTGTTAAAATGGTTTTGGTTGGACTTTCTTGTTAAAAAAAATAAATGAAAAGGGTGATTCTCTCTTAGTGCTCCAAATCCAAACCACATAATTTGTGAGTAGCCCTCAAGCTGCAGTTGTAATACAGCTACAGCATACTCTTCTAGTTGTTGATGCGTGTTGTAGTCCAACAATGTCTGGAAGGATACTGATTGCCCACTTCAGGTAGTTGATGTACCTTAGTTATTGTGTGTTGTAATGTTGATGGCAGCCATCTTTGGTCTTTTCAGAAATAAAACTCTTCAAATGGAGAAAATAAAGGCTCGTTTGAAAGCAGAGTTTGAGTCCTTGGAGTCTGAGGAGAGACACCTCAAGGAGTACAAGCAGGAAATGGACCTATTGCTGCAGGAGAAGATGGCCCACGTGGAGGAACTGAGACTGATCCATGCAGATATCAATGTGGTACGTACTGCAAGATTAATACGCAGGGCTGTCTTCTTATTCCAGACCTAAACAGACAGGACGGGTTTACAATAAAAAGCAATACTACAGGAATGGATTTTTAAAAAGGAAAATAAAGGTATTCTGTTTGAGATCAGCACTTGGAAGACAGAACAGCTGTAGTAACAGAACATCATGCTGACATTCATTACTTATTTAGAAGGCAGGTAACAACTACTAATAAAATAGGGGTGAATTTCTTTTAGGGTCATAGGCAGAAGAAAATGGAGCAAACCAATTACACCATAAAGAATAGTTAAAAAAATCCCCATTGATATAATTGGGAAGTGTTATCCCTTGAATACTAAAGAAGTCTCCAACATGTTGCATAGCAATGCAAAGTCTGACTTTGATTTGAGATTCCTAAAATATCATGCCTGTGTGGAATATTGTTTTCCTGACTGATTACTTTTGCTTTTAATGACTGACCAAGTTTTAAAACCGTTAATGTACTGCTATGTGTACAAACCCCTCTTCTATTCAGAAAGGATACTATATTCTATCTGACCTTTTACACACATTACTACATTATCACTGAAACTCGATCCAGCTTGCCTAAAGGAAAACTTTTCTTATAAATGTATATTCTGCTTTCTGTAGTAGATTTGTGTTACTGAATTCTAGTTCAATAGCACAGTAATAAACGATCAGAAGCAACCTAGCATCCTTTCTGAAAAGCAAAGGGGTAGGTACATATATTTATTTAGAAAAATGTTTTAAAAGAAAGAATACATTGAGATTTCTCTCGTTTTCCAGTATGTCCTGGAAAGATTTTACAGTAAAAATTGCATATTTACACAAACGGTGAAAATATATACACACAAACATATACACATAAACATACATAAAAATTATATACAGTTACATATTGTTTTTATATATAAAGAATTAATTTTTAGAGATTTTAGACTGATTTTTGGGGGGTAAGTTATTCCGGGCTTTTAGAGTTCTGATGGAGAAAACAGATCGATCAGCTTCTTTCTTGACGTGTGGAATACGCAGGGAGTTGTTGGGGTGGAGGTTATAGTTAGTATAGGGAGCTGGAGTAAGCATTCTGCTCAGGTAGTCTGGTAGCTTTACAGAAAAGTGGTTGCATACTAAGCATGAAAGGTGAAGGGCATGTCTAGATTCGAGTATTAGCCAAGTTAGTTCTTTAAAGGGATAGTAATGTGTCATAATAAAAGCAGCTCTAATTAATAATCATAGTATTTGGGCCTTGAAGAGTGTTGTTTCAATTCTGTCAGAGTTGTAATTGAATGATAAAGTATCCCCCTCCCGCCCCTTTTACTGATATAACACTGCTCAGCTCAGAGCAGCAGGGAGGTGCCCAGGTAGATTGCAGAGAGGGACAATCTTCAATTCAGATAAGGGAAAAAGCTGAAAAATCTGTCAGTGGGGGGAAGGGTTTTCACTGTTCGCACAGTAATAAGATTGTCCCTTGCTGTTATCTGTCTGGTCAAGAAACCAGATTTCACATCTGAGGTGAGCAGTGTTACACTAGGTAAAAGGGGGTGGGAGGGGGATACTTTATCATTCAATTACTCTTGAATTACAGCTCTGACAGTATTGAAATAACACTCTCCATGGCCCAAATACTATGAAGATTAATTGGAGCTGCTGTTTTTGTGAAACATTGCTATTCCTTTAAACATATTACAGTGATGGGTAGTGTAATTACATTGGAGGACAGTGACATAATGGTGTATTTACCAAGATAAATTTGTGGTGCAGAAACATATACTACATCCTTATAGTCTATGACTGGCATAAACACTTTTAAACACTTTTCCTAAACGGGGACTTAAGGAGGAACAACCACCCGAATGCACTGAAGTAAGAGGGACTTCCTTGACGAAGAGATCAGCTTAACCTTTGAGTGTCAGAGGGGTGCGGTGCATACGCCTCGCACTCACAGTTAACAGTTTGAGTGTCAAGAGGTATGCAGGAGTGGAGAGCAGGCAGTAACCATTTGAGTGCCATAAGTAGGTGTGAGTATAGTGGAGGTCAATGGAAATTGCAGTTGCCATTGACTTCCACTACCCTGACAGCAGCCAGTTAACCTTTTGAGTGGCAGAGAGGTATCCAACGCATTGAAAGTCAATACGTTGGATACCTCTCTAGCGCTGAAAGGGTTAAGTAGCTGTCAGGGTAGTGGAAGTCAATGGCAGCCGTGATTTCCATTGACTTCCTTAATCCTCACAGCTACTTAACACTTTGACAGTGAAAGACGTGAGACGATAGAGATGGCAGTCTGAGATCATGTTTGTGCGCACATACATAATATAGAAGCGATGGGTACATGTTAGGCTCGTGTGTGGAAGTGTGATGATAGAATGAACTCTCGCTCTTTCTAGCGGTTCCGCTCTCACTATTCCCTTATTATTGTCTCTCTTTGTCTGTTGCCTCCCTCTCTGTCTCTTGCCGTTCCACTGACTGTCTCTTTGTGTGGCAGAACTGTGCTGGTTGGCGTTGCTCTGAGCACAATCAATGGTCAGTGAAATCGGACAGGAATGATATATTAACCCTTTGAGTGCCAGACTTGTACCCTTCTGGCACTGAAATGGTTAAACAACATAGGGATATCTGTATTATCTGTGCTCTTTCAATGTAGCATTTACTTGAGAACATAGTTAATAGACACAGAGGAGCAGCGATACAGGACCCACTTGTCCCGGTTGAGGGCAGAATGGGGTGTAAGTGGTTGCATCGGGGGAGGGGTATCTTTGGGGAGAGGGGAATGCTTTAACTTTTTAGTGGCAGAGTCAGTGGTGAGGACAACAAGAGCAGGTAGTGAGCATTGTGTGTGAGACCGCTATTTTTTTTTTTACGCCGGTTGAGAAGTTGTGTGCGTGCCGCCGGTTGAGAAGTTGTGTGTGTTTGGCTTGTGTGTGTGTGTGTGCCGCCAGTTGAGAAGTTGCTTGTGCTTGTGTTTGACTTCTGTGTATGTGGCTTGTCTTGGAAGTAGCGTAGGATCGAGTGGCAGCCATTTTGTTTTTTTGAAAGTTTTGTTGGATAGTGGTGGGTGGGCTGGATAGTGGGGACGGGCCAACTCCTACTTGCTTTTCACTCCACCATTGAATCACTCAATGGGAGCAGTAACTCCTCCTTACTGCAAACCCTGGATGTGTTTTGGCAGGCACAAAGTCTTATATCTCTCTCTCTCTCTCTCTCTCTCTCTCTCTCTCTCTCTCTCTCTCTCTCTCTCTCTCTCTCTCTCTCTCTCTCTCTCTCTCTCTCTCTCTCTATATATATATATATATATATATATATATATATATATATATATCACCCCCCACACACTTAAAGAGAGTATTGCCCCTTTAAAGGTACGTAGGACTAGAAATATGTAAAATACATAATGTAGTGACTGTCATTGGGTCTGGATATATTGTGCCAGTTACAGCCTTCTGCTACTGCACTGAGTAATACACAGATGAGGCCATATATTGTTTGGTAACACAAATCCTAATCAGTGAGCCTCTATTGGACAGAGGGCTGTAAATCCTTTTCGTATAGGCTGACATGTCTCTGTGGAGAGGTAAATCTGGGAACTGGGAAATCTAATAAAACTTCCCCTAATGTAAATAAATGAGAGTCCTACCTATCCAAATGGTTCTCATTGGTATAAGACATTATTTATCCGTCGCCTGCATGGATGAATGCAGAGAGGTGAAAACTATTCCAGAGAACAGCGAATGTGTTAACATCTTTCATTTGTCTCAAAATTCATTGGAAACCTTTCTACCATCAAGAGGTTAAAGTGATTGTGTCAATTTTGAATTAAAATCAATACTATAAAGGAAGAAGTGGTCAAGTGACCATGCATTCTCCCAACGTGCCACACACACACCCCTATCTATTCAGGGGAAGGAGTTATGCCTTTCTGCACACATTCACAGTGGCGTCATTTTCACAGGAGGCATGGTCTCCTGTGAAAATGTCTGCAGCGAGTCCACATACATCCCAGCTTGTGCAGGGGCGTCATTTTCACAGGAGGCGTGGTCTCCTGGGAAAATGTCTGCAGTCAGTCCACACACATCCGATTTTTGCCAAATAACATTTTAGCATATCAAGAGTTTGCCATCCCTCTCCCGAAACTCTGCCACCACTAAAATATGCCTCCAGTTAAATGTGCTATTGCTAAACTCTTCCTGCAGCCACAGAGGTATCCTCCGCTAAAGTCTGCCACCGTTAAAATATGCCTCCAGTTAAATATACCATTGATAAAGTCTGCCTGCACTAAACTGTGCCGCTGTTAACTCATTCGTCGATATATAAATACTATATTTCAAATATCGCCGATACAACATCTCATGGTTTAATTGAACTAGAACTCCCATAATCCTTTCACATCTTCAGTGGGCACCATGAAAACGCAGTAAATCGCTGTTTTCATCACACCCACTGAAGATGTGTAAGGATTGTGGGACTTATAGTGCAATTCAACCATGACATTTTTTACCATTTACATGTCTCCCCATTTTCCTGCAGTCGCTGTTTTCAGGGCCGGCGCCACCTATAGGCGAGGTAGGCGCCGGCCTAGGGCGCACATTCTCTGAGGGCGCAGTGGGGCCTGGGCTGGGGCCTTCCCCCCCCTCACCACTTAGTGCCCAAGTCAGTGGCATAGCAGGGCGAGCCAAGAAAATGTTAGCCTGCCCGACTTTGACAGTAGCGACATGCAGCTAGGTAGACACGGTGCATACTTGGTGTTTCTTCATCGGTCTGGATGTCACTTTTCAACCTGCACTGTCTTCAGAACAAGTTTTATAGTGGCGCCCAGAAACATGAAGAAAACCCCAACATGCACCAAGTCTGTGTCGCCGCATATCACATGATCCCGGTTGCTCTCAATGTCGGTAGTGGGGGAAAAGAAACTGGAGACATCATGGAGGAGTTGAACTCAAGAGGTAAGAGGAGGAAAATGAGGAAAGGGGGGCATCAAGGGGGGAAAGAGGCAAAAGAGGGTCAGTCAAGATTATAGGGGGATAAAGTCAAAGTGGGGGGGTTCAAGAGGGGATAAAGAGTCAAGGGGGGGATCAAGAGTTTCAAGTGGGAAGAGAGTCAAAGGGGGCATCAACAGTCGAGGGGGATAAAGATACAGACGGGGAGGAGAATCAAAGGGGAGATCAACAGTCAAGAGGGGGAGAAAGAGTCAAGGGGGGCGGAGTCAAACACACTGATACACAAAGATAAGCAGACACACTGATACACATACAGACGAGCAGCTGCATTGGCACACTGATACACATATAGAGAAAATACACTCTGACACAATGATACACATATAAAGAAGCACACACACATACTTACACACTGATATCCTTACAGAGACTCACACACACACTGACAAACTTATGTACAGGGACACACACATACACGTATAGAGAACACACACACAAATTGACACTTATACACATATATAGGGAACACACAAACACACTGACACTTACACATACAAGGGCGGGGCATAAAGGGGGAGGACACAAGGGGCGGCAAAATTAAGTTTTGCCTATGGTGGCAAAAATCCTTGCACCGGCCCTGGCTGTTTTATCACTGTAGTTGTCACTCATCTTCTCCCGAGGTGTCCAACCATTCTCACCCATCTTAAGGCTTCTACGAGATGCTCCCGCTTTTATGACTTCACACGCTTCCTCCAGCTATGTCCACACACACACGCTGAAACTTGGCGCAGGAACCTTAACCCTCTGAATGCCAGAGGGATACGCATTAATTCACCATTCATCCTATTGTATTACATCATTGCTGTATCAGCAGGACTATCACAACTGAACATTACAAATGCACTTCTTCACTTGGACTACAACTACCATAATCCTCACCCACCCGTTTCCTGTCCTTACATAATGTGTCATGTACTCAGTGGCATAACTACGATGGTCGCAGCCACGACCGGGCCCGTCACTGCAGGGGGCCCGGCTGCCCAGTCAACCCCACCAATGCAGCCTGAATGAGCCTAATAATAAATATGCTTGGCTACCTGTTTTTAAAACGATCCGTTGATTATTTTACTTGCCAGGATCTTAAGACAGTATTTTCCTGAGATATTGGGGCAGACAAGTCTTATGATTGATAAGGATCAGCAAAATATTATTGAGTGACCTGGCACTCAAAGGGTTATCAAAGCCCTGTTTCGCATTCATCGTATTGTCTGCTCTGTGGGCCTCCAGCCAGAAGAGGCACTGTGATGAATGGATGCACATAACAAGGCAGTGTGCATAGGGAGTGAAAACATCCTATAGGAGACAGGGCTCTGATAAACCTTTGAGTGCCAGGTCACTGAGTAATATTTTGCTTACCCCTTTCAATTATTTAAGACATGTCTGCCCCAATGTCTACTGAAGACCCTGGCAAGCAGAATAATCACCAGATCATTTACCAAAGAGGTAGTCAAGCATATTTATTATGTGAGAGGGCATGGGGGCAGTGATGAATGGTAGAGGGCTTGGGGGGGCAATAATGTATACAGGAGGGGGCAGTGATATACAAGAGGGGCCACTGAGGTCAGTGATATACAGGAGAGGGCATGGGGTCAGAAATATGTACAGGAGAGGGCATGGGGGGCAGTAATATACAGATTGGGGCAATGATCTACAGGAGAGGGCATGAGGCTTGGGGAGGGGGGGCCATGGCAATTTTCACACCAGGGCCCGGTGATTTCTAGTTACGTCTCTGCATGTACTACAAGCACAACTATAGAGCCATATATTTGCTACACAGTTCTTATAGTCCTGTTGGCATGGTATATTTATATGTCCCGGGACCATGCTTAACCTTTCAATGTGTCACACCTTTACCTTTCTCCAAATGTGGAGGAAACTCCTCCCCATTTTGCAATGCATGTGGTAAGCCCCGCCCCCACTTGTAAGTTCCGCCCCTTTTTTGCCAAGATTAATCTACATTCTAGGTACCAGAGGACTCCCCGCAGACAGAGTTGCCAGGTATGTGTGTCTCCCCTTGTAACAATAATTTCTTGAAAACATTAAAACCTCTCCCTGCCAAAATCTTTGTCCCTGACGTAAAAAAAAAATATATATATATATATTGCATTGTTAAATATACAATTTACACCATGTAAAAACACATAAAATAAACATCATAAAACAAACTACTGATTTCTCTCCCTTTTGTCTAAGTGTATAGACATTGCTCTGCATTATCGATCTGATTTGTCATTATCTCCATTGACATCCTCTTACAACTAGATCTGCTGTCTTTGTGGGTGTTTTTGTCCAAAAAGGACTACAGTAGATGTTGCTCAACCCATGGAAATTACCAATCCATACACACTGAATGATCTGTGACTTTATCTGTTGACCACAAAAATGCTTTGACACATGTCTACTCAGCTGTACTCCTTATTTTAATTAAATATTACTGACTTGTACTGCCTGTACACACATCTGACTGCTCCTCTACCAGTTTAACTTCCTTGTATACAGACCTTGCTGTATGTGCACCGACACACAGTCCTAATGACCCTATACACAGATATGACTACCTCTGGAGCCACTCCACTCCCCCCCCCCCGTACCCAATGCACTCCTTTCACACATCTGTACAGACCTGACTGTTCCCTAAGGGTTTGTGCCAATGTAAGGATTAACTATTTCAGTTCCACAAAGGAGCACAATCCATTCCTCACATTTTTTGCCACGCAAGGGTTAAGGTTTAATTACTAATTTAGGCACATCTATGCATTTCTCAGATATCTATACTTTGTCTTCCTTTATTGCCCCATTACTTTTCGCCACACAAACTTTTCTCACCCTTCATCAGTGGGGGCCAAGCACAACCCTCTCACTGAAAAGGTTAACACTTAACATAACTGAATACAAGGGTAAACAAAAAACAGATGGGCAATGACGTCCCACACTGCTAGTGTATTTTATTTATATATATATATATATATATATATATATATATATATATATATATATATATATATATATATAAACACACACAACCAGTTGGGAAGCACGCCAAACAAAAAGTTAATTAACCCGGGTGCTCTAATACATATGACGTATTTTGCACATGTAGAAAAATGGTGTACAAGTACTATCAGGATTTCTGCAAAAAATATATTTATTATGATGTCAACGTTTTAATGCAAAACATGCATTTTCATCAGGACTAAGGACTTTATATACCCAAGCACCGGAAAAACCCATCAAGTACACTAATAACGTCATCCTTGACGTCATCACGTGTCCCCCCTTCTGTGCTAGTCGTAAACATATACATAAACTGAAGTGCAACATAAAATAATACCGTGAATAGCGCAATATCAATGTGGTGTAGAATATACAAGCGTGCAGCACTCAAGCCCGTAGCGTAGGGTGCTTCGTATCAACTTCATATGTATAGCACAATAGTCATCACTTCCAGTGGCTACCTTGGGGTCTGTATGTCCCACACGAGAAGACACTTTACGATTTCAACTAATTATGCCCATATATTGTGTCGCGGAGCACCCTACAAGGCAGGTGTTAATTTGCCAATAATCGGACATACAGTTAACCAGCAATTGAAAGTCCGTTGTACTCCTGTTTTTAACTTCATCTTCGAGGGTATCTTCAGTTCATCAGTTCAAATACTGCGCATGACGGCTTCTGACAAACATCCTGGCGAATTATTATATAGGATATATATATAATATATGTGTGTGTATGTATATATGTGTGTGTGTATGTATGTATGTATATATATAATATGTATATATAATTATAAAAAATATAAACATCATATTGACTAAAAAGCCATCAGATGCATAATAACAGACACTTATATTTATGGGTAGTGATTTCTTTCTCCATACAGCCCTATGTATTATTAAGCCTTTGAGTGCTGGATAGGTATCCAATGGATTGCACCGCATTGCATTGGATACCTCTTTGGCACTCAGAGGGTTAAAGGCCTGTAGCCCATTACCGTTCTTAATGCCTCAGTAGATTTATGTACAAATTTCTCCATAGACTTCAGTGGGAATCTGATAGATCAGTGCAGACATATTATGGTGGGAATTCTAGTCTGGCAGCAGCTGGAGTGCCTCATGTTGCCCACTACTGTGTTAAGAAAAAAAGATAAATGGGAACACTTATAGACTGCACTGGAATCTTGGCCTTATCCCTCAATGCTGCACAAATGCTATATAAACAATAAATTGGTGCACTGAGGGAGACCACAATTTTGGATCAACAACCTATCTGCTTTGAAGCCAGCTGTCATAACTCTCAGTATTGTTCTGTGCTAGATAAGTATCCATTACTTTATTAAAGCAACTACAGTATCTGGAAGTACAACATCCAGAGACAAAGAATTCTACAACTTTACTGCCCTTACTATGAAAAAATACCCATGAAAATATGCAAACCTAATTCACTGTAACGGGTCAGATTGATCCAGTTGTTAGATGTTGGTGTTTTATGTTCTCCCCTATAGTGCAAATGGTATACCCCAGAGTTCCCCTACTTTTCTTTTGAACATACAGCTCTTTCTCCAGAACTCACAGGAGAAACCTTTCTTTAGTCACTGACCGGGAAAGGCAGGCAATAAAGTTATCTGACCAATATCTGGCTTTTAGTTTCTCATTCATATGATACTGCAGAACAGGGTATGTTTGGTTCTAGGATAAGGCTCCTCATCTACTCCATTACTCTGTAGTGAACAGGACCTTATTAGCACTTTGGTTTCTGTATACCAAAGGTAATGTTTTGCTATTAAAAAAATTGCAGTGTTTTTATTACTGAGTAAAGCAAGGGTACTCATCAATGTCTAGTTTATGAAGTGTCATGCCAGATGGTGTTATTGCTTTCTATTGAGAACTACAGTCATTGGATGGAAGTTCCATTGTAAAAATGCACCTTTGATCTAGTTTGAGTCTTAACTTTTTAATGATGCATCTCCTAGAAAAGAGAAAAACCCTGCTAAACATACTTTTATAATAAAACATTACTATACTTTTTAAATATCCATGATCTGCAATCTTAATATGCCTCATCTCCCTTTTGTGCAGCAGCACAGAATATGAAGGTGATTTATCAGTACATGACTATAATGATAATAATAATTCTGCTCCCTATGTAGATGGAAAACACAATCAAGCAGTCAGAGAATGACTTAAACAAGCTGCTGGAGTCCACTCGGCGCCTACATGAGGAGTACAAGCCCCTGAAGGAGCATGTGGATGCCCTAAGGATGACTCTGGGACTGCAGAGGCTGCCGGACCTTTGTGAGGAAGAGGAGAAGCTGTCCTTGGAGTTAGTGCTGTATATTTATTCCTTCTGTGTAGAACGAATAGCTGTAATTATTAAAGGGGAAGTAACACTTCCTAATAATGTAACCCTTTGCAATGCGTTGCGTACCCCTCTGGCACTCAAAGGGTTAACTTACTGTTGCCACAAAATCCTACTGACCCCTCAATAACTTTTGCCCTTGTTCCTTTGTTCTAGAGATAACCACTTCAGTCAGTCCTGGATGTCATGTCCATGTAGATGGACATGACAGTTGCTAGCAGTTTTTCACTGTCGTCCAATACAGGTTACTGGTAACTCTGGGAGGCGATCCTCCCCTTTAAGTAGGCAGGAACATTTCTCCAAATGTATGCAGGAGGCGGAGCCTCCCCTCCCTCCTCAGCTGCTTCCCAGTCCGCTAACACCAGAATGATTTGTTCCTGGGTGTGTACACACCAGGTGGAGAACATCTCTCTTCAGTTTAGTCTTTTTATTGTTTTCTGTCAAATATGGAATACCACCATTAGGCGGGTTACCATGACTGACACATGCCCTCTCCAAAGTGGCTAGCTCAGTGTCCAGGGATTTTTGGTGGACCTTATGCCCTGATGAGGGAACAACTTGGTTTCAAGTACTTCCCTGGGGGATTATCCTCTGAGGTAATCCTTTCTTTGCATGGTGACCTGAAGACAGAAGACCTGCAGAAAGGTGAGCCACCCTTTGAGTGCTGAACGTCCACTTGTCCCACAGTGTCCCCTTAAAAATTGGGCTTGTATTTGGGAGTTCTCATTGCGCACTCCAGCATTCATGGAGTGTTTTTATATATATATATATATATATATATATGTGTGTATGTCTGTGAGTTTTGGAGCAGTCTATGTGGCATTTTAACCCTTTGTCTGCTGGTTTGACTTGTTTATTGAGGGTTCTGTTACACTTTCTTTGTGGGATAGTATTTTCTCATCATGTACATGTTTTCAATATGTGTTTTTAACCTTTTTATTATTGGGGTTAATATTCTTAAATTTTATGTTCCGCGCCTTTAAGGCGCGCTTTTACCGCATAGTCGCCATTGCTCCTTTACTCTGTATGGTCTTACGCTGTGTGGGACGTGTCTCTGGAACCGCTTCACATAGCGACTTCAGAGTGGGCTCATTTTGTTTGTCTTCCCTTGCTCTTTCATCCGGTTTCATGTTCAAGTGTGTTGGGGGGCTTCGGGCACTGCTTTGGGATACTATTTGAGAAGAACTACGTTTCCCATGAGCGCTCGTTTCACGCCTCTTTTCTGATTGGCTCCCGTTGCGGCAGCCATTTTGTGAGTTCTTCTCATCGAGTATACTACGCAGGGACCGGACCTTCTCCCTCTCCTCCATTGATTAACCCTTCGCTTGCCAGATAAGTTTAGTTTTAACATTTCTGGGGTGAATATTTAATCTTTCACACTTAAATTGGGTGATTTCTGTCAGTGGGGTATATTTGACACTGTGAGTATGTCTACACCTCTGGAGCTTGGGACTAGACCTAAGACTAAGGAGGCTGGGTTATCAGTATCTCCCATTGCGTTTTGCTCCTCCTGTCATTCAGGGCTGCCTAGGGAATTCTCTGGTCATTTATGCCCAGCATGCTCAGAAGGTCCTGACAGCAACCCAGGGCCTTCCAGCCATGCTATAGAGCCAGCTTGGGTTAAACAGTTCAAGGCTGCAACTAGGGACCTCTGGTCCACTCTTATACTCTTTCCCTCTCAGGTACAGGGTGCACTGCTGTTATGGCAGGCTCCCTCTACTATCAGGACCTCCCTGCTTAAACCACAGGGGGCCCCTGATATGTCTGATTCTTCTGAGGAAAAATTGTTGCAAGATTCTGATGTTGAGGATGGTACAGTCATTGAGTCTTCCAGATCTGTTGGAGACCCCTTTGAATGTGACCCTGAACTCTCTGCTGAGGGCTTGATTAGAGCTGTTCTGACCACCCTCAACCTTCCCTTGAGTCAGGAGGTTCCCTCTGACCCAACTGATGTCTTTCAGAAACCGGCAAAAGCAGTTACTTGTTTTCCTCCTAACCCTACTCTTTAACATTTGGTTTCGGATGCTTGGAAAAATCCTGACAAGTCCTCTTTAGTCTCAAAAAATTTTGCTAAACTTTATCCCTTTTCTGAGGCTGAACTGGCTAAATGGGTTCATCCTCCCAAGGTGGATGCCCCTGTCTCTAGACTGTCTAAATCGACTGCTTTACCTGTATCTGATGCTTCTGCTTTACAGGATTGGACGGACAAAAAGTTGGAGGTTTGCCTCAAGTCTATTTTTGCCTCTATTGGTACTGCTATGCGTCTGGCCTTTGCTGTGGCGTGGGTTAACCGGGCCATCGCGGTCTGGACTGAGCTACTCACCACGGCGGTCCGTCAGGACGTGCCTGTTTCAGAACAATTGCGTTTGCTTGCTAATATTTCTGAGGCCCAGAATTATGTTTCTGATGCTGCTTTTGACGCTGTCCGCATGATGGCTAGGGCTTCTACCTCTTCTGTGGTAGCCAGGCGTGCGCTTTGGCTTAAGATTTGGTCTGCTGACACTGCATCTAAGAAGGTTTTGCTCTCTTTGCCTTTCCAAGGTACTTCCTTGTTTGGGTCTGAGCTCAAGGAACTCATTAGTAAGGCTACTGGAGGTAAGAGTACCCTTTTGCCTTTGGTCTTCAAAAAAAAAAAAGTTGCCGGCTAAGCGTTACCGGTCCTTTCGTTCATTTCAGTCAGAGACGCGTTCGACGACCAAGTCAGTCCCGTCCGATCCGCGTCCCTCCTCCAAGCCCAAGCAGTCCTGTAAGCCCAAGGCTGCTTCCAAGCCAAAGTCTGCCAAGGCTGCTTTGGCATGACTCGCCGAACCCGGGTCCGCACCCTGCCGTGGGGGGGCGTCTCCACCTCTTTCGCAGGGTCTGGGAGGAATCTGTGACGGACCCATGGGTTTTACAGGTGGTCTCAGAGGGATTCAAGATCCTTTTCTTTTTCCTTCCTCCCTTTCGTTTTCATCTCACTAGTTCTCCGCAAGATGCAGAGAAACTGCGTCTGTTCAACGGTACTATTCAGGATCTCTTGGACAAGGAAGTTCTGGAGCCAGTGCTTCCTGTGGACATGGGTTTGGGGTTCTACTCCAACCTTTTTGTGGTGACCAAGAAGGATGGAGGGAGTCGTCCTATTTTGGATCTCAAGGATCTCAATTCCTTTGTGGTGAAGACCCGCTATCGTCAGGAATCTCTGCGCACGGTGATTGCCGCCATGTCTCCAGGGGAATTTCTTGCTTCTCTGGATCCTCAGGATGCGTATTTGCACATCCCTATTCATCCAACGAGCAGGCAGTATCTGAGGTTTGCCTGCGCCAGGGGTCATTTTCAGTTTTCAGCTCTTCCGTTTGGACTGACAACTGCTCCCTAGGTTTTCCAACGAGTTCTGGGAGAATTGAAATCTGCCCTCCATCGGGATGGCATAAGAGTGACTCCGTACATGGACGACTTGCTGTTGAAAGCGGACTCTGCGGAACTCCTTCATCAGTAGGTTCAGACCTGCATTCATGCCCTCACCCGTCACGGTTGGATAGTGAATTTGGACAAGTCGGACTTGTCTCCATCCCAGAGTCTCATATTCCTGGGTCAGCTGTTCGACACTCAGAAGGGTATGGTGTTTCTGCCAGAGGAGGTGGCTCATCAAATTGCCCAACGAGTTGCAAGGATTCTGGCACTCGAGCGGATCCCAGTGCCGAAGTTGTCTTCACTGGTGGGGAAGTTCATCTCCACGATAGAGGCGGGACCATTTGCGATGGCCCACACCAGGGAACTTCACAGGTTTGTGATCCAGACGTGCAGGGATAGACCGGATCATCTGAAGCTGTCAGTATCTTTACCTCCTCACGTCGAGTTGAACTTGGAATGGTGGTTGGACCTTTCCCATCTCCTGAAGGGGAGACCCTTCTGGATCCCTTACTGGACCAAGATCACGAAGGACACCAGTCTCTCGGGCTGGGGTGCTGTGTTGGGTCGCTTCAGCTCCATTTGACGGCCTGGAGGTTGAATCCTCAATTTTGAAGAAGGGGTTTTCTTCTGCTGTGGTGTCTACCATGCTTCGTGCTCGTAAGCCTGTTTCGTCCAAGATCTATCACCGGGTCTGGTCGACCTTTCTGTCTTGGTGTGCTGACAGGGACCTGTCTCACGATTTTCATCTTCCTAATGTCCTGGCCTTTTTGCAGGACGGTGTGGATAAGGGACTCAGTTTGAGTTCTCTTAAGGTTCAGACTTTGGCACTTTCTGTCTTTTTCCAGGAGCGCATTGCTGTTCTTCCTGATGTCAAGATCTTCTTCCAGGGCGTGGCTCATGTGCGTCCTGCCTTTCGGAGTCCGGCTCCTCAGTGGGACCTTAATCTGATGTTGGGAGTTCTCCAGCGTCCTCCCTTTGAGTATTTGGTTACCATTCCTTTATGTCTTTTGTCGTGGAAGATGGCCTTTCTTCTGGCTATTGTGTCAGTCCGCCGGGTGGCGGAGTTACAAGCTCTCTCCTGTAAACCACCCTATTTGGTGTTTCACGAGGGCAAGGCGGTTCTTCGTACTTCTGAGGAGTTCTTACCTAAAGTGGTTTCTGAGTTCCACATTAATCAGGAGATTGTGGTACCTTCTTTCTGCCCTAACCCCTCTTCCGAGAAGGAGAGGGATCTCCATTTGTTGTATGTTGTGTGGTGTCTCAAGTTCTGTGTGCATCCACGGAATCCATCAAGAAGTCTGACGCTCTGTTCGTCATTCCGGAGGGTCCTAGGGCTGGGAGACCGGCATCCAACGTGACTATTTCATCTTGGATTAAGTCTACCATTCGTAAGGTGTACAAATTGAGGAACAAACATGTTCCCTTTAGGGTTACAGCCCATTCTACCAGGTCCATTGGGGCCTCCTTGGGCCTACAAAAATCAAGCGTCTGCTGATCAGCTGTGCCGGGCGGCCACTTGGTCCTCTGTGCACACCTTCTCGAAGCACTACCGTGTGGATGTGCTGGCCTCGGCGGATGCCATCTTTGGGAGGAAGGTCCTGGAGGCAGTTTTGCCTGTCTAGGATCTTCTTCTTCTGAGGTTCTTAGTGCTTCCTTACTGTTGAGCCCTGTTGGCTCTGGTTCAGTGTGCTGTGTAACAGTTCCTGGGGTCTGTTTTTACCCCTAGTTGGTGTCCGTTGACACTTCTGTTTTGGTGGGATCTCTGTCCAGTAGGTTCATGGAGGTCCTGGTGACTTTGGGGGCCTTGCGCCTGGTTCTTGCTTCCTTCCCGCCTCAGGGTAACTCAATGCTTGGACATCCCAGAGTTACCAGTAACCTGTTTTGGACGACGGTGAAAATAGGATTTTAGTCTTACCTGTTAAATCCTTTTCACTTAGTCCATACAGGTTACTGGTCTCCCACCCTGTCAAGAGACCATGCTTGGCTCTTCTGTGGCACTTTGGGAGAGTCCTTCGGGGCATGCTCACAGGAGTCTTCTTCTCTCCTATTTCTGGTCAGTTAGTAGGGTCTCAAATCATTCTGGTGTTAGCTGACTGGGAAGCAGCTGAGGAGGGAGGGGAGGCTCCGCCCCTTGCATACATTTGGAGAAATGTTCCTGCCTACTTAAAGGGGCGGATCGCCTCCCAGAGTTACCAGTAACCTGTATGGACTAAGTGAAAAGGATTTAACAGGTAAGACTAAAATCCTGTTTTTCAGATTGAAGCAGGGAGCGTGCATACACCTACTCAACCTTATAAGGATCAGAGGAGTATGAAACACATTCCAAAACAATGCATTGCACACCACTTTGGTCCTTAAGGGGTTAAGATTGCTATGTGCAGTGGGCGGAGCCTTTGTCTTGTCTTACTAGCAACTGTCATGTCTGCCTCCATGGATATGACATCCCCAGCTAATTTGAAGATGTTCTCTTTGAAATAAAGGAGAAAAGCCATTAGGGATTTATGACCATAGTATCATATTAGCCATTTTTCATTTAGACAACTCATTTTTTATTTATTTATCTGTGTACATTATTCTAACTGAGGCACTAAATGCAGTCAATTCCTATCTTAGCCCTACATTACCTTACCCAACTCAGTGTCTGCACAGCAATGCACTGGCCACCTCCAAATAACAAATATGGTTTGTGTCAGTGAGTAGGGAAGGAGATGTAGGGCCAAGATAGGAAGAACCTGAATGGCATGCCTTGAAGTGGACCTGTCGCCTTGAATGTTCTTTACACATTTCAAAACTTTATTCAAAACTGTGTGTGTGGCATATTAACCAAAATTCCAGCAGATACAGTTTGGGAGATATTCACACTTTTATTTCTGGGAAAAGTGAAAGTGAAAATTTCCTGCTGCAGCACAGAGCTTCGTTAGCATATTAAATATCACTGAAACATTCATTAGCATATGACACATAACTGAAAATACTTCATTAGCATATGCAACATCTCTGGTACTGCATGGGTACCACATTTGGCATATAATAAAATGTTTGAATATCTCTTTAACTGTCTGTTTCCTGGTCATTTGGCTAACAGGACACATAGGTAGTTTTTAATGCAGTTTTCAAATATGCAAACTTGAATTAAGGTGAAAGGTCCACTTAAGTTATGTTAGTCTATATGCCTAAATAACTGAAAAACTGGTTTTCTCATAAAAACGGCTAATACAACAAATAGGTGACTTTGAGGGCTCTTTAAAAACCATCAAATTTGTCTTCAGGTGATAAGACCCATTTTATCTTACAAAATTATGATTTTTGTCAGTATAATAGTGATTATTATTAATAATAATTGTTATAAATGTCTATCATACAAAGCATTAACCCTTTCAGTGCCAGATGGGTACCCCTCTGGCACACAAAAGGTTAAATACGAACTAAAGCCTCCGAATGAAAACACCCCAGTTACCTTTCTATAGCCAGTAAACCCTAATGGCCCCTAGCAATTTTACTCTTGTGCCTTTGTTTAAGAAATATCCTCTTCCGATCAGTCTTCGATCTTTTGTCCATGGAGGAGGACATGATAGTTGCAGGCAGTTTTTTCAACCTGAGGCAGGCAGAGTGCAAGAGCCTATTGAACCATATAAGGACCAGAGGATTGTGCAAAGAAATGTGTTGCACACACCTTAGGTCCTGAAAGGGTTAAGATCACTGTGAATAGTGAGTAGAATTTGAGGTCCTGTGGGCCTGCTAGCAATTTTCATGTCCACCTCCATGAACGTGACATCCAGGACTTATTTTATCCCTTGAACAGTGGCACAAGTGCAAAATTCTTAGGGCTATATAAGGTATGGGATTATAAGGTATGGGGATCATGATTATTATTAGAAGGCAATAGTTCTCCTTGAAATACAACTGCCCCTCCGCTTCTCCCATACAAAGAGAGTTCACTTATTGCACGGGTAGCCAACCCTGGCCCTCAAGAGCTACCAGCAGTGCATGTTTTTTAGGATATCCCTGAATCAGTGCAGGTGGAGTCATTAAAGTGATGGAGCCACTGATTGCTTTACCTGTGCTCAAGCAGAGATATCCCGGAAACATGTTTTGAATATGTTAGTCAGTTGTGTTCTAATTTTGGATCTTGCAATCCTCTTGATTCAAGTATGTTCTCATTCGACTGCACTTTCACATTTTTCTTATAATTATAGAAATTATCTGTATACCCATCATAATTATTTGGAAATAGTTCACACATTTTTATGCATTTTTTTCTTTGGTTTCAGTTACTTTGAAAAACAGAAAGCAGAGTGGCAAACAGAACCCCAGGAACCGCCTATCCCAGAATCCCTTGCAGCAGCTGCGGCAGCAGCTCAACAGCTTCAAGTAGCCAGAAAGCAGGACACAAGACAGACAGCCACATTCCGCCAGCAGCCACCTCCCATGAAGGTAACACTAATATCCCGCATTGCACCTCATGTGCACTGTTTGTCATTGGCTTCAACTTAATGACTGACACCAGCATTTTCAGACCTGTTAATAAACTTATAATATGTCTATATACAAAAAAGTTCAAACCAACATAACTCAATCAAAAGCCTGGAAATGCAGGTTAGTTTGGAGAACATTATATACACACACGCCTGTGCTTTACTAGTGTTCTGATATCCAAGATAATTAATTGATGAGCCAGAATCACAGGTGTGTAGCAGAATTTAAGTTCTCTGAGATAAAACCCAGTTATTAGATATTTTGATCACATGAGTACAGGGAGTTACTAGAATCCAAAGTTACCCAGGGTATGGGACAGCCTAAATCATTGCTATTGCACGTGTAGCCCAATTGCACCATTACAAGCAGGGATATTAACACAATTTCATGCCTCAAGTTGGCATGAAACTCGGTATCTAGCAATGTTCCTGACTGACTGAGACCTATAATGTCGTTTTTTTGACAACCACCAACATATTTTTCTGTAGATAATTTTGTCAGATCACGCTCACTTTGTGCGCACAATCGACCAATGCTTCCTTATTTGATCATCGATTACCGACCTAAAGTCTTTAATGAGCATCTCTCTGAAGAACCTTATCCCATGTTCAAAAACATTTTTCATATGCACAAACCTGTAACTTTACATCTGTAGCTCCAGAAAAAGTTTTGTGATAGCATGAAGACTTTGAAAATCATCATTTAACATAGAACTTTTGTTGCAACTAGAGCTTCATTATTTAATACTAGTTTAAAAGCCCATGTACACTGGCCACAGTGCCACCCAGCATCCTTGGATGGTGCCCGGATCCTCTCTGCTCACCAAGCGGTCCCAGGAAGGAAGGGGAATTTTATGTAGTTGCCGGCAGCCGAGGTAAAGGGAACAGAACTGCAGGGCCCATGTGTCCACAGGAGCAGAGTGAGAGGTTAGCAGAAAGGGAATGCACTGCAGTAAGACTGGCTTCCTTGACTAAGAGATCAGCTTAACCTTTTGAGTGCCAGAGGAGTGCGGTGCATACCCCCCGCACTCAAGCGGTTAACAGTTTGAGTGTCAGGAGGTATGCAATAGTGGAGAGCAGGCAGTAACCATTTGAGTGCCATAAGTAGGTGTGAGTATAGTGGAGGTCAATGGAAATCGCAGTTGCCATTGACTTCCACTACTCTGACAGCCAGTTAACCTTTTGAGTGGCAGAGAGGTATCCAACGCATTGAAAGTCAATACGTTGGATACCTCTCTAGCGCTGAAAGGGTTAAGTAGCTGTGAGGGTAGTGGAAGTCAATGGCAACCGTGATTTCCATTGACTTCCTTTATCCTCACAGCTACTTAACATAGTAACATAGTAATTTAGGTTGAAAAAAGACTTGTGTCCATCTAGTTCAACCCTTTTCCTGTTCCTGTTTACCATCGTTGATCCAAAAGAAGGCAAAAAACCCCCCTCAATGTAGCAATTTAAAATTCTGCCTTGAATGGGGGGGGAATTCCTTCTTGATTCCAAATGGCAATCAGATTCCTCCCTGGATCAACAAGCACTAACTAAATATTAATCCCAATACTAACGTACATAGCCCTCTATGTTATGCTTTTTTAAATAAGTATCCAGGCCCCTTTTAAAGGCATCTAATGTATATGATAGCACCACCTCCTCAGGAAATGAATTCCATACCTTTATTGTCCTTACTGTAAAGAAACCCTTCCGCTGTTGTAGATTAAATCTCCTTTCCTCAAGTCTAAGCGGGTGGCCCCTTGTCCTGTGTACTGTTCTGTTAATGAACAGGTCTTTGGAGAGCCCTTTATATGGGCCTTGAACATCTTTATATAGTGTTATCATATCCCCTCTAAGATGCCGTTTCTCTAGTGTGTACAATTTTAACTTTTCTAGCCTTTCTTCATAACTAAAACTTTCCATTCCCCTTACTAGTTTTGTAGCCCCCCTCTGCACTTTCTCTAGTTCCATAATGTCCTTTTTCAGAAAGGGCGCCCAGAATTGAAGAGCATGTTCTAGGTGGGGTCTTACCATGGACCTGTAAAGAGGCATAATTATATCTTCTTCCTTGAGTCAATACCCCTTTTAATACATGCCAATATCTTATTGGCCTTTGCATCTGCCAGCTGGCACTGCATGCTACTGCTAAGTCTATTGTCTACCATTACTCCCAAATCCTTTTCATTAGTAGATTTCCCCAGAGGAACACCATCTAAACTATATGTTGCATTTTTATTATTATACCCAAAATGCATAACTTTACACTTGTCTATACTGAATCTCATTTGCCATTTGCCTGCCCAGTTACTCAATTTGTCCAAATCCTCTTGTAATGAAGACACATCCAGTTCAGACTTTATTACCTTACTTAATTTTGTGTCATCGGCAGACACTGATACATGGCTCCCTATGCCCTCTGGGAGGTCATTAATAAACAAATTAAAAAGAAGAGGACCCAGGACAGATCCCTGAGGTACTCCACTTCTCACTTTTATCCAACTGGAGAACTTGCCATTTCCTACCACTCTTTGCATTCTATCTTTCAGCCAATTTCCGATCCACACACAAACATTTTCCCCTAGGCCTATTTCATTCAATTTGTACAGTAACCTCTTGTGCGGAAATGTATCAAATGCCTTGGCAAAGTCTAAATAGATCACATCAACCGCCGCTCCCTCATCTGTATTATTACTCACTTTTTCATAAAATATGATCAAGTTCGCTTGACAAGACCTGTCTTTCACAAAGCCATGTTGGCTATTGCTAATGATATTCCTGTTCCAGCAGAATTCTTGAATATATTCCCTTAGCAAACAGCTTCCCTACCACAGATGTCAAGCTTACAGGTCTGTAATTTCCTGGCTGTGACTTTGATCCCTTTTTGAATATGGGCACCACATCTGCTTTATGACAATCCATGGGTACCATACCTGAAATAAAAGAATCCCTGAAAATCAAATATAACGGTCTGGCCAGGGTCTGGCTTAGCTCTATAAGTACCTGTGGGTGTATACCATCTGGCCCCGGAGCTTTGTCTACCTTAACATCATTCAATTGTTTTAACACTTTTTCTTGTGTTAGCCAGTCCCATGCTTGCTGTGACTGTTCTGTAAAAGTAGTTTGCAGATTCTTATCCATTGGATCTTCCTTGGTAAAAACAGAAGAAAAGAAATTATTTAAAATATCTGCCTTCTCTCTGTCCCCTTTGACCATCTCACCCGTTTCAGATAACAAGGACCCAGCCTTATCAGACTTTAATTTTTTGCCATTAATGTCTTTAAAGACTTTTTTTGGGTTTCTTTTGCTCCCCTTAGCAATATTTTTTTTCATTCTCCAGTCTAGCTAATTTAATAGCCTTTTTACAGGCTTTGTTGACATTTTTGTATTCTGCAAATGCCTCTGCTGATCCCTCAGCTTTGTAATGTTTAAATGCTGCTTTCTTGTTATTTATTTCATGAATTACTTTACTGGTTAGCCACATTGGTTTTAATTTGCTTCTTTTGTATTTGCTTCCAACAGGGATAAATTTATGTGTGTATTTTTGCAATGTTATTTTGAAGGCATTCCACTTACCTTCTGTGTTTTTTCCTGAAAATATTTTATCCCAGTCAACGAGACCAAGGGATGAATTAAACCTGCAAAAGTTGGCCTTTTTAAAATTCAGTGTTTTGGTGAAACCCATACCAAACTGCTTTTTTGAATTAATCTCAAAAGATACCATGTTATGGTCACTATTCCCCAAGTGCTCCCTAACTTGGATGTTAGAGATAAGTTCTTTGTTGTCAGTTATTACCAAATCCAGACATGCATTCCCTCTTGTTGAGGTCTGCACTAGTTGTGACAAAAATTGTCATTCAACAAGTTCAGAAACTTGCTGCTTTTAGCAGAATTAGCTGTTCCATTTTTCCAGTCTATTTCTGGATAATTAAAATCCCCCATAATTAAAGTTCTCCCTATTTGAGAAGCCTTTTCTATTTGCATTAATAGCTTTGATTCTTCAAGGTCACCAATGTTTGGTGGTTTATAACAAATACCCACTAATATTTTCTGGGCAGTTTTACCCCCAGTGACTATTTCAACCCACAGGGATTCCACATGTTCACTACTGTCATCACATATATCTTCCCGCAACTGAGGCAATAATGCTGGTTTGACATACAGACAGACCCCACCACCTCTTTTGTTTGACCTATCTTTTCTAAATAACATGTAGCCCTCCAAATTGATTGACCAATCATGTGTGTCATCCCACCATGTTTCTGGTATGCCTATCAAGTCATAGTTTTCAATTTCAGCTACCAGCTCCAGTTCCCCTATTTTATCAGTTAAACTACTGGCATTTGCAAGCATACAATTTATGCACTGCTGTGTTCCATTTGTGATTTAGTTTTGACGTGGTTTATAGGCTTCTCCCCATCATCTGTACTAACCCCGCCCCCAGATCCTCCCACCTGGTTATTAACTACATCGCCTTCCCTTTCTATACTATGTATACCAGTATTTATTGGCCCTCCCCCCCCCTTCCTAGTTTAAAATCTCCTCCAACCGTCTAGTCATCCTCTCCCCAAGCACTTGAGACCCTCTTGCATTCAGGTGCAATCCATCCCTGCTATAGAGATTGTACCCCAAAGCAAAATCAGCCCAGTGCTCTAAAAACCCAAAGCCCTCCTTCTTACACCAAGACTTCAGCCATGCATTGAGCTCCCTAATCTCCCACTGTCTCTCTGGCGTAGCGCATGGCACAGGTAGTATCTCTGAGAATACTACCTTGGAGGTCCAGTTCCTAATCTTATTGCCTAAATCCCTAAAGTTACCTTTTAGGACTCTCCACCTTCCTCTTACTTTGTCATTGGTACCAATATGCACCAAGACAGCTGGATCCTCTCCAGCCCCTCCCAATAATCTGTCCACCCTGTCTGCAACATGCCGAACCCGGGCACCCGGGAGACAGCAAACCATTCGGTTGCTGCGATCAGAGCCACAGATTACCCTATCTGTTCTCCTAATAATGGAGTCCCCTACCACCACAACCTGCCTAGGCTTCACTTTCCTCTGGATCCCCTCTGTGCTAGAGGAGCTGTTCTCCCGGCAGTTAGGGAGAACAGTCTTCTCCAGCAAATCCACTTCTGGGTTTGCCTCCCCAACATCTTCACTTAAATGAGCAAATTTGTTTGGATGGAAAAACTCAGGACTGGCTGCCCTCTTCCCTCCCCCACTGCAACCACTTCTAACTGTTACCCAGCTATGTGCCTGGTTCCCTTCTAGCTGATCTCCTCCCTCTTTGCTAGGTGACCCAGCTAGACTCTGCTCAGTTAGCAAGAGACTCCTCTCAAGGCTGTCAGTGTCTCTCAGTGTTGCAATAGGACTCTCTAGAGCTCAAATCTGAGCTTCTAGAAGGGCCACTTGCTCACATTTGCAACAGCGGTATGGACCCTGGAACTGCTGTTCCAAGCATGCATACATATGGCAAGATGTGCACTGAGTGAGCTCTCCAAACTTGCTCATCATGTATGGTGCAAATGTGAGTTCTTAAAATGTAAACAATTAATTTACCTTTGTGTTTCACAAACTGCGCACTTATTCCAGAGCATTTAGGAAAGAGCACACTCTATTTGTGAGCAAGCTCTGTGACTCCTGTATCTAGATTTATACAGGCCTACACAGGGGATTGGTCACAAACCCCACCATTAATTAATTACACACACTTCAAAAAAAAAAACACAACCTTTTACACTTTAACCCTTTAACCTTCTTACTGCAGGTTAGGATGTAAACACAAAAACACTTTTCCAATGCTGGGATGTCCAAACTGTTCACTTAATCCAGAGCACACTTCAATTTGTGAGCCTTTGACAGTGACAGTGAAAGATGTGAGACGATAGAGATGGCAGTCTGAGATCATGTTTGTGCACACATACATAATATAGAAGCGATGGGCACATGTTAGGCTCGTGTGTGGAAGTGTGATGATAGAATGAACTCTCGCTCTTTCTATCGGTTCCTCTCTCACTATTACCTTGTTATTATCTGTCTTTGTCTGTTGCCTCCCTCTCTGTCTCTTGCCTCCCTCTCTGTCTCTTGCCGTTTGTCACGGTTTGTTATGACTCTCAGACACAAGTTTTAGGTAAAAACTCAATTTTATTTAAATAATAAAAATGATCACTAGAATGGCAATCACATACATATATATATCATGAGTAAATAGCAAAGACAGTATGCAGACTCTACCGGTCCTGTCAATATACCGGACAGGACAGTCTGATATAATGGAATAATAGGCTCTACCGGCCTTGCCAATACCGGGTAAGGCAACCTGCAGATGGAATAGTGTCAAGGTTCTACCGGCCTTACCTAAATACCGGGCAAGGCAGCCCCAATAAGTACAAAGTGTAGGCTCTACCGGCCCTGCCAATACTGGGTAAGGCAACCTCAGATGGAATGTGGCAAAAGGTTCTACCGGCCTTACCAATACCGGGCAAGGCAGCCCAACAACCCTCGATATAGGCTCTACCGGCCTTGCCAATACCGGGTAAGGCAACCTCAAGAGCAACGCGAAGCAAGGTTCTACCGGCCTTACCAATACCGGGCAAGGCAGCCCAGAGGTATCAATAGCTGTCGGATGAGAATGACAGAGTGACAGGATCGTAAGCAACCCAGTGTCCGCATACTGAGACCAACAGAGGAATCGTATAGCCCCAAGGCTTTGGAGCAAACCAGCGTCCACGTGCTGGGACCAGCTACTGAATCGTATAGCCGATAGGCTTTGGAGCAAACCAGTGTCTGCACACTGCAGTAACAAGTGAATCGTATAGCCGCAAGGCTTTGGAGCAAACCAGTGTCCGCACGCTGGGACCAACCACTGAGTAGTGTAGCCGATAGGCTTTGGAGCAAACCAGTGTCCGCACACTGGACCAACAGGGAATCGTATAGCCGCAAGGCTTTGGAGCAAACCAGCGTCCGCACGCTGGGACCAACCACTGAATAGTGTAGCCGATAGGCTTAGGAGCAAACCAGTGTCCGTACACTGGACTAACAACTGAATCGTGTAGCCGCAAGGCTTTGGAGCAAACCAGCGTCCGCACGCTGGGACCAACCACTGAATAGTGTAACCGATAGGCTTAGGAGCAAACCAGTGTCCGCACACTGGACTAACAACTGAATCGTGTAGCCGCAAGGCTTTGGAGCAAACCAGCGTCCGCATGCTGGGACTAACATGTCGCCGACACGACCAAGCAGAAGGTCGCAGGGATCACAGGAGGCAGGCGAGAAGATGACAGGAACCAGCAGCGATCAGTCAGGTCAGGAAACCGCAGAGAAGAAGGTCAGCAGGAACTGCAACCCCAGAGTACTAGGCCGGAACCAGGACTGGAACAACTCAGCATGCAGGAGACACTGGAACAGTTGTAATCAGGAACTCAGGAACACAGGAACAGAGGCCCAACCATCACTGGACATAGTGATAGCAAACAGGTCAGAAACAACACGAAAGGGCACTCAAAGGGTGCCCAATCCAGGTTTAAATAGGCAATATGAGGCGGGCTAAATGCAGACAGCCAATAGAAGCCCCCTGCTGGTGACAGACAGGGAAATGCATCAATCACGGGCACCGTGATAGTACCCCTCTTTCAAAGACCCACTCTCCTAGAATAGGGTCTAGATTTCTGTGGGTATTTGGCATGAAAGACCCTAGCTAGCCTAGGTGCATGAAGGTCCTTACTATCCACCCATGATCAATCTTCAGGACCATATCCTTTCCAATGTACCAGGTACTGTACCCTTCCTCTAAGCCTTCGGGAATCAATAATGCTCTGAACCTCGTACTCCTCCTGACCCTCGACCTCAACAGGTCCTGGCACCACAGGTGTGGTAGTATAGCGATTGCAAACCAGAGGCTTGAGAAGGGACACATGGAACACATTATGGATACGCATGGATGCAGGTATGTCTAGTGCGTAGGAGACAGGGTTAATTTTGCAAATGACTCTGTATGGACCAATGAACCGGGGAGCCAACTTATTAGACGGAACCTGCAGCTTGAGATTTCTGGAGGAAAGCCATACTCTATCCCCAACCTGAAAAGAAACCGCTGGAAGCCTTCTGCGATTGGCATGGCGCTGATGACGCTGAAATGACTGACCAAGTGCCCTCTGAACTTGTGCCCATGTGGAACGGAGTTGCTCAATATGCTCATCCAGAGCTGGAATCTGTTGCGTCTGAAATGAATCTGGAAGCAAACAGGGCTGAAACCCGTAATTAATCAGAAACGGGGAGCTCCCAGATGAAGAATTGACTGCACAGTTCCTGGCGAACTCTGCCCAAGGCAACAAGTCGGACCAATTATGATGGTTAGTAACGAAACAACGGAGAAATTGTTCCAAGCCCTGATTAGCTCGTTCAGCGGCTCCATTGGTCTGGGGATGGTAAGGAAAAGGACAGCTGTATGCCCATCTGTTGGCAAAATTCCCTCCAAAACCTAGACACAAACTGGCTCCCCCTGTCGGACACCAGTACCCTGGGCACTCCATGCAACCGGAATACTTCTCTGGCGAACACAATTGCCAATTCCTTAGCTGAAGGAAGGCCACGGAGGGGCACGAAATGAGCCGTTTTAGAAAACCTGTCCACCACCATGAATATAAAGGAATACCCTTTAGACATAGGCAATTCTCCCATAAAATCAATGGAAACATGAGACCAGGGGCGTTCGCCATTAGGCACCGGTTGAAGCAAGCCCACTGGGAGATGTCTCGGGGTCTTAGCGCGGGCACAGGTGGCACAGGCATTAGTAAATTCGGCACAATCGTTTCTCATGGAAGGCCACCAAAATAACTGAGAAAGGGACCATAACAGTTGGTCTCTACCAATATATCCTGCAGCCTTAGAGGAATGGTACGTTTCGAGCAACCTAGTACAAAATGGTTCAGCGACAAAACATTTGCCCACTGGGGTTTCATGGGGAGCGGACCCCTGAGAGGCCAGGATCTCCTCCCCTAAAGGGGAAGTGATACTCGTGCGTATAGTAGCCAATATTCTATCGGGTTGGATGATAGGTGCTTGTGCTTCCACTCTGTCACTGTCGGCCTCAAATTGTCTTGACAGTGCATCAGCCCTAACATTCTTTGATCCCGGTAAATATGATACAATGAAATTAAATCGTGACAGGAACAGTGCCCATCTGGCCTGACGAGAGGACAATCTCTTGGCCTCCGAGAGATAAGTCAGATTTTTATGATCTGTTAGGATTAAGACAGGATTCTTAGTACCTTCAAGCAAATGACGCCATTCCTTAAGAGCGAGGATAATGGCCAATAATTCTCTGTCACCTATCTCATAGTGGCTTTGAGTGACGGTCAACTTTTTTGAAAAAAAACCACAAGGTCTGAGTGTTCCACCTTTATCGTGTCGTTGCGAAAGTACTGCCCCAACCCCGATATCTGAGGCATCAACCTCTAACGTAAATGGAAGTAAAGGATTGGGGTGGGATAACACAGGAGCCGCAGCAAATGCCAACTTCAATTTCTCAAAGGCTTCCTCAGCAGATACCGGCCAACAAGAAGAATTAGCACCCTTGTGCGTAAGATCGGACAGAGGTTTGACAATGGAAGAAAAGTTCTTAATAAACCTCCTATAATAATTAGAGAAACCCAGGAAACGCTGTATGGCTTTAAGACTCTTGGGTTTTGGCCATTGTAGGACAGCTGACAATTTTTCCTTGTCCATAGCAATGCCATCATTGCCAATTATGAACCCCAAGAATGGCACGCTGGTTCTATGAAACTCACATTTCTCCAATTTACAATATAATTTGTTCTCACGAAGTCGTAGCAATACTGCGGATACATCTTTGATGTGCTGTGACATGTTTTGGGAGTAAATCAGTATATCGTCAAGGTACACCACGACACATGTCTGCAACATATCTCTCAGAACATCGTTTATCAGTTCCTGAAAAACTGCGGGTGCATTACACAGCCCAAAAGGCATCACTAGATATTCGTAGTGCCCAGATCGAGTATTAAAGGCAGTTTTCCACTCATCACCTGCTCGAATGCGAATCAGATTGTAAGCGGCCCGTAGGTCCAATTTGGTAAAAATCAAAGCGCCCTTAAGCCTATCAAAAAGCTCGGTGATGAGTGGTATTGGGTATGCGTTTTTTGCCATTAGTTTATTCAAGCCCCGGTAGTCTATGCATGGTCTTAATTCGCCATTTTTCTATTTTACGAAAAAGAACCCAGCCCCAGCTGGAGAGGTAGATTTTCGTATGATCCCTCTAGCAAGCGCATCAGAAATGTAATGTTCCATAGCTTTATTCTCCTCACAAGATAATGGATAAGTGCGTCCCCTCGGAGGTACTACTCCAGGAGGCAATTCAATGCAACAATCATAAGGTCTGTGCTGAGGTAGTATACTAGCCTATCCTTTGCTAAAAACATTGCCAAACTGTTGGTAAACATCCGGTATAGCAGCGGAGGTGCACAGGACCTTAATAGGCTGGATGACGCACTTGTCCATACAAAACGGGGACCAAGCAGCGATTTCACACTTTTTCCAATCAAATTGTGGGTTATGTAACTGTAACCAAGGAAATCCCAATATTACAGCATGGTGAGGAGAATTAATAAGTTGGAACTGCTGCTCTTCTCTGTGAAGTGCCCCAATAGTCATAGACAGTGGCATAGTTTCAAAAGTAACCTGAGCCGGTTCTAAGGGTCTGCCATCAATTGCTTCAATAGCCAAGGGGTTTTCTCTTTCTTGGAACTCCGTGCAATTCGGCAAAGGTATTATCCATAAAATACCCTGCTGCACCAGAGTCAACCAGGGCCAAAACCTCCACAGAGCATTGTGCCCAGGATAATACCACCTGTATGGTGGGTTTCATTATGCCTGACACTGGGGACGATTGTACACCACCTAGGGCCTGTCCCCCAAGGTACCCTAGGTGTGTGCGTTTCCCGGACGTACCGGACAGGAATTTAGCAAGTGCCCGTTTTTACCGCAGTATAAACACAACCCTTGTTTCTTGCGATATAGTCTGTCTTCCTTGGTTAGTCTAGTGAAACCTACTTGCATAGGTTCACTTGGTTCCCATACTGGTTCATTAGACTTCAATACCAGGGGAGGGATGGGTGGGCAAAACATGCTACTAGGCTCATTATTTTTTGACCGTATCCTACGATCTCTGGCAGTTGATCTCTCACGTATTCTGGAGTCAATTAGCATAACATACTCAATGTAATCATCTAGGTCAATAGGTAGATCTTTTGCAGCGATTTCATCTTTAATGTGGTCATTCAGGCCTTGAGCAAAGGCTGCCAATAATGCCTCATTATTCCAACCTACCTCTGCTGCCAGTGTGCGAAATTCGATGGCATAGTCACCCACTGTACGCCTGCCCTGTTGTATCTCCATAAGACGTTTGGCAGCAGAGGTGGTTCTACCAGGAGGCTCAAACACTCTTCGAAAGGATTGCACAAATTCTCTAAAGTTCTTAGTGCAAGGTTTAGCATTCTCCCACAAGGGGTTAGCCCAAGCCAATGCTGTGCCAGTGAGCAGCGATATCGTGAACCCCACTTTACTACGATCATTGGGGAATGCGTGTGCCGTCAATTCCATAAATATTTCAAGTTGGTTGATGAACCCTCTGCAGAGACTAGGGTCACCATCATATCTTAGCGGCAAGGGTGCAGAAGCCGTTAACCCTTTAACAGTACCCCCTAGGGGCCTGGTATCACTTTCCGGTGTCTTACTTGGCGAGACCACCGGGCTAGAGCCAGATTTGTCAGCGAGTACCGTGCTTTCAAGGATCGTTTGAATTGCAACCGCCAACTGATCCAAACGTTGCTCGTGCATATCCATCCTCCAATGGATATTCTGTGCGTTACCTTCACATTTGCTGTCTGAGGTCATGGCCCTTTCGTACTGTCACGGTTTGTTATGACTCTCAGACACAAGTTTTAGGTAAAAACTCAATTTTATTGAAATAATAAAAATGATCACTAGAATGGCAATCACATACATATATATATCATGAGTAAATAGCAAAGACAGTATGCAGACTCTACCGGTCCTGTCAATATACCGGACAGGACAGTCTGATATAATGGAATAATAGGCTCTACCGGCCTTGCCAATACCGGGTAAGGCAACCTGCAGATGGAATAGTGTCAAGGTTCTACCGGCCTTACCTAAATACCGGGCAAGGCAGCCCCAATAAGTACACAGTGTAGGCTCTACCGGCCCTGCCAATACCGGTTAAGGCAACCTCAGATGGAATGTGGCAAAAGGTTCTACCGGCCTTACCAATACCGGGCAAGGCAGCCCAACAACCCTCGATATAGGCTCTACTGGCCTTGCCAATACCGGGTAAGGCAACCTCAAGAGTAACGCGAAGCAAGGTTCTACCGGCCTTACCAATACCGGGCAAGGCAGCCCAGAGGTATCAATAGCCGTCGGATGATAATGACAGAGTGACAGGATCGTAAGCAACCCAGTGTCCGCACACTGAGACCAACAGAGGAATCGTATAGCCGCAAGGCTTTGGAGCAAACCAGCGTCCGCACGGTGGGACCAGCTACTGAATCGTATAGCCGATAGGCTTTGGAGCAAACCAGTGTCTGCACACTGGAGTAACAAGTGAATCGTATAGCCGCAAGGCTTTGGAGCAAACCAGCGTCCGCACGCTGGGACCAACCACTGAGTAGTGTAGCCGATAGGCTTTGGATCAAACCAGTGTCCGCACACTGGACCAACAGCGAATCGTATAGCCGCAAGGCTTTGGAGCAAACCAGCGTCCGCACGCTGGGACCAGCTACTGAATCGTATAGCCGATAGGCTTTGGAGCAAACCAGTGTCTGCACACTGGAGTAACAAGTGAATCGTATAGCCGCAAGGCTTTGGAGCAAACCAGCGTCCGCACGCTGGGACCAACCACTGAGTAGTGTAGCCGATAGGCTTTGGATCAAACCAGTGTCCGCACACTGGACCAACAGCGAATCGTATAGCCGCAAGGCTTTGGAGCAAACCAGCGTCCACACGCTGGGACCAACCACTGAATAGTGTAGCCGATAGGCTTAGGAGCAAACCAGTGTCCGCACACTGGACTAACAACTGAATTGTGTAGCCGCAAGGCTTTGGAGCAAACCAGCGTCCGCACGCTGGGACTAACATGTCGCAGACGCGACCAAGCAGAAGGTCGCCAGGATCACAGGAGGCAGGCGAGGAGATGACAGGAACCAGCAGCGATCAGTCAGGTCAGGAAACCGCAGAGAAGAAGGTCAGCAGGAACTGCAACCCCAGAGTACTAGGCCGGAACCAGGACTGGAACAACTCAGCATGCAGGAGACACTGGAACAGTTGTAATCAGGATCTCAGGAACACAGGAACAGAGGCCCAACCATCACTGGACATAGTGATAGCAAACAGGTCAGAAACAACACGAAAGGGCACTCAAAGGGTGCCCAATCCAGGTTTAAATAGGCAATATGAGGCGGGCTAAATGCAGACAGCCAATAGAAGCCCCCTACTGGTGACAGACAGGGAAATGCATCAGTTCCGGGCACCGTGATACCGTTCTACTGACTGTCTCTTTGTGTGGCAGAACTGTGCTGGTTGGCGTTGCTCTGAGCACAATCAATGGTCAGTGAAATCGGACATGAATGATATATTTACCCTTTGAGTGCCGGACGTGTACCCTTCTGGCACTGAAATGGTTAAACAACATAGGGATATCTGTATTATCTGTGCTCATTCAATATAGCATTTACTTGACAACATAGTTAATAGACACAGAGGAGCAGCGACACAGGACCCACTTGTCCTGTTTGAGGGCAGAATGGGATGTAAGTGGTTGCATCGGGGAAGGGGTATATGTTGGGAGAGGGGAATGCTTTAACTTTTCAGTGGCAGAGTCAGTGGCGAGGACAACAGGAGCAGGTAGTGAGCATTGTGCGTGAGTCTGCATTTTTTTTTTTTTTTTTTTTTTTGCCGCCACCGGTTGAGAAGTTGTGTGTGTGTGTGTGTGTGTGTGTGTGTGTGTGGCTTCTGTGTATGTAGCTTGTCTTGGATGCAGTGTAGGAGTGTGTGGTAGCCGTTTTTTTTTTGGGGAACTTTTGTTGGATAGTGGTGGGTGGGCTGGATAGTGGGGGCGGACCAACTCCCTGCATGATTTTCACGCCCCCATTGAATCACTCAATGGGAGCAGTAACTCCTCCTTACTGCCACCCCTGGGTGTGTTTTGGCAGGCACAAAGTCTTCATATATATACAGATAGATAGATAAGGCCCAGTGTGTTATGACATTAGGGGGAAAGAGTACCAATTATGATTTATACTCCTAGCACAAAACCTTATACAAACCACACTTGTACATTTCAATCCTCCTACAGTCTAAAAGCCATTGTGTACCAATTTGTCTTCCCTAAATCAGCTTGTGCAGGTAGTGTGCCTACAAGTCATGAGGCAGGACAAATCAGTAAACCTGCTTAATGCTTGCTCATACAGATATTCTCTTCTCCTGTGTGCCTGGCAAACTGCTGATAGAGCACAAATTATTGCTTCTGTTCTGTGCTAAAGGGAAATGTTACCTCTAAGTGGTTGTTAAAGGAACACTGACTTCTAAATATGAAAGAAGTTGATATAAGTTTACATTTCACTTATTGCTGCCATAGGTAAAGTTGATCATATTTTATATCCCTAAAATATAAAAATAAACTTGCATTTTTTTAGCCCATTTAGACCTTTTCAGAGAGCATTTGTTTAATTGTGTTTGTACTGTTTGTGTTCAGAGATAGGAGCCAATGTCTGTTATTAATGCTCACTGTTCTTGTATTCAAAAAGGTTGTTGTCTTGTCTCAGTCCACTCATACATAATCCTAGACAATCAATTGGATCCGTCGAGCTATGGAAAAGGAAGGAATGTCTGCTCCCTAGGAGCATATGTAAAACTAGATTTTAGGCATCAGAAACCAAATCTAGAATTTTCACAGGTACTAGCATGATGTTCATGGTATGTAAGAGTATATAACCTCAGTTTATTTTTAGGCGTTGGTGTTCCGTTAACCCTTTCAGGCCTGAGGGGTACGCAACGCAATGTGTTGCATACCTCTCTAGCACCAAAAGGGTTAAAGGAGCAGTAATCTTTTTTATATATGAAAACATAGGTTATAGAGCTTTTCCTGCTGAGTAATACTGAAACAATCCCCTACTGGCAGTCAAATGTTATAACTATTAAAACGGTCACAGTGTGATGAAGCTGTTTGTATTGCATTCTATGCTGTCTTCCAATAAACGTTCCCATATAATGCAAAAGAGTAACTTCCCGAGCACCAGGGGAACTGTTGGTCACTGTTATTGTATACAAGAAATAAATAGTAAGTACAAAGACCATTAGTAACAGAACAAAAAAAACTGTGGGACACCTTATCTGCCAGCAGGGGGAGTATCCTTGTTTTACTTAATAGGAAAAACCTTACAATAAGTTTTCATAAAAACTTTTAGTTTTCCTTTTAACCCCTTAGGGACCCTTGACGTACCAGGACCGTCAAGGGTAAATTTGCTCGAAAGACCCTTGACGGTCCTGGTACGTCACGTACTTTTTACTTACAGCGCTCTACCGGGAGCGCTGTAAGTAAAAATAGGGCATGAAATAGACCTCTCCAAGATCGGAGCGATCTGTTTCAAGCCCCATAGTGACGCGCCGGTACACGTGACAGGTCACGTGTACCGGCTCGTCAAAGTGCCCCTATGCGGACGTTATGGGACGGAAATGTCCCATAACGTCCGGTCCTTAAGGGGTTAAAAAGACATTATAAAAAAATGACCCTTGTTGGATTTCCCTCAGATCTTCAAAGTGTTACAATATTTTGTACAGCTAATCAGTGTATTTTTTTTTGTTGTGAAAGTTCTATACTGTTTTGAAATAATGTTGGAAAGTGACTGAAAGGTTCTACAGTTGCAACAGTTATTAGTAAGATTGTTTAAAAACTGTTAGGAGAAGCATATTTTTAACACATTTTGGGGCTTATGTAACTAAAAAGATGTTATAATCAAAGTTTGATATTACTACTTCATAAACTAAATCAACACCAATGCTCTCCTTTCTTCCCTAGGCCTGCTTGTCCTGCCACCAGCAGATCCATCGGAATGCGCCTATCTGCCCACTCTGCAAAGCCAAGAGCAGATCTCGGAATCCAAAGAAGCCAAAAAGGAAGCAGGATGAATAGGCTACTTTGGGTCCTCATTTCTTGAGCTCCCCTTCCATTCCCGACACTCTTTCTAGTAACAATGTAACTGTGCTAGCCCCAAATTCCGTGCAATCTTGAACTGAACTTGTGTTGTTTTTCTATTTAACGTGTTGTAAGCACAATGGGGCCTGTTCCATTACTGTGGCACCGTTGCAGTGAAAAATAGCTCCGGCTGTAATACAAGGTGAATCGGTGCAGCTGCTTTGGGCTGCAACTTTGCCCCAATCATACATTCCCAGTGTTTGTTGTACGTTTTGCTATTGAAAGTAGACGTCTTTTGGTGCTATCCTTATATCCTGCCCTATGAACAAAGGGCCTGATTCATCAAGCCTGAGATGTGTAGTTCTGGAGCCAGCCATTTCAATCATAGGGGAGAAATAAATATTCCCAAAATTCCCTTTTGATTTGAATGGGGCCTTTTTTTACACTTTGGGGGAGATGCACTGAGTTGTGATAAATAAGTGATAAAGCAGAGATGATTTCTCCAGTGATAGCACTTCTACAAGTCTTATGTTATTCTGTGGAGCCAATGCACCAACACTGGATATCTTAATGCATAGGTTCTATAGAATAACATAGGAATTGGAGCCGTGATACCACTGGAGAAATCATCTCCTATTTATCACCTCTTTATCACACGTTCGAGCATAACCCACTTGTATGCGAGAGAGAACTCCAACACATTACAATGCAGTGAAGACCTCCATAGCTTTCAATGGGTTAAAAGCGCCATTTAAATAAATGGGACATTTAATTTCTCCCCTTTGGTACAGTTCATTTACTCCAGGTTCACACCTCTGTATCTTGATAAATTGGCCCATAGGGACTTATTTATTAATCTCACTAGGTGCCATCCTGGAGCAAGTCAATGCATTAAATACCCATTCATTTTAAGCCACTTGAGTGATAGAGAGGACTGCACTGCATTGGGAAACAATGCATTGGAGACGTCTCTAGCCTTCAAGAGGTTAGAGCCCCGTTTTCATCATTTTGCAGTTTGCAGAAATTTAAGTGCTACCCTATGTGCTCTAGAGATGCACCCCCTTAGCCTGATGAATAAAGGCCAAAGTCTTAATACATTGATATGGAATGAAGGAAGAGTCGACTGGAAATTACTGAGTGGAGTGAGACTCCGCCACACAGCTGTGGTTTCCACTTCTTGATTAACTAACTGCCTTTCAATGCCAAATGGTTCCATTAAATAAAATGTATGACCTTCATAGAAAAATCCGTGTCCAAGTATATGTTTGGGAATTGATGTCACGTAGGATTCTGGTGTCCACTTTGCCTTGTCGTTTTATTTGGAGGAATTAGGGAACTAGATACAACACACATTTTATACAGTGTTCACCATAAACAGTAGGATAAAAAAAAAAAGGCCAGGTGGCGTAATGCAATATGGCTACTGGACAGAACCATAAACAAGGGCAGATGGATATATGACTCCTTAACTTTCATTAGCTTTAGTGTACTGATTCAGTCATCTTCACTTCATAAGACATGGTTCAAGGAACAACTGCCACAGTCAGACTAAAGACTACATTTTAGCAAGGTCCTGAGATTTTAAAAAGACAGTGATAGTGATAGTGTAACAAGGGCTTCCCCAGAGCATAAGTAACCTAAGACAGTGGAACAAGGCTGGAGTATCAGTGTATGTGGGGTTCTGTGACTACCAGTGGACAAATGCAAGACTGAAGTATCTAACAGTATGTAATTTTGATTTCTTTTAAATTTCTCTTGTAATAAGCACCATAACCTAGTGCCATCCAGGAAACCAGTATTATCAGATGTAATTATGTGCCATAGTTAATTTTAGCCAAATTTCTTGGTCTTAAAGGGATAGTAATACTTCGTTTTAACTTTATTTTATTTTGTAGGCATTACAAAAACATGAAGAATGATAAAAGTCTTATCTCTCAAACCTTTATGGTTTATGAGATATTCACAAGCAAAGTTTCCCCTCCTGCCCCTTTTACCTAGTGTAAGCAATCTCTTCTCAGATGTGGAATCCAGTCCATAGACCAGACAGATAACAGCAGGGGACAATCTTCTTCCTATGAAAACAATGAAATCCCTGCCCCCCTTGACAAGCTTTTCAGGTTTTTCCCTTATCTTAATTGAAGATTGTCCCTCTCTGCAGTCTACCTGGGCACCTCCCTTCTGCTCTGGCTGAACAGTGTGACATCAGTAAAAGGGGCAGGAGGGGGACACTTTATCATTGAATTACTCTGGAACTACAACTCTGACAGAATTGAAATAACACGCTCCAAATTCCAAATACTATGATGATTCATTAGAGCTACTTTTATTATGAAACATTACTATCCCTTTATGTTACTGGCACCAACTTGCATCCTAATACATTTTAAAATGCATACAATGTTAAAAGGGCAGTATAAAGATCCTTTTAGCCCACTCACCCTTTGTCTCCTGGTTTTCTGTTTAGATCACAGAGATCTGAACAGCTGGGAGCTTTTTCTTGTCTCCATAGAAGCCATGTGTGGGGAATGGGCTTCTAAGGAGAGATGAAAAAGCTCTCATATGCCCTAAGGCACTGACGTCACCCAGCTGTACAGATATCTGTGATACTGTATTGACCCTATACTGCCTATAAACCCCTTGGATGCTAGAGAGACTCTTAATATGTATAGCGTGAAGGATAGAATGGAGAGGAGTGTTATGGCTGAAATATTCACATATATTAAGCCTTTGAGTGCCAAAGGGGTACACAATGCATTGCTTTGAAATGCGTTGCATACCCCTCTTGCACTCAAAGGGTTAAGGGTGGAAAAAACTACTTTATGGAAAGAGAATAGCCTCCCAGAAGTGGTTGAGGCTAAAACAGTAAATGAATAAAAGAACTTTTAACCCTTTGATTGCTTTGCAATGAGTTGCGTACACCTTTGGCACTCAAAGGGTTAAGACAGACATATTTATACTGTAAGAATAACACAACTCTGAGATAACTAGACATGGACATGGGTAGATAAGATGGGCTGGTTGGTTCTCCTCTGCCATCATCCGTTCAAAAGAAATTGGAGGGATTAGGGGCCAAACCAACTGCACCATGGTAAAAAAAATAACAATTCTACAAATTCCCACTGACTTAATTGGGGAATTCAACCCTTTGAGTACATAGGTCTCCACTGCATTGCACTGGAGACCTTTCTATTATTCAATGTGTGAAAATATCCATTTAAATCAATTGGAATTTGGATTCCCCCATAGTGAGAATGGTTTGCCCCAGAATTCCTTCTCTTCTCTTTTGCACGTCCGGCCCTGTGTTTCTGTGTTAGACGCTGCTGCACAGTTGTGTGTGTGAATCAAATCCTGAACGAACATTAACCCTCCTGAAAGTAAATCCCCACTTAACTCTATCTGGCTGGAAAACAATTGTCTGTTCTGTGCGAATTGATCCCCTAATACCCCTCTTTACTTGGTAGTGAATAGCATGTCTGTATCATGGTCTTTTTGTAGGATTAGAAAACCCCAGACCCCTCAGACTGATTAGGAATCTTTCAGTGGGAGAAGAACTAATTAGCCATTTGAGTGCCACAGTGGTGCCCAAAGCATTGCTAAGCAATGCATCGAACACCCCTCTGGCACTCATGGGGTTAAAGCAGAATTATCACCCAAATTAAACTTACCCCCAAATAATTATGCACATAACCATAAGCATATCCATACTAATATTATCCGGAATAAGTCCAGCGTTATTGACAAATCCAACTCGTTCTGAGGCGGTCAGGCATGTATCAGCGCAGGCATCTTGGAAAAGAGAGATCTGCACGCCTGTGCTGTTCGTCCCAGTCTCCTCTAGGAGGCGCTGCATTGTACCTTAAGGTACAGGAAGATACTGATAGCACAGGAGCACAGATGCCTTGTCAAGGAGTGACTGAGAAATAAAAACTTTGACAAGTACAAATATGGTAAAACAATATCTTTATTAAGAATAGCACAATAAAATGAATAGTACTTCCCCAACCTTCATAGGGCCCGATACAAGGACAGTGAGTGGACACTTCCTCGACCTTCACAGGGCAGGTTAAGATAAGGACAGGATCACCAGACTGGAGGCAGATAGAGTAACACTCTGTCTTCCAGTAACTTCTAGTAGCAAGGATGGTAGTAGCAGCTGTAAAGCCCCTGGAAACCGAGGTAACTTCCCCTAGAACACTGGGTGACTGGATAGGCAACCGAGACTGACTGTCCCTAGAATAGAACGCTAGGGTGATTGGATAGGCAACAGAGGTAGACTCGCCCTAGAATGCTAGGGTGACTGGACAGGTAACAGAGGAAAGCTCGCCCTAGAACGCTAGGGTGACTAGACAGGTAACAGACAGATTTGCCCTAGAATGCTAGGGTAACTGGCACAGTACAGGATGATGGCAACAGAAAGTCAGTGACATGGACTGACGCAACTGAGCACCGCTAGATGGAGGAATCGTCTAGGCACCGAGAGTTCTAGCGGAGGTGGTAGGCCAATGCCAGGAGTAGATTGGAGAGGTTAGTCAGCCAGAGCCAGGAGACGCACCGGAACGGATAGTCAGCCAGAGCCAGGAGTCAAACCGAAACGGAGAGCAGTCAGGGATCAAGCAGAGCCGAAGTCAAACAAAACCAGAAGTCATGCATGGGAATTAAGCATCGGAATCACAAGAGCTATATCGCACAGGTACACCACGAAAGGGCAAGGTAGTAGTGGCAGGCTGAGGCTTTTAAGGCCTAGCAAGTAGGCGGAGACTGACACTGGCAACAAGCAGTAGCCTATAAGAATAGCAAATGTGTTACAGCGTGACAACCAGGAAGTAATAGGATGTCGCCTGTACACACAGACGCTGGAGACAATCACGTGCACCGCGATATGCCTCTACAGCAATCTGCTTGTTTGACTGTCTCAGAACAAGCTGGATTTGTCAATAATGCTGGACTTATTCCAGACAATACTAGTATGGATATGCTTATCATTATATGTATTATTATTATTTGGGGGTAACTTAAATTTGGGTGTTCCTCTTTAAGGGATGAATTTGGAGACATAAACTCAACATTAGCTCAGTGTATGTTGGCTGCACTAATATACCAAAAAAAAGATCAAATCAATTCCTGTCAGGCTGTTCATGATAAAATAATGCCTCACATGAAATCAGCTTGATATACAGCACAGAATACAGGGAAATCCATTCAAATAGCCTGAGTCAACATTTGCCAACCTGTTGCTCATAAATGTCCTTTCCTTTTGCTCAGCCATTGCTCCTGATATTTTTATTTATTTTTTTGCCATGCATGTAAAGTGGGTAGTATGGAGCATGTATAAAACCCCCTGGGTCTGAATTAAGAGGGTCCGATTACAGCAAATCAGGACCCAGGTGAAGGTGGGAACATATAAGGATGCTGGAGATAATGTTATGGAATTCCATTGACATCTACTTTCCAGAGAAAATTTTTGCATGTATATTAGGGAAGAATGGTTGAGTTAAGGATGCCTAGAGTGCCTTACCTAGGGGAGCCTGGGATGTAAATCCAGGCTTTATATCAAGTACTAATTAAAGATTAATTCTGGAGAAGTAATCCAAAACAAATTGCTTTTTGGTGTCTATTAGGGTATTTTGCCCAGGAAAAGGTAAGCAAGGGTTAACAAATAGGAAGTGTTCCTTTAGGGATCTTCATGCATAAAAACGTAAGTGGAACAATTCTGGGGCAAGCCTACTGCATCATAAGGAACAAATAAAATGTTATTGCTTTAACCCCTTAAGGACCATGGACATGCTAGGACCGTCACAACTTTAGGTTTGTAAACCCCTTAATGATCAGATGTCTCTTAGTGGATTCCCCTTAAAGGGATAGTAATGTTTCATAATAAAAGCAGCTCTAATTAATCATCATAGTATTTGGACTTTGGAGAGCGTTATTTCAATTTTGTCAGAGTTGTAGTTCAGGAGTAATTCAATGACAAAGTATCCCCCTCCCACCCCTTTTACTGAGGTAACACTGTTCAGCCAGATCAGAAGGGAGGTGCCCAGGTAGATTGCAGAGAGGGACAATCTTCAATTAAGATAAGGGAAAAACCTGAAAAACTTGTCAAGGGGGGCAGGGATTCCATTGTTTTCACAAAAGAAGATTGTCCCCTTCTGTTATCTGTCTGGTCTTACAACCAGATTCCACATCTGAGAAGAGATGGCTTACACTAGGTAAAAGGGGCGGGAAACTTTGCTTGTGAATATCTCTCAAACCATAAAGGTTTGAGAGATAAGACTTATATCGTTCTTCATGTTTTTTTAATGCCTACAAAATAAAATAAAGATAAAACGAAGTATTACTATCCCTTTAAGGACTGCTTTGATCTTATTTGATGAGTCTGCAAAAGTCACTGATCACATGTCTTGGTGTGCAGAACTGATATTGACTACTCTGGTCTTGGAGCGGACAAGTTCAGACCCCAACTGGGTTTTAATCTTAACATAAATAGATAAAATAATAATATTAAATTAATTTGAGAACTTAACACAATACTAGGTATTGACACGTTACTTCAAAGTAAAGAATTGATTGAAATAATCAATTACACATATTTGTGCAAAAATAGATATTTATTTAAGTAAACTATACTAAATATAAAATGTAATTAGCAATGATATAAATGAGTGAACACAAATTGAAATAGACATACAGTAACTCAAGAACCAATATCACAAAACGGTATTTCCCAGCATAAACAGGATTAAACATTACATTGGTGTATCCAGAGGTATTTGGTGGCAATAATTGAACACAGCAGCATAGGAAGAGTTAATAGAAATCCTATTATAACACAGCACTCCTAGGGTTAATCCACAGATATAAGGTATATGTTGTCCCACCTAAGATGGCGTCTTCTTTTGTCTAGTGAGAGGTTTAAAGAAACTTCCCTCTGTACAAAAGTTAGGCCCAAACACACATGCAACAGATAAATTTTATGAAATACACTCTAGGATAGACAAATAGCAGATTAAGGGGTAACATAGTAACATAGTAAATTAGGTTGAAAAAAGACACAAGTCCATCAAGTTCAACCTTCGCTTCATACCTCAGTAACTGAGAATTTTATAGCTTTCCTGCTACCAATTAAATTAGTCTTTATCAGACCTTCCTGATCAGCCTACTGATAAACAGTATAACTCTGTATGTTCCCTTTTGAAAGAAATGTATCTAATCTTCTCTTAAATGTATCCATTGTATCTGCCATAACTACCTCCCTGGGCAATGAATTCCACAATTTGACAGACCTTACCGTAAAAAAACCCTTCCCCTGCTGAAGTTTAAACCTCCTTTCCTCTAATCTCAAGGGGTGTCCCCTGATCAGGCCTTGGAATAAATAGCTCACCGAAGAGATCCTTGTATTGACCTCTCATATACTTGTACAATGTGATAAGGTTTCCTCTTAGTCGTCTTTTCTCTAGAGTAAATAAACCAAGTTTGTTTAGTCGTTCCTCATATGTCAAGTCCTCCATTCCCTTAATTAATTTTGTTGCTCTCCGCTGTACCCTCTCTAGTTCTAGTATATCCTTTTTCAGAACCGGTGCCCAAAATTGCACTGCATACTCAAGGTGAGTACCAATGATTTGTATAATGGCAAAATAATGTTATCTACTCTTGCTTCAATACCTCTTTTTATGCAAGACAGGACTTTGTTTGCCTTTGCTACTGCTGTTTGACACTGGTCACTGTTTCCAAGTTTGTAGTTGACAAGTATACCCAGGTCTTTTTCTAGCAACGAGTCACCTAAAATTATTCCATTAAGTTTATAAGTAGCCTTGGGATTGTTTCCTCCCAAATGCATGACTTTACACTTCCCCGCATTAAACTTCATATTCCACATGTTTGCCCAATCTGACATTGTATGTAAGTCCCTCTGTAGAGCGAAAATATCCTGTTCTGAATTAATGACTTTGCATAATTTAGTATCATCTGCAAATATTGATATTTTGCTTTCTATATCTATTTCCAGGTCATTTATAAACATGTTAAAAAGCAGCGGACCCAATACTGAACCCTGAGGTACTCCACTCTCCACTTTAACTGTACTGGAGAATTTTCCATTTACAACCACACACTGTTCCCTATCCTTCAACCAGTTTTGTATCCAATTGCAAAGGTTATCTCCTAGCCCCAGTTTCCTTATTTTATACACCAGCCTTCTGTGTGGTACTGTATCAAATGCCTTTGCAAAGTCTAGATATACTACATCTACTGCCTTGCCATTGTTTATAGAATTCACCAGATCAACGTAAGTTCAATAACCTATCCAGAAACACAACTATAGTATTCTAGAGGTATCAATAATTACATTAACAAATATCTATACAATGCTATATTGATCTAACTACTATAAATTATTTCTCAATTATCTGGATAAAATTACAAATGAATTAATTCACTAATCAATTCTGTTTAGTTCCAGAATAGACTATAACCCAATATAGGGTTATTATAATAATTCTAAAAATGTGTGGCCAGTCCACTTAATTAAAATTAGAGAAATTACTTTTCATTAATTTTAGAGGAAATATATATATGTCTAGAACTTTACAGAAAGAAGTTTAGAAATCCCATCCTGGTTTTCTAAAAAGGTAACCACGTACTCCCTGCCATGGCAGTCTCTGACAGGTTTCTGGTTGATTGGCCATCACATCAGGAAGTAACACAATGGTGTAGATGCACTAAGGTGTGATAAAATGGAGATAACTTCTACAGTATTCTAAAAGTCCTGTGTTGTTCTATGGACCCTATGCACTAAGATCTATCCCACTTGAAAAATCTTAGTCCATAGGCTGTATAGAATAACATAGGAACTGGAGAAGTGATATCACTGGAGAAGTCATGTCAACTTTACCATACCTTAGTGCATAACACCCAATACTTTACACTATCTGTGCAGTACTGAATGCTCTGTGCGCTATATTTTTTCACTTTTTTTTTGTTTTACATTGTATGTCTATACCTGCTTTCATGTTCCCTGACAGGAAGCTCCCAGCAAAGAAATCAAAGGGAGCTCATTGCCAAGGGCATAAAAATGTATAGGTGAAGGTGAAAGACCCTAATAAAACGTTTAGGTAATCTGACTTTACATATTATGTAGTTGAGGACTGTGCGAATTAAAAATAAAGGGTTATCTCTTGAATGCTAGAGAGGTGTAAATCAGTGTGTTTTAGAAACCTCTAACATTCAGTGGGTTAACCCTTTGATTGCCAGTGGCTTTACGAAATGCATCGCTTAAAGGCCCAGTTAAAATTATTGAGGATATTCATTTTTTTCCTCGGTTGAAGCTGGTTTGCCCCAGAATTTTCTCTACACTTGTCTTTATACATCCACTTTATGGTAATTTGGAGAGATCTTTAGCAGTCAGAGGGTTAAAAGCCCTATTTACATCAATGGGGATTTTCATTTGTTCCCTATGGTGGAATATGGAGTACAGTTGTGGGCACCAGTTATTAAAAAATACATTATTGAACTGGAAAAAAAGATGTGCTGCAAAACTGATAAAGGGATTGGAAGATCTGAGTTATAAAGAGAGAGACTAGAAAACTGGGTTTATTTACCTTAGAGAAGAGACATCTAAGGGTTGATATGATTACCATTTACACATATAACAGAGGTCAATACAAATAACTTTTCAATTATTAATGCAAAGAGCTGGGCAACGCACAAGAGGTCATCCATTAAGACTAGAGGAAAGGTGTATTTAATTACAACAAAGGCTAGGATTTTTTTTAAAGTAAGGGCACTAATGTTATGAAATTTCTTGCCTTTGGATGCTGTACTTGCATATACTAACTGCTTTAAAAAATAATGGATACCTATCTAGCACAGAACAGTATTGAGAATTATGACAGCTTCAATGCAGGTGGTATGTTGATCCAGGGAAATATATGACTGCCATTTGGAGTCGGGAAGGAATTTGTTTACCCACTTGAGGCTTAATTGGAAATGGTTTCAATGTCTTTTTTCAGCCTCATCAGCTAATATGTTAATATGTTACTATGTAATTGGTTTATCCCAGAACTGCTCCACTATTGCCTTTTCATATATGCTTCATAATGCATTGGAGCCCTTTCTAGCAGTCAAAGGGGTTAAAATTCCCATATAAATCAGAATTGGATGGTCCCCTATGGGGCATTTGAGTTTCTCCTTTTTGTTTCTTGCATACAGTCCTATGGGCCTTTCGACTTGATTATTCACATAGAAAATTAGCAGTTCTGAAGCAAACCAGCTGTACCATATGAGAGAAATAAATAACCCCAAAGCTGTCATTGATTTAAATAGTGCGCTAATAATGCACATCTAGAACAGAGAGTATATATTATGCTCATCTCAGACAGGGAGTGTATATATATATATATATATATATATATATATATATATATATATATATATATATATATATATATAATAAAATGCTCATCTAGAACAGGGAGTATATATAATGCTTATCTAGATCAGGGACTATACATATAATGTTCATCTAGAACAGAGTGTATGTATAATGCACATCTAGAACAAGGAGTATATATAATGCTTATCTAGATCAGGGTATATACATATAATGTTCATCTAGAACAGAGTGTATGTATAATGCACATCTAGAACAGGGAGTATATATAATGCTCATCTAGATCAGGGAGTAAATGTAATGCATATCTGGAACAGATAGTATATATAATGATCATATAGATCAGGGAGTGTATATATAATAGTACCCAGGTATGCTGATACGCTGTTTCAGTAAGTAACAGCTTCTCTGCCAGCTCTCTCAATGAATCAACTTTGGCAACGGTTTTCTAACACAACATTTTTAGCTGACTCTTTTTTGAGCTGACCCTGAAATCTCGTAAATAATAACCCTTAAAGTTCTCATAATATAGTATATTAAATTATTATTAGTAGTATATTAAATTAATATATATCCCTGATCGCTGTAACTGAGAGGATCTCCAATCAGTCTTCAAGGAGCCATTAAAATTCAGCATCTTAGATATAACTGCATTAAAACACACAAGGCAAAGCAGGACTTCTAGCTCCGCCTGCTATAATAGACGCCAATTTAAAGACTGCACACAGTGTAGTCTATTTTTAAGGATTAATTTTATTATTGAACAACTACAGTGCTCTCCGTCAATCCAAAATGTTAAGAAACCTTAAACCTGAGTATTTAAGAAAGTAAAAGTGAGGTTTTGGCTTTCTTAGGAGAAAATCTACATGTGCACAATTATTGGGCAACTATTAGTGTGCAGAATTATTATGCAAATAAATGAAAAACAATAATTTTCTCCTCTTACTTGTTCCGTTCATGGAGTCTGTCAGTATCTTGATCTGTTGACAATCAACTCTTTGTGCAGCAGCAACCACAGCCTCCCAGACACTGTTCAGAGAGGTGTACTGTTTTCCTTCAGTGTAAAGGGTTGAACTAGATGGACGCAAGTCTTTTTTCAACCTAAATTACTATGTTACTATGTAAATCTGCCATTTAAGAAGGGCTCACAAGTTCTCAATAGGGTTTAGGTCAGGTGAGGAAGGGGGCCATATCATTATTTTACCATCTTTAAGGCCTTTACTGGCTAGCCACGCAGTGGAGTATTTCGATGCATGCGATGGAACATTGTCCTGCATAAAAATCATTGTCTTCTTGAAAGATGCAGACTTTTTCCTGTACCACTGCTTGAAGAAAGTGTATTCTAAAAACTGGTAGTAGGTTTGGGAGTTGAGTTTAAGTCCATCCTCAACCCGAAAAGGTCCAACTAGCTTATCTTTGATAATTCCAGCCCATACCAATACCCCTCCGCCACCTTGCTGGCGTCTGAGTTGAAGTTCAGCTCTGTGCCCGTTACTGATCCAGCCACGGGCCCATCCATCTGGACCATCAAGAGTCACTCTCCTCTCATCAGTCCATAAAACCTTTGAAAAATCTGTCTTCAGATATTTCTTGGCCCAGTCTTGACGTTTTAACGTATGTGTCTTGTTCAGTGGTGGTCGGGTTTCAGCCTTCCTTACCGTAGCCATGCCTCTCAGCACTGAACACCCAGTACTTCTGGACACTCCAGGTAGGTTGCGGTTCTGGAATATGACAGCACAGGAGAATTATGGGTTCCTGGTAGCTTCGTGTTTGATTCTTCTCAAATCTCTGGCAGTTAATTTGTGTCTTTTTTTCTCTCAACACGTTTTTTGCGACCCTGTTAATTAATTACAACAAAAAGTTTGATGGTTCTGTGATCACGCCCCAATATCTTAGCAATTTCAAGAGTGCTGCATCCCTCTGAAAGACTTTTTAAATTTTTTTTACTTTTCAGAGTCAGTTATATCTCTTGTTCTGCCCATTTTACCTTAGGAAATGAAGCTGCCTAATAATTATGCACATCTTGACATAGGGTGTTCATCTCCTTAGGCTACACCCTCTCTCATTACACAAATACACATCACCTGATATGCTTAAATCCAATAAGCATTCAAGTTTATACAGCTTAGAGTTGGAAAATATGCATAAAAATGATGATATGGGCAAAATACTTGCCTAATAATTGTGCACAAGTGTAAAGAAGCAAATAATTAGAGTAGTTTATATAATAGGTGGCACTGAGAATTTGGCCCTTCACCCTAATAACTAATTAGAAACTTGTATAATCAAACAGGGGTCAAATAGGAGTTCATATCATAGAGGGATATTCTATCACTGCAATGGAGATATCTCTAAAATCAAAGGGCATCATGTATATTGTGTATAAATATGTGTATTACTACAAAAGGCCAGATTTCCCATAGGCTGAGAAGGCAACTGCCTAGAGCTCCAAATGTTTAGGGGCACCACAGCTATGTTGGCCACACCCACATTCTGAATTGTGGGTGTGACCAGAGCAATCTCTGTGTCTGTTTTATATACCTTTACAGGTTATTATTTAACCCCTTCCCGACAATGGACTTACCAGGTACGTCCCGCCAAAACTGTCACTTAGTGACAGAGGACGTGCCTGGAAAGTCCCGGAAGTAGTACCGGATGTCCGGGTCTCTGTGCGGCTGCACGCAGTTCGGAGACTCCGGAATCATTTGGCAATTTTTTTTTTGTATGACGGCCGTTAAGGTGACAGCCGCGTGCGGACGCGGCTGTCACTAAAGGGTTAACTCCTTGGATGTCAGAGAGATCCCCAATACATTGCTCCGCATTGTTTCTTATAGGCTTAGGATATTTTCTATGTCAGGAAAAAGTGGAACATGTGAGGAGTAGGTGTGTGACCATGGGCGGAGTTAAGGGCACCTATAGTGCCTTGCCTTGGGGGGGGTCTGAGAAGTAAATCTGGCCCTGTTTATACACATTCCCATTTGCTTTTAGTAATTGTTACCTTACAAAACACCATGTAATCTACGTCTCTGCAGATCTTGATTTTAGAGTTGGATAAACTAATGAAACCCCTTATATGGTAGAGTTTCTCAACACACTGCACAGCAATGAGTTGGAGGGGATAACAGGAGTTAACTAGTCTATTACTGCCACTTACAAGTTAGTTTTAACCCTTTGAATGCCAGAGGGGTATGCATCGCATTGCAGAGCTAGATACTAGATAAATGAAGTTTGCTTGTTTTGTCTGAGATCAGGGGTTTGTGAACCTTTGGCTTTCCAGATGTTTGAGGATAACTCCCATCGCTTTCACCTGACCAATGAAATAATGTGAGTTGCAGTTAACCCCCTAAGGACCACATGATGTGCTATTACCGTCACACTATTTTTGCCTTAAGGAACTGTGACGGTCCTAGCAAGTCACGTACATTGTAAGTAAAAACGGGGTCTGAAATTGACTGCTCAAAGACTGGAGCAGTCTTTCTGAGACCCCAACGCAGAGCACCGGTATGTGGAACAGGTCACATGTGCCCACACGTTGGAAAGGATCAAACTCTGCCTTAAGGGAAGGTAACTTCCCTGGACCGCTGATCTTTAAGTGGTTACTTAACAGCTGGAGGGCTAAAGATAATTCACCCCAACCAAGATAGTCTACATTAATCCTTTAAACATTAAAAAGGATGAATTCTTACTTGCCCACTGTGCCACACAAGGAAGAATTCTGGGTCTTAATTATCTCATGGCCTTAGTTAATCTTCTGACTAAAGGGTGATCCGCAATGGATGCATTCCACATTGAACCCAAAGCCGCAATCTGGACTTTAATTGTGGCTGGTTGTAGACCAGCTTCAAAACCCTGGAGAAGAAAATCAATGATGTCCAGAATGTTAGCCGATAAATGGGAAATGTTCCTAGAGGCACACCAATTTGAGAAGACTTTCCAAATCTTTTGATAATGGAGAGATGTGACCTTTTTTCTACTTCGGAATACTGTCTCTACCACTGCTTCTGATAAACCTTGGTGCTTTAGAATTTTCCTTTCAGCATCCAAGCAGTCAGGGAGAAGAATTGCGGAGTGTGGTGCAGGAGAGGCCCTTGATGGAGAAGATCTGGTTGATAGGTTCAGAAGTTCCGGAAACCATGCCCTCCTGGGCCAAAATGGGGCAATGAGGATTACATGAGCCTTTTCCTGCTTCAGTTTCCTCAATACTTTCGGTAGAACAGGTAATGGGGGAAAGATGTACCCCAACTGGAAGTCCCATGGTTGTAACAGATCATCGACCGCATCTGACAGATCTTCCAGATTCAGGTAAAAGAAGTCTGTTGTCTGCCTGTTTTCCCTGGTCACTATTAAGTCTACCTCTGGTTCCTCCCAGTACAAGTTGAAGAAAGACTTTGTGATTGAGGGACCATTCCCCCTGCAGTACCTGCTGACTGCTGAGGAAGTCTGCCCTTTGGTTCACACTGCCTTTGAGATGAGTTGCTGAGAGTTGTAGAAGGTTCTTTTCTGCCCAAAAGCAAATGGTCCTGGCCAATTTCAGAAGAACCCGACTCTTGGTATCTCCTTGACTCCCAATTTGCCAGGAGTTCCCTGAAATTGGATGATCTGGTAGCTTCCACCGTAGTCCAACTGACTGGAGCTACTGGAGGTGAGTCCCCCAACCATAACCGCTGGCGTCCGTTGTTATTATAATCTGAACTGGAATGTGCCAGGGAAGTCCTATATTCAAATTCTTGTTGTCCAGCCACCATTTGAGTGACCTCTTGACCCGTAGAGGAAGGTGCGGAGAGAAGTCCAAGGACAATGACCTTCTGTCCCATTTCCATAGAAGAAAACACTGCAGCTGTCTCAGGTGTAGTAAGGACCAGGGAACTGCTGGGATGCAGGAGGACATCAGTCCCAGAAGGGACATGATGTCTCAGATATGGGATGTGTGAGATTACAGAAGGATGCAAACTTTTATTCTGAGGTTGTCCTTCCTTGTTTTCGTCAGAAAAGTTCTGGCACAGCTGGAATACAGGATCAGACTTAGAAACTGTTTCTGTTGTGAAGGGTTGAGACTGGACTTCTCCCAGTTGATATTCCACCCTAGATCCTGAAATGTACTGATAACCACCTTCAATTGGTTCTGTAGGATGGAGTGGGATGGGGATTTTACCAACTAGTCGTTCAGAGAAGGAATTACTGAGATACCTATCCTTCTCAGATGGGCTGCTACTACAATCAATACTTTCATAAATGTTCTCGGGGCCGAGGCAAGCCCAAATGGTAGAGCCTGAAACTGAAAATGTCTGATATGGTCTGATGGAATCCTCCTTTTGGTTGGAGTCAGGATGATGAAGGGCATGATGCTGTAGGAGCAGGGAAGGATGACATACCTCGCCCAAGGGGGACAAAATTGGCTCCTTTGATTCTGTGGTTGCCTATCCCTCGAGGGAAGAAATCCGGTAGAATCTTTTAGATAAGGATGGAAATCTTTAGCAAACTGCCTCCTAAAGTGGGTAAAAGAATGCCTGTAAGGAAATCTAGACTTAGAATCCACCTTATCTAGGAGTTGTTCTAGTTCTTGCCCAAACAGTTCTCTGCCCTGGAATGGCATGGTGCATAGACGATTTTTCGAAGCTGCATCCGTCTTCCAGGATTTCAGCCAAATTGCTCTCCTTGTTGTTACTGCTAGGGCCGAGGCTCTTGCGTTCACTCAAACTGATTCCAGTGATGCATCACAGAGAAAATCGACTGCCATGGAGGTCGCTGAGAACTTGCTGGACAGGGTTTCTCTGGATGTCTTTGAGACTAAACCACCCTGGAGCTCAGATAACCAGACTCTGAGAGAGTGAGCCACCGATACTGCAGCAATGCTCGGCTTAAAACCAGAAGTAGATGCTTCAAATGCTTTCTTCATGGCTTCTGCTTTCCTATCCATGGGGTCGTCAAAGCTGGAACCATCCTCTAATGCAGTGTTTCTCAACTCCTGTCCTCAGGACCCACTAACAGGCCAGGATTTGATGATTTCCTTGTTAGAGCACAGGTGTGTTAATCAATGTGAGTGAGCCTCTGATAACCACACTTGTGCTCTAGCAGAGAAATCCCTAAGTCCTGGCCTGTTAGTAGGTCCTGAGGACAGATGTTGAGAAACACTGCTCTAATGCAATGGCTGAACATCTTATGACTTTAGATACTGCTGAATCGACTTCACCTCTGTTGACTTGAAGGGAAACAATCTCCTTACCTTCCTGGAGATTGCAAGTTTTCTATCCTGTACTTTCTATTCCTCTGATATTAAAGAAGCCAGCAGTTCATGTACCGGGAAGGCTTTAGACTGCCTGGAAAAGTCTTTAAAAAGTTGATCCTTCTTACGGACTGATGTTGGACTTTCATCTAGGTCCATAACGGATCTAACAGCTGACACCAGCCTATCCATTTCTTCTACTGGAAAAAAGGTAGATATCATCAGTAACCTCTCCTTCTTCCTGGGAGGAGTAATTGTCATCTAGTAGTTCATAATTTATCTCAGAATCTGATGCTGAATCTTCTTGCATGTGTGCTGATGATCTTTGAGAAACACAGGATCCTTTAACTTGATCAAAAGTGCTTTGTAGTTCAGAGCGGAACCACGTCATAAAATCTTGCATGAGGTTAGGGTTGTCCTTGGAGACCACTTGTTGAATGCAGGGCCACAGAATTTACCATTCTGAGAATTAGGCAGAGGTTGATCACAGGAAGAACACATCCTATGTTTTGACTTGGTGGATGATTTTTTGGGTAAGATCGCCTCTTCTGTGGTCTCTGGATCAGACATGCTACAAAGAAGCAAAAACCAACAAAGCAACATAGGATAAAATATCAGACATACAAGCAAAATATTGATGGGAAGCCAGATGGGAAGGTACTCACATAGGCAGACAGAGAATGGACCATCAGAGCACACTCTAGGGTCGCAGCTAGGTCCCAGGAACATCCAGCAAGCGCAATGCCCCATAATACCTACTACCTTAAATCGTCTGCCATACTTGCTTCCTCCCATGCAGGCCTTAGTTTGGAACGCAGTATGTGTTGCATAACAGAGTTCCTTCCTGTATGTCGTGTGCGTGCGCACGTCTAGGTGGCATCGTCACACTCCCTGCAGTGGCCATGTCCTTCTTCCCGGGAGGATGCAGAAAGAACCGCAGATTATGATCTAAATCCTCCCAGCCGAGGGAGGAAGGAAAAACAAGAAAATGCTGCATTCCTGTCATTGAACAGGAAAAACGCTGTATGTGGTGAGAGAGGGAATCATTTTATAGAGCTAGGTGTTTATAATATTATTCTTCCGGCATTGCACTTCCTGTCCTGTGAGAGGAATTTCTCTCTTCTGTGTGCTGGACAGGACAACATGGAAACCAGCACTCCAGGGAAGTTACCTTCCTTTAAGGAAGGAGTCTAGAAGGAGTCCGGTCTGGGAGTGGTCAGTTTCAGACCCTGTTTGTGCCTACAGCACTGTAAGCACAAAGTAAGTGACGTGCCAAGACTGTCACTGGTCCTTAACCTTTTGAGTGCCAGAGGGGAATGGAAAGCATAGCAAAGCAATGCGTTGCATATCTCTCTGGAACCCAAATGGTTAAGAAAAAAAAAGCGATGGCACTGGTCGTTGAGGGATTAAGGAACAAGTTGCTTGCAAAGCATTTTTAGAATATAGTAATATGAATAATCTCTATTACAGACAGAATACACTCCCTACAATTTTAAAATTCAGAGTTGGCTAACAAGTCATGCAGTTCACAGATTTAACACTAGATGGCAGTAGAGCCTAACAATTTTTTTTGGAGATCAATCTGAAATGACAAAGTTTGGAACTTTTCCAAATAATTATCCACACACAACAGAAGCATTTGAAGATGTCTGATTACAAGATAATTAAAGCATCAGTCCTGGGTAGCTTTTTTTTTTTTTTTTTTTTTTTTTTTTTTTTAACCTTTCCCTTTTTTCATAATAATTCATACCAATGATCTTCTTGAACGGTAATTTAATCTCCTGAATATTCCGCACCATAGAAACACAGTGGGAAGCTTTGCACTAAGGAGAGATAAAGAGGTAATAAATCGGATATAACTTCTCTAGTGATATCATTATATGGAGCCAATGCTTTAAGATTTCTCCAGCTTGGGAGATTTTAGCGCATAGGCTTTATAGGATAGAGCATTGAAAGTTTGTGTCTTGATATCATTATATGGAGCCAATGCTTTAAGATTTCTCCAGCTTGGGAGATTTTAGCGCATAGGCTTTATAGGATAGAGCATTGAAAGTTTGTGTCTTGTGAACAAAAGGAAAAAGGCGAAATTCAAAGGGGATATTAGAATTTTCTATTCATAGTAAGATAATGGGTGGTTATTCTTAAGAGATGTTAGTTCTCCTTTAAAAGGAGAGGTCTGGACCATGGGAGTCTGGAGGGGAGGGTTCAAGGGGAGCACTCCCCTCCCCCAGTTTCCCCCTCCATAGAAATATAGGGTGTGGGTGGGCTGGCCTTTGGGGTCATATTATAGCTTTGCCCCCCACCCTGGAAAAATTCTGCGGATGCCCCTGATCTAGCTACCTTTAGTTAGCAGGAGGTCTTGCCAAAATATATGCACAATATATGCCCTCACTGGACATTGTATGTTAAATAATGTGCACATTCTTCATTTCTCACTCCCTGGTTTATTAGCTTTGCATTTCGTGCTCTCTGGGACCCAATTAATGCAAAACATACAATTTAGCTAAATATCAGCACTCATTGCCATGGAAACAGTACTTAAAGCAGAGTCTTTAACATATTCTTCTATCCTGCCTGTGAAATCTATCTCTTTTGATTTATCCCTTGCAAAATATTTGAGTTCCAACAGTGTTTGATGTTGGGAAGCGAATAACGAGATGTTTAATGAACAAGGAATATCTAAATAAGTATCAGCTGAGACACAAGCTTTTTTATCAAGAGTGATACAGCTAGGGTTCAAAAGTGCCAATTTACTGTCACAATTATACAGCTCATTGGGGCTTATGCACTATGGGGTGATAAAGAGATGATAAAGCAAAGATGTCTTCTCCAGTGATATCACTTCTCCAGTTCCTATGTTATTCTATAGAGTCTATGCACTAAGATTTCCAAAGTTGGAGAAATCTTAGTGAATAGGCTCCATAGAATAACAGGAATTGGAGAAGTGATATAACTGGGGAAGTCATTTCCACTTTATCACCTCTTTATCGCTCCTTAGTACATCTCCATCAATGCTGTTAAAACTATACTTTAATGCCAAAAAATGATAACCTTTTTAATTCTATTGTGGATGGCCTAGTTTTGTTGCATGGTTAACCCCTTAGTGACAGCCGCGTTCGTACGCGGCTGTCACCTTAACGCCCGTGGAACATTATTTAATTTTTTTTAAAATGATCCCGGCGTCTCCGAACGGTGTGCAGCCGCACAGAGACCCGGACTTCCATGACTTACAGGTACGTCCAATGTCACTAAGTGACAGTTTTTGCAGGACGCACCTGGTAAGTCAATTGTCGTTAAGGGGTTAAAAATGTTATTTAATGGCTCTCCAACCTTGCAGTATATCTTAAAAGAAAACATGAACATATATCATTACAGAGTAAGAACACAAATGTGAATCATTCATAGCACACACCCAGCATGTTTAACTGTTCAGGTGGTATAGGTCACCTGAAGACTCTAGGGGCTTGATTCTATTACCCGCGCTAAAACCGTCATTACAAGAAAAACAAGCAGCGCAAATTTTGCAAACATGTGTAACGTTGGTATTCTATTGCAGAACCACAGTAAAACAAAACTGGCGTAGACAGCACTTTTCACAGAACTAACAAAACTGGCGCTGTCTGCTTTTTTCCGACTACTGCCTACAAAAAATGTGCAAAATGTCAAAATCCAAGGAAATAGGCGTACATTTGACGACAGAAAGATCAAGTTCAGTGTTAGATGTGTTCTCCACATAACAAAATCTGACAGAGTGCCCCCTTTCGACATATTAACCCCTTTATTGATTAACCCTTTGAGTGCCAGAGGGGTACGGAACGCATTGCTTTGCAATGCGTTCCGTACCCCTCTGGCACTCAAAGGGTTAAAGAGCATATAACCTATGTTTCACATAGGTTATATGCTCTTTAATTAATAAAGGGGGCAATTGTCGCCTCCATGCTAGGGGGTGTCATGAGGGGTCATGATACCCCTCTTGAGGTCTGAAGTACTTTTTTAATACAAATTACATATATAATTTAAAAAAAGAAAATCATTGTTACACATAAATTAAATATTTAATTACATTTTTACACAAGTTACATATATAATAAAAACAAACACTTTTTTTATACATATACAGGTTGCTTATTAACCCTATGAGTACCAGAGGGGTAGCAAACACATTACAATACCTCTCTGGTACTCATAGGGTTAATCCTGCAATACAAAATAAGAGGGCATGTCGAATATAATAGGAGAAGGAAAATGTCGGATAAAAATGGTGAAAGAAAGTCATGGGAGCACTGTAGTCGACTTTTCACGGGGAAGGGGGGCTAAAATGTCAGATGTACAATATTCATCAAATTAATATGGTGAAAGAAAGCACTGTAAGTCAGATTTGGTAGGGGAAGGGTTAATTGTTGACTATGAACAATATTTGTCGGATTAAATTGCTGAACGAAAGCACTGTAGTCGACTTTTAAAAGGGGGGTGTTAATATGTCGGAGGGGGGCACTTTATGTCCGATTTCTATGCTGTATACTGTATTATACACTGCTTTTGTTCGAACAGCTCTGAGGCACAAAATTTCTGACTTAAATGTAACCACAAAACAGGTGGTAATACTGAGCGTGGGTAATAGGATATTAATTGCACATTGTTTTTAGTTGTTTCCTGTGGTTTTTTTTAGACTGGTGGTAAGTATAATTACCGCTGATTTTGCTTTCACAAGTTGTATAATAGGATAGCAAAAAAATGACTTAAAAAAAACCACCTGTTTTATTTTTAGCACTGCTAATAGAATCGAGCCCTTGGTTGTGTACACAAGAATATTAAGTTTAGATGGAAGGCAGAGTAGTCATTAACCAAGATAGATCCGGGACTCTATTTTAAGGAGGGTAGAAAGGGTAATCTGTCCCCAGGAACATGAATGCCAAACAGTATGTTATCTCCCAAGTGCTTGGATTTGGCATGTTACATACAAGACAGACAGATTATTGGGGAAGATTGTAAATTAGTCATCTGTCTTGGTATACATATTGGAAGCAATGACAAAGTTGGATGAAGATGTTAACAGCACTGTTGCAATACATAATGGTTTGAGAGATATAGGGATTCAAAGTTCCCCCCTCCCCTTCTCCTGATGTCAGCTGTAAATCTGACAGCAGGAGAATCGAGTCGTACGACTGGAGGAGGCTCTGCAGCAGAGCCGAGATCGTGTTATCTATAAAGAATTAATTAATTGGACAGATCTACATGGTGTGCCTGGTTTGCAAGCACACTTTGTAGACATTTCCAATGAAGTAATTCTTTATAGATCACGCAATCACGGCTCTTCTGCAGAACCGCCTGCTGGTCCCCTGACCGGGATCTCATGCTGTCAGCTTGACGCTGATGTCAGGAGAAAGGGAGAGAAGGGCGAACTTTGAATCCCTAAATCTCTCAAACCATAACTGTTTGAGAGATCAGGTTTGGAGCAAATATATTTTTTTTAAAGTTCACAAAACTGGATTTTTTTGGGGACATTACTGTCCCTTTAAAGCAGGAAGAGGTCATAGGGAGAGTGGACAAAATGAAGAATTTCAGCAAGCTCTGTTTGCAAGCTCAGTACCATGGTAAATGGAGCTTGCAGTAACGATACACCACATAAATATCACTAAAAAGGGAAGCATGAACGCACTCCCTGGGGCAGTTGGGAGGAAGGTGGGAAGTCGTGCGCCGCTGTGCTGTCTGTACAGTGTGCCGCAGAAAGCAAAAGTGACCAATATTACGTCTCCACATCTGAAGAAGTAGGTAAGTAAAATAAAAAAATAAAAACAATTCTAATATAGTTTTTATAATTTAAGCTCATGAGCAAAAGTTTTTTTCATGTGAATGTTCCCCTTAAAACCTCCTAGGATCTCTTCTACACAACAGTGATTTTGGATTTCCCACACATAATAGTGAAAGGTGGAACAACCGCTGTATCCTAAAAGAGACTGATCTGTTATTTCCATATACGTGTTTGTCAGTTCTGAGAAGTGCTGACAATTACTGTTGTGAGTGTATATATTTTTCTTAAAAAAAAAATTAATATGCGATGTATTGTATTGTCAAACAGCAGTGGCAAAACCAAACAAAATGGTATCCTGCATAAAAAGATGCATAGATGTAAGAGTGGGCAGCATCATTGTGTCACTGAACAAGTCGTTGGAAAGACCTCACCTGGAATATGCAGTACACTTATGGGTACCTGCTCTTAAAAGGGATATTCTGGAATAGGAAAGTGTGTAGAGAAGAGCAACAGATGATTAGTACAGGGGAGTCCAAACCTGTCCTCAGACCCCCAATGGTGCAGGTTATCAGACTTTCCTCACCTGGATACTGGTGAATCAATGAGTGGTTCAATAATTCTTAAGGATCCATCTAAGTGAAAGAACTTCACTTGTGCTTAATTTGGGATATTCCTTAACATACACCATTGAGGGTGGCATTATGAAATAACTAGGAGGTTCTCCTTAATACATTCAAACTCAGAGGGGTGTGCAGTGCATTATAACAATATGTTGCATTTTGTTCCTGAAGGGCTTAAGGTTAGGACAAAAGCAATTTCAACTTCAGCAGAAGAAGGGATTCTTTATAGTAAGGTCTGTTAAATTGTGGAATTCTTTACCTATGGATGTTGCGATGGCAGATACAATGGATACATTACTAGTAGGGAACATACAGGCTTAAAGGTTTGAGAGATGACACTGGGGGCAATACATTTTTTTTAGTAGGGCTTTACTATAGGGATTATTAATACTTAAGTATTACTATCCCTTTAAGTAGGAAATCTGTCTGGTAAATCGGGAATCATCCATCTTGGAGACAAGAAAGATACTGTAGTTTTCATTTTTTGGGACATACTGTGGCAAAGGTTGAACTTGATGTATTTATGTCTTTTTTCAGCTTAATTTTGTATGTATCTTGATTTATATCACTTCCCTTCCAAACACAGACGCTCTCAAAGTTCAGGCACCTCTATACTCACTCACCCATCGCTCAGCCCCCCAACTTGCCCATTGAACATCTTATCACACACACATACGCCCGCAGAACAGTCCATCCTATACTTACTAACCCATAGCATATGTTCATAGAAACATACAATGTGACGGCAGATAAGAACCATTCAACCCATCTAATCTGCCCATTTTTCCTACTGTAAAAGCCTCAACCCTTATTTGGTCCTTTGTCCCCATGCACAATCATACATGTTCAGTCTCAGTTAACCTCAGTTAACCTCCAACTCACCCAGCACAGCCCCTCCCCAACCACACACACTTATGTGAACATTTATATTAAAAAAAATTTAACCCTTGTAATGAGTATACTATAATAATGGGAGATTTAATCAATTCAGATATAAACTGGAAAAATTAGATCTATCAGAGTGCTAAGAGAAGCAGGTTTAAGGACATGCTTTAGCTTAGGCATAGCTACATGTCACAAATGGTGGAACTGCTAACAAGAAATAACAAAATGTTGTATATAGTAAAAACAAATAACATAGGCATGGTGTCCAGTATTAAAGTTGGTATATGATCACAACATGGTTTCATCTGAGTTAAGTTTAATTACTCAAAATGTATAGGTTGAGCTGAAACTCTTAATTGTAAAGAGGCTAATTTCACAATGTTAACAACATCAACTCAACGCTTAGACTGGGATAAATTATTTAAAAGAAAAGATACTGAGTAAAATGGTCAGAATTTAAATTTAGGTTGAAGAAATATATTCAACAGTACATACTGTTGGGGAACAAATGCAAAATAAGAATATCAAAACCAATGTGGTTACATGGAAATGCAAAGAAGAAAATGGCCAGGAAAAAAAAAATTCAACTATTTAAGTCTGAAGGAAGAAAAAAAATATTTCTTTAAATACAGGGAGTGCAACATAGATTACAAAAAGGCAGTTAGGTTAGAAAAGATAGAGAACTACACTTGAATTGCAAGAGAGAGAAAGACTAAAAAATAGAGAACTAAACTTGAATTGCAAGGGAGAGAAAGACTAATCCCAAAAAGATTTTCCAATAAATAAATTGCAAAAAACATAAGAGGGAATGCATTGGAGCGTTAAAAAATGAGACAGATTAGTTGATTAGGGAGGTTAAGGAAAATGCTGGTGTTTCTGAACAAATTAATTTCATTGCTATATATCAGAGTACAAGAAATGGTAGAAGAGCCTCAATAAATAACAAGTAAAATGATATCATTATCAGCTATTGGGTTAACTCAAGAAGATGTCAAGAGAATAGTGGACAAAAATCAAGACTGCAAAAGTACCTGGTCCTGATGGTATGCATCCAAGTGTTCAAGGAACTCATTGCAGTGTTATCAAAAACACTCGTTTTACACTTTAAGGACTCTCTCGCCACAGACTCAGCACCCCAAAACTGATGTAGTGCCTTTATTTAAGAAGGAAATTAAAACAGGACCTGGGAATTATAGACTTGCAAGCTTGACTTGTGTAGTGGGAAAACTGCTAGAAGGTATAATAAGGGATTATATTCAGGATTACACTGCGGAAAATAAGATCAATAACAGGAATCAACAAGATTTCATGAGGAATAGATCTTGCCAAACAAATCTTTTGAGTTTCTATAAGGATTAGCTGGCAACCTAGATAATGGTAAACCAGTAGATGTAGTATATTTAGATTTAGCAAAAACAATTGATACAGTACCACACAGGAGGCTGATGTATTAAATAGGGAAATTGGGGCTAGAGGATAATCTTTGTAACTGGATAGAAAACTGGTTTAAGTATAGGGAAAAGTGTGTTGTTGTAAATTAAAATACTCCAGTACAGCTACAGCCGAAGTACCTCAGGGTTCAGTACTCGGTCCACTGCTTTTTAACATGTTTACAAATGACCTGGAAATAGATACAGAAAGCAAAAATTCTATATTTGCAGATGACATGAGCATGTTTGCCCTCTACAGAAGGATTAAAATAAAATGGCAGCATGGGGAAACAAATGGAATTTGACATTTAATGTATGCATTTGGGAAGAATACATCTCAATGCTACTTAAGAACTTAAAGGAGCAGTAAACTTTTTATGAAAAAATATGTATTGTAGGGATTTTCCTATTGAGTAAAATAAGGGTACTCCCACTGCAGAGAGATTTATATTTCCTGAGTTATTACAGTTTAAACCCATGTTTTTTTACATTAGCAGTGCCCTCTAGTGGTCAAATTCTAATTAGATTTCCTGTTAGATTCTAATGGAGAAGAAAGTCAGAAAAGTCAGAGACATACAGTTCTCCATAGAATGTGATAGAAACTGCCTGTCACTTCCTGTCAGTTATAACTATCAGGAAGTAGCCACAGTAAATTCACTTCCTGATTATTTAAACTGCTATAATTTTGAATAAAACATCTGACAGAGATGGGAGTCACCTTGTTTTATTCAGCAGGAAATGCTCTATAAAATATGTGTTTTCATAAAAAAAGTTTACTGCTCCTTTAAAGGAATCTTGTTTTAGGAGAGTTGTTACTAGAGGAAGATCTGGGAGATCCATATACTTGGAAGCGGTGACCAGTGTCAAACAGCAGTAGCAAGCAAAATCCTGCCTTGCATAAAGAGAGGTATTAAAACAAGAGTGTATAATATAATTTTGCCACTGTAGAAATCGTTGGTAAGACCTCACCTTGAATATGCTGTGCAGTTTTGAAAAAGGATATTCTAGAATTGGAGAGAATACAGCGAACAGCAACAAAATTAAAGGGATAGTAATACTTCGTTTTAACTTTATTTTATTTTGTAGGCATTAAAAAAACATGAAGAATGATATAAGTCTTATCTCTCAAACATTTATGGTTTCACAAGCAAAGTTTCCCCTCCCGCCCCTTTTTCCTAGTGTAAGCCATCTCTTCTCAGATGTGGAATCCAGTCCATAGACCAGACAGATAACAGAAGGGGACAGTCTTCTTACAATGAAAACAATGAAAATCCTGCCCCTCTTGACAAGCTTTTCAGCTTTTTCCCCTTATCTTAATTGAAGATTGTCCCTCTCTGCAGTCTACCTGGGCACCTCTCTTCTGCTCTGGCTGAGTAGTGTTACATCAGTAAAAGGGGCGAGAGGGGGATATGTTATCATTCAATTACTCTTGAACTACAACTCTGACAGAATTGAAATAACACTCTCCAAAGTCCAAATACTATGATGATTAATTAGAGCTGCTTTTATTATGAAACATTACTATCCCTTTAATTAGGGGAATGGAGGTCTTGAAGTATGAAGAACATCTAGAAAAACTTGGTTTATTTAGTGTATAGAAAAGACAACTGGGGGGGGGGGGGTTGTCACACTGTGTAAGTATTTGCAAGATCCGTGCAAGGATATTTCTAATGAGCTAAAGCCTGATCAAATAACTAGGGGCCACCCCTTACGATTAGAGGAGGTTTCAGCTTCAGCAGAGGAAGGTTTTTTTTTTTACAGTGAGGTCTGTTCAATTTTGGAATTCCTTGGCCAAACATGTGGTAATCGCCGATACAGTGGATACTTTTAAGAGAAGATTAGATGCCTTTCCGGCAGAAGGGAACATACAGGGTTATACTGTGTATTAGTGGGTAAAACAGGAAGTTCTGGTAAAGAGAGTAATACCCACTGAAGAGTCGGAAAGTGTTACATAATTCCCATTTTCATAGTTATACTGTGGAAAGGTTGAACTTGATAGACTCGTCTTTTTTCAACCTAATTCACTACATATCCTCTGGTCCTTAAAGGGTTAATATTATTGCCACTCTGCATTCTTTCTGATGTCACTAATCCAAGGTAGTCAAACCCTCCATCCCCAATCAGCAAGTTAATTTACTTGTATTCTATCACCATTTCAGTTCTTTTCTTATTTCTAGTTGAGTGAACGCTCCCTGCCTGGAGTTTGTGGCAAGAGTCTGTAACTCTTGTATCATATTGTGTGTGTCTCACTCTATCGCCTATCCCCTATTCATCAAAGAGTGAGACAAACACAGGCAGGATCTTTTGCAGATACATTTGCATTGCAGACTGTTTTTTCAGATTGCATACAGAAGGGGCTCATGTTACTGAAATTGGAAGTAAGAGAAAAACTGAAATGGATGATACAAGTTGTGTGCACCTAATTAAAGAAAAAGGCAAGCAGGCAACTTGTGGTAATATATAACGGTAACATATATAAATCATCTTAAGCACTGTGGGAGAGGCAGTTGATACACATACATATTTCTTGTAGGTGGCATGTCAAACATGACTGTCACTTGGATCCATAGGCAAAGTAATTTTGTATCCGGATCATGCAATGGACATACAGGGCCATAGTAATTCTGGAGCAAAGGAACTGTACCATAGGTGACAAACAATATTCTCAAAACTCTCCTTGATTTAAATGGGGCTTTTAAACCCTTGAATGCTAGAAGCAATGCAAAACAAAGCATTGGAGACCTCTCTATCATTCAAGGGGTTAACCCTTTGAGTGCCAGAGAGGTACGCAACGCATTGCAAGGGCACTCAAGGGGTTAATAGCCATATTTAAATCAATCAGAAATTTAAATTGTCCCATTCAGTGGGAGTTGGTTTGCTCTAGAATTGCATCTCTTTAGCTTCCTGAATACAACTAGTATTTCTAAGAATGTGTGGCCTTACTATAATAATGTCACACACTGGGCAATTTGCACAGAGTAAAGAGGAGCAATACTTAAGCAAACCAACTGTACCATAGCAGACACATAAAAATTCCCAAATTTCGATTGATTTAAAAGGGGCCTTTAAACCCTTGACTACTGGAGAGCTATTTGGCATTTCAAGCAGTTAAAGGAAACTACCATAAAAAAACAAAGGTTTCCTTATTATTTGTATTGAAGAAAATAAACATCATGAAACCTCCTAAAGTTTTCTGGGGGGGAGGGGGTCCATGTACCAGATGGAGTCACCCACTGGAGCCCTGCTGGACCCCAAAGCAGCAGCCAACGCCATTGTTTGCTGGGCCCATGGGCTTAACATCCACATGGCAGGGTTCTGTGTAACACATACTTCTCTATGGTCGTGATTCTGGAATTAGTTGTACGTCTGGGAGCTTGCTGTTTTTTCCCCCATAATGCTTATTTTCTTCAGTACTAGTAATACTTACACTTTTTTGGTGTAGTCTGCCTTTGAAAGCCCTCTTCTGTTCTCTATGGTGTAGATGGTTTGCTCTGGGATTTCACTTCTTACTTGAGGCACGTGGCCCTTGCTCTTGCCTATATGTTTGTGACATGTGCACCCTCCTGATCTTATAGTCCATCACGTGAGTAGTGTTATACCAGTGGGATATGGAGGCTGATGTACAAAGTAAAAGGTCAGCAATTCTGAGGTGAAGCAACTGCATTATAGGGGACACGTACAAATTCCCATTGTGTTAACCCTTTGGGTGCCAGAGGGGTACTCAATGCATTGCAAAGCAATGCATTGCATACCACTCAGGCAATTAAAGGGTTAAATATGACTTTTCATTCTCTAGAATATCAGAAAGGCTTGTGATGCATTGCAGGGCAATGTGATGGAGAGCTCTTTAGCATTCATGGGTTAAAAGCTCCAAAATTGCTCTCAGTTAGACATCACTTCAATGGATTTATACTCTAACAAGTTACTGAGTTAAGGAAGTAACCAAAGTGTCACATCACACACTTTCCCTCTGAGTCTCCTGGCGTTCATTCACCAGTAATGTGTTCTACTAATGGTCTCTGACAGATATTGATCTTCCTATAGATTTCACCCTCATTTCTAGAGCTGTCAGTAGCCGGCTTCTTGTGATAGGGCTGGACAGTGTGTGTGGTGCTACTGGAGGAGTAATAGGATTGTTTACACAGTCTCCCAGGTAATCGATCCATATATTAACCCAGTTGTTATCCCCATGTGTCACAACACATTTATGTGTAACTACACCAGACTTCTTGTGTCACTGATCCTTTCCAAATATTTTTATGTTATATTGTTTTGATTCTCCTGTCATAGAAATTATGATTTTTCAGCTACATGTAAGTCAAAAACATGTGCCGCCCCTTTAAAAAGATTTGGAATCACCTTAGAAATGTCAGACAGCTTCCCAATGCATTGCAAAACAATGCTTTTGCCCCTGACACTCAAAGGGTTAAAGTATGGTATGATTACCCAGAAGACTGTGTAATCACTGCTGACACTCAAATAGTTAATATATGATTTAATTAACTGGGGGAAAAAAACAGTCTATAAAGCTACTGTCTGACTCTGCAATTTACTGGTCACCTCTCTCTCACTCAAGAGTTAATTATGTGCTTTGATTTGCTTTGTATCCAGTCATATTGTTCTACAATAACCACTGCCCAACACTTTGCAATGTACTTGCCACCTCTCTGCATTCAAAAGGGTTAAAAATATGTTTTAATTACCTGGGGTATGTATCCAATCATATTGTTCTATAACAACCACTGTCCAACCCATTGATATGAGCTGTTTACCCCATCTGGCAGTCAGAGTGTTGCTGCAGCACATGATTCCTGATCCTGTAAATTGAGAGACTATGGGCTAGATTTAAAGGTTCATGTTAAACCAGCCTCTAAGTAAAAAAGGCACATCGGCCGCAAATAACACATGATTTACGGCGGATTTAAAAGTAAGTATACAAGACTAGCTAACGAGCATAGGCACAACAAAAATGCGTAACACAAAAACCTGCGTTGCACCTGTTTTTGCTTCACTGTTCTTCCCAAACACCCGTTAAAATACAACTTAAGTCAAAATGTAACATTACGGCTGCCGTTGGCTAGCAACCCTGATAGATGCACAAACAAAATTCAAACCTACAGCCAATCCCAAGGCCCAGAAGCTCAAATACATCTATATATACTCCCCAAAATAACGGTCCCACCCTGTCTGTATTTCGAGTTTTGGCAAGCTAGATCACAGGACCCAGGAGTGGAAGATAGTGTCAAGAGCTAGGGAGAGAGGAGCTCTCATTGGAGGTAGAAGAAGTTTTTGTAGCGGAGAGAGATTTTGAGTTGCACCAAAATATACACATAGCACACTTTTGAACATATCACATACACCCATACAAACACTAACACACATACACACACTTTTTTTTTTTTTTTTTTTTTTAATAACACCTAACACATTTTTTAAACTTGATTTTCTCAGTGTGAATCTGTGAGTGAAAGAGTGGGACAGACAGTGAGTAGGATCGAGTATGTCTGTGAAGGCCTGTGTGAGTGCCTGGGTGTGAGTGGGTGAGTGATGGTGAGGAGAGGAGGACAGGAGAGAGGGATGGGGAGAGTAGTTGAGGAGGAGGAAGGAGTAGGTGTGGGAGAGGGAGATCCGCAGGGTGGAGGGGGACCAGGCCCAGAAGGAGGACAGGGACAGAACCTGCAGTGGCATGAGGGGTACATGGTGGGGGCCACCATATACAGACGGAACAGCACAGGCATGGCAGTCTGGTTCCAACTCCTCGCATGCTGGAGCTGAGGAGGATAGGATCAGGGATCCCAGTTATACTGAGGAGGAGAATAGGGCCCTCGTGGAGGCTGTGCTGGAGAGGGAGACCATTCTCTTCCCGAGGGAGAAGGTCCCTGGCCTGTCTGCAAGTAGGAAGGCGGCATGTAACCAGATCTGCAGCCGGGTGAACGCTGTGGCCACATGCAGAAGGGACATGGACTCTATAAAGAAAAGATGGGGAGACTGCAAGAGGGTGGTCAAAAATAAGTTGGCAGAAATCTCCAAGCGCACCCGAGGTACTGGAGGTGGCCCACCTGTCCCAATCACCTTCTGCGGATGGGAGGAGAAAATGCAGCAGAACATGTTTGCCATACTCATTGAGGTGGTCCCTGGAGGATCGGACACTGGGGAAGAGAGGAGCCTCCACACTACCAGTAAGTGCAGCATCACATAACCACGCAGCACATCAAACCACACAACAATTACACACAAACACAATCACATCCCAACATATGCCCATCATTCATCCACACAACTTCACCAACACAGCACCCTCAGGGTTAAAACAGGACACAAGACAAGGACAAATGTCAAGGGTCAACAAGGCCCAAACCTGTCCAACTCCCTGGTTAACCCTTATGTTGCTGTGCTGATCACACACAATACACACAAACCATGCTCATAAAAGTGATTTATGTTAAACATCAGAACTCCTCCAACACAATGTCACCCATGTACCCACAGGGAAACCAGAACATAACCCCTTGAGTGCTAGAGGGATTATCAATACATCGCTCAACAATGCATTGGCAACCCCACCGGTACTCAAAGGGTTAACCAGAAAAAAAGCACAGGTCGATAGGCTACACATGGGACATTCACTAAGCGGTGAAAAAGAGATGATGGAGAGAAATGAAAACTTACATACCCTCACTTCACCAATCCCAATGTTTGTCTATGGAGAATATTCAATAACATGAACCAAGTTGCTAATGTCCCATTGTATAGACTCCATAGAAAACATTGCAAAGGGGGAAATGAGATCACTGGAGAAGTTATCATCATGTTCAGTTCATCAAGTCTACTTCACCGCTTACTGAATCACAAAAAAAAGATGGATCAGGTCACATATCAAAGTGCCACTGAGAATAACTGGCTGTATGTGCAACACAGAGACCTAAAACTATTCCACAGAATTAAAGGTGAAAAAGTAGACCTTGGTGTTGTGCATGCAATCATTTACTCTAACTTGAAATTGCATATCTCACATTGGATCCTCAGGAGTGCTAATGCCATGGATGGATGGTACACCATCCACTATTTGCAGGATACATATGGGAACCAAATATAAGCCATTGTAGTTTGGCCAACAACAGGCCATGAATGATGGATATATCTGACTGAGTACAGCTGCCTCACTCAGAAGGATGGATGGGCTCATCCCGAAAAAAACACAGATCTCAATCAAAGATATTCTTCAATACTGGCTTGATTGTTGCCCTTCAGGATTCAACTGGAACACACCTCATGGAAGGGATCCTGTCAAGTACATCAATCTCTGATTGCCAGGGTGGTATCCCATGCACAGGGCCGGATTTACATCTCAGGAGCCTGTAGGCACAGAAATCCAATGCGTCCCCCTCCCCCAATTGGCCATCTCCACAGTGCTCCAAATCTCCACATTACCCCCCATATCCACATTGCCCTCACATTGCCCCCATCAGCTCCAACTTGCCCCCATCAGTTCCACATTGCCCCCATCAGCTCCAACTTGCCCCCATTAGCTCCAACTTACCCCATCAGCTCCAACTGTCTTGCCCCCATCAGCTCCAACTGTCTTGCCCCATCAGCTCCCACTGTCTTGCCCCCATCAGCTTCAACTTACCCCCATCAGCTCCAACTGTCTTGCCCCATCAGCTCCAACTTGCCCCCATCAGCTCCAAGCTCCACATTGTCCCCATCAGCATCAGCTCCAACTTGCCCTCACATTGCCATCAGCTCCACATTGCCCCCCCGTATCCGTTTCCTACCTCCCTGGTGGTCCAGCGGCAGGAGATGTCTGTGCCGCCTTCTGCACAGACCTGCAGCTTCTGTTGCACCCCGCGCTGTCTTTTCTTTAGGAATGCAGAGCGCTGGGAGATGAAGTAATCTCCCAGCGCTCTGCATTAGAGCCGACGAGGGGGAGCAAGAGCAGCTACAGCCTTCGGCACAGACCTTTGCAAGCAAGGGGCGGGCCGGGCGGCGGGTTGCTGTGTGCAGCACAGAAGTGCTGTAAATATATATATATATATATATATATATATATATATATATATATATATATATATATATATATATATATATATAAATTATTTCAATGACAGGCGCCCCTCTGTGGGGTGCGCCTGTAGACAGGTGCCTACTCTACCTTATGGCAAATCTGGCCCTGCCCATGCATCATAATGCATAGGATACCATCATGACAACCAGAGAGTGACATGTAAAATAATAAAAAATATTGCATTGTACAGGATAAACTGATAACATAGGGATGAATACCACTTGAATTCCACTTCAGATCTGTTCAAAAAAGATATGTACACAAAGAAAAATGTTCAGATATATGTGGATAAGTACCTTTTAAAGGGGTACAAATATGTCCTAACAAGATGTGAACCCAGAGATAAGTTCAATACGTGTGATTGCCTTACTGCCCATATATGTGCACCCATCACAAACTAACTCTTATTGATATCATCAAAATACACATACCTAGTATATTCCACCTTACTTACATGGGACATACGAGGTATGTTTTCATACATTAGTGTATCACTGCCATCATCTGTTTCCATGAATACATCACAGAGTCCACTCACTGGCAAACAAGTAGTGGACTCCTGTGATATGGGTCATGCCTTCCCATTTATGGGGGATACTCTAGCCTTGAGTGTGGTTACGCATTGACACGTGTAATCCAACATTTATTCATACAGACACAGATTTCATAGTGATGGTTCTTCTTTATTGTGTCTCGAAGTACATTATAACGTACATGCGTTTTCTGGGTATATTGCCTAAATGCATTAGACACTAGTAAAGGCACACTAAATGTACTTTGAAACTAAATCTTAATACTTTAGAAACACTACTGTCCTGCTCATGTGTTGTCCACAAGGTTTGACAGCTCTGTAGATGAGCATTCTAACTGTACAGGTTTGATACCTGGATGTTAGTACATTGCATTGGATAACACTCTTTCGCTACAAGGCTACCATGGTTGCTCTGGCTATGATCATGGCAAATCACGTTAGTTGCTGTCAGTCAAGACCTGTAAGATGCTGAACATGGGTTATGTGTTGTACCTTGTTTCTCCTGGGGGTGTGTGTGATATCCTTGAGGTATCAATGTCAATGTGTTGAAGGGAATGGAAGATGGTTTTGGAATCCCCACACACAATATGCCACGTCCATGGTATGAATGATGCTTGAGGCCATACTGTTGCCAGTGCAGTTCTGTGTCAATGATCCTGTGGGGTGAAAGAGAACATCATGTGTGGTGTGGTGTCACAGTACCTTGTAGCGTCGCCGCTTCTGGCGATGCTCACTATGACGCTCCGGCGTCATTTCAATGAGTGGTTGGACGCATCAATGCCAGGTGTGTCATCTGCAGGCGTGAGGTTTCAAGCATACTGCAGGCCTTTGTTTTATGTGTGTTTGTTTCCTGTAGTCTCCTCCTATCTACTTCCTCCCTCTATCCTGCTCCTCCTACCTACTTCCTGTGGAGGGGTTTAAAGGGCAGACTGAGTCCTGTCTCAGTCATCCTTACGTTGTTGTTCTGAGCAGTTCATTTTCTAGTATTCCTGATTCCTGTGTATGATCCGGCTTGTCTGTCCATTCATCCTGGTGTTGCCCTGTGGCTCTGTCTGACTATTCTCCTTGTGCGTTTCGATTTGGCTCAGATATCCTTTCTGGTGCAAACCTGTGGCTGACTACCCGCTCCGTGTATGACCTAGGCTTGTCTGACTGCTCACTCTGGTGTTGACCTGGGGCTCTATCCACCGCGCATCCAGCATTCCATTGCTTCAGTGGATATCCTATCTGATGCAAATCTGTGGCTCTGGCTGACTACCTGCTCCGTGTATGACTTTGGCTCGTCTGAATATCCTATCTGGTGCTTACTAGTAGGCTCTGTCTGTTCGCTCAGTTTGTTGGTTCTGTTATTCAGACATCCTTTCTAGTACTGACCTGGGACACTAACAGACTCCTAGCTACTGATTGCAGACTTGGATCAGCAGCTTCCTTGGTTACGTATGATTGAGACTCCGCTCCTAGACTGACTGCAGGCTGAGTCAGTATCTCCTGGGCGTTACCTTACTACGAGACTTCAGTGGGCTGAGGCCTAGTCTCGGACAGTGTGGTGCAGAGATTGGGAGACTGCTATTCCTGATACAGTACTCGCCGTTTCAATCACCCACTGTGTATATATATATATATATATATATATATATATATATATATATTGCATTACTGCCATTATTCTCATAGTAAAGGTTATATTAACTATACCGTCTGACTCCTGGTGTCGCTTGCCAAACGTAACATGTGGTTAGTGTGTTTGCACCAATTCACAGGACTGATGGAGGACTTGCATGGATTGTTTGAATGCCTGTGTTATACTCACAGCTAAAGTGGTCCGTGATGAGCCTGTCTCTGATCTGCGCTCCTCTCAGAGTCTCCTCAACATGGCCTATGTCCACTGGCACTTCAGGTATGGGGGGCCTGGATATCATCCACCAGCCTGGTGTCCACTGCGATGTTGTGCAGTATTGCACATGCCATTATGATGTCACACACTTTTCCAGGTGCATACTGCAGTGCTCCACCAAATGGTCCAGACATTGGAAATCGAGACTTCAGGAGGCCAAAGGTCCGCTCAGTGGCATTCCTGCCATGAGCCTGGTTGTATCTTTCCTGGGCATCTGTTTGGGGATTGGCGAACGGGGTCAGTAGCCAGGATTTGCGTCCATAGCCAGCATCTCTTGTGTAATGTGAGTGACATGGTGAGACAGGGAGCACATGTTGCGTGAATTATGTTTTGTGTGGTGGACGTACTAGCTGTGGGTCAGGAGCATGGTGAACAGTGTTGTGTGTACACTAGTGGATGTGGTGTGATGTAGTATTGTGAACTCACCCAGAAGCCATCCCCCTGTATAAGTTCCATTCTCAAAGTCTCTGTGCACTGAGGAGTTTTGGAGAATATACGAATCATGAGAGCTGCCAGAATATTTTGCACAGACATTCATAATCCTCATGTTGCTGTCACACGCCATCTGCATGTTCATGGAGTGGGAGTTCTTCCTGTTGATGAATAGCTGTATGTCACATGCTGGGGATTTGATACGGACATGGGTGCAATCTTTAACACCCATGACCCTAGGCATGCCACCCCTTGCATAAAAGCCCTGCTTGAGATGTATCCAGTCCATGTCAGTGGTGGGGAAATGTACGTAGGTACTGGCCTTGTTTTTGAGGGCTGGCAAGACCTGGGCCAGCACTCTGGAAAATGTGGCCTGTGACATGCCAGATGCGTAACCCTCAGTGGATTGGAAGGCGCCACTTGCCATGAAGTGTATGGCACACAGGAGTTTTTGAAGGCCAGATAGGGCATGGTTATGGATGTAGGTGGGATCCACCTGATCCTTGATGACCTCATACAAGGCAATGATGCTGTGCGGCCTCAACCTGTAACTATCAATCACCTCGTCATCGGTAATTCCAAAGATGGTGACCCCTGGGCGGTATACCCTGGGCCATGGTGGTCGTCTGTCCATCCTCCACTGCTGCAGGGGTCCCTGTGGCAGCTGGGGAGCATCGTGTTGCTGTGGAGCATCTTTTTGCTGCAGTTGTGCATCTGCAGGCAGGTGCTGTCCTCCAGGTGGGGATGGGCTCCTTTGTGGCTGTTGAGCCAGAGCCTCCTCACTTGCAACAGGTGAAGGCTGTTGATCAGGTGTGCCTGGGGCTTGTTGGTGTTCCCTAGCTCTAGCCCTTGCACGCCTTCTCCGCAGTCTTCTCATCAATAAGTATACCAACATACTTTTTGTTCTCTCTCCATCTCTCTCTATGTCTCTCTCCCTGAGTGAAAAACAATCCACAAGTGAGTGTGGTAAGCTGTCCCTTTAAGTACCTGTTAGGGCGTTGTGTAGATGTGGTGATGAGGTGAGTGATGACCAATGGGAAGGTGTTTGTTGTCCAGGTAAGTGTCTGCAGCTGTGTCTGCATTTTAAAATGTGGTGTGTTCGAATTGCTGTGTCTCTGCCATTTGCAGATGAGTTGTGGGGTGCAGGTTGTGCTGGGATCGTGTGGTGATGTTGCACAAGTGAGCTTGTTTTGTATTGGCAGGTGTCCGTGTTGTGTGATAACCCGCATTGTTCCGTGCCATGTTGTGTTGGTGTTTTTTGGGGGGTCCTTGTCCCTGTGGTGTTACTTGTTGTTGTGTGTGAGAGTGATTTGTGGTGTCTCTCCATGTTTTTGTGTTCTTTTGGCATTGCACGGGTTAATTTTTCCATTTACATGCTTGTGCGGTAAGCATTTTGTGTGTTTTCTTATGTAACGGGTGTTTTTTTTTGACCATTAAGTATCTTACGGCTAAGAAAAGTGGGTCTTAACTTTTGTCCGTTAAGTGTATCTTTTTTTGAGCCTTTAACAGTACTGCAAGCCTTTAAATGGCTCTGGGGAATCTTGTTCCATGCGTCTCAATGCACATCAATCTATCGGCTGTAAAGATTATTAAACTGACCTTTAAATGGCTTACAACATCTTAACGCACCTGTTAGTGCTTTTTTTTTTTTTACTAACGTCTGCTTTTAAATCTAGCCCATAGTGTGGTTGACTTAAAAATTCCCCCAAATCCATAATGCTTTAAAATGAGTCTTTTAAGACTTTGAATATTGGATGTCGCCATTAAAGGATTAAAAGTCCCATTTAAATCAATAGGTATATTTATTTGCACTGAAAAATATTGGATAAGAAGCGCTCCAAAACGCAATAAATATTTATTAAACGTGTCCCAACTTTACTTGTTAAAGACAGCTTCCTTAGGGTGCCGCTCCGCCTCAGGTGTCCGCAGCAACACCATGCACTTGACTAAGTAAACAGAAAAAAGGAGACAAGCGCAACCTCTAAGTGTAGCCTTTGAAAACAAGAGTACCTCAATCCCACATAATGTGAATGTACTCACAGAACCAATAATACAAATTATTTGTATTTAGCTTTTAAGCACCTCCTCCAGTCCAGTTAGATGAATATTGTAGATATTGGGTGTGAATGGTCTAGAGGTAAATATAGTTTTTGATACCTTTTATTGGCTAACTAAGCAGATTTAAATGCAAGCTTTCAAGACCTTAGGTCTCTTCCTCAGGCATGTTATACAGATAAATATGAAAACATCTCTCTTAAATACAAGTACACATCACATTGTTTAGCATGGAAATCAGATAACAGAATGCAGTCCAGATCCAGATATCTTTGATCAGTCAATGGTAAATTGCACTCTTCCTCTGAGGCTTTAGAGGTATTTACGATGCTCTTGGGTCTGTTGGAAAGGTCAATCAACAATTACTTCAAGTTTGGACAGGATCTCTACCTTCAGAAAATGGGGACTGCAATTGGTACCCGAATGGCACCACAATATGCCAACCTGTTTATGGCAAAATTGGAAGAGGACTTCCTGTCCACCTGCCAGATAAAACCCCTGGATTATCTCCGCTACATAGATGATATTCTTATCATCTGGACCGCCAGTGAAGAGGAACTTCTCAAATTCCATGAGAATTACAATACATTCCACCCCAATATCAACCTAACACTTAGTCACTTACGCACAAGCATTAACATCCTTGACACAACTATCAGTATTCAGAACAACTGAATCCACACATCCCTATACCGCAAACCAACAGACAGACCAACATACCTGAAAAGCAATAGCTTCCATCCAAAACACACAAAGAACTCCATCATATACAGCCAGGCCATCAGATACCACCGCATCTGTTCTGACATGATGGACCGCGACAAACACCTCCAGAAACTCAGAGAAGACTTTATAAAACACGATTACAGCGCAACTATTATTGACAGTCAGATACAGAAGGCTACCCAAATACCAAGAAAAAATCTGTTGCACTACAAAGAACATAAGGGAAACTGGGTGCCACTGGTGGTCACTTACCACCCCCAGGTTGAAATGCTACGCAAAATATCAAGAGAATTTCAAACGAAATTACATACGGATGAAAGACTTAAGAACATATTCCCACAGCCTCCCTTACTCTCCTTCAGACAGCCTCCCAATTTGAAACAACTGATGGTGAGGAGTGCCCTGAATAAAAATACAAAAAATGCACATCTCCCTGCCTACAAAAGAGATGTGAAACTTGTGCACACATTTACACCACGGACAACATACCAATTCCAAACACCCAGTTACACCATAAGATCAATGGTACCTTCACCTGTAAATCATCCAATGTAATATACCTTATCATGTGTGCAAAATTCCCAACAGCTCTGTATGTGGGAGAAACTGGACAAGCACTACATAAGAGGTTTAATTCCCACAGATTCAGTGTTAATAACAAAAAGACAGGGACACCAGTGGAAGAACATTTTTTCCAAAATGGGCACAGTGTCAAGGATATTAAGTTAACTGTATTGATGGGACTGTTCCGCACTCAGAGGGACAGAAAGGTATGGGAGGTAAAATTAATGTTAACATTTAATGCAATTTGTAGTGGTTTGAGTAGGGATAAGGAATTCCTATCAAAATACAATTTAGTTGATTGACCTTTCCAACAGACCCAAGAGCATCGTAAATACCTCTAAAGCCTCAGAGGAAGAGTGCAATTTACCATTGACTGATCAAAGATATCTGGATCTGGACTGCATTCTGTTATCTGATTTCCATGCTAAACAATGTGATGTGTACTTGTATTTAAGAGAGATGTTTTCATATTTATCTGTATAACATGCCAGAGGAAGAGACCTAAGGTCCTGAAAGCTTGCATTTAAATCTGCTTAGTTAGCCAATAAAAGGTATCAAAAACTATATTTGCCTCCTGTATTTCTACGGCTAACATGGTACCAACTCTCATCTGTTAATGGTTTATACATTAACATTACCATTACTATATTGACTGTCAATATAATGTATTTATTCATTTCATGAAAACATTGCATTGGCTGCTCATCTTTTATTTACTTTTTATTTATTATGACAATACGTTTTCCACAAAGGAGGGTTGTGGATGTGTTTGCGTTCCATCTGTGGACTTCTGGACCGGAGTGAGGCTTAGCTTTCACATTGAGGCTTGGATCTTTCCCAGGTCCAAACTTGCTACGGACAGCTCCCAACGGACACAGACGCTGACACCACTTTCAGTTTGATGGGATGTTTTATTTTGTATTTATATGAGTTCCGTTTACATGTTTTTATACCCCTGATGAAGTGACCTTTACGAAACGCGTAGGGATATACACCTAATAATAAATCTTTAACCATATATTGCTGGTCTGGAACACTTTTTGTATGAAGTATATTTGGATGGAGACTCGTTATCTATAGAACAGCCGGTGAGTAGTATCCAGCGGGGGGCAGCACTATAGTTCATCTCTGTTACAGTGTTACTCTTAGAGAGGACTTTCTGCTTCCCCATAGAACTATCGGCAAGTTTCTGATAATGGGTTTGATACAATGTAACACCGCTGACACACTCGAAGACAGCACATTGACAGCTCCAAGTGACCAGAATAGGATTTCTATTTAATGGGCACAATATACAAGAATTGGTTCTGTGAGTACATTCCCGTTATGTGGGATTGAGGTACTCTTGTTTTCAAAGGCTACACTTAGAGGTTGTGCTTGTCTCCTTTCTTCTTTTTTATATTTATTTGCACCTTTGTGGTGCAGTTGATTTGCCTCTAAACTGGGACAGTTCCTTTTAACCGTTTGAGTGACATAATTTTTTCTCTTTGAAAATGATTACATACCTCCCAAGTGTCCCTCTTTAAGAAGGACAGCCCCTCTTTTAGACCCAAATCCCTCTGTCCCTCTTTCCCACCCTGATGTCCCTGTGTTTAGGAGATCAGATGGTGTGGGGTGTATATAAGTGTATCACATTGCTCCACAGCAATAAAACTCACATTAATGTTTGTATAAATGTCAGTATATTTGTTTATAATTACTCTGTGTAAATAAAATACTTTGTTCTTGTTATAAGCCATTTATTAGGTTACACTAGGAGGTGTCAGTAGGTCATGAAATAGTCTACAAATTCCTGATAATGGCCAGCCCACCAGCCACGCCCCCAGCAACAACCCCTAAACCACAAGTGTACCTCTTTGGCAATTTGAAAAGTTGGGAGGTAAGTGATTATTTCCGGCTACAATGAAGTAGCAGTGTTATAGCTTTTGTCTGAACCATTTTTTCAGACATTATGAATGAACATAAACCCTACTGTACTTGTCTGCCAGCATGCTAACTCCATGGATGCTGGAAGTCTATAGTCTTCTAGGCTGCAGTGGGTTAACCCTTTGAGTGTTGGAAAGGCATCCAATGTATTGTGCTGAAATGCACTAGATACCTCTCTGGCAATCAAAGGGTTAATGCACTTACTGCACACTGTGTGGGCTTTGTTCAGTTCCCCAAACAGTATGCTACTTTGTGTAGTTATGAGATCAGAGAGTGGCTAAAGCAAGGCATGGCAACCCGAGGCCCTCCAGCTTTTGTTGGGCTACAACTCCCATCATACTCAGCAAATGGCTGGCTGAGGATGGTAGGGGTGGTAGACAGCAGCTTGAGGGCTAAAGGTTGCCTACTCCTTAACCATTTGAGTGGCAGAAAGGTAGCCAACCCACTGCGTTGGATACCTCTCTGGCACTCAAAGGGTTAAAGAAGAATATTCTTTCCTTGTAAAGGAGAACTAAGGCTTCCTAATAATTCCCCTTGTGCAACAGATAACATCTTCAATCAATTCTCGGATGTCATGTCCTTGGAGTCGTACCAGACCACTGAACCTCAAACCACAAACCCTTATCACTGCACACAGTAATCTTAAAGGGATAGTAATGTTTCATAATAAAAGCAGCTCCAAATAATCTCCATAGTATCTGGGCCATAGAGGGTATTATTTCAGTACTGTCAGAGTTGTAGTTCAAGAGTAATTGAATGATAAAGTATCCCCCTCCCACCCCTTTTACCTAGTATAACACTGCTCACCTCAGTGAAGCAGGGAGTGTCCAGGTAGATCGCAGAGAGGGACAATCTTCAGTTAGCATCAGGGAAAAACCTGAAAAATCTGTCAAGGGGGGCAGAGTTTTCATTGTTCTCACAGTAAGAAGATTGTCCCTTGCTGTGAGCTGTCTGGTCTGTGGACCAGATTCCACATCCGAGGGGAGGTGGCTTACACTAGGTAAAAGGGGCAGGGAGGGGATACTTTATCATTCTATTACTCTTGAACTACAATTCTGACAGTATAGAAATAACACTCTCCGTGGCCCAAATACTATGAAGATTAATTGGAGCAGCTTTTATTGTGAAACTTTACTATCCCTTTAACTTATAAAGGACCAATGGGCTATGCAATGCATTGCATACCCCTCTGATCCTTAGCCCTTTGCGTGTCAGAGGGGTATGCAATGCACTACAAAGCAATGCATTGCATACGCCTCTTGCACTCGAAGGTTTGAGTAAGCTCATGCACTTCTTCAGTTTTAATACACTACCAGTGACTGGCCATAGTAAGGTAAGTGGTGGGTTATTATTGGGATGTGTTAGTTCACCTGTAATTGGCCACTATTTCAGCCATCCAGCACCATGATAGAAGCATAGTGGGGGTGAGGAGAGCTGTGAACGGATGCAGGAAGGTGAAAGTGTCAGTTTGCTTTTCTAATTAGCTCATGATTTCTGTGCCTGAATCAGTGTTATATAACTGCAGCATTTATATAGATATATGTGTGTGTGTGTGTGGCTGTTCATCCTTCTGTCTTTAGTTTTGCAATTTTACCTACCACAGAGTTTGTTTACCAGTTTTACCAGTTTATTTTCCAGTTAATAAACTATTGTCCTGGGTAGTAAATTTAAAGGACATGTATCCCATTTTACTAAGTCCTCTTCTATAGACCAGGATAGCTGCAAATCAGCTCCTATCAGCCACTGTGTGGATGGGGGTTAGTGTCAGAAAATGCCCCCCTTGGCTGTTATGCCACCTGGAACTATGTAGCTCTCAGATAGATTGTCTGTATCAGGCTTTCTTGCTAGGCACAGAGGGTTAATGAGAACTGTATGGCGCAGGACAGGAGACCGAAAGGCTATACTATACATTCTTGCCATTCAGTCTCTTCTTGTGGGACCAAACACGGAGCCCTGGGGTTCTCTATTTAGACCTCTGCTGTGTTTCCTCTTTAGTTCACCAAGGATTGCACTGGACTAATTGTCAAGCCTGTAAACTCTCTGTATCTGATTCAGAGACTCTGGTTTTTAAACTTAATTACCTGATCTCTGGGGACATAGGCTGATTCTCAGAGTTCAGTGAGTTCCTTTGTAACTCCATCCAATTCCCTGCCAGTCCTGGCAAGTCTCCACCCTGTTCTTCCCACTCTTTGACCATTTTAAGGACAAAACCCTCGCCTTCCCTCTTCCCAACCTTGCCCACTCCAATCAGGCCCCTCCCACTTTATGACACAATTAATATAATTTGCACACTCCTATCCCCAGACCTTAGTGGACATCAGGAGGACAATGTATGTCCATTGGCTAATCTGTTTCCTGGGAACACTATCCATTTCTTCGTATTTCTGTTTTATTGGCAAAAAATGTTTTCTGTGCCTGGAAACAGTAGATAGGATATGGTGCAGAGTCATGAGAGGAGGGCCATGGGCTGGCCTAGGGGCCACACAAGGGGCAAATGAAAACTCACATTCGTTTTACTAAAGCTCTTAGCCACTTATTGCTACAAGGTCTTCATAATCTGGTGAGGTAGTAGTCAGATAGTTTCTCTGCACATGAGGCCTCTTGTGTTTCATGAACATCTAGTTTTTTTACTTTGAGGACTAACGCATATCAGGAGTTCAACTACTGAAAGAGAAGTAAGAACTGAGACATAAGGAGGATTTTGGTACATATGTATCAATTTTATGAAATCCACTAGTAAAGAGCAGAATGTATAAGTAGGTTTTTAAGTTTTGGGGCCTTTCTATCCAAACCACATTACGTAATTTTTTTTCACACATGTGATACTTCATACTTGTTACTTCATACAATGAGCACCTGTCAATGCTTCTGTGATGAAGGTGGAAAGTGGGTACTTTGCACCTAGCAAGAAGGGGAAGATAGTACCAAACAAGATTCTACATTAGACCTTTTATAGTAGACTATATTTTAACTTGTTTCAGGGAGAGATAGGTTCTGTACAAGATGTTTTTGGTTTAAATTGCCTATTCTGTCTAATGGGAAATCTACCAATTCTATAACAGGCAAGGCTGCATTTCATTGCCTGGCACCCAAGCCCTGGCACCCAAGGTGCTGCTATGTCAATTACTCATTCTGTTTTGTAATTATATGGAAATAAATATTTGCTATTTTTTTACTCAATTAGATTTCTACAAAACAAGCTACCGAGTGCCGCAGTGGAATCTCTCCAGCCTGCTCTCTCTCGTGCCAAGCATTAATGAGGTAGGTCCCCACGGAGGCCTGGAACTGGTAGGAGAAATGCGTTTTGAAGACAAATGAAGCGCAGCAGAGAGAGACCTTTTGCTCCCCCCGACTCAGCCAGTTCCTGCTGATTCTAATTTTAGTTCTGTAATAATGCAAAAGTGAAGAGAAAAACTGCTGGCTGTTCAATCAAGTTTGTTTGGAACCTCATTAACAGCTTCTAAAAGTTCATTACAAGCAGCCTTATCCCATTAATGCTGCTCTGCGCAGAAAGAGTGCTGAATAAATATCACAAAGGAAATTGCTTGGATTTTGAGTTCTCCAGAGAACAGGTCTTGTTCAGAGAAACAGCATCTACAGCAACACAGTGGACAGCACACATCCTTCTAGGTACTGCATTTTTAGAAACATTTCAAAGAGAAGTATGTCTGATTTAAAGCTGCTTTAAATTCTGCAATTTGATTTTATCTAAAAAGCATTTTACACATTGTGGGCAATAATCATCAAGATAAATAGGTGTAATTCTGAGCAAATCAGATAGTAGACAAATAAAATGGTTCACATCTGTTACAGCTGTACCCAAAAATTATTAGTGGATAATGCTGGCCATAGTTATTAGGTGTAAAATCAAAAGCTTTTATTATTTTCATTTAAAATACAGATACTGTAGGCCATATCAATTTGTTAACATCAGGCCTGGGAGTTTAAAAAAAAAATAAAATTAATCATTAAACAAGTTTGGGCCGTCTTTCACTTTCTGAAAGACAGCCACCTCGTTACAAGTTTCCTGGTGGGCGGGCAATCAACGTGCAGCTGAGCGGCGCACTGCACGTGATTATAAGCTCCGCCCATGATGGGCACCCATGGGCTGCTCAAAAAATAAAAATGGGCTGCTCAGCCTTAAATGCTTGGGCCTATTTTTTGTCCCCGTTCCGGGCCTGGTTAGCATCATAGGTCATCCAATGGCTTTCAGAGTTTTGCATAGGTGTAGTAGGTAATACATAATTATACCCTTATAAGAATTACCAATAAGAATTACTGAAATCTTGGAGACAAAAGTATTGCCCCATCTTTTGTCAATCTTTATATAGGTTGGTTTCATGTTTATAGATAACAATCCATATAGGTCATCTTTTAGATTGGTCATGCGTCTGACAGATTAACTTATTTTTTTTGTGTGGTATGGTGAATCGAGGGAAATAAACTCTTTTATCACTATTTTTTTTAATATAAAATGGTGTAATTTAAAATTTACTTTAGAGATTCATGCCACCACTTTGACACTGCATTTCTTGTGACTGCAGACAAGGGAAGAGGAGTTAGAAAAAATCTGGTTAAGTATATGAGAGGGTGTTTTTTTTTCATTTTGTGTGGGTATTGTGAGGGTTAAATAAACCAACTGTTAATTGGGATTTTCTCTGGCCTGTGTGATTAAGGGTGATTGGCTAAGGAAAGTCACCTGGCTTCAGTGTTACTATAAATACAGTTTCCAGGCTCATTGAGCCTGCATTTCTTGTGACTGCAGACAAGGGAAATGGCGTTAGAAAAAATCTGGTTAACCCCTTAAGGCCCGGGAAAATCTGAGGTCGTTTTCACTTAAGGACCGGAGCAATTCTGACCTTTTTGACTATGTCTTTGTTCAACTGTGTTTTCCCTCTAAGTCTTTTATTCCACCTAGGTCAGCAAAGGTAATTATAATGGGAGATTTCAACTACCCTGAAATTGACTGGAGCAATATGACTTCAGACACAACAAAGGGAAATATTTTTCTAAGTATGATAAATGATAATTTTATGTCCCAACTAGTAGACGAGTCAACTAGAAAAGAGGCCTTGCTTGACATAGTGCTCTCAAACGATTCTGACATTGTAAACAATGTGCAGGTAAGGGAACATTTGGGCAGCAGTGGCCACAATATTGTATCCTTTGAAGTTTGTTATGAGAAACCCAATAGCAAGAGTTTAACCAAAACATTCAATTTCAAAAAGGCTAATTTTACAAAGTTAAAAGAAGCTTTAAAGGATATCCAGTGGGATGTAATTTTCAAAGATAAAAATGCACAAGAATCATGGAATGTATTTAAAATGCTCTTGGGCAAATATCCACGTCAATATATACCATTGGGGAATAAGCACAAGAGAAGTAAAGCAAAACCAATGTGGATTAATAATGTGGTTAGCAGGGAAATGAGAAATAAAAAGCAGGCTTTTAAGGTGTTTAAGTCAAACGGGTCAGATGCATCATTTAAAAAATATAAATAATGTAATAAAATCTGCAAACAAGCAATTAAGCTAGCTAAAATAGAAAATGAGCGAAACATTGCAAATGAGAGCAAGAAAAACCCTAAACAATTCTACAAGTATATTAACAACAAAAAAGTTAAGGTTGATATTGGTCCTCTTAGGACTGAAACACGTGAATTGATTAGTGAGGATAAAGCTATGGCTGACACCCTAAATACGTTCTTTGCTTCAGTATATACAAAGGAAGCAGAAATGACAAGCTGTGGGCAAACAGACAAAACCATGGAATTTCCTCCAACATCTACATGGCTTACTGAGGACAAGGTCCGAAAGAGACTGGAAAGGATTATAGTGAATAAAGCGCCTGGACCGGACGGTATACACCCAAGGGTACTTAATGAACTTAGTTCAGTAATAGCAAAACCATTATACTTAATATTTATTGATTCGCTTTCATCAGGCATAGTGCCCTGTGATTGGAGGAAAGCTGATGTAGTTCCATTGTTTAAAAAGGGAGCAAGATCCAAACCAGGAAATTATAGACCTGTGAGCTTGACTTCCATAGTGGGTAAGATACTAGAAGGGTTATTAACTGACAGTATTCAGAACTATGTGAAGACAAACAATATCATTAGTAGAAATCAACATGGTTTCATGAAGAACAGATCATGTCAGACTAATTTACTTGCATTTTATGAAAGAGTGAGTAGTAATTTGGACAGGGGAATTACTGTTGATGTAGTATACTAGGATTTTGCAAAAGCCTTTGACACAGTGCCTCACAACAGATTACTGCATAAATTAAAAGGCTTCGGTTTGGGTGGTGTTATCTGTACATGGATTGAGAACTGGTTAAATGATAGATGGCAGAGAGTTGTTGTAAATGGAACTTTTTCAAATTGGTCTAGGATTATAAGTGGGGTGCCGCAGGGTTCAGTCCTGGGCCCAATGCTTTTTAATTTGTTTTTTAATGATCTAGAAGTGGGAATTGAAAGTAGCATCTCAATCTTTGCTGATGACACTAAGCTATGTAGGGAAATACATACAGAGCTCGATGTTTTTTCCCTACAGAAGGATTTAGATAAACTAAGTGAATGGGCAGAAAAGAGGCACATGTCATTTAATGTAGGTAAGGTTATGCATTTGGGTTGTAGAAACAAACTTGCTACATATACTCTAAATGGGAAACAACTTGGGAAATCCTCATTAGAGAAAGATTTAGGTGTACTGATAGACAATAGACTTCACAGCAGTGTGCAGAGTCACTCAGCTGCTGCAAGAGCAAATAGAGTACTAGCCTGCATAAAAAGAGGTGTAGAAGCAAGGGATGCTAATATTATCCTACCTCTGTATAAATCCTTGGTTAGGCCTCATCTAGAATATGGAGTACAATTTTGGGCGCCTGTTCTAAAAAAAGATATTACTGAACTGGAAAAGGTGCAGAGACATGCAACAAAACTGATAAAGGGATTGGAGGATCTGAGTTATAAAGAGAGACTAGCCAAACTGGGTTTGTTTACATTAGAAAAGAGACGTCTAAGGGGTGATATGATTACCATTTACAAATACATTCAAGGTCAATACAAAGAACTATCCAATGAATTATTTATGCAAAGAGCTGAGCTAAGAACAAGAGGTCATCCATTAAGACTTGAGGAAAGGCACTTTCGACTAAAACACAGGCAGGGATTCTTTACAGTAAGGGCGGTAAGGCTATGGAATTCTTTGCCTTGGGATGTTGTGCTTGCAGATAATGTAACTGCATTCAAAAAAGCAATGGATGCCTATCTAGCACAGAACAATATTGACAGTTATGACAGATGGCTTCAAAGCAAATAGGATATTGATCCAGGGAACTATTTGACACACACACACACACACACACCTACATTGGAAATTGCTCCAGAGGGCTTTTTTGTTGCCTTCCTCTGGATCAACAGGGGTGTTATTGGCATGGGCTGGACTTGATGGACGCATGTCTTTTTTCAGCCTTATCTACTATGTTACTATGTTACTATGTCACCCTCATAAATTATATACTGTTTTTTAAGCACAAATAGGGCTTTCCTTTGATACACCACTTATATGGATAACCCACCATTTACTTTATTAAAATTAAAAAAAGGTAAAAAAAAAAATGTAAAAAACCCACCATTTTTGTTTTTTCTCTTGGGATCAATTGAGCGCAAAGGGTTCATTTTTATGGAGACTGCATGAAAGGTATGACCGGTCAGTCATACCTACAAAATGAGCAGTTTAAAGTGGCCACTGTCCCTCTGGGTGAAAATCCCTATGCCCCTTTTTCCTACCCTATTTTCCCACTTTTTTATCTATGACATTTAGCGGTGTGTATAAGTGTATTACATGGCTCCACAACAATCACACTCCCAGTTTTGTTTATTGAGATTTTTTTTTTTAAATAAAAAGTGTGTTGGTTTAAAAAAAAAAAAAAAAAAAGCAGGTCAGAAATTGACCTGCATTTAGCCAGCCTCCAGCACCAGCAGTGAAGGGGTTAATACCCCCAGCTGCTGTATTTTCTTTTTCCACTTGGTGTCTCCTCTCTACTTCTCTCTCCCTTACTTTGATAGTAAGGGAGACAGAGGCAGAGAGGAGACATAGAGGCAGTATGCTTTGTGTACTGCCTCTATCACTCAGAATGCCGGTACATGTGATCGCTGCTACAGCGATCACATGACCCGGCACAAGCAAAAAGGGCTGAGACTGAATGCCCCGGTCTTGGAACGTTCAGTCTCAACCTAGAATTAATGATAACAGCGTGCACGGAGGCATGCTGCTATCATTTAAGCCATGAAGGTCCAGGACCGTCATGGGTCCTTAAGGATAGAACAACCCATGATGGTCCAGGACCATCATGGGTTTTTAAGGGGTTAAGTATATGAGAGTGTGTTTGGTGTTTTATTAAGGTTTAAAAAAAAAAAGGTTTTCTTCATTTTGTGTGGGTATTGTGAGGGCTAAATAAACCAACTGTTAATCAGGAATTGTAAATCAGCAGAGGATCTGAGGTGACAATAATTTCAAGGGAGTTACTGCATTCACATTGAAAGTTGGTTACTTACTTTAGAGTGAGCTTTAGAGGATAGTATACATCTTATTGATTTGTAAAACCAAGCATGAGTGACAGCAGGTTAGACAATCTCACGCAGTGCACTTCTTGTCACATTTGAACACTTGGAGCAATCGTTCCAGGGGTCATACTGCTGTGCCAAGTGTGAGCATATTTTCTTTTTAGAGTCTAAGATATTGGATTTGGAAAGAAATATTGTAACATTGCGAGACATTGGAAACCTGGAAAGGAGTTTAGAACTCACAGAACAGGTAGTATGTAGGGTTAGTGGTGAAGCGGGTGGAGTTGTAGAAGAGGAGCAACAGGTAGGCAGCTGGGTAACAGTAAGGAGGGGAGATAATGGGCAGAGGAAGAGGAAGGCCAGTTCTGAGTTAACTCAGTCCAACAGATTTGCAAGATTGTGTGAAGATGTGGATGAGGATAACTCAGAATTGGCAACACTGGAGAGGGCTAATTCCTCTATCATCCAGGGGAACAGTCCTCCTTCCTGGCTAGATGGGATGCAGAGTAGACAGAAACCAAGGCAGGTGGTGGTAATAGGGGACTCTATTATTAGGAAGGTAGATAGGGTATTCTGCCGCCAGGAACGTGAATGCCGAACAGTATACTGTCTCCTGGCTGCTTGGGTTCGGCATGTTGCGGACAGGGCTGATAGATTGTTGGGAGGGGCTGGAAGTGATCCAGCTGTCTTGGTAAATATTGGTACCAATGACAAAGTAGGAGGAAGATGGAGGTCCCTAAATAATGATTTCAGGGACCTAGGGTGCAAGCTCAAGGCAAAGACCTCTAAGGTAGTATTTTCTGAAATACTACCTGTGCCATGCACCATTGCAGGTAGACAGAGGAAGCTCAGGGAACTTAATGCATGGCTCAAGCAATGGTGTAGGAAGGAGGGTTTGTGTTCTTAGCCACTGGGCTGACTTTGTTCTTGGGTACAATCTATATGGAAGTGATGGATTGTGCCTAAATGGTAGAGGAGTCTCTGTGCTAGGGGAGCAAATGCTAAGAAGCTTGGAGGAAAGGGGGGAGAGGGTATGTAGGGAGTGATAGATGTAAAGACTTTAACATTAATTGTATGCTAGCAAATGCAAGAAGTATGGAAGATAAAATAGGAGAAGCAGCATTGTTGGTGGTTAATGACCAATTGGACATAATTGGTATAACAGAAACATGGTGGAATGATGCACATGACTGGGCTGTAAATATAGAGGGCTATTCCCTGTTTAGGAGAGACAGGATTAATAGAAAAGGGGGAGGTGTGTGCATATATTTGAAACCAGAGTTAAATCCAATTTTAAGAGGTGATACTGGCCAAAATGTGGAGTCCTTGTGGGTAGAAATTGAGACTAAATGTGGTGTAAAAGGTAATAAAAAAAGGTGTTGGTGGTATATGCTACAAACCACCAAATATTGATGACAATGCTGAGGCCCAACTGCTATTGCAAATTTGGAAAGCTGCCCTGCTTGGTCATACTATAATTATGGGAGATTTTAATTATCCAGATATCAACTGGAAAAATGAGGCCTGTCAGAGTGCTAAGGGTAGCAGGTTTGTGAGCATATTTCGTGAAAGCTACATGTCACAAATGGTGGATGTGCCGACAAGAAATAACAATATATTGGACCTAGTGATAACGAATAACACAGAAATGGTATCCAATATTAAGGTAAGTGAACATTTGGGAAACAGTGATCACAACATGGTTACATTTGAGATCAGTTTGGCAAAGAAAACTGTATAGGTTCAACTAAAACTCTTAATTTTAAAAATCTAACTTCAAATTATTAAGGGCTTCAATGCAACACATAGACTGGGATACATTATTTAAAAACAAAAATACTGAGGATAAATGGTCAGAATTCAAAATTAGGTTGCGGAAATGTACCCAACAGTATATACCAATGGGGAACAAAAGCAAAAGAAGTCACAGCCAATGTGGTTAGCTACACATGTAAAGAAGGAAATGGCAAAGAAAAAAAAAGCATTCAAACTATTCAAGTCTGAAGGAACTGAACATTCTTTCTTAACCCCTTAAGGACCAGCCGCGCACACACGGTGTGGTCACTTAATGACCACGGAGCATTTTTTTTTTTTTAACCATTTGATTCAGGACTCCCCGACCGCCGTGCAGCTGTGCAGTGAGCCCGGAATTCCATGATATACATGTATGTCCTTGGTCCTTTAGGGACTGAAACCTCATGACGTACATGTACATCATGGGTCGTTAAGGGGTTATAATACAGAGAGTGCAACAAAGATTGCAAAAAGGCAATTAGGGTAGCAAAAACAGAAAATGAAACTCGAATTGCAAGGGAAAGTAAGACTAGTCCAAAAAAGTTTTTCAAATATATAAATAGCAAAAAACTTAAGAGGGAGTGCATTGGACCATTCAAAAATGAGATGAGTGAGTTGATTAGTGAGGATAAGGAAAAGGACGATGTTCTAAACATTTTCTTTGCTTCAGTATATACAAGGGAGCAAGGAATGGTAGAAGAACCTCAAAAAGTAACTAATAAAACAATACAATTATCAAATATTGGGTTAACTCAAGAAGATGTCATGGGTAGACTGAACAAAATTAAGACTGACAAAGCACCGGGTCCTGATGGTATACATCCAAGGGTTCTTAAGGAACTCAGTGCAGTGTTGGCAAAACCCCTATATTTACTCTTTAAAGATTCTCTGACCACAGGCTCAGTGCCACAACATTGGCAAAGAGCCAATCTAATGCCTCTATTTAAGAAGGGAACTAAAACGGAACCTGGAAACTATAAACCTGTGAGTTTGACCTCTGTAGTGGGAAAACTGCTAGAATGGATAATAAGGGACTATATTCAGGATTATAACACAAAAAATAAGATCATTAGCAGGAATCAACATGGTTTTATGAAGAATAGATCATGCCAAACTAAACTTTTCCGCTTCTATGAGGAAGTAAGCAACAACCTTGATAATGGCAAGGCAGTTAATGTAGTATATCTAGACTTTGCAAAGGCATTTGATACAGTGCCACACAGAAGGCTGGGGTATAAAATAAGGAAATCAGGGCTAGGAGAAGACCTTTGCAATTGGATACAAAACTGGTTGAAGGATAGGGAACAGTGTGTGGTTGTAAACAGACAATTTTCCAATACAGTTAAAGTGGAGAGTGGAGTACCTCAGGGTTCAGTATTAGGTCCGCTGCTTTTTAACATGTTTATAAATGACCTAGAAATAGATGTAGAAAGCAAATTATCAATATTTGCAGATGACACTAAAGTATGCAGGGTAATTAATTCAGAATAGGATAATTGCTCTCTACAGAGGGATTTATATAAAATGGCAGACTGGGCAAAAAAATGGAATATGAAGTTTAATGTGGGGAAGTGTAAAGTCATGCATTTGGGAGGATATAATCCCAAGGCTACTTATAAACTTAATGGAATCATTTTAGGGGACTCGTTGCTAGAGAAAGACCTTGGTATCCTTGTCAGCTAAAAACTTGGAAACAGTGACCAGTGTCAAACAGCAGTAGCAAAGGCAAACAAAATCCTGTCTTGCATAAAAAGAAGTATTGAAGCAAGAGTGGATAACATTATTTTGCCATTATACAAATCATTGTTAAGACCTCACCTTGAGTATGCAGTGCAGTTTTGGGCACCAGTTCTGAAAAAGGATGTACTAGAACTAGAAAGGGTACAGCAAAGAGCAACAAAATTAATTAAGGGAATGGAGGACTTGACGTATGAGGAACCAGTAGACTAACTTGGTTTATTTACTCTAGAGAAAAGATGACTAAGAGGAGACCTTATCTCGTTGTACAAATATATGAGAAGTCCATACAAGGATCTCTGTGGTGAGCTATTTATTCCAAGGCCTGATCAGGTGACCAGGGTACACCCCTTGAAACTAGAGGAAAGGAGGTTTAAACTTCATCAGAGGAAGGGTTTTTTTACAGCGAGGTCTGTTAAATTGTGGAATTCTTTGCCCAAGGAGGTGGTTATAGCAGATACAATATCACGGTGCCCGTGATTGCTGCATTGCTATGTCTATTACTGATAGGGGGCTCCCATTGGCTGTCTGCCTTTAGCCCGCCTCATATTGCCTATTTAAACTGTGTCTGGGCACCCTCTGGTTGCCCTTTCGTGATGTCTCTGATAGCAACCACTTCCACCATGCTCAGAAGCGTATTGGGCCCTGCTGTGTTCCTGAGTTCTTGATATCATCCTGTTCCTGAGTCTCCTGTCTGCAGTGCTGGTTTCAGTGCCGGTTCCGGTTGAGTCTTCAGAGGTTGCTGTTTCCTGCGACATTCTCTGTTGGTTTCCAGCGTGCGGACGCTGGTTCGCTCCACAAGCCTTGCGACTATACTATACTGGTTGTTGGTTACAGCGTGCGGACGCTGATTCGGTCCATGAGCCTTGCGGCTATACTATTCTGTCTGTTAGTCCCAGCGTGCGGACGCTGGGTCGCTCCAGAAGCCTTGCGGCTATACATACTGGTTGTTGGTTACAGCGTGTGGACGCTGATTCGCTCCATAGCCTTGCAGCTATACTTTAATGTCTGTCAGTCCCAGCGTGCAGACGCTGGGTTGCTCCACAAGCCTTGCGGCTATACTATACTATCTGTTGGTCCCAGCGTGCAGACGCTGGTTCGCTCCTCTAGCCTTGCGGCTATTCTATACTGTCAGTTGGTTACAGCATGTGGCGCTGATTCACTCCACAAGCCTTGCGGCTTTGCTATATTGTCTGTTGGTCCCAGCGTGAGGATGCTGGTTTGCTCCATAATCCTTGCGGCTATACTATACTGTTTGTTGGTCACAGCGTGCGGACGCTGGTTCGCTCCTCAAGCCTTGCGGCTATACTATACAGTTTGTTGGTACCCAGCGTCCAGACGCTGGTTCGCTCCACCGTTAAGCTACACTATATCTTGTATTATTCCAACGCTTGGGTGTTGGTTCACTCCATGACCTGTGGGTTAATCTATGTCTTGCTGAAGGTTCCCAATGTGAGGGCATTGGTTTACTTCCTTGTCTCGCTACACCGGTAGTCTTTTGATTCACTGTGCGCTGTCCAGTCCTAGACAGCTAGTAGTCCTTCAGTACATGAGTGATACAGTGTACAGACTACCAGGGTAAACCATTGATCTTGCAGTATATCGATTACTATTGACTGTCATTGCCATCTGACAGCTATTTAGATCACTGTGATTGATTACTGCTTCTTTGGGCTGCCTTGCCCGGTATATTGGTAAGGACGGTAGAACCTTACGTTTCCATCCTGAGGTTGCCTTACCCGGTATTGGCAGGGCCGGTAGAGCCTATATTGGTACTCCTTTGGACTGCCTTGCCCGGTATATTGGTAAGGCCGGTAGAACCTTTTACATTATTCCATCCTGAGGTTGCCTTACCCGGTATTGGCAAGGCCGGTAGAGCCTATGTCCTTAAAGCATTGAGTTAGGCTGCCTTGCCCGGTATATTGGCAAGGCCGGTAGAGCCTACAACTTGGGTGTCCATTGGGCTGCCTTGCCCGGTATTTTGGCAAGGCCGGTAGAGCCTTTTATTCCTTACTGCTCAGGCTGTCTTGCCCGGTATATTGGCAAGACCGGTAGAGTCTGTATTGTTCATTATATGTATTGTATGTATGTGTTTAAAATACTATGGGATTATCTTAATCGTTTCAATAAAGTTGTGTTTTTACCTAACCTTGCGTCTGAGAGTCTTAACAAACCGTGACATACAATGGATACATTCAAGAGAAGATTAGATACATTTCTTTCCAAAGAGAGCATACAGAATTATACTGTTTATTAGTAGGCAGATCAGGAAGGTCTGATAAAGACTAACTTATTTGGTAGCAGGAAAGCTATAAAATTACTGGGGTATGAGGAGAAGGTTGAACTTGATGGACTTTTGTCGTTATTCAACCTAATTTACTATGTTACTATTTAGCAGTCCATATAGGTCACTTTTGGATTTGTCCTGCGTTTGACAGATTAACTTATTTTGCGTGGTATGGTGAATCGAGGGAGATAAACTCTTTCATTGCTTTTTTGTAATTAAAAATAGGTGTAATTTAAAATTCACTTTAGAGAGACATACCATCACTATTCACTATTTGGAATAATTAATTTACATACAAATAATGTTACTGTTTTAAATGACCATAAACCACTATCTGGTAATGCACTGTTACATGCTACAACTAGCCATCACCAAGGAAATTATATAAAACATTGCCCAGTGGTCAATTTATTAGATTGAAGAGAAATTGTTCTTTTTTTTTTTTGTTAATCCAAGTTTATTGATTTTTTTTTACATTAATAGACAAGGACAGAAAGAAATAATACAAGAGCACAACAGGGTGATGCATAAGAAAAGGGAAACTCCCCTATATATCAGAAAAATTAACATTAAAGCATAACATTTCACAAAATAGGGTAGCAGGCAACAACACAATTCAGAAGAGGCTACCTGGCCCAAGAAGAGGGTTTCAAAGGCTTAGTAAGAGTGTGGTTAAGAGATCTGGGAGAAAAAAAATTAAATATATAAAAAGAGGAGAAGGAGGGGGGATTGGGGAGAAGGGAAAACGAAAGAGTCCCTGCTCTCCTATGTGCCAAGAGTTCCCCAAGGGGGAGTATGCATCAGAGGCAGACCCCTCTGTCACCGACCCACAGCGTCCAGGAGGGGCTGAGTTGTCGGGTCTTCCAAAAATTGTTTCCAAGCTAACCATGTGGTAGTATATCGGTCTGAGTGCTCGTCCACCGTCATGACCAGCTCCTCCATACTCCGAGTGTCCTCCATTCTCATGACCCATTCCCAAATCGTCGGGGTTGAGGGTTTACCCCAATGAAAAGGAATGAGTGCCTTAGCCGCATTTAACACGTATCAAACAACTGATTTCTTATACCATGAACGGGCAGAGGGGTGTGATGTAAAAGGAAAGGAGCAGGTAGAAAAGGGGGAGGGTTATCTGTACGTTTCATCAGGATGGAATGGACCATCTTCCAAAAGGGGGAGATAAGGGGGCAGTCCCACCAAATATGGAGCAGAGTGCTATAGAGGACCCGCCACATTTCCAGCAGACATCCGGTGTTCCGGAAGAAAAGGAGTCTAAGAGAGCCGTTGTGTGATACCAGGAGAAAGCAATTTGTATGACAATTCCTGAATCTTTTAGTCCAAGGAGCATTTGTGAGTCAAAGTAAAAATCTTCTCCCACTGCCCTTCACTCAGTGAAATCTGAAGGGTAGATTGCCATTTGCCCACAAACGAAGTGGTGCAGTGGTCCCAGAGTATAAAAGCAGATGATATAGGAGAGAAATGCCATGGGGGGAGGAGAGTATCCCCAGTGCATAAGTTCACAAAGTGTGTAGTAGAGAGAAGGAGGGCTCGAGGTTGAGGTAAGGAGCAAACAAAACAACCCAACTGGGTATAATGGAATCTATCGAGCATCGTCAAAGGACAAGATGGCCAAATCTCTTCCAGGGGTCGAAGCCCACCCACTGCAGTAAGAAAAGTTGTCAGCCTCTACAAGCCATCGAGGGAGGTATCCAGAAAGGGTCCAATGGACTTCTCAGGCACAAAAGCTGTGTTCAGGTGGAAAGGTGTTAAGGGAGAAGGAAAGGTGATAAGTAGAAAGCGATCGCAAGACCTATGAAACACCAAAAGTGTAGCTGAGGCAAGCGGGTGAGTCCCAGAAAGCGACCAAGCATGGCGCGGTTGCAGCCAAGGTATCAAATGCAATGGAACCCCCACCCCATCCTCCTTGATCGAGATCCACAACTTCTGTGGCAGGTGGAAGGACCATTCTAGGATACGGAGAAGGTGACAGCCTTGGTAATAGATCCGAGGGCAGGGGAATCGAACCGCAACCTAGGTTTCCTCCGAGCCCACAGGAAGTTCAGCTACAGAGATCGGATAAAAGTGAAGAAGGCAACTGGGAGGTGAATAGGGAACATTTGAAAAAGATAGAGTAGTCGTGGAAGAACAATCATTTTCAGAACATTAACTCTACCCATCCATGAGACATGCAATGGAGCCCAGGAGCCAAAATCCCACCGCATAGCTGCCAGGAATGGGGGGAAGTTGTACGCATAGAGCTGTGATAAGTCTCTAGACAACCACACTCCTACATACCAAAGTTTAACACGACACCATTTACAAGGAAAGGAAGTCGACAGACACCTTGCCTGGTTCTCAGGGAGAGATATGTTCAAGATTTCTGATTTGCCAGTGTTGATTTTGAAATTCGCAAGTTCCCCGTAGATTAGAAATTCTTCAAAGAGGACTGGGAGTGAAACTCCTGGAGTGGAGAGAGGGAAGAGGAGATCGTCAGCAAAGCCCAGGACCTTGTGATGAGTACCGTTTACAGAGAAGCCCTGGATGTTACCATTAGTCTGAACCATTTCCAGGAAAGGCTCTAAGGCCAAAACAAACAGCAACGGGGAGATCCAAAATGAGTCCCACAGGGCACCGTTAATTCGGATCCTAGCCAAGAGGAGGGAGTACAGGGACGAGATCCATGACATCATATGGGGGCCAAAGCCTATTTACCTCAGGACTTCCAACAAGAAGCCCCAACTCAGGCGGTCGAAAGCCTTTTCGGTGTCAGTAGAGAGCAAGAGTAATGGAGATGAGGCAACACGTGTCTGATGAATCGAGCCTATCGCTCGGACGGTCCAATCCCTGGCCTCTCTTCCCGAGATGAATCCCGTCTGGCCAGAATGGACCAAAGGCATAAATGGGGTAAGACATAGGCCAGGACCTTTGAGAACAACTTCAGATTGATGTTGAGTAAAGAAATCTGCCTATAGCTGCCACAGTGCTCCGTGTCCTTCCCCTCTTTCGGGATCAAGGAAATTGTGGCAGCTAGCGTGTGTAGGTGGACGGCATGGCCCTCCAAGATTGAGTTAAAGGATGAGACCATACGAGGGCCGAGAATAGTCAGGAAGTGTTTGTAATACAGAAGGGAGAGTCCATCGGGGCCCGGGCATTTACCCGACTTAGAGTTCCGCACTGCTAATGTCAGCTCCTCCAGGGACAAAGGGCGTTCCAGCAATGCAGCATCATCGCGAGGAAGTTTGAGTTTCAAGTGCTGACGAATGTACTCAGAGATTTTAGTATGGAGCCGATCGGCCTGGGCAGGGAGGTCCCCAGGATACGGCAACAAATTATAAAGCTTAGAATAATAGGACAGAAACTCTTTTGCAACGTCTGGAGGCAGCTGCTTAAGGGCCCCATGCGGATCTCTGATTTTTGGGATGTAAGTAAGTTGGAGATGCTTCCTGAGAGCTGTCGCCAGATATTTCCCTGGCATATCTCCATGTTCATAATAGATAGCTTTCAATCTAGTGAACTGTCTCTGGGCTAGTGAGTTGAGCTCCGAAGCAAGCTCGCGCCGTAATAGCAAGAGTTGTTGAAAATCACTAGCTCACAAAGAGGTCCTATGGGTTTTCTCGAGGACCGCAATTTGGGAAACGCTTGCGCAGCCAAGCGTACCATGCCTTCTTGGCTTCAGAGGCAAGCTTGAAAAAGTGGCCACGGATCACACACTTGTGCGCTTCCCAAATTGTAAGCTCAGCCACGTCACACGATGGGTTATCAGAGAAGTAGTTGATAAAGAAATTGTTAGTGGACAGCAAAGTATTCGGGTCGGTCAACAAGGATTTGTTGAACCTCCAAGAACACTGGGCAGGACAAACAAGCGGTAAAGCAAAAGACAGTGAGTGGAGCATGGTCCAACTAGATCGTGAGACCGTACGAGGCTGACTGCAGCATGGGGAGGTTATAGTAGTTGACAAACAGATAATCTATGCACGAGTAACGAGCGTGGGGGCAGAATAAAAACTATAGTCGCGATCATCGGGGTGCAAGGCCCACCAGCAATGAACCAGGTGGTGGTCCACGAGAAATCTCTTAATTTTCTGCAGAACAATTGGCGGAGTACAAGCAGAACCCATGGAAGTGTCAATGCCAAAATCAAGGGCAAAGTTAAAGTCACCGCCTATGATCATGAAGCCCTCCTGGAACTGGCGAAGGGAAGCCATCATGGTAGCGAAAGAAGTATGTTGTCAAGTGTTTGGGAGGTAAAGCGTTGCAAATGTGTAAGTATGACCTGCAATCATACCCTTCAAAAAAACATATCTGCCCTCGGGGTCCAGGAGACGAGCAGTCTCAACAAAAAGAGTAAATTTAGAGATAAGGATCGCAATCCCCTTTCGTTTGGAAAGAGGATCGTTGCTGTAAAAACATTGTGGATAGTCAAGAGAAGTCAAACGAGGCGGAGAAGCACCACAAAAGTGAGTTTCTGCAAAAAAGCAATGGCGATACGGTGGGACCTGACACCACGAAGCAGATGAGACCATTATTCAAGGATGTTAAGACCCTTAACATTCAAGGTCATCATTAGAAGGTCAGCTGGCGCAAAGGATGAGTTAGTCAGAATATCTACACCAAGACCACTGAGAGAGAGCCCCCAGCACCCAGAAGAGCAGGGACACAAAAAAAGGGCGGGAGAGGGGAAAGAAGAACGGGAGAACAGGTGGGTGAGAAAAAGTACAATAAACAGCAAACCGCCGCCACCCGCCCCCCCACATGAACAGTGTAAACAATATTAAAATTACAAAACAGAGCAATCAATAATGATAACATAAGCGTAAAGGTTGGGAGGACATACACATTACCCATTGGAAAATCCAGCCAAACCCACCCTCCAAGTTCCCAACTACGATCCCCCACCCCACCAAGGCAGGGCCAGGGGGGAAAGCAGGAGGGATGTACAAAGAGTCAACCCCACAGTAATAGCAACAGTCCCAGCAGTGAGTGGAGGCCCAACCTCCCCCCCCAGGCCAACCCCCAGCTAGAACCTCCACGGAGTCCCACCAATACCACGGGCATCCAGCTCACCACCTGGAGCACATGAACCAAAAATAAATGCACTAAATGGCATAGAGCAGAGGCATCAGATTAAATAATCCTGGGCAGTCCGAGCCAATCCACCGTGTACCTGGGGGACGCCACGCCCCAAGGCTCCTCCCTAATCGTAAGCAGCCACATGTCAAGGGCACAGCAGTCAGCGGGGCAGGGCAGACAGGAGTTTACACGGTGAAATAGCATAACCCCACAGAAAACATAATGCCCAAACAGCACATTGCATGAAGCTCCTGGATAAAAGCATGCCAGGGCAGCGGCAGAGGGAAGGGATGACTCGACCCAAAGGGTCAGGGAAGTCTGAGCAATAGGGACATGGGTACCAGACCTGGGAGAGCTAAAGGGGGGAGTAAGGGCAAAGCAGGACAGTGAACCAGAGTCCCCCATCCGCACTCCCAGGAGGATGAAACCCTGAACCCTCCATCACCAAGGCCAAGTATGAGTCAAGGTGCTCAAAATGAGAGCAGTGTATCAAAACCCAGACCAATCTCACAACCTGCCGTGGTCTGGAGACCGGGGCAGCCCAGCGAACGGCACAGCTAATGCACACTGAACATCCAGGAAACCACGGATCCCAGAAAGGGCCCAGAAGGAAGCGGAGAGCAGCCGCACAGGGACTACCCAGGAAGCCACATCCCGGGAGAGAGGGCAACAGCCCATGTAAGTGATAATGATTATAATGATCATGGGAGCCCCAGAATTCTTCTAAGATGAGGAGGGGAGAGGTGGACAGGACAGCCATAGGGATGCACAAGGCAAGGAGCCCCACAAAGAGAAGCAACCCACCCACCCAGGGAGAAAAGAGTTCCGGGGTGAGGGCAAGCGGGGCAGAGAGCACAAGGCCCAGGAAAGCCATAAGGAAACGCAAACTTTCAAGAGCCATAGAGTGGGCCGCAATTCAGAAAGGGGACAGAAGGGGGGCAGGAAACTCATACAGCAAGTCTGCAATGGTACAGGAGCAGCAAAGGCTATAGCCGAGGATCAGCAGGCATAGGGTACAGAGGGGCAGAACACTGGTCGAAAGTCACTAGCCATCCCCATTGGTGGGCCGAGAAACAGCAATCAGTATCACAAAAAGAGTAAACCCGGGAGGCCAGGCAGATGCAATCACAGCATTCCAGTCCCTGAGGCAGGTGAACAAATCAGGAAAGCAAGGCTAAGGCTAGGGGAGCAAATACCAGTCTAGTAGACAGTGCTAGGTGGAGAGCGGGTCAGAGGCAAGGGACCAGGCGGGTCACTCCTCAATGTCAACATGGAGACACAATTGACTTCAAAATCTTGGGCTACACGGGAGCGATCCAAACCTCTGGAAGGGTGTCGAGAGCGGAGTCTCATCCGGCCCCAGAGCTCAAGAAGGCTCAATTCCCGGATCTGGACATCAGGAAGCCCCAATTTTTCCAAGAAAGCCGGTAGTTCTTGGTAATACTGCAGGGTATGGGAAGAGTCCCTTAGGTGCACTGTAAGGCTGAAGGGATGGCCCCAGAAGTAACGTATGTTCCAGTTCTGAAGTACAGAGGACAGAGGCTGCTCGCCTGGCTTGAAGTGTAAGGTCAGAGAGGTCCTGGAAGAAAGACACCGAGTGGCCGTTGTGAGACCAGGAGCCCAACTCCCGGGCCCTCCGCATAATCTCCTCCTTCAACTCAAAATCAGGTAAGCAACAGATAATGTCCTATGGAGGAATGTAGGAGCACCTCGCAGGCATAGAGCCCCATGAGCTCTATCAAACACCACTGCTGAGCCCACAGGGCTCCTCAGTATTGCATTAAACATTTCAGTCAACAGCTGTGGGATATTCTTCACTGTGCCAGCAGATACCTCAGGAATCCCATAGGAAGAAGATTGTCCCCTGCTGTTATCTGTCTGGTCTATGGACTGCATTCCACATCTGAGAAGAGATGGCTTACACTAGGTAAAAGGGGCGGGAGGGGAAACTTTGCTTGTGAATATCTCTCAAACCATAAAGGTTTGAGAGATAAGACTTATATCATTCTTCATGTTTTTTTAATGCCTACAAAATAAAATAAAGATAAAACAAAGTATTACTATCCCTTTAAGCAGGGAGCAAACAGATGTGTTAGTTGTTCATCATGACAATACAAACTAATTTAGACTTACTGTTATGAACAAAAGTTATAAGTCAACAATTTGTAAACTCTAACACTTCTTTTGTTATTTTATTAGCAGCATGCAATATATGTTTAAAACTATACATAGGTCACCCTATGAGACCTTTAAAATCTAATAATCGAGCATTTAAATAACATTAAGAATTCACGTAGGGATTCAGTAACAGCTAAACATCTACTGGACTTCCATTATCTGGACATATCTTTGATTACACAGGCAAGGTGTGCATCACGGTCCGGCAGAAATCACAACAGCCAACTCCAGCATGTTACTTCCATAAAATATATTTTATTGGATACAAAATTATATAAAAGGCAATTCTTTTGCCAACGAGCAAGGCAACTCCCGTACAAACATGCGTTTGATGCTCTCACCACCTAACGCGTTTCATCTTTTTGATTACTTTTACAGGTATACAAAGTGTAAATACGCTACTAAGAGGAGGAGCTCAATACGTTTACTAAATTAAAGACACATTATGGATTCATAAGTTAATCATTAGGGATCCAAAGGGTATGAATTCAGAATGGAATATCAATGATTTGATTTACAGTAATTAACCCTTTGGGTGCCAGAGGGGTATGGAATGCACTGCTTTGCAATGCAACACACTGCAAAGCAATGCGTTGCATACCCCTCTGGCATTCAAAGGGTTAAGCTAGTCTCCCAAGAGTCGGTCATTCTTATATGTTGTTTGGTTTTAATACATGTTAACTCTACAGTGAATGCAAGATTGTCATTATCAAGGTGTAGGTACAAGCAGGGATTACCCATCATTCCTAACAGCCTATAACTCAGTCACCTTTGTACATTGACAACTTTTTTGCACATTTTTAATACATTCTCCTACCAAGGTGTATGCAATAAAGTGCAGACATAGCACAAAGGGCTGTTTCCAAGCTCCAAGGCAGTTTGTGCCCATTTATGCCTAGGCCAAAAGTAATTTCTATGTCTAAATGGCTTTGTTGAGCAATGTGCATCTAGACAGATTTGGGAATTGTGGGAGTATGTTGTTGTGTATGAATGTGTACGTCATTTGCTACCAACAACTGAATAGCATGGTATAAAACCCTATATTACTTTATGCCTGCTTCAGGAGTAGAGTAACAGATTTCATGTGCAATTCAATAAGCTGGCACTCAAAGGGTTAAACATGATTTGATTAGGATCCTTGCACAGTCTCCTTTAAAGGCAACAAGGAATACCTTCTTGCTACTGTAATGGGTTGTACCTTACCTCCTATATAAAGATACAGAGGGCAGTTATTCACTACTCTTGTACAGGTGCACCTTAAACCAGATATTATATATGTAGCATGGTCTTACTACTCATTAGAATATAGTGAGTACGATAATGAAAGTGGTGAAAGTTTCAAATATGCTTAAACAAGTATATATTTATTATGCACACATCATAAATTGTACAGAGATATAGAAAGTAAAATTAGTAAATACCACTAGTTAATGTAGTATACCTAGCAGAGTATAGTTTCATAGTATGCTTGTAATAATAATAATAAAAATAAATAATAATAATAATATTACATACCATCTGCCTTGATTAAATAATGTAATAAAGCTGTCCTTAACATAAGAAAAGACCAAGGACCAAAAAAGGTTTGAGGTTTTTACAGTAGGAAAATGGGCAGACTAAATGGGCCGAATGGTTCTTATCTGCCGTCAAATTCTATGGTTCTATATCTCTCTCTTTCTTTCTCTGTCCATAAAATACATCAATTATATCATCTTTATATAGGCGGAGATATCTGTACACTTTACTACACCTTTTCTGTTAGTGAAGCACAGTGCACTTGTATAATCAATCACATTTGCATACTTCATTCTAGGCTTAAAGGAGCAGTAAACTTATTTTTATGAAAAAATATATATTGTAGGGATTTTCCTATTGAGTAAAATAAGGGTACTCCCACTGCCGAAAAATTTATATTTCCAGAATTATTACAGTTTAAACACATTTTTTTACATTAGCAGTGCCATCTAGTGGTCAAATTCTAATTAGATTTCCTGTTAGATTCTAATGGAGAGGAGAGTCAGAAAAGTCAGAGACATACAGTTCTCCACAGAATGTGATGGAAACTGCCTGTCACTTCCTGTCAGTTAGAACCATCAGGAAGTAAACAGAGTAAATTCACTTCCTGATTATTTAAACTGCTATAATTTTTGAACAAAACATCTGACAACAATGGGAGTACCCTTGTTTTATTCAGCAGGAAATTCTCTGTAAAATATGTGTTTTCATAAAAAAAGTTTATTGCTCCTTTAAACATATCTAAAATTACTTTTACAAATGTGCAAGTAGCAGCACAAAATAAGAATCATTCTTAGTACAGTGCAGATTAGGCAGGAGATATTCAATAAACGAAAAATATGATAAGATTCCTAAACACTACAAGCCCTTGCTAAGTATAAAAAAATATTCCTATGCAACGGGTCCTGCAAATTACCTTGCATGCACATTGCTATAAAAAAATCAGTGTTTTAAATGATATAATGTGTTTAACTATCATGTACCCAGTACTATGCAATTGATCACTTATTACCAGAGTAATCATTATATCAGTGATACAGTGCATTGATGGACCCTTGCTTTAAACATAACATTTCGACTTTGAGCCAAGATGTGAGAAACAAGACTCTGAATCAGATTCTGTGAAAGAATTTAAAATAATTATTTTAGATCAGTTGTACATTGCATTGTGGATGATGAGAGAAACAATTGTAGGGGCAAAAAGGAAATGAAATGGGAGGAAGCAAAGGGGTTATTCCCTCATCAGGAACAGCAACATCACAACATTTTGCATAAGACAGGTCATCGTTGGCAAAATCATCATCGTCACATATAGTAATGAATATGTCTCAGGAAACACAGTCCAACATTTGTGGTGGTGGCACTGGCACATTTCTATGGGACTTGCTTCCAGAATACGGGTTGATAACTGATCCACATCAACTCAAAAGAGTGGCCTTACTGCATGGGAAATGGCTACAGCATATTTGTAGGATGACTACGTTATAGGCTGAAACAATGACCCACTTCAGTACTGGAAAACAAAACAGTGTGTGTGTGTGTGTGTGTGGCCAGCACTGATGCGTACTGCTGTGGAAAACCTTAGCTGCAAACCAATAAATGTGCAATCAGAGTGGGTTTTTAGTGCAACTCATGATATCGTTAATGACTGTAGAACACATCTATCCAGTAGCAGTGCTGGTAGACAGAGGTGGACACAACACGGAAGATAGAAAAGAAAATGTCACAATTGTAAGAGCAGCAATGAGAAGGAGGAGGAGGAAGAATCTGCAGAATTGCCACCATCTAAGACAGATGGACTAGCTCTATGAACAATGATGAACGACTCAGACTGATAAATCATAATGCAAAGTTATATTGGAACCATACATGATACCACATATAATTTGTGTAGCAGTCTTTCCTATTCATCATCATTATGTATTCACCACCAACATTCGCATTGTTACTTTACACCTTTTAATTATCTTTTTTTGAAAAAAAGTGTTAGCAGGCTTAATGCAAGGCAAGCCTTGAAAATAATTGTTTGCAGGCGTTTAGCAAAGGAAGCCTTGAAAAAGTGTTTTGCAGGCCTTCAGGCATATTGTCAGATGTCACCCAGCCCTGCAGATCATTGAAATCTGCAGGGTGATCTGTGAGTGAAAGAGAGTGTTTTTAGCTATACAAACTTGTTATCACGGTGCCCATGATTGCTGCACTTCCTTGTCTATCACCAGTAGGGGGCTTCTGTTGGCTGTCTGCCTTTAGCCCGCCTCATATTGCCTATTTAAACCTGGTTTGGGCACCCCTTGGTTGCCCTTTCCTGGTGTCTCTGACCACATTCGCTTTCACCATGTCCAGTAGTTATTTGGGCCTTTTTGCTGTGTTCCTGAGTTCCTGATTGCATCTGGTTCCAGTGCCTCCTGTCTGAAGAGTTGTTCCAGTCCTGGTTCCGGCCTAGTCCTCTGAGGTTGCTGTTTCCTGCTGACCGTCTTCACTGCTGTTTCCTGACCCGGCTGATCGTCCTGCTGGTTCCTGTCATCTCCGGGCCTGTCTCCTGTGTTCCTGGTGACCTTCTGCTCGGTCGCGTAGGCGACATTCCTTGTCAGTCCCAGCGTGCGGACGCTGGTTTACTCCAAAGCCTTGCGGCTATACGATTCACTTGTTGGTCCCAGCATGCGGACGCTGGTTTGCTCCAAAGCCTTGCGGCTATACGATTCACTTGTTGGTCCCAGCGTGCGGACGCTGGTTTGCTCCAAAAGCCTTGCGGCTATACAATACATATTGTTAGTCCCAGCGTGCGGACGTTGGGTTACTTCAAAGCCTTGCGGCTATACGATTCCCTTGTTAGTCCCAGCGTGCGGACGCTGGTTTGCTCCAAAGCCTTGCGGCTATACGATACATATTGTTGGTCCCAGCGTGCGGACGCTGGTTTGCTCCAAAGCCTTGCGGCTATACGATTCACTTGTTGGTCCCAGCGTGCGGACGCTGGTTTGTTCCAAAAGCCTTGCGGATATACGATAATATTGTTAGTCCCAGAGTGCGGACGTTGGGTTACTCCAAAGCCTTGCGGCTACACGATTCCCTTGTTGGTCCCAGTGTGCGGACACTGGTTTGCTCCAAAGCCTTGCGGCCATACGATTCCCTTGTTGGTCCCAGCGTGCGGACGCTGGTCTGCTCCAAAAGTCTTAAGGCTACTGTCAGTCGGCAGATCCTTTAAGTGTTACTGACATTGAGCGCCGTCCAGTCCTAACAGCGGCGGTCTGGCCTTTCCTGTTGAGAAAGGGTATCATTTGCCTAGGTCTCTCCCTGATCTGGCTACTCATTGAGTTACTACTGTCATTGTCACCTGACAGCATTTGGGACCTTGTCCGACTTCAGGTATCTTTGGGCTCCCTTGCCCGGTATTGGTAAGGCCGGTAGAACCTTGCACCTCATTCCATCTGAAGGTTGCCTTAACTGGTATTGGCAAGGCCGGCAGAGCCTATGTTGAGTTCCTTTAGGCTGCCTTGCCAAGTATATTGGTAAGGCCGGTAGAACCTTGCATGCTATTCCATCTGGAGGTTGCCTTACCCGGTATTAGCAAGGTCGGTAGAGCCTACACCGTTGTGTTAACTTGGGCTGCCTTGCCCGGTATTTTGGTAAGGCCGGTAGAACCTGGTACACTATTCCATCTGAAGGTTGCCTTTCCCGGTATTGGCAAGGCCGGTAGAGCCTCCTATTCCTGATTACCCAGGCTGTCTTGCCCGGTATATTGGCAAGACCGGTAGAGTCTGAATTATTCATATTTACCATTCATTCTATGTTTGTATGTATGTGTTTACAATCCCAAGGGATTATAATTATTTCAATAAAGTTGTGTTTTTACCTAAACCTTGTGTCTGAGAGTCGTAACAAACCGTGACACTTGTCTCCCTATTCCTACACCCTTTACTCTTAAATTAAGATCAATAATGTTACATAAATATTATATAAATATTTAAGAGTTACATTGCACTATAATAGAAGTAGTATTTTATTATTAGAGTTCATCTAGTAAGTTTCTTGAGCTTTTCAAAGAAGTTCACAAAATATTCAGTTAACTTCACACAATATTTCATTTCAGCTCATTAGTTCTCCAGGAAGAAAGAGAGGAATTAAGAATTAAGCACATGGCTGGAATAAAAATATTATGACAAACCGTAAGAAGAAAATTCTGACAGGAAAGTGAGACTAAGGGCCTTATTTTATTAAAAAATGCTCTCTTAAAGTTAATAAACCTCTCGGAGGTCCCCAATTCAGTGCAAAGCAATATGTTGGAGAACTCTCTAGAATCCAAAGGGTTAAGCATTAACATTTGTAGGTGATGAGTGCCTACTAGTTTAACTGCCCTTTAAAGGAATATTAACACTTCCTAATAATAACCCATAACTTATCGTAACCTGAACAGAAAATCCTAATTACCATAATGAAACAATTTTACATGGACTGGCTCTCTAAAATTAATCTTTAATTAGCACTAAATATCATGGGCATGGAGGCAGACACCTTCCTTGGGATGCTGGACTCCAGGATCCCAAACTACCCCTCCTGAAATATCCTATGCAAACCTTCAGTGGGTGGAGTTTGAGGCCCAGGAGTACCACTGCATGTACTCCTGTCTACCACTGTGTATATGATATTCAGTGCTAATTAAAGATACATTTTGGAGAACCAGTTAAGTCATAATTGAACAAAGCGACCATTAGGATTTTTTTGTTCAAATTAGGGTAAGAAGGGGATAATTACTAGGAAGTATTGCTGTTCCTTTAAAAAACATTAACTGACCATTAAGTCTGTGGTTTGTGCTAAATGCTCATTAACCCTTTGAGTGCCAGAGGGATGTGCAATGCATTACGAAGAGTAAACACTATATTCAATAAAGGCCAATGGTATTAATAGAGTAAGGTCTTAAACCTTTAACACCTAAAGAAAGAAATATTTACATGTTATATATTTGAAGTGGGTGAGGGTGAAGGGGGGGGGGTTACTTAAGATGAACAGTCACCTTTCCAAGTCCTCACCTCTGTAGGAGCCTCCATAGGGCACATTCAAATTCCGCCAACTGTGTCATGTTAGGTTCCTCAGGAGAAACAATAAAACTCACAGTTTTGGAATTTTTGAAAACCTTCATACTTCTCAAAAAACTAATATCCACAGTCAGGAAAATGTACATTCTCTGGAAAACACATTTCCTCATAACTTTATGTAGAGGGCACATTAAAATTCTGTCAGCTGTGTCACACTAGGTTCACCTGGAGAAATAATAAAATGCACAGTTTTGGTTTGCGGTCAAGAAAATGTAACTTCTCTGGAAATCACAATTCCTCATAACTTTTATATAGAAGGCACATTCAAATTCTGTCAACTGTGTCACACTAGGTGACACAGCGTTATGCTAGGTTCACCTAGATAAACAATAAAACACACAGTTTGGGAATTTCTGCAAACCTTCATTTTTTCTCAAAAAACTAAGGTTCGTGGTCAAGAAAATCATCCTTCTCTTGAAAACACTTTTCCTGATAACTTTTTTCTAGAGGCTCAACACTATAAATTTCAGATAAGCATGTAAACTTAAGGATCAAAGCAAAAGCATAAGCAAGTTGTTTTTCATTTAAACTTGTCACTACGGTTTTAACAATAATAACAATAATTAAAAGTAAGCTTTGCCTAAATTTCACAGTCCATCATGTTGCACAATAACTTTAACAAGCAATGCATTTTTTCACCTGGGATTTGCTCACTGCATTTGAAAGGCAATCATTAATAGGAAAAACCACACAAAGCACTGCTGAGAGTTGAAATCAGGATCTCCTGTTACTATACAGGAGTTTTAACCAAGCCACAGTAGCAGAAGACAAACATTTACAGTTCCTGGGAAGACTATTGCTTTCATCTCCATGGTCATAGTCTGGCCAATTCAGGAAAAGCTAGCACAACAACAATTACCAAATAGCTAATTAATATTGGACTGGAGACCAGTGGCAAAAAAGGCATGTCATTTGTTTCAAAGTTCAAATATACACACAAATGGAAGTTGTGGAGACAAATGCCACCGTTCGGATTATAAAAAAAAACCCATACAAAAAATTGATACTAAACTTCACGAGCTCTGCAAGCTATGATTGTCTTTAGTGCAATTTGATGAGACCCCTAAAATGCCAGCAACACTACGGTTTTGACAATCATAATTAAAAATAAGGTTTACCTAAATTTCACAGTCCACCATGTTGCACAGTAACTTAAACAATCAATGCATTTTTAGTTTGCACTCATGACCATCACCTGGGAATCGCTCATTACATTTGAAAGTCAACCTTTACAAGTTATTCAGAAAAACTGCAGAAGGCACTGCTGAGAGCTGAACTCAAGATCACCTGTTACTAAGCATACATTTTAACCAACTAAGTCACAGCACCAGAAGACAAATACTGTACAGAAATTACATTCTAAAAATCTGTTGTGCAAAACAAAAAGTGCAAATACCTAGTTTAAAGGACATTTGAATGGCTCTAACTGTAAAGCTCACAAAGAGATCACTGTGTTAGAATGGTAGTAAGTCAAAGGTCACAGTGCAGTGTTAAAATGAGGAGGACAGAAGGCAATATTGATTTAAATGCTTAGACTTCTGCTCCCTTACTCGAATGGTTTTAGTTGAAAACAGGTATGAGCTGTACTCCGTGAGACAGTTGGTTTAATGAAGAAATCCATAAGCAGAACTGCCAAAACTAGCTGTTCACACGACTTACTGTTCCTGGGAAGACTATTGATCGCATCATCATGGCCCTAGTCTTGCCCACTCAAGAAAAGCTTGAATTGATGTTGCTCTACTCCATGAGACAGTTGTTTTGATGAAGAAATCCATGAACATACGTGCCAAGACTACCTGTTCACAAAATTAACAGTTCCTGGGAAGACTATTTCTCCCATCTCCATGGTCATAGTCCAGCCAACTCAGAAAAAGCTAGCACAACAACATTTACCAAATAGTTAATTAATATGTTGGACTGAAAACCTTTGGCAAAAAAGGCATGTCATTTTTTTCAAAGTTAAAATATACAAACAAATGGAAGTTGTGGAGGCAAATGCTACTGTTCTGATTATAAAAAAAACCCCTTACCAAAAACTGGGCCTGCTTGCAGCATCAGAGAGGGAATATATCCTGGTACCTCATCCCAGGATGTCGGTGTATTACCATTTGCCCAAGATGCATAAGTCCCTCTCTGATCCCCAGGCAGGCCCATTATATCAGGGACTGATTCCCTCACTTCATATTTGTCCTCCTATGTAGATCTCCACCTCCAATGATGAGTTCTTGGTTTAAAATCACATTTGCGAGATACTGCTGATGTGCTAAGTTTTTAGAGATTTTGTTTGGGACTCTGAATATCACTGGGTCAGCCTAGATGTTACTGGACTCTATTCTAAAATCCCTCATGAGGGGGTTTAGAAGTAACAAGGTTCATCCTTTTGGAAGATATGCTAATGCCTGTACCTCAGATTGACTTCATCCTCCAGGCTATCAATTTTGTTTTAACTCATAATTTTTTTAAATTTAACAACCAGATTTATTTACAAGTCAAGGGTACGGTGATGGGCACCAAGTTCGCGCCAAATTATGCGAATTTATTCATGGGCTATCTAGAACATTTTAAGATCTATGGAGGTGGCCCTTTTGGTGTGAACTTGGTGCTCTACCATCGATACATTGACGATATCTTGATAGTCTGGAGGGGTGATGAAGAGACGATTGGTGAATTTGTTAGCTTCATAAACAATAACCCTTAGAATATAGAATTTACCAGTAACATCGATTCCAATAAGATCCAATTTTTGGATCTGGAATTACAAGGTGACCCAGAAACAGTAGGTAAGGCCCAAACTTTTTTTTAAAAAAAGTAGATTTGAACAGCTATCTAGAGTTTAGTAGCTGCCACTATGGGCCATAGCTGTGGAACATACCTTATGGCCAGCTTAGACGTATCAAACGTAACTGTTCAGAACCTGAAGATTCTGATAAACAATCTGAAATTTTAAAGAAGAGGTTCAGAGCTAAATCTTATCCACAAAAACATATACAGAAACACTGAAGTATCCTGACAAATGATACATTACTTTAAGACATCATACCCAATCACCCAAAAATGTTTTAAATCTCTTAAAAATATATTAGCCCCAAGTAAGCTTAAAAAGAGAGAAATTGTGAATTCTACTGTAGAGTGTAAACAACTAGGGAACTGGCAGGAGGTCTTTGGCACTAACATGACTGGTATCAAAGGCACATTCAGAGGTCTATCTAGTAGATGTTTGACATGTGCCCATATAACACATAAAAATTTTCCGAAGTAATAGGAGAGAAGTTTGAAATAAAACATCATATGACCTGTGCAACACGTTATGTCATTTATATGTTGTCCTGCTCTTGTAAACTACAATACACAGGGCGACTACTCTGCCTCAGGACAAGGGTCGGATAACATAGACGCAACATTGTAAAGGGTTTTCCCCTACACGGGGTTTCATGTCACTGTCTAGAAAAATATGACAAGAACCCTAAGGGCTAGATTTAAAGGCAGCTGTTAAACCAGCCGCTAAGTGAAAAAGGCACATCGTTCGCAAATAATACAGGAGTTACGGCAGATTCAATAGCTACTCTACGAGAATAGCTATCGATCGTAGGCACACAAAAAACACATAACACAAAAGCCGTTGTCGCTCATGTTAATGCACAACGGGCGGCCAAATCACACGATAACAGCGCTCAAAACAACATCTAACATAACGGCTGCCATTGTCTAGCAACCATGATTGATGCAAAAACAAATTCAAACACACAGCCAATCACAAAGCCCCAATGTATCAAATAACTTAAAATACACCTATATATACCCAAAAATAACCGACACACACTGTCTGTTATCGAGTTCTTCAGAGCCAGATATCAGGACCCTGGAGCGGAGGATAGTGATTAGAGAGAGGGAGACAGGAGTGTACATTGGAGGTAGAGGAGTTTTGCAGTTTGGAGAGAGGAGAACATTGCACATAATACGACACATAGCACACCTTTGCACATATTACATACACACATACAAACACAAACACATACACATACATACACATAGTCCTTTTATTTTATAACACCTTACACATTTTACTTTTTATTTTGACAGTTTGAATCTGTGAGTGAAAGTGTGTGACGGAGAGTGAGTGGATCGAGTGTGTCTGTGAGGGCCTGTGGGAGTGCCTGGGTGTGACTGGGTGAGTGATGGCCAGGAGAGGAGGACAAGAGAGAGGGATGGGGAGAGTAGTGGAGGAGGAGGAAGCTCAGGAGGGGATCCCTCAGCAGAGCAGGGGTGGGAGAGGGAGATCTGCAGGGCGGAGGGGGACCCGATCCACAAGAGCAGGCACACACAGGACAGGGACAGGACCTGCAGTGGGACGAGGGGTAGTTGCTGGGGACCACCACACACAGGCAGGGTCAGACCAGGCAGGGCACTCCGGCTCAGAATCCTCCCATGCCGGAGCTGACGAGGCCAGGATCAGGGACCCCAAATACACAGATGAGGAGAACACGGCTCTCGTGGAAGCTGTCCTGGAGAGGCAGAGTGTTCTCCACCCGACAGCGAAGGTCCCTGGCCTGTCAGCAAGGAGGAAATCAGCCTGGAACCAGATATGCAGCCGGGTCAACGCGGTGGCTCCATGCAGGCGGGATGTGGAGTCCATCAAAAAGAGATGGGGCGACTGCCGGAGGGTTGTTAAAAACAAGATCACCGAGCTCGCCAAGCACGCCCGAGGCACTGGAGGTGGACCAGCAGTCCCTATCACCTTCTGCGGCTGGGAGGAGATGGTGCAGCAGACCATGTCCCCGACCCTGATCGAGGGGGTCATTGGAGGAACTGACACTGGGGATGAGAGGAGCCTCCACACTACCTGTAAGTGCAACACTACAGAACAACACACTACAGCAACCAACACCAGCTGCACACACAGTCACACCTCAACACATGTCCATCACTCAGCCATACAACTGCACCAACACAGCACCATGAGGGTTAAAAAAAGGACACAACACCTGGACAAATGGCAACGTCCAACTTGGGACAAACCTCTCAAAGTCCTACTTCAACCCTCCTGTCGCTGTGCTCATCACACACAATACACAAACCGTTATGTTCAACATGTCATCTGTTAAATATCATCACTGTTCACACACAATGTCACCCATGTCCGCACCCCCACCCTAACCCCTTGAGTGCTAGAGGGATCATCAATGCATCAATCAACAATGCATTGGCAACCCCTCTGGTACTCAAGGGGTTAACTAGACAACAAACAAGTCAATAGGACAACGATCACATGCTACACAGGGGACATTCACTAAGCGGTGACAAACAGATGGTGGACACAAAGTAACCCTCACACACCCTCACTTCACCAATACCAGTGTTAGTCCATGGAGAATATGCAACAACAAGAATCAAGTTTATAAGGTCCCATTGTACAGACTCCATGGAAAACACTGTAAATGGGGAAAGGAGATCTATCACGGTGCCCGTGATTGGTGCTGTTCAGTGTCAGTTGCTGAGTATCATGATTGGCTGTCTGTGATTAGCCCTCCTCACACAGCCTTTTTAAACCCAGGCTGAGCACTTCCAGGTTGCCCTTTCGTGGTGTTTCTGACTTCACTCTGCCTGACCTGCTTGTCAGGCTTCTGGGCCTGTTCCTGCTGTACTTGCTGATCCTGTGTTCCAGTGTTCCAGTGTTCCTGTGTTCCAGAGTTCCAGTGTTCCTGTGTTCCAGCACCTCGCGGGTTAATCTTACCGAGTTCCAGTGTTCCTGTGTTCCAGCACCTCGCGGGTTAATCTAACTGAGTTCCTGAATCTCCTGCTCCAGCCGTCGCTCTGGCGACATTGTTCTTCTCGCTGCTGATCATTGTTGGTTCCAGCGTGCGGACGCTGGTTTACTCCACTAAACCTGGTTGCGATATACATTGTTGGTCCCAGCGTGCGGACGCTGGTTTACTCCACTAAACCTGGTTGCGATATACATTGTTGGTCCCAGCGTGCGGACGCTGGTTTACTCCACTAAACCTGTTTGCGATACACATTTTTGGTCCCAGCGTGCAGACGCTGGTTTACTCCACTAAACCTGGTTGCGATATACATTGTTGGTCCCAGCTTGCGGATGCTGGTTTTCTCCACTAAACCTGGTTGCGATATACATTGTTGGTCCCAGCGTGCGGATGCTGGTTTTCTCCACTAAACCTGGTTGCGATATACATTGTTGGTCCCAGCGTGCGGACGCTGGTTTACTCCACTAAACTGGTTGCGAGATACATTATTGGCTCCAGCGTGCGGACGCTGGTTTGCTCCACTAAACCTGGTTGCGATACACGTTGTTGGTCCCAGCGTGCGGATGCTGGTTTACTCCACTAAACCTGGTTGCGATATACATTGTTGGTTCCAGTGTGCGGTCGCTGGTTTGCTCCATTAAACCTGGTGGCGCTATTACCATTAGTCCCAACGTGCGGACGTTGGTTTGCTCCTGAACCTCCAGTACTGTGGTCAGTCGCTGTCCACTTCCTTGCAGTTGTCTGAGTATCCCTGGCAATAGACTCCTGCTGAGTAAGACCTCTGTACTTATGTTCTATGCTGTCTTAGTCACCTGACAGCTGGTCTACTTGCTCAGGCTGCCCTGCCCGGTATTGGTGAGGCCGGTAGAACCTTGACGATACCATCCTGTAGGTTGCCTCACCTGGAATTAGCAGGGCCGGTAGAGCCTACTCCAGTACTCCTTTGGGCTGCCCTGTCCGGTATTGGTAAGGCCGGTAGAACCTTGTAATTCACCATCTTTAAGGTTGCCTTACCAGGTACTGGCAGGGCCGGTAGAGCCAACATTCAGCATTCCGTGGGGGCTGCCTTGCCCGGTATTGGTAAGGCCGGTAGAACCGGTATATGTCATCTCACGGTTGCCTTACCCGGTATAGGCAAGGCCGGTAGAGCCTGTCATTAAAACGGTCACTTGGGTTGCCTTGCCCGGTATTTAGGCAAGGCCGGTAGAACCTATTATATGTTCTATTACTGTTGTATTGTTATGTATGTTTACCCTACAGGGACTGCCTTTAACTTTTAATAAAGTTAAGTTATTTTACCAAACCTTAAGTCTGAGAGTCTTCAAAAACTGTAACAAGATCACTGGAGAAGTCACCATCATGTTCACCCCATCAGTTCAACATCACTTCTTACTGAATCACAAAAAGGGGGCATCAGGTCACACATCACAGTGTCACACAGAATAAATACTTGTAGGTGCAACACACAGGCCGAAAACTATTCCACAGATTTCAAGCTGGAAAAAGTAGGCATTGGTGTTGTGGCTGCAATCATTTACTCTGACTTGAAATGACATATCCCATATCTGATTCCCACATGGATCCACAGGGGTGCTGATGCCATGGATGGATGGTACACCAGCCGCTCTTTGCAGGATACACATGGGAAACAAATAGCAAACATCATTGTACCTTGGTCACCAACAGGCCATGACTGATGGATATCTAGGATTGAGTACGGTTGCCTCACACAGAAGGATGGATGGGCTCATACACAGACAAAAAAACAGGCCTCAATCAAAGATATCCCTCACTACTGGCTGGATTGTTGCCCTTAGGATTCAAATGTTACTAAATATGTTCCAACACGATGTGAACACAGAGATCACTTCACTGGATGTGATTGCCTTACTGGCCAGATATGTGCACCCATCACAAATCAACCTACATTGCTACCATCCAAATACACATACATAGTATATCACACTCTACGTAGATGGGATATACGAGGTATGTTCATATCCATCATATCAATACAATGTCTTGTTGGATGGGTGCACATGTATAGCCAGTAAGAGAATCACACCTACTGAACTGCTCTCTGGCTTCACATCTTGGAAGGATATTACTCTATCCATATGAAGGGTACATATCCACATACATATATGACCATTTCTACTTGTGTGTCACTGTAATGGGATAGCAATGGGTAGTGTCATCATGATGTCATATCATTGCCATCATTAACAGATGTGTCTTGATCTAAGTCCCATCCCTCCAACACTCATGGTTATACAGATATTGCTCTATGTGACAGGTGGAGATATCTATCATTTGACCACACGGAGGCTCTTCAGCAGAGCCAAAGTCGCAACATTTCGAGATAAATACCTCTTTGGAATGGTCCACAGAGTGTGCTTGCAAACCAGGCACACTCTGTACACCATTCCAATTAAGTATTGTTCTCTAAATGGGGCGATTTGGGCTCTGCTGAAAAGCCCTCGTGAGGACAAATGACTGAAATCTCCATCTGTCACATAGAGCAATATCTGAACAACCATGAGGGTAGGAGGGATAGGACTAACAGCGAACAACATCTGTTTTCACAATGTCTACAATATGACATCAAGGTGGACTTAACCTTTGCCATCCCCCTGGAGGGATAGCCATCCCTACAAGTTGTGAAGATAAATATATGTTGTTGGATTCACCCCCCTCCCCCGAGTTAAACAATGGTATTCCTACTGTTGAAAGGTGTGTTGATTCAAAAGGTATCACAGCTCAGAAATGGATATGTCAGGGGCAATACCCCAGTGGCCTGAAATTGTACAGTGGTGCTGTTACTACACAATCATGTGGACAACTCTGGTACATGGACCAGATATCTACATGGGAGGGTGTTGCAACAGCCCCACTGTACTATTTCGGCCCACTGTGATATTGCACCTCAAAATGAAACCTTCACCTATAATAACTCAAACAACACCTTTCAGCAGTGGGTGTACCCTTGTTTACCCAGGGAGATTAACCCAAACACATATAATTTTCTTCACCACATATCAAAGTATAACTGTCTCCACAAACATATGGCTAAGGTCACTAATCACAACATCTTATTTCTCCACACAGCTTATGGCCCTCAAGCCCAGCAGGAGACAGTGGAGGAGGCAATGTCACCCCCCAGTGAGGAGGATACAGAGGAGGGGACCAGCCGGTGGTCACCTTACCCACCATCACCATCCCCTCCAACACAGGCTGCACCACCACCTACTGCACCCCTTCAAGCTGCACCACCACAGGCTGCACCCCTTCAGGCTGGATCACCACAGGCTGCACCCCTTCAAGCTGGACCACCACAGGCTGCACCCCTTCAAGCTGGACCACCACAGGCTGCACCCCTTCAAGCTGGACCACCACAAGCTGCACCTCCCCAGTAAAGTGGCTGGATGCAACAGGAGGAGAGGTGGACCCATCCAGCCACCTCCACCAGCTACTACCCTCCATCAGCAGCACCACCACTGCCAGGGAGGCAATGGCTGCCAGGGACAGTGGCCACCACCAAATATGGGCCATATGCCTCCCAGTTAAACCCACCCTCCTGGATGGCTCCACAGCATGCCCCAAGGTATGATCCCAGGTGGGGTCCAAGCACCTATCAGTGGCCACCATATGACCCATGGCCACTGGAGTACCCACACCTGGGCCTGACTGATGAGCCCCAGTGCCCCCTACCCAGGGACATTTTCACACCTCCACCAGCACACACATCATTGGGCAGCTCGGAGTCACTTGATGTGGTGGGCATGTGCCCATCATCTGCACCAGCCACTCCAACAGCTGTCACAGCAGTCACAGCACCTCCAGCAGCACCAGAGCAAACAGCACCCTCAGCAGCAGAGCAAACAGCACCCTCAGCAGCAGAGGAAACAGCACCCTCAGCAGCACCCGAGGAAACAGCACCCTCAGCACCAGAGCAAACAGCACCCTCAGCAGCAGAGGAAACAGCACCCTCAGCACCAGAGCAAACAGCACCCTCCGCAGCAGAGGAAACAGCACCCTCAGCACCAGAGGTTACAGCACCCTCAGCAGCAGAGGAAACAGCAGCACCAGTGACACCGGGCACATCCACCTCCAGCACCGCACGCCTCACAGGGATGGAGGCGGAGTGTATGGCCCTGCAGAGGAGACTACTCCGGTCGAGCAGGAGTACTGACAACAACATTACAAGGAGCAGGAGGCAATCCAGAAGGAACATTGCACAATTGGAAACCAGGATCCAAGGCTTGGAGTCGGAGGTGGCCAGGGGGAACACACTACTCCAGCAGCTCAGGACTGGTCTCATGGACATGTTAACACAGGTCCTTGTTGAGTTGAGGGAGATCAACCGCAGGGAGAACCTGAGGATGGAGAGGGAGAACTTGCGTTCCACTGAGGGGTCTACTGCAACCACCACCCCCTCCAGTGTTACCCCTGAAGCCACACCTAGGAGGCAGAGGATTACCAGGAGTTCAACAAGGGCATCCACCTCTGGCACCCAGGCTAAGGCCCCCCACCCAAAAAGGAAAAAATGAAAGGCCCAACCTGTCAACTTTCCCCTCAATAAAAAAAACCTTTTTTTATATTCCTGTCTGATCTGTTGTGTCTTCAGTTATGGATTGGGTGGCAGGGTTGTCTGCAATGCATTGCCATACAATGCAGTGAACACAACCTCTGCCTGGGTGAAATGTTAGTGGGATGCTACAACATGGGTTCACACACACACACCGTTGTACAAATTCAACTTGTAATACATCCCTGGAGCCATATTACACCACTGTGTTATATGGCGGTGTTGTGTGTTGAATTTGAACAACAAGACATACCCCTTAGCACAACAAATTGTACAACACTGAACATTTGTTTACATCATATGTTGTGTTTAACCCTTTGAGTGCCAGAGTGGTAGGCAACGCATTGTAAAGAAATGCGTTGGGGACCACTCTTGCACTCAGTGGGTTAATGGGATAACCAGACAAAGAGTTCTGTGACTTAGCAGGGACATTATAAGCAGGACAGATAAATGGGACATGTATCCATATTGTCTTGGATTCACACACTCATTGTGCAACTGACTTACTGGGGAAGCCAATGTTTTAAACCTTGGATTTCAATGTGTAGCACACACATTGATATCCTGGGGTGAGCATTGGGGTCTCCAGTAAGTTGAGTTGCTGTTTCCCTAAGGGTGTAACAGACTTCACCAGTGATAACACATGTCCACTTAGTCTGGTTGTTCGTTGATATAGCCCATGTACTGAGAAATGTCAAAGTGGAGCAATATCTCAGAACATGGATTATAATGAGCAATACAGATACTGTGGACAGGTATTCACTGTGGAAGTATGTCCCCTGTATCACCTCTTCATCACTCCCACAACACATTGGTGCATCACTGCCACCATTATCTGTTTGCATGGATACATCACAGAGTCCACTCACTGGCAAACAAGTGGTGGACTCCTGTGATGTGGGTGATGCCTTTCCATGTATGGGGGATACTCTACCCTGGGTGTGGTAACGCATTGACAAATGTTTTCTCAAATATATCCTCCTACAGACACAGATAGAATGGTGATGGTTCATCTTTATTGTGTCTCAAAGTACATTAGAATGTACATGTGTTTTCTGTGTGTATTGCCTATATGCATTAAACACCTGTATGAGAACACTAAATGTACTTTGAAACTAAATCGTACTACTTCAGTAACACTGCTGCCCTGCTCATGTGTTGTCCACAAGGTTTGACAACTCAGTAGCTGAGCATCCTAACTGTACAGGTAATAACACTCAAGAAATTAGTGTTTTCTGTGTCTATGAGAATGTTCCAGTAGAGGTTTGTGTGAACCTCAGGTCAAACTTTGCATCACCAACAACATCACCATAAACATCAAGGGGTGATCTTCATGAAGGTGTTGTCAAGACATCAATCCAGTCACATGGAAGATCTTCAGTTCAAGGATGGATCATGTTACGGATGCCTGTGGGAGAAGAGGACAGGATTTGGAGCAGTAGACCTGAACTGATTATCAAGCAACAACAATTTAGTCTTTTTAATCCCCTCAATTTTCACAGTTACAGGTGAGTACACAAACCATTGCTTGACAATGTGTTGTGTACTCATCTGTAACCAATTCTGTGGGGAACTAAGGACATGTGCACCAGCCCTATGGATATGTGCCCCTGACATGTAAACACACATTAACAAGTGTTCTGAGAGCTCCACGGAAGTAATGACATTGTGCTGCCACTGTGAAAGTGACAGTGGCAGCCCAATGTCATTTGTTCCATGGAACTGTTAGGACACATTTGTTGATGTGTGTATTCATGTCAGGGGCACATATGTCTGCACACTCACAGGTCAGCATGGAGTCCCTGGTAATCTGATCTACGTCTCATGACCTCTACATTGTGTGACAATACCACTGTACATCCACCCCTCTGCTGCTCTTCTCAGCTCTAGCACAGTACAGGTCCCATATTGAGTCTAATGTCCCTTTAACCCCTGATGTGCCTGAGTATTATCCAGTACATATCATTAGATAATACTCTTTTGCTACTGGGCTAGCATGGTTGTTCAGGCTATAATCATGGCATATCCAGTTAGTTGCTGTCAATCAAGCCCTGTAAGGTGATGAACATGGGTAATATGTTGTACCTTGTTTCTCCTGGGGGTGTGCGTGATATCCTTGGGGTCTGTATGTCAACGTGGAGAGTGGAATGGAGGATGGTTTTTGAGTCCACACACACAATTTGCCACGTCCACTGCCAGTGCAGTGCTGTGTCACTGTTCCTGTGGGGTGAGACAGAACAAAATGTGCAGTGTGGTTAGTGTCACAGGACTGATGGGGGACTTGCATGGATTGTTTGCATGCGTGTGTTATACTCACAGGTGAAGTGTTCCGTGATGAGCCTGTCTCTGATCTGTGCCCCTCTCATGGTCTCCTCCACATGCCCGATGTCCATGGCCACTTCCTGTATGGGGGAGTCCGGGATGTGCTCCAGCAGCCTGGTGTCCACTGCGATGTTGTGCAGTATTGCGCACGCCACAATGATATCACACACCTTAGCCGGTGCATACTGCAGTGCTCCCCCAGAGTGGTCCAGACATCGGAATCTTGACTTGAGGAGCCCAAATGTTCGCTCAATGGCATTCCTCGTTCTGGCATGAGCCTGGTTGTACCTTTCCTGGGCATGTGTTTGGGGATTGGCCAGAGAGGTCAGTAACCAGGACTTGCATCCATAGCCAGCATCACCTGTGTAATATGAGTGACATGGTGAGACAGGGAGCACATGTTGTGTGAATGATGTTTTGTGTGGTGGACTTAGTAGCTGTGGGTCAGGTGCATGCTGAGCAGCGTGGTGTGTACACCTGTGTATGTGGTGTGATTTTGTTTTGTGAACTCACCCACTAGCCATCCCCCTGTAAAGGTTCCATTCTCAAAATCTCTGTGTACTGAGGAGTTTTGTAGAATGTATGCATCATGTGAGCTGCCTGGATATTTTGCACAGACATTCATGATCCTCATGTTGCTGTCACACACCATCTGCACGTTGATGGAGTGGAGTGCGTCACGTGCTGGGGCCTTAATCCGGACATGGGTGCAATCTATAGCACCCATGACCCTGGGCATGCCTCCCCTTGCGTAAAAGGCCTGCTTGACATGTATCCAGTCCATGTCGGTGGTGGGAAAATGTATATAGGTACTGGCCTTGCTTTTGAGGGCTGGCAGGACCTGGGCCAGCACTCTGGAGAATGTGGCCTGTGACATGCCAGATGCGTAACCCTCAGTGGACTGGAAGGCCCCGCTTGCCATGAAGTGTATGGCACAGAGTAGTTTCTGCAGGTCAGTTAGGGCATGGTTGTGGATGTAGATGGGATCCACCTGCTCCTTGATGACCTCATACAAGGCAATTATGCTGTCAGGCCTCAACCTGTAGCGATTAGTGTTGAGCGAGCACCCCGATGCTCGGGTGCTCGGGTGCTCTGACCGAGCACCCCCTGAGGCTCGAGTGCTCGGCCGAGCACCCGAGCCCCATTGAAATGAATGGGGCGACACCAGGCACCCCCTGCTCTGATGAGGGGAGGGTGCCTGGTCAATGCCCCCTTCATCTCCGCTATGCCCCCTTCATCTCCGAATGCCCCCTTCATCTCCACAATGTCCCCCTTCATCTCCGCTATGCCCGTCTTCCACAATGTGCCCCTTCATCTCCGCTATGCCCCTCTTCCACAATGTGCCCCTTCATCTCCGCTATGCCCCTCTTCCACAATGTCCCCCTTCATCTCCTCTATGCCATAGAGGAGATGAAGGGGGACATTGTGGAAGAGGGGCATAGCGGAGATGAAGGGGCACATTGTGGAAGAGGGGCATAGCGGAGATGAAGGGGCACATTGTGGAAGACGGGCATAGCGGAGATGAAGGGGGACATTGTGGAAGAGGGGCATAGAGTCTATGCCCCTCTTCCACAATGTCCCCCTTCATCTCCGCAATGCCCCCTTCATCTCCGCAATGCCCCCGTACCTCCAGTCCCTGGTGGTCCAGCGGAGCTTCTTCGGATCTGTGCCTCTTCCGGCATAGATCCCCGCCACCCGAACATGGCGGGAGAGCACATGGCGGTACTCGACGAGTACCGCCATGTGCCGAGCAGAGCGATGCTCGAGCCGATCCGAGCATCGGCCGAGCACGCTCGCTCATCACTAGTAGCGATCAATGACCTCGGCATCAGTCATTCCAAAGAGGGTGACCCTTTGGCGGTATACCCTGGGCCTTGGTGGTCGTCTATACATCCTCTGCCCTCCAGGTGGGGATGGACTCCTGTGTGGCTGCTGAGCCAGAGCCTCCTCACTTGCAACAGGTGAAGGCTGTTGATCAGGCGTGCTTGGAGGTTGCTGATGTTCCCTAGCTCTCTCCCTTGCACGCCTTCTCCGCAGTCTTCGCAACAATATGTAACCCAACATACTGTTTGCTCTCTCTATCTGTCTCTATCTGTCTGTCTGTCTCTCTCTCTCTCTATCTCTCTCTCTCCCTCCCTGAGTGGAAAACAAGCCACAAGTGAGTGTGTTGAGTTGTCCCTTTAAGTACTTGCTAGGGCGTTGTGTAGGTGTGGTGATGAGGTGAGTGCTGACCAATGGAGAGTTGTTTTTGTCCAGGTAAGTGTTTGCAGGTGTGTGTGTGTTATAAGATGTGGTGTGTTGTGCTTGTTATGTGTGTTCCATTTGCATGCGTGCAGTTGTGGGGTGCAGGTCGCGTGTTGATGTTTCCCAGGTGAGCTTGTATTTGCAGGTGTCCGCTTTGTGTGATAACCCCCATTGTTCCGTGCCATGTTGTGTTGTTGTTTTTTTGTGTGTCGTTGTCCCTGTGGTGTTCGTTATTGTTGTGTGTGGAGTGATTTGTGTTTTGTGTGCATGTTTTTGTGTTGTTTTGGCATTGCACGGGTTAATTTTCCCATTTACATGGTTGTGCGGTAAGCATTTTGTGCATTTTCTTATGTAACGGGTGTTTTGTTTTGGCCGTTAAGTGTCTAACGTGTGAGAAAAGTGGGTCTTAACTTTTAGCTGTTAGGTGTGTCTTTTTTTCAGCCGTTATCAGTACCGCAAGCCTTTGAATAGCTCTGGGGTATGTTGTTCCATGCGTCTGAATGGACGCAAGTGTATCGACCGTAAGGATTGTGAAAAGGCCGTTAGCTGTTCTTTAGACGGATCTTTGAATTGCAACACGACACTTAATGCACCCGTTAGTGATTTTTTTTACTAATGGCTGCCTTTAAATCGAGCCCTAAATGTCTAAAGGTAACACCGATAGAGTGGGTTAGTCCTTCCTACAATAGGCTTCAGAGGTTAACTAAAAGGGAATCATACTGGATTTATAGGCTCGATACTATGTATCTGAGGGGCCTCAATGAGTCGATTGAGATGATATGGTAATCATATATGTATATTTGTGATATATTTATATCTACACTATTCAGTTTTTTAGTTACATGTGGTTTTTTTTGGTTTAATTTAGATATTACATAGAGTTTAACACATCACTTTTTATAGATACACTACACATAGTTTAATACAATCATCACTATTATAGAAGCATAGGGTCAAAGGCACCAAACTACTGTCCACATAATATTATTAACTATATCATCGTGTTTGATTTTGACCTACATAATGATTAATCAGGCACTTTTGCAATACTAGACATATCACATTGATAATATATTTTATTTATTTATTATACTGCGCATGACTGCGTCTTTACACTCGTTTTAGCGAATTATTATATAGGATAATGTCGGGATTATGGATACTAGTTCACATGGGGTTAGTTTATACATATGGGATTGGTTTTGATCATCTCCGCATCTCATTGGGTTCCCCTCCATAGCTAATATCGAGATAGGGTCTATTGTTTTTGCATTTGATATAAGGATCTCTTAGTTTGGAGTTGCCTTTAGATGGCCATATACAAAGGGTTAGGATATGGTGTTTATTTCAAAATAGGTGGCTGAAATAGCTGAGCTCCAGCTTTGAGCAATTGAGCAAGTCTTATTGTTGCCCGCTTGAGCTCCAGCATGTTATGACATAGCGGGTCAATCATGACCCGCACGGCCATGTTGTGCTTGCGTTCCAGGAAGACGGTGATACAGATAGTGAGAGCCATGGGAGTTGGAGTTCTTAATAGGATTGATGAAATGTGTTTACCCTATTTTGGAGGTAGTGAGATGATTTTTGTTTTAAGAAATAAGTAAAGCAAAATATTGTAGAAATTCAAAGAAAATTTAACCCCTTAAAGACCAGCCATGCAGGCACACCGCGGTCACTAAGGACCATGGAGCTTTTTTTTTTTTAATTTCGATTCCGGACTCCCCGAACGGCATGCAGCTGCGGGGGAGCCTGGAATTCCATGACGGTCATAGTATGTCATGGGTTGTTAACTCAGATCGACCCATGACATACTATGACCATCAAGGGTCATTAAGATCACCTGGTGAACAATGAATTTGATCGGTGAATGGGAAAGGTGAGGTTTTACCTAAAGCATGCGATTTGTTGATATTGCTCATGTGAATTGGTTTACTTGGGTCACATACACTGTGGTATACTGACTGGGTGTTATATTATTTTGTATGACTTGAGTGACCAGAAGTTTATTGGGCTGTTATATTGCACAGTAACTTTAACAATCAATGTGTTTTCAGTTTGCACTCATGACTATCATCTGGGAATTGCTCCACTGCATTTGAAAGTCAACCATTACAAATTACTCAGAAAATCCAAGCAAACACTGCCGAGAGTTGAACTCAAGACCCCCTGTTACCTGACATGCACTTTAACCAACTAAGCCACAGCACCATAAGACAAACACTATACTCAGACTACATCCTAAAAAATTGTTGTGGAAAACAAAAAGTGCAAACTCCTAGTTTAAAGGACAATTGAGTGTCACTCTTAGTCTAACTGTAGACCTCACAAAGAGATCTCGGTGTTAGAATGATAGTAAGTCAGAGGTCACAGTGCAGTGTTAAAAATGAGGAAGACAGAATGTAATATTGATTTAAATGCTTATATTTCTGTTCCCTTACTCAAATGGTTTTATTTGAATACAGGTATGAGCTGTACTCCATGAAACAGTTGGTTTAATGAAGAAATCCATGAACATACATTCCATGACTACCTTTTTCACAAAATCATCAGTTCCTGGGAAAGCTATTGCTCCTATCCCATGGTCATTGTCCAGCCAACTCAGGAAAAGGTAGTAGAAGAACATTTACCAAATAGCTAATTAATATGTTGGACTGGAAACCTTTGGCAAAAAAGGCATGTAATTTATTTCAAAGTTCAAATATATAAACAAATGGATGTTGTGGAGACAAATGCTATGGTTCTGATTATAAAAAAAACCCATACAAAAATTGATACTAAAAGCTCTGCAAGTTATGATTTTCTTTAGTGCAATTTGAGTAGACCCCTAACATGCCAGCAACACTACGGTTTTAATAATAATAATTAAAATTAAGCTTTTCCTAAATTTCACAGTCCATCATGTTGCACAGTAACTTTAACTAGCAATGCATTTTTAGTTCACACTTATGACCTTCACCTTGGAATTGCTCCTTTGCATTTGAAAGACAACCATTACTAGTTACTTGGAAAAACCTCTACAAAGTAGTGCTGATAATTGAACTCAGGATTTGCTATTTGCTAGACACGTACGTTAACCAAATTTGCATGACTATATCTCCCCATTATTTTCTTTCACCTCTTTGGTAAAAACTGATATGCTCTGTCAGCCTTAAAATGAGGAAGGAGGCATTTTAAGGACTTGTGAGTAAGTGATTGTGCAGGATTTGCCATCCAGGTGCTCGATATTATTCCTACCGGAAAAAAAAAAAAAGTGGTTACGAAAGCATAGTTTGGTATTCTACTAACTGTGTTGTGACAAACTATAGAAGCGTAAAAATGCCAAACGTGCGCAAAATTTGCACCCGTTGGACACAGTGAAAAAGTAGTTACATTTGGCATTCTGTGACGTGTGGTGGCTGTAACACATGTTAAGGGACTACTGAGCCCGTAGTGTGCGTTAAAAACCACAGTGTAACGGTTTTTTAAGACACACAGACAAGTTAGTAGAATAAAACACAGTTTTATTAAATGAAAAATTAGGTGAAAGATCGCCCTCTACAGGCAACACAAAATAATAGAAAAATATGGACAGATATGCCCCCACAGGCCCAGTATACAGAACCAGAGTATCACATATACTGTCTCAGGACAGGCACACAGTAGTGAAACACATCAAGGGTTAAATGCAATAATCAGTCAGTCTCTGTTGTGGGGTTTGGCACGTCCAAGGTAGTGATAGAGCAGCTGTACGTGTAGATGGTAAAACACCCAGAGATCTAGAGGCTGGGAAGCTGCTAGGCAATACGTGACCAAAGGTAGAATCAGCAGAAAAGTTGCACAGAATAGCCCCCACGGGCATAGCCACGGATACAACTAAATTTGCAAGTGCATGAGTCGGTAGCCCCTACGGGCGTAACAACGGAAATGGCTTGCACTGCAAGAGCTGGCTAGTAGCCCCCACGGGCGTAATAACGGAGACCAACTGTACAGGGATAATTTGAGCCAATAGCTCCCACGGGCGTATACCGGAGACAACCTGCAAGAGCTTGAGCCAGTAGCCCCCACGGACGTAACAACGGAGACCACAATACGCTGCTAACGGTGAAGCCAATAGCCTCCCAGTGGAGAACGCCCTTTGCTGTAATAGCTTGAGCCAATAGCCCCTATGGGCGTAAACCAGAGAACAAACGTATGAGTACGAACTAATAACGCCTTACCGGGAGCGTTAACGAATGCAACTACTCTGCGGTTGACAGGATGAGCCGCCGACTAACCCAGACATATACGCGGCCGACTCAGCAGAAGTAGTGCGATATAGCTTAGGCTCTGTACAGGTGTTAGAAGGCTCAGCTAAGGAGGCGGCAGCACAGCAAGGGTTAATATGCAGCTAAAAGGATCGAAGGCTCAGTATAGAGGAATGGAGAACAGGAAACAAAAAAGAAGAGGCGCTTCCTGGTGTAATATCCTTACATATATAATGGACACCTCACCACCACCTGTAAAAATGGTACTCACAAAATTATAGGCTGGAAAAACACATATGTGCAGACCAGCTTTCAAGCCAAGGGATATTTCAGCTGTCCCTTATCCAGCTATTCTCCACTACAGGTATCGGCTGCCACTCGTCCACTCCACCCTCGGAGGAATCAAATACCCAAAAGACAAAAAACGCACATAGAGGGCGCCAATAGTGCTTATACCAATGATATACAATGTGTCAAAAATAAATCAATAGGTATTCCACTCACATTTAAAAGAGGCTGCAAGTATACCCATGTACACACACAGCTAAATGCACATGCAAGGAAATCTTACCGCCCTTGCTCGGTATTCTTATATCAGCGCTCACTGGATCCGCTGTCCACTGTTCAGTCCCAAAATTAAGAGAAGCCGCTCCAACAGTGAGATCTCATTTTATCAAGCCTGCATTACTGATGAAGCAGCGTGTTAGCCGATCAATTTATTTTTTATCAATAACATTTTTCTTCTGAGTACACTGTTGGAGTGGCTTCTCTTATTTTTGGGACTGAACAGTGGACAGCGGATCCATTGAGCGCTGATATAAGAATACAGAGCAAGGTAAGATTTCCTTGCATGTGCATTTAGCTGTGTGTGTACATGGGTATACTTGCAGCCTCTTTTAAATGTGAGTGGAATACCTATTGATTTATTATTGATACATTGTATATCATTGGTATAAGCACTATTGGCGCCCTCTATGTGCGTTTTTTGTCTTTTCAGTATAGAGGAATAGCTCTGCAAGTACAAGGAGGCTCAGTAACGGAAGCACAGCTTTGCAAGTGAGCACGGAGACTCAACACTGGGGACTAGGCTCAGTATAGAGGAATAGCTCTGCAAGTACAAGGAGGCTCAGTAACGGAAGCACAGCTCTGCAAGTGAGCACGGAGACTCAGCACTGGAGACTAGGCACTGCAAGGGTTAAGGAGGTCACACTATCCGCCCGGTAGGCAGTTGCAGCGGAACTCCGAATGTCGCCACAGCGACAACAGGAGCAGGAACAAGCAGGTCACTGGAGCAGGCTGGTTTGGGTCACGGAGCGGGAAGTCAGCCAAGCCGGGTCGGATCACGGAAGTGGTACTCAGACAAGCCGGGTCAATCACGAGCAGGAACGTCAGCCAAGCTGGGTCAGATCACGGAGGTGGTTCTCAGACAAGCCAGGTCAATCACGAGCAGGAACACAGGAGCGTAATCAGAACAGGCCAAATCGGTACACAGGAATCCGGACACAGCAACAGCAACACTGGCTCTGAAACACCACAAAAGGGCACCTGACAGGTGTCACGGCCAGGCATAAAAAGGTCACCAGGGGTGGGCCAAACCAACTCAGCAAATCAGAGCACACCACAAGCGAGAGTGACAGAGGAGGATCACAGGCACTGTAGTAGAACAGTGGTTTCTAACACACACTCACGCGTGACTGGTGATCGCTATACTAGTGACATTGAGAGTGTTGAATACCCCACTGGCACTCAAAGGGTTAATTCCACTAAAACTAACTCCATCCCTTCACAATAAACACTTACATGTAAGTCTGATGTCATCCACCGTCAGTCTTCTTCTGTCATCATCTATCTGGCGT